>OV702282.1:421774913-423148478 GCA_916181665.1 Avena sativa
AGGCGGAGTCACCAGCCACGGTGGCGGCGTGACTCGCTCTACGGGTGTGTCCCGACCTAAGGTAAGGCACGGTGGATTCATGCCTTCTAGCCTGGGGAATGGGTTTCGTGCGTGGTTGCAGTTGTGGCTGTATGATGCAAGGAATTTTCGAAGGGAATCCCTCCTTTTCCAAGTTCGTGATCTGCTGATGGCGAGTATAGTATGGTTATAGCGGAGATGTCCTTAATGTGCGTTTCCGGTGCCTGCCATTCTCGCCAGCGCCCATCAACAAGCTCACATGAGCATGATTTTTCTTTGCATGGCATTGATCATGCCAGAACTATGTGTGACTCTCTCTGTTTACATTCTCTACTCGTTAATATTGTTTTGCTCACGATAAAAAAACTCTCAATACACTCTTGCTTGAATCAAAGACAACTTGCAGGTACTCTTTGATGAATCCATAACAAGAGGCATAAATATCATCACCAGTAGCTCTTTGTGGTTCGATACTCTTATTTTGAAACTAGCTACATACAACTTGTGTACTTGCAGTTATCAGACATTGAGGCGATACTGGCGGTCGCGTTGATCGCATGGGCGATGTCCCCATTAGCCACCATGAAGAGAAACCACCACGTTGTTTCAGTAAGCCTATCCTTACCTCAAATCATCCGCCTACGTTTTTGCAAAGAAGACTTTAGGATGATTTATGTAGAGTAGAAATGACCTTTACGTGTTGTTTGGTTCAGTCGATGATTATGGAAAAATAAAGTTAAGTGGAAACAACAATCTGTTCACTATTATGTTGTTCCATGGGTTTTTTGTTTGGGATCATCAGAACCAAGGTTATGGTGATGGTAAATCTGCTTGGTTTGACTACTGTGGTGCTGATTGGTCAGTTGCTACGTTAAATGACATTGTTGAAGAACTAGGTTATGAAGGTGGTAGCAGTGTTAAGTTATATAGTGGTGTTTATCTAGAAAGATGCTAAGTGACAATGGTGCTCTTCGGTGCATCTTCCCGGAGCACGACATTCTTGCTATTGTTGACAGTGTGAAGACATGTAACAATTTTGAACTCGTTTACATAGACCATGATGAGACTATGGTGTTGGATAGATCTCTCCCACGTTCGGGCCCAACGGCCCGAACGGAGTCCCTCATCGCGCCCTAATCGGGGGCGCCCAACCCTATCCATGGTTGTGGGCCCCTGTCGCCAGTGCGTATATAAATAGGTGGGGGGCCGGACGCACACGGTATGAGGTTCACCGTGCGCCGCAGCCCCCCACCAACACACCCACTGATTAGGGTTCGCACTAGGCCGACGGGAAGCTCCGCCGCCACCGCTCTCAACCACCCACGCTCACGCCGTCGCCCCTTTTCCCATGGCCAACGACGGCGGATCTAGCTCCGGCTCTGGCTCCGGAATCCCCTCCGGTTCCTGCCTGTCAAGCCAGGACGCAGGTAGTCTCTCTCTCCCTCTTAGATCTACTTGTCCACTACTACAGAGCATCTACCAAGGTTAGGCTAAATCTAACATATGGGAGCATTTGATCTTGATGATGTAGCAGCATATGCACTTGTAGAGATCCCTTTAGTGATCATTAGTCCATATAAGGTACATTAGCACCACAAGGAGGCACTGGTGGATCCAGCGCCCCTCCAGCCCGGGCGTTCCGGCCGGCCGGCGCAGCCTATTTTGGTGTAAATTTGACTAAAAATTGTATTTTTAGCATTTAAATGTACTGTTTGCCTGGGCTTCAAAATCTCGCTAGGTCCGCTAAGGAGGCTAATGGTCCAAGTTTATAATGTTTCGATTGATCTTGATGCTTCCCAAGTGAGAAGAGATTTCGCACACAGAGTGCACATTGACGTTGATGTTGGTCTAGTGAGAACATCAACCAGAAACAGAGCTCCCATTGATATAACAGACTCATACGAGAGGGTCTAAGTGCAAATTTTCAGGGGAACCGTTCTCGTGCAAGCGAGACCCATATCGTCCATGTCAACACAATTTGGACGACAAATCTGATTTAGAAATAAATCGAGTCAGATCGACAAGACTATGCATAAAATTCTACAAATTGCGAATGACAGAACTAAATTCAAACCACACCCAAAAATAAAGTACTAGTGCATTTAAGGCTTGTGATGAGACGATCATCACTTCCGGTACGATTCTGATCAGATGATGGCAGGCAGTTTTAGCGCAAATCCCAAATGTGTGCTTTCCTCTGACGAATTCTGCCGTGCAGAACGAGGTACCTGTAGGCCGTAGCCCTCGTACCGCACGTGTCCTACCTCCTCGAAACAGGCATTATATCCAACTTTATAAATAAAGCAACGACCAAAATGTTAAGGCGATTCTTGAAAGTTCAATGTTAGGGGGATGACTTGGCTCAGGTCATTTCAGTTACGAGATTTCTGTTACTCCCTCCGTCCCAAAATAGATGTCTTAAATTTATCAAATTTTGGATTAACCTATATACGAAATAGTGTCTAGATTTATCCAAATTTTAACAAATCTGGGACATCTATTTTGGAACCGAGGGAGTATTTTTTCTTTGCTGGACGATTTTTTTGTGATGGGCGTCAGGTCATTTCATATGCCGTCCGCGACTCCACATGGAAACAAGACAGACAGTTGTAGGACGGGCGAGTACAGCAGAAGGAGCTTTTCTTTCTCCACGAAAATTCCAACTTTGAAATTGTCTCCTCCAAGAGACCAAGACCTTGTCACCTCGATCAAGGACGGTCGTCACTCGGTTCTGTTGACGGAGACCATGGCTTAAATTTCTCCAGAAGCGACCAAGCCGTTCTAGTATTCACAAGATATACCAGAAAATGAAAAAGGGGAAAAGAGATCCATGATTGGCGAGTCGTGTGGTGTTTAGCCTACTACGGCTGTTTTCCGGTTGCTCGATGACGACGTGAATACGGCTCTGTTGGCGGATGCAGCGGCACGTACGTTCTTTGGCATAAAAAATGTTATAAAATAGCGGTTATTTTTCTATATCATGGAGAGGCATATATGTACACTATCTTGTGTAGTGGCTTCGTCTCAGTGGAGGAGCTAGGTAGCTATCTCTATCTGGTCCAGTATAATATGCATTTCTTTTCGCTCATCCTACCTTCAGCTTGAAAAGACCACAACTTTATGAATGATGAATGATGGATACCTTTCTAATTTATTTATTTTTGGAGCATTCGTGTTTTCTGTTGCACCGATTGGAATAAGCCGCTCGTCTTGGCATGAAAAGCAGTCGATTCTGTGAAACCGACCGCAACTCAGCACTAGTAGTTCATTGAGAAAAATAAAGTCGACTGAACTACATCTGACTTAAAAATAGTAATTGACTACCCAAATATTGGCAATTTGTACCTTTTTTCTGGTCCAATCTAGAAATATCGTGGTCAAAAAATGTAGTATAGTGAAAAAATTGGAGTTCCACTTCGATGGTTCACATAGTTCATGTGACCTGGCAACATTTGTCTTTTGGCAAAGCTACTCATAAACCCCTAGAGGAACCCTATGACCAATTTAGACAGCAGCGGCATTGTCGTCGTTTTTTCTTTTTTGGTGCTTGGCACGCGGCGTTTCGGAGTACTAGGAGTGTAGTGAAAATAATCCGAGGAACGCAGCGGTGGCGAATCATCTTTATTTTCATCACGCCGTCAGTATCAACATTGTTTTTTTTTTGCTTGATCGTGTTGCGCCCCAATCAATTTGTTGTATCGTGTGGTTGTTATATTTATATAGCGGGCGTAAAGCTGCTCCGAGGAAAGCTACTCACAAAACACACACTCCTGTTAAAAAACCGTCAGCTGAACATAGGGCGGCACGTTTTTCTCTCTCTCAAAGCTTATGAAGAAGATAGGCAGAGGATCCGATCATGGTAGGACTAGGATGGAGTAGTTGAAGATTTCCTAGTACGCGTGCGCAATGGAGACGGTGTCCCACACCTTGAAAGCCACTCATTGGGCGAGGATGGATGGAGGGTTTGATTATTAATGGAAATGATTAACCGAGTGAATGACTAGCTGGGGAATTACTACTTGTGTATAATTGTATTTTTGACAGAGTTGAGAGGATTAATGAGTATAAAAAAGGGTGTGACTTTTATATTCTTTTTAATATAAGTATAAAAAAGAGAAATATTCTTAGCTGGCGGAAGAAAATAAAGAGAGAAATGACAACTCCTCCAGCAAGCGGAACGTGGAGCCATCCGTCTTGACTTTCTTCGAAAATAATACTCTACTAGCATATTTCATTACAAACCCTGGCTTTCACCTTTTTTGTTGAACATCATGTGTGCACTTTTTTTTTCTGTAACTAGTATGCCTTTTCATCGGCATCCAACCATATGTTTTGTGGTGTTTTGACTAATTAGAAGTAACCGACATCTTCTAGAATATATAAAAAACCAAAAAAAAAACTCTTAGCTCGAAGTCATTCACTTAGCACGCGTTGACTTCAAACTCGTGTACATTCAAGTTGTTAGTCCATGATTGTGCATGTTTACACATCGGTGTTTTTGTCTGTCTGACATGGCCTCCTATTAAGCAATCTGAGTAAGAAGGATGTCGTAGATGCTGCAACGGATGCACGGTGGCTACAACACTTTCAAATCATATATTACTAGATGATTTAACCAATTTGATAGTCAGAATATCTAGACGAAACACTATACGAGTTGAGCGAACCCTTTTGATGAAATATAACTAATGATGTATGCACAATAGTTGATGATATAGCATGAAAATATCATAAATAAAGGTGAAAACTATCAAGGCGTTTGTACTTCAACGTGATAAAATTTAAAAAATTAGTGATGAAATTTAGTTGTTAATGCATCATGTTTTCGTATTGAAAATTAAAGAGACAAACATCAACGTCTTGGGAAAGGACCAACACAAGGTGGAGACAACAATCACCTATTAAAAAAAGATTAGAGACAATCCACTAAACCATAAACCCTTCTCTGACATACCTTCAAATAAGTAAAACATCAGGGGTATACGCCAAAAACAGAAATACCATCCCGAAACGGAACCAAAAGGTGTGAGTCATGAGGAGCTAGAGCATTAAAATATATCCCTCCATTTCTCCCTTAAAAAAAATCCCTCCATTTCTATTTACTCTCGCCTCCCTCCCTCCCAACTCCTCCTCTTCGTCTCCAATTCCGACTTCTTCCGCGCGTCCTCGCAGAGGGTTCTGATTACGAACTCCATCCCCTCAGATGGTCGCCGGCGGTTGGCATACACCCTCTTCAACCTCGTGAAGAGAAGATCGCCTCTCTGTCCTCGCCATGGTAAGCCGCCTGTTTCTCCTTCTTCTTCTTGATCCCCCCTGTTCTTTTCCAATCATAATTCTCATCCGCCGGATTCTTTCGGAGCTCGGGATTATCCATTCGAGGTGGTACGGATGGAGTTCCGTTATGTTCCAGCAGTATTCTTTTTCTGTGAAAAGATAGCCGTAACCTCTCCCCCCTGAATTGGCGCCGCTCTCTGCCGTCTTTCGCGAGCTGTTCCGTTGCTTCAGCGAGTGCGGCGCAGACAGTATACTCGTAGGTCAGAAATCGAATCACTCCATGAGCTTACTGGACTGCCTTCGAAGATTGGGTTTTTTTTCCCGATTTCTCGGAAGAAACAGTTGGGGACTGTATCGCCTTTCTCGGTGCGAATTCAGTTACGTCGTACAGGCCCTGCGCTCCGGCAATTCTCTATTTGTTTCCTCCGATTATACACTTTTTTATTTCCAGAAAATCCCCCCCTCTTATTGCAGCTATATGAGGTGCAGCCTGCAGGTGCTCTGCTTGCGAGACTCGAGTGAATCAGAATTTAGTTTTTTTTTTTTCGAAAAGGATTCAGAATTCAGATACGAGTATTATTTATTCCTCGACAGGTGCTCTGTTGGCGAGGAAGACTCAAGTGGTTCAGAATTCAGACCGAGATTACTTTGGTTCCATTTGAGTGATCCTGATACATGTGAATGAGCTCGTGCTGATTCAATCGGAACAGCAAAATCCTCTCAAACAATTTCTCCCCGCGCGTACGTCTGCTGCTATTTTTAGTCTCTCTTTTTTCAAGTGCCACAGAGGTTGCCGTTGCTGAATTCTTTCTTAACCCTGCTGAAGGTTTCTTTGCTTAGGGGCCACACTTGCAGTAGATTTCACAGCGAGCCTTAGCATAGCTTAACCCTCCTCGCTTGGTTTTCCTCTCTGAACGCGGAGACCTCTGTTTGCTTCCCGAGGATGTCCTTAATCTGCCTTGCTCTTACATTGCGCTCTGTTTCTGTCTCTGGAATCTTGGGAGTTGGGACCTGTATGAATGATGATATGCTCACTCGCTGTTGGTTCTGATGGCTCGTCGTCGCAGGGTCCGGCGCCGGGCGATGCGTCGCATAAGCGGTTCTCCGGCATGCTGCCGCCGGCGGCGCTCCTATTTCTGGTGCTGGTGTTCGTCGCCGGCGCCATCGTCACGCTCCATCACAAGGAGGTGCGTGCTGTTTACTGTTACCGTACTGTAGATAGCAAAGCATTAGTATCGCATTTCACATCACACGAATGAAGTGTCGATGCTGCAGATAGACAGGTCCTTGCAGAAATGTCACGCCTGACACGCTTGATTTTTTGCTGCAGACTCTGTCGATACTGCAGCTGCAGCCACGGAGGGTGGCCGCTGACGAGGAGCCATCCAGGCCTGCTCCTCCGGCGAGCGATCTGCACATAGACGCCGCCGCCGTTAGCGAGACGCACATAGACACCGCCGCCGTTACCGAGACGCCTCCGGCGGAAGAACCCGCCGACATCTGCGAGGTCAGTCAGAGACACCGGGTGCAGGAACTTTTATGCACGGACACGTCGATTTCAGCTTCAGAATCAGAACACTGAACAACTGTTGCTGTGCAGAACCAGTGCAGGTCTCCAGGCAGCGAGGCGCTGCCGAGGGGCATCGTGCAGGACAGGTCCAACTTCGAGTTCGAGTCTCTTGGCGGCAACCCTGGACGGCGGAGGGTGCGCCGGCCGTCGAAGAGCCTCCTGGCGATCCCCGTCGGCATCAAGCAGAAGGCCGTCGTCGACAAGCTCGTCTCCAAGGTGCCGTCATGATCATCATCCAGTTATTTCGATCACCTGCTCGCTCGTTTGTCAATAAAGGCAGCACTGATGATTCTGTGACGATGACAATGTAGTTCCCGGCGGCGAACTTCACGGTGATGCTGTTCCACTACGACGGCGCGATGGACGGGTGGAGCGACCTGGCGTGGTCGCGTCGCGCGGTGCACGTGGCGGCGGCGGACCAGACCAAGTGGTGGTTCGGCAAGCGGTTCCTGCACCCGGACCTCGTCGCCGAGTACGACTACGTCTTCCTCTGGGACGAGGACATCGAGGTGGACGGCTTCGACCCGCTGCGCTACCTCGACATCGTCCGCAAGGAAGGGCTCGAGATCTCGCAGCCGGCGCTGGACCACCGGTCGCAGATCCACCACCGGCTCACGGCCCGCACGCGGCGTGGCGGGGCCGTGCACCGGAGGTTCTGCAAGACGGCGGGGGCCGGGCGGTGCTACGGCAACAGCACGGGGCCGCCGTGCACGGGGTGGGTGGAGATGATGGTGCCGGTGTTCTCGCGGGCGGCGTGGCGGTGCGCGTGGCGGATGATCCAGAATGACCTCGTCTTCGCCTGGGGGCTCGACTTCAAGCTTGGGTACTGCGCGCAGGGGGACCGGAGCAAGAACGTGGGGATCGTCGACAGCGAGTACGTCCTACACCGAGGCATCCCCACGCTCGGCGACGCCAAGAAGGTCAAGGCATCATCGTCGGCGTCGGCGTCGACGGCCGCGGACAGGTACGCGGTGCGGCAGCGGTCGTACACGGAGCTGAAGATATTCAACAAGAGGTGGAAGCAGGCGGTGGCGGAGGACGAGTGCTGGAACGATCCTTACCCACAGCCGCCGCCGACGGCGACGCCAAAGGGATGACCGACGGTGATCAGCCAGCCGGCGATGGTTTTCGCGTTTGCTTAGATGATATAGATACAGCAAAATTTACAGGTCTAGCTAGAGAGAGTTTCAGATATTTATGTCATGTACAGATCTCTGCATCCCTCTCTTTCACCTCGGGAAATAAGGTTGAATCAAATGTGATGTAATTATCATAACTTTCGGTGAAAAGGTGGATTAATGAAGTTTTGACATGCCAGGTTACCAGGACTTGCCAGGGTTTAGGTTTTCGATACTATTGAAAGTGCCAAAAGCATGATCATGTTCCTGATCTTACTTTCGAAAAAACAAATCCTAGAAAATTGGGATGAGAGTATGAGACACAATCTCAAGGGGTTTTATGATTTGGCCTCTTTAAAACACACCTATTCCAGTACCCTAGAAATCACTGAAATTTCACACTTATGAGCTAAATTGCAACGAATTTTAAACCAGATTTGGCTGCTTCTACCCGAAACTCGACATACCTGGGTTCAATTTACTGTTGCAGCCGTATGTTCGCGGTGCTTATTTCATAATCAGCTGTAAAAAATAATCATGAAAATAGAGAAAAACAATCAAAACAAACGATAATAAAATACTTGATAAAATGTGTTGAAACCTTCAGACTATGATAATCGCTACACGAAATGCGTGAAAATTGCCCCTTTCACAAGACAATTGGACGGTTCCTGTAAGAAAGTGGCATCATATACATGGCCGTTCAGCCTGCCCGAGTTGTCGGATGTGGGTTGCCTTACATAAGTGTATCTTCATTTCATTTGAACAATTTTGTTTTTTAGCATATCATGCCTTTAGTTTGTATTTTCCCAAGCTTTCACATGTTTCTGATCTCCGGATACTATAAGCTTATTTTTAGAGAAAAAAAGATAATAGCACTAGCTTGATAAAATCTGAATACATGATAAAGTTTTGCGTACTTTAAAATGTTACATAACTTGTGTGTCTTCTAAGAGCATCTCCACTAGCATTTCCAGGAGGGCCTCCCAGGCCGTTTTTTTTTAATCCGGGGTGAGTTTTCGCCCAATCGTGTTCCCAAGACACCGAATTTAGCCGGATTTGACCGAACTTTCATCCGGCTTTCCCAGGAGACAACCGACGCCCCGAGTATGGCCTGGGAACACCGGATAAAAGTAAAAAAACGAGGGTGGGCCAGGGCTTACGGCGACAGAAGGACGAGCCCCCGCCTTTCTTATCCCCTTCCCGCCTTTCTTCACCATTCCCCACCACAACTACCGCCAGTTCCTCGAGCTCCCGCATGCCATGCCGCCCAAGAGATTCGCCAAACCCTGCACCACCAACGACACACCAAAGGAGCTAAAGCCAAGAAAGTCGAGAGCACAGATGCCGAGGCCGGAAGGCTGGACCGACGCAGCCTAGCTTTAGGATTGCATGCGGAGGAAGATCGAAACAGAAAGCCAGAAGAAGGGGACGCAGAAGAAGAAGGACGCCGACAAAGAGGAGGAGGTGCAGGCGATCATGAAGGCGAAGTCGGCATCCTAGCGCGCTACTCAATTAGCCATGGGCCATCCACCTCTCCACATCGGGCAGTACAGCGTGTCGTTGGGAAGCCAACCCAGTGTCGGATCTCCGGCGGGCTTCTCGCCGATCTCGCTGGCAACGTTCCAGGAGAGTCAAGCGAACTTGCGCCAGAGGTTCTCGTCGTCCCCCGAGTTAGACGATAGATTCAACCCCAATGTGCTCTTCCCCACTGCCCTAGGTACATTCATTTAAAATAAATATCGTAAATTTACAAAATAATATCTAGATACATCCAAATTTAGACAATTTTGCAATATCTAGATACATCTAAATTTAGATAAATTTACAACACTTATCTTGAAATGGAAACATCTACTCCCTCCGTTTCAAAATATAAGATGTTTTAGGTTTGTAAAGAGAATGTATCTAGACTTGTTTTAGTGTGTAGATTCACTCCAAACATGAATGAATCTACATACTAAAAAAAGTCTAAATACATTTGCTTCACAAACCTAAAACATCTTATATTTTGAAACGGAGGGAGTATTTTGAAATGGAGGGAGTACATCGTTTCTTTTTGAAATGAAAGAAAAAAAAGGCTGTGTAGTCGGCGGTGATCACTGACAGACAAAGGGACCCATGTAAGTTCGATTTTCCGGATCATGGCCGTTAGAAATGTGGCGGGAGGAGCACCAAGCCACGAACCAACCAAACCCTATCCCCTCCTGTCCCACCACGTCGTCTCCCTCCAAAACCCCAGCAGAATCCGATCCCCCATGGCACCCGCCCACCTCCAATGGCGCCGCCGCTCGCCGCCCCGCGCTTCCACGCCGCCCTCCCCCGACGCCTCCTCCTCCGCCCCCAGAAGGCCCTCCCCTCTTGGCGCCGCGCCGCTCGCCCCGACGACCAGGTCTCCCGCGCCCGTTGCCGCATTTGTGATCTGTGGTTTTGATTTTGATGTAATTTTGTGCTTACTGTAGGATCTGTATGTCGACGACGACATCGGAGACGGCTTCTCCTTCAGCGGGGGTGAGTTGGTGGTCTGTTTGGGCCACTGGACCGTGGGGAATTGTAGCGTGCACTGCTTTGGTTGGGTTCCTGTCAGCTCTTATGTTTGCTTACTTTCCTCTGGGGATTGATGCAGGGAAGTATGCGGAGGCGGAAAGCCCGAGTAAGTCGGATGAGTGGTTCACTCAGGGGAGAATGGTACGTGATCACCCTTACACTCTGTTCTTCTCTGCTCTGTTGTTTTGCGCCGATCAGTACACGCCATTCATTGAGTTTGAGAAAATGTTTGGATGTTTGCGACTTCTGCTTGCTAATTTACTGCTGTGCTAATGCTTCATGAACTTCTGACATCAATTATCAGAGTACAGTAATTCTAGCTGGTGACAGTAACGAGTGTATACTTGTGCTGATAAGTGATTTTTCTTGTGGTGTGGTTGAATTTTTTATGAATTACTATCCAATTTGTTCCAGGTAAAAGCTCATACATTATATGGTAACAAAGAGAAGGCAAAAGATCCCTTCTTTGGGCTCACCATGGGTAAGGAATCACAATCTTCGGATGATGTTTTCAGGTGAGTTGAAACATATAAGTTGTCTTGCATATGGTAAATATGATAATACAGCAAATCAGATCATAGTTCTGTTGTGTAATTCTTTATTGTGTTTCAGCTGGTTTTGTGTGGAGTCAGGGAGCTCTTCTAATCCTACTGTACTTCTAATTCATGGCTTTCCATCTCAGGTGGTTTTTAGATTGCCGATTGCTTCCATTTTCTTTTTGCATTATGCTCACAATGGCTGAGCTGAGGATTTTTTTTGTTACAGGCATACTCTTACCGAAAGGTGCTACCTGTACTATCAGAAAAATACCGCTCCATTGCTTTTGATTGGCTTGGTGAGTCATACACATCTTTTGGTGCTTGGTAAATTCAGAATATTTGATTAAATTGGCAAAGAAAAGATTTGTAACCCATATTTCGGCAGAACACATCCTGGAAAAAAATATTGGTCATCACTGGTACCAGTCATCATCCTCTGTTGACAACTTGAGATCAGATTTCAAGAACATAAGAAAGAGATTTGATTTGGCTTACCACCCACTTTTGTGTCCATTTTGGAAAATCCCTTCACAGTTTCACAGACTAATAAATAACTGGGGTCCTTTCTGTGGTGTTTTGTCCCCACAAGTTAGCAACGGTTAAATATTTATCTAACATTAGAACCAAAAACTTTGCATTTGCAGGTTTTGGATTCTCAGACAAGCCTCAACCTAAATATGGTTTTGACTATACTCTGGATGGTAAAATGATCTATAAAGTATTCAAACACCTAGTGTTGAACTACATAGTAATGTGAACTGCTATGTTCCAGAATATACTTCAGCCCTGGAATCGATAATTGATGCTGTTGCTCCTGATAAGCTATCCATCGTTGTTCAGGTGCTTCTCATCATAATGATGTTCTTTAATGCATTTCAGCATTTTTTAAATACAAGAATCTAAAAACTTGCAGGGCTACTTCGCTCCAATTGTGGTCAAATACGCCAATGAACATCAAGACAAGTTGAACCATCTTATACTAATTAATCCACCGGTGAGTTTTCTTAGCGTATATTTTGTTCATGCATTCTCTTGAGACACGTAATTTTTCCCTCTAAAGCTTCATTATATATTAAGAGTTGCAGGCTTCAACTAATTTTTATGAGTTAAAGGCTTCATTATAGTTTCAAGAGTTATAGGCTGATCAAAGGATATCTCATATTATAGATAACCGACAAACATGCAAAGCTTCCATCTACTCTTGCATGTTTCAGCAACTTCTTGTTGGGTGAGATATTTTCCCAGGTTAGCAGCTATGATGCCATTATAGTCTGGACCCTATATAACCACATTGCTTTCTGTTTTTAAATTCAAGATTGTTGTTTGAACTTCTTCAGGATCCACTAAGGGCTAGTGATAAGGCCTTGACTAGTAGTGGTCCATACATGATGAAGGAGGAAGATGCTACTGTATATAGAAGGCCATACCTTGTCTCAGGTTCATCTGGTTTTGCACTGAATGCAATAACAAGGGCTATGGGGAAGGATCTTAAGGTAGTTTGCTCATCTATCTCCTTGCCATGCTTTTGTTAAATTTCAATCTTCTAAATGAATTTTTTAGTACAGGTTTACATCGAATCCATGAGGAGCATATTAGCGAGTGATTCCTGGAATACAAAGACAACAATATGTTGGGGCATGAGAGATCGTTGGCTCACATATGATGGGGTGGCAGATTTCTGTGACAACCTAAAACATAAGTTTGTAGAGCTGCCAATGGTTTGTTTCTATACTCTCCTTACAAATGAAAACTGAAAGTTGTTTGGTCAAAATACTTCTTAATCGATAATGAAAGCGAATGAAAGTAAAATTACTGCAGTTTCAGATTATTTTCATGTTTCCTTGTGTTAGTCATAGGTCACTTTGGGTTGTGTGGTTATATACACATGTGTTCTGCCTAAATCATTTCTCTTTACTTTGTGTGGTATTAGTTTCAGATATTTGGTACCATGACTTATTTTGCAGGGTGGGCACCATGTTCAGGAAGATCGTGGTGAAGAGCTAGGCAATATAATTAAACGTATACTGAGGTAATAGTGTTGAAACTCTTATTTACTTCGTTCCACAGTTTCCTCCTACATTCCGATGGAGCAAATGAATAGTTCAACGTTATCCTTCAGAAATATCATTTTTACTGTTTCAACCACTGCTAAAGTGACTGGCTCAGAGAAACAGTTCCAAAATCAAGCGCTCTTGTAATACATTCCTCCGAATAATAGAATAAGTAAGCCTTCTTGTTACACATTGTGTTAAAAATATTCCTTAGCACTCAGATAACTCCCATTGCAGTTCTATCTTCTACGGGATGAGGAATGTAGGTATGAGATATTTCATAACATTCACTGTCAGCATTTATGTTTGGGCAGCCTCAGGGGAGAACTATATTTTTCTGAGAATCCAAGTCTCTGCGTCTACCCAATTAGCTCTAAGACTATATAAAGTCCTACTAGCAATGGCAGCGAGACAAGCATCCCAAAAATCACCCTGCAAAATTGAACAAGCTGGTGTAAGACTAAGAAATTTCTGTCTGCATAAGATTTTGCCTTCATCTATTTCTAGATTGTAATAAGTTCCAAATACTTACGCAGTACTTAGGACGTCAGCATGCAGCCCGTATTCTTTTGCAAATATGAATGACGTGATCGATTGAGGTAGTGCAGCCTGCAGAATGTTCAGACAAAGCGTAGTCAGGTTATATTCCTTATTTAGTCTCAGACAAACTGTCAACAACATTGTAGTGTGGTACCTCTGCCGAAATATATTTCAAGATTTATACTTCGAAAGTTCCAAAAAGGTACCATTAGGTACATACTTGGAAGTACTTTAAAATTATCGTCATTTGGTATTTGTTTTCAGAACTGAAAAGGAAAGATATGCAGAGAAATATTTTCTTGATATTTGAGATCAGACCAGACATAACCCTATCATCAGCTACCAGATGATAACTTTTCCATTATGTCGGTGGAGACCAATCCTCCCTCTTGTATAGGCCACAAATTCTTGGAGACCAGAACTAAGTTCAGACTTGTTCCGAGGATAGTTTTCAGAGAAAAATTCCCCCTATTACCTCTAGTTTTGTAAGTTGAAGCGATATTTACCTTAATAAACAGTAGTGCTTGTCTCAGGAAAGCCAAACTGGCACCGCCGTGCATCTATTAGAATGTTATATATAGGGTTGGAAGTGGCAAAGCAGGTTATTATGAGGGGATGACATGGATATCAGTAAGGCATCAAAGAGGAGAAAGTATTCTTTAACCATGATCCACATCATTATTACTGATTCAGACGAGGCTAACTCATCTCCAGTGAAATGCGCATTAGCTGACATGATGAGGAGTAGGACCAACTTGGTGCATCGTCTAAGTGCCAACTCCACAATAGCAACTACTGGTTTAAAAAACCCTGAACCTGATTATGTTGTCGAACTTTACATATTACTATATGCGTGCTAGTGTTTAACTAACAGTTTAGTCTGATTCATGCCTATGCGATAAGCATCTGATGAGTGGTCGCTAATGACTTGCTGTTTTTGACATGGCCTTTTGTTCAGAGGATGACCACAATCATATGGGCCCAGGCTCTAGAAGATGCCAAAAACAGGTCCTGTGCCCTGGCTTGCAACTTTTTTTCTTTAATTTAAGCACACTTTTGATTCCTGTCCGATTTCAACGGCCTCCTCCCATATGTTCGCCAGGGGTCAAAATGTGGCAGAACAATAGCCAATAGAGACATGCACTCTTCTCAGTATGAACAAGAGAAGCTGCACCGCCCCATTGAAGGCCAATCCACTTCATGGATAGGACAGAGCCCTAAAGTGATGCTAAATGTCTCCGAACAAGAAACGGCAATCATCGGTTCATCAGTTCACCCTATGTTTTTCAGTGTTTGACCTTTGTTTTTGCATGATTTGAATGCTATTAAACTAGACCAGGCTAGGTGGCCAAGATGATAGCTCTGCTGACTGCAATTTCACAACTAAATGTTCGGAATGTGCACTTGCGCACCAATGTGATTCTAGATTATAATTAATCCGGTATTGCTCTTTTGGTGCATGCTTACCTTTTAAGCATTAGGCTTCATGTTTGTGGCTCTGGAAGCAGCGTTGGCCCTAAAGCCCAAAGTGGTGAGGTTAGTGGTGCTGACAAACTAGGACTCGAATCTCACGTAGGGATTGTACATTTTAAGTGTGTGGCCTTGAGACAGTTATACCTAATCTAGCTGCGCTTTTGTTTCGTGGACTAAAACAAAACATTTGGGTGGCTTCACGATGGGATAATATTTTGCTTCGGATGCAAATCAAATGTCGGGGATCTGCAATCATGGTAGATGACTTGCGAAATCTTTTGTTTAAAAGTGCTGCAGTAAATGGAGCGAAGACCTCTGGCTAAACCAGAGACGTTTTCCTTTTGGTCAAAAGTATAGTTCCAAGACTTTGCTGTAATAAAGTTGTAAAATTTCTATATTAGTTTTTCATGTCTACGAAGCCAGATGCCGGATGGATTGACATCAGCATATCATCAACTCTGCGTATAGCATTAACCAAGTGTTTTTTCCTCAGATGTTAGAAAACAGAGCCTAGCTCCTTTTTTTTTTTGAACTCTAAAAATAGAGCCTAACTAGATGTTAAAAAATGCACTCACCCTGTTAGATAACAGCATTCATTTTGGATTTCAAACAGTTCCTTTATTTTTATGTAAATGTGATAAAAAAATATTTAAAATAATTTCATTGCATAAATATTTTTCATGAGCAATCTGTCGGTTGCATTTTTAGGTAACCAATTCAAAATCTTTTGGTACATGCAACTCTTTGAGGATGTAGGTAGTAGTCCTGAGCTTAAACAAAAGTGCGTGACTACTCATGTAGTACTTGGAGTGTATGGGAGTGTACTGATTCAGTTACGCACCTGTATGATGGCGACGCGGAGGACGTCTCCCCGGAGGCCGACGGCGATGGAGCCGATGGCCATGGCCGCCGGGCCGAGGGCGAACTTGAGGGCCAGGCCCAGCGCCGCAAAGCTCGGTCCGCACGCCAGGATCTTCTCCTGCTGCGCCATGAACAATCCTGTGTAGAGAGAAAACGACGCACGCGCTCCAAAAAGTTAGCTACGTGAGTCACACTGCACAGTAGTAGTAGTACAAGCGTATTCTCTCAATTATTTTGACAGTAGAATAATAGTAATACAGCATCTTGATTTAAATTTCTCTAGTCAATGTTCTTTTTTTTTTACTTTCGCCTTTTGGTTGTTCTCAAATTGTCGTCGACCACAGCACGCATGCAGCGTACAGATAGAACCTGTAACCTGTGCCTTTGATTCGATCGATCGATTCCTGTGTAAATATTCTGCTGCTTTTTAAGTAGAATTAATTCTTTGTACGTACTATTTCTTTTTGGTAATTATTATCAGCAGGAATATTGTGTATTACTACTAGCTAGGTGGGGTATTAGATACGGATCGAAACATGCAAGTAGTGATGTGAAGCTGGGGAAGAGACAACTATGCGATACCTCAGCGATTAAGATTAACACTAGCTAGCGGTGTACGTTATGTACATCTGGGATATATAAAATGTGCACGGTTTTGCATAGGTGTATATATAAATAAAATGTGCACGGTTTATGGCTCACCCATGCTGAACATGGCCATCCCTGTGCCTGACTTGGACATGATGAGCACAGAGTTCTCCAGGACACTTGGCAGCTCGATGTGTAGCCTGCATGAAAATTTAATTCATTAGTTCAGAAAGCAAGCACACAAAAGTTGTGGGTACTTTTTGACGGGGTAGAATTGCCAAGATCGTGTATACTCCCTTCGTTTCATATTACTCCGTAAGTCAATCTTTATGATGTTCAACCAAGTATAACATATAATACTATCTACAATATAAAATGTATATTTATGGAAGTATGTCTTATTATGTTTTCCATAGTATTGATTTAATTTTGTAAATAATTATAATTTTAAAATTTATAGTTGGTCAAATCGATAATCGTGTGACTTTGACTAAACCTAAATAATATGAAACGGAGGGAGTACTGTATGGGAGATGAGACATTATAAGAGTATACTGAGTAAAGGGGTTGTGGAGGTAGCATTAGTTAGAGGGCGATCCGATCAGCATGCACGTACGCATGCGCATGGTGACCGGCACGTCGGAGTGCACGTACGTACCTGTTGGCAACACAGGCCCACGTGATGCCGACGAAGCTGGCGTACGTGTTCGGGTTGCGCGACAGCTTGTGCGCCACCGTCTTCACCAGCCTCCACACCGACGGCTTGCCGCCGACGGTCACCGCCACGACGCCGTCCGCCTCACCGACGCCGCCGCCGGTCGCCGCCTCGACGTCGGCCTTGACGGGCGACTCGGGGATGGCGTCGTGGACGACGACGCTCTGCTTGGCGACGTCGACGTACATGCCGATGGCGGCCTTCCGGACCTCGAGCACGAAGAGGAGCAGCGTGAGCCAGACGATGGCCTGGAAGACGGAGAGCTGCACGACCAGCTGCTGCGCCCACTCGCCGTACATGGCCCGCGCCATGGGCACGCCCACGACGAGGGAGTTGGTGAGCGTGGAGAGGGAGAACCCCGTGATGCACCAGCTTCCCGCGGTGCCGCCCTTGCCCTTGCCGGCGCCGGAGAGGAAGAACCTGGCCCAGACGGCGATGACCGCCACGATGACCGCCTTGGAGATGACGTCGGCCGCCACGGCGCGGTAGTTCACCTCGAACGGGTCCGTGTGGAGCGTGAACTCGAAGGTGAAGAAGGGGAGCGCGAAGAAGGCCACGAGCCGGTTCACGGCGTCGCACTGCTCCCGCGTGAAGATGCGCCACCACCGCACCGAGCCGTAGCCGAGGAACAGGGCGAAGTAGAGCGGCGCTGTCGCCGCCAGCACCTTGTACAGGTCCCCCCACCCGATCATTCTCGGACTAAGCTTCTTCTTCCTCCTCTCCGGTGGGTGCCGGCTACTACGACCCTGCTTCGCTTCTTCCTGTGCCTCCTTGCCGTCGAACTGATTAACTTGCGTGATCCTGTACGATCTTCTGCAAGAGATCGATGGAGCAAGCTAGGCAAGTGTAATGTGATTTGTGGATCGCTATAGTGTGAGAGGCTGTGCGTGCTGGGGTGGCGAGTTTTATAGCTAGCGGGCCGAGGAGCTGCTGAGCTAGCGGCCGTGGCTGTGTGTGGCCAGGCGTTGGACAAGTCACGGAGCTCTGGCTGGCTAGCGGGCTAGTGGGAGGCTGAAGGGACGGTTAGGTTTAAGCAGGGAGGGCCGGAGGGGGAGGGGGGAGGATCTTGTTCGCGCGCTTTTGGCTCGGAATTCATTCGAATCTATGTTGCTGCATGCGTGCGCGCGTGGAGCGAGAGAGACATCCGTAAATTTATCTGGGTTTGCTTTGCTTTGACGATCGAGTAACCGAAGGGGAGGAGAAGACTGAAATGGACGTACATGCACGCGCGTGCATGCGTTCAGGTGCGTGCAACGGTAGTACGTGCGGCCGAAAGAAGACAAGTGCTCAAGTCCGATCGACGAGACTCAGATGGACGAACGTGTTTTTCTATGACCGTGCCACTACTTCTAGTCGAAATTATGTCTCTGTCACTATGATTCGATCTACTATTGAAAAATGCCATTACTCGTTACGTCTATATGGCTCTAGATGCATCTGACCGCTTGCTCTGGCTAACTTGCCATGTTCTATTACATGTGGATCCTATCTAACTTACTCGTTGTTGTGACCCTTATCCTGATGGGTGGGCCCAACCGCCTCAACAGGCATCCTAGGTTTTGTTCTCCACCTCTCCTTCTCTGCTCCTCCTGCCGTGCACCGTCCTACACCTATCACGGCCTCCCCTTAGGCCTCTGTTCTGTACCTTGCCATGTCGTGTTGCCCTCTCTCATGGTCGTTCAGGTAGTTGGAATCGAGAAGCATGAGTTACACCTACCACAGTCAACATGAAGCGAATCCGGCACAAAGATGGATCATGCACTATTAGAGAGCACAGGTCGTGGCGACGCAGAGGCAGAGGACGCGGGGTGTAAAGCTTTGCGGCTCTGGAGCCAGGTGGATGTGCCATTCATCCTCCCTAGTGGGTAAGAAAATAAATACTTTCTATGATTTTGTTTAATTAGGGATTTGAACCAGTAGTAATCACGAGGATATGTGTTGATAACCGTAGGCCGTGCTTCATATAGATTTCTACTGAAGATTCAACATGGGTGTTGAGCTGAAGCAATGTCAGACGGTAGAACTACAGTTAGTGCCGATTTTAATTATCAATTGACAGTGACGCATCCGAACTAAATCTAAGTGACTTTTACATGGAATTGGGAAAGTTTCTCATTAGCTGGAACAAGAAATTCGTACCTAGGCACTATGACGATAATTCTTACAGTTTCTGCAATGTTAGGACCGACGAGGCCTTGACCCGGGTGTGGGGTAAACATCTGGGTGCGAGGACCGTGTTGATGTATGTCCATGTTGTTAACAAAGAGAATGCGAATATACTATTGGCAATGATATCACTCATCTTCTATGAAAACCAGTCAAACAACTAACATAGCATGTCTCCTTGCTCACTCAAGCATAAGCGTCCAACTTGTCATTGAGTATGAAAATGGGCGGAGTTAGGGGATAATTTATTTCGGGGATTATGATGATCATGATGAAGAATCAGATCTAGACGTGGCCGATGAAACTGATAGGATGAAAAATAGGAAATATTTTTCTAACTATGGGACTGATAAGGATGGGGAGATTGAAAATGTGGAAATGGGTTGCAAATATGATGATGAAGGCAAGGACAAACAAAAAAAATACTTTGACAAGGACAACCCTATAATTGATGAGGGGATTTTCTTTGAGTTTGTGGAGGACTGCTGATATGCAGTTACCAAATTTACAATAAAAAGTGGGTTTGCGTATATGATTGAAAATGGTGACAACAAAACAAAGGGTGCATTTTATGGAAAGTAAAGCGTGCAAATGCAGACTCGGTTAGGGATGTGGACACCCATTTGAGGTTGCAATATTTTCTCTTAATGTGTATTTTTATATGTTACATGTTGAAATGTGTTTTATTTATTAGTTATTATCAAATGCACATCAAGGTAAACACCAAGAAACAACAACTGACCTACCACATTAAGTCAAAAAATAAGACTGACTTCAACCAAGTGGATTGCTGCTACTATACTTGATTGGATGAGGCAAGATCATTTAATTGGACCATCAGAACTCAGATCGAATCTTAGTGATAAGTTCAATGTGCTAATTCCTTACGGTAGAATTTTTGTGAAAAGAAGATGGCTTTGGACCGGATTCAAGGCAAGTGGAATGATAGTTTCTAAATGTTGTAAAGTTTTAAATCTAGCATAGAAAAGACATCACCTGGTAGTGTCATTGACATTGATTATGAGTTAGTGAGAGAAAGAGAGAAAATCTTAAGACGGAAGAAGTATGAGATGGGAGATATGAAATGCTTCGGGAGATATTTTGTTTGCCTAAAGACATGCTAGAAGGGGTTTTTAGAGTGTTGCATGTCATACTTAGCAATATATGCAACTTCTTTAACACAAAAGCCTAGAGGACAGCTTGTTATGGCATGTGATGTATATGTCCATAATTGGCTTTTCCCTAGCTTATGCTATTCTCGAGGGTGAATCTAATAAAAGTTGTACATGGTTTCTAGAAAGACTTTGTGGAGTAATATGTCAACCATGAAGGTGATACACATCAAAGCAAAGCACTAAAGTAAACAACAGATGCAACAGTTATTGTTGCAGCAAAAGATCTGACATATTCATGATATGTATACATGGCATGGATAAGATGATGCGATTTAACTAGGAAAATTATGTGGAATTGGAATCCTAACAATCAGTTAGAGGTTCAAGTTATTTTTTACTCACCAAAATGAAATATTGCTTAGCATGGAAAAAGGCATGGGTGATCTACACATAATTAAATGAAGTAGGCATAAGATATCAACATCCCACACAATCCAGATTTAATTAGTAGATGATTTGGCTAATTACCCAAACCCACAAGATATACAATGTAAACATTAATGTTTATGATGTAGGTTTTGGGGTTATGATTCAAAAAGCATGGTCATGCGCTTACAGTTAAGTGTTAACCAAGGAAGAATCGAATTAAGTGTGAGGAAGAAAGGAAATACATATCACGGAAACGAGAAAAGAGACTTAAGCTGGCACTGACATGACCACTATCTCGCCTACTGCTTACCACCAATATTGTGAGGTAAAGGGAATCGAATAGAGTGTCACATTGAGAGGCTACTTGGTTTCCGGGACTCAGCATGCTTCGCTAGAAGCCAGTGATACGTCCAAAACGTATCTACTTTCCCGAACATTTTTGCTATTGTTTCTCCTCTAATTTATATGATTTGGATACAACTAACACGGACTGACGCTGTTTTCAGCAAAATTGCTTTGGTGTCTAGTTTTTGTGCAAAAAATCTACTTTTAGGAAAAATCCTAGAAAATATGGCAAAACTCCTATTTTACAAGAAGACTCACGGAGCCAGAAGATGAGACGGAGGAGGGCCACGAGGGGCCCACACCCCTGGTCGCGCGGGCTAGGCCAGGCCGCGCCTGGGAGGGGTGTGGCCACCTCGGGCACCCCCTCGGCCTTCCTCTTCGCCTACATAAAGCCTTCTGACCTAAAAATGACGGGGGGTTTGACGTTTTTCCAAAGAGAGTTTCGCTACGCCGCCACCACCAGAAACCATGATTCGGAACCAGAAACTCCGTTCTGGCACCCTGCCGGGACGGGGAATTGGAAGAGATCATCGCCATCATCATCACTAACGCCTCTCCATCAACCATCCATGTTTCCCCCATCCATGAGTGAGTAATCCCCCATTGTAGGCTATGGGGATGGTAGGGATTGGATGAGTTCTATCATGTAATCGAATAAGATTGTTAGGGCATGGTGCCTAGTATCTTTATTAGTGCTATTTGACTTTGATGCAACTTGTTGTGCTTAATGCTTGTCACTAGGGCCCGAGTGTCATGATCTCAGATCTGAACATGTTATTGATTCATGATGATAGTATTGTTTATGATCGTATCTGCAAGTTGTGTACACATATTATTGTCCGGAACCAAAGGCCCCGAAGTGACAGAAATTGGTATAGCCGGAGGGGATGGCTGTGATATGAGGATCACATGTGTTCACGGAGTGTTAATGCTTTGCTCTGGTACTCCATTAAAAGGAGTACCTTAATTGCTAGTAGATTCCCTTGAGGCCCCGCTGCAACGGGATGGTAGGACAAAAGATGTTCTACAAATGCCCTAGATCTTGAAATTACATGAATAGTCTCGTCCATTCAACCCCCGTCCATCCATCGCTATGCCTACCGCACTCATATCCTACTATTGTTACTACTGCCTTTGTTTTACTACTGATGTTACTTTGCTATTGCTACTGATAAACTACTGTGAGAAAGACTATTTCCAGGTGCAGCTGAATTGATAACTCAGTTGTTAAGGCTTATAAGTATTCTTTGGCCCCCCTTGTGTCGAATCAATAAATTGGGTTATACTACCCTCGAAGACTGTTGCGATCCCCTATACTTGTGGGTCATCAGCCACTACCAGCTTGAGTGTGACTCAGAGATGTGTCCTGCTTACTAAGATCACACGGGGTCACACACTTAAGGGAGTGGAGCAAGGCGGATAACATCATCTGACTTACACAAGACGCATAAACGGAGACATGTCTTCACAGGGACACATGTCAATAGGTAGGACCCACTTTGACTATGATTTGGGTTCTAGACCGAGGTACACTAGATGTCCACCTATTTCCAATATAAAGGAGGTGAGGTCACAGCTACAATTCAGAGTTCCTTCACCAGTAAGCAGAAGCACCACCTCCTATCCCGAGAGCGATGGGACCGAGGCTAGCTCCTCATTGCCACTGCTCCATCTAGTGTGTGTAAATCAGTAGTGGCACCACGGTTGGGGTGCATGACGAGTACTAGAGTTTCTTCGAAGACGGAGATGTGACCGACATCGTGAGACTTCACCCGAGCCGGGCATGAGACGACGGTACAAGGATTGCATTGCCCCAATGCGCTTCATCGATTCTTCAACCACATGTCTAGGGTTAAGAACCTTTCTCCCTGAGATAGATCTTGGCAAAAGCTCGTCGGAGTTTAGTCAAAAAAATTGTTATCTGATCTAGCTCCATGCATGGTGCAATAGTGATTGTGGCCTTGCTGCTCCATCATAGCTCCATGCATGGTGCAATAGGTTGAGGGTAGAGGTTCCCCACTAGGTAGAGGGACAAATGCAGGTTTCGGAAGTGGCGGTCATCCTCTGACATGATGTAATGATCTGGCAGGTCGACATTACGATGGTCCAAGTTGGTGGAGAAATCCCGTACCTAGTGTGCCAGCTATCAGGGTTTGGATTCCCGGTAGTAAATTTGTATGTAGGTGAGGCTTGTGGACACGGTCTGATGGGATAACAACCTCAGGTGCATACATATTTAAACATGTTCAAGCCCTGGGAATATATCACCTGCAAAAACCTTCCTATGTGTTTGTATTGATTGGAGTGTGAGATGCTCACTTTGTTTTTATGGGTTGTACGAATTCTGGGGAGCCGACAGATGCGCCTCTCCTTTCCTAATAGGGTTTTTATCATTTCTGCCACTATGACCAACACAAAACTCAGTTTTGCCATTTGACCGATCGAAACTCTAATTTTGTCACTACTCAGTTGCAATACTCCTCAATTTTGTCATTCTGTTATCTTTCTACCGTTAGCCTATAATCATTTTTGCCATTATATTACCATGACTTGCCACATCGACGATAAACATCCGCGCGATCATCATAGTAGCACCACTTTACCATTTGGAATATATTCGCATTGCTAGTCTGTGTGGAGCAGCCGAGCAGTACACCAAATCCATCTCGAGTGTACGTAGACCCATGGCAGGCTAGTTGAGAGCGCGTAGTCGTAATGTATACCCGATTACTCCATTAGTGTTCGATAAGGAGCGGCAGATAACAAACATCCTGATACGGCCCACGCGATCCTCCATGAGCCGTAGTTTCCCAAGATCATCGGCGACCTTGTGCCAAACGTTTTAAGACGAGGGCGGAAGCCATGCTTGGTGCTCGGTCAAACAAGTCCTAGGCGCTACTCGTTCTACCGCCGATTGAACTTACTAGCCTTAGCGTATGGCGGTGACGGAACCGCAAATACTATAATGACGTTGATGCGGATACGTCGAGATCACACTTCATAGAACATGTAAAATTTTAGAATAGGTAAAACCATCATAAGTTTTATTAAATGGGTAAATATAAGTACTTTCTACTATGTAGAATAAATATTGTTAGAAGCATATATGGGTTAGAAATGAAATTAACTCTAAATAAAAAGGGGTGGAAACACTAAAATGGAAAACTGATTACAGATTAAGATAAAAAAGATGACGGAATGGCAAAACTGAGAAGTGTTGTAACGGAGTAGTGGCAAAATTGGAGTTTCGATCAGTCAAATGGCAAAACTAAGTTTTATGTTGGTCATAGTGGCAAAAATGATAAAAACCCTTCCTAATAAGGAAGAGTCAACTCGCGTATATGGTAGAGTGTTGAGTGATTGATCCATTCAACCCTCACACTACAACAAATGTTTCCTTCCGCAACCACTTAGCCCGACGGTCGTCGTAGAAGGCGCGTCTTTACGAAATTCTCGGCTCGACCATGGCCGATGGAAAACTTTTTTTTCTGTTTCGTGCCCCTATACTACGACAAAACCCCTAAAACATGGACAAAGCTCGACGGGCGCATGGAAGAAGCAAGATTTCCAGTTCCTCGCGCGATGTTGAATCGCCGAATTCTTTTTAGTCGTGTGGGTCCTAGACGTTAGTGACTCTAGCGGACCATACTTTTCGGTCGCGCCTCCTTTATTTGAATTCGATAAGGTTGTTCGATGCCTCTTTCGTTTAGTCAGGATGCTGGGTTCCCCATGTCTGCCTCTCATTACAAGAATCATGTGTATGATGGAATTTTTTCCTTCCCTACTCTGAACTTGATAGCGTTGCTCGATGCATCTTCCGTTTAATCAGGATGTTGGGCCCCCACGTGTCATCCTCACACTAGAAGAAACGTGTGCATGATGGATTTTTCCTTGGCTCGTGCCTCCCTGATTTAAACTCGATAATGTTGCTCGATCCATCTACCGTTAATCATGTTGCTGGGTTCCACATGTCAGCCTCTCATTAGAAGAATCGTGTGTATGATGGAATTTTTCCTTCCCTCCCACTATCCTGTTCGATACTTGATACCGCTACTATATGCATCTACATTTAATCACGCAGATGGGGCCCACATGTCATCCTCACATTAGAAAAAATGTGTGCATGATGGAGTTTTTTTCCTTGGCTCGTGCCTCCTTGATTTGAACTCAATAATGTTGCTCGATCTATTTATCGTTTAGTCACGTTGCTGGGTCCCCCATGTCTGCCTCTCATTACAAGAATCATGTGTATGATGGAATTTTTTCCTTCCCTATTCTGAACTTGATAGCGTTGCTCGATGCATCTTCCGTTTAATCAGGATGCTGGGCCCCACGTGTCATCCTCACACTAGAAGAAACGTGTGCATGATGGATTTTTTTCCTTGGCTCGTGCCTCCCTGATTTAAACTCGATAATGTTGCTCGATCCATCTGCCGTTAATCATGTTGCTGGGTCCCACATGTCAGCCTCTCATTAGAAGAATCGTGTGTATGATGGAATTTTTTCTTCCCTCCCACTATCCCGTTCGATACTTGATACCGCTGCTAGATGCATCTACATTTAATCACGCAGATGGGGCCCACATGTCATCCTCACATTAGAAAAAATGTGTGCATGATGGAGTTTTTTTCCTTGGCTCGTGCCTCCCTGATTTGAACTCAATAATGTTGCTCGATCTATTTATCGTTTAGCCATGTTGCTGGGTCCCCCATGTCAGCCTCTCATTAGAAAAATCGTGTGTATGATGGAATTTTTTCCTTCGCTTGTGCTACCCTATTCCGAACTTGATAGCGTTGCTAGATGCATCTACCGTTTAATCACGCAGCTGAGACCCACATATCATCCTCTCATTAGAAGGAACGTGTGCATGATGGATTTTTTTGCCCTACATGATGAACGTCGTGCCTCCGTGTTAACTTGATAGTGTTGTTGTTGCATCAACCGTTTATTCAGGCTGGTAGGTGTTAGGATTCCGGGCATAAAATCAAAAAATTACTACAACAGATCGCCCCGATGCCCAAGATCTATCAACTAGTAATGCAGTAACGGCCGAAGGTTTCAGATACATACCCTTTGTGACACCCCTGGGATCAGGGCTAAACAAATCCCAGACCTCCATCTGACATAAGCCTAACCTTGACCTCGAGGTTACCCAGTGAAGAATTGGTAACACAACAGCGACCCTACGACAAAAATTTTATTACAGCAAGCTCATAACTAAGTAGAGAACCAAATTATTACAAGCAGAGGTCACTGACCACAAACATAAAACAACGGAAGGCAAATTATGCTATTAAGTATAGCAAACTTAACAAATGGCCTAAGAGTCCTGAGGCATAACAATGATGTCCAAGCCCATAGATTCCAGGTTGCCGGCTGGGAACCCCAAGCTATTCGTCGGTGTTGATGTTGTACCAAACTTGTCTTTAGGGGAACACTTACTCTGCTATAGAAGATCAACAAATTAAGGGTGAGTACAGGGTGTACTCCGCAAGACTTATGGCTGGTGGAGAGAGAAGAAGCTCGTCTAATCAGAGTATTTTAAAAGGGGATAAGAGAGCGGCATCTTCAAAGTAGTGATCACCATATCTTTGATATCCACCAAATGATCATCATCTCAACCTTAACTAGGATCATTGATGCGTGTTGACGCCCCGTTGGAAAACCCCAAGAGAAAGGTATGATGCAGCACACCAGTAAGTTTTCCCTCAGTAAGAAACCGAGGTTATCGAACCAGTAGGAGGAAGGAAACGCCTCAAAGGTGTTGCAAGCAACATGGAAACCTGCACAACACAAACTCAAGACTTAGCCCCAACTAATAGTGAGGTTGTCAATCTCACTGGTTGCTATAACAAAGGATTAACTGTATGGTGTGGAACGTGATGATGGTTTGCAGCAAGTAACAGTAACAGTGGAAGATGTATCAATGGTAAAGATTGGACCGGGGTCCATAGTTCACTAGAGGTGTTCTCCTTAGATAAACAAACATGTCATGCAGGGTAAACAAATTACAGCAAGGCAATTGACAGGACTGAGCAAGGCATAACAATGCAATAGTAGACAAAAAGATCCTATGAGATTCGATTGGGCAATACAACAATATACATAGACCGCCATCCAACCGCATTTATGACTAGAAGTCCACCTCTGGGTTATCATCTGAACCCCATCCAGTATTAAGTTGCAAGCAATAGACAACTGCTTTAAGCAAAGTGTCTAAGGTAAACAATCCACTTGTTCCATGAACAAGAGACCGTTGTTTTCTCCCTAGTGGCAATAGCACATCTATAACCGTAGATATTTCTGTCACTTCCCTTGGAAAATAGAGGCATGAACCCACTATCGAGCATAAATACCCCCTCTTGGAGTCACTAGCAACTACTTAGCCAAGATAGCTACTAATAACGGAGAGCATGCAAGATCACAAACAACACAAACATGATAGAATAAAATAGACAAAATCATTAATCAATCTGACATAGTAATCTCAATATCCATCGGATCCTCGCAAAGACAACATGCATGATTACAAATAGATTAGATATTGATCATGAACGGAGCTCACAAGATTTATACATGAAAGCACAAGGAGGAGATACAACCATCTAGCTACTACATGGACCCGTAGTCCAAGGTGGAACTACTCACGCTTCATACCGGAGGCTGGCATGATGAACAAGAAGGCCTCCGGGATGATCTCCCCTCCGATAGGGTGCCGAGAAGAGCTTTAGATCCCCCGATCTAGGGACGATGGTGGCGGCGGCTACAGACGACTCCGTGGAATATTGATCGGGGGTTTAGGGTTTCTGCATCGGGGGACTGTATAAGCGAAGAGGCGAGGTAGGGGGGCCACCAGGGCGGCTGCAGCCCCCAGGTGCGGGGTGGGCCCACCCGTGCGGCCAGGGGGTGTGCCCGCCTGGTGAATCTCCTCCGTCTCGTATTCTGGCTTCGTGTTGCCTACGGTAAAATATTGACTTTGGCTTTTGTCCCGTCCAATTCCGAGAATATTGATTTTCTGCCTCTCTGGTACCAAAAACAGAAGAAAACAGGCAACTCGCACTGCGGCAACTTGTTAATAGGTTAGTACCACAAAACATATAAAACCACCTCAAAGTGTGGACAAAGCAAAGCAAAGTAGGTAGTAAACAAGCATGGAGCATCAAAAATTATAGATACGTTTCCGACGTATCAAGCATCCCCAAGCTTAACTCATGCTCGTTCTCGAGTAGGTAAGTGATAAAAGAATAAGTTTTAAGGTGACATGCACCATCAAAACCAAGATCAAACCATTTGCAAGCATTGAAAGCTGGGATCAAAGAACTCTAAACATGTGCATGAAAGATGAAGTTCTAACAGTAGGACAAAGTAACTATGCATGCAACATGAAAGACTACAAACAAAGATCCTGAATAACATACATTGAAAAATGTTTGTTTATTTCACATACAAAAAACATGGCATAGTGGCATTCAGCTTGTCCCTCGTGGAGTAGCAAATAGATGCATTGGACACCTTCAAATCATAAGAGTGACTAGATACAAGTAGCACAAGAACAAGCAATATCAACAATATGCATCAATCAATAAGTTTTGGTACACTGCACATAGAACTAAGAATGGCAACTATGCTCTCTTAATGGTGCATAAAGGTAGAAGCTGGAGACTTGTGGAGATATGCCCTAGAGGCAATAATAAAAGTGGTTGTTATTATATATTTGTGTTTATGATAAATGTTTACATTCATGCTATAACAGTATTAACCGTAAACATTAATACTTGTGTGATTTGTAAACTAAATTAGTCCCTAGTAAAGCCTCTTTAATAATACTAGCTTGTTGGTTAATAGATGATTGTGGTTTCTCGATCATGAACATTGAGATGTTATTAACAATGCGATCATATCATTAGGAGAATGGTATGATGGACATACTCCTATAGATAAGCGTAGCATAAAGATCAAGTCATTTTAATAGTTCAATTGCTATAAGCTTTCTGATACATAGTAACCTAATTCCTTCGACCATGAGATCATGCTAATCACCATCACCGGAAGGATGCTTTGATGACATCAAACACCACACCGTAACTGGGTGGCTATAAATGTGGCATTGAGTGTTCGGAAAGTATAGGTTGAGGCACATGGATCAAGAGTGGGATTTGTCCATCCATATGACAGATAGATATACTCTAGGCCCTCTCGATGGAATGTCATCCAATTAGCTTGCAAGCACGTGACTGGCTCACAAGGGATCACATATCATAGGAACGAGAAAAGAGTACTTATCAGTAACGAGGTTGAACTAGGTATGCAGAGATACCGACGATCAAAACCTCGGATAAGTAAACTATCGTGAGACAAAGGGAAATTGGTATCGTATGTAAGTGGTTCATTCGATCGCAAAATAATCATATAAATATGTGGGAGCCATATGAATTTCTAGATTCCTCTATTGGTTATAAATTGGAGAAGTGTCTCGGTCATGTCCGCATAATTCACGAACCGTAGGGAGACACACTCAAGGATTCAATGTTGTTGTGTAGTTATGGAATGATGAGTAAGAGACCGAATGTTGTTCGGAGTCTCCGATGGGATCCAGGATATCACGAGGAGATCCGAAATGGTCCGGAGAATAAGATTCATATAAGGAAAGTCCTGTTTCGGAGTTTGGAAATGATTCCGGTGTTTTCACCGGGAATGTTCTAGAAGGGTCTGGAAGGTTCAGCACTCTGGGAGGGGAAGGGTACATGGATGTGTCATGACAATGTGGAATGGTTGCATCATGTACTAGGTCACTTGGCTGGGCAATATGAAGAGAGAAATCAAATTCAAGTTTGAAAGTCAAACGCCAATTTGAAAAGTCAAATCCAAACATTGCTTGGTGGAGGGAGAGTAGGAAACCTACCTAGGGTAGGAGTCCCACTCCCTCCACCCGCCGGCCAAGGAGGAGGAGTTGGAGGAGGACTCCCTCCTCCCAAACCGCCGCCCCCACCTATATAAGGAGGGGTAGGGCGCACCCCTACCCCTCACACCCAAACCCTAGCTACAAGGCGCCACCACCCTCCAAGTGTTGCCGCCGCCTAGGGCTCCTCCAAGTCGCCGAGTTAGGGTTTCCCCAAACCCTAGACGCCGGCTAAACCACCTACCCTTGGTGCCTATACACCGTAGATCGCCAAGGCCCCTCTCTTACTCCACCATACTCGCTCCGTCTTAGGCGAAGTCCTACGGGATCTTCCCTCTACTTCCGACACCACGCCGTTGTGCTGCCGGAATCACGAGGAGGGTGCTACAACCTCTGCTGCCTGCTGGAACAAGGGAGAGGAAGGTCTTCATCGAGTACCGAACGTGTGACCGACTGCGGAAGCGCTGCCGGAACGCAGCGCCGGAAGAATCGTCTACGCGCTCTTGAGATCGGCAAGTGTACGACTACATCACCCACGAGAATCTGCTCTCGTTAACCGCTTTGGAATCTTCGAGGGTGAGTGCTTCTATCGACTCGTTGCTACAATCTAGTAGATAGATCTTGGCTTGTTTGTGTGCATGCGGTAGAAATTTTTTGTTTTCCATGCTACGAACCCCTACCGTGGTATCAGAGCCGTGTCTATATGTAGATCTGTTGCACGAGTAGAACACAATGGTCATTGTGGGCGGTGGTGCTTTTATTATCAATTGCTTTTTCTGTACTTTGCATCTTGCGGTATGATGGGATGAAGCGGCCCGGGCTAATCTTACATGACATCGATCATGAGACTTGCTCCACGCTCACATGCAACTTGTATTGCATAAGTGGCTTTGCGGGTGTCTGTCTCTCCCATCATAGTATAGATTCAATTTACAACGGGCACTTGATAGTTCAAGCATCAACGTTGTGGTTCTTGTTCGTAAGTTAGTACGACACTTATTGAAAGCCCCAAACCACGTAAAATATGCAAAGAAAATTAGAGGCGTCTAACTTTGTTTTGCAGGGGTGTGCTGTGATGTGATATGGCCATGATTGTGATTATATATGATGTATGCAATGTTCCTTATTGTAAGTTGGTAACCGGCAGGAGCCATATGGTTGTCTTTTAATTCCGCTAAGACCTGCGTGTCTATTCAAAGTAGTTGTAATAGTTGAAGCTGGTGGACGACAACCATGAAACAACTCCATTGACCTTGACGCTATACCGATGATGATGGAGATCATGTTCGTGCTTGAAGATGGAGATCAGAAGGACAAGAAGAAAGGCCATATCATATCACATATTATGAATTGCATGTGATGTTAATCTTTTTATGCATCTTGTATTGCTTAGTTCACGACGGTAGCATTATAAGATGATCCCTCATGCACACAATTTCAAGTTTTAAAGTGTTCATCCTTAGTAAGCACCAATGCTAAAGCTCGTTGTTTCGAAGCACCACGTGATGATCGGGTGTGCTAGATTCTGCGAGTGTATACACCGTGAGCAAGCCAGATTTGCTCATGCGGAAGCTAAGGTTTGATCTTGACGAGCCTAGCATGTACAGACATGGTCTCAAAACACGGATCACCGAAAGGTAAAGCATGAGTCATATAGTAGATATGATGAACATGTTGATTGTTCGCCATTGAATCTACATCAACTCTCGTGATGATCGGTTTTGATGTGGTGGATTTGGTTTGTGTGATCACTAAAACAATGCGAGGGATATTGTTTTGAGTGGGAGTTCACCTAGATTAATTTAACTATTAATTAGAACTCAATTTGTCATAAACTTAGTCTAAACTATTGCAAATATGTTGTAGATCAATGGCGGCCCCTACCATCAATTTTAATGCATTCCTAGAGAAAGAAAAGTTGAAAAACAATGGAAGCAACTTCGCGGATTGGTTCCGCAACTTGAGGATTGTCCTCAATGCTAGTAATTTGACCTATGTGCTGGATGCACCGCTAGGTGACCCGCTTGCAGCTACTGCTACCGATGAAGTAAAGAATGTTTACCTCACTCGGAAGAATTAGTACTCCACAGTTCAGTGTGCTATCTTGTATGGTTTGGAATCGGAGCTTCAGAAAAGGTTTGAGAACCATGACCCACATGATATTGTCCGTGAACTCAAAATGATATTTGAGGCTCATGCGGTAGTTGAGAGTTATGAGGCTTCTGAAAAGTTCTTTAACTGCAAGATGGAAGAGGGCAGCTTCGTCAGCGAACACGTGCTTAAGATGTCTGGGCATGCAAATAAACTCCAAAGTTTGGGTATAGTGATTCCTAATTCTTTGGGGATTCACCGTGTCCTCCAATCACTGCCACCAAGTTACAAGAACTTTGTGATGAACTACAATATGCAAAACATGGACAAGACGTTGCCAGAACTCTTCTCCATGTTGAAATCTGCAGAAGTGGAGATTAAGAAAGAGCACCAAGTGTTGTTGGTCAATAAGATCACCAAATTCAAGAAGCAAGGCAAGTCTAAGCAAAAGGGAAACTTCAAGAAGGGCGGTAAAAAAGTTGCTGCGCCGGCGAAGAAGATCAAGGTTGGGCCTAAGCCTGATACTGAGTGCTTTTACTGCAAGGGAGAAGGTCACTGGAAGCGGAATTTCCCAAAGTACTTGGCGGATTTGAAGAACGACAACATCAATAAGAAAGGTATATCTGATATACATGTTATTGATGTGTATCTCACTAGTACTCGTAGTAGTGCGTGGGTATTTGATACTGGTTCGGTTGCTCATATTTGTAACTCGAAACAGGTACTGTAGAATAAACGGAAGCTAGCGAAGAACGAGGTGACGATGCGCGTAGGAAATTGATCAAAGGTTGATGTGATCGCGGTCGGCACGCTACCTCTTCATCTACCATCGGGATTAGTTTTATACTTAAATAATTGTTATTTGGTGCCTGCGTTGAGCATGAACATTATATCGGGATCATGTTTATTGCGAGATGGTTACTTGTTTAAGTCCGAGAGTAATGGTTGTTCGATTTATATGAGTAATATGTTTTATGCACATGCACCTTTTATAGATGGTCTATTCTTATTGAATCTCGATTGTGGAGATACACATCTTAATAACATTGAAGCTAAACGTTTGAAATTGAGCGATAACTCGACCTATATGTGGCACTGTCGTCTTGGTCATATTGGAGTGAAGCGTATGAAGAAACTCGATTCCGATGGACTTCTTGAATCACTAAATTTCGAATCACTTGAAAGATGCGAAGCATGTCTGATGGGTAAAATGACTAAGACTCCATTTTCTGGCATGATGGAGCGAGCTACGGACTTATTGGAAATCATACATACGGATGTGTGTGGCCCAATGAGTATAGCATCGCACGGTGGTTATCGTTATGTTCTCACCTTCACGGATGATTTGAGTAGATATGGGTATATCTATTTCATGAAACATAAGTCCGAAACTTTCGAGAAGTTTAAGGAATTTCAAAGTGAGGTGGAGAATCAACGTAACAAGAGGATTAAATTTCTACGATCTGATCGTGGAGGCGAATATCTAAGTTACGAGTTTGGCGAGCATTTTAAGAAATGCGGAATACTTCTACAATTGACACCGCCGGGAACACCACAGCGTAATGGTGTGTCCGAACGTCGTAATCGAACTCTCTTAGATATGGTTCGTTCTATGATATCACTTACAGATTTACCGCTATCGTTTTGGGGTTATGCATTAGAAACAGCCGCATTCACTTTAAATAGGACACCATCTAAATCCGTTGAAACGACACCGTATGAATTATGGTTTGGGAAGAAACCTAAACTGTCGTTCCTTAAAGTTTGGGGTTGCCAAGCTTATGTAAAGAAGTTACAGCCGGACAAGCTTGAACCCAAAGCGGAAAAATGCGCCTTCATAGGATACCCGAAGGAAACTATTGGGTATACCTTCTATCATAGATCCGAAGGCAAAATCTTCGTTTCCAAGAATGGATCCTTTCTAGAAAAAGAATTTCTCTCGAAAGAAGTGACTGGAAGGAAAGTAGAACTTGACGAGGTTGTTGAACCTTCTCTCGAACTTGCGAGTAGCGCAACACCAGAAGTAGTTCCTGTGGCGCCTACACCAATAAGAGAGGAAGCTAATGATGTTGATCATGAAACTTCGGTTGAAGTTACTACAGAACCTCGCAGGTCAACGAGAACTCGTACCACTCCTTATTGGTATGATCCTGTTATGAGTGTCATGTTGGTGGATAACACCGATGACCCTGAGACATATGAGGAAGCGATGATGAGCCCAGATTCCAATAAATGGCAAGAAGCCATGAAATCCGAGATTGGATCCATGTATGAAAACCAAGTATGGACTTTGGTGGACTTACCGGATGGCCGGAAGGCTGTCGAGAACAAATGGATTTTCAAGAAGAAAACAGATGCTGATGGTAATGTTACTGTCTATAAAGCTCGACTTGTCGCAAAAGGGTTTCAACAAATTCAAGGAGTTGACTACGATGAGACTTTCTCACCGTTAGCGAAGCTAAAGTCTGTGAGGATTATGTTAGCAATCGCTGCATATTATGATTATGAGATATGGCAGATGGATGTCAAAACGGCATTCCTCAATGGAGACATTGATGAAGAGTTGTATATGATGCAACCCAAAGGTTTTGTCGATCCTAAAGATGCTAACAAGGTATGCAAACTTCAACGGTCCATATATGGATTGAAGCAAGCATCCCGAAGTTGGAATCAACGTTTTGATAAGGTAATCAAAAGTTTTGGTTTTATACAAACTTATGGAGAAGCTTATATTTACAAGAAAGTGAGTGGGAGCTCTGTAGCATTCTTAATACTATATGTAGATGACATATTGTTGATTGGGAATGATGTAGACCTTCTTAATAGTGTCAAGGATTATTTGAATAATAGTTTTTCAATGAAAGATCTTGGCGAAGCAGCTTACATATTAGGCATAAAGATTTATAGAGATAGATCGAGATGCCTAATATCATTGTCACAAAGTACATATTTGGACAAAGTTCTAAAGAGGTTTGGAATGGAAGATAGCAAGAAAGGGTTCTTGCCCATGTTGCCCAATACGACCTTGAGTAAAACTCAAAGTCCAGCAATGGCAGAAGATAGAGAAAGGATGAGTAAGACTCCCTATGCCTCAGCCATAAGATCTCTTATGTATGCCATGCTATGTACTAGACCCGACATTGCATATGCTTATCAAAGTGATCCAGGAGTGGATCATTGGACAGTGGTCAAAAACATCCTTAAGTACTTGAGAAGAACTAAGGATATGGTTCTTTCTTATGGAGGTGATGAACAACTCGTTGTTAATGGTTACACCGACTCTAGTTGGAACACCGATCCGGATGATTCTAAATCTCAATCTGGATACGTATTTACTTTGAATGGTGCAGCAGTTAGCTGGAGGAGTGCAAAGAAAAGCGTTGTGGCGAGATCTTCAACTGAATCGGAATACATAGTTGCTTCGGAGGATTCACAAGAGGCGATATGGATGAAAGAGTTCATTACAGAGCTCGGTGTGGTTCCAAGTACGCTGGACCCAATGTCTATCTATTGTGATAACATGGGCGCCATAGCCAATGCGCAAGAACCAAGGTCACACAAGAAGGTGAAGCACATCAAGCTACGTTTTCACACTATTCGAGAACATGTCCAAGATGGTGACATAAAGATTTGCAAAGTACACACATATCTGAATGTGGCGGATCCGTTGACTAAACCTATCCCGAGGGCAAAACATGACAAGCACCAAACCGCCATGGGTGTTCGGTATATTACCATGTAATCTAGATTAGTTGACTCTAGTGCAAGTGGGAGACTGTTGGAGAAATGCCCTAGAGGCAACAATAAAAGTGGTTGTTATTATATCTTTGTGTTTATGATAAATGTTTACATTCATGCTATAACAGTATTAACCGGAAACATTAATACTTGTGTGATTTGTAAACTAAATTAGAGTCCCTAGTAAAGCCTCTTTAATAATACTAGCTTGTTGGTTAATAGATGATTGTGGTTTCTCGATCATGAACATTGAGATGTTATTAACAATGAGATCATATCATTAGGAGAATGGTATGATGGACATACTCCTATAGATAAGCGTAGCATAAAGATCAAGTCATTTTAATAGTTCAATCGCTATAAGCTTTCTGATACATAGTAACATAATTCCTTCGACCATGAGATCATGCTAATTACCATCACCGGAAGGATGCTTTGATGACATCAAACATCACACCATAACTGGGTGGCTATAAAGGTGGCATTGTGTGTTCGGAAAGTATGGGTTGAGGCACATGGATCAAGAGTGGGATTTGTCCATCCATATGACGGATAGATATACTCTGGGCCCTCTCAGTGGAATGTCATCCAATTAGCTTGCAAGCATGTGACTGGCTCACAAGGGATCACATATCATGGGAACGATAAAAGATTAATATAAGGAAAGTCCTGTTTTGGAGTAAGAGACCGAATGTTGTTCGGAGTCTCGTATAGGATCCGGGATATCACGAGGAGATCCGGAATGGTCCGGAGAATAAGATTAATATAAGGAAAGTCCTGTTTCGGAGTTCGGAAATGATTCCGGTGTTTTCATCGAGAATGTTCTAGAAGGGTCTGGAAGGTCCGACACTCTGGGAGGGGAATGGTACATGGATGTGTCATGACAATGTGGAATGGTTGCATCATGTACTAGGTCACTTGGCTGGGCAATATGAAGAGAGAAATCAAATTCAAGTTTGAAAGTCAAATGCCAATTTGAAAAGTCAAATCCAAACATTGCTTGGTGGAGGGAGAGTAGGAAACCTACCTAGGGTAGGAGTCCCACTCCCTCCACCCGTCGGCCAAGGAGGAGGAGTTGGAGGAGGACTCCCTCCTCCCAAACCGCCTCCCCCCACCTATATAAGGAGGGGTAGGGCGCACCCCTACCCCTCACACCCAAACCCTAGCTACAAGGTGCCACCACCCTCCAAGTGTTGCCGCCGCCTAGGGCTCCTCCAAGTCGCCGAGTTAGGGTTTCCCCAAACCCTAGCCGCCGGATACACCACCTCCCCTTGGTGCCTCTAAACCGTAGATCGCCAAGGCCCCTCTCTTACTCCACCATACTCGCTCCGGCTTAGGCGAAGCCTTGCGGGATCTTCCCTCTACTTCCGACACCACACCGTCGTGCTGCCAGAATCATGAGGAGAGTGCTACAACCTCCACTGCCTGCTGGAACAAGGGATAGTAAGGTCTTCATCGAGTACCGAACGTGTGACCGACTGCAGAAGTGCTGCCGGAACGCAGCGCCGAAAGGATCGTCTACGCGATCTTGAGATCGGCAAGTGTACGACTACATCACCCACGAGAATCTGCTCTCGTTAACCGCTTTGGAATCTTCGAGGGTGAGTGCTTCTATCGACTCGTTGCTATAATCTAGTAGATAGATCTTGGCTTGTTTGTGTGCATGCGGTAGAATTTTTTTGTTTTCCATGCTACGAACCCCTACAAGACTCAATATAATAGTGGAAGAAAGGCCCTTCATAAAGGTAAGCAGGGATTTCAAGTTTCAAAAAGATCTTCCAAAAATTATGGTACTTGTTAGCTTTCAGCCCTCATTGCCCCTATCATAAGCATCTTGAAGTGATTAAGGTTAAAGTGAACAATGATGGAGTATATGCTTGACAAAGTATAAGTTGGCAATCTCATGTCCCTTGAATACGAGGGCCGCACCGCATGCTACTCAACTTTGGTCACCTGTAAGTTCTTGTCATAGTAAGTACATGTGTATCATAGAGAACCGCCAACAGGGTACCCCTTGCACATAGTACACGAGCTATCCCATAACCAAAATGACAAGGCAAGCAGACAATGAGAATCTCAGTGATCTTTTTATTTACTATGTGCATAGCTTTTTATTGAGGATGCTTCACAGAATGCTCATTATGGTGATGCTGCAAGTTTCCACCATGATTAGCCATGGATTAGGCTAGCGGCCCAGGCGTTTCTCTAACACAAAATACATAACTCCATGGACTTACAAGCTTCCTCTTTATTTCACATTGGTGACATCCATAGACAAAATAGCATGACATCAACTGTGTACAAAGTACAAGTGCGATGTTGAAAACGTTCTCCGTGACAGCATGGTTCTACTAATTCCAACATATAAGTGCAAGCATATACAAAGTAGATGACACAATGGTTCAAGTTTATTAGGGGCAAGGAATATAAAATGTGCCATCAAGTTTGTGAGGGCATTAATCACTAAGTTTTCACATAAAAATACTTTTTAATTGGAAGATAGCTGAAAACAAGAATATACTTGGAATGGTGTAACACACCATGCATAGGAATTTATAGTGGATACTTTGGAATAACTTGGTTTGTTGGGAGTTGGATGCATTAGTAGAGCTTACTCATACAAGTGGAGGGTAGAAAAAGACTGGGAGCAACCAACTAAGAGAGCAATAATGGTCATAATCATGGAGAGCGACAAAACATTACTAATCAAAGCATAGAGTGATACTAAAAGTCAAGGAATAAATGATCATAGAGGCTATGGTGACTTGTTCATATTCATAACATGGTGTGAGCATGTGCCAAGTCAACCCAAACAAAGCATCAAAGGAGAATACCACAATACTATGCTTTTGTATGCTAAAACAACGCATGATTCTTTCAAGGCACACTAAGCAATCCCGATTGTTTGGAACAAGTCATGGTATAGCAATAATCACTAAGCATAAGGTCAAAACAACACCTATCATAACATGCTAAAGTGTAAGTCATAGTCAATGCAAGATCCTCTTGCACTTCTCAAGCAAGAACTTTCTACTCCTTTCCAACACCAATCGACTTATTTGAAACAACACAGCGAGAACGGGGGTCTAAACTACTTTATTCAAGCAAACTAAACAAACTAAGTAAACCAAACGAAAACTAAGACGCTCCAAGAATAACACAACAGTGCATGAAACAATAAAAACAAAGTGTAGAAAGACCTGAGCTTTTTATTGATGAAGAAGGGGATGCCTTGGGCATCCCCAAGATTTGACGCTTGTACCTCTTGGATATTTCTTGAGGTGACACCGGGTTGGCATCCCCAAGATTTAGCTTTTGTCCATTCTTCATCTCATTACATCATTCTCTCTCTACACCTGAAATTTTTCCTTCATACAAAACTTCACACAATCTTCATTAGCAACATTAGCGTATTCAAAAGATAATAGACCTTTGTGTTTAGCTTTATAACAGCAAAACTTTTCATTAAAAACACAATCTACTATAGCAACTCCTTCAAAAATCTCAATTTCCCCAAAAGGAACTCGAAAAGGAAACAATAAGAAGCAAATGCAAATAACGGCAGAAATCTTTCAAAACATACCAGCAGGTAGAAATCGATTTTTTTGAAAATCTTATGTTTCTCAAATCAAAAAGTGTTGAACTAACGAAATATATCTAACATACTGGGGGATTTATTCATAAATTTTCAGCTCAATCGGACTTACAGAGACTCCTGATGAATTTTTATGGTAGAGAACAGAAATCTGTTTCGCGACAGCAACTCCCCAAATCTTACTTCCCTCTCATTAGAGGTCATTCTTGGCACAAAAAGCAAACAAAAAGGATAAGGAGAGGTAATTACAGAAGTAATAACTTCCAAGACTCAAGTAAACTCTTGGGTTATCTCCCAACTAGTACTTTTCTTTAACGCCTTTAAGTTAGGCATAAGAAGCAAGAAATCAAGTATTTTCAAATGAAGAAGCATTAACATCAATACTTGCAAAATATTCAACTATGAAAGGTATCTCATCCAAATGAGTTTTGGAGGATACCTTCTCATCTCTCTTTGGTTTACTACTTTCATCAAAAAGATTTTCAGAAACAATCTAATCAAAATTCTTGTCAAATGCCTCATGCATCCCAACAAGCTTAAAGGGTACGGGTATCTTAAATTCCTCTCTAGTCTTAGTTTTATTAGAATTACCCACAACATCTACACATGAGCCTAGCATATCAAAATGCTCAAAGACCTTTTTGGCTTCCTTAGCAACATCATGGAACTCTTTGAGCAAAGTTTCAAGAATAAATTCTCTCTTTTCAGCATTCTTTTCTTCTTTTAGTTTTAGGAAAGTGTGTAAGGTAAACAGTATACATGTTCCATGAACAAGAGGTCGTTGTTTTGTCCCTAGTAGCAACAACACATCTACAACCGAAGAGATTATTGTCACTTCCCTTGGAAACTAGAGGCATGAACCAACTATCGAGCATAAATACCCCCTCTTGGAGTCACTAGCAACTACTTGGCCAAGATAGCTACTAACAACGGAGAGCATGCAAGATCACAAATAACACAGACATGATAGAATCAAATAGACAAAACCATTAATCAATCTTGCATGGTAATCTCAATATCCATCAGATCCCCGCAAACACAACATGCATGATTACAAATAGATTAGATCTTGATCATGAACGGAGCTCACAAGATCTATACATGAAAGCACAAGGAGGAGATACAACCATCTAGCTACTACATGGACCCGTATTCCAAGATGGAACTACTCACGCTTCATACCGAAGGCTGGCATGATAAAGAAGAAGGCCTCCGGGATGATCTCCCCTCCGGCAGGGTGCCGGGAAGAGCTTTAGATCCCCCCGATCTAGGGACGATGGTGGCGGCAGCTACAGATGGTTTCGTGGAATATTGATCGGGGGTTTAGGGTTTCTGCATCGGGGGAACTTTATAGGCGAAGAGGCGAGGCAGTGGGGCCACCAGGGCGGTTGCACCCCCCAGGAGCGGGGTGGGCCCACCCGCGCGGCCAGGGGTTGTGCCCCTGGTGAGCCTCCTCTGCCTCGTATTCTGGCTTCGTGTTGCCCATGGTAAAATATTGACTTTGGCTTTTGTCCTGTCCAATTCCGAGAATGTTGATTTTCTGCCTTTCTTGAACCAAAAATAGAAGAAAACATGCAACTGGCACTGCAGCAACTTGTTAGTAGGTTAGTACTATAAAACATATAAAAACACCTCAAACTATGTACAAAGCAAAGCAAAGTAGATAGTAAACAAGCATGGAGCATCAAAAATTATAGATACGTTTCCAACGTATCAATCATCCCCTCGTACCCATGAGGAAGCATCCTTAAGCACGCGTTAATCTGCCATGTTTTATTATTAGATTATAGTTATCTATGATCTTAGAATTTGGTCACCAAGCGTTCATAAACGTGAACACGGATTTTCGAAAAGATTTAACCCTGTAGGGTTGTACAACTTTACCCACACGTACCAACCGACTCTTAATGCCAAGCTATTAGCCCTCTCTTTGGAAGGCTAGCAGAGGGTGCTTGGCCACGACCTTTACCTTGCTTTCGCTGAGACCATGAGTCACACACTAAGGATGGTTCAACCGTAATGGGTCAAATCCCGAAGCCGGTCCCTAGAGATGTGAGGCGAAGTTGGTTCAACCAGGGATCCATCAACCCCAAGCAACCCGGTCCATGCTTCCCTACCTGTTATGAATGCACCTTCACCCGGCAAATCTTTTCAAAAGTTTTTCTATGCATATGTCGAATGGAACACCCGAACTATGTGACTCATGGAATATACTAGGCAAGTTAGTCAATTGAGGGGTTCCCAAGCCCCGTGTTGTTGTACGCTCATCTCGGTTCCAAAGTCAAGAACTCGGTTCCTAGTGGTGGTGAGCATGGGACTAGAAAAACTTCGTCCCATTCAGCCCTTGCTTCTATGCCTTTACACTTCTTAAGATCATTATAGTTGGCTAAGGGGCTCACCTCTCAGCTTGATCGTATCCTTCGTCAGTGTCTCTGGAGAAGAAATCAGGATGTACCCACTCCAGCTCTTGCAGCCTGGGACATAGTGTGTCTACCGAAGGATAAAGGTGGGTTAGGGGTGGTAGATTTTCAAAAGAAGAATGCCTCACTACTCATTAAATTCCTTGATAAATATTACAATAGCAAGGATATTCCGTGGGTTCATCTGGTGAAGAATGCTTATTACTCAAATAAAGTTCCTCATGCTAAAAACCTTTGTGGTTCTTTTTGGTGGAGAGATGTACTTAAGCAAGTGGAAAATTTTAGGGGTGTTGCATTGGTATGACAGGGGAAAGGGGACTCCTTTCTTTTTTGGTTGGATAATTGGTCATTACAGGAATTAATCCAACCATTCAAAGATCGTTTCCATAGGTTATTCTCCTATGTTCTGAATGAGAATCTCTCAGCAGCTAAGGTTTATTCGGTATCTGATATTCATAGTTTATTTTACCTACCTCTGTCAGTGGAAGCTTTCCAAGAACTTGGTGATATGCAGACCCTTTTGGCCAATAACCCTCTCTCTAGTCAGAATGATGTATGGACCTTTTGTTGGGGGGATACTTATGCACCCAGTAAGTTTTATAGGCAGATTCATGAGCATATTCAGGTGCCTAGAGTTTATACTTGGTTATGGAAATCTTGTTGTACGATGAAGTTGAAAGTCTTTGCTTGGTTACTTCTTAAAGACAGACTTAATACTAGGGATTTGTTGAGGCGTAGACACTGGCATGTCACTGATGATATTCATTGTGAGCTATGCCCTACTCGGGCATATGAGGACATGATCCATCTTTTTTTCCAGTGCAACTTCAGTGTGCGGATTTGGAACTACCTTCAGATTATTTGGCAACCTTTTTCGGATTTGCAATTGGTCATTGAGGGTGCTAAGAACTCTTTTGGGCATCCTTTTTTCATGGAGGTTTTCATCACTGCATGCTGGCATATTTGGCTTCTTCGAAACGACAAAATCTTCAATAATCAAAGACCTACTTTTGCTAAATGGAGGGAGAAATTTGTATATGATATCAGCCTTCTGCAATATAGGATGAAGAAGAAGCTTAGGGACCCCTTCCTGTCTTGGGTGGCAAGTCTTCATTTGGTTGTACTTAGTTTTAACTCTAGTTGTACAGAGTTGTAAAGTTGTAAATTGGTTTCAAGTTATAGGTAGGTAGTCCTAGGTCTCTTTTGTTATAAGACTTTTTTCCCCTGGTTTTTGTAATAAATGTTGTGGGGCTTTTTGCCTCACAGTATTCAGTCAAAAAAAAGCATGGGACTAGAAAAACCACACCCCACCATGGCCTCCCATACAATCCTTAGCATGTTTAATCTCATATCACCTCTGATCTCATCTCATCACATTCTCCCGTCATACTAGATTATCTGCATCTGATACATCATTTGGATGAACCAGCACTTACAGCTATGCATGGCTACGTAGGACACTGATATAAGCTCTAGCAGTGCACACAAGCCAAACCTAGTTATGCTAGGAGAAGTGGAATGGGTAATATAAGCTCAAAGGGAGTAATGCAAAAGATAGGATACTATATCTATCGATAAAAGACCACAGTAGAATCGTATGCATCATGGCAGGAATTGAAATGCTTTCAAAATCATAGGATTATATCATGGTGGGGCTATGCTTGCCTTTGCCCGTTGATAACAGATAGACACATCTTCAGAAGCCTTGTACTTGACTTGATTATAGTTGGTCAAGTATTGTCCATCGATCTTTGATGGTGTTGATCACGGTCTACGATATCAATCTTGTCGTATTTTACCGGGAAGAACTAAACACCGGAAAGAGAGGGAAACAATCAACACATGGCATCGATGCAATGCTCAAGCAAGGATGATGATATGACAAGTTGAATTTTATTGAAATGCTACCCTAAAGCATACTTCACAATTTAAACGAGGGTCCGAGGGGTATAAGCCCTAATTCGGAGAAACTCCAAAAGCACCTATGAGGGGTTACTATGTTCTTCTAGCAAACTTATTAATTGAAGTTGCTTATCAATGCAAGATGATGGATTAAATAGGTAGATATCATTTTTCTGAACATTTTGGTACATTATTTGTATTTTTCTGATTTAATATGAATTACTTATTGATTTTACAAGATTAAACCATTTTCTGGAATATTTAAACCATTTCTAAAATTATAACAAAACTGGGAAACATTTTACACCGGGGCTAACCTAGCCACAGTGGCTGGCCAGTGGGCCTAAGGGCCACGTCTACGCTACGCGGACAGGGTGGGGCCAAGCCTTGGTTTGACTGGGGCTAACTGCGCTTGCTGGCATCATAGTGACGTCAGACAGACGTCACCCGACGGTTATCCTCCCAGACAGCGACGGGGATGGTGCTAGACAGCTCGCGGGACGGCACAGGTACGCGGGTTTGCTATGGCGCGGCAAGGGGAACCAAAACAGGGCAGCGCCGCTAGATTTCGGCAACCAGAGGAGCTCTGGCGACCATGTCCATGGTGGTGGGTGGCAGAGGACGTCGGTAGGGAGATGCAGAGCGAGAGTGGGAGTGTGGAGGGGCACCTAAGCACTGGGTGCTCACCTTGAAGACGATGGAGAGGTCGGCGATGCGAACGGTCGTCAGAATCGACGACAAAGGTGGCGGCCAGATCTCGCGAAGGACATGGCGATTAGGTCTTCTATAAGCTCCCTCGCTTGCGAGCGTTGGCGAGAAGAAGGAACACGCCGAGGCGGTTCCAACGGTGGCCTCAGATGGTCGAGGAGAATAGGTAAACAGTGGGACACCAGCGGCGTCTGGGGCTAGGGTTCGTCGAGCTCACATGGGTGAGAGGGACAGAGCAAGAGAGGAGGGTATAAGGCGCTGGGAGGAAGATATTAACACGGCAACCTTCTTATCCTCGCAAACCTCGGCGGCGGCATAGATCATGGCACGACGGGGCGACGGACTGCATCGGCGAGGACAACGAGCAGCTTGATACGTTGGAAACGTATCTATAATTTTTTATGCTCCATGCTTGTTTTGTATCTACTTTGCTTTACTTGTCCACACTTTGAGGTGATTTTTACATGTTTTCTGGTACTAACCTACTAACAAGTTGCAACAATGCCAGATGCCTGTTTTCTGCTGTTTTTGGTTTCAGAAAAGTTAGTAAAGAAATATTCTCGGAATTGGACGGGACAAAGGACAAAGTCAATTACTTTCCGTGGGGAACAAGAAGTCCAGAGGAGAGCTGGAGGGGCCAGACCCACCCCAGGCACGGGTGGGCCCTACCCCACGCCTGGCTAGGGTTTGGTCGCCCTGGCGGCCACCTCGATCTCCCCTTCGCCTATAAGAAGCCCCTGATGCAGAAACCCTAAGCACCCGATCAAATATCCACGAAATCGTCTATAGCCGCCGCCACCATCGTCCCTAGATCAGGGGGATCTGAAGTTCTTCCTGGCACCCTGCCGGAGAGGAGATCATCCCGGAGTCCTTCTCTCCGGTATGATGCGTGAGTAGTTCCACCTTGGACTATGGGTCCATGTAGTAGCTAGATGGTTGCATCTCCTCCTTTGTTCTTTCATGTATAGATCTTGTGAGCTTCGTTCATGATCAAGATCTAATCTATTTGTAATCATGCATGTTGTGTTTGCGGGGATCCGATGGATATTGAGATTATTATGTTGGTTTGGTTAATGGTTTTATCTTTATGATTCTATCATGTCTGTGTTGTTTGTGATCTTGCATGCTCTCTGTTGTTAGTAGCTATCTTGGCCAAGTAGTTGCTAGTGACTCCAAGAGGGGGTATTTATGCTCGATAGTGGGTTCATGCCTCTAGTTTCCAAGGGAAGTGACAATGATCTCTTCGGTTGTAGATGTGTTGTTGCTACTAGGGAGAAAACAACGGTTTGTTGTTCATGGAACATGTGGACTGTTTACCTTACACACTTTGCTTAAAGCAGTTGTCTGTTGCTTGCAACTTCATACTGAAGGGGGTTCGGATGATAACCTGAAGGTGGACTTCTAGTCATAGATGCAGTTGGATGGCGTTCTATGTATTTTGTTGCATTGCCCAATCAACCTCATAGGATCTTTCTGACTAGTAATTGCATTGTTATGCCTTGCTCAGTTCCTGTCAATTGCCCTGTTGTAATTTGTTTACCCTTTCATGCCATGTTGTTTATCTAAGGAGAGCACCTCTAGTGAACTATGGACCCCGGTCCAAACTTTACCATTGATACATCTTCCACTGTTACTTGTTTACTTGCTACAAACCATTACCTTCCACACCATACGTTTAATCCTTTTTTACAGCAAACCGGTGAGCTTGACAACCTCACTATTAGTTGGGGCAAAGTCTTGAGTTTGTGTTGTGCAGGTCTCCATGTTGTTTGCAACACGTGTGTGATGTTTCCTTCCTCCTTCTGGTTCGATAACCTTGGTATCAACTGAGGGAAAACTTGCTGCTTGCTCTTCACACCCTGTTCTTGGGGTTACCAACAAAGTGCCACGTCGAGCACCATCACAACTTCTCCTCCAGCGCGAGGAAGAATAAAAGCGATAGACACCTAAAGGGGTACGGGCCGAGATGGGATGGTCTGGGTCGCGTCTAGCGCGTGTGAGCGGTAGGGAAGAGAGGGATAGGGTTGGCTGCGACCTGGTTCTCTCTCTGGCTATGTTTTTTATTTCTGGAACCTTTTATATTTCTATTTCATTTCCAAATCTATTTTGAATACTTTCAAAATACCAGAGGCTTTTATAAAAAATATAAAATATTGTGGGGCCCTTTTAGTCCATTTGGGCTCCATAACTTTGGTACTTTTCAAAATATAAAAACCATTTTGAATAAGTTTCAAAGAGATAGGGAAAGATTAAGGTTATGCTTTCTTTTTGTTGCATGCATTTTTTAAGATGATGCTCATGATGCACAAACAAACCCTAATTGCTATTTAGCTAAAACTGGGGTGTGACAGATCTATCCCCCTTATAAGAATCTCGATTCGAGATTCCTAAGGTAGGAATAGAGGGAGAACGAGAACATGGTCACTTTTAAAGATAAGAGGGAAACACACCAAACAACACAGAGTATCTCATGATCAGCTCATGGATGGAGTGTTCAGAAACAACTCTAAGATGACAAACATGAAACACGACAAGGTAACAGAGGAAATAAGAGGAGAAGGTTTCAAGTTGTTATATGGATGGTATTCATAAGGATTGAGACCATGGAGCTTCAGAAGAGTTTAAGCTTCTGAGAAGGAAGGGTTCCAACAGAAAGAAGATGACCACAGAATTCGATAGGGAACCTCCACTAAATGGCTTAAGTAGAGATTTCAGTTGCAGAGATATGGATCAACAAAACCAAACTGTTGAACTACTTTTGAAATAGAAGAGTAAATTTTTTATTCGATAGAAGGTCAAGACAGAAAGGTGTTTTGGTGGAGAGGACGTATAAGAGTCGCAAGGAGCATGTATATAGAGAAACTTTTGACTACCAAAATCATAGTCGCTCTTAAACATGATCAAGAAAATGGAGGAAACTCTTTATTCATCTAGGTCTATCAAGATCTTTGCCAGAGATCATGATATCACTTTACACCACCAAGATGAATAGTTAAGAAGATTCCTGATGACACGAGAAAAAGAAACTTCATTCTCAGACTTCAATTACTGGCACAACAAAATGATTGCCAACATAAAAGGGTCTGGAGGATCGACCGAGAGACATTTAGCAATACTACTTTAAATGTTCTCCTCGATGTTCGAGACACGAGACATCAAGTAAAGGTCAAACTTAGGATAGAAAGGAAACCATAAGCACAACCTATAATAAATTATAGAAGAAGCCTCATGAAGAGTGGTTGTTATTGCTGAATCAAGAGATTATGACAAAGGTTATTTCCGACTAAATGTGTCAACCATTACATAAATCTTGCCTGATTTACAAAGATACCTATGTCAAAACCTTGAATAACACCAACCATCATTGCTGCTTGAGATTCAGCTTTGGTTAGGCAAATGGATACTTCAGACTCAGCATGTACAAATAGAAAGGGTGCAACATTACCGTAAAGGTAAAGCCACTAGATTATCAAGATATGAAATACAGTGTCGAGCTCCAAAAGATGAGCTAGATTTCTAGACCTATGTATTAACAACTTGTCAAAAGACAACTGCACCTACATGAAGTACTTGCAATAAAATACACATGTATCCTGAAGGAAACAAAGATAACTCTACTCAAATCCATGGCGACATCTTTCAACAATTACACGTGAATCAGAGAAGGTTACTTCTAACATCTAGAACACATACTTTGTGATGACTCGAAGATGGTTCTCCAAGATTTCCAACATTAATGCCAATTGTTCCATATGAATTTAATATAATATGGATTAAATAAGGATGTCATCGATGGGCTCAACAACAAACTTACCAAGATACTCCAAGAAGATGGACTCATGTTGCTTGAATGAGGCAAACGTATTGGTCAGATCAAAGGACATGAAGATGTACTCAAGTAATGAATCACGAGAAGAAACATTACCAAGATAGTCCTTGGAACTGAGTTTGATTTGACGATAGCCTAAATCAAATCAAAGGTGGTGGAAGATAACATATCCACAAAGGAGATACTATCTTTCTTCAGCACGAACAAAACTAGACATCCCTTAAAGAAGGAATAGGGTCGGATAGAAATTTTGTCTTATAACTCTCCAGGTTGTTGTTTAAGCTCAACCAACTAGTTCAGGGGTATCTAGTAGGGATCCTTGAAGAAAAGAGTAGTTCAAAGAACTTGCTTTCTCAAGAACTTGACATTACGGTCATGTGGCAACATGGTGATACTTCTAGTAAGACGTCCATAATATCACGAACCACCGATATATCACTTAGTTCGAGAGGAAAATTGCTTGGTAAGGCAAGAAAACATAGTCTCAGGGCTTCGACACAAGCCTAACTCTTTGACCGAAGAGAGTGTATCAAAATAATGGACTTGGTAGCATAATCATCCTTTGCTTAGTGAAAGGATTAACCAAACATGATAAGAATGACACAAATGTCCTTTGAGTTCCAAGCAATAAAAATTTCTAGGAATTTCAGATAGCCACATCATTACGCACACGCATCACTTACGAGCATGAAAGCTCGAGGAAGGGTGGGTAAAGATGTGTAAAAGAATCACTTCATTAAGGGGTCATGAAAATAAGCACGACCTCTTAGTATAAAAGGGTGTGATACTTTTAGGTAGAACAGACAAAAGCTATCAAAGCCTCTTGATCTGCGGATTACAACACTTTGACCTGGTCCTAGATATGACGAGGTACTGGAGTTTGTTTCTCGTGACATCCCAAAATGGTATGTTTTGATGGACCACAAGAGTATCTTGCATCAGAACACACCAATGCACATTTACTACTTGGCTACCAACTGGTAGACAAAGGTCAGAAACAACAAAGGGAAAGGAACATACTCAAAATATAATCCCGAGATGTGGATGCATAGATTATCAATATTCTGAAAAGCAATGCAGAAAGGGAAAAGTGTGACAGAGTCACGAATGTAGATGCGAGACTCTCGAGGAGTACTCTTGTCGTGATCTATTTGGTTCCATTAAAGAACATCTACCATATCATGTGGTAGGGGAAGTCTTTAGTTTTCATAATTCAATCACGAGAAATAACACAAGCTTGAAGACCAGAATTGTAGTACCTGCCATCCCGAGGTAATGTGTGAACATCAACAACAGGGGTCAAAGGATGGGATCTTGGGTTAAAGGTCAGCTTCATGTACAAGATTCACAACACCAGAATCCAGCACAATCAGGGATCTTAGGTTCAAGTCCAAGGGTTAAAACCCGATAAATGAGTAACTACTACTTAATTGACATGGCTTACACTGCAATAATAATCACGAGGTAGCTTCCAAAAGAATAAACAACTTTTGAAGTACCCAGACAAATAAAAAGGAGGCATACGAAGTGAAAGGAAACCTCGAAGCGTAGAACAGAACACTATGGATCCTACAATATAATATTGTGGGCCCATAGGATAGAGAGATCATGATGGAAAGGAATCTCTCAAATGAAATAGAGAAAAGGGGATCAAGGAGTTCACTACACACACCACTCTAGAGAACTCATCACTAGGTCAACTGGTTGAGAAACGGCATGCCCAGAAGGCATCTAAGCTTTGAAAGACATGAAGAGATATTTAAAGTTTTCCAAAATCAACACCAGATAAGATGACCTAGATTTAGAGAGAAACTGGATAAGGAGTAAAAGAAGCATACTAAAGTTTGCACAAATACTTTTCATCTTTGAAATAGTTTTCATAACCACTAGACTCAAACGACCAATAGCAAAGCTTTCCTACGGTCGGTACTACTCTGATACCAAAACCTGTGATACCCCCGGGATCAGGGATAAACAAATCCAAGACCTCCGTCTAACATAAGCCTAACTTTGAGCTCGAGGATATCAAGTGAATAATTGGTAACACAACAGTGACCCTACAACACAAAATTTATTACTGCAAGCTCATAACTAAGTAGAGAACCAAATTATTACAAGCAGAGGTCACTAACCACAAACATCAAACAATGGAAGGCAAATTATGCTCTTAAGTATAGCATCTTAACAAATGTTCTAAGAGGCTAGAAGCATAACGATGACGTCCCATGTAGGGTTTCGTAGAATGGAAAACAAAATTTTCTACCGCATACAAACAAACAAGCCAAGATCTATCTACTAGATTGTAGCAACGAGTCGATGGAATAACTCACCCTTGAAGATTCCAAAGTGTTTAACGAGAGCGGATTCTCGTGGGTGATGTAGTCGTACTCTTCCTGATCTCAAGATCGCGTAGACGATCCTTTCGGCGCTGCGTTCCGGCAGCGCTCCCGCAGTCGGTCACACGTTCGGTACTCGACGAAGACCTTCCTCTCCCTTGTTCCAGCAGGCAGCGGAGGTTGTAGCACTCTCCTCGCGATTCCGGCAGCACAACGGCGTGGTACCGGAAGTAGAGGGAAGATCTCGTAGGGTTTTGCCTTAAGCCGGAGCGAGTATGGTGGAGTATGAGAGAGCTCCTCGGTGTCCTAGGGTTTAGACACACCAAGGTGGAGGTGCTAGAGCCGGCGACTAGGGTTTCAGGGCACCCCAAGTCGGCGGCTAGGGCAAACCCTAGGGGGGGCGGCGGCGGCTATGGTGGGCAGCAGCTGCTAGGGTTTTGGAGGAGAGGGACTTGTGTGCCAGGAGTGAGCCCTGCCCCTCCTTATATAGGTGGAGGGGCCGGCGGCCAAGGGGGAGGGAGTGGAGTCCCTCCCCAACTCGCTTTCCCTCTCTCCCTCTTTTCCACTTTCCAAATTTAGCTATTTGACTTTTCAATTTAGCTATTTGACTTTTCAAACTAGGATTTGAATTAATCCTTTATTTGGAACAGCGATGACACTTAGTACATGATGCAATCATACCAACTTTGATACAACACATTCATGTACCCTTCCCCTCCGGAGTGCCGGACATTCCGGAACATTCTAGAACATTCCCGATGAAAACACCGGAGCCATTCCCCAACTCCGAAACGGGACTTTCCTTATATGAATCTTATTCTCCGGACCATTCCGGATCTCCTCGTGATATCCCGGATCCCATCCGAGACTTCGAACAACATTCAGTCTCTTTCTCATCATTCCATAACTACTCAAACAACGTCGAATCCTTAAGTGTGTCTCCCTACGGTTCGTGAAATATGCGGACATGATCGAGACACTTCTCCGAACAATAACCAATAGAGGAATCTGGAAATTCATATGGCTCCCACATATTTCAACGATTACTTCGCGATCGAATGAACCACTTACATACGATATCAATTTCCCTTTGTCTCACGATATGTTACTTATCCGAGGTTATGATCGTCGGTATCTCTGCATACCTAGTTCAACCTCGTTACCGATAAGTACTCTTTTCTCGTTCCCGTGATATGTGATCCCTTGTGAGCCAGTCACATGCTTGCAAGCTAATTGGATGACATTCCACCGAGAGGGCCGAGAGTATATCTATCCGTCATATGGATGGACAAATCCCACTCTTGATCCATGTGTTTCAACCAATACTTTCCGAACACTCAATGACACCTTTATAGCCACCCAGTTACGGTGTGGTGTTTGATGTCATCAAAGCATCCATCCGGTAAAGGTGATATGCATGATCTCATGGTCGAAGGAATCAGGTTACTATGTATCAGAAAGCATATAGCAATTGAACTATTAAAATGACTTGATCTTTATGCTACGCTTATCTATAGGAGTATGTCCATCATATCATTCTCCTAACGATATGATCTTGTTGTTAATAACATCTCAATGTTCATGATAGGGAAACCACAATCATCTATTAACCAACAAGCTAGTATTATATAGAGGCTTTACTAGGGACTTCAAATTAAGTTTACAAATCACACAAGTATCAATGTTTCCTTGTCAATACTATTGTAGCATGAATGTAAACATTTATCATAAACACAAAGATATAATAATAACTACATTTATTATTGCCTCTAGGGCATATCTCCAACATCCCAGCCCATAGATTCCAGGCTGTCGGCCAGGAACCCCAAGCTACTCATCAGTGTCAATGTCGTACCAAACTTGTCTTGAGATAAACACTTACTCTGCTACAAAATTAACAAAAAAGGAAGGGTGAGTATAGGGTGTACTCCGCAAGACTTATGGCTGGTAGGGTTATTTTGCATAAAGTCATCTTTGTTTATAAAACAAGAGAGAGATAAGAAGCTCGTCTAATCAGAGTATTTTAAAAGTGGATAAGAGAGCGACATCTCCAAAGTATTGATCATCATATCTTTGATATCCACCAAATCATCATCATCTCAGCCTTAACTATGATCACCCCCTCATACCCATGAGGAAGCATCCTTAAGCACACGTTGATCTGCCAAGTTTTACGATTAGATTATAGTTATCTATGATCTTAGAATTTGGTCACCAAGTGTTCATAACCGTGAACATGGCTTTTAGAAAAGATTTAACCCTGCAGGGGTGTAAAACTTTACCCACACGTACCAACCGACTCTTAATGCCAAGCTATTATCCATGTTCCTTGGAAGGTTGGTAGAGAGTGGTTGGCCACGACCTTTACCTTGCTTTCACCGAGAACATGAGTCACACACGAAGGATGGTTCCGCCGTAACGTGTCAAATCCCGAAGCCGGTCAATAGAGATGTGAGGCGAGGTTGGTTCAACCAGGGGCTCCATTGACCCCAAGCAACCCGGTCCATGCTCCCCTGCCTGTTATGAATGCACCTTCACCCGGAAAATCTTTTCAAAAGGTTTTCTATGCATATGTTGAATGGAACGCCTGAACTATGTGACTCATGGAATCCACTAGGCAAGTTAGTCGATCGAGGGGTTCCCAAGCCCTATGTGGTTGTACGCTCGTCTCGGTTCCAAAGTCAAGAACTCGGTTCCTAGTGGTGGCGAGCATGGGACTAGAAAAACCACATCCCACCATGGCCTCCCATACAAGCCTTAACATGTTTAATCTCATATCACCTCTGATCTCATATCATCACATTCTCCTATCATACTAGATTCTCTACATCTGATACATCATCTGGATGAACCAGCACTTACAGCTATGCATGGCTAAGCAGCACACTGATATAAGCTCTAGCAGTGCACACAAGCCAAACCTAGTTATGCTAGGAGCAGTGGAACGGGTAATATAAGCTCAAAGGGAGTAATCCAACAGATAGGATACTCTATCTATCGATAAAATACCACAGTAGAATCGTATGCATCATGGCAGGAACTAAAATGCTTACGAAATCATAGGATTATTTCATGGTGGGGCTATGCTTGCTTTTGCCCGTTGATAAGAGATAGACACATCTTTGGAAGCCTTGTACTTGACTTGATTATAGTTGGTCAAGTATTGTCCGTCGATCTTTGATGGTGTTGATCACGGTCTTCGATCTCAATCTCGATATCGTATTTTATCGGGAAGAACCAAACACCGGAAAGAGAGGGAAACAATCAACACATGGCATCGATGCAATGCTCAAGCAAGGATGATGATATGACAAGTTGAATTTTATTGAAATGCTACCCTAAAGCATACTTCGCAATTTAAACGGGGTTTCGAGGGGTATAAACCCTAATTTAGAGAAACTCCGAAAACACCTATGAGGGATTACTATGTTCTTCTAGCAAACTTATTAATTTAAGTTTCTTACCAATGCATGATGATAGATTAAATAGGTAGATCTCATTTTTTTGAATATTTTGGTATATTATTTGTATATTTTGATTTAATATGAATTACTTATTGATTTTACAAGATTAAACCATTTTCTAGAATTATTTAAACCATTTGTAAAATTATAACAAAATGGGGAAACATTTTACACCGGGGCTAACCTAGCCACAACTGGCTAGCCAGTGGTCCTAAGGGGCACGTCAACACCACGCGGACAGGGTAGGGCCAAGCCTGGGTTTGACTAGGGCTGACTGCGCCTCCTGGCGTCACGATGACATCATCCAGACATCACCCGACGGTGATCCTCTTAGACGGCAACGGGGACGGCGCTAGATGGATTGCGGGACGACGCGAGTATGGGGGTTCGCTGCGGCGCGGCAAGGGGAACCACAACAGGGCGGCGCCACTAGATTTCAGCAACCAGAGGAGCTCCGACGACCATGTCCGTGGTGGCGGGCGGCAGAGCACGTCGTGAGCGAGCTGCAGAGCAAGAGTGGGAGTGAGGAGGGACTTCTAAGAACCGGGTTCTCACCGTGAATATGATGGAGAGGTAGGCGATGCGAATGGCGGTCGGAATCAACGACGAAGGCGGTGGCCAGACTTTGGGAAGGACATGGCAATTGGGGCTTCTAGAATCTCCCTAGCTTGCGAGCGTTGGCAAGAAGAAGGAACACGCCAAGGCGGTTCCGACAGTGGCCTCAGATGGTCGAGGGGAACACGTAAACGGCGGGACGCCGGTGCCGTATGGGGATAGGCTTCGTCGAGCTCGCAGGAGAGAGAGGGACAGAGCGAGAGAGGTGGGGATAAGGCGTTGTAGAGGAAGATATGAACACGACAACTTTCTTATCATCACGAACCTCGGCGGTGGCATGAATCATGGCACGACGGGGCGGCGGACGGCATCGGCGAGGACATCGAGCAGCTTCTCCTCTAGCGCGAGGAATAAGAAAAGCGAGAGACGCCTGAAGGGGTACGGGCCGATATGGGCTAGTCTAGGCCGCGTCTAGCGCGCGTGAGCGGTAGGGAAGAGAGCGGCAGGGTGGGTTACGGCCTGGTTCTCTCTCTGGCTATGTTTTTTATTTCTAGAACCTTTTTATATTTCTATTTCATTTCCCAAAGGCTTTTATAAAATATATAAAATATTGCCAGGCCCTTTTAGTCCATTTGGGCTCCATAACTTTGGTACTTTTTAAAATATAAAAATCATTTTGAATAAGTTTCAAAGAGAGAGGGGAATATTAGGGTTTTAATTTATTTTTATTGCATGCATTTTTTTAAGATGATGCTCATGATGCACAAACAAACCCTAATTGCTATTTAGCTAAAACTAGGGTGTTACACCCTTGTAGTCCGAAAGTGGTTAGCGTTCTGAGGGGAAGGTGGTTGATGTAGTCGTGCTCGTACCCGACCTCAAGGTCGTGATGCTCCCCACAGGTCTCCCCTTGCTACAACACCATGCAACAGTCCAACTTACGACATCACAGTGCCCCAAGTGTTGCACCTCGTGGATTCGTACACATACGGTGTACAACAAGAACCTCTATCTCCCTGATCACGCTAGGAGTGCGGAAGTAGATCTCCGTCTATGGAATCCTTGCAGCGCAATGGCGCGCTATGAATGTGTCGTCTCTTGCGCGAATAGTCCTGGGTCGTGCCAACGAGTGGAGACAACTAGAGAGATTGGAGAGAAGGAGGAATAGAGCTCCCAACTCATGGGATCAATCATATTGGTGTGTCCTCAAAGGGGAGAGGGGGCCTCTTTATATATGGGGGGAGGGAGCAGCCTTGCATGCCATTGTCTGGTTTATTCTTCTATATATATCTATTAAAATGACCTTACTGTTTTATATTTGCTGAAATCCTAAGAAACACACATTGATATATTGCTCATTTCACGATAGGCACACTTGTATAATGATTGCTTGTGCTGTTTGTTTGACGTGATGGTCAATATATTTGAACCATTGACCAGTAGTAAACTCTAGTTCATAGCTCCTGTCGTATCAGTTCAATGAGTAGTTTGTCCTATTTAATGTATTAAGTTGTTATTACTTAGTTTTAGACTACAATTATTGCTACATCCACCAAAGAGGGGGATGCAAGATCATGTCTCAAGGTTGTTTTCCAATGTAGATGTCACACTCAAAAGGAGATAGATAGAGAAAGCAAATTAAGGATTGCTATCAACTTGATTGTCAACTGAAATGCCGATTTTTCTTTCCTTGAGTTGATAATATGTAATAATTTTAAGTAGTTTGTAGCTGATGTAATATCTAGATAAATTGCATAGGTATGTGTAGGCATTTAGCTGGCGTCGTCCACACATAGCGGTAGGAGGTACCATACCTACGCTAGCCAGGTCGATTAGGGTATAGTATCGGGCTTTGTTATTGGCTCGTCTTGTATTAGGCCGACGATGATCAGTAAAACATGCTCGCCAATTGTACACCTTTTATGATATCAGAATGGTCTCTAGAAATGCTGAAACTGTGAAAGACCTTAACAGCAACATGATGAAACAGTATCAAGATGAAACAGTAACAGGCCAAAACAGTAACATGTCGTATATAATAACATGCCATATACACTAACATGCCAAAACCACGAAAAGACCCATACAGAAACGGGCTAGAACCATGAAAAGGCCCAACCATTAACGGGCCAGATTGGTTATGGCCAAAACAGTAACGAGACAGAACAATAACATGCCTAAGTTGTAACAGGCCATAAAAGTAAAAGAGCCAGAACCTTAAAAGGCAAAAAACAGTAACGGTCCAGAACAGTAGCAGTCCAGGATAGCAAAAAGGGCCAGGACTGTAGCAGGCCAGAATAGTAACAAGCCAGAATTGTACTAGGCCATAGCAGTAACATGCCAAAAAAACTTACCAGGCCAGGATAGTAACAAGCCAGAATCTAAGAAAGCCGCTTATGGGCCAGAATAGTGACGAGCCTTAAATTAAATGGCCCATTAGTGGGTGGCCCATTACAGGCTGTAAGAACAGTGCTGGGACGACCACGGGACTTAACAGTGTAGGGTTGATATTGCGCATGTCGTTAATGGGCCATAGAGAAATTGAGCTGAGGCGGACTTATGTCAGCCCAAACAGTAATGGTCCCGAAAGTTTACGGGCCACCGCTGGTAGCACTAATGGGCCCATCTCAAATAGTGCAGGACAAAATAGTAACGGGTCGCCTTTCTGTTGGGCTCTCATAATGGACCGACCCACTTAATAATTATCATGTCTTGGTTGGGCCTGACTTCTACCACGGTTTTATTGACAGTTAACGACGCTAACTAGTCGTTAACGCCACATGACAGTTTGCATGACGTCAGCAGTCAACGCGATTGGCAAACAGATCTATGACGAAATGACTTTTCATGGCTAAAGGGTGCGATCCATCATAGTCAGAAAAAACCGTGATAGATTCATTTGTGACGGGGCTTCTATCATGAAGGGCATCTGTCGTAGAAGTCTTTTCAACAACAAAAAACGGGCCATCAACCACGAAAATCGTCTGTTGTAGAAGGCGATTTTTCTTGTAGTGACATCCCCTCTCTTAGGGTCGATCTACTACTTATAGAGAGCGATATAGCCTCACCGCATGGGAGGCCATGGCCACGCGTCCCTTTTGGACAAGATGTTGAGGGTCTTGTACACTATGGCCTACGTCGAGTGACATGGCCGTACGTGATAAAGTACCACACACTATGTAGATTTTAACACGGAAATGCCCATGGTTGATGGACTTGGGTTTCGAGGAAGAGGGGTGCACTAGAGACTTCGATCTGCTAACAGGCAAGCAACTCATGGACACGAGGTTTACCCAGGTTCAGGCCCTCGGAGGGAAAACCATACTCCTGCTTGTTTGCTCTTGATTATCGATGACCCGAAGGTTACAGAGGGTGCCTTGATGGCGATGGTGCTCAGATGTAATCTGGCGGCTGTATGCGCTAGGGTTTATGATGTCCTCCTTGTTGCTCCCTCCTGACCTTTATATGGGTATGCAAGGTCTTAGGATATCAGCCGAGTCGGTTTAGAATTTAGGGTTTTGCCCTTTAAACTTTCTATCTAAAACTTGTTGTATCCTCCAAGGAGTCGCATCCTTCATGGGCCCAGGCCACCCGAATCTTCATGTGCTTCGCCATCGGATACGGATCGTCACATGGGCCTCCATTGGGCAAAATTGGACAGGCCAATCTTGGGTACCCGTAGGGCATACTCATGTCACAAAGTCTTCGAGTATACCACGTGATTTCGGATTGCTAGGGACATGATAGGATGAGATCACCAAGACTCTCATTTGTCACGTCGCATGTGGTCATACAATGTCCATAACGATCCATCATGCCTCCACTCTGACATCCCACGCCCAGAGCCTGGACTTCGGGAAGTCGGTAGGACCTGGCGGTAGCCGCCTTCTACGGAAAATGACCGAGGCCCAAGGCGGCGGTTGCTAGTCTTTGCCGCCTTCCAAGACTCTCCTCCTTTGGGTACTAGGTCATCACTCATTTTTTGATAAAGAGAATATATTAATACAACAAAGATACTAATTACACCCATCCTCTACAATAACGAAATGTACTAAATACATTACAGATGCACACAATCCTATTACAAAAGAATAAGAAGAAAAGAAAAATAGAAGATCCCACTAAGTTGATCAAGACATTGGAGCTGCAACACAAAACACCGCCAAGACAACACCTAGAGTCCACGCTCACAAAAAAATACCTTCAATAAGGTCATGGTCGGGCACAACCAATTAAGGTCATATCTTGGATTTTTACCCTCGAGCAAGTACGCCCTCTCAAAACAATGCCTTCAAACAAAACCATTTCCAGACACAACCAATTAAGGCCAGACCTTATATTTTCAAACTAAAAGTTAAGACCATGTTCTCCTCCGGTGTCGCCACCCCCGCTTGCCATTGTTGCTGCCACAAGTCAAGAACCACCAAGCAAGGTCCTCATCACCATGAAAACACTAGCCTCAGACCTCAGTCACCTGACATTCTACGCCACTGTATCCTCCATGGAAATCGAAAACTGACATGTCCCATGAGTACAACAGACAGCGAAGCTTCGTGTCATTCCTTTCTGATATGGGAGTGCACGACCGAATCACATCCAATCTAGAAATATGCAAGCAACTTGTGCGCAAACGAGATCGTCCGTGAAGCCTTCCGAAACTCATCACCAGCTAGAAACTGAGAGTCGGCATCAAGCAGACCATCGTCCAGGAGCGAGAAGACACGAAGGATCGCCCCTTTTATTGGGCAGATTGGCAGGCCCCCATGCCACCGCTTGCCGGCCGACCCCTCCGACGGAAGAGGAGACGAGCCCGCGAATGAACCACACATGCACGTGTCATCCCGCGAGTTGCCATCGCGAGCAAGATGCCCATACGACGCCGCAGTGAGGCCGACCGCAAGCACCGTGCCACCGCCCAATGCACCTCTGGCGACTGACGGCAACACCGATGGAGGGTCTAGGCGGGACCCTAGACCTATAGACGCCGCCTCCACCTCATGCGCCCACGCCCAAGGGAGGCCACCGCCGCCACATGACCGGGGTCCGCCCCATCGCCGTGAGCATATGATCTCCACCCCATGTGGATGCCACGCCCGAGGGAACACCGCCCCCTCAAGACCAAGGTCGCTGCCCCAGATCCTGCATGCAGAAGACCACCAACGTCGTCCCCAACCGCCACCGGTGATCCGCGGCCACGAAGCAACCCCCGTTACCTTCGATGCCAGGCCCGCCCCGCGGCCCTCGCCAGCGACAGCGGCGGTAGGGGAGGCCTCTAGGCCTTAGTTTTTTGGCGGCTAGGGTTTCGCCCCAGCGTCGTGGTCATCACTCGTTTATTTATTATTTTAAATATGTCCTCGTGCTAACTAGGAAGATCTACGAGGAGCCTCGTTGTTTTCAAAAAACATAACTCACTAGTAAGTACCCCCTCCGACTCATATCAGTTGATTAGATTCATCTAGATATCAATGTGTCTAGTCAAGTCTAGACAAATTTGATTCAACTAATATGGGTCAGAGTGAGTAAAAAAATGGGTTTGATGTATTTATGCGATAGCTGGGAATATCATTCCAGTAGCACTTCGCATTGCAACTAGTAGCTACCTAGCTGACGGTATATAACTACATGTAAAGCGTAGAAAGAGAACGATAGGAGAAATGCTAGCATGATACTACTACTCATGCATGGATGCTTCAAGTGGCGGTCGATCAGGTCAGTATATTTCTTTAAAAGTGCACTACTAGCCTCCTAGTAGCATCTCCTGCAGGGAGCCGCAGCAAGCTAAAATATATTCTTTCTGCTATAAAACCAAATAAAATATATTCTTTCTTGCCTACGTACCTGATGAGAGTGAGAGAGACGTATCGTATGCATGGTGGTCGACCAGGCATATATGTCTGCATGAGAGAATACGGTCCCCATGCATGTTGTCCAAATTATTGTTGTTCATTGTTACTGCTAGCTCCGTACGCATCTCTCTTTGGTTTTTAGATAATGGAAAATGAGAAAATAAACTCTACATGCCTAGGCATCCAGAGATGCAAACGGCTAAAATCTATGGTCGATCTCGAAACAGCGAGATGGAACAAATATATGTTGCAATATTTTTTCTTGTTCAAAAGATGATGTAGAGAATTGGTGCATATCATAGTTTGGTTGGCTTGGAGAGATTGGGATATATACGTTGCATTAATGCCTTGCTATTGATTTTGATGTTTGTAATGCTAGTATTCTCTTCTTGCTAATACTACACAACATTTTTTTTGTTGGCATATGCTATATGCATACGACAGAAGAAAAATAAGTTTTGTCTCAGCGCTGGAAGCATTCTTCATCTTTATCATTTTTGTATTTCGCCTTTATGGTTTACTTTTCTTCTGAATTGTTGCAATTGTGTGAATCCTAGTTATACGGGACAATTAAACTAGCATGATGGTCAAAATGCAACTCACTCACTCAATTCTGCTGAATTAGTGCTACCTGGAATTCACAAATATCACAATTCAAATATTCAATATTTCCCAATGAATATCTATTATTTTTGGATAAATGACACTTTATTACTCATAAGATAGCATCATGTGTGGTGAAATAACTACTATGCTCTATTTAAGTTACCGTTGAGAACCATCTGATCAAACTTCAGAACTCGTGCAAATGCAAAATCTTGATCCGGTGGCTATCGCTAGTTGATTGAGAATTACATAAATAACTATCTCTAAGTAGACTAGACATTGTCACTAGTACTTCCAGTAAGACACCTCATTTACTTTACTCCCCAACACCATAAATAACATGGCGGTACCCCAGATCCAAGTGTCCACATGAATTCAGAACACATAGCATTCTCTAGCATACACAAAAAAGCTAGAAAAGGGAACCCCTTTTCAATCTGAACCCACAGTGGTAATCATCTAAGATGGGCAGCTCACCTGACCAAATCCAGAATCCATTGCCAAATTCCCCACTTCTATTTATTTTTATTCAGAAACTAGAATACCATCTTACAAAAGCGATGAGATCTAGCGATGTCCCACTCTCTCGCTGATCAAATTTTCCGAATCCCATCTCAGAGTCATGTCGATCAGCCGCTGCTTCATGGGAGAGGTTACTTGTCTCTCTTTTCTGACAAAAACAAAATTGAATGAGTTCTCCTTTGCACTAGAAAACTTGCTATAGATGTCACCTCCCTTCCAGGTAGCAGAAAGGATCTCTGTGTCAGCGAATTGTGCTGATCTAGAGGCTTGAGGTGAAGCCTGGCATATTGTTTGCTCTGTTCAGCCAGCCTGAACAGGACACATGATGGCTCTCCTCTGCTCTCTTTTATTTTCACTTTTTAGAGCATGATGACACAAGGGAATTAGTTCTTCATTTCTGAATTTGCATCAATGAGTTTGCAATTTGGTGAACTTTTAGTTTATCGGTATTTACGGACATCGATTTATTTCGAGTAATATGCTTGGCAGGTCTTCATATTTTTCTGAGAAAAAATGGCGACTGCTAGCTTGGAACAAAGCCAGGTTGACCATAATTAATCTGAAAATGCTCCTGCAGATGGGTCTCTCTTTTGTTCAGGAAAAGAGATAAAGAGGGCACAACACCGAGTCACCGAGTGGTCAGAAGGCAGATTTTGGCAGATCGCTCAACTTGTACACTGCGCATGGCTTATACTCGAAGAAAACCAGCATCTGTACGAGCACCTGAGCATATATTTGATGACTACATCCTGGTTGAGCATTTCGTATATAAAACCATCTATACCAAGCATATTATGTGCGTATTTTCTCCTGAAATGCAAAACAACGATGCCATGCGTTTGGCCACATATCAGATGCAGCGATCTGAGTGCACAGTGAAGCCACTGATTTGTGTAGATACCAAAACATCAGTGGCTGAATCGTATGCTGCTTCAGATAGACACACAGATAAAAAGCTACACTGCTGCTTCAGGTACAGACAGACAGATAGCTACATTGCATACTTGGGAGTCCATTATTTGAAAAGATTTAGCTCCACCAGTGATCTTCAGTTGGAGCTCTGCATTATTATTCGACATGGCAGATTTCGCCCACAAACAAAGAAGAGAGTTCAGGACGACAAAGTTCTCGGTCACAAAACTTCAACGGATCTGAACAACACAAACAGCACACTGCATGTTCAGTTCATGTCCAGTCCACACGGCCAGCAGAAGTTGTACATCGGAGCAGAAAACAGAACTAGAACACAGGCGGACGAACGACACCTCCCTATCGCTATAAGGAACGACACTGACAAACCTGACAAACTATGTAACGAGGCAAAACCTGAACCTCGTTATTACAACAGTCTCACATGGATGGATGGCAGACGGTACGCAGGAAGCCTAGAATGCAAGCAGTCGCGGTGGCATTTGGTGCTCACATCTGCACTTCCCTGCCATATACCCAGCTAAAGGGCATCTTACCGGCTTGCTTGGCTCTAGATTGAGCCCTCTCGTCCAACTTCCTGATCCTTCCAGCGAGGGTGCAAAGGTAGTCCTGGGCCTTCTGTCCCTCACCAGAAAGGCCAGTCAGGTCCGGAACCTTCCACCTACCAACAAGGAACTCGAGGATGTCGGCGTAGTCCCTGGCGGTGTAAACACCAAGCCTTTGTGCCACCATGGAGAAGTGGTCAAACAGCTTGTCATCTTGTCCATCAAACATCAGGTGGGCAGGCATTGCAATCTTCTTCCTCATCATGTCAGCTAGAGCGAGCACGGTGCCATCTGGATCAATCTCAAACAGCTTCTCAACAATCTTGGTGTATGCAGTCTCATGCCTCTTCTCATCTGACGCGATGATACCACAGATCTGTGCGAGCTTTAGGTCACCAAAGTCCTTGGCATGGCGAGCAGTGTTTCCATGCGAGATGAAGGTCGCACGCTCTTGGAAGGAAGTGTAGATGAAGCCAAGATATGGATTGTTCTCTGTCCTAGGGTCCTGAAAATAAAACAGCAGACAGTAAGTTTCCACATACATCTCTATGCAGTAGAGAACATGAACAAAAAGTTTCAAAGTAATAAAAGGTAGATAATCAATTTGAAGATGTCTCAACAAATTTTCTAAGCATAATTTTATGTGTTTCACATGCTCTAAGAGAAAGAATTTCATGGAAGCATCACATGTTCCCATGCCAACTAGGTAAAGATCACCAAGGTAAAAGAAGAATGAGCAGGCAAACAAACATGTCGCAGTTCAAGAGGTAGTAAAATAGCTAATACTGTAAAAGAATTGAAGAGAGCTGTTACCAACTTACCATTCCAGAGCCAATAAGATACTGAATTGTCTTCTCAATTTGTCTCATGTCCACTCTCCCAGTGAGGTACAGATACTTGTTTAGGAGGTCACCATGCCTATTCTCCTCAGCAGTCCATGCCCTTGTCCAAACAGCCCAAGCTGTGGGGCTTGCACCTGTTTCATCTCGGACACCATCAAGGGTGTTAAGCATTGTCTGGTATGTAGGAAGAGCTTCCTCAGTAATCATGTCTCCAACCAAGCAAACAAGATAATCATCAGGAATTTCCTTGGCACGTTCTCTTAGTTCCTTTACTTCATCATGAAATCCATCAGATGCTGGATCAGGGAGGAAATCCTGTGGCTGCCAACACTTCTCAACTGGCTTAAGGTGCAGCAAGAGATTGTCTCTAGCCCAACCATCAAGAGACTGGAATATTTCCATCTTCTGAGGTGGCATCGAATGTGTAACCTGGACATGTACCTCCCTTGGAGGAGCAAATGGCTTCTTACTCTCAACCCTGGAATATAAAACAAAATTATGTTCAGCTATACCTAGTTACATGATACCTCCTTCACCTGCTTTAGGCATTTGAAACGACAAATTGAGGAGAAGACATATGTAACCTTTTATATACTCAGCCTGCAAAGATAAATAGGATTTCTTGAACTACAGAGATTTAAACCACTTATTTACCTATATTTAAAAATCATATGCATTGCCGCAGATACTTTGAACTGTATAGCAAAACAATGGAGAGGAACTTAATCTGATCCCTATTTAACTGCCCCAGGAATTAACAATTTTACGGTGTATGTGTAGCCTGCAAAGACAAATGAGATTTCTTGTCCTACAGAGATTTAGATAACTTATTTAACTAGAATTATATAAAGCATATGCTCTGCTGCAGTATGCTATGCATGGTACAGCAAAACAATGAAGAGGCATGTGCTCAGTTCATACATGTCATGACAACGGAAGTTATAGATTATGATTCATATTTAACTGCCCCAGGAATTTAACATTTTTACAGTGTACAGGAGCATAACATGGTCTAATATATCGATCATATGACTGCAAGGAAAAGCTAAGATGTAGTAAATTTATATAGGCTGACAAAGATAGTCGACCAGGTCATTTCTTTTCTTTAGTTTTTAAAACTAAATTAGTTATCCTGGACCTTTTTTTTCATTTTTTTGACATATAACTATATAAGAAGCAGAGTATCCATTAAAAGCAGATTGTACTCTAGTGTTATAGTTCCTAGTGCTGGAATCACTAAAGTTCCACTTCAGTTGAATCTGAAGCCATGCCACCAAAGGCTACATGAGATACGACCTCTCCACAAAAGATTACATGTCAAGATACGAAGGGCTGGAGCAACTATCTAATATTGTTGGGTTATGATGTTAACTTCAGATATGATGTATTGAAATGCTAGTATACGTCCATAAATGCAGATATTCGGTTAGGTTAGTAGCTAATGTTATTGACCTTTCCCAGACTACAGGCCCATGCTGCGTCCCATGCCAACCATGATGTAACTCACATAATGAAGATGTTAATGCAAGGATTCCATCTGCATTAGTACTATTAGCTAACAGTATTTCCTTGACGTCTAAGTCTCCAGATCTGCATATCGCTGTCAGTGAGCACGAATCTTGGATGTAGGAGGAACCAAGAGAGCATGAGGAACAGGAAAGCGACTGCTAAGAGCAACCTGTCACGTCTGCTACTCCAACCTCCTTGCCAGATCTAACTCGAAAATGTACACGCTAGTGCAGACCAGGTTTTTTTTTCACAGCACTACTTAGGATGAAAACTTCAACTGGCATATCCATGTTTTGACAGGTATCTTCATCATCTTGAATATTTCAATATGCAAACGTCAACTGGTGGAGTTTCTAAAGAAGTGCTGGCCGGCAGCACGTAGCCATGTATAATCAATATACCAAGGGGCATGGCACAGTCAGTTAGTGTATACCCATTCCGATGCCATACTGTATTTAATAGCTTCAGGTAGCCGTCAAGCGGGCAGATGAACACCTCATAAACCAAGAGCAGGAGCAGCAACAACCTAAGACAACCAACGGTACCGAGCAACTCGAATTAAATCGCCACCACACTGTCAGCAGCCATCCACCGAGGGGGGTGGCATGGCATGGACCACCAGGGTCTACCGAATCAGGCAGACAACGATAGTCCACCTCTGCCTCCGATGTAAACGAAGTGGAGCGCTACGGAGAGGGGCGGTGATGATTGCAGGTTGTTGGGACTGAAATCGACCTGAACCGCCGATTTCCCTCATCGGCCAGGAGGCCAGGACAGACAGCACAGCAAACCAACTGATGGATGCATGGTGGTGGTGGTACTAGGGGGACGCAAACTGAAAGTAATTAAAGAGATACGCTCGCGGGGAGGCCAGGTCCCAGCAGAGTTAATGTGGAGGGAGAGTAAATGAGGAAGGGTTTGGCGCACACACACGCACGCGAAGGGAAAGGTCAATTCGAACAGGGGAACCGACCCTGGGCATGCAGAATTAAATGGCGAATTTGTAGTGATGTTTGCGGCTGATCTGAGGTCCGAGGAGGACGAGAGAGAGGCCCATGTGATTGTGCAGATGCTAGCGGGAGCGCTCTGGGCGAACAGGGACGAATCTGACAGTCCTGACCTGACACGAGAGAAGGAAGAAGAGAAGGAAGGAAAAGGATACTGTAGAAGCAAATCAGTCGAATCCCGAATTCCTGATCCGGCATTCCGGGCGCGGGGGAGGGGCGCCACGAGGAGAGGCGCCCGTGTCGCGACCGCACAGCAGCAGCAGCCATCGCCGCGAGGCGAGCATGGCGTGTTGTCCGATCCATCCAATTCCAATCCGCGGAAACCAATCTCACAGACAACGGTAGTAGTAGTAGTAGTAGTAGTAGTAGTAGTAGTAGTAGTAGTAGTAGTAGTAGAGGCGGAGGGCGGGGAGAGGGGAGGAGAGACGGCTTACTTCGGGGACGAGGCGACGGCGAGGACCCTGACGCTGCTCCTGCGGCGGCTGCCGCGTCCGCCGGCGGCGAACGGGGAGGAGAGGCGGAGCGCGACGTCGTTGGGGCAGAGCGCCATCCTGGAGGCCATCGCCGGGTGGTTCAGTTCACCTCGCGCCGCCGCCGCCGCCGCTTCCGAGGAGGAGGAGGAGGAGTGGGCTGCTGGTTGCACGGGAGCGCGGCGGAGGCAGGGAGAGATTGGGAGATGTGGGTGGTGGTGGCGAGGAGCGAGATGGGGTCGGGCGCGATCTCCACCTCAGGTTTTTGGTTTTTGTCCCGCGGCGGTGCGGTGCGGTGTGGCGCTGGCTCGGGAGCGCGATAGGAGCCACGGGTGCAGCACAACTGGGCCTTCTGGATGCCGCTCCCGCTGCGCTATTTATCCGTCTCGTTTTTACTGATTTGGCCTCGCCTCACTGATTAACACTGTAGATTAGTACAGTACGTGCCATCTTTTTTCTTCTTATTATTCACACTACTATCTCACTGGATCCCACACCCAGGTCGGCACCGCGCGGCTAGCTAAGCCAAATTGTCCTGTTCTTTTGCGCGGGGAAGAGTCTAGATCTGCTTGACGTAAAGTGGAAGAGAAGTCATCTCTGCTCTGCTTTTTTTTTCCGTGAAGACAAATAAATCACTTTGTTTATGGGTAGTGTCACAGTTTATTTATTTATTTTCATATTGAGGTTTTACCCATAATAAAATGAATTTTTATTTGCACGCTTGTGGGATACAAAAATAAATTTTGCGGGGCAATACAATATTGACTACGACCAAAATCATTTAAAATATTTTTTGAAACTTGTAAATAAGAATTTTGAATTTTTTTTTAAGTAAAGGGAGCACCGTGCTCGGGGAGCAAAAGACACTCTCTGCTATGTTTATCTTTTTTTAATGAAAATTCTATCGCTCTATTAATAATCATCAACAATAGTATAAAATATCTAAATGTAATAAAAATTACAAATAGATCCATGGACCATCTAGCAACGACTACACACTAACGCGAGCCGAAGGCGCCCGCCGTCTTCGCTCCTTCATCACTAGAGCCGTACAAAGCTTGTCATAGTAGAGCTTGTTATAGTAGCCAGACGGGAAGCCATCGTGCTAAAGCCCCAAAGAACACACCAGAGTCGTAACCGTTGTCAATGATGATAATTGTAGATCGAAAGAGACTAACCTGAACCACACCAATAAAGACGAAAACCGACCGGATCCCTAAAGGTCCGTCGGATAAACGACTCCGCACGCCCTCCGTCAGCGCTAGATTATTCTGACTCCGGGAGGTAGTCGTCGCCTCAACATCCCGAAAAAGAAACGAAAACAGTCTAAGTAAAAAAACAGAAAACCCTACCGCCGGCGAGAGTGAGACAATAAGGCCACCGGAGGCGAGACGGACCGGCAGTGTCACCGGCGAGAGAAACGAGAAACCCTAGATGGGTTTTTAGCTGTCCACGGTTTCTGTTTCTTATAGTATAGTTTATTCAATATATATTTCTTCATCAATCCGCGAAAAATGAATATGTTTCTTCATTTCTCTAAAATGATCCCACTGTATTATAAAACTGCTGTGTTCTCGCATGTGGTCTAGGTTGCAAAGGTGCACTATCTAACTATAGAAGAGTAAAAAAAGGTTTGCCTTAGTAGGAGAAAAATGCAGCGACGGAGCGAACGGTGAATATATGTACCGGAGCTGGTACACCAGGACGGGTTAACAAAAGAAAACCGTGGGCCGAGGAAGGATCCTTTTCGTGGGTGAGAATATGTGGCCAGTGCTTTGGGACGCCATCGCTTTCTTGAGAGGCATGTGCGGTTTTTCCAAGGCTACACGTCGACGGCAAGGGCACGACTGGAAACTCCACATGCTGCTGTTCCGGTGCACTGGTGACGGTCTCTCCCGCGATGCACGTTTTCTGGCCGCGCGCGCAACGGTGTTAGTGTTTACTGTTAGGTGGCGAACTGGCGATCAGCGACGCCGCCAAGACTGCTTACGCCGGCGCGTCCGCGTCGTCACGTGCTCACGTATGCCCGCCGCCCGCGCGCACGCAAAGCTGGCGGCGGAGAGGCAGCGGCAGCCGTCCGTTCGCCGGTGCTGGGGGGTGACAGGTGTGCGGTGGCCGGAGCATCGGCGCGTGCGTGCGCGGGACGGCGGGAGCACGTACGTCCAGGTGGAGGTGGATCGAGAGCATATGCTTTCGCCGTGGCGCTTTCACGTGGCCGAGGGCGGGGGAGGCGCGGGCGGAGGCAGCGTACCGGTGTCTGGTGGTCGATGATACCGAGGCGCGCGCGGGCGGGCGGACGGACGGACGCGCGCCACAGGCCAGCCCGGCCGGTTCGACTTGCGTCAGCGGAGGCACGGATCACGCGCGCGTTCGCTAGCTTGCTGGAGTGGCCGTGTCCCTGTGTGCAACGCATGCAGGACACGGAGCGGCGACTCCCGTGCCAAGTGTACTAGTACGTGCTTGCACAGTGCTCCTGGTTTGTCTCTGTCTGCCCATGCCATGCGCGGGCGCGGCACGGCTCGACGCCCCATGTTGTTTCGGCGGACTGACTGACTGCGCTCCTGAATTCAATGGAGAAGCGCTGTCTGTAGCCGTGGCCGCGGGATCTCGGTTTCCTGCACCTGCACCACGGCTCGTCTCGTGTGACACCATGCGTGCGCACCGCGGCGTGTTTCACGGTTTCTTCGTGCCACTCCTCGACGACGTGGGGGGGCGCCACCGACGCGGAGCACCAATTTTAGAGCATCACCCTCCATCCACGTTTTCACTCCCTCAGTCTCAAGATAATTGTCATAGACTAGATTTATTCAAATTATAATAAATTCACGATATCTAATTTAAGACGGAGGGAGTATCAAAAACAGACTAAAAATCTATTCGACACTTCTATTCCAGTCCTGACCCATAGATAGTCCGGGGCATCGACAACCGACGCCGCGTTGGATTGGTTGGACGGGTTCCCTCGACAGCAACCCAACCATTCCCCACCTTCCATGATCGTCTGTCGTTGTCCCTGCTGCGATGCGCTCCTCTGCATAGCTTCCTAGCATCAAAACGCGTCGCCGCTCCGCAGTAGTCGTTCGATACCCCTCACTCTCTAACCGTCGCTTCGTCCCCGCCGAATCTGCGGTATGTTGCCCAGACCACCAAGTCTCCTGCATCATGACCCAACGGCCACCACTGGCTTGGGAGCACCAATGCGATTTCTACCGTCACCCTCATCGATCGCCGATTGTTTGTGGACTCGCCAGCACACAGGTCTGGCCGAGACCGCCTAGCACAAAGTGTTGAGTTTGTGTCGAATACTATGTACGAGTTGGGTTAGGTCTGGAATTGTGTTATAGTGTGGATAGGATACATGTAGTGTTGGAGTCGGACACTTATAGCATAAACCTCCTATATAATGTGAGGGTGACACACAGTGTAATCAACGATGACTTGATAGTAGCAGGTGCGCAAGGGGAGACGGCGTCTTGTGCCGACGACCAAGGCGGTCGGTGCAGCGGTATCAATGGAGAGGAGCGCCCGTAGTCATGCCCCAGAGAGTACGGGAGTTTGCCAAACTGCGTTAACAAATCTTGGTATCGTCTTCGTGTGTTGTGATTGCTTGGTACTTGGTAGGTCAATTTGGTGCCTAGAGATGTAACATATGGTATCAGATTCCCCATGGCCGACTCATGTTCATCACTTGTTGTCAATCTTAATAGACCCAGTCACCAACTTGAACCTGGTACTCGTCAAAGGCTTTAGAGAGCACATGACAATATATTATGTGTTGTTCATTGCACATGGCAAAATGCAGGTGATAGCATGTAGAAGGAGGCAGAGTGTTGTAGTTGTGGGACATGTAGAAGACTATCCGAAAAAGATGAGACGTCTGTGAATTTGACTCAATGTGATTCAAGGGCGACGATAAAATTCCTTCAAGTTGAAACCACTTTCACATAGACCGGTGATCAGTGGGTGACGGTTTCTAATGGAAAGAACATACTATACTTGCAGGTGGAGCCACATGGAGTCTATGAGTAGCAACGGAGCTCATGGAAACAACCAAGTACAAAGTACATGGAAGTTTGACGCTTGACGAAGGTCGCCTAGAATATTCGCCTAGGTGAAGTTTGTTGAGTATGTGTCGAATATTATGTACGATTTGGGTTAGGTTTGGACTTGTGTTGTAGTGTGATAGGATACGTGTAGTGTTGGAGTCGCACATTTGTATCCTAGACCTCCTATATAATATGGCGGTGCCACACAATGTAACATATAATGACTTGATAGCATCAGGCGCACAAGCGGAGCCAACATCTTGTGCCAACGACCAAGACGGCCGGTGCAATGGTATCAATGGGGAGGAGCGCCCGCAGTCATGCCCCACGGAGTAGGTGAGTTTTCCAAACTGAGTTAAGAAATCTCGGTGTCGTCATCGTGTATTGTGATTGCTTGGTCCTCTATAGATCAATTTAGTGCCTACGGAGGTAACATAGAAGGTGTTCAGCCGATTTCCTTGGTGCAAAAAATCTAAATATTTTTCCTCGGTAAAATAGATTGCGTTCGGTACTTTGATTCGTTTGTATTTTGATGTGTAGAATATGGATAGCGATGATGAAATAATGATGGAACAAGTGATGCAAGAGGAGGCCGATGATCAGAAGTGCATCACAATCATATGTTGTCTTCTTCGTCTATGGGCGCAAATGCAAGCTCCTTGGCGAGGAGGTTCTAGGCCTGGAAAGAAGAAGAAGAAGAAGAAGAATCGACAGTGGATGGTCGGTGCAATGATGTTTGAGGCTGAATATTTTGTAGACAAGCCAACACATCAGCCGCACATCCTTTAGTGGCGCTTTAGGGTGAAAAGGACTTGTTTATGAAGATCGTGCATGGCGTGGGATATTTTGATCCCTACTTCATGTGCAAGAAATACTACACATGATTGGTTGGTTTCTCATGTTATTAGAAGTGCATGGCTGTCTTGAGGAGTCTTACATATGGAGCTCCTCCATATACATATATGCGCATGGCTGAGTCCACAATCTTTGAGAGTGTGTACAGGTTTTGCCGGGACGTGGGGAGAGTGTTTGGAATAGCCTATTTGAGAGTACCAAATGAAGAGAAGACAACTCGAATACTGGCATAGAACATATCAAGGGGATTTTTTAGGATGTTTGGAAGCATTGACTGCATGCATTGGGATGAAAGATTTGTCCTTTCGGTTATCAATGGATGTACAATGGTCATACTGGAGAATGCAGTGTAGTGCTTAAAGCTACGATAGATTATGAAATATAGATCTGACGCGCTTTATTTGTCGTGCTTGGATCTCACAATGATACCAACATGCTGCATCGATTTTCGGTGTTTGGCAAACTTGCTGAAGGGCATTCTCTGGTGGTCAATTATGCGATCAATAGTAGGCCATTCACAGGTTCTACCTTGCCAATAGCATTTATCCAAGGTATGCCATATTTGTAAAAACCATCGGGACCCTTATACCGAGAATGTTTTCTATCATGCCACGAGGCCTACATAAAGGATGTCGAGCAGGCATTTGGTGTGCTCCAAACTCATATTGCAATTGTCAGGTACCATGTTTTTATCTACTAGTCAAGATTGGGATGATGAATGCTTGGCGTGATTTGAGAGTCCAGCGATGGGTTATGACGATGAAGCTTAGGGTGGCCTTAGTTGTTCTTTGCTTTGATGTGTGTGATGTTTGTGTGCATAATCAGCTTAGCTGGGTGCTCCTATTGGTGGCAGATGTGTTCAACGGGTGTCAGTCTTAAAATCTGTATTTTTTCACAAATATGAAAGATATCAATTTTAAATAATTTATATTTTAAGCTATACAAAAATGATAAAATTGTGGATCCATATATCGCATTTTTCAAATCCTCAAACTTTATTACTCTCTTCGTCCAGACATACGAATCTAGACAAAGTCAAGTCACTTATTCTAGACTGGGAGAAATTCTGTCATTTTTATGTAACCCACGGTACAAAGAATTTCGTGTTGTGATTTAGGATACAACATTGACTATGTTCATAATTAATTAAAAAAACTTGTAAATATAATTACTTTTATTTATTTTTAAATGAAGAGAGCGCTGGATCTTGGGAGCCAGGGCAAAAGCAAGGAACTAAAAAATGATAGAGAAAAGTCACCCCGCACTAACAGCCTAAAACATCAGGCCCAAGCACAAGCACAAAGAGGCCTAAGTGCAAGTAGAGCCCAGGATGTTCTGGCAGACTGGCTTTTACAACACTTCCAGACCATAAATCAATCTGCTACTCATTCTGTTTCCATGCAAAAAAAAAAGGGATGACCTTCATTCTCTGTCAGCACAAGGGTGAAGATTGTGGACACGTCTCCAACCAAGTGCCCGACGATCCAAGAAACATGGCGATGTCTGGGTTAATCTGGAGAGAAAAAAGATCTACTTAGAATAAATGTTTGCTAATGCTGCTGTGCACGACATGCGCTGCAAGGGCATGAAAAGGGGGAAACAGTATGTCAGTTAGGTGTAACAGGCAGGAGGAAGGGGGACTTGCTAGATGTGATTGATCAATGGACTTCCAGGCACAGGCCCGAGTCTGCCTTATTATAGAACCACCAACAACGAATGCACATCCAACAATACACACAATTCAGTTCAGCCTCACGCACACCGAAACCACTCAACTCTGGACAACCACCAAATACAGTCTGTTGCTACTACACGCCTGGCTCTGGCCGCTGGAATCTGGGCGGCTGGTGAATTACTCCCTGGTGACGGCGCCGAAGATGTCCGTGTAACCCACCACGCCGACAAGGACGCCCTCCTCCTCAGCCTCCGCGTCGGTCACCCACACGTGTGTGGCCCGGTGCGACAGCATCTGCGCCATGACAGCCGCCAGGGAGCTCGTGTTCCTGCATGTCAACAGCGCACTCCGCCCCCGATACATGCTCCTCATCTGGTTCGCGTGGCTGTTCAGGAAGCCGATGCTCCTGCTGCTGAACTTCTTCAGCAGCCTGGGAGAGCGTCCGGGCTCAGCCTCATCCATCACCGACGAGCTGACGGAAGGCTCCAGGAAGGCCGAGATAGGCGTCGACCCGTTCTCGTCGGCGCCAATGACGAACTGGCCAGCTGATAGGTTCGCCAGCGCCCATGCGGCCGCGACATAGTCGCACTTCCACAGCTTGTAGGCAGAGATGTCTCCGATTATCTTGCGAACCCCATCAGGCGTCGTCTCGACCACAGCTACGCCGCACGGGTCTCCAGGGATCTTCTGGATTGCTTCCATGGCCGGTGCGGATGCTTCGACGTGACAGTACTGTGGGTTTATGGCTCCAAGGGAACAGATTTGAGACAGTGGGATGGGAGCAAGAGCACCGAGGCATCCGATTAGGAACCGGAGAATGTCTTCCCTTGACAGACAGCAAAACCTGACCGCGGAACTGATAAATGGGGACAGCTGCCTACTGCTACTGCTAGCTGAGCTTGGTGATCCTGATTCCGAGTTCTTTAGCCATTTCCCATTGTAAAGCATTGAAAACCGCTTGGTTAGGCCTCTCCAGGAGCCATTCTTGCGAACAAGGAAGCGCTTCACACCATGCCTCATCAACTCCAGCGCATCGATCAACCTTGCAAGACAAAAAACAAATGATTGAATAACAGAATACATATTTCAAACAGTACAACTGAAAAAGATGAACTTCCTTGAAAAGTTACGGACTAAAAGAAGTAGAGCAGTACGATAAGTAGACACTAAATGCCAATCAGCATCCAGCTCATACTGTTACCTCCTACTGAATTATTTGTCAATTCTAAGGATGTGATGGTGGCTCAACTACTTGGTGCTTTGTAAATCATTTCGGGAAATGATTGGACTACTTTGCATGTGTCACATATCATGTATGGCTCATTTTATTTATATTATTGACTTGACTCATGAATCCCCCTTAGCAGCCAGTACAGTTCCACATGGATTGTTGTCTTCCTGACTGTGACATTACATTGCCAAATGAAAATCATGTTCCCACTCTGTTCCTCTTATGACAACACAGTCAGAAAGATAAGTTATGTACCATGTGAAATCCATCTGGCTTGTTTAAGTACTGACATGAAAGGGAACAAAACCTAGAGTCTGCATATAAATCATTTTGCAACACGAAACTGCTCTTCTGTGTTTCATGAAAAAGAGGGCGTCGAGGTAAGAAATAAGCAAGTACTTGGTGCTGCTGCTGAGCTACTATTAGTTAAATGTATTGAGTTATACTATTATAAACCTGCAAATTTTTTTAATAAGTTAAATTATTAAACACTCAAATAAAATCTATCGGTTAATCTTAAAGAAGTCAAAAGCAAGACGTCCGAAAACATCAATTTTCAGGCGATAACTGAATAATATCAAATCAACAGACAAGGTGAATTTCAACACTTCAGCCAGTTAATTTTTAGTAAAAGGCAGATGAATGAAAAAATTAATGATGGTATCATATTAGAATGATTCCGCAGAATTTATTTCCTAACGAGATTGAGTCATCACCCCTTAATCACCAGTCTGTGGCATTTCTTTGGATACTGAAGAAAAACAGTGTGCGTACAGGTTATCTTAAATATGAGCAGCAGATTTGTGACTAAAGCTGGCTACACACGAACAATATCTAGATTGCTACGTTTTTCCCATATGGAAATTTCAACCAACAATTTCCATGAACAGGAATGAAATTCAGAAACCTAGAACGACCAAGACATTTCTTCCCAACTCATAAGCAGCAATCCTAAGCCCAGAAAAACCAAGTATCAAGTGAAAGAAAAGCTTCTTGAAGTCTCTGTTTAGAACACACTTAATCAACCTTTTCAAATTTACAAAAACATCAACCCGATCCACTCTGAGATGGCACCAGCCATGACAGACCACCAATTATCACGCCACGGTAAGAAGGGATTGTGGAGATACATTAACAGCACTTACTATCTCAGCTTCAGTATCGATAATGACAAGCACATCATAGGAAGTAAGCAATTAGCATTTGCTTTCAGTAAAAGCAGCACAATATCCTAGAATATTTTAACCCATGCGATCTATTACAGGATCAGACAGAAGTAGAAATAACTTTACATCCACGTACTTTTCCTACAGTCAAACTAGTCCAAACATGCACAAAAGGCAAAGGTCACCAACTAGATCAGATTTAAAAAGAAGGGCTTGTGCATTAGCTGTATCAAAGCAGGAACAGATCCGTGCTGAGCACGAACAAATAGCTAAGGTGCATACACTGAATTACCGCTAGCTACGACATGAAACCGTTAACAAAGGGATGTCTAGATAACACATCAAAAGTACAAGTCGCAGTCAGTTTAGCAGGTGAAACATGGGGAAATCTTGCCTCAGACGCAGATCAATAAAAACATCTGAAAACGGGTCTATTTCTCGATCATTCAGACACCAGAACCCCACGATTCGAGATTGGGCGGAGTTTCTGAGCAGATGGGCTCGGCACGACACTCGACAGCAGCGAGAAGAGAGATATCTAGACACTAGAAGCAACGGCGCGGAGGGAGAGCTCACCTGGTGCCGGGATCGACCTCCCTGAGGAGCTCCGGGTTGTGCTGGACGACCTCGCCGACCGCGGTGCGCATGGCCTGGTCCCCGGTGCCGGCGGTGGCGACGAAGGCGGCGATGTCGACCGCGGAGATCATCCCCAGGAACCTGGCTCCGGAGGGAGGTTCCTCGGGCGCGGCCCGCGCGCGCCAGACGGGCACGGCGCCCTCGGGGCTGCCCGCGATGGCCCGGGCGGCATCCTCGAGCGTGTCCGCGTCGCTCAGCTCGACGATCTCGGGCTTCCCGACGGTGAGGTCACCGACTACGTGGTGGAAGAATATGGCGTCCATGGCCGAGAGAGCGCGGGTTATAAGAGGGAGTGGAGGAGGAGCAGATGAAGGAAGAGTCTAGAAGGGCCGAGGCGGAGGGCGCCCCCAGGCGCGAGGACTGCGGCGGAGGAGGGGCGGGAGAAAGGGGAGAGGAAGGCGGAAGGGTCACCGGCGGCGCGGGTGCGGGGATCGCCGGCCATGGCAGATGGAGGGAAAGCCCATTAAAAGCAGGAGCAGGACGACGGTGGGAGGAGGGCAGGCAGGGGGGAGAGACCAGCGATGCGAGAGAGAGCTTGGGATTGGCGACGATGGTGGACTCTGGGTTGAATGGATATGTGGCGACCGCTCCGTGTTAAAATCAGCGTCGTGCTTTGAGATTCGGGACCTGCTGGGTAACGCGTACAGTACTAAAGCGTCTCTAATGGAGCCCTCCGCAGCCCCTACAAACACTATGCGTGTAGGCGGATACAGGTTCCAACCCGCAAGACGTCGCCGCGCAGATCAACCTCCTACAAGCGAATCAAGCCATGGCAGTTGCAGATCGACGACGGCGCCCTCGCCATGTCAATGCTGCACGGCGGATGTGTGTAGGGAGGAGGCCGTAGCGACGGCGGAGGAGGTGGTGGCCGGCGACCGCTCCCATGGTCGTCCCCGCATCCCTGCTCCGACGAGGCGGCCGCGAAGCTAGTGCGGTCCATCTGGCCAAGCGCCGGGTGCGGAGGAGAGGGACAGCCGCGAGCGGGAGGAGGTGGAGGCCGCCATCGCCGTGGTGAACTTGGCCTGACGCGTCGAGGCGGTCGCGGGCAAATCCGAAGGCGGCTCCGATGAGGAGATGGAGGCCGGCATCACGGACGGCGAGATGGAGGTGGAGGTTGTCGTCCTTGACGAATAGATGGTCGGCGCGGAGCTCCGGTCTTCACGGAGAGCTTGAGTTTGGCCACACGTGGACGCGCCGGCGTCCCTGGCAAGCTCTCCCCCTCCCCCTATTTAAGTTGCGGGTTGATTTCACGGGTTTCGATCCACGCTGAAGAACTCGAACCTATAAATCAAGTACAACAGCATGTATTCGTGATTTTCAGGTTGGACGTTTAAGGGCTCCGTTAGAGATGCTCCAATACAGCGGAAGCCCCTGTAGTTTTTTAATTGATTCAAATTAATGGTCTCGGATTTATTTAGATACAGATAGTGCTAGATAAATTCAAATCTAGACAATTGTGAGACCTATCGCAAAGAGTAGTGTTTTTCCTTGTTCCGAAATTAGACTAGTATCACAAGCATATATTCATACACCTACTACTGAAAACCCCAACCTAAACACATCAATTCTACACCCAACGGTAGAAGCGCTCGAGGAGGCGGCACAAAAACTCATCAAGGGTTCCTTCTCTCCGTCGGCGAATCCATCGATTCGTTTCATCTCCGGCGTTCTTAGGGCCTTAGAGACGTGGTGGACACGGCCCCTCGTGGACGGGGAGTCTTAGTATTTTGTTTAGACTGTGTTCAATATCTTTTTCACGATGTTGAGGCAACGACTACATCTTGAAGTTAGAATAAGATTCTCCATGTCCTATCATCGCTCTGGTGGAGCATCGGCGGAGGACGTATGGATTACTGTGTCCTTGGGATCTGGTCTTTTTCGTATTTGTTAGTGTGTTTTGAGATCAATCTTTTCCAATCTACTTTGGTCATCTTTGGCGATGATTGCTGCTCTGGTGTGTTGGTATTTTAGGGCTTTAGCACGATAACCTCTCACCCGTATAATACAACAAGCTCTACTACGACAAGCTTTGTCTGGCTCCAGTGATGGTGGGCGAGGACGGTGGCGCGTCTTTGGCTCATGCCAGTGTTTGTAGTTGTCGCTAAGCGATCCAGTAACCTATTCATAATTTTTAATACTTTTAGAACTCTTTTTACTGCTCTTGATGATTATTAATCAGCAGAATCTACCATCACATTGTTAAAAACATTGACCCCAAGAAAATGATCCCTCGCGGGCTATACATTGTTAGATAGATAAGACCTCTTGAAAGAGCATTTGCTATCCCTAATGATTTTGGTGTTTGATAACAACACACATATCGGACTAATGATTTGCTAAGTGTGTCACAGGTACATTAAAAAGATCTGCAAACGTTCAAAAACTGTCTGCCTGGAGCGGTACCAAAAAGCGTAGACAGAAGCTTTTTACAGTTTGTCAAAAGCTTCTGCCTACTCCGGTACTAAAATGCGGTAGTACCGCTCGGGGCAGAGACTTTTTGCACGCTGCAAAAAGCTTCTGCCTTCTCCGGTACTAAAATGCGGTATACCGCTCAGGGCAGAGACCTTTTGTACGTTGCAAAAAGCCTCTATCTGCGCCGGTAGCAAAATGCGGTAGTACCGCATTTTACTACCTGACGCGACAGAGAGTTTTTTCGTTTGAAAGCTACTGATTTCGCTTTGTCCGGTAGTACCGGTTGCCTCAAGCGGTACTACCGCTTTCCGGTAGCAGCAATAGTAGTACCGCTGAGGGCAGGACTTGATGCAGTTTGAAAAAGGGTGGTCAGGTGTAACACCCTCAGAATCGGACCTATGCAAGTTTTAGCAAAACCCGCCAAACCCGCATAGAAACGATTCAAAGGTGCCCACCAGGCACTTTCGTGCGGGTGGAAAACGAAGTAATAACATTACACAACAGTCCTCGATGGGACCCACAGAACAGATATATATAACAGCGACTCCATGAGTCAAGAATACAGATATAATATACAAAGATCCAAATCACCTGGAAAATGATATAGCGTCCGACTACGGACAAGATGCAAATGGGGCTAAGAGCCCTGAAGAATAACCAATGGCGTCCATAACCCTGCCCAGGCTAAGCCGGAAGGGTAACCCTGCTAACGACGTCGATCTCAAAACCTGCTTAAACAAAAGGGGCGCCGACAAAGGGCAAAGGAAAAAGAGAGAGCGGTCAGTACTGAGGCCAGTACACGGCAAGGCTATAATTCGGCGGTCCTCGTGGGTATGGTGGACTGAAGCGGCAGCGGCAGCATGCACTAGACAACCTATAGAGACTCGGTACAACTGGCGGCTATCAGAGAGGGGCAAGAAGGACCTATTCGGAACCAACCTGATGCTAACGCCAAACAAACCCATCCTGGTATTTCCCCCTCGAGACCAAACGAGGAAGTCAACCGAGGAACTCACATGGTTGGCAGTTTTATTTATTCAGTTATAGTTGCGGCAATTACTAGTCAAATATAGATACTCATCCGGATATAAAAAGCAGTGGGCAATTTTAGTTAACCATTCCGTTGTAGTTGCGACACTTACTAGTCAGATACAATTAGCATGAGATATCCCAAAACCCAGCAGTTGTTGGTACTTTTATTTAGCCATTCCGTTGTAGTTGCAATACTTACTAGTCAGATACAATGGTCGCCAACGACAACCCAAACAAGCAATTGTTGGCAGTTTTATTTAGCCATTCCATTATAGTGAAGCTGATTACTAGTCATTATAAAGTCAAATTTATAGCACTACTTTAGTTATAGTTGTCTATGATCGAGATACTATGCTCCAAGTCGTCCATAACCGCGGACACGGCTTTCAGAAAGTTTTAACCCGTCCGGGGTGCACAAATAGCAACACACACTCGATCAACCTCGGAAAAACCAAATCAAAACCCAACGAGGCTTTCACGACAAAGCAATCACAGGATTCAGAATTATTTCAGGGGGCCACCCCTTGGAGTACACCCGCAACGAAGTTAGCTGACTCCGAGACGGACCCGAGGTTTGGGTGGACGGCTGTGAACGACTGGGAACCCAAAACCGGACTTGTCGACACCGCGAAAACGTGTCCCGATCCTAAATAGTACAGTGTGCTATCTGTCGCACAATTTAAATAAAGCAGTAAAGCATGGCATAGGTACAGGATAGTAAATAAATCCTCAAACTAGTTTGTGGCCCCAAGAAATAAGAATGAATCAAGCTCTGGCTCAGGGGGGTCCCATATACCTCCCGGATGTGGATAGCGCGAATATTCAAGGAACAGGTATCAAGTACTCGGGGTCCTACGGGACACAAGTGGACGGTTAACAACCAAATAACATCTATTGCCCACCTGTGCCTCTGCTTACCTACTTCAATTTTAGTTATTAAACAGTAATTAAAGTTAACGATAAATAAAACCAAGGTCATCTCCAACATCGAACAGGCGGCAATACTCCAACAACTGTGGTACTTGACGACACGCAACAGCACTTGAGCAAGCGACTACGACGCGCAGGTCCAACTATCTACCAAACAACAGGTAATAGGAGGTGTCCAAGGCAATATAGGGCTGCAAGGGATATCACGGGTACGCAAACTAGAGCATCGCAACACAGATAGCAATAGATCAACAGGAGGGAATAAATACTATAAAAGTAAGATAGGTAGAAAGGGGGAGATGCTCGCCTGAAAACATTGCCGAAGGTTCATCCGAAGATCGGGGCGAAGCTCACATCAACTCAACGGTCTTATCCGTGAAGAAGCAAAACACTAGAATAAACACCGGATGCACTATTTAATACCACGGCAGAAGATCGGGCATGATGCATGTATGATGCATGGCATGGCAAAGGTGCAATGCAATTAGGCAATATTAAGTGGAACCAGGGTCCCGACAATTAGTTAAATGGTTCAAGTTATTTATCTACCCCGCAAATTAAATGTTGTCTTAACATGGCAAAATATATCACCGGTTCGCTACACAAATTTAAATGAGGCCAATATAAGACTAGATTTGCCCGCATATGGGCCCCATATTTAATTATACGGTGAATCGGCATAGGGCCCCCAAACCACATGACAAATATGCATGCATGAACATTTAATATGCAACAATTTATATAGTTGACAATTTATAAAATAGGGTTCTCGGATAAGGGTCACACATTAGGGTTTGACGATCTTGGGCTCCGAGGGTTCGGGGTCCGGTCTCAGGGTTCAGGGTTCGACGGGGTCGGCGAGGTTCGGTCTCGGCGGGATCGTTCTCGGACAACGGAGTAGATCTTGTCGCATCTGGGAAGGAGGACTTGGTTCGGCGTCGGGGGCGCATTGGATTCGCCCGGGTCGGGGTCGATCTTGTCGTTGCGAAGACCTTGTCGGGTCCGCGCCATCAAGTCGGTCTTGGCGTTCGGGAGCGTCCTCGTGGCGATCCTGGCGTTCTTCAGATTCGGGTCTTGGCGTCCGAGGGAAGTACTTGGCGTTCGAGGGTTCGGCCTTCGGATCCATGAAGGAGTTCTTGGTGCTCCGTGATGTAGATCTTGTCGGTTCCACCCCCAAAGGCCTTGTGGCTCCGCACAGTTGGTCTTTGGAAGATCTTGTCCACGACATTGATGATCTTGTCCAACATCTCGTTCGCATCTTCAGGAAGGTCTTGATCTGTGGTAGCGCATCAAGGCCATCTTCAGTTAACCCCACCATATCCATCCCCAAAACCACCACCACACGGTCACACCATCAGAACATCAACTGCAGCAGGACATGCCCTCGGAAGCACGCACATAGCAGATCAACTCCAGGCACGCCCACGCAAGCACGGGACGGCTGCCACGCCGGACAAGGATCCACCAGGACAAGGAAAAAGAGTCCAGGGCTCGGCTACATGCGCCTCTCCACACGCGGGATGGCCACCGGGGCGCACGGAGTTCCGGCGGGAGATGCCAAGGGGACGCGGGCGCACGACCGTGGTTGCTGCAGAGAAGGGCATCGAGCTGGCGGAGGCGGGGCGATGAGGCGGTGAGCCGCGAAGGCAGAGAGGGGGGCGCAGGCGGGCGGACCGACAGCGGAGCTTGGGGAGGCCGAGGACGTCGGGGTCGACGCCGGCGGCGCGGCGACGCGTGCTTGAAGGCTCGGGAGGGGCGCCGACAGAGGGGGGGTGGACGGCGGCGGCTCGACGGGGCTTGGAGCTAGGCACGGCGGCGGTTGAGGCCAACGCGGCGGGGCGCGCGGGCCGAGCAGACGGAGGGCGGCCGGAGCTTGGAGGCGAGAGGGGCGAGCTCTGTAACGGCGAGGCGGGGAGCGGGAGGGGTCGCGGCGAGGCTTGCAGAGGTTGGCGGCGGCTCCGAGGTAGGGCGGCGGAGGGGCAGAAGCGCGGTCGAGGAGGAGGCGTCGGGGGAGGACCTGGCCGGAGAGGGGAGCGCCACCGGGGAGGAGAGGTGGGGCTCGGCTAGCGCGGGTGGTGGCGGGCGCGGGCCTCGACGGGGAGGGGGGTCTCCCGTGGCGGCGGAGGCGGGTGGCCGGACTCCGGCCAGAGGAGCTTGAAGGGGGGCGACGGGAAGAGGAGGGCGGCGGCGGAGAGAGAAGCGGCCGGGGGTTGGTGGGAGCGTGCGGGAGGAGAGGGCGAGGCGACGGGGTCGGGCTCGCGTGTGGGCAGGTGGGAGTAGGGTCGTTAGCTGGTGGGGCCGGGGCGCTGGGCGGTATGTGGCCTGTGTGGGAGAGGGAGCTGGGTCGGTGGGGGGCCCGGGTGTCGGTGGGGGAGAGAGAGAGGGGGTAGAGCCAGGCTGTGTGAGAAAGAGAGAGAGAGGAAAGGGGGGGTGTGGATTGATGAGGTGGCAGGTGGGTAGGGATTGGGTCCAGGGGGTGAGGTGGCGGGCTGTGGTTGGTGGGTATGTTAGGACTAGGTAGGAATAGGAATTAGGTTTAGAGTTTGGGTGGACCGATTTTATTCTGGGGTGGTCGACTGGGTCGAATCGGCCCGTTCGACTGCCCCCACTAAAATAATTAATTATTTTATTTGTTTCAAACAGGGCTTTTGCAAACCGATAGCGGACAAAACAAAATAATCCGGAGACCCGGGTTTTGCGTTTGGAACATAGACGGGGCGTTTAGAAAACAAGAACAGGTTTTTCTGCAAATAGTTTTATGCAAGCAAATGCAAGATGATGACGATGCTCAAATGCAATGTGGCATGATGACATGAGCATGCGGTCATGATGATGCAATGCAAAAAAACAGCGCGATTTTCTAGTAGTGGTTTTGCGGGATGCCACATCAGGGACCAGGTCCGGTAGTACCGGAGTTCTCCGATAGTACCGCTTGAACTTCCGGTACTACCGCTGCAATAAATGCATCAACGGTCAGATTTTGTGGAGGGGCACCTACCTTGGGACAAGTTGCTCAGTGCATTAAAGTCAAAGAACACCATTGGAGTCCATTGGAGCCACCCAAATCCTCAAGATCTCCTCATCCAACCACCCAAAGTCCTTGATCTTTGGGGAATCGAAGGAGGAGGCCCCGATCTACTACTTCACCAAAAGAGATCTTCATTTCCCCCTCATTTCATTGAGGGCCCCTTTGCTCTAGTGTTTTCTTAGAAACCCTAGTTCTTGTTTTGGTTCTTACAAGCTTGTCTTTGATTGCTTTGACAGCTTGCTTGTATTTGGGAGCCTCCGATTTAGTTGTGGATGTGTGCCCCAAACTTGTAACGGTGTCGGCTTCCACCTTGAAGGTTGTCGATATAGTGGAAGGTGAATCGATCCCGTTGGGGTGAGATTCATCGGAGAACAAGGGAGACCTTTCGTGGCGTTGGTGGTTTGAAACCACCCCCTCTCCAAACATAGACGTACTTCCCCTCAAAAGGAAGGAACTACGAGAAACAAATCCTTGTGTCTCTGTGTCCACTCTTCGGTTACTTCTATCCTTTACCGCACCTTACTTACTAGTTACCACTTTGTGTTGTGTTAGCTCTTGCATAATTGTCATATAGGTAAATTCACCATAGTTGCATTATCTAGAGAATTTACCTTATTGTCAAACCTAAATTTGAAAAAGGAGAAAATTTGAAGTAGCACCTATTCACCTCCCCCTCTAGGTGCCCATATGATCCTTTCAATTGGTATCAGAGCCTCGGCTCTTTATTTGGGCTTTACCGCCTAAGAGAATATGGGTATCCATGAAGGGGATGGTGATGGTGAGCCGACCACGGTGACCATGGAAGATCTCAAAAACTTGGAAGCAAGATTGAGCTCTTCCTTGGTCAACGAAGTCAAGAAGATGCTTGAGCAACTTCTTAAAGACAAAGAAGGCTCATCACCCCCATCTCCTCAAGAGGATCAACCATCCACATTACCTAAAGGGAATACGTCAGTATCCCCCGAGGGTGCATTGGTAGGGGTAAACCAGACAACGCTAATTCCTCCACTCACAATAATGGTGGGAAGGGTGAGCACCGTGACTCATGTTACTCTCCCGACCCTCCAATCCCTCATCCTCATGTATACAATAGAGGTGACCCACCTAAGCTTGAAGAATCCGCTACTTTTGCTCAATGGCAATCACTAATGAGAACTCATATGCGCAGCTCTTGCATTGAACTATGGAACATCATCGAGCATGGACTCTTTATTGGGGATCCAACCAACTTGACAAGAAGAGAGATTGTCAATAGTCAACTCAATGCCACTGCTCTACATATGATTCAACAAGGTTTGGGGACAAAGGATTATCCACACATTGAGCACTTTAGCATTGCCAAGGAAGCTTGGGATGCTCTCACTGTGTTGTTTGTTGGAAATGAGAGTATGAGGAGGAACAGATATGATGCTCTAAGCAATGAAGCCGGAGGCTTCTACATGAAAGAAGGTGAAGATCACGAAGACATGTATCGAAGGCTCAAGACCACTGCCACCGCTTTCAGAAATGTGGGTGCCTCACATGTGGATGATGCATGGATAAAAAGGAAATATGTGAGTGCACTCATGCCTTTTGAGCCCACCGACTTGAAGAGCTTACAAGGAAGACACAACTACCATCTCATGACCTCAAATGAAGTTATGCAAGAGATGGCCGCTTTTAAGGTCGCGGCCAAGAATGCCAAAGATGCCCGTGCTCGTGCCCTCGGTATGAGCAATGTGGTCAATGTTGCTTTGAAAGCCAAAGTTGTGGACTTTGAAGATGAAGATGATAGTGATGAAGGCCTCTCCTTGGACCATCCCGATGATGTCAAGATTGCTCATAGTCAATATATGGCTTTCTATGCAAAGAACTTTTGGAAGAACCCCGCCAAGGCCAAGATGGAAATGCAACGAAGAAGCAATCCAAATGGGAAAAGAGAGAATACCACTAGGTTGAGAACTTGCTTCAATTGTGGTGACCGCTATCACTTTGTGGCAAGCTGCCCCTATGAGAAGAGAGAAGATAATGGTGGTAAGCTTGTGTTGAAGAAGACTCTCAAGGCACCTTACAAGAAACCCTTCATCAAGAAGAATCCCGTCAACAAGAAGTCGGGAGAAATTGTCTTGATCACTCATGAAGAATACTCCTCCGACAATGAAGATGATGAAGATGAGGAAGAAGAAGAAACTTCACATGGTGTGGCTGCTCTAGCTACCACCTCTACTCCGACACTCTCACTCTTCGACTCTCCAAATGAGAACTCTTCCACCAAGAACGTCACTTGCCTTATGGCAAGAGGAACGGAGGTACCCTCATCATCCCACTCTACTCAATTAGATAATGATGAAATTGATGATGAAATGTCTCTTGATGTTAAAAAGGAATTAATTGCTTTTGATGAGTTCATGACTAACCTAGAAGGTGATGCTAAACTACATTTTGGGAACATCTTAGATCAACTCTCCCATACTCAAGAGCTTCTAGATGTTAGATGTAAACTTGGGCATGAACATATGATTGAACTAGAGGCTTTAAGCAATGCTCTAGAAGAAGAACAAGAGACTAGGTTGTCCCTTGAGTCAAAACTTGAAGGGCTTGATGAGGCCAATGACATCATTGTTAACAAACTCATCAAAGAGCATGATCATGCTATGGATAAATACAAAAGGGCTAAAAAGGACAAGATTGAGTTTGGTGTGGTTCATGAAAAACTTGCCGAGGACTTTAGTTTGCTCAACAAGGCTCACAAGGCCTTGGAGGGTGAACTCTTGTCTCTCACAAAGTCCCATGAAACGCTTCAAACTCAATTGGCCAATATACCTTCACCTAGTAACTTCATTCCATCTAGTAGCACAACTATTCTTGAAGAGAATGCTAGGTTGAAGGGGGATCTTGCTAAGGCCACATTTCCACAAGGCAACAAGTCTATTGATGATCTTTTGAGCAAGCAAAGGCGTAGTGGTGATAAAGGGGCATTGGTTTTATCTCCAAAACAAAGAAGAAGAACAACAACAAGAAGAAGTACAAGCCCGCATAAGAGACCAACAAGATCATTGTGGAGAGTAAGACCACAAATGGTAAAACTATGTCACATGATGATTTTGCGGGAAGTGCTAACCCTCACTATGTTCTAATGCGTGATTACTACGGTTATGTGTATACACAATATGTTGGTCCTTATGATGGTTATATTGCTTGGTCTATTTGGGTTCCCAAGACCCTTGTTGCTAACAAAAGAGGACCCATTGAAAAATGGGTACCTAAAAACTAGCTTGATCTTTTGTAGACTTATGCTCCCGGAGGGGCAAAATGGGTGATCGATAGTGGTTGCACAAGTCATATGACCGGAAGCTCGTCTATTGTCAAGGACTTGGTGTCAAATGAAGATCAAATCACCGTCACATATGCTGACAAGTCAAAATCTATGATAATGGGTTTCGGCAAGGTAGTGGTGGCTCACGACATTACACTCGTGAACGTCATGCTTGTTGAAACCCTTGGATACAATTTACTTTATGTCCGTGCTCTTGGAAAGATGGGTTTTGTCGTCTTTATTGATAATGATATTGTGGTCCTCATGTGGAGCAAGTCTCTCAAGGTCGCTTTCGTTGGGTACGTCGAAAATGACTTGTATGTGGTGGACTTTTCGGGGCAAGCCACTGCAGGTCCGATGTTATTGTCGCAATGTTATTGGAACAAAGTGGATATTCAAGAACAAGCAAGATGAGCATGGGATTATTGTAAGGAACAAGGCTAGATTGGTTGCACAAGGTTATTCCCAAATTGAAGGCATTGATTATGGAGAGACTTATGCACCTGTGGCTCGCCTTGAGTCCATCCGTATCCTTCTTGCTTATGCGACACATCATAACTTTAAGTTGCAACAAATGGATGTAGAAAGTGCATTCCTTTATGGTCCTTTAAATGAATTGGTATATGTTAAGCAACCCTCGGGATTTGAGGACCCCAACTTCCCAAACCATGTCTACAAACTTGATAAGGCGCTCTATGGGCTCAAGCAAGCCCCACGCACGTGGTATGAGCACCTTAGAGAGTTATTGTTTGATCATGGCTTTGAGGTTGGAAAAATCGATCCCACTCTTTTTACTAAGAGGGTCAATGGGGAGCTTTTTGTATGCCAAATATATGTTGATGATATTATCTTTGGCTCATCTAACAAAGCTTTTAATGATGAATTCTCAAAGCTTATGACTAGTAGGTTCCAGATGTCCTTGATGGGGGAGTTGAAAGTATTTCTTGGCTTTGAGATCAAGCAAGTTAGAGGAGGAACATTCTTCAATCAAGCCAAGTATACTCAAGATATGCTCAAGAGATTCAAAATGCAAGATTTGAATGGATCCCCAACTCCCATGGCAACAAAAACTCATCTAGAACAAAATCCAAATGGTAAAGATGTGGATCAAAAGGTATACCGTTCTATGATTGGTTCTTTGCTTTACCTTTGTGCATCTAGACCCGATATTGTGTTGAGTGTAGGTGTGTGTGTGCAAGATATCAAGCGGCTCCTAAGGAAAGCCATTTAATGGCGGTCAAGAGAATCTTTTGATATTTAGTTCATACCCCATTTTATGGTCTTTGGTACCCTCAAGGCTCAACATTCGCTCTTTGTGGATACACGGACTCGGATTGGGCGGGAGACAAGGATGATAGAAAATCAACATCCGGGGCTTGCCAATTCCTTGGTAGGTCCTTGGTATGTTGGTCTTCTAAGAAGCAAAATTGTATATCTCTCTCCACCGCCGAAGCCGAGTATGTTGCTGCTGCTAGTGCTTGCACCCAATTGCTATGGATGAGGCAAACTTTAAAGGAATACGGTGTCCATTGTTACAAAGTGCCTCTTCTATGTGATAATGAAAGTGCCATCAAGATTGCATACAACCCGGTGGATCACACAAGGACAAAGCATATTGAGATTCGACATCACTTCATTAGAGATCATGTTGCTAGAGGTGATATTGATCTATCCTATGTATCAACCAAAGATCAACTTGCCGATATCTTCACGAAGCCACTTGATGAAGCAAGGTTTTGCTACTTGAGGAATGGACTAAATATCGTAGATTCTAGGAGTTTGACTTGATTATCTTGCACTCTCACCTAATACTCGACCCATGTTTGGTTTAGGTGTAGGCATGGACATAGGGGGAGTGCGGTCCTAATTGATTGGACTATCCCTCCCCCATTATGTGCAAATTAAACAAAATCATTCCTCTTAATATCATTTTGTGATATGTGAGCTCAATGGTGAGTTTCGGTAATGGACCCAAGATATATCTTCGTGGTGCCAAGCCGAGTATACTCAAATATGGTGGCCTAGGCCACCGCCCCCTCTCAATCGAGAGGTTGATGTGCTTACTCGTGTTTGTCACTTTTTAAATTGGTTCTTACTCATGTTTGTCATCCTCTAGTTGGTGTTGATTCTTTTGGTCATGCACTCATATTTGGCTCTCCATATGTTTTTAGTAATTTTTATTTGAGTGCATTGGCCCATATCCGCGTGTCTCTCTAAACCCATGCCACCCTTATCCCCCAACAAAACCCATCTACTCTGCACAAGAACCTTCCATTTTTCTGTATCTTGGCTCTCTGTCCTGATGGTAACGGTACTACCGGATCTCATATGCGGTACTACCACCTAACGGTACTACCGGACGTTACCAGCGGTACTACCGCCCCTGGTTGTGTTTCCAGGTTCCTGCCTGAAAACTTCCCAGGTGCGGTAGTACCGGCTTGTACCTCCGGTACTACCGCCCATGGAACCGGTACTACCGCTTGTGCGCGTCGGTTAAGACTGGAGACGGGGGAGAGGCACCCCTCAGTGCCTCATTCATCCCTTGTCTCCACTCCTCACCAGCGCCACCACCAGAGCAAGACGACGCCGAAGGAAGCCCGCCCTTCCCTCCCTCTCCCGGATCCACACCGGATTCGGCCTCCCTGCGGGCTCCTCTCTCTTCCCCACCGTCATGGACACCGGTACTACCGCCCTCCTCATCTTCTTACTTGTTTTCTCCATTGAATCTAGGGTAACTTCGATTCTTGGTTAAAACTCGCATTCTTGAGGTTGTATCGTGTGCTATTTACCAGATCTATCACTTGGTCCGATGGAAATCGTGTTTTACAACAAATTTATTGCCCGTACTTGAATCTCTAGTTCAGATCTGCACTATAGTCGCGGGCCGGTAGTACCGGGAATCTTTTTCCGGCACTACCGCTTGGCGGTACTACCGCCAGTGCAGGTCCGGTACTACCGCCCAGTACTGGCAGCAATTTTTTTTAAAACACCAAGCTCCATCCTCTGTGTTGTCTCAGGTTCTTGTGCCCTTACCCCTATGCTATCTCCCTCATTCTTTCACAGGTGCAGGGGGTTCCCGGGGATCACGCAAGCGCTCCAAAGCTCACTATGAGATATAGGACTATGAGTTAGAATCCGAGACTGAGTCAGAAGTGGAGGTCATGCCCCAACCTAGTGCCCGTTTGAAACTGCAAACAACTCGTGGTCGTCGGGGTGGGGGGGTCAAGCAAAGTGCTGGTCGTGGTAAAGCTCCTCCACCTCCTCCTCCTTCAGGTCCTCGCAAGAGTCAAAGTTCCGGGCCATCTGGGCCCAAGCTGTTGTCTGATATATCTGAGACAGAATTTCATGCTCTGCGGGTGGTCAGTCCATATGGGGCAGCTCGCTCTCATGCTCGAGAAAACAACCTCTTCTATACTGATTTTCAGGAGCGGGTGTTCCATGAGATTCTCATGAAAGATGATAAAATTGTGGTTCCTCAGAAATGGATCGAGATGAATCATGTGAGGAAGCATCTGGACTACTTTGGTGAGGCCATTGACATTTGCAGCAACATTGGCTTGCTTCCCATTATGGAGTTCCGGTGCAACTATGATCCTATGCTCATTGCTCAGTTCTATGCAACCGTTCACTTTGCCAAGAATGATACTAGGACTCTCACTTGGATGACCGAGGGTGTTGTCAAGCAAGCAACGTTGGCTGAGTTTGGGGCTATCCTCGGGTACGAAGACCGTGGCAAGGACATCCCCGTTGGTTTTCGGTGCCACGCCAATGATCGTCCCATGAAGAAAGATGCGCTTGCCCCACTGTACATCCGAGGGCGCGGAATCCCTGGAAAGATCAAAGGGCTCCTCCCTACATATGACATATTGCATCGCATTTTTCGTGAGACCGTCGCCCCTCGTGCTGGGAATGTTGACGAGATACATGCTTTCATGGTGGATATTATGATGGCCACCTATCACCACCGTGACTCTGGCCTACCTATGGATGTGATGGATGTTATTTGGAATGAGATGGTCTGCGCCACTTTTCAGAGGAGGGTGCCTACTTTTGCTCCATACATCATGGCTCTCATCATTCACAAGTGCCCTGTGATTGCCCGTGACTTGCCTAATCTTCGTCTTGCCACTCACCGCCACAAGAACCTGCTGATCAAGACCCATCTCAAACCACGCAATGCGGATGGTCAGATTGTTGATGAGGATGGGAACCCGGTTGAGGAGGACTCCGGTGATGCTGCTGATGCACCGCAGGATGCTGCTTTTGTGGTCTCTCGTCGCAAGACCGCTCAACCATCTTGGGCCAAGAGGTATGAGGCCAAACTCAAGAAGATATTCTGCTTTCAAGTGGACAATCAAAAACGCCTGTACGAGGCCCATGTCTATGCCAAGAAGGCATGTGCTCGTCAGAAGGAAATGATGGAGGCTCAAGGCTTGACTACTTCCAAGGGATCCGAGAACAACATTACCCCAGAAGATCAATGGATCTCCAAGCACAGCAACTGGGACGATGATGTCACCTCCTCCTTCCGTGCCCTTCCACCTCATGGTGATGCATGGGACGAATTTGTTGATGATGATGATGAGTGATCTCCAGGGCGTTAGTGTTGCTCTTGTCCCTTTTTGGCGTCTTGATGCCAAAGGGGGAGAAGTTGCACATTAGGAATGCGGGAGATTTGCGAGGGAAAGTCACAAGCTCGTTCTTGCCTTTGATTTTATTCGCTTGTGAATTTTATTTGGTTGCCTCTTACTATGTGTGAACTAACTATTTGTGCTATGTATGATAAGACTATGTGGGTATCGTATGGATCCATCTTGTGTGTAATATGGCTATTCTTGTTTGGATCCATCCTATGTGACGACCTTCCCCATTCCTAATCAATATTGGTCATCACATGTTATTTAGCAAAGGTATGTCCTCTATGTGCGACTTCTACTCCCAGGTAGCTTGTTAGAATGTACGGGGCTTGTTTCTACATATCTAGGGGGAGCCCCATCTACATCTTGTCATCACTAGATTTCCCTGCAAAATGTGTGTTGTCATCAAACACCAAAAAGGGGGAGATTGAAAGAGCATTTGCTATCCCTAGTGATTTTGGTGTTTGATAACAACACACATATCAGACTAATGATTTGCTAAGTGTGTCACAGGTACATTAAAAAGATCTGCAAACATTCAAAAACTGTCTGCCTGGAGCGGTACCAACCGCTTTTTGCTACCGGACCAGACAGAAGCTTTTTACAGTTTGTCAAAAGCTTATGCCTGCTCCGGTACTAAAATGCGGTAGTACCGCATTTTAGTACCGCTCGGGGCAGAGACTTTTTGCACGTTGCAAAAAGCTTCTGCCTTCTCCGGTACTAAAATGCGGTATACCGCTCAGGGCAGAGACCTTTTGTACGTTGCAAAAAGCCTCTGTCTGCGCCGGTAGCAAAATGCGGTAGTACCGCATTTTACTACCTGGCGCGACAGAGAGTTTTTTCATTTGAAAGCCACTGATTTCGCTTTGTCCGGTAGTACCGGTTGCCTCAAGCAGTACTACCGCTTTCCGGTAGCAGCAATAGTAGTACCGCTGGGGGCAGGACTTGATGCAGTTTGAAAAAGGGTGGTCCGGTACCAGGTCCGATAGTACCGGAGTTCTCCGGTAGTACCGCTTGAACTTCCGGTACTACCGCTGCAATAAATGCATCAACGGTCATATTTTGTGGAGGGGTATAAATACCCCTCCACCTACCTTGGGACAAGTTGCTCAGTGCATTAAAGTCAAATAACACCATTGGAGTCCATTGGATCCACCCAAATCCTCAAGATCTCCTCATCCAACCACCCAAAGTCCTTGATCTTTGGGGAATCGAAGGAGGAGGCCCCGATCTACTACTTCACCAAAAGAGATCTTCATTTCCCCCTCATTTCATTGAGGGCCCCTTTGCTCTAGTGTTTTCTTGAAAACCCTAGTTCTTGTTTTGGTTCTTACAAGCTTGTCTTTGATTGCTTTGACAGCTTGCTTGTATTTGGGAGCCTCCGACACTACTAGGAAAATGGCTATAGGTAATCAGCACATCCGTGGCTCACATGGTTGAAGTGCCCCACGGCTAAAACAGGCGTGGCTCACCTATGGGCAGTGCCCTACTAGTAACTAGAACAACCGTGGCGCACATGACCATAGTGCGCCACAGATATGTGTGGGCCAGGGCCCTGTTGGCCGCACGCCAAAAATCTGTAGCGCACATAGGTCAGGTGCGCTACGGATGTTAGTGCCAACTGTGGCGCACATGGTGGGGGTGTGCTACGCCCCCCCTCTGTTGTGAAACGACCAGACACATCCGTGGCGCACTATGGCATGTGCGCCACGGATGTTACTACTCCCTGTGGCGCACTATGGCATGTGCGCCATGGATGTTACTCCTCCATGTGGCGCACTAGGGCCGTGTGCGCCACGGATGTGTCGATTTTTTTGATAGCACTTTATGTGCACATGTGTGACCACATCCACCACCCCACACTTCACTTTCCCCTTCTTCTTCCTCCTTAGATCAAGTCAGGATCTTCTCCTTCCCACCTCAATTTCTCCACCCATTCACCATTTTTAGCATGTAGAACTTGCCTTGGATGTTACATAAGTAATAGAGGAAGGTCTCCGGTCTCTCATCTCCTTCTCCGGTCTCGCGCGCACCTCTTCTTTACATCTTTCTCGCGATCGGTCTCTCATCTCGGTAAGTTGTCCATGTAAGGATGTGTTCATGTGTATATGGATGATGTGCTCATATGTATGTAGATGATCGATGCTCATGATGTGTGTATGGAGAGGGTCGATGGTCATATGTGTGTGTATATGGAGAGTATCGATGATGCTCATGCATGTGTGTATGGAGAAGATAATGATATGTTCATGTGTGTATGGATCGGTCTCTCTCTCTCTCTCTCTCTCTCTCTCTTTTGTTTGTATGTGAACAAGTTGCCATTTGTTTTTCCAAAATGTTGATTCATTTCCATTTTGGCAAGACTTTGGCATTTCGCAAAGGTCCTAATTTTAGGATAGGTCATGCCGAAATTTTCTATCGACCATTGCATGCATGCATTCATTATGTGGTTCTAATAGACTTCAAATTGTACCGTGTACACCGTGCAGGCAAAAATGGTCCGCATAATGAGCGAAGGCATTGTGGCTAGATTTTTAAAATGTGCGACGGCCGACATGATACGAAATAACAAGACATATATAAGATGTCCGTGCATAAGATGCAAACTCAACTGGGTGATCGACCCAGATTCCGGGAATCTGCAGGCGCACCTGCTCCGCCATGGTTTCATGGATGGATACACTCGTTGGATAAGCGATGACGAAGACGATGGAGACGGTGAAGGTGGCCAACATGACGATGATCATCATCACGGCAAGAACGGGCGAGATGATGAAGAGTCTCCTGGAGATGGTGAAGGTGCGGAAGCAGACCGGGATGATGATGATCTAGATGTCGGAGGAGCAGACGACGATGGAACAACGTCAGGCTGGGTGCGGGACCCTTATGTGCAAGAGTTGCTTCTCAAGTAGACGAGTAACGCCAGGGCTGCCGCTAGAGAGAAAGCCAAGCTTGCGCAACTTGAGAAAGACGCGGTTACTCCATTGTATGAAGGATGCAGGCCCGATGATACCCGGTTGAATGTAACGCTCAAGGCTATGGAGATGAAGGCAAAACACAAATTGAGCGACGCAAGCTTCGACGATATGATGGCATTCTGGCACGATCGTCTCCCGGAGGGGAACACATGTCCAACTAGTATCTGAAGGGTTTCGCGACATAGTAAATCAAAATTTTCTACGGATGCGAACAAAGGGAAAGCCAAGATCTAATCTAGGAGATGCAAACAACGAGAGAGATTGGATTAGATCTTCATACCCTTGAAGATTCGCAAAGCGGAACGTTCGTCGGAACGTGGGTGATGTAGTCGTACTCGCTTCTCCTCCTCGCGATCCGATCTGATCTAGCACCACAAGTGGCGGTGCCTCCGTGAGATGCACACGTGCAGCACCTCGACGTCTCCTCCTTCCTCGGACCAGCAAGTATGGTGGAGAGATAGATTGGATCTACAACACGACGGCGTGGTGTATATGGTGGAGAATTTCTGCAGCAGGGCTTCGCCTACAAACAGTCGGGAGGGAGAGAGGAAGGGCAGCAGGGCGGCTAGGGTTGGAGGGGAAGGTGTGTGGGGAGGGGGCGCCCCAGCCCTCTTTATATAGAGGGGGGGCGGCCAGCCCTTGCCCCTCCTCCAAGCCTTGGGCCGGCTGCCAAGGGAGGGAGGAGTGGGGGGCAAGGACTCTCCCCCTTCTAGAAGCCCTAATTAGGGTTTCCCCTTGGATGGCCGGCTGGGCCCTATGGGGCCTTGTTCCCCTGGCCCAATGCGGCCAGGGCACTCCCTCATAGGCCCATGCCCCCTCCCGACAGGTGGGACCACGTTGGTCCCCCTCCGGAAGGTTCTAGAAGCTTCCGGTACAATACCGATTAACCCGGAACAATTCCGAACTCCAAAAACTGCACTGCCTTATATGAATCTTATTCTCCGGACCATTCCGGAACCTCTCGTGATATCCCGGATCCCATCCGAGACTCCGAACAAAAACTCATAAACCAATTATCCAATCTATCCTAGCGTCGAGACACGTTAAGTGTGTGACCCTGAGGGTTCGAGAATATGCAGACATGATCTTCTATCAATAATCAACAGCGGGGCCTGGAAACCCATATTGACTCCCACACATTCATCGATGATCATATCAGATGAACCACGATGCCAGGATTCAATCAATCCCATATATATTCCCTTCGTCTCGCGATATTTTACTTGCCCGAGATTCGATCGTCGGTACCGTCATACCTAGTTCAATCTCGTTCACAGCAAGTACTTTACTCGTTCCATAATCCGATATCACTTTGTGATTAAATCCTTAACCACATGCTTGCAAGCGGTGTTGATATCGATTACCGAGTGGGCCCGAAGTATATCTCTCCGACTTGGGAGGGACAAATTCCATCTCGATACATACAACCCAACAGATACTTTCCGATCACCTGAGAGACACCTTTATGATCACCCTCTCATAGGATGACGTTTGATGACCTCAAAGCTTTCTTCCGATACGAGGGAGTTGTATTATCTCATGGTCTAAGGAATACAATATTTGACATAAGAAAAGCTTCGCAAAGACGAACACGATGACACGATCTAATTGCTTCGCTTAGTTTGGGTCTGTCCACCATATCATTCTCCCAATGATATGATCTCATTATCAATTGACAACTCATGTCTATGGTTAGGAAACCTTAACCATCATTGATCAATGAGCTAGTCCATAGAGGCGTACTAGGGACACGGTGTTGTTCACAAAACACACAAGTATTAAAGTTTCCGCTTAATACAATTCTAGCATGAAATATAAACATTATCATGAACAAGAATTATAATAATAACATCTTTATTATTGCCTCTAGGGCATAATTCCAGCAGTCTCCCACTTGCACTAGAGTGAATAATCTAGTTTACATCTGGCAACAATCTCACACCCATGGCACTGAGGTGCTGATCATGTTTTACACGTGGAAGAGGTTTAGTCAATGGATCTGCGACATTCAGATCTGTATGTACTTTGCTAATCTTCAGATCTCCATCTGCTATATAATCTCGGATTATATGAAACTTGCGGTTGATATGCTTGGTCTTTGGATGATATCTTGGTTCCTTAGCGAGTATGGCGCCAGTGTTGTCACACAATATCTCCAGTGGGTCCAATGCACTTGGAACCACGCCAAGCTCAGTGATGAAGTTCCTGATCCAAACTCCTTCACTTGACGCTTCTGCAGCAGCCATGTATTCCGCTTCTACTGTAGATCCCGCGATCACGCTTTGCTTGCAGCTTCTCCAGCTCACAGCTCCTCCATTCAAAATATACACGTATCCTGTCTGAGATTTAGAATCATCCTTGTCGGTGTCAAAACTAGCGTCGACGTAACCTTTTACGACAAACTGTTCATCACCCCCATAGACTAAGAACATTTCTTTAGTCCTATTTAGGTACTTTAGGATGTTCTTCACGGCTGTCCAGTGTTCCACTCCTGGATCACTTTGATATCTGCTCGTCAAACTAAGAGAATTGGACACATCCGGTCTAGTACACAGCATGGCATACATGATGGAACCTATGGCCGAGGCATAAGGCACTTTGCTCATAGCTTCCCTATCATTTACCGTAGCTGGACACTGAGCCTTGCTCAATATCTTACCTGACAACATAGCCACTGAACCTTTCTTTGCCTTATCCATTCTGAACCTTTTCAGAACTTTGTCTAGGTATGTACTCTGGCTTAAAGCTATCAGACGTCTTTGTCTATCTCTATAGATTTTGATGCCCAATATATAAGCAGCTTCACCTAGGTCTTTCATTGAAAAACACTTGTTCAAATAACTCTTCACATCGTTAAGCATGTTGATGTCATTTCCAATAATCAATATGTCATCCACATATAGTACCAGAAACGTCACCCAGTTCCCACTCACTTTCTTGTAGATGCAAGCTTCGTAGCAATTTGGAACAAATCCAAAGCTCTTGATCACTTGATCAAAATGAAGGTTCCAACTCCGAGATGCTTGCTTCAGTCCATAAATGGAACGCTGAAGTTTGCATACTTTATCAGCATCCTTAGGATCGACAAAACCTTCGGGTTGCATCATATACAACTCTTCATCAATGTTGCCATTGAGGAACGCAGTCTTGACATCCATCTGCCATATTTCATAATCATGAAACGCAACAATTGCTAATAAAATCCGAATGGACTTAAACATCGCTACGGGAGAGAAAGTCTCATCGTAGTCAACACCTTGAACTTGTCGAAAACCTTTTGCGACAAGCCGTGCTTTATATACGGTAACATTACCATCCGCGTCCGTTTTCTTCTTGAAGATCCATTTGCACTCAACGGCCTTTCGGTCGCTAGGAGGGTCCACCAAAGTCCATACTTGGTTTTCGCTCATGGATCCCAATTCGGATTTCATGGCTTCTAGCCATTTCTCAGAGTCTGGGCTCATCATTGCTTCCTCATAGTTCGTAGGTTCACTGTCTTCTACTAACAAGACAGTCAAGATAGGGTTGCCGTACCACTCAGGAGGGGCACGCGACCTTGTCGACCTGCGACGTTCAGTAGCAGCATCGTCCGAAGCTTCATGATCCTTGTCATTAGCTTCCTCTATTGTTGGTGCAGGCGGCACTGGAACAATTTTAGGTGCTGCGCTACTCTCCAATTCAAGAGAAGGTTCAATAACCTCGTCTAGCTCTACTTTCCTCCCACTCACTTCTTTCGAGAGAAACTCCTTCTCAAGAAAGGAACCGTTCTTTGCGACAAACACTTTGCCTTCGGTTCTGTGATAGAAGGTATACCCAATAGTTTCCTTAGGGTATCCTATGAAGACGCATTTCTCCGCTTTGGGTTCGAGCTTGTCCAGCATCAACTTCTTGACGTAAGCTTCGCATCCCCAAACTTTAAGAAACGACAACTTAGGTTTAGCACCAAACCACAGTTCATACGGTGTCGTCTCAACGGATTTAGATGGAGCCCTATTTAAAGTGAATGCAGCGGTTTCTAATGCATAACCCCAAAATGATAACGGCAAATCAGTAAGAGACATCATCGATCGGACCATATCTAATAGGGTTCGATTCCGGCGTTCAGACACACCATTGCGCTGTGGTGTTCCGGGTGGCGTGAGTTGTGAAACGATTCCACTTGCTTTAAGATGCGTGAGAAAATCATAACTCAAATATTCACCTCCACGATCGGATCATAGAAACTTAATCTTTCTGTTACGATGGTTCTCCACTTCATTCTGAAATTCCTTGAACTTTTCAAATGTTTCAGATTTATGTTTCATTAAATAGATATACCCATATCTACTTAAGTCATCGGTAAAAGTGAGAAAATAGCGATATCCACCACGCGTCGAAACACTCATCGGTCCGCATACATCGGTATGTATGATTTCCAACAAGTCCGTTGCTCGCTCCATCATACCGGAGAACGGGGTTTTGATCATCTTGCCCATGAGGCATGGTTCGCATGTGTCAAATGATTCAAAATCAAGAGACTCCAAAAGTCCATCAGAATGGAGTTTCTTCATGCGCTTTACACCAATATGACCTAGACGACAGTGCCACAAATAAGTATTATTATCACTATCTACTTTGCATCTCTTAGCCTCAATGTTATGGATGTGTGTTTCATCCCTTTCGAGATTTAGAAGAAATATACCATTCACAAGAGGTGCATGACCATAAAAGATGTTACTCATATAAATAGAACAACCATTATTCTCCGATATAAATGAATAACCGTCTTGCAATAAACACGATCCAGAAATAATGTTCATGCTCAATGCAGGCACATAATAACACTTATTAAGGTTTAAAACTAATCCCGAAGGTAAAACTAAGGAGAGCGTGCCGACGGCCATCACATCAACTCTTGATCCGTTGCCAACGCGCATCGTCACCTCATCCCTCGCAAGCCGCCGTCTATTCCGTAGCTCCCGTTTCGAGTTACAAATATTAGCAACTGAACCGGTATCAAATACCCAGGCACTACAACGAGGGCTAGTAAGGAAAACATCAATAACATGTATATCAAATATACCTTTGATGGTGCCAGCCTTCTTGTCCGCTAAGTACTTCAGACAGTTGCGCTTCCAGTGACCCTTGTCCTTGCAATAGAAGCACTCAGTGTCCGGCTTGGGACCAGACCTGAGCTTCTTCTCAGCAGGGGCATTACGCTTGCCGCCACCCTTCTTGAAGGGATTCTTTGCTCCCTTACCTTTCTTAAAGGTGGGCTTGTTGACCATCAACACATGATTATCCTTTTTGATGTCCACTTCCACGGCCTTCAGCTTTGCGAAGAGCTCAGTGATCGTATCTGTGGAACCAATCTGATTGTGAGTCACTACAAAACTTTTGTAGCTGGGAGGGAGTGATTGCAGAACCCTGTCAATCTTGAGCTCCTCTGGAATCGTGCATTCCAGTTGCTCAAGGCGTTGAGTGTAGCCCGTCATCTTAATGGCGTGCTCACTAACGGAACTCCCTTCCTCCATCTTGCAGTTAAAGAACTTCTCACAGATCTCATATCTCTCAGAACGGGCCTGAGTCTGAAACATGGTTTTCAATTCTTCGAGAATCTCAAAGGGCCCGGGATAGTCTTCAAAACGATTTTGAAGTTCCGGTTCCATAGCAAACAACATGGTGCTCTTAATCACACCATAATCATCTTTACGCGACTGATAGACAGCTTTCTCATCAGCCGGTGCAGTTGCAGCAGGGGGGTCACCTAACGCTTTCCCAAGGACATAGTCCTTTTGTCCGCCAGATAGAATGATTCTTAGATTGCGGAACCAATTGGTGAAGTTAGACCCATTGTTTCTAAGCTTTTCCTTCTCAGCAAAAACGTTGAAGTTGAAGTTGGACTTGGCCGTGTGATCTACAGTATTTGCAAGTACAATTTAGACTATGTTCATGATAAATAGTTCAACTTAATCAAATTACTAGATGAACTCCCACTAAATTCAACATCCCTCAAGTTGTTTAGTGAACACGATCCAAATTCACCACACCTAATCCGATCATCACGAGAAGAGATGTGGTTTCAATGGTGGACAACGAAGTGTCGATCGTATCATTCATATGACTCATGCTTAACCTTTCGGTTCTTGTGTTCCGAGGCCATGTCTGTACATGCTAGGCTCGTCAAGTTAGACCCAAGTATTTCCGCGTGTGCAAAACTGGCTTGCACCCGTTGTATGTGAGCGTAGAGTCTATAGCACCCGATCATCACGTGATGCTTGGACACGACGAACTTTCGCAATGGTGCTTACTTGGGGAGAACACAGTTTTATCTTGATCTTTAAGTGAGGAATCATCTTATAATGCTACCGTCGCGATCTAAGCATAATAAGATACATAAAAGGATAAACATCACATGCATATAACTTTATGTGACATGGTATAGCCAATCTTCGCGCAATGATCTCCATCTTGTGCGTTCCTGCATGATTTCCATCACTCCACCATGATTGCCTCCACCACGAATAGCAACTACAACTATTGCTAACTACTTAGCGATAAAGTAAAGCTATTACATGACGTATACGAAGTTTGACTCGCAGGTCATACACAATTATAAAGACAACCATATGGCGCCTGCCGGTTGTGTACTCATCGACATGCAAGTCGTGAAACATTACAAAACATGATCATCGCATACAATATACACATCACATCTTGGGCCATACCATATCACAGAAAACACTCCCTGCAAAAACAAGTTAGACGCCTCTACTTTGTTGTTGCATGTTTTACGTGGCTTATGGGAGTAGATGCTAAGAACGATTCTTACCTACGAAAAGCCACAACGGTGATATTATGGTTGCCAAACTCCGGTGTTAATCCCATGACAACTATAGTGAGAGAAACTGACATCCACCAGCCGCATGTGTGGAACAAGCCACACGTCAAGTGCGGAGCCGGTCTCACGAACGACGTCGCGTAAGGTTGGCCTGGACCGCTTCAATCTCACTATCCCGCGTCATAAGAAGAACACAAACAAGAGGCTTGCAACAGAAAACATCAACGCCCGCAACAACCATGTTGCGTTCTACTCGTGAAACACATCTACGCATAGATCTAGCTCTGATACCATTGAAGGGTTTCGCGGCATAGTAAATCAAAATTTTCTACGGATGCGAACAGAGGGAAAGCCAAGATCTAATCTAGGAGATGCAAACAACGAGAGAGATTGGATTAGATCTTCATACCCTTGAAGATTCGCACAGCGGAACATTCGTCGGAACGTGGGTGATGTAGTCGTACTCGCTTCTCCTCCTCGCGATCCGATCCGATCTAGCACCACAAGTGGCGGTGCCTCCGTGAGATACACACGTGCAGCACCTCGACGTCTCCTCCTTCCTCGGACCAGCAAGTATGGTGGAGATATGGATTGGATCTACAACACGACGACGTGGTGTATATGCTGGAGAATTTCTGCAGCAGGGCTTCGCCTACAAACAGTCGGGAGGGAGAGAGGAAGGGCAGCAGGGCGGCTAGGGTTGGAGGGGAAGGTGTGTGGGGAGGGGGCGCCCAGCCCTCTTTATATAGAGGGGGGGGCGGCCAGCCCTTGCCCCTCCTCCAAGCCTTGGGCCGGCGGCCAAGGGAGGGAGGAGTGGGGGGCAAGGACTCTCCCCCTTCTAGAAGCCCTAATTAGGGTTTCCCCTTGGATGGTCGGCTGGGCCCTATGGGGCCTTATGCCCCTGGCCCAATGCGGCCAGGGCACTCCCTCATAGGCCCATGCCCCCTCCCGATAGGTGGGACCACGTTGGTCCCCCTCCGGAAGGTTCTAGAAGCTTCCGGTACAATACCGATTAACCCGGAACAATTCCGAACTCCAAAAACTGCACTGCCTTATATGAATCTTATTCTCCGGACCATTCCGGAACCTCTCGTGATATCCCGGATCCCATCCGAGACTCCGAACAAAAACTCATAAACCAATTATCCAATCTATCCTAGCGTCGAGACACGTTAAGTGTGTGACCCTGCGGGTTCGAGAATATGCAGACATGATCTTCTATCAATAATCAACAGCGGGGCCTGGAAACCCATATTGACTCCCACACATTCATCGATGATCATATCGGATGAACCAAGATGCCAGGATTCAATCAATCCCATATATATTCCCTTCGTCTCGCGATATTTTACTTGCCCGAGATTCGATCGTCGGTACCGTCATACCTAGTTCAATCTCGTTCACAGCAAGTACTTTACTCGTTCCATAATCCGATATCACTTTGTGATTAACTCCTTAACCACATGCTTGCAAGCGGTGTTGATATCGATTACCGAGTGGGCCTATCTCTCCGACTTGGGAGGGACAAATTCCATCTCGATACATACAACCCAACAGATACTTTCCGATCACCTGAGAGATACCTTTATGATCACCCTCTCATAGGATGACGTTTGATGACCTCAAAGCTTTCTTCCGATACGAGGGAGTTGTATTATCTCATGGTCTAAGGAATACAATATTTGACATAAGAAAAGCTTCACAAAGACGAACACGATGACACGATCTAATTGCTTCGCTTAGTTTGGGTCTGTCCACCATATCATTCTCCCAATGATATGATCTCATTATCAATTGACAACTCATGTCTATGGTTAGGAAACCTTAACCATCATTGATCAATGAGCTAGTCCATAGAGGCGTACTAGGGACACGGTGTTGTTCACAAACCACACAAGTATTAAAGTTTCCGCTTAATACAATTATGGCATGGAATATAAACATTATCATGAACAAGAATTATAATAATAACATCTTTATTATTGCCTCTAGGGCATAATTCCAACAGTATCGAGGACACCAAGAAAATCGTCTGCCCTCTCGATCTACCGCACGTTAGATATCACGTATGCATCAACGATTACATCATTTATCGGGGCGAGGACGCGGAGAAAACCACATGTCCGGTGTGCGGCGTGAGTCGATACAAGAAAGGGAAGAAAGCACCTCGAAAAGTGGTATGGTACTTTCCTATCACTCCTCGTCTGCAGCGCTATTTCACGGACCCTAAGGAAGCGAAGCTCATGCGATGGCATGCGGAAAGGAAGAAGCCAGGAGATCATGATGATGACCCCGAAAAGGATGAGCTGCTGACGCACCCTTCAGATGCTAGCCAGTGGAAAGCATTGGACCTCGAATTCCCAGAATTCGGTGGAGATTCGAGGAACATCAGGCTTGGTGCGAGCACCGATGTACTCAATCCGTTCGGTAGCCAGAGCAGCACGCACAACACTTGGCCCGTGTTTATATGGATGTACAACCTCCCTCCATGGTTGTGCATGAAGAAGAAGTACATACAAATGAGTATGCTAATTCAAGGGCCGAAACAACCTGGTACCGACATCAATCTGTATCTCGGGCTGTTGAAAGAGGAGCTAGCCACGTTATGGGAATCTAGAGCCAATAATTACGACGCCGTCGCACAAGATTATTTCACTATGAGAGCCGCGTTGGTAACTATGGTGCAAGACTATCCAGGTTGCGGGTATATCTCGGGGCAGGTTATCCAAGGATTCTGCGCATGCGTTAGGTGCATGGATAACACAAGCTATCTCCAACTAGAGAAAGATTCAGGGTCATCGAAAACCGTGTTCATGGCGCACTGGAGGTGGCTCGACAAGAATGATCCATGGAGAAAACGTGGAGACCTGTTCGATGGCAAATCAGAGACCCGAGGAATCCCAGAGCGTAGGAGCAGCGAAGAAGTGGAAGAGTTGCTGAAAAACTAGAAAGATTGTCCTAAGCCTAGAAAGAAGCGAAAGAGGCAGCAACAAGACAAGCCGCTGATGAAGGTATGGAAAACAAGGTCTGTTTTCTGGGAGTTGCCATACTGGAAGTTTCTCCGCACGCCTCATAGCCTCGACATCATGCATATCACGAAAAACGTGTGCGAGAGTTTGGTCGCCACCATAATCAACATGCCAGATAGGACGAAAGATGGTCCGAAAGCAAGGCACGACCTGATATGCTTGGGTATCCGGAAGGAGCTTCACGGAGGACGCACTACTCCTGATGATTAGGAAGATGACGATGATCATGAGTCGGAGACGACACAAGGTCGTCGGAAGGGTAAAAATTTCAAGAAGAACGAATATTACTGCCCTCCTTCTTGCTTCACTCTAAGCCAGGATGAGATCAAACAGTTTTTCAAGTGCCTTCTAGGAGTCAAATTTCCTTACGGCTACGCGGGCAAGATAAGCAGATACCTAGACGAGGCGAAGCAGAGGTTCAGTGGCATGAAGTCTCACGACTGTGCCGTGCTAATGACGCAGGTACTTCCGGTCACACTAAGAGGGATAATGGACGAGCACGTCCGTGAAACGTTATTTGGCCTATGCAAGTTTTTCGACGTCATCTCTAGGAAGTCGATTGGCATGAATCAGCTCGGGAGGCTATATGAGGAGATCATGGTGATACTATGTGAGCTTGAGGTCTACTTCCCACCCGCATTCTTCGACATTATGGTGCATCTGCTGGTCCATGTCGTGGAGGACATCGTACAACTCGGGCCGATGTTCCTCCGCAGCATGATGGCGTTCGAAAGGATGAACGGACACATCAAAGGATACGTTCGCAACAGGTCCCGTCCAGATGGAAGCATAGCCAAGGGCTTTCTGGCCGAAGAGTGCATCTCTTTCTGCATGAATTATCTAGACATCGAGAACCCTGTCGGTCTTCCCGTCAATAGGCACCTTGGCAAGCTCGACGGATCTGGTCACCAAGAGGGTCGTCGCATACTGCATGCAGACTTCGATTTTCGACGCGCAGACTTTGATCGAGCAAACCTCGTTGCGCTACAGCATTTAGAACTGGTCGATCCTTGGGTACAGAAGCACAAAAGGTTAATCGAGAAGAATTACAGTGACCGGGGCATACAGAGGACACAGGGAGAAATAATCAAAGAGCACAACTCAGATTTCACGCGTTGGTTTAGGCCGACGCTCCTTGATAATCCCCCGCGATCGCATTCTTCTGACACGGAAAAGATCATATTCACCTTGTCGCAGGGACCGATGCAAAACCTGGTGACCTATCAGGCGTATGATATCAACGGCTACACGTTCTACACGGAGGAAAAGGACAACAAGTGTGATTATCAGAACTCAGACGTAACGTCGGAATTCTACACCGATGACAACGCGAAGAAAAGATTCTACGGAAGAATCGAGGAGATCTGGGAGCTCGACTACTGTGGAGAAAAGGTGCCGATGTTTCGTGTCAGATGGGCAAAGAGCGTCGAAAGAGAAGACCGGTATTTCACAACCATGGTTATACCCGAAGCAGCCAAATCCAAGGTCGTCGGTTCAAACGTGGCCGCGAAAAATGAACCGTGGGTACTGGCTACCAAAGTGGACCAAAGTTTTTTCATTACCGACCCGACAAAGCCTAGCCGTGTTGTCGTGAGGAGAGGAAAAAGAAACATCATCGGAATGGATGGAGTCGCCAACGAGCAAGACTTCGACCAGTACGACGATCCAAAGATTGAAGATAACAACGACTATGATGCAACAACATACATCACAAGAAGAAAAAGGACAACCCTACCCAAAAAAGGTAGCCCGTTCGAAAGAAGAAACATTAAAGTGCCGGGGCTAAATTATTCAACCGCGACAAAGAAGGAAAAAAAGATTGTAAAACGCTAGCTCAAAAAATATTGTAAAATGCGTGGTCGAAAAAGATTGTAATATTCATGGACAAATTATTATGAAATTTAGTTATACTTTGAATCACATTTGTACCACTTTTATGACATATATTATCACTTTTTGGGCATTTTTGGAATATTTAAAAGTATTTTAAAAACAAAACAAAACTTCTATGGCATATATCACCACTTTTGGGCATTTTCTGGAACATTTAAAAGTATTTTTAAAATAAAAATAAAAAAGTGGGGCACCAGGATTTGAACCTGGGTGCTCACAGGTTTAGAATAGAGTAGTAGGCAGAACCAGTGAGATAAGACAGTGCTAGTGTTAACTAGTGGGGTGGCCGCCCTCTTACCTGATAGTCCAACCCACATAGGCGTAGCGCACCCTGGCCAAGTGCGCTACGGGTAACCGTAGCGCACTTGGCCAGGGTGCGCTACGCCTATGTGGGTTGGACTAGTCCACCGCGCGTGCCACGTTCGCCTCTCTCATCCCCATCTCACAGACACCACGCCGCCACCGCCGCTGCTTTCTCTCGATCCGCCACCGCCGCTCTGCTTTCTCGATCCGCCACCGCCGCGCTGCGCTCTCGAGGAGGAGGAGGCCCGCGCCGCTGCTGATCCGTGGAGGAGGAGGAGGCCCGCGCCGCTTGTGGAGGAGGAGGATCGCGCCGCTCGATCTCAACCGTGCCCCGCCGTCGCGCTCTCGATCCGCCACTGCCCTGCCAGCTGCGCGTGGAGGAGGAGGAGGAGCCCTGCCAGCTGCGTGTGGATGAGGAGGAGGAGCCGCCGTCGTCCGCCCGCCCGCCCGCCGTCGTCCACCGCCGCTCCCTCCTGGTGAGTCCCCTGCCCACCTTCCCTCTCTCCCTCTCTCTCCCTCTCTTCCTCTCTCCCTCTCTCTCCCTCTCTCCCCTCTCTCCCTCATCTCTGTGTTGGTCAGGCGCCATGAATGAGTTTGCTGTGATTGGTTAGCAATATTGATTTGCTGTGGAAAGTCATTTAGTTATCTGGCTACATCATTGCACAAAGCTCTATGTTAGTTATCTGGCTACATCATTTAGTTGCATGGTCTGGATAAGGTTCATGGTTATTCCAAGCTCTGAATTTTGTAGTCTGTGCTCTATAGCTCTGAATTTTGTTTAGAACATTGCAAAGAACAGGAGATAATGATGCAGGGATTCTAAAATATGGAACAGGATAACCAAACCACTTCCCATCCATATAATATTTTTGTTTTCTTTACAATCCACATGTTTTTGCTGTTAGTTCTAGGATTGCCCCTACACCCCAATTTTGTTCCACCTTTTCAAGAGAACAATACACTCAGCTTCTTCCTAGAACATGTGCCCTCTTGTCCTGTACCCTACATACTGTACCAATAAGGCCATTTAATATGCACTATAGTAGGTTAAAAGAAATTTAGGCTGACATGATAGTGCATATTAATTCTAGCTAAGCTAAGCCACCATCATTCTGTAGCTAAGCTAAGCCACCATCATTCTGTAGCTTTAGAATCGTTTACTCATGTGTTGTCAGCTTATGCCTAAAACTCTAGTGTTTCTGTAGGGAAATGCATGCGAGTGTATGGCATCAACTCGATTCCTGCAAGTTCAGATGGTGGTGTGTCTAATTGGTGTATGTTGCCGTTTTGTACTTACATTGTTCTTATGGAATCTGCTTTTGCAAGTAGATTAACCAAATTTGGAAGGCAGTGTCCTACTCTGTCATTTGAAACCTACAGTTAGTGGCACAGTTTCTATTTATTTGAGTGGAAGAAAAAGGCAAGTATCTTTTAGAGGGAATGAAAAGGCACAGATGGATTAATAAAAAAAGGGCACAAATAGGAGTCCACAATCTGGGACCAGCTAGCTTAGGCCTTGGGTGTTTCTTCAGTCAATTGCAATGAAACCATTTGCAAACGAAGAGGAAAGGCTCACGCCTAAGATGCAACGAAAACTGCTACCCTTCAATTAGTATATGCACTGTTCAGATTCAATGCAACAGGAAACATTATATATAGCAACCTAGATAAGGATACCAGGTGGTACAAACTAAAACAGAAGGAATAACCCCTATTCCAAGAGCAACAGATCATTTTTTTCCAGCCCAGGTCTTCAGGGTGTTACATATAATAGCAAAAAGTGAGTTGTATTCAACTGCATAGAGATAATAACTGCAATGATAGCTATTGTAGCACTTGGATCTCAAAATTAATATGCAATGATAGCTATTGTAGCACTAGGCCATTTAATATGCACTAGAGTAGGGATTTCTTGCAATATAGGTTAAAAGAAATTTATCAGGCTGTCATGATATTAGGCAGTCATGCCTTTCGGTTAAACCTGAATATGCACTAGAGTAGTGGTGCACTAGAGTAGTGGTGCTGCTGTCTATACTGAAACCTGAAACTGCTGAAACCTTTATGCTTGCTGCTGTGTGTACTATTTGTGAAACCTGAAACTATTGTGCAAAGCTGCTGTGTATACTATTTGCTGGCTATACTGGGCCATTTATGCTGGTTGTGCTGGCTATGATGGCCATTTATTGTGTGCTAGCTATGCTGGCCATATATATGCAGGTTCTTGTATGAAATGAGTCCCGATTTTTGCCGGAATGTTGATTAACTTCCGTTTCGGCAGAAATCGGGCACTCCTAGTTTAAGAAAATTAGCAAAGGTCATGCCGGATTTTTCCGTGCATTTAACGAATTATTTGTTTTTTATTAGTGCGAAGATGTGTGACAACGACGAGGCTGGATGTTCTAAGCGCATCAGTGCTGAAGGAGAACTTAGACCTCCGAATAAACAATTGACATTCTGGGAGGCGGCCCAGCGGCTAGAAGACGATGAAGAATACCATCCTTCGGAGAGCGAGGATGATGAGATGGAAGACGCGGAGGAAGAAGTTGAAGGAACGACGGACGATGAAACCACTGATGGCGGCGAGGGCACAGGGAGTGGTAGAAATCCTCCTAATAACAAGAAGAAGAAGCCGAAGGACCGACGCCCGAACACGGTCGGCACGGTAAGGGAGGAAATTACCGAAGTGAGCCCATCAGGGGTTCCTTTGGAGCCCACCCTTGTCGTCAAAGGGTATGGTGGGCAAGTGGCGACGATCACCCGGACAACCATCTCGATCAACACCGAGAATCTCCAGCATAAAGATAATGGCCACTTGCGCACACTCCTCTTCGAGAAGCTGCACGCAAGATACAAGTTCCCCGCTAAGTATCAGAACACAAATTATCATGGGAACGAAGTAAACAAATCCGCCCTCACAAAGATGAGCACCGCCCTGGCCGGCTGGAGAACCCGGATAAAGAAGAAGATCTATAAAGAAGGCCAAAGTCTCGAGGAGATCCAGAAGATTGACCCGCAGATCACCGAAGATCAGTTCCGGGAGTTCAAGGAGAGGTGTGAATCCGAAAGAGCCCTGGCCAATAGTAATCAGGGAAAGGTGCTGCAGGCGATGAATATAGGTCATCACCATCTCGGATCTGGTGGATACAGAACCGCGGAGGCCAAATGGAATAAGGAGGACGAAGAGTATAGATCCAAGGGGATAGAAAACCCCTTTGCTAAATTCGAACCCGGGCAGGTTCGAAACTTCATCAGGGCCCGTTACCATGTGGACCCAAAAACCAAACAACTCACCGCGGATCCTGCGGTGAAGGAATTCGAGGAAATTGTGGTAAGTATAATCTAATTACCGCGGATTAACTCGATTGCAATCTAATTGATGATCTAAACGATTCACTGTTACTTATTCTGCAGGAGGAGGAAATTGTTGCTAGTCATGGATCCCAGGGTTCCTCATCCCAGGGGTCGACGGCGGCCACCCGGTGGGATAACCCTTTTAACAGGGCGATGAACCGGGCCAAGAAAATAGAGCCGGTTACGAAGAAGCCGTCGTCGGCTGACCGTATGGCTGGCCTCGGGGGTAAGAATTGGGTGGATCATTTTGGTCCACCGCCGAGGACGCATGTGGTGCCGTCGGGAAGGAGCGAGGAGGAAAACCGCGAGGTTCAAGAACTTAAGGCACAAGTGGCGCGGATCCCGCAGATCGTCCAAGAAAACCTGGCAATCACCCTCACGTCCTTCCTGCCTACCTTGGTGGAGTCAATAGCGAACTGGAGTGCGGGTGGTCGAGTAGGGCCGTGCCCGATTCCAAGAATGGTCAGCAGCCACTCGAACAACGCGGCGCCGACGAATCAGGCGAACTACGTGTTCGTGACTCCGCCCGCTAGCACCGCGGCGCCACAAGTGTTGGTGACTCCCCCTGCCATCACCGTGGTGCCGGAGTACATGTTGGTGCCCCCCTGCCATCGTCGCGGCGGCACCGGAGCTCCAAGCACCCGTCGGTAGGGAGAATACACCGGCGACCAGCACCGCGCCATCAAGCAGCCCTTCCGTCTCTTGCACACCCGTCGCCGTATGCGGTGCGTCGACATTAGCCGATCTCGACGCCATCACGGTAAACAAATTGCTTTAATTACCGCCTTTCATGCCATCTATTACTCTTATGGCATCTTTGACGACGCTGTACATATTTTCCGCATATGGATGTTCCTTGCACTCTCTTATGCTACGTGAACAACGAGCTGAGGGATGTTGCTCAGGGTACCATCGTTCAACCCTTGCAGCGCACGTTCCACTCAAGGCCGATGTCAGATAGCGTGCACAGGGTTAAAATTAGTCGGGTGCTAAGGGGCTGCGACGACCTGGAACCTCCCATTCAACCCCCAGGAGCTGATGAAGAAGAGCCGTCTGTCCTCAGAACTTGCTTCGGCTTATTCTTGCTATGGCCAAAGAGCATGATCCGTTTGGGGACGGCGGGGGCCATCACACCACAGACAACAGCACCGCCCGTCGTGCCAGCGACAAGCGGTGGCAAGGCTCCCTTACCGCCCTCGCCGTCACCTCCACGCGGTGGGTCGGATGATCATGTTGATGATATGCACATGGCGCAGGATCCGGCCGAGAACGACGAAGACTGGAATGATCACTTCTTCAGCACTCAGTTTGGCAATGAAGACCTTGCTGGTGGCCCCATAGAGAAAGCCACTATCACCAAGCGTCTGTTTGGTTCTCAGGAGACGCCTCCAGCTTGCGCCTTTACAGAGCCAGCTGATACAACCAACCGACCCTTTATTCTAAGCCCTGACATACTACATAGGGCGGTCGGTGCTCAGATTGCGGTGCCTGCCCGCTCTCCAAAAGGAAAAAAGGGCAGGAAAAGAAAATCTAGCAGCTCGAGCCAGCCGGTGGCGTCAACAACTGCGAATCCGATCAGGTTTCGGGACGGGCCACCAAGACCCGAGGGTATTATGTGGAGGATTCATGTGGCGGGTGAGCCCATGCTACCTAAGAATTTGCGGAAGCTCGCCAGTTCGGAACTGCAGAGTGTGCATGACGGCGTGCTGACGATAGAGAGACGCCTTCTATCGGAGAAACATCCCTCGCACCCGGTATTCGTGGTTAAGGTGCCACCAGGCTTGGACTTCGTCGACAATGCCCCTGCGGATCTGTTCTTCCTGCGGTTCGACGACATCTTCAATATGTTCCACCTATACCCGCTGCACTATACCATGGTCCGTCTGTTTTCTCTCAGCCTGACCATGCAGATCATTAGAGAGAACACACCGAGCATCGCTATAGTGGACCCCTACTACATGCGTGACGGCTGCTTGGGTTCCCCCGCCGAACGACTTATCGTGGCCTCGTACCTAAAAAGAATCCTCGTGGCGAACAAGACAAAGGAATACATTCTCGTGCCTTACTTTTCCGAGTAAGTCGTTATTCACTCGCCACCGTCGATTGGCTTTATTAGATCATCATCATTCTTTTTCCAACACATTCCATTTGAATTTTTTGCGCAGAGATGAACATTGCACGCTCATCTCCTTATCGCCGAAGCATTCCCACGCCACGTATTTTGACTCGGGGAGTCTAGAAAAGAAGAAAAACTACGACAAGATCAAGGAAGTTCTGGATGATGCTCTCACTGGCTTTGCCTCGACGGAAGGCACCACCTTCGTGCGTACGAAGGTCAAGTTCGGCAGGCACGTCTTCAACCACGTAACGGAGTTCCCCTGCGTGAAGCAGCCGGAAAACAGTAAGAAGGAAGCCTACTAAGCACTCCATCACATGAGGGCGTTCCTACTTGACCAGCAGAATTCTACGCTGCCAGATCATCTCAAACAGTGGGCTAAAGCAAAGGCCAAGATCAATGATTCAGATATTAGACAAGAGATGTATCACATCCAGCAGCAGTTTGGGCAATCATCTTTCGTGATGTCATGACTTCGGGGGGGATCTTCTACGGAGGAAATATCCCGAATAACCGTGACATAGAAGATCGCCTAGAGATGCAGGGTGACTATAGGAAGTTCATGACGAGACAAGGCGTCCTCCCGTTCCCTAAGCCGAGCCAAAAGGCTTGATGTTGGCCTAGTTGTAGTTACAAACTATAGATGACCTTTGTGTGTGTGTGTGTGCACAAGTGTACTTATCTTATTAGGTTTATGAATCATCGCTTACTTATTTTGCTTATTATTATTATATATCAATCAATGCTTGGTTTTTTTGCTTACTCTTTGGTCCTTTGCTCACTTTGGTCCTTCTTTTTTTCCTTACTCTTTTTTCGAGAATAATGCCGATGATTGAAATGTCGTGGCACACTATATATGTGAATGTGCTACGATGGGATTATGAGCCTTGTGATATGCACAAGTCCAGGTCTTGTGCATCCTACTTGGCTCACTGTTCCATCGTAGCATATTCCTGTGTCCAACGACCTATGTATATATATGAGGCATTCTTTTCGAGTTATTTTTGTCTTTTTCGAGAATAATGCTGATGATTGAAATGTCGTGGCACAATATATATGTGAATGTGCTACGACGGGATAGTTAGCCTTGTGATATGCACAAGTCCAAGAATTGTGCATCCTACTTGGCTGACTGTTCCGTCGTAGCATATTCGTGTGTCCAACGACCTATGTATATATATGAGGCATTCTTTTCGAGTTATTTTTGTCTTTTTCGAGAATAATGCCAATGGTTGAAATGTCGTGGCACACTATATATGTGAATGTGCTATGATGGGATTGTGAGCCTTGTGATATGCACAAGTCCAAGTCTTATGCATCCTACTTGGCTCACGGTTCCATCATAGCATATTCCTGTGTCCAACGACCTATGTATATATATGAGGCATTCTTTTTGAGTTATTTTTGTCTTTTTCGAGAATATGCCGATGATTGAAATGTCGTGGCACAATATATATGTGAATGTGCTATGACGGGATAGTTAGCCTTGTGATATGCACAAGTCCAGGAATTGTGCATCCTACTTGGCTAACCGTTCCGTCATAGCATATTCCTGTGTCCAACGACCTAGCTAGTTATATATGAGGCATTCTTTTCGAGCTACTTTGGTCTTTTTCGAGAATAATACCAATGATTGAAATGTCGTGGCACACTATATATGTGAATGTGCTACGATGGGATTGTTCGCCTTGTGCTATGCACAGGTCCAGGTGTTGTGCATCCTACTTGGCGAACACTTCCATCGTAGCATATTCCTGTGTCCAACGACCTAGCTGGTTATATATGAGGCATTCTTTTTGAGTTACTTTGGTCTTTTTCGAGAATAATGTCGATGATTGAAATGTCGTGGCACACTATATATGTGAATGTGCTGCGATGGGATTGTACGCCTTGTGCTATGCACAAGTCCAGGTGTTGTGCATCCTACTTGGCGTACAGTTCCATCGTAGCATATTCCTGTGTCCAACAACCTAGTTATATATGAGGCATGCTTTTCGAGCTACTTTGGTCTATTTCGAGAATAATGCCGTTGATTGAAATGTCGTAGCACACTATATATGTGAATGTGCTACGATGGGATTGTACACCTTGTGTTATGCACAAGTCCAGGTGTTGTGCATCCTACTTGGGGTACGGTTCCATCGTAGCATATTCCTGTGTCCAACAACCTAGTTATATATGAGGCATGCTTTTTGAGTTTGCTCTTTTTGATTTAGGAGTACTTTCTATAAGTGTATCTTCATATGCGACTTTAATTATACATGTTTTTTCAATCACCGGTTAATTATTATTGTCAACTTGTAGATGTAGTGGTACGTCGTGTACAAGGGACGGGTTCCCGAAGTCTACGATGATTGAGAAGACTGCCGGAGATAGGTGCACCGTTTCAGCGGAAATAGCTACAAAGGGTACAACACTATGGCGGAGGCGGAAGCTAGATACACGCGCTATCTAGCGGGAGTTAGGACGACAAGGAACCGGATGAAGACCTACACCTTCGTCGCAGCGGTGATCATGCTTATCTTCTTTGGTTGTTTATCCCGCGTTTGTGTCTAGCTAGTTTAGATGTCTAGACGAGCTTCCGAGCTCTAACTTGTTCGATCGACACATGTATTCGCATGTCACCAACTACTACTTTGTAACTTGATCGAAACAATGTAACTTATACTATGTATTCATGTATGAGACTTATCTATATGTATTTGTTTCAATCTTGTTTTTCATATTGTGTATTTATATATATAATTGTATATCTTGTATCTGTGTGTGTATATCTGTTGTAATATTGTATATATAATCTGTATTGTATATAATCTGGCTTGGAAATTAAAAAAAATATACCTGTGGCGCACATGATCTACCTTCTGTGGCGCACTACACCTAAAGCGCACTATAGAAGCTTAGTGGCGCACTGGGTAGTGCGCCACAGAAGATCCTATGCGTAGCGCACCTGCCCACATAGCCGTGGCGCACTAGCAGGTGCGCTACGCCTATCTCGACACAACCGTGGCGCACTAGGCAGTGCGCCACGGCTGGGAGATAGCCGTAGCGCAAGGCACGTGGCGCACTGCTAGTGCGCCACGGATGGGCATTTCGGGTGCGCCACTAACAGCCTGTTTCCTAGTAGTGCGATTCAGTTGTAGATATGTGCCCCAAACTTGTAACGGTGCCGGCTTCCACCTTAAAGGTTGCCGATATCGTGGAAGGTGAATCGATCCCGTTGGGGTGAGATTCATCGGAGAACAAGGGAGGCCTTTCGTGGCGTTGGTGGTTTGAAACCACCCCCTCTCCAAACGTAGACGTACTTCCCCTCAAAAGGAAGGAACTATGGGAAACAAATCCTTGTGTCTCCGTGTCCACTCTTCGGTTACTTCTATCCTTTACCGCACCTTACTTACTAGTTACCACTTTGTGTTGTGTTAGCTCTTGCATAATTGTCATATAGGTAAATTCACCATAGTTGCATTATCTAGAGAATTTATCTTATTGTCAAACCTAAATTTGAAAAAGGAGAAAATTTGAAGTAGCACCTATTCACCCCCCCTCTAGGAGCCCATACGATCCTTTCACCTCTCCAGCGGAGAATTATACGCGTTTGGATAAAACCCCGTTTAATTCAGTCCTCATGGGGACTTAAACCCAGGTGGGCTAGCTGCGCACTCGCTAGCCTTGCCACCAAGCCAGCGCTTGGTTCTCAAATCTACCATCACATTGTTAGTGGCTTGTACATAAAATCCCGAGTGATTCTCCTTTGGACAAATAGCTAACATGAATAACATAGTTGATTCTCCTTGGTTCACCAAGCCACATGGTTTACAACACAACCCACATCAACCAAACGACAAAGACTCGGCTTGTAACATCTCCAGCCAAGAATCACGAGAAGGTGTTACACTAAGATCCTGGCCACGTCACAACAGAATAAGGGAACTTCACAAGAGTGATCCAACTTGAGGGAGGTACAAGCCAATGCACCGCCCACCCATAGAGCCTAAGGTTCGACGAGCAAGCGGCATGACCAAGTCTGATTAGTGGAGGCGTTGACAAGGAAGCACCATCGATGGCGTACATAGAGTCCTGGAAGCCCATGCTCTACATGGCATCCAAAACTGACTCCAACAAGAAAACAAGGGATTCCAAGAACCACCTAGGCAATTCCCCTAAGGAGGGAACGACATAGTTGCGCCACCGCCCAATCCGTTAGCCGGGTTTAGGGTTTCCTGTGTTGCTCTAGGAGGGGGAAGCTCAGACAGTGCCATGATGAAGCCTCGAAGGAGGTGACAACGCCCACGAGATGACGTGGCTTGGTTGCTGCCACCCCCATCCTGAGCTGCTCTCAGACAAATCGGAGGAACCCATGCATGATCCCGAGATGGCCAACTTGCCTTGACCCAAATCTAGGTCCAAATACATCCCTACCGCCAAGGAACTGCTCCTGCATCGCATCGCCATCCGGGCCACGTCGGAGCTCGGCCTATCGTCATGCACCGCCGCCATGGGAACTTACCCGAGCTAAAATCCTAGGTAGCGGGGAGAGGACAGGACGCCAACACCCGGTGGCTTGCCTACTGTGATGGGATGGAGGTGAGAAGAGGGAGGAGGGATGGGAGCGGTGGCGGAGGGGTCCCCTCGGCCGCCCTGCGCGGGGATGCGACGCGCGGGAGTTACTAGGGAGAAGGTAGGCTGGAGACAGTTGCCACTGGAATTTTCAGCCGACGCACTTCTACACCAAGAGCTTGCATATATACATTTGTTTGATATAGGACACTTTTTATTAAACTCCAATGTTTACATCAAGATCATACAATCATAGAGAGCCACACTCGGCCTCTGCATAGATAAGATGCACACAGCTGACATAAAAATAATAGGGGATAAAAGTAAACAATCTCATAGACAAATCCTAGAATATATGAAACTATAAGAGACGCCTATGGTGAAGGAGGTTCAATCTGTAAGTTATGCTGCCATCCATGATGTCTTTTACCACTTGCTTCAACCGCATACACACCTCCATATAAAGGGTGTGGTTTCTAGTTTTTGTAGAGTAAGATCACTTTTGGAGTAAGTATACACAATGGTAAATTATGTGCATTAGGATGACATTTTAGCATCAAAAACCTTATTATTTATACATAGAAAGAGTGACCATATTAAAACAATCGCTCCCGCCCGTGTATATAGGACATGGATTTTATAACCACGCTGCTACCTACGTACGTACTAGGAATGGTTGGATATGGTGAGCATAACGATCCACCGATCTGGATGCAGCGACGAGAGAGCACACTCAACTGATGGTAACTGATGGTGCATGTTTTCTCCGTCTAATACCGCCATGCCCTTCTCGTGTAGTCCGTGAAAGAGCTAAAGCACCGCGTCCCTGTTTTTTCCATGCGAATGTACCACCGCCTTTTTTGTGGTATACATTTCTATGGGTGTTTGCTTTTTTAGAACTCATATGACAAACAAACTATGGGTGGTACACATCCTGGAAAAATTGTGGTATTTACTATGGATGTTCGTTTTAGGAGTACCTTGTAAAATGGTTCATGGCTGTGAAAACTGTGTGGTGTTTGCATATGGAAAAATAGAGTTGGAAAAAAAGAAATGACAGCTCAACCTGGGGTGGATTCTGCACTCATCGTATTCATAATAATGCCTACTCAGGACGTCTGCTTGTTACTCACAAGTTGAAGGAGAAGAAAGAGCTGACAGTGGAGAAGAGGAGCAAATGAGGGGTGGATGGCCTAGGGAGGAAGCGTCTTTACTCGTCTCTAGGCAAGGACGAGACAGAAGGTTTAGGCGGAGTGACCCGTCCAGGCCTCCCTGTCCCACGCAGTGCTGCCCCAGAGTCGACGTCCCCACGCCTCCTTTCCAGGATCAACTCCACGCCAACGACCCTGCCTCGAGATGCGTCTTCAAGCTTCCTGCCTGACCAGTGCCTCCTGCAGAGCGCCTCATCACCGCCGACTCGTCCTCCTGCGCGACACCTCCACCTGGAGCAATGTAACATCCCGACCTCTCCGGACCAACGGATGTCACTCCTGGCAGCTCAATCGGATCTCTAGACTAACCCCACGGGCCAACACTAGTCTTTTCTGCACATTTTGTCCTCACTCGTGCGCACCCGGTACCCACTTTCCGGTCGGTCACCCGTCCTTAAATTGCTCTAGGTCAAGCACACTTAACCTCATAGTTCTTTGCAGATGAGTTTCCGGAAAAGAAGTTGCAACTTGTTGGTATGTATATACTATCAATTCTATTAAGCCATGTGCCAGGATCTCACATACACCCACCCTTAGAAGATCGACGCCCTCGTCGATCAACCATAAGCCAGGAACGTCTCCTCTTGGCATACGTCTGTGCGTCCAGTGCCGGCATGTGTCATGTCGTGTCCACTTCAGGCCACATGCGTCATGCTCCACCTGTCCGCCACTGACCCACACACGCCCGTGTAACCGCGAGGGTCGGCTCTGATACCACTTGTAACACCTCGGCCTCTCTGAACTAGCGGCTGTCACTCCTGGCAGCTCAATAGGATCTCTAGACTAATAGACCAACCTCACGGACCAACACTAGTCTTTTCTGCACACTTTGTCCTTACTCGTACGCACTCGATACCCACTTCCGGTCAGTCACTCATCCTCAAATTGCTCTAGACCAAGCACGCTTAACCTCAAAGTTCTTTGCAGATGAGCTTCCAAAAAAGAAATTGCAACTTGTTGGTATGGTATACTATCAATCCTATTAAGCCATGCACCAGGGTCTCACAAGAAACGATTACGTGCACCCCTCCTCGCACATGGCCGCACGGTGGTCGAGATAATGCCTGGGGAGGCAACCTAAAGAAGTTATGGTTGAGCGGGCTTAGTGTGGTAGCAGCCGGAGAATCGTAGGCGTCGGCCAGAAACCCTAGCCCGAAGCTCTCGAGGAAGAAGAATAGAAAGAGTCAACTCCACGAAAAATCGTTTTAGAGCACGGGCTTTATGAAGCCCTTTTTCTTAATTCATCAATTATTTTAGAAAAATATCTACGTGTAGCCAACAGTATGAAATAGCAGAAAATTAATAGAAAATACCTTATATTTGAGGGGCAATAAAATACACAAATATGACAATTTTTTTTAAAAAAAAGGCCCATTCAAAATTGCACTGATCTGAATTTTTTTTAAAAGACCAGAATACAAAGTATTTTCACATAAGATTTTGTACACTTGTATCATAAATTATTATTTGTATCCTGATGTTTTTAATGAAACTTTTTAAATCTTAAATTTTTTTCTTCACGATGTCTGTTTGGGCCCACACTCTATAGGCACATGATGTGCAAGTACTCATTGCTCATACGTAAGTCAGCGAGATTAAGCTATAGTATATATAATAGGAGTACATCATAATCATTGGTCGGCCAAATTGGTTCTGCAAATGCATCTCGTGGCTGTTATCCGGCGATGCATCACGTTGCTAGCTAGACTGCTACCCGGCCCTCAGTTGCAAACTTCCGGTTGCATTTCTTCTCCTCAGTCCCGCAGTCATCCATGTGTAGTGTACGGAAGAGATCTGGGAAAAGGAAACACCGATGGTAACAGTGGATTGGAAAACGAACGGTGCCACGTTACTGGCAGCAAAGCTCTGCGGGTTTGGCAGACCGAAGGCTAGCTTCTCGTGGCATTTTCACCATCGACTGCACATTTGTGTGGAGTGGAGTTGAGGTGAATTGGAATCTTTCCTAGCTCGACAATGAGGAGTCCGACGCACGCTATTTGATTTTGGCTAGTTAGGGTGTGTTTGGTAGACCGAGACAACTTAGATATTCTCATCGCATCTCATATTTCTTTGTTTGTTAGCTTGGCTTGGTTTTCTCTGGTATTGCCCATCTCATGCAAAAATAGCCATTCGGCCCTGTCGACTTGTGAAGTTGAAATCGAACTTCGTAACCGGGTAGGCTAAGGCCATCCCGCGACTGCGCTCCATCCCGATAGGGGTCAAAGCCCCGCATTTCATCCCCCTCCCCCTCCTCCACAGGCCGCAGGCAACAAGTCTCGCTCCCTCCTTAGCTCTTGCGACCAAGCCGGCACTGCTCTCCAGTGGCAACCAAGCAGGGCAAGCGGCGCATGGCGGGCCAATTCCTCGACGCACGGCGTGCCTATCCCTCGACGTGGTGGTCGTCCTGGCGGAGCTCGACCAGACGTCCTGCTCTCCCCACGCCCCGTCCTCCTCTCTCGCCGTCGATGAGATGCCCCGGCCTCCTCTCTAGCACGAACGAGCCTCCAGGCTCTGCCATGGCCTCGCCACCACGCTCCGCCATGGCCAGCCACCAAGCTCCGCCACGGCCAGCCACCGCCTCGCCACCACGCTGCTTCGAGAGCGCTGTCGCCATCACCGCTGCAGGCCGGCCTCACCACCAAGCTCGCGGCGAAGGTGCTGGTTGTCCTGGCGGCGCACGGCGGGCCTATCCCTCGACGCGGTGGTCGTCCTGGCGGATCTCGACCAGGAGTCCTGCTATCCCCGCGCCCCTATCCTCCTCTCCCGCCGTCGACGAGATGCCCCAGACTCCTCTCTAGCACGGACAAGCCTCCAGGCTCCGCGACGGCCAGCCACCGCCTCGCCACCACGCTGCTCCGAGTGTTGCCGCCATCACCGCTGCAGGACGGCCTCGCCACCAAGCTCGCGGCGAAGGTGCTGGTTGTCCTGGCGGCGCACGACGGAGGCTCTCTCGCCGGCGGCGAGCGGCGCATGGTTGTGGTAGCGCCGGAGCCCGACCAACAGGGACTTGATTGCTTTTTGGTTTTATAATTAGGGACCGATTGCTTTTTATCTTTTTAGCTAGGGATTATTGTTTAATACTCCCTCCGTCCAAAACAGATGTCTTGGATTTTTTAAATTTTGGATGATTCTATATACTAAATAGTGTCTAGATTCAACAAATTTTGACAAATTTGAGACTTCTATTTTGGGTCAGAGGGAGTAATAGCTAGCCTAGCTCATGTAATACGGTGGCACCAAACACAATCTCAACTGAGCATAGCGCACCTAACACAATCCGCCAAATACCATATTGTAAAAGCACTTGTATCTAGTCAACGTAGCTAGAGTCAGCTTGTCTAAGGTGAGATCGCTTACCCAGCTACCAAACACACCCCTCATTGTCTGTAGCTACCACTCAAAAACAAAAACAAAATTGTCTGTAGCTAAACGCTGAGACCACTAGTGCTGACAGGAACGGACTGGAAGCGAGTTTTTTTTTTTTTTGAAGTAGGAAGCGAGTTTATTAGCAGGTCGTCTTAAGAATGCATTGTTACCATGCACGCGCTCCATGCGGATTTCACTCATCAGGGTGATCGTCCTAATTTCCAGGCAGGCAGCCCGTCCCTGCCAGGCTCGATTCTTTATCATTTTCTGCAGCGCAATCATGATGAGACCACACGGCCGGCGGCGGCCCCTCGCCGGAGAGCTGACCGAGGGAGCCCCGAAAGGACGCTTTTGCGAATGCTGACTTGGCATGGCCATCTCTGCCTTGCCTTGAGCGGTTGTCGCGGCGCGCGTCCAGATAGTCACGCGCAATTATGGGAAGCCAGCCACCAAAACATACGTACACGTACGTACTACTGGCCAGGATGAGGTGGCACGGCTAGCTAGCGTCTCGCCCCGGTGCGCGGCAGGAAGCGGCTGGGGTCGAGACATTGATGCTCTCTACCTGTCTACCGCGCGGCACGCAGCACTGTAGCATGCGTGCTCCTAAGCACCCCACTCGTTCGGCGTTTTTAAGTCTAAAAATCGACGCTAAATAGCGTACGATGGATGTAACTTTTAATCTAAAAACGGCTATATTTTACTTCCATTTTCAGGCTTGGTTTTTAGATAAGGTAGAATCGGCGACTTTTCACCGTATTCAGCTCAAATTCACAATGTTCGACATAAATATAAATACGGAGCAATGTTCGGCATAAAATTAAACACAACAAATTTTGGTATAGTTCACCATAGTCTAAAATACAACATACTTTGGCCTTGTTCCGCTAGTTTATGCTCGACATCTATGTGTTCCCCTTGTGTATATGTGCTCAACCAGATCATCTTGTAACTATTGATGCACCGTCGAGTCTCAGATCTCCTGACGCATGGCGATGAAGACAGCCCACGATGCCGTCACCTGGTGACCAGGCTCTGCAAGAGACCGCTGTTTGTAATATGGCTTGTCCAGCTCGACCAAATCCACTGGATACTTCTGTTTATCCTCTATGATCATGTTGTGCAAGGTCACACAACAGTCAGGGTGGGCCGGGCCGGCAAAATCCAAGGTCCTATGCAATACTTAAAATGAGGCCCTATTGCATTAGGGAATTTTAACTATTCAATAATGATATAACCTATATGTTAAAGTATATTACATAACAATTGGATATATCCGAGACCCAATGCGATACTATAAAATGAGGCCCTATTGCACTAGCAAATTTTAACTATTCAATAATGATAAAACCTATATGTCAAAGTATCTTACATAACAATTGGATATATGAATATATTAAACTACCGGTTGCATGATGATTATTTGAACAACATTATTCTCTTAGTATTCTTCTTTTTGATAAACTTGTCCTTTGCCCCTCTTTGAGATTGAATTAGCTCTTCTTCCTTTTCTTTTATTTTCTCTTATGTTTTTTATAACCAGATTCTTGCTTTCCCATGTTAGCTCCTGATTGACTCCTACAAAAGATAAGAACACCACAATTAAACGAATTTGGGATTGAAGCAGAACTAGGGCGCAAAGAACAAAAGAGAAAAGGTGCAGGGACGAGGTATGCACGCACCTACCTATTGATGGACTTGATCCACAAAATCAGTTCTTGGCGATGATCAGGGGAAGAGGGGATTTCAACGGAATCGCCAGGCTGCATCGCGGCAATTGAGGAGACGACCTAACGCCGACGCGTTAGGCTCCTCGAGTCTTGGCTCGCACTGCGTCCCTTCATTCGTGGAGGACTGGAGGGAAACAAGCTACAACGACATGACAAGTACGATCGATCGATCCAGGCTAGGATTCACTCCTAACTTCGATCGAGAGGCCCAAGCTGTCCCGTTTAATTCCCAGCGGCCACAAGCCAGAATTCCAGTGAAAGAATGAAGATTTATTTTGCTCCATATATCTATATAAGCCTATACCAAATATTTGGGCCCCAAATTTTATGGGCCCTGTGTGGTTGCACAGTTGGCACTCCTGCCGGCCGGGCCTGACAACAGTTTATTATTTTTCACATCTGATCTTTTGACTAGGTCATAGTAGTGAACCGGACAACTGCAAACCTCTTTGTTAGAGCACACCAAATGTCCGTTCCACGTCCTTCCTGCAAGTTCCCCATTCCTTGGCAAACTGAGCATGCTTGGAGAGCATCGGGCCTGAGATAATCTTTACAAATGTTGGCCATCTTGGATAGATGCCATCTGCATGTTAGTATCCCTTGTTACAGTGGCGCCTGTTGATCTCAAAGTTCACAGGGGGAGCATGACCCTCAACAAACTTGGCAAATACATTTAAGGACTGGAGGGCGTTTATGTCATTGTTTGATCCTGCTATGCCAAAGGAGTGCCAAATCCAAAGATCATGTATAGCAACTGCCTCAAGTATCATAGTCCAACCTTATTTATGGCCTTTGTACATTCCCTGCCAAGCAAATGAACAGTTCTTTTAGTGTCAATGCATGCAATCTATACTTCCAACCATCCCAGGAAATCCTCTACTTTTATTGACTGCGAGGATCCGAGCAGTGTCCTCAGCATTGAGTGTTCTTAAGTATTGTGTCATAAACACTGCAATCACTGCCCTGCACAACCTATACAAGCAATCAATGATGGTGGACTTGAAGGGTTTCGCGGCATAGTAAATCAAAATTTTCTACGGAGCGAACAGAGGGAAAGCCAAGATCTAATCTAGGAGATGCAAACAACGAGAGAGATTGGATTAGATCTTCATACCCTTGAAGATTCGCACAGCGGAACGTTCGTCGGAACGTGGGTGATGTAGTCGTACTCTCTTCTCCTCCTCGCGATCCGATCCGATCTAGCACCACAAGTGGCGGTGCCTCCGTGAGATGCACACGTGCAGCACCTCGACGTCTCCTCCTTCCTCGGACCAGCAAGTATGGTGGAGAGATAGATTGGATCTACAACACGACGGCGTGGTGTATATGGTGGAGAATTTCTGCAGCAGGGCTTCGCCTACAAACAGTCGGGAGGGAGAGAGGAAGGTAGCAAGGCAGCTAGGGCTTGGAGGAAGGTGTGTAGGGGAGGGGACGCACCAGCCCTCTATATATAGAGGGGGGGGGGGGGCGGCCAGCCCTTGCCCCTCCTCCAAGCCTATCTCTAGTTTAAACGATTTAAACTCTCCCTTATAGAAACCCTATCTCTAGTTTAAACGATTTAAACTCTCCCTCTTCTAGAAATTCTATCCCGAGATTTAAACGAGTTAAATCTCTCTAGAATCGGCTGGGCCCTATGGGGCCTTGTGCCCCTGTCCCAATGCAGCCAGGACACTCCCTAATAGGCCCATGCCCCCTCCCGGAAGGTGGGGCCACGTTGGTCCCCTTCCGGAAGGTTCTAGAAGCTTCCGGTACAATACCGATTAACCCGAAACAATTTCGAACTCCAAAAACTGCACTGCCTTATATGAATCTTATTCTCCGGACCATTCCGGAACCTCTCGTGATATCCCGGATCCCATCCGAGACTCCGAACAAAAATTCATAAACCAATTATCCAATCTATCCTAGCGTCGAGACACGTTAAGTGTGTGACCCTGCGGGTTCGAGAATATGCAGACATGATCTTCTATCAATAATCAACAGCGGGGTCTGGGCACCCATATTGATTCCCACACATTCATCGATGATCATATCGGATGAACCACGATGCCAGGATTCAATCAATCCCATATATATATTCCCTTCGTCTCGCGATATTTTACTCGCCCGAGATTCGATCGTCGGTATCGTCATACCTAGTTCAATCTCGTTCATAGCAAGTACTTTACTCGTTCCGTAATCCGATATCACTTTGTGATTAACTCCTTAACCACATGCTTGCAAGCGGTGTTGATATCGATTACTGAGTGGGCCCGAAGTATATCTCTCCGACTTGGGAGGGACAAATCCCATCTCGATACATACAATCCAACAGATACTTTCCGATCACCTGAGAGACACCTTTATGATCACCCTCTCATAGGATGACGTTTGATGAACTCAAAGCTTTCTTCCGATACCAGGGAGTTGTATTATCTCATGGTCTATGGAATACAATATTTGACATAAGAAAAGCTTCGCAAAGATGAACACGATGACACGATCTAATTGCTTCGCTTAGTTTGGGTATGTCCACCATATCATTCTCCCAATGATATGATCTAATTATCAATTGACAACTCATGTCTATGATTAGGAAACCTTAACCATCATTGGTCAATGAGCTAGTCCATAGAGGCGTACTAGGGACACGGTGTTGTTCACAAACCACACAAGTATTAAAGTTTCCGCTTAATACAATTCTAGCATGGAATATAAACATTATCATGAACAAGAATTATAATAATAACATCTTTATTATTGCCTCTAGGGCATAATTCTAACAGTCTCCCACTTGCACTAGAGTCAATAATCTAGTTTACATCTGGCAACAATCTCACACCCATGGCACTGAGGTGTTGATCATGTTTTACACGTGGAAGAGGTTTAGTCAATGGATCTGCGACATTCAGATCTGTATGTACTTTGCTAATTTTCAGATCTCCATCTGCTATATAATCTCGGATTATATGAAACTTGCGGTTGATATGCTTGGTCTTTGGATGATATCTTGGTTCCTTAGCGAGTGCTATGGCGCCAGTGTTGTCACACAATATCTCCAGTGGGTCCAATGCACTTGGAACCACGCCAAGCTCAGTGATGAAATTTCTGATCCAAACTCCTTCACTTGACGCTTCTGCAGCAGCCATGTATTCCGCTTCTACTGTAGATCCCGCGATCACGCTTTGCTTGCAGCTTCTCCAGCTCACAGCTCCTCCATTCAAAATATACATGTATCCTGTCTGAGATTTAGAATCATCCTTGTCGGTGTCAAAACTAGCGTTGACGTAACCTTTTACGACAAGCTATTCATCACCCCCATAGACTAAGAACATTTCTTTAGTCCTATTTAGGTACTTTAGGATGTTCTTCACGGCTGTCCAGTGTTCCACCCCTGGATCACTTTGAAATCTGCTCGTCAAACTAAGAGCATTGGACACATCCGGTCTAGTACACAGCATGGCATACATGATGGAACCTATGGCCGAGGCATAAGGCACTTTGCTCATAGCTTCCCTATCATTTACCGTAGCTGGACATTGAGCCTTGCTCAATATCTTACCTGACAACATAGGCACTGAACCTTTCTTTGCCTTATCCATTCTGAACCTTTTCAGAACTTTGTCTAGATATGTACTCTGGCTTAAAGCTATCAGGCGTCTTTGTCTATCTCTATAGATTTTGATGCCCAATATATAAGCAGCTTCACCTAGGTCTTTCATTGAAAAACACTTGTTCAAATAACTCTTCACATCGTTAAGCATGTTGATGTCATTTCCAATGATCAATATGTCATCCACATATAGTACCAGAAACGTCACCGAGCTCCCACTCACTTTCTTATAAATGCAAGCTTCGTAGCAATTTGGAACAAATCCAAAGCTCTTGATCACTTGATCAAAACGAAGGTTCCAACTCCGAGATGCTTGCTTCAGTCCATAAATGGAACGCTGAAGTTTGCATACTTTATCAACATCCTTAGGATCGACAAAACCTTCGGGTTGCATCATATACAACTCTTCATCAATGTTGCCATTGAGGAACGCAGTCTTGACATCCATCTGCCATATTTCATAATCATGAAACGCAGCAATTGCTAATAAAATCCGAATGGACTTAAACATCGCTACGGGAGAGAAAGTCTCGTCGTAGTCAACACCTTGAACTTGCCGAAAACCTTTTGCGACAAGCCGTGCTTTATAGACGGTAACATTACCATCCGCGTCCGTTTTCTTCTTGAAGATCCATTTGCACTCAACGACCTTTCGATTGCTAGGAGGGTCCACCAAAGTCCATACTTGGTTTTCGCTCATGGATCCCAATTCGGATTTCATGGCTTCTAGCCATTTCTCAGAGTCTGGGCTCATCATCGCTTCCTCATAGTTCGTAGGTTCACTGTCTTCTACTAACAAGACAGTCAAGACATGGTTGCCGTACCACTCAGTAGGGGCACGCGACCTTGTCGACCTGCGACGTTCAGTAGCAGCATCGTCCGAAGCTTCATGATCCTTGTCATTAGCTTCCTCTATTGTTGGTGCAGGCGGCACTGGAACAATTTCAGGTGCTGCGCTACTCTCCAATTCAAGAGAAGGTTCAATAACCTCGTCTAGCTCTACTTTCCTCCCACTCACTTCTTTCGAGAGAAACTCCTTCTCAAGAAAGGAACCGTTCTTTGCGACAAACACTTTGCCTTCGGTTCTGTGATAGAAGGTATACCCAATAGTTTCCTTAGGGTATCCTATGAAGACACATTTCTCCGCTTTGGGTTCGAGCTTGTCCGGCATCAACTTCTTGACGTAAGCTTCGCATCCCCAAACTTTAAGAAACGACAACTTAGGTTTAGCACCAAACCACAGTTCATACGGTGTCGTCTCAACGGATTTAGATGGAGCCCTATTTAAAGTGAATGCAGCGGTTTCTAATGCATAACCCCAAAATGATAACGGCAAATCAGTAAGAGACATCATCGATCGGACCATATCTAATAGGGTTCGATTCCGGCGTTCAGACACACCATTGCGCTGTGGTGTTCCGGGTGGCGTGAGTTGCGAAACAATTCCGCTTGCTTTAAGATGCGTGAGAAAATCATAACTCAAATATTCACCTCCACGATCGGATCGTAGAAATTTAATCTTTCTGTTACGATGGTTCTCCACTTGATTCTGAAATTCCTTGAACTTTTCAAATGTTTCAGATTTATGTTTCATTAAATAGATATACCCATATCTACTTAAGTCATCGGTAAAAGTGAGAAAATAGCGATATCCACCGCGCGTCGAAACACTCATCGGTCCGCATACATCGGTATGTATGATTTCCAATAAGTCCGTTGCTCGCTCCATCATATCGGAGAACGGGGTTTTGATCATCTTGCCCATGAGGCATGGTTCGCATGTGTCAAATGGTTCAAAATCAAGAGACTCCAAAAGTCCATCAGAATGGAGTTTCTTCATGCGCTTTACACCAATATGACCTAGACGACAGTGCCACAAATAAGTAGTATTATCACTATCTACTTTGCATCTCTTAGCCTCAATGTTATGGATGTGTGTTTCATCCCTTTCGAGATTTAGAAGAAATAAACCATTCACAAGAGGTGCATGACCATAAAAGATGTTACTCATATAAATAGAACAACCATTATTCTCCGATTTAAATGAATAACCGTCTTGCAATAAACACGATCCAGAAATAATGTTCATGCTCAATGCAGGCACATAATAACATTTATTAAGGTTTAAAACTAATCCCGAAGGTAAAACTAAGGAGAGCGTGCCGACGGCCATCACATCAACTCTTGATCCGTTGCCAACGCGCATCGTCACCTCATCCCTCGCAAGCCGCCGTCTATTCCGTAGCTCCTGTTTCGAGTTACAAATATTAGCAACTGAACCGATATCAAATACCCAGGCACTACAACGAGGGCTAGTAAGGAAAACATCAATAACATGTATATCAAATATACCTTTGATGGTGCCAGCCTTCTTGTCCGCTAAGTACTTCGGACAGTTGCGCTTCCAGTGACCCTTGTCCTTGCAATAGAAGCACTCAGTGTCCGGCTTAGGACCAGACTTGAGCTTCTTCTCAGCAGGGGCAACGTGCTTGTCGCCGCCTTTCTTGAAGGGCTTCTTTGCACCTTTACCTTTCTTAAAGGAGGGCTTGTTGACCATCAACACATGATTATCCTTCTTGATGTCCACCTCCGCAGCCTTCAGCTTTGCGAAGAGCTCGGTGATCGTATCAGTGGAACCAATCTGATTATGAGTCACTACAAAACTTTTGTAGCTGGGAGGGAGTGATTGCAGAACCCTGTCAATCTTGAGCTCCTCTGGAATCGTGCATTCCAGTTGCTCAAGGCGTTGAGTGTAGCCCGACATCTTAATGGCGTGCTCACTAACGAAACTCCCTTCCTCCATCTTGTAGTTAAAGAACTTCTCAGAGATCTCATATCTCTCAGAACGGGCCTGAGTCTGAAACATGGTTTTCAGCTCCTCGAGAATCTCAAAGGGCCCGGGATACTCTTCAAAACGATTTTGAAGTTTCAGTTCCATAGCAAACAACATGGTGCTCTTAATCACACCATAATCATCTTTGCGCGACTGATAGACAACTCTCTCATCAGCCGGCGCAGTTGCAGCAGGGGGATTACCTAACGCTTTCTCAAGGACATAGTCCTTTTGTCCGTCAGACAGAATGATTCTTAGATTGCGGAACTAGTTGGTGAAGTTAGACCCATTGTTTCTAAGCTTTTCTTTCTCAGCAAAAACGTTGAAGTTGGACTTGGCCATTGGATCTACAGTTGCAAGTACAATTTAGACTATGTTCATGATAAATAGTTCAACTTAATCAAATTACTAGATGAACTCCCACTAAATTCAACATCCCTCAAGTTGTTTAGTGAACACAATCCAAATTTACCACACCTAATCCGATCATCACGAGAAGAGATGTGGTTTCAATGGTGGACAACAAAGTGTCGATCATATCATTCATATGACTCATGTTTAACCTTTCGGTTCTTGTGTTTCGAGGCCATGTCTGTACATGCTAGGCTCGTCAAGTTAGACCCAAGTATTTTCGCGTGTGCAAAACTGGCTTGCACCCGTTGTATGTGAGCGTAGAGTCTATAGCATCCGATCATCACGTGATGCTTGGACACGACGAACTTTCGCAACAGTGCATACTTGGGGAGAACACAGTTTTTATCTTGATCTTTAAGTGAGGAATCATCTTATAATGCTACCGTCGCGATCTAAGCATAATAAGATACATAAAAGGATAAACATCACATGCATATAACTTTATGTGACATGGTATAGCCAATCTTCGCGCAATGATCTCCATCTTGTGCGTTCCGGCATGATCTCCATCACTCCACCATGATTGCCTCCACCACGAATAGCAACTACAACTATTGCTAACTACTTAGCGATAAAGTAAAGCTATTACATGGCGTATAAGAAGTTGACTCGCAGGTCATACACAATTATAAAGACAACCATATGGCTCCTACCGGTTGTGTACTCATCGACATGCAAGTCGTGAAACATTACAAAACATGATCATCGCATACAATATACACATCACATCGTGGGCCATACCATATCACAGAAAACACTCCCTGCAAAAACAAGTTAGACGCCTCTACTTTGTTGTTGCATGTTTTACGTGGCTCATGGGAGTAGACGCTAAGAACGATTTTTACCTACGGAAAGCCACAACGGTGATATTATGGTTGCCAAACTCCGGTGTTAATCCCATGACAACTATAGTGAGAGAAACTGACATCCACCAGCCGCATGTGTGGTACAAGCCACACGTCAAGTGCGGAGCCGGTCTCGCGAACGACGTCGCGTAAGGTTGGCCTGGACCGCTTCAATCTCACTATCCCGCGTCATAAGAAGAACACAAACAAGAGGCTTGCAACAGAAAACATCAATGCCCGCAACAACCATGTTGCGTTCTACTCGTGAAACACATCTACGCATAGATCTAGCTCTGATACCACTGAAGGGTTACGCGGCATAGTAAATCAAAATTTTCTACGGAGCGAACAGAGGGAAAGCCAAGATCTAATCTAGGAGATGCAAACAACGAGAGAGATTGGATTAGATCTTCATACCCTTGAAGATTCGCACAGCGGAACGTTCGTCGGAACGTGGGTGATGTAGTCGTACTCTCTTCTCCTCCTCGCGATCCGATCCGATCTAGCACCACAAGTGGTGGTGCCTCCGTGAGATGCACACGTGCAGCACCTCGACGTCTCCTCCTTCCTCGGACCAGCAAGTATGGTGGAGAGATAGATTGGATCTACAACACGACGGCGTGGTGTATATGGTGGAGAATTTCTGCAGCAGGGCTTCGCCTACAAACAGTCAGGAGGGAGAGAGGAAGGTAGCAAGGCAGCTAGGGCTTGGAGGAAGGTGTGTAGGGGAGGGGGCGCACCAGCCCTCTATATATAGAGGGGGGGGGGGCGGCCAGCCCTTGCCCCTCCTCCAAGCCTATCTCTAGTTTAAACGATTTAAACTCTCCCTTCTAGAAACCCTATCTCTAGTTTAAACGATTTAAACTCTCCCTCTTCTAGAAATTCTATCCCGAGATTTAAACGAGTTAAATCTCTCTAGAATCGGCTGGGCCCTATGGGTCCTTGTGCCCCTGGCCCAATGCGGCCAGGACACTCCCTCATAGGCCCATGCCCCCTCCCGTAAGGTGGGGCCACGTTGGTCCCCTTCCGGAAGGTTCTAGAAGCTTCCGGTACAATACCGATTAACCCGGAACAATTCCGAACTCCAAAAACTGCACTGCCTTATATGAATCTTATTCTCCGGACCATTCCGGAACCTCTCGTGATATCCCGGATCCCATCCGAGACTCCGAACAAAAATTCATAAACCAATTATCCAATCTATCCTAGCGTCGAGACACGTTAAGTGTGTGACCCTGCGGGTTCGAGAATATGCAGACATGATCTTCTATCAATAATCAACAGCGGGGTCTGGGCACCCATATTGATTCCCACACATTCATCGATGATCATATCGTATGAACCACGATGCCAGGATTCAATCAATCCCATATATATATTCCCTTCGTCTCGCGATATTTTACTCGCCCGAGATTCGATCATCGGTATCGTCATACCTAGTTCAATCTCGTTCACAGCAAGTACTTTACTCGTTCCGTAATCCGATATCACTTTGTGATTAACTCCTTAACCACATGCTTGCAAGCGGTGTTGATATCGATTACCGAGTGGGCCCGAAGTATATCTCTCTGACTTGGGAGGGACAAATCCCATCTCGATACATACAACCCAACAGATACTTTCCGATCACCTGAGAGACACCTTTATGATCACCCTCTCATAGGATGACGTTTGATGACCTCAAAGCTTTCTTCCGATACCAGGGAGTTGTATTATCTCATGGTCTAAGGAATACAATATTTGACATAAGAAAAGCTTCGCAAAGATGAACACGATGACACGATCTAATTGCTTCGCTTAGTTTGGGTCTGTCCACCATATCATTCTCCCAATGATATGATCTCATTATCAATTGACAACTCATGTCTATGATTAGGAAACCTTAACCATCATTGATCAATGAGCTAGTCCATAGAGGCGTACTAGGGACACGGTGTTGTTCACAAACCACACAAGTATTAAAGTTTCCGCTTAATACAATTCTAGCATGGAATATAAACATTATCATGAACAAGAATTATAATAATAACATCTTTATTATTGCCTCTAGGGCATAATTCCAACAGGACTCGGCCATGCGGAGATTGTCATCGGTACTGTCACCCGGAGCTCCGTATGCAAGCAATCTCATCTCCACTGTGCACTTCTGTAGTGAAAAAACCCTACCATGCCGGTGCATTCCTTCTTGCATACGAAATAGGTGTTGAACACCCAGATGGCATGCACGATCTTGAGGAAGAGTTTCCGGCTCATCCTAAAACGTCATCGAAACACGGCCTCTTCGTGCAACGGCTCGTCGGTGAATTGGTCGGCATAAAACATGTAGTAGCCCCTCCATCCGCTGCCTTGAATTGGTCGGCGCTGCAGTGTGCATGTACAGTCGGGCCAGGGAGGCGAGGATCTGCATGTGCTCTTCATCTTCGGGGTCTGCGGTGGTCTCTTCCTCCAGCAACATGGCGAATATCTCCTCGTCGTCGGAGTCCATGTCCGAATCCGCAAAACGTCGAACACTTTGCGGGTGAGGTGGGCGGGAGCTAGGAACGAAGTCGAGCTGCGGCGAAGGCCGGAGAAGGCGAAACAAGGCCTAGGATGAGGGGAAGGGATGCAGCGGCGGACCTTTCTATAGGCATGGATTCAGCTGGGATGGGTGGGGCTTCGCCGACGATGACATGACGACGAGGGGGCAGCTGGGAGAAAGCTCTGTGCCATGGGAGAGCCGAATCAGGGTGGGGAAGGGGTTGTGTCACCGATAGGGTTGGCCCACCCTTTTTTCGCTTCATCAGGCGTTTCCAGGTGGTTTCGAGCGCCCCGGGTTTGGTCTAGAAACTCCGGATGTAAAATGAGACAAATCCGACGTAAACTAGGCGCATAGAAACACGACCGGATAATTTATCGCCGTCTGGATAAAAAACATTCTAGAAAGGTTCTCCTGGAAGCGCGAGTAGAGATACTCTAAAAGTTTTAGCTATTAGACGAAAGACAATATATGCCGCGGCTTTGTAGATAAACCGGTGAGTGCCCAGGATATCATCTTACAGATCACCCGTACCATTTATATGTGACAGCAACATTGATCCGTAGTACTACTGATTTTTAAGGCAAACCCCACCATATGATGTTCCCAATAGCTAAACCGCTGAGATTGGATCTGTTTGTTGTCGCCTCATTAAAATACCCTTGCCATCAACTTAATTGAAAATTAGTATATTATCATGAAACTATGTTAATTCCAAGATGCATCTTCTGATGTTAATTTGGTATGTTGTAAACATTACTATTTTTTATAAAGTTGGTCAAACTTAACCTAGAAAGTTAGACATAAAAGAACATTTATCTATGAACAAAGGGAGTAGGTTTCATGGTTGTGATAATTGCAAAGGGGGTCCACATATTTCATCAAACTCAAGCCGCAGTCCACTCCATCTAAGTTCCATCTATAGCCGAGGTGGACTACAGCTTTATATTGGTAAAGATTGATCGCGAATATGGAAATCGACTTTGTGCATGTATCTTGATGTGTATATTTGTGGCAAACAAACAGGTTAACCAAGTATGGATTCTGCCTTGCCTCTTTTTCTTCACAAGCGTGGTGTGGGCCACGGTTTTGTGGCAAACAAACGTGTTACCTAGGCCTGTACAAAAGCGGGTTAGACAGTTTCATCTAGTTTATATTTTTGTACTAGTTTGGAGGTGCAGATTTGAGTTGTGAAATAAAATAAACTACGCTTCCAGTAGCCGATTTTCAGTGGTTTTATCAGTTTGTATTTTTGCATACCCCTATGGTTACCACAATTGTGGCAAATCTTGGCTAGAAAATGTTACTGTGATAATTGGGGTACCTGACTAGGATCCCAGTGTGGCACACCACAATTGCAGATGCAACCAAACACTTGCCATTGCCTAATTGTGATATGCCCTAAGCTTTAAGGTAGCCATTATTTGCTGAATCTTTAAGGGGTTCTTACTTCTCAGAGACTTTATCCAACTAGGATATAGACTAAAATGCAACACTTAATCATCTAAATTTCATATCTGACGTAGATGCAATTTCAGTCGAAAAATGGATGTGCACCCGAGCTCCATGAGCCCTTTTTTTTTAAATTGAAAACTTGATTTCGATGTTCCACACGGGGATCTGTATTTTGTTATTTTTGTCGAAGATAGAATATAAGGTATTCGGTATTGAAAATTTACACACGGGAGAATAAATCATTGACTGCATTATCATATTTTTTTTCAAACAACTGAAGATTTAAATTTGGTTTATTTTGAAGTTTTCAAAAACGATGCCCCGGTGCTAAAATGACGCACCCCAATTTCAGTATCGTTGTATTTTTGTTTTTGGAGAATTCCGTGAGCTTTATTAATCAAAAAACACAGAGTTACAATCAGCTTCTAGGCGGTGAACTAAAAACCTTGGACACTCCGATAGCCACTTCTGCGACACCACATTGTTACAAGCGTACTTATCACAATTGTGAGCCGCATTATTTGCTGTCCGACGGACTGAACATAAACCAAAAGATTCACTCCAATTTCAGTCTCTTTATTGATGATCAACGGCAGCAACAACTTTTTTTTTCAGAGAACTCTTTGGCGACAAAACTAAAGATTCACAAACCCGGCCGGCCCACCGGGGATTGCCCGCCGCAGGCCGCAACCCCAGGCAAAGAGGCCGTTTTACAACTTGCTTTTGCTCCCCTTCCAATACGAGCCGTGGGTGCGTGGCCGTCACGAAACACTCCTCGTCAAACTGGGCCGTGGGTGCGTGGCCGTCACGAAACCTCTCTGGTCTACCGTTTCAGTTTCCCTTTCAGAAATGGGCTGTGGCCTATGAGTGCGTGGCCGTCACGAAATGACCTCGTCGTCCACCACTTCCTTGTACAGTACTACAACTCGACTGCGAGAGATCTCCTCCTCCTTCCCCGGCGACGGTTATATATATACCTCGCCGTCCTCGCCTACCTCACCCCACCCACTACACCTAGCAATTCCCCACTCCGGCCTCGATGGCGCGCGGCGATACCAACTCCGGAGAGCTCCCCAAGCCCGCGTTCTCGATCGACAGCTGCGTCGGGGCGCCCCACCAGAACAAGCGCGTCGTTCGCGAGGAAGGCCTCAAGGATCTCGTCGCGGCGCTCGAGGGCTTCGTGTCCGCCGACGACCGCCGGTACGACGAGCACGAGTACGAGCAGGCCATGGACCGCTGCTTCTACTTCCTCAGGAGCGGGTCCGCCACGGAGCGCAAGGACGCCTACCGCGCCATCGGCCTCTACGCGCTCACCGTCGGCCCCAAGGCCGAGGTCCTCGACAGGCTGTTCGACCTCGACCGCCTCTCCGGGATGGTCCCGTCGTCGCCCTCGGACGCGGAGAGAGCGGTCGCCGCGATCAACTGCCTCGCCGCCGCCACCCTCGCCTGCGCGCAACGGCCAGCGGAAGCCAAGCGGCCCCTGAAGGCCATCTGGGAAGTGATGGGAGAGGCCGGTACCGCTGCCGTCCCGCGGGTCCTGGCCGCCGCGATGTCCGCGTGGACCGTGGTCCTCCCCGCCGTGCGCGACATCAGGGGCATGGCCCCGTTCGTCCTCATCGCCAACCTCCTCAGCGCCGACGACCCTGCCGTCCGGATGGCCGCGGGCGAGGCGCTGGCCGTGTGTATCGAGCTCAACATCCTGCCTCGCCAGCCCGAGCCGCCTCGCTGGTGGAACGACAAACGAGCGGAACCTAGACCCGGGGACAGGCCGTCGCTCGAGAGCAGGGTGTCTGAGCTCGCCTTCCCGGAGGAGAAGTACGCCCACAAGAATGAGCACGCCGAGGAGATCGGCCTGTTCCGGCAGATCGACGACTTGCTCAAGAAGAACAAACAGCAGATCGAGGACTTGCTCAAGAAGAAGAACAATGAGCGCCCGGAGGAATCGGACGGGCCTGCAGGCGTCGTCAAGGTCTCCAAGCGGTGGGTGAAGCTGGTCCAGATCAACTTCCTCAAGCAGTACATCGGCGAGGGCTTCGAGACTCACTTCAGCCTCAACCTGCCACTCTTCCGGGACAACTTGGGGCTCACCAGGGCTGCCGGCGGCGCCGACGAGGAAGAGGGCGTGCCGGCCCATGAGAAGAAGCAGCTCAGGAAAGACAGAGATAGGCAGATGAGTCTGGCCGTGAAGAGGGATCGACGGGACAAGGCGACACAGTATGACGACTAATAAGCGCCCAATTCTCAAGTTCTCTCTTGTTTCTTCAGCTTTGATAGAGGGTCTGCGGTTGGTTTATCTCTAGCAGGACGCATGTTTTCTTTCGTTAATTCGCATGAAAAAAACAATTTGGGAATGTTTGGGAGATGAAAATTCGAGAACAACGTTAATACTGGTGCTCAATGTATGTTTGGGAGGAAAATAAAGGGCTTACATGTAATAGTACTTTGCTATTGATCATGTAGTTCTACTTGGTCGATTTCATAACAATGCTTGAATATGTAGATCCCCTTGGTCGATCTCGTTTTTGTCAAAAAGTAAAAATTAACCTCCCCTTTTTGTTTTTTTGTGTTTTGTTTCAGTAGTTCTCATTTCTTCATTCTCGCTTCTATTTCCTCAATTCAGCCATGTGGGGAGTAGCTTCATTCGTTCATGAACTGGTCTCTTCTTCGTTTTTTCATTTAAAAAAAGGGTAAATCTATCTTTAGGACGGTCGGTGGTTGTCAATTTTCGGCGGGCTCATTGTATCCCTTCGATTAGAATCTAGCGTTCCTTCTCCTCGTCTACTCTCGTCAGTCCACATCTCCTTGAGGACTATCCCGACACCCATCACTGCCCAGCTCGCTCCCCTGCAGCCCGACCTAAATCGACTGCGCCGCCGCCGCCCTGCTGCTCTGTCCCCTCGTCCCGGTCCAGCTCCTCCGCTGCAACCCACCTCTGTACGGTCGTCGCGTCCTGCGCAGATTCTTCTACTATGGCCTGTCCCTGCTAGGACACCGCGCCGCCCTTCCTGCAACCGGTGGCAGAGGCCTATAGGCGCAAGCTAGCGGCGGCCTGAATGCGCGCAGCGTCCCAAGGGTACATACCTGCAGTGGCCTGAGTGAGCGCGTCTGATAGCACGAGGCGTGTGGTGGCCCGGGGTTGAGGAGGCGCCGCCTGCAGGCGCATCTGGTGCTTGACAAGCAGCGGAAGAGGGTCGGGAGTTGCTCGACGATGCGGCAAGTCTACTTCCCGCTGGTCTCTGTATCTCTGTCTGTACCTAGATTTGTACAAATCAGTAGAAGTAGAGAGCAACAAAAACTGTACTAGATAGATAGCATTGCAGCTGTTATCTCTAGTGCACTTAGGAGTAATCAGTGTATGTATAAACATGGATGTATCTCTGCTGTCTATGCTCACTTGTAATTCACTTGATCAATTGGTGCATCAATTTTCTGTACCTACTTCTCCGCAGACGTTAGGGAAATTACAACAAGCATTTGTGGTGCTGCAAGAACTGAATACTGATGTTGTCGCTGGACAGAAGGTCAGACTGTTGAAAATTTTGAACTCAAAATAGGGATTACTCCGCTTTTGGTTACTATAAGCTAATGTTTGATGGATTAGTGGTGTCGCACACTTTTTAACAATTGTGGAAGATCAAAGGGTTACATAAATAGAAGGTTTTCATATATATGGTTAGTTCTTGTAGATCGCTTGAACACAAGAGATATGATGGATAAATGGCATTGGCATCAGTGTGAATCGTGTTGTGTGCGACTCAAATCAAAGAGAAACAAGATATCACTTGCTCTTTAACTGTCCATTTGTTGCAAATGTTAGGCGGACCAGGAAGGTGATTTTTAAGATCTCCAGCTCGTCATTTGCAGGGTTAAGCCCACACATAAATCTCTTTTAGTTGCTTGGATAAATTCTTTTTAGTTGGTTTTTATTTTAGTTCTAGTTTAGTATTTTTTTATTCCATGTCATCCACATAGATTTAATATGTTCATATTTTTTAGTGTTTGAAATTGTTCCTCAATTTCGGTCTACTTCAAATCATGCCAATAAGTGGTCCATCTAGTCTATCGAATGACACTAGCATTAGTTTAGCACTCCAGCAAAATCTTATCAATCTCCTTCGTTGTGAATAATCATCTATGGTACTAGGATCATGTTTAGCTTGTGGGTTATCATGTACTCCCTCCGTTTCATAATACAAGATGTTATCCAATTATGTTTAGATTCAGATTTAGTACTTTGCACCAAAGATTCAATTTAGTTGTTGTTCATGTCTACAAGATTAGAAATCTTACATCTTACGGAATATTTTTTAATGGGTAACTGTCACATAAACTGGTGGATAATTTGTATACATATGCTTGGATAACTGCTGCATAAACTAGTAGATAACTTATATACATATGCCTGGATAACTGATGCATAAACTGGTGGATAACTTGTATATATATGCTTGGATAACTGTTGCATAAACTGGAGGATAACTTATATACATATGCCCGGATAACTGATGCATAAACTGGTGGATAACTTGTATACATATACCTTGATAACTGCTGCATAAACTGTTGAATAACTTGATTTTTCATACCCCATGTATGATTTCTTATCTTTGATTATGATTTTTACTTTCTTCCTACTATCAAGTTTTTAGTGTATTTGTCTAATAACACAAAACACTGTTGGATATATGTTTAGTGATGATTTGTTGTGTAACTTTTATATATTAGCATTGATAACTATACTGTTAACTGGGTGAATAACTTGCACTCATATTCCTGGATAACTAACTGCAGTGTTAGCTACTGGATAACTTGTACTCATATACCTGGATAATTGTTGTATAAACTGGTGGATAACTTCATTTTTATATCTAATGTGTGATTTTTTATCTATGATTGTGCTTTTCTACTTTATTCCTACCATCATATTTTAATGCAATTGGCTAGTCACACATAACACTGCTGGATATATGTCTAGTGATAATTTATGGGGTAACTACTACATATAAGCATGGATAACTATAGCGTTAGCTGGTGGATAACTTATACTCATATTACTGGATAACTGCTATGTTAGATGTCTGATAACAAGTACTCATATGTCTGGATAACTACTATATAAACGGGTGGATAACTTGATAATTATACCCTCTATTTGTTATTTCCTATCTCTGATTGTGCATAGACATCATACCTTCATTCATAACTTGCATAATAGCATTTGTGTGCGTAACATCAGCATGTTCCTCCTCTTTTATTTCGTGGTCCGGTCCGATATTAAGATTGATATCTATGGTGTCTCCATTGTACAACCAAAATATGCAACATGTTAGGAATTTAGGTAGCAATAATAGTATGTCAATTTAGTAATAATACGACGAAGCCGAGCGGGCCGCTACTCCGAGGTCAGAGATGACATGTGAAGCAGCAGAGCGGCACGAGGTGATCATGGCAGTGGTGGCGCAGCAGGCCGACGAGAAGGAGCTCGCGACACGCCGTGTCAAGCAGGAGATCGACAACATCGCTCCCTGACTCTGAGTGATCGCCGACCATGTCGCCGATGCAACTCGCGGGTTCCTGTGAGGATTCCCAGCGCCGCTTTTTGGTTAGGCTTGGGGTTAGAGTTGCGACTTCTTTTATGATGATCCAATGTATATATAATCTACTATACGTGATGATCCGAAGTTTGATCTGACCGTGTTCGTGTTTAATTCTACCACGAAGGCAGTGCTGTTTGAATTTTCAAAAGTTTACTTTTGTAATTCAGTATCTATTTGTGCCGATGCATCTGCGAACTAAAAAGGTGTTTAGATTCACTCTTATATACTACAACCTGAAAAAAAAACTCATTGTTATGAGTGGACAAATTTTGGGTCCGAAATTTTTTGTCAAAATATATCAACATGTGATCTAGTTTTAAAGATTTTGTCGCGACTAGACCAACAGTAAAAACAGATTCTAAATCGGACGAATGATTTGAACTAAAAAGACATTTTAAAGTTCTATAATTAAACTGAGCTGGCTAATCGTATTTAGAGCTTGAGCTTGGGGTGCGAACTCGTTTTGTATCTAGAGATTGGGCTGCAGACGGGACAGGCACGCGGGGCGAACGGCCGGACGCGGCCACGCGGTGTGTCGCCCGCGTAAATTCTGCCCGCCAGCTTCGATTATTTCTGGAATGTCCGGTAGGTAGAAAAGTCCTAAAAAAAAGCTCTAGAAAAATCTGTAGACTTCATTTTCATGCCCCTGGGAAAACAGACAGCGAAGTCATGAACAATCTGGGGGAAAGGAGGTGCCTTGGCGATGTCTGAGGCAACCTGGGTGTCAGCTCGCCAGTAGCGTCCCTGCGGTCCCTCCCTCTGCGCGTTCTTCCGCCGGCCATGGAGCTCTCGTCCTCCCCCTGCCCTCCTTCTGAGTCCCTCTGCGGCCGCCGTTGGGCGGACGTGGCCGATGAGGTCGACGAAGAAGAGGCGGCGAGGGTGGAGGAGTCGCGGCGCTCCTCACCGCCGGAACTCCCGACCCTTGGGGAGTTCTTGGACCTAGCTTGGCGCGTGCGTGGCGATAGACGGAAGGATCCTCGGCGGCACTCGGCGGCTCGTCCATCGGGAGGCTCGGCGCCGGCGCGCTTGGTGGGCGGAGGTCTGGAGGCTCGTCGGCGGTTCCTAAGCGCGGCGCAGCGGGACTTTGCGGGTGGGGATCTGGCCAAGGGGAGCTGCCCCGGCGACCGGTCCTAGCCTGGAGGCCCCTCTGCGACGGCCGGGTGCCGCTCGTCGGGGTCTTCACCGCCGCCGCCGGTGTTTGCCAGGGGGGAGGGTGACCTCTCCCTCCCGCTGTCTGGCGCAGGGCCTCCTGGGCCGGCCAGTGTAGAGCCCACGCAGGGGCTCTGCGTCCTGGATGGGCCGCTTCCGGCCTGGCGCAGTCAGGACGTTAGAGACCAAGACGGTGCGGCCCATAACGTCGCTCCGCGGACGGTGGGCCAGGCTTGGCCGGTTGGGGCCTGGCTTTGAGTACACAGGGGGGCGCCCTGTCTAACCCTAGCTTCTCCTGCATCGCCCGCGGACGCCCGCCGCCACGCTTCGCTCGCACGCTCGGTTCGCCAGCACCCGCCGCCGCCGCTGACTGTCTCCTTCGCCGATGCCCTCATGAAGCGCCATTAGGCGGACTCCTCCCCCAGCATCTCTCCCTCCCCCGACATCACCGTCACACCCGACCCCCCTTTCATGTCCCCCGTCCGCCGCCTGCGGAACCCTACCGGCCGTCGGCCCGCCGTTCGCCGGCCAGGCGGTCACCTCTGCGCCGCGGCGAGGGGGAGCTCCACCGGGAGGGTCGGGCTAGCAGGGCGGCTGAGCCACGGGAGCCGTCCCGTGCCCCCTGTACCACCCGCATTCCCCCATGGCGCGGTCTCCGCGGGGCCGGTCGCCGGCGCGCGGCCGGTCTCCTCCTCGCATGGACCCCTCCCCGGATGCTCTGCGCGATCTCCACCGTGATCTGGAGCGACAGGCGTCTGTGCAGGGGCGGGATGGTAGCAGCTATGGCGGGCGGTATGGGCGAGATGGTGAGCCTGCTCGCGCGCATGGTGGTCGTCAGATGGTGGTGTCGTCCGCATCGGCCTCGGCGGCACCGTCCGTACCGAAGAGGAAGAAGAACAAGAAGCGCAAGAAGACCCAAGGCTTGGGCACCGGGATCCCGCAGGGTGGTGCGGGCACGGGAGGGGGCCAGCTTGGACACCCGACCATGCCGCCACCCACGGGCGGGGCTTCCACGGTTGCCGGGGCCTCTTCTCGTCCGAAGTCCCCCACTCGCAACAAATGTTTCAATTGTGGGGAGGTTGGCCACTTTCGGTCCGACTGCAAGGAGCCCGAGCACTGCCTGTTCTGTGGAGATCCGTCGCATCGTGTTCTTGAGTGCACCACTCGCTCTCCCACCGTGAGCGCAGTACCCTGGAGCTGATGGGCCACGGGATTGACCTCGGCTTCTACTACATTGATCTGGGGAAGGTGGCACTGTCTGTTCCGCAGAACCTGGCTGAGATCCGCGTGCTGCCTGACCAGGACCCTCCTCTTTCGGTGGAGGTGACCGAGGACATCATCCACGCAGAGTTGAGGTCGTATGACTCTGACTTCGTGTGGAACGTGAGGGAGACTGCCCCCATGGTGTTCTCGGTGATCTTCCCGTCTAGAGTGGCCCTGCGTGCTCTATCCTGGAGTCAGTCGACGTTTCTCCTGATCCATAACATCAAGGTTTCAATTCGTGAGTCCTGTGTCCATCCTGATACCACTGCGGCACTCTCGACAGTGTGGGTCCGGATCCATGGCATCCCTGAGGAAGCAAGACAGGAGAAGTATATCAGACTCATCACCCAGGCCATTGGAAAGTTCGTGGGCCTCGACGTGGACTCCCTTCGGGGCCAGGGTCCGGTGCGGGTCCAGGTCCGTCACCCGGATCCGTCCAAACTGGACTGCACCCTCCCGCCCTTCTACTTCGGCACGCCGGGCAGGACCCTTACTGTGGAGCTGGAGCGGGAGGAGGTGGGGTCTCGGTCCCCCTCGCCTGACCTCTCTGAGCACCATCGTGACCCGAGGGATGGTGGCGTGGACTTTTCTAGTGAGGAGGATTCGTGGGATGATCAGGACCCTCCTGCGCCGGCTCCTGCCTCCCAAGGGGCGGCGCCCCCTCCGGCGACGTCCGGGAGGATGGGCCCCTCTGCGGCTACTCTAGGCTGGGGGCCGGTACTCACTCTGTACCTCCCCCGGTGGACGTCCCTAGGTGCCACCGTTCGGATCCTCCGATTTCAGAGGAATTGGGCTTGGCACCCTATGGGTCGAACCTGGGAGAGGGACTAGAGGCCCTGGGGCTCTCTGGCTAGGCAGAGACCCATTCTGGTCCGAGGTCCAGTCCCACGACAACTCGAGCTTCCTCTAGTGAGGGCATGGTGGTGGTGTCGCCTTCCTCCCCTCGCTCCCCCGGGGCTATGTGCTACACTCTCTCCCCGGGTTCCCCGCTGGCTTCACCTGCGAAGCTGGCGATCGGAGCCCCGGCGACCCTGGCTCCCCCCAGCGGTGTCGCTCTCGGTCTTCCCCGACACCCCCGAGGCGACGGTCAAGGCTCACCCCTCGCGTCGTCCTCGGCCCCCACCTCCTCCGCCTTCTCGCGCCAGTGCCAGGATTACTACGGCGAGAGCCAGGACCGGCGGAGAGTGGCGCGAGCCGACTGTCCTTGAGCAGGCGGAGGCGCTGGCGGTGTCCCGCAACCTTGACCCTGGTACGTCTTGTCCTTCCCTCCTACTTTTGTTTCTTCTCCTCCTTCTGGGTCCAGTTTCTCGGTCTTGGCAGATGTTCCAGAGGAGCAGTTGGCTATTGTGGCCAGGGATAGCGGGATTGTGTTCCGTGGGGAATGCGGCCCCCGCTTAGAGCAGATCGCTGCTATTAAGGTGAAGGAGGTCTATGAGGGGTTTCTGGCAGCCTCTCGTGCTCAGGCAGAGTAGGAGAAGCTGGCTAACCTTCAAGCCTCCACTAGCACTAGGCTGCAGGGCCCGATGACTAGGGGGAGTAGTCCACCTCGTCCTCTGGGTGCAGAGATCTCCCTCACGACCCCCCAGGCAGGGGGAAGAGGGGGAGACCTCCCAAACCTGTGTCCAGGCCCTCGACAGGAGGTAGGGCCCGATCTGTCCCCCGTAAGGGGTCTCTCTTCGATAGTGTGCCCCAATGAGTCGCCCGATATTCCTTTTGGACTGGAACATCTGCGGTTTTGGGCATGATGGTCGCAGGCAACAACTGAGAGATTACCTAAGGCAGAAAGACGTTGATATAGTGGGCCTACAGGAGACGATTAGGCAAGACTTCTCGATCCCTGAGCTGTAGGGATTGAGCCGCCACAGGTTTGCCTGACATTGGCTGCCGGCCAATGGCCACTCTGGAGGGATCCTCTTGGGCGCTAAAGAGGATACCTTTGAGGTGTTGGACATGGACCGCGGGGAATTCTTTGTGAGCATGGAGCTCACCCATAGACGGTCGAACCTCAGTTGGGAGGTGATCATTGTCTATGGCCATGTGGACCATCGTCGCTCCCCTGCTTTCCTGGCTGAACTCTCAGCCAAGGTGGGGAGATGTACTAGACCGGTGGTGGTGGCTGGGGACTTTAACCTTATTCGGTCCCCGAAGGAGAAGAGCTCGGAGAATGTAGATCGCTCTAGGATGCGGATGTTTAATGATTGCATTGCGGAGCTTGCCTTGCAAGAGATCCCCCAGGTAGGGGGTCGATACACCTGGTCTAACAACCGGGCGGACCCGATCAGGAGTGTGCTGGATCGGGTCCTTGTATCGGTGGAGTGGGAACTGTCCTACCCCTTGTGCTCCCTTCGAGCGGTGATGAGGGTCGGGTCGGACCACTGTCCGCTCCTTCTCTCAACTGGTGGCGGTTCTCCGTCGAAGCCTAGTCGGTTCCACTTTGAGAACTTCTGGCTGCATCAGCCAGGGTTTGTAGGGTTGGTCCAGGAAAAGTGGAACACAACGGCTTTGTCTGTCCAGGGAGCTCGATCTGCGGTCGATGTTTGGCATGGCTGTGCTCTGTTGGCCCGACAGTTCATGCGTGGGTGGGGGGCCAACCTTGGCGCCGAGTTGCGACGCAAGAAAGGTGACCTCCTGACTGCTATCCAGGACCTGGACAGGGCAGCGGACACAGTGGGTATCTCTATGGAGGATTGGCTCCATAGGTACGCCCTGGAGGATTCTCTTATGGAGATTTATAGGGGCGAGGAGACGTTTTGGCGGCAACGGAGCCGCCAAAACTGGCTCCTCAAAGGGGATGCGAATACTTCCTACTTTCATGCCATTGCGAATGGCAGACGTATGAAGTGCTCTATCCCCTGCCTCTGGGAGGGGGGGGGGGCGACTCTTGGAGGAGGCCAAGGACGTCACCTCCCATATTTACTCTTTCTACAAGGCGCTTTTCTCGCCTGGCCCCGGGTCAGGGTTCGCGTTAGCCGGAGACTTTTGGCCAGAGGGGGCCAGAGTTTCCGACGTGGAGAACCAGGAGCTCACGCTCCCGTTCTTGCCAGCTGAGGTGGGGCAGGCCATCATGGAAATGAAGGCTAACTCGGCCCCGGGCCCGGATGGTTTGCCTGTTATTTTGTTCCAGAGGTTCTGGGAGAATATTCAGGGGGTGGTGATGCCCATGTTCCAGGAATTCTACATTGGGACCCTTGTGATGGCGCGGCTTAACTTTGATGTGATTACCCTGATCCCCAAGGTTGTGGGGGCCATGGATATTCGGCAGTTTAGGCCGATTACGATAATCAACGTAATCCAACGGATTATGTCTAAAGTATGTGCATGTAGGTTGGCTCCTATCATGGAATGCCTGACGCACCCGTACCAGTTTGCCTTTCTTAAAGGCAGATATATCCATGATGGGATCCTGGCTCTCCATGAGATCATCCATGAGGTAAAGGTTAAGCGCCACCGCGGCGTCTTCCTGAAGCTCGACTTCCAGAAGGCGTATGATAGGCTAGATTGGGTCTTCCTTCGCCAGGTCCTTCAGCGTAGGGGGCTCGATTATCGCATGATAGGATGGATCATGCAGATCGTCATGAGTGGGAACACGACAATAAACATAAGTGGTGAGGTGAGCCCCTATTTCAAGCCCACATGCGGGGTGCGATAAGGGGACCCGATCTCGCCAATTCTGTTTAATGTTGCGGTGGATGCCCTTGCGGAAATCATGGAGAAAGCCAAGATTTCTAGCCACATTTTGGGTGTGGTGGGGCATTTTTCCCTGGAGGTGGTGTGACCCACCTCCAATATGCTGATGACACCATGCTAATGGTGGAGGGCTCAGAGCAGGATATCATCAATCTGAAATTCCTGCTTCTGTGCTTTGAGGCCATGTCCGGCCTAAAAAATAACTTTGACAAGAGTGAAGTGATGGTTCTTGGCTACCCCTTGGAGGAACAACAGAGGATTGCCGATAATCTGAACTGCCGACTGGCTTCTTTCCCCATGAACTACCTGGGGATGCCAATCAGGGACACTAGGATTCTCTCTCGAGACCTGGAACCCCTTATGGGTCGGGTTAAGGCGAAATCCGAGCCATGGCAAGGCAGGTTCACTTCCAAAGGGAGCAAGACTATCCTCATTGACTCCTGTCTCTCCAGCCTCCCCATGTACATCATGGGGTTATATATCCTTCAGGAGGGCGTGCACGCCAACTTTGACAAGGAGCTGTCCCGATTCTTTTGGATGGCTAACGACGGCCACCAGAAGTATCATATGGTTAAGTGGGCGGATATTTGCACCCCCAAGGACCATGGGGGCATAGGGATCCTTTCGTCCCGTCACATGAATGTGGCCTTGATGCTTCAGTGGGTTTGGCGGATCCTGATGGATGACGGCGGCCTCTAGCTTCAACTAATCAAAGCGAAGTATTTGCGTGGGCGTCCACTTCTGGCTTGTGATCGTCGGGAGGGATCTCAGTTTTGGAGATCGATCCAGGACATCAAGCCGGCAATCCGGAAGGGACTCTCTATTACCATAGGTAATGGGAGAGATTCCGTCTTCTAGCTTGAACCCTGGGTGGGTGGGCGGCCCTTGCGCCTTGAGGCTCCTAAGGTGTTCGCGATTTGCGCAGACCCTTTGCTCTTGGTGGCGGATGCTTTCCAGGACGGGGGCTGGCAAGTTGAGTTCCGCCAGAACCTCGGGGAGGCCGAGAGGGCCTCTTGGGAGGGACTGCGAGACAGCCTCCCGTTGTCTTAGTCCCAATCCCTAGATATGATGTATTGGCGTCTCTCTCCCTCGGGCGTGTTTTCGGTGGGCTCGATGTATCGGGCCCTGTTTAGTGGGCCGCCCATGCCCTGGACGGCCCCTCCTGTGGAAGGCCCCTCTCCCCCTTAAGATTAAGATTTTCCTTTGGCAGCTGCTGCGGGACCGGCTACCTTCAAGCGTGGAGGTGGCCAAGCGTCATGGCCCTGGGGATGGGCTTTGTCCCCTGTGTGCGGTCCCGGAAATGGGGCACCACATTTTCTTCTCTTGCCCCGCTGCTCGTTTCCTTTGGAACTTCGCCCGGGAGGCTTTGGGGCCATCATGGCATGCCCCAGACCTGGGGGAATTCCTGGAAGACAATGCGAACCATACCGGAAAGAGGAGGTGCCTGTTCTGGTTTGTGTTTGCAGGGATGACCTGGACTTTATGGAATATCAGTAACAAGATGGTCATTGAGCGTGTCTTTCTTCGCCGTGCCTCTGACTCGATCTTCAAATTCTTGGCTTTTTTGCAGCGGTGGTACCCGTTGAGTAGGTAGAGGGACAGGGCGAGGCTGGATGGGATGATTGAGCACCTGCTGGTGGCGACGCGCCAACTTGCTTCTCCTCCCGGCCGTTGAGCGCGTCCTCTAGGCGCGTGTGTATCTATGTGCGTTGGGAGTGTGTTTTGTTGTGTGTGTGTTCTCTGACCTTTGTGGTGTGGACCGTTTGTCGTGTATGTTGGATGCTGTATGGATGTTGGTTTATTTATAAAGCTGGGCGTATGCCTGTTTCGAGATTTTCATGCCCCTAAAAAGAATCATGGGCCTAATTTAAAAAATGAGTCATTTTGGGCCTTGAAATAACGGAAATAAATTGGTTGTTTCTTCCATGGGCCATTCTACTTCCATAAGCATTACCCTCCTATCATATTGCACATGAAGAAAACCCTTCCACACCCGGCCATAACCTAGATATCCACATTTAGAAAAGGAGCGTGCTTGATGATTGTATGAAATCCTCAAATTTCCTTCAAAGTGAAAATAATTGTTATATTTATTTATTGAGAAAAGCTGGGTAATTTACAAAATTACAATCACATAACAGGGAGAAAAGCAATGAATCAATCTTTTTGCAATGCCCAAGAACAATGAGCAGTCATCAAATATCAATATAAAACACATCAAACAGAATATCCCAAGAAATTTAAGTATAGAAATCTGGGGAAAGAAATAAAAATATGGAACAATGAGATAAACAACATAGCTGCCCTGTTGATACTTTGATTTTTTTGAACGGGAAAAACCATGAAGGGTCTGAAATCTGCATTAAAACGACGGTGGGTGCACAATTACAAAGAGGACCTTCAGCAAGAAAGGAAAACATCATGGTGCTATACTTTTACAACCAACACCCCAAAAATAATTGCGAAAACACGATCAAGTCCCTAGTCGCCGCCGAACCTGGACCACCAGCCACGGCCACGCGATCGACTCCGCCGGGGACGATACCACTTGGTGGATAGGCGGAGTCGAGCGTCGCGCCGTGATCGGAGAAGACCCTCCAGCCAAGGAGGGAGACGATGCTTGAGCTCACCAACTCAGGCGCAGCAGGGGCATGCCCATGGCCAAAGGTAGCTCCTGCTAACATGTGTTAGCGCTTGGGAACTAATGTCGGTGCTGCAGATTCCAAGCGCACATCACGCCAGCTTCGTGAAGTCGCAACCCCCACTCCGCCCATCTTCTCTCCCTCGCCTCCTTGGCCAACCGAGAGAAGGAGCAGCATATCGGGGATACACCACCGAAGCCAGTGACACTTGAAGAAGACGCCTGCCTCACGCTTCTTCCTTCTGACACCCTCCATGGGACCCTGGAACAGAAGAAGAACAAGGACCACCCAGCACCACGTCGGAGCGCCAGCATGTACGAGCACTAGGACGACCACCTCTCCCTAGCGCAGATCTCACCACCGCACGCATCCCCCCTCGCAACCACTGCCGTCCAGAGGATACGTTACTGTCGCTTCACCTTGCAAGAAGAGGAGGACAGAAGCCCAACTTTTATTAAAGGAGGCAGCGCTGCCCACCACTGCTCCATACTCCAACTAGGGGATCCACCAAGCAAGGAGGACGAACCCTAGAAAGCACAGGATCTGGCTTCTCCGATCTTGCGCTACGCCTCGACTACCGGGCTTAAAGCCCAACACCGTCCAGCGGCCGAGACCCCTAATCCTACTCTGTACAGGCTACGCCAGCCAGCCAAGCCCACACCGAGCGGCAATGCCGCAAACGGATCATGGCCACCGACGCGGGGAGGATAGAAGACTCTCAACTAGAGAGAGGAGGAGAGAGAAAGAAAGGGGAAATGAGCGCTCCCCCGTTGATACTTTGATCCTACTTGCAGAAATGAAAGAGCATAACCCCCTAATGAGACTCGTAACCACACTTTGCGGGTAGCAAACATCCCATAAGCTTGAAATCAATGAAATATGAATGGAAAACAAACCGAAGAAACTTTGCAATGACACTAAAATCCAAAACTCCATATCCACTAAGGAGGATTAATCGAGGTTATAGAGAATACATAGAGAGAAAAAAACACATACACACACGCACGTGCACGCGCACGCACACATGGGCGTGACCACGACACAAGTAGGACACACACAAAGAAGACATTACATATAAGAATAAAGAAAAATCCTACAACACCAAATATGTAATTGCCAGCTTTTTGTGCACAACAACTAGCATATTCTCTCTATGACCATGTATGTATTCTCAACCTATATCAAACAATAAAACCTATAATGACCTTTGCATTTCTTGTTTTCATACTTGAGCAGTCCAGTATAAGTGATAGCTTTATCTACACACACTTATCTTCTCCTTTATATTTATACTATGTAATGGCCAACATTGATGTGTGACTGCTCATTGCAATATGATATCATTATTTTTATTCTCCATATAATATGTGAGATATATGCATTTATGTAAACTAGAACTGCACGAAACCTAGCAACTTTTTTGTTTTTGAAATATAGTAGCCAAAGAAAAATAAATATAGCATCACGAAAAATCTGCATATTACATGAACTACATGATTTTGCATGATTTTTCATGGCTTAAAGCAAACTGCTAAACTCCTTGTCATTTTCGGGAACACGTAGTTACCTCTGAGGTTCCTTCCCAAGATTTTAATCCGACGCTTGGTGTGGATGATGAAGGGATGTTTGGTGGTTTTTCAACAAGTCTGAACTGATGCACTGAACTCATCACTAGTTCGGAGGCAAATGCTTGATGTCCCATGACTCGGTCCTGGAGTTATCTTTTCGTTCATGTATAATTCACCCGATGTTACATGCTTTATTGTATAGTAAGTTAAATTTACTTGGGTCATGTGTAGTTACCATGGTATTCCATGCTCTTGTAACATTATTATTCAACTGCTTAATTTGGCAGTCTTATCAAAATCTAGCTAGCATTTTTTTTGGCAAATAGGCAGTTGTTAATGATGTTTGTTACCCATATGATCGATGTATGATGTGATGATTGGTATGTAGAGATTTCTGTATAAATTTATATGGTTGAGCTATGAATGAAATACATGGTGTACTCATTATTCCTTTTGGTTATTAATTATATATTTATTTGAATATTTTGAATTATTGCAAATATGAATTCGAATTTGAATGATATGGCACATATGAATCTTATGTTTACCTAGAGTATCGTGCAAAGTCTGGTAGGGGTACTACCCAAGGAAAAGTATGTTTGCATGTCATATCAAAAGGGGCCCACGATCTTTACCTAGAGCCTAATATTGGTTTTAGGGAAAGAAACTTTCCCCGTAGGATTTTGCAACCTGCTCAGATTTCTTTACCTAGAGTTTCTTCCCCTAGGTAAAGGTTGTTTACCTAGAGCTTGACAAGTGAACCTTAAGTAAAGGATTGTTTACTTTACAAACTTTCCTTAGGGTTCTTTACCTAGAGCAAGCTCAAGGTAAAGGCTTTACTTATGTTTTTTTTTGCATTTCACAGAGTTTCATGACTCTAAGTAAACTATGGATTTCTAGTAGTGTTTTTAGGGTAAACATGATCTCATTTTTATTTATTACAGAAATGTGGATAACCCTAGTCATAAAAATAAAAAAAATAAAAAATATAGAGTGAAGAATAAAGAAAGAGAGAATAAATAACATGGACTGAAGAAACATACCGATGACTTTAGTAAAGAGACTCAATAGAAAAATAAATTAAACAAGACTAATTGAAGAGATACTAAGGACTAAGATACGAAGAAGTTGTAATGAGATGATCTTCAGACTGAATCGAAGGTAACAAAGAACAAAGTGGATCATACTCAGTAAAAGAAAATAAGACACTATGGACTTTACCAAAGAGATCAAATATAGTGTGATACGATGGAATTAGAAAAAATAATAATACTAATCAAAACTAATAGTTCCCAATGAAGCACTGGTGTAACTGGAATACTAAAATAATAATAATAACTGAGAACTAAAACTAAAAAACATGTTTATTGAGTAAAAGAGAAAATAGTAGACTCCAAGAAGCTAAACTTCAGACTGAAATTGAGGTAGTCAAGACGAAAGTGGATCAAACTTAACAAAATAAAATAAGAAACTAAGGACTGGATCAAATAGATAAAAGATAACTAAAAGCAAATAAAAACAAGATGAATGAAGATATTGGATGCTGAAAAAAAGAATAATGTGAAAGTTAAAGAAAAAACTAAGGATTTGAGACTAAAGAAAAGAAGAAATGAGGAGACTAGTGGAAGAAAGAAGATTACAAAATAAAGAAAGAGATACAAGAAGTAACAATGGAACAAAAAATGATACATAGGTAACTAAATAGAAGTAAAGGATACTAAAGTAAAACCTGAGTAAATGAGAACAATTATTTTAGGGGCAAGAGCTATCTTCAAGGTGGAGCTTAACTTGATTAAATACACAGCACACCGAAAAGCTTGTGCAATTTTTTTAGCAAGGATAGCCAGTTTCATTTAAATCCTTACCTTAACCTTTAACTTACTTTTTTATATAAATTTGTCTTGTAGTCTTGTACACATGTACTTTTACAAAACCCCAAAATATAAATATATGTATTAGCAAAGGTAGTTTTTTTCGTAAAAAATGATAAGACTAAAGAGTGACAAATAAAGAAAGCTGACTGAACAATGAACAAAGATAAAAAGGAATAAAAATAAAAGTGGGTTGAGATAAAAGAAACAAAGCTAGAAAATGAAAGAAATATGAATGAGAAATGCTAAGATAGATGACTAAAATAAAAAATGATAAGAAATACGACTAAAGGAAGTAATAAGAATGAAATAAAAGAAGGAACTTAATGACTACACACATCAAGAAAATTGACAGAGTTCCTTTTACATTAGATATATACACATGTATATAAAGGTCAAGTTAAAACTAGAGGCTTGATATTGACATTCAATACGTAATTGATTGTAATATCCATTTAGGACCGAACGAGGGATAGGAATAGAATTTGTGCATTTGCATCCATGCATCTAAAAATGAGAGAAAATCTTGCGCACTTGATGAAAAAACATAAAGTGATTAAAGTTTCTTTTACTCCGATGACTTAGGCTTAGATCATCAGGTAAGTGCTATGAATTTCGGCATGACCTTTGTTAAACTTCTGTGTTACTGGGGGAGAGAAATTGAGTTCAACTCAAATATGAATAACAACAATCCAAATATGATTTTGAAATGGAATTTGAATTTCAATTAAGACACGTGATAAATAGAATAATAGAATATATATTGATATTTGAATTAAATTCTTTATTACAAATGTGTATGCACAATTTTACAAATTCTAGCAAATAAAAAAACTACAATGATCGAAAGAAAAATGTAAATCCTAAACTAATCTGGATTTCTTATTTTACTTGATCTTGGTACCTGCAAAATAAATAAAAAAGAAACAAAAAACTTTTGGGTTATGTTAAAATGTTTGTCTTCACCATTTTGGTGAGGCAATTTGATCTCGTGTTGTAGCCACATCCATGGCCTCTGGCCACCTAGAACTGCATCAGCACTGTCCACCTCGTCCTTGGTCTCCGGAGAGACCCGCGCCCCATGGAACTGCCCATGTCCGCAAAGAAATCACCCAAACCGTTTGCCTCATGTAGATTTCCATGCCGACGAGGTCCCGTGGCCATAATGTCGAGCACCAGTAGCAGTCGCCACTATGCAGCCACCATGCCGAGCACTGCCACACTCATGCCAGGATGCTGATACGTCGGAAACATATCTATAATTTTTGATGCTCCATGCTTGTTTACTATCTACTTTGCTTTGCTTTGTCCATACTTTGAGGTGTTTTTATATGTTTTCTGGTACTAATCTATTAACAAGTTGCCATAGTGCCAGTTGCTTGTTTTCTTCTGTTTTTGGTTCCAGAAAGGCAGAAAATCAATATTCTCGAAATTGGACGGGACAAAAGCCAAAGTCAAAATTTTACCGTGGGCAACACGAAGCCAGAAGACGAGGCAGAGAAGCCTCACCAGGGGGGCACACCCCCTGGACGCGCGGGTGGGTGTTGGAGATATGCCCAAGAGGCAATAATAAAGAGGTTATTATCATATCTTCACGCTTATGATAAATATTTACATACCATGCTATAATTGTATTAACCAGAAACATTAATACTGGTGTGATTTGTAAACATAAAAGAGTCCCTAGTAAAGCCTCTTGTTAAACTAGCTTGTTGGTTAATATATGATCATGGTTTCCTGATCATGAACATTGAGATGTTATTAACAACAAGATCATATCATTAGGAGAATGGTGTGATGGACATACTCCTATAGTTAAGCATAGCATAAAGATCAAGTCATTTAATATAGTTCAGTTGCTATAAGCTTTCAGATACATAGTAACCTAAATTCTTCGACCATGAGATCATGCTAATCACTATCACCAGATGGATTCTTTGATGACATCAAACACAACACCATAACTGGGTGGCCATAAAGGTGTCATTGAGTGTTCAGAAAGTATGTGTTGAGGCACATGGATCAAGAGTGGTATTTGTCCATCCATATGACAGATAGATATACTCTAGGCCCTCTCGATGGAATGTCATCGAATTATCTTGCAAGCATATGACTGGATCACAAGGGATCACATATCACAGAAACGAGAAAAGAGTACTTATCGGTAACGAGGTTGAACTAGGTATGCAGAGATACCGACGATCAAACCTCGGATAAGTAAACTATCGCGAGACAAAGGGAAATTGGTATCGTATGTAAGTGTTCATTCGATCGCAAAGTAATCGTAGAAATATGTGGGAGCCATATGAATTTCCAGATTCCTCTATTGGTTATTGATCGAAGAAGTGTCTCGGTCATGTCTGCGTAATTCACGAACCGTAGGGAGACACACTTAAGGATTCGATGTTGTTTAGTAGATATGGAATGTAAGTAGGGAGACGGAATGTTGTTCGGTGTCTCGGATGGGATCCGGGATATCACGAGGAGATCCGGAATGGTCTGGAGAATAAGATTCATATAAGGAAAGTCCAATTCTGGAGTTCGGGAATGATTCCGATGATTTCATCAGAGAGGTTCTAGAAGGGTCTAGAAGGTTCACTGGACTGGAAGGGGAAGGGAACATGAATGTGTCATGGATAAGTGGAATGATTGGATCATGTCCTAGGTCACTTGGTTGGGCATTAGCAATAAAAAAATCAAGCTCCAAATTGAAAGTCAAAAGGCAAGTTTGAAAAGTCAAACTGGGACAATGTGTCCTGGTGGAGGAAGGAAAGAATCCTTCTTTCCCTCCACCACAAGCCAACAAGGAGAGGCGAGTTGGGGAAGGATTCAAACTCCCCTCTCCCAAGCTGCCCTTCCTCTCATAAATAGAGGGGAGGAGGTGCCCCAAGAGACACACAACCAGCCCCTCCCCACACCACCGCCGCCCAGCGCCGCCGCCGGATCGTCGCCTCCGCCCTAGCTGCCGCCGACTCCACCTCATCCTCTCCGGCACTCTAAACCCTAGATTTACAGAAACCCTAATTCCACCATAACCTGCTCCATCTTAGGTGAAGCCCAGCAGGATCTTCCCTCTACTTCCGACACCACGTCGTCGTGCTGCCGGAATCACGAGGGGAGAACTACAACCTCCACTGCCTGCTAGAACAAGGGAGAGGAAGGTCTTCATCGAGTACCGAACGTGTGACCGACTGCGGAAGCACTACCGGAACGCAGCGCCGGAAGGATCGTCTGTGCGATCTTGAGATCGGAAGTGTACGACTACATCATCCACGAGAATCTGCTCTCGTTAACCGCTTTGGAATCTTCGAGGGTGAGTACTCTAATCGACTCGTTGCTACAATCTAGTAGATAGATCCTGGCTTGTTTATGTGCATGCGGTAGAATTTTTTTTGTTTTCCATGCTACGAACCCCTACAATGGTATCAGAGCCGTGTATATATGTAGATTTGTTGCACTAGTAGAACACAATGGTCATTGTGGGCGTTGATTCTTTTGTTGTCGATTGCTTCTTGTGTGCTTTGCATCTTGCGGGATGGTGGGATGAAGCGGCCCGGGCTAACCTTACATGACATCGTTCATGAGACTTGCTCTACGCTTGACATGCAACTTGTATTGCATAAGTGGCTTTGCGGGTGCATGTTTCTCCCAACATAGTAAAGATTCAATTTACAACGGGTAATTGACAATACTAGAATCAACGTTGTGGTTCTTGTTCGTAAGTTAGAACGACACTTATTGAAAGCCCCAAACCACGTAAAACATGCAAATAAAATTATAGGCGTCTAACTTTGTTTTGCAGGGGTGTGCCGTGATGTGATATGACCATGATTGTGATTATATATGATGTATGTAATATTCCTTATTGTAAGTCGGCAACCGGCATGAGCCATATGGTTGTCTTTTAATTTCGTCTAGACCTATGTGTCTATTATTCAAAGCAGTTGTAATAGCTGATGCTGGTGGATGACAACCATGGAGCGGCGCCATTGACCTTGACGCCACGCTGGTGATGATGGAGATCATGTTCGTGCTTGAAGATGGAGATCGGAAGCACAAGAAGAAAGGCCATATCATATCACATATTTTGAATTGCATGTGATGTTAATCCTTTTATGCATCTTGTATTGCTTAGTTCGCGACGGTAGCATTATAAGATGATCCCTCTCACAAAAATATCAAGTTATAGAGTGTTCGTCCTTAGTAGGCACCATTGCCAAAGCTCGTTGTTTTTAAGCACCACGTGATGATCGGGTGTCTTAGATTCTGAGAGTGTATACAATGGGAGCAAGCCAGATTTGCTCATGCAGAAACTAAGGTTTGATCTTGACGAGCCTAGAATGTATATACATGGTCTCAAAACACGGAATACCGAAAGGTAAAATATGAGTCATATAGATGATATGATGAACATGATGATTGTTCGCCTTTGAAACTATATCATGTCACGTGATGATCGGACTTGGTGTAGTGAATTTGGTTCATGTGATCACTAAAACAATATGAGGGATATTGTTTTGAGTGGGAGTTCAATAGCAATATGATTAAAAGTTGAACACTATTTATCATAAATTAAATCAAAGTGAATTTGCATAGTTGTTGTAGTCATTGGCATCCGTTTACCACCTTGCACTTAGTTATAACTGAGATAATAGAACTATAGAATTCTGGTTAATTACTTTACAAACTGGTACCGTGTTGTTTTGAAGTGTTAATCTAAAGTTTAAAAGTCATATTGCAAACTTTCAGTAAGTTTTGGTTACTCCGTGAAGTTTAATAATTGGTATTAAATCAAGAGTAACAATTCCAGTGGTAGTATATAAGTATCATGTTTATCTGCATGATTTCTTGATATTCAAAAGATTGTTTTAATATCAAGGTTATCTAGAAACATCATATGTGGAAGATATTGCGATATCTGAAATGATGTTTTTGATTATAACATGATAGAGTATAATATGGCAAAGTTTATGTTCTCATATTTGATGGGAATTTTCAAAAGGTTGGAGACGCTAGTCGTCCTAATCCTCCAAAAGGTTTTGGAGAACAACATTATACTCGCGATTCACCATTATAAGCTAAAGCAACTTGATCATGAATAATTCCATGATAAGGATGAATATTTGATGTAGGTAAAATGTTTACTACACCAAGAGATTACTAAAGAATGGAATTTCAAAGAACACCAAACATTTAATGATGGTGATCTACTTCAAAGTGCAAGTCCAAAGACATTGGTATTTAACTATACATACTTTGGACTATGTGTCATGTGTATGGCTCCACTATTGATATTGATAGATTCTTTCAAACAGAAAAGGAAATACTGAAAGAGAATCTCATAAATATATGGCAGAAAAGAAAAGACCAGAATTGTTCAGCTTATGTATATAGAGGATATACTTGCTATGGCTGTATTCTTTGCTTGTTAAATAATGTGGTTCTTAAGTATTAGATACTGAATTTGTTGGTGTGAATCGTCATACAAAACAACACAATTCATGAACTACAATGGCCTAAGTAACCAGCAAAAGAATATGTGATGATGTTCATCAAGAACAAATAAAGGGTTATTGTGTTGCTCGTTGAAATCAAAGCTTGCCTTCAAGATTTTTTTATCAGGTATTATGAGAACAAAAGGGTTGTTCAAATAATTGCTGTAATCCATAAAAGAGGGATGATTTACAAATCTCGTTGGAGACATCACATCCATAAAACTCGTGCTAAAAATGTCGAAAGTCAAATTGATTGAAATATCACTTAGGAAGTGACATCGTCGTTTAAATTATATTGGAAAGAAAACATGAAAAAACTCCATGTGGATGGAATTTTGGAGTCTTCTGATTTTTGATCAAATGACACTTGTGAAACTTTCCTAGAGATAAATAAAACTCCGTTCATAGGCCAAAAGGGAACGAATGACTAGATTATTGGAATTTGTACATATTTGATGTATGAATATTTACTTAATATGCTTTCTCCGAAAATTTGAGTACATTTATGAATATTTACTTAATGAGGATGAAGTGTGAAACATTTGAAAAGTTTTTCAAGATGAAGTGCAAAATCAATATAACAAGAAAATAAAGAATTTATGATAGGATCATAAAGGAAGATATTTGAATTACAAGTTTAGCATAATATCTTAGATTTGAGGAATCGTTCCTTGGATTTGCATTTCCCTAAACACCATAAAAGTATGGAGCGTTCGAGATATGTAATGAAACCTTGTTTGACATGGTAAGATCAAAGGTGTTATTTATAAAACTGCCATTATATTTTAAAGATTAAAAACTTTAGAGACTACCGTTTTTCCACTGAAAAGAGCTCCATCATAATCTATTGAAATGACACCATATAAAGTTATGGTTTGGGATAAAACCCAAGTTGTCCTTTCTTAAACATTGGTATGCTATGCATAAGAAAGATGTTTGCAACCAAAATCGGATGAACATATCTTTGTATGTTATTTCGAATAATCGTTGAGTATTCCTCCATAACACTGATATGCCCAATTTGCATCACCTTTATATATCATAATTTACCTCTATTCATTGATGTTTGTCTTATTATGAGGTATTACTTATGGCTTTTTCATCTGTTTATGCATGTTGGATGATTCTTGGAGGATGGACTGCCGGAGTATGGATTCTGATGGAAAATAAGGCGTTTCGGTGCAATTTCACAAAGATCAGAAAAATACCAGAAAAATATGAAAACATATTATTTTACCAGAAGATGAAGGAAGCCAGAAGGAGGGACGAAGTGGGGCCTCAGGGGGCTCACACCCCCTAGGCGCGGGCCCACCTGACCTTGCTCCTAGGGCAGGTGTGGCCCACCTGCCCGGCCTCTGACTCCGCACCTTCGCCTATATCTTCCCGACGGAACCCTAATATGAGGAGAGCGACCACAGATAGATTTCCGCCGCCTCTGGGGGGCGGAAAACACCGAGAGAGAAAGATCTCTCTGGTAGACAGATTTCTGCGAGGGGAATTCCTTCCCGGAGAGGGGAGACCATCGCCATCAACACCGTCATCAATCTAGGCTTCATCAGGATCATCATCATCATCCACACCATCATCTCCACCAGCACCATCATCACCACTTCGTCCTGCTGTAACAATTGTGTTGGATATTGCTTTAGTTCTTAGGGGAAACTTTCCTAGTGTTGATTACTATTGTAGTTGATGCTTGTGAGTGGAACCATTGGATTATTGTTTATGTTCAGATTGTTATCCATTATCATATCATCTTTGATCTTGGTCCATATGATGTCTTGTGAGTAGTTCGTCTAGTTCTTGAGGACATGGGAGAAGTCATGTTGTTATTAGTGGATCTATGTTGAGTTATTATTCAATGGTTTAGTATTTAAGGTGTGGTGTTATTCTTCTAGTGGTGTCATGTGAACGTCGACTACATGACACTTCACCATTTATGGGCCTAGGGGGATGCATTGTGTATTTGGCTACTAATCGTGGGGTTGCCGGAGTGACAGAAACCTGAACCCCCGTTAGGACACCTTTGCATAGGGGAGTGTAGGATCTCAGAGTTTAAGGTTGTGGTTAGATTTATATCTTAATTACTTTCTTGTAGTTACGGATGTTTGCAGGGGGTTTAATCACAAGTATGTATTAGTCCTAGGAATGGCGGTATGTTAGCACAGGTTCACCCACACAACACTTACAAACACCAAAGAAGAGTACTCAACTATTTGAAGCGAAAGCACTTGACAGAATTCCCATGTGTCCTCGAGAACATTTGGTCCTTAATAAGTATTTCCACTGGCTTGTCCTTTGCTAAGAAAGGATTGGGTCACTTGTTCCGTTTGTTCGTTACCTTTGTTACTTGCTCCTTGTTTTGTTGCCTTGTCAGAAAACCACTAAAAATCTGTTTGCTAAGTATTCACAGGGATTTCCTGCTCCATACCACTGATCAGAACCTTCTGCTCCTCGTTGGGATCGACACTCCTATTTATCAAAAGTACTACGATACACCCCCTATACTTGTGGGTCATCAAACACCAAAGACAAAAATGTTTGTCGCTTAGAACGTCAAGTTTATTTGAGAAAGGAATTTTCCATGAAAAGTTAAGTGGGAGGAAAATACAACATTGATAAGGTTGAAAGAACCTTAGCTATATGTGCAAAGTTGTGAAGCGCCGAAAAGTATTCCGGAGGCAGCAACAATGCTCATGGCTCACGTTCCTCAAAGGTTGTGGTCACGGAAGTATAAGTTCCTATTGAACCAAGTAGGTCGGATAAACAATCAAATACCAAGATTTGAGGGTTAAATCATTATTTGACAATAATGAACTGACTACATGCAAAGAAGCGATGATGGGCCCTGACTCCATCAAATGGCTTGGAGCCATATAATCTGTGATAGTTCTATACACGAGAAATCAAGCTTTGAACTTGAAAGACCCTCTGGAAAGGTGTAAAACCTTATAGTCGTGTTTATATATATAAAGAAATAGACATGGATGTTTCACATCTATGAAATAGTCGACATGTTGGGAAAGAGTTCACAACAATTTTCAAAGGTTGACTATGACAAGATTTGATCTTTCATAGCAATGTTTAGTCTAGACGGATTAATGTAGCAACCACTACATATAATTTTGTTATGTGGTAGTTGAATAAACAAAACAAGTTCTTCTGGTAGAATTGTTACCTAGGACGTGTGCATAACACGGTCCATAGGGTTTTGTTAATTCAAAGGATGTTAAAAGCGTATGCAAACTACAATGGTTGAAGTGAGCATCGCGGAGTTGGAATCTTCACCATGATGAAACTGTTAAAAGAGTTTAAATTCATCAAAGAAAATGAAGATGCTTGCATTTGCAAGAAATTAAGTGGGAGCGCTAAGACATATTTATAATACATTATGTGGAAGACATATTGTTGATTGTAAATGATGTATATTTTATTAACACATATTAAAAATTTCATCTCGATGAAAGACTTAGGCAAAACCCGAATATTTGGCATCGATATCTATATAGATAGATTGAGGCGCTAATATGGTTGTGGTTGTGCCAAATGTACATAGATGAGATATTTAACGAGTTCAATATGGAAATGACAAGAAAGGTTCTTGCCACGCAGAAAGGATTAAATCAAAATTCAAGTGTATCGACACTTGGTAAGTGAAACAAAGATTCAAGTTGAAAGGGCATGTATGCCCCATGTGTGGTTTTGGTAATTAATGACAATCTCTATGGACTAATGTGTAAATTGAGTTTCACTTGTAGGTTTGTCCATTGGAATCACTTGGGCCATGTGTTGGTCTCAAGGTTGAAAGATGAAGAAATGTCCAAGGGCTTTGTGCCATTGGATTCATGAAGAAAGAAGGATCTTGAAGGTTGATCAAGACAAGTGTAAAGAGTTGCATCATGATGGATCAACCTCAAGAAGGGATGAAGAAGGGCAAGCTCAAGATGTGCCATCTCTAGTAAATCTCATGCTTGAAGCTTGCCATCCTCGTGATCATCGAGTGATGAAGACAAGTTCAAGAAGAGGTTTCCCCATGGAGTATGGGGGAGCAATTTGCAAGTCTTCATCAAGCAAGAGCGAGCAAGAGCAAACAAGAAAGGTGTTCCCACTTGAGAAGAACAATACTGTCTACATCAAGTTCAAGTGGAATGCTCAAGGAAAAGGTATGATCTTGATAGGGCTTCTCTTTTTCCGGTCTCGTGTTGTTAGTTGGGAGACCGGGTTTAGGATAGATAGCCATTCTATCAAGAGGGGCTCTCAAGCGGGTGTCTCGATCGCATCGTTCAGAGAGAGCTCAAACCTTTGCATTCATAGCACCATCTTTATTGGTTGCTATTTGGTTCTTGCCCATGATAGGATCTAGAGCTTGTGGTCATCATCATAACAAGCTCTAGTTCATCAAATAAGGATTTCACTTGCATATCTTATTGCGGTTTTGATCTTGCGAGTTTTCCGGCTCCACACCTTGGGAGATACATCACATATATATACTTGATATTTTATCCCTTGGTGGTATCCAATATTTCACATTTTGTTGGGTTCTACTTGGTTTTATCTTTCCAACAAAATTGGTTTCATCCCAATCGGAGTTTCCAATCTCAACTTCTTGTGTTTTGGGTTTTGGAGGTTTTACCGGTTCATCGCTTCTAGAGAGGTCATATCTTTATCAATTTGGTTTTATCCTTCCATGATGGACTATGATGTTTCTTTGCATAATCTTGTAAAACTTTTTGTTCTCTTCAAAACGAGCCCAAGATCATCAAAAACGGAGTCTGGGATCAAAAGTTATTGAAGTTTTCGTGCAATGTTGTCCTGTGTTTTTGCTTGAGCGGAAGTTCCGGCCCAAGTTCTGACCCAAGTTCCGGTCAGGTTCAGTAACTTGTGTTTCTATTTGCCGGAAGTTCCGGTGGAGGTCCGAAAGTTCCGATGGGGCGCGAATCTGGCTCAAACGGTTAGTTTTTCCTTGTCCTATTTAAGGGGGGCTTCTTTCCCAATGGTTCCCCATCTTTTGAGCTCGTTTTTGCCCACCATTGTTGACCTATTTGAGCTTTCTTACTCCCTCTCCCTCCCATGATTCTTACATATTTTTTAGGGAAAAGTGAGAGGAGATCTAGATCTACAATCCCCCCAAGTCAAATCCCTTCTTTGTGAAGAAATCATTGGGATCTAGATCTTGGAGAGTTTTGAGCTCTCCTCTTGTGTTCTTCCTCCCTTATTCCCCCAATAGATTTTGTAGCTTTGTTGGAATTTGGGAGAGAAGGACTTGCCCTTGCATTTGGTGCATAGGTTTGATTTCTCCTCTTGTGTTCTTCCTCCCTTATTCCCCCAATAGCTTTTGTAGCTTTGTTGGAATTTGGGAGACAAGGACCCTTGCATTTGGTGCATAGGTTTGAGTTCTCCTCGGAGATTCGGTGAGTTCAAGCTTGTGGGCTTGTTTCTCTTGGGTTCTTGGAACCCTAGACGGTTGTGTGGTTGGGTTGTTGACCTTTTGTGGTCTTGTTGACCTTTTGTGGTCTTGTAGCCTTTTGTGGCTTTGTTGGCCTTTTGTGGCGTTGTAGCCTTTTGTGGATTTGTTGTTGGGAGCCTCCAATTGAGTTGTGGAGATAGCCCCAATCTTTTACGGGTTCGGTGACCGCCCTCAAGAGTCCCATAGTGGAGCGAGTGCCCGCATTTTGTGGTGCGCACTCGGGAGAATAGGGTGAGCCTTTTGTGGCGTTGGTGAGTTGTGTGCTTCCGCATCCGGGGTGAGGCCTTGTGTGGCGTTGGGTGAGAATCGAGCCACAACACCTCGATGTGAGCCATTTGTGGCGTTCGGAGAGCATTGCGCCATCGCACCTCTCCAACGGAGACGTAGCTTCTTTGGAAGTGAACTTCGGGAAACAAATCTTCGTCTCCGCGTCCATCGGTTATCTCTCAACCGAGCCCTTTACTTATGCACTTTACATTGTGATAGCCATCGTGCTTGAAGTATTTATACCTTGCTGTAACCTTGTTTCTTGTATTGCTTAGCATAGGTTGTTGGTGCACTTAGCTGAACTTAGTGGCTAGGTTTTGTGCTCAATAAATTAAACGTTAGTTCTCAAAAAAATAAAATTAAACATTAGTTTTATTCTGCATTTACTTGAGCCTAAACCATAATATTTTTAAAAGCCTAATCACCCCCTCTAGGCGACTTCCTTTGTACTTTCAATTGGTATCAGAGCAAGGTCTCTCGCTTTTAGGCTTCACCGCCTCGAGAGTAAAGATGTCTCCTAGGGGTTTAGTGCACTCTCGCACATTTACTTTTGATGGCACACATTATGATGTTTGGCGTACTCGCATGCTTATTCATTTTCGGTCCATTGACCCAAACATTGAGCGAATTCTAGATATGTGCTTGTCTCCTCCTAAGGATCCCCAAAATCTATCTTTGGAGGAGAAGACAAAATCTTATCTCGAAGCTCAAGCATCTAATGTGCTTGTTAATGTTGTGAGCTTTGTAGTTCTTTCCTCAATCTTGCCTTTCCGGAATGCTCATGATATTTGGACCAAGCTTCAAGCAAAATATGATGTGTCCAAGCTTAATGAGGATGATTGTGTTCCCTCCACCTCCGGCCGCGATGAGTTCTCATCTTCTTCCACTTCACCAACATATGAGTTATCTCAAGGTAATGATATGGTGAGTGGTGATAGAACTTGCAATGTAGATGGTGAGATTTCCATTCATGATCCTTTGTCTCTATCTCATTGCAATGTTGTATCTTTGGGCATGAACACTTGTAGGACCACATGTGATTTACATTCTAGTGTTGATTGCCCTTGCATATCATGTAGAAATGACTTGAATATGTCTCATAATGATATGCTTGCTTTGCCTTGTTGCCATGATAAATGTGCTTCTATTTCCTCTAGTACTTGTGTTGCTAACCATGTAGAGGAAATTGAAGAATGTGTGGGCCAAGGCAAGGTTTCCATTGGAGCTTCATGTGTTCCCCCATCATCATCTTCTCCCAATGTTCACTTGTGCCTCATGGCTAAGGGTTCAAAGGTAACCTCTCCTTTGGATCCCAATATATCTCATGATGATGTGAATGTTGATCATGAAGTAGATGATGATGTTGCTTATTTAAAAGGGAAGGGGGGTCTAGTCCTTCGTGCTCTTCATCCTAATAAAAATGATTGCTCTACTTTCATTGAAATCTTGACTTGTGCTATTGAAAGTAGGAAACTAATATATGAGCATGAGGACAAAATAGATAAAATAATTAGTCTTGAGCGTGAGTATGCTAACGAAATTACTAACTTAAATGAAGCTCTTGAAGAGTAACAAACCACTAAGGAATCTCTTGAGGAGACCTTTGCTCTAGAGCTATCTAGAGTCAAGAAATCTCATGATAGAGATTTTGAGGTGGCAAGTGCCCTTCAAATTAAAAATGATGAACTTGAAGTTTCTTATTCCAAACTCCTTGAGGATTTTGAGCACCTCAACAATGTCTCTAGGGTCATCAAGGGTGAGCTCATCAAACTCACCAAGTCACATGAGCAACTTAAAGCTTCTTATTCTAAAGAGCTTTCTAAGTTGACATCACCTCTTGCATTAAATTATGATGCTTGTGCTACTAACTCTATTTCTTGTGAAGCATCTATCTTGAAGGAGAATCTTGAGCTAAAGGCTCAACTTGCTTTGCTAACTAGCAACTATGGGAAATTATAAGAAAGCCATGCAAAGCTCTCAAGCTCGCATGAGGATCTTTTAGTCTCCCATGGTAGGCTAAGGTTAGCTCATGAGGCCATTATGTCAAAGGTAACATCTAGTGGGCCTCATGTGGACATTAGCACTACATCTACTCCTAATGCTATATTGCCATGTGCTAGTCCTTGTAATTCATCCACTCATAACCATGTTATATCTTGTGATGAATTGCATTCCTTGCCTTGTTGCTCTAACAATGAAGCTTCTACTTCCTCTAGTATTGTTGTTGATACTAACCATGTAGATGAAGTCAAAGAGCTCAAGGATCAAGTCACTTCTTTGAAGAATGACTTGAAAAGGTGTCATGAAGGGAAGACCACACTCAAGAAGATGTTGAGTGTTGCGGCGTCCCCCAAGTGACAAGAGTGGGCTTGGATTCAACTCCAACACCAAGAGCAAGCCCACTAACTCGTTGAAGTACAAGGGCAACAAGAAGAAGGGCCAATGACAAGTTAAGAATCCGGCCAACATTGTGTGCTTCAAGTGCAAGGAAGAAGGGCATCATGTGAGGGATTGCCCATTGAAGAAGAAGCCTCTTAGTGAGAAGCAACGAGGGAAGTGGCCTCAAGCTCCTCCACAAGCTCAAGATGGGCCACTTCCCAAGAAGCCACAAGCTCTTCTTCATGGTGCAGCTCCTCCCAAGAAGAAAGATGGCAAGAGAAGAACTTGCTACATATGCCGTGAGAAGGGGCACCTTTCTTCCTCATGCACCATGGGTATCTCCTCATCTCATCCTATCTTGATTGATGATGCTTATTTTCTTCGTAAGGATGAGATGGGCAATGTGTTTGCGAAATTTGTTGGTGCCCAAAGTGGTGTCAAGAGAAGAACCATTTGGGTGGCCAAACCTATTGTGACTAACTTTTTAGGACCCAACTTGGTTGGGGACCAACAAGCTAAAACTTGATCAATAGGTGTTTTTGGAGGGCATTGGTGACTTGGCTACATTATGAAGAATTGAGGGATCTTCATCATTTTCTTGTTATCAAAGTCAAGTCATTGGTTATCATGCTTCTATCCCTTATCCAATGTTCCTCCTCCCGGTAACTTGTGCTAAACTCCTTTACATTATAGTTACTTGCTCCCTTTGTGCATATGTTGGTTTTGTACCTTGCATATGTGTGTACATGTTGTGCTTCCCACTTACTTATATCGTTCTATGAGTTATATTTGTGTATGTTGGTTGTCACACCATGTATTTGTGTTTCTTGGTTTTGAGCCTTTATTGATTCTAGTTGATATCCTAGTTGGCTCTTATGAGGGATTAATGGACTATTCCGTTTTGGGGGAGTGTCATGCTTGGGCATTCCACAATCCTAAAATGTGTGTACATGAGGAAAACCACTTAGTAGTTATATTGTTTGGTTATTAAGTCTCTTTGTGGTATGTATTTCTCATGATAAAATCTTTTCCATAATGTCCATTAATACTTCTAGCTTGATCTTTTTGCCTCTTATTGAGATTTCTTGGTTTATCACATTATGGGGGAGTCATATGATTTGTGCATATTACAAACCCAGAAAATGTGAACATTTGAGGTAGTGCCACTTAGAATTTATATTGAAAATTATCTAGCTCCTATGTGGCACAATGGATCATACAAGTTCCAATTTGCTTGTATGCTTTTATTGCTCATATTTTGGATCTTGTTTGTGAGAGTGATTCTTGGTATGTGTTTCCTCATATTTGGATCTATATATCCTCATGGGAACCACTTGCTTCTATTTAATCTAATAACTAGTGATTGTGTGACTACTTGAAGCTATCAAGAATCTCTTTCGAAGCATCAAGCCTAATTCTTATATCTTGTTATATGCTTCTTGGTGAATATGATCGTGATATCCTTGCAAACTACCTAGGGAAAATTTCCCTTATATTTATTGTCTTTGGACAATTGGTACTCCATATATGGTTGATTTTATTGATCATATTCACTTTTGCATTTTCTTATTTGCCTTATCTTTGCCCAAGAAAATGTTTTTCTATTTTCTCCCAAGCTTTCCTTGCCTCTTGTGGATCTTCTTATTTTAATTGTATCCCCCTTGTGTTTTATTTAGTGTAGGTAGTAGTGATGACCTCATTTGTGGGAATTTTGCATTCAAAGGCAAACTTATATATAATGCTCTACTTATGGGGGAGCTCTCCTATATTATCTAGAACATTGTTTTATGCTTCTTTATTTGATCCATTTTTGCTTGGAAGCTCAATCCTTTTTTGTGTTGGTACTTTGTGTGCCATCATGAAAAGTGTGAAGAGTTTGTTTTAGTTGTTTATTCCTTGCTCTCGTTGGGAGTTGGTTTTATCTCATTCCTTTTCACTTGTCTTGTTCTTTTAGGATGAGATAAATCCTTGAGCCTTGGTATTTTTCTTATCCTTATTCTTTGGCTCTTTCTAGTTCATTTGTTGAACTTGTGACCTTTCATGTGTTGATTTGATTCTTTGATACAATCTGGACACTTTTTATTGAGTCACACCTTTGTGTGTGTCTTATTGGTTTACTTGGTGTTTTTGTTCAAATTGTATCTCCTTTTGGTTCTTGAAAGTATATGCATGCATGTTTACTTCTTGTATATATTATGGCATGCTTGCTTTCTTTGATCCAATATATAAGGGAAACTCCATCAAATCCTAAAGGGCTAAGATGTACATGAAATTCCATTTCATATCAATATGCACATGTTTGTGTGGAGGTTCTCCTATGTATTGTAGTTGCACTAACTACTTTGGACCCAATTTGTTTGGGGACCATAGTGTACTTAATTGTGTTTTAGGTACATTGGAGATATATATTGGGTGCTTGTATCTTGAACAAGGAAGGAGTGGCGTCTACATGTCAATTGGATGCAAGCTAGGATGATCAACTAATTCACATCTTTTACATCCTACCAATTATATTTTGGTAACAAGTATCTCTCTCTCATGCTACTTATCGTGTTCCCAACCTTTTGTAGGTTGCTTGTTGGCATGAATTTGTGTACTTGTATATGTTGGATTTCTTGCTTTGGTTTTGAAGAAGTTCTCTCTATTGCAAATGTGCGTATGTTGAGATGAGTGCATATATTGGGTACTATACTAAATCATGCTCATGATTCACCTATCCCAAATATGTCAATCTAGCAATTTTATTGCATATCATTTCCTCAATATCTCTCATGTGCAATAGTGAGTATTTTTTTTCAAAGTTTATTCCTATCTTATGATACTTGTTGACTTTCTCCATATATTCCTTATATTCCCTTCTTCCCTTGTGAATAGTTGTATTGTATGGGGTATCTTGGTGTTTGAAGCTCACTGATGTACAATAAGATATATTTGAGCCCTTGGGCATGCTTTCAAGCAAAACATCTTATTGGTATATTCTATGACTTCTTTTTGGTTTTCATGTGCTTTCTTGAGTATCTATTTTGTGTGTGCATGTTTCTTTGTCGGCACTTGTCTTTGTGATATTTTCCACCTAGAAATTTATACACACAAGAGTAGATCATTCTTTGGTTGCTTTTTGCATTTCTTGGAAACCACCTCTTATTTATTTTTGATTCTTCGGTGGCTTCCAATTTTTTGACCTTTGATTGCATTAAATGAGTTTGGAGAAGTGAGGAGTCCATGGTCGTGCATGTTGTTTCCAAATACAATTACTATAATTGGTGCACAATCTTTGGGGAGCTTCTCTAATTCATTTAATAGTGCACAGTTTCCTTCTTTCTCATTTCTTGTGGATTAAATGCGTATGGGGGAGCAAGGATTCCATATTTGTGCATATTGTATTCAATACAAATATTCCAAACTTTGCACAAATTTTTGGGGAGCTTCTCTATTCTCATTTAAACACTCTTGGTTGTTGCTTCCATTTGACATCATTTGTTGGTGTTTCAATTGCTTCATTTGGATCTTTTGATTGCTTGCTTCATTTGTTGAAGCTTATTTCTTTTTATTTTCTTTTTGCTTTCTTTGGGTCCTCAATATAGTTTTACTTCCTCCCAAGTTCTCATCATTTTACTTGTGTATATGCACACCTTTGGAGGAATTCTCACTATATTGGCCGTCTAGAACTTTTCACCCATTTTGGCAATCGATGCCAATGGGGGAGAAGTTTAGGAGGGTTTAAGGGAAGTCGACCTTTGATTTGGGTGTGTTCTTAAGCATTTGCCTCTCATGCTCTTGCATCTTTGTGGTTTCTTTGCATGTTGAATATATAGAGGAAACTCAACCAATGGTAACGGTTGGCAATCTATGCAATGAAATTCAAGTTCATCACACATGCATAGATTGTGGGGGAGTTTGCTCTATATATTGTGGTTGTACCAACATCACATACTTGTGTAGTATTTGATGTTGGGGAAACCGCTATGGTCGTTAATTTTCATATTTAAACCCTCGCTAAGGGATTGTCATCAATTACCAAAATGGGGGAGATTGAAAGGGCATGTATGCCCCCATGTGTGGTTTTGGTAATTAATGACAGTCTCTATGGACTAATGTGTAAATTGAGTTTCACTTGTAGGTTTGTCCATTGGCATCACTTGGGCCATGTGTTGGTCTCAAGGTTGAAAGATGAAGAAATGTCCAAGGGCTTTGTGCCATTGGATTCATGAAGAAAGAAGGAGCTTGAAGGTTGATCAAGACAAGTGCAAAGAGTTGCATCAATATGGATCAACCTCAAGAAGGGATGAAGAAGGGCAAGCTCAAGATGTGCCATCTCTAGTAGATCTCATGCTTGAAGCTTGCCATCCTCGTGATCATCGAGTGATGAAGACAAGTTCAAGAAGAGGTTTCCCCATGGAGTATGGAGGAGCAATTTGCAAGTCTTCATCAAGCAAGAGCGAGCAAGAGCAAACAAGAAATGTGTTCCCATTTGAGAAGAACGATATGATCTACATCAAGTTCAAGTGGAATGCTCAAGGCAAAGGTATGATCTTGATAGGGCTTCTCTTTTGCCGGTCTCGTGTCGTTAGTTGGGAGACCGGGTTTAGGATAGATAGCCATTCTATCAAGAGGGGCTCTCAAGCGGGTGTCTCGATCGCATCGTTTAGAGAGAGCTCAAACCTTTGCATTCATAGCATCATCTTTCTTGGTTGTTATTTGGTTCTTGTCCATGAGAGGATCTAGAGCTTGTGTTCATCATCATAACAATCTCTAGTTCATCAAATAAGGATTTCTCTTGCATATCTTATTGTGGTTTTTAATCTTGCGAGTTTTCCGGCTCCACACCTTGGGAGATACATCACATATATATACTTGATATTTTCTCCCTTGGTGGTATCCAATATTTCACATTTTGTTGGGTTCTACTTGGTTTTATCTTTCCAACAAAATTGGTTTCATTCCAATCGGAGTTTCCAAGCTCAACTTCTTGTGTTTTGGGGTTTGGAGGTTTTACCGGTTCATCGCTTCTACAGAGGTCATATCTTTCTCAATTTGGTTTTATCCTTCCATTCTGTATTATTATGTTTCTTTGCATAATCTTTTAAAACTTTTCGTTCTCTTCAAAATGAGCCCAAGATCATCAAAAACAGAGTCCGTGATCAAAAGTTATTGAAATTTTCGTGCAATGTTGTCATGTGTTTTTGCTTGAGCGGAAGTTCCGGCCCAAGTTCCGACCCAAGTTCCGGTCAGGTTCAGTAACTTGTGTTTCTATTTGCCGGAAGTTTCGGTGGAGGGCCGGAAGTTCCGGTGGGGCGCGAATCTGGCCCAAACGGTCAGTTTTTCCTTGTCCTATTTAAGGGGGGCTTCTTTCCCAATGGTTCCCCATCTTTTGAGCTTGTTTTTGCCCACCATTGTTGACCTATTTGAGATTTCTTACTCCCTCTCTCTCCCATGATTCTTACATCTTTTTTAGGGAAAATTGAGAGGAGATCTAGATCTACAATCCCCTCAAGTCAAATCCCTTCTTTATGAAGGAACCGTTGGGATCTAGATCTTGGAGAGTTTTGAGCTCTCCTCTTGTGTTCTTCCTCCCTTATTCCCCCAATAGCTTTTGTAGCTTTGTTGGAATTTGGGAGAGAAGTACTTGCCCTTGCATTTGGTGCATAGGTTTGAGTTCTCCTCTTGTGTTCTTCCTCCCTTATTCCCCCAATAGCTTTTGTAGCTTTGTTGGAATTTGGGAGAGAAGGACCCTTGCATTTGGTGCATAGGTTTGAGTTCTCCTCGGAGATTCGGTGAGTTCAAGCTTGTGGGCTTGTTTCTCTTGGGTTCTTGGAACCCTAGACGGTTGTGTGGTTGGGTTGTTGACCTTTTTTGGTCTTGTTGACCTTTTGTGGTCTTGTAGCCTTTTGTGGCTTTGTTGGCCTTTTGTGGCGTTGTAGCCTTTTGTGGCTTTGTTGTTGGGAGCCTCCAATTGAGTTGTGGAGATAGCCCCAATCTTGTACGGGTTTGGTGACCGCCCTCAAGAGTCCCATAGTGGAGCGAGTGCCCGCCTTTTGTGGTGCGCACTCGGGAGAATAGGGTGAGCCTTTTGTGGCGTCGGTGAGTTGTGTGCTTCCGCATCCGTGGTGAGGCCTTGTGTGGCGTTGGGTGAGCATCGAGCCACCACACCTCGATGTGAGCCATTTGTGGCGTTCGGAGAGCATTGCGCCATCGCACCTCTCCAATGGAGACGTAGCTTCTTTGGAAGTGAACTTCGGGAAACAAATCTTCGTCTCCGCGTCCATCCGTTATCTCTCAACCAAGCCCTTTACTTATGCACTTTACATTGTGATAGCCATCGTGCTTGAAATATTTATACCTTGCTATCACCTTGTTGCTTGTATTGCTTAGCATAGGTTGTTGGTGCACTTAGGTGAACTTAGTGGCTAGGTTTTGTGCTCAATAAATTAAACGTTAGTTTTATTCCGCATTTACTTGAGCCTAAACCATAATATTTTTAAAAGCCTATTCACCCCCCTCTAGGCGACTTCCTTTGTACTTTCACAAGTATAGATTGATACTTGATGTATGAAATCATAAAGAGTATTTATATCAATCATACTGTGATATGTACAAATCCAGATATATCCTATGCTCTAAATGTTATGAGCATATCCCAGAATGATTCATAAGATGATCATTGGACGATAGTAAGGATATTATTATGATCTTTTAGAAGAACTAAGAATATATTATTTTTGTAGATGTGACAAATAGATGATTAGTTCATTGTAAAAGTACTACATTGATACTAGTTTTGTCACAAAGTACAAATTAAGTTTATCTCAATCTAAACTAAGGGTGGCACAATATAATGGAAAGTAAGTTCCATAATGGATTTGGATGAGTTCCAAAGTTAAGACATTGTGACAGATACTACAACAAAAGGCTAAGTATATGACTGCTATTATAGCATCAAAAGAGGGCATTTGTGTTAAGTAGTTTGTTATCAAACTAGGTGTGGTTCACAGCGGGATAGTACCATGAAGATATATTGTACGACAATATTATCAACATGTTTTAACCCCAAGGAACCAAAGGTCTCACCAAAGGACCAAATTTATACAAAGCCATCTCATTAGAGAATGAGTGATGCGTAGAGATGCAAAGACATGCAATTACGCATGGACATGAAAGAGTCGGATCCAAAGTGTTGGGGATATGCTATATGGGTATCCTTATAGCATGTCTCTTATCCGGCTAACCCGGGTGGCCCACAGTTGGTAGAATGGCCTATGGCCTGCTGGGCGGCCCAGTTAGATGGATCCAGAAGGGAGGCCCATGCCAGATAAAGGAAGGCTACAGTTGGAGTTACCGACGTACCCGGAGCCTTGGAGTACAAGATACACAAGACTAGTAATAGACAGCGTAGGACTCTGTAACCTGTCTGGATAGGACTTTTCCCTGTAACCCTAGGACCTGACGACTATATAAGTCGGGCCTATGGGAGCCTTTAGAGAACGATCTCAGACGATAACTTAGACTCTCTAGTCACACCTTGCACAACGGACCAATCCCTGCAACTCGGCGTATTGCCCTTATAGTTATTTATAGCAGGAGTAGGATTCTGCCACCGTTGTGGGATCTGAACCTGGGTAAGCTGTGTTACCTCGTACCCGTCAACCGTCCGCCTTACCCCACGTCTCTAAACACGCACTGTGAGGACCCCTCCATGGCGTACTCGTCGGCAATACCACGACAGTTGGCGCCCACCGTGGGGCAAGAGGCGCTTCAGGCTCTTCAGCGGGCGAGGACCAAAATCTTCGCGGGAATTGGCAAAACCGTAGCCATCGGTCGCGTTCTCTTCTCCGGCAACATTCCGATCGTCCCTCCTGATGAATTCTAGATCCCGGCAAAGACGAACCCTACACGGTGTTCGATCGTTCCTATTGGAGATGTCCACCTCTTCATCGGCGAAACCGACTCAGGCACTAGTTCCCTGGGAGTCGGAGGAGCATCAAGACCCGCACGGACCGCCTACGGGATGGATACGCTTGCGGAAGGATCGATGTCGGATCTCTCTTCGGAGTTTGCCGGCAAAGATCGGAAAACAACAAGGCCCGCACGGACCGCCTATGGGCAGGATACGTTTGCGGAAGGATCGATGTCGGATCTCTCCTCGGAGTTTGCCGACAAAGATCGGAAAAATTCAAGGCCCACCCAAACCGCCCCTGTGCAGGATATAAAGGTGGAAGATCACTGCAAATCCGCCGGCTTCGCCCGTGCGTCTGGACAGCAGAGATCCAAGTTCGTCGGCGTGGTTACCATCTTCGATCTGGCGCGCTGCGTTCAGAGAGAAGGCGAAAACCCCCGCGATTACCTGGCCAGGTGGCTCCGTATACGAGTCGATCTAGCCCACTACCCCGATGATAACGCCTTGTATCACTTCGTGGAAGGACTGGACCGTGGCACACTTCTCCGACATTCTTTAAGACGGCAGCAGGCAACATGACACCTTACCCTCGAGGAGATGGTGAGCACCGTCAACAGCTATGTGGAAGCTGACGCAGCAGCCCAGATGGAGCTTGCGCTTAGAGACGGAGAACCTCCGATTCAGCAGCCGCCGCCACCGCCTCTTGCCGCCATCTTCGCAGTAGCACCACCACCCCCAGTCATCGTCGAGGCTGTTGCACCTCCACCGCCCGTCATCGAGGAAGTCCTGGCACCCTTCGACTCTGTCATTGACGCGCTTTATGCTGATTTCAGTGCAAATTCAGAGGAGATAGACTTCAGTCTAGAAGAGCTAGACTCTGCTATGCAGGAGATGGAGGAGGAGTACTCACGCGACGAGCAAGCCAACAATGTCGTCATGTCCCGATGGGTGTTCGTCACCATTGGGACGGCGATGGATGGAGATCAACCTGGACGAGCTCCGCCTACAGCGCTGGAGAAGGGGAAGGGGCCACTTATTGCTGCTGACGATGATCGCGCAAAGGTCATGCCTCCTCCGCCTAACCCAGTGCAGCAGCCGCAGGAACTCGGCACTGGCCCGAGCAACAACAACACCGCAAACTTGCCGCCTCCAGCATCTACGTCTGCAGCAGCCCAAGTTACTCCAGCTGATAGAGTGATGTATGGCAATCTCCTCATCGAGCCACTAACCGTTGCTCATATCCGGAACGTGACCCAGCTTGACGAGAAGCGCCAGCAGCTGCTGGAGAAAGCGCAGGCCATCGCGGAACAAGGCGCTAAATTAGATCGAGATCTGGTCAACGCGCAGAAGTCCATAGAGAAAGCTAGAGCAATGGAGGCCGAATACAAGACTTTGCTACGGCAGCAGAAGACTAAGAAGGCTCCGGCTCGCGTCATTAACGATCCTGACGTACGGCGCAACCTAGGATGGGCCCCCTCGAAGCCGACACAGGCCAAGCCATACATTGACAGTGAAGGCAAGCAGGTGATGCCCACCCCACTCCTTAACCTCGCCGTCGCCAAGACCCTTCTGGAGCAGGATAGATCGCCTGAGGCAGTGGAACAGGTCTATGACCTAGTGGCCAAGGCGGTAAAGCAGCAGGAAAAGGCCACCTCTCAAAGGCTTGAGTCTGACCCAACACTCTGCTAGTCTAGCCGGTATAAGCCGCCAAGGGACAGATCTCCTCTTGATGTCGGATCCCAGACGGGCTCATCAGAACGAAGACGGAGGGATGCGCGCAATAGGAAGGATGCTATCCCCATATCCTCCTACCACGGATAAAAGGCCCAACCTCGTCGCCCATCGCCACCACCCCGATCCCCCCGACATCACGAAGACTACAAGACTCACCATCATGCGGATATACCCCCACCAAAGCAGTGTGGCATCGTCATCCGCAACAACGCGGAGCAGACCCGTGATGACGAAGAGCGCAACCAAGGACACAAGAGAAGGTCACACCATGACCCTCCATGTCCGACAAGTAACAGTGACAGGCGTGAGGCGTCGCAGGAGGGTAACAGCAAGAAAGCTAACCCACCGCCACCTCCGCCTCCGTCACCCAAGCAGTCACCATGGCGAAAGAGGCCCGCGCCGTTCACGCAACCCATCCCCTGTTGACCAAAAGAAGAACCCGGAGCCGTACGACACACGTTCGCGGATCGACAAGATCCACGAGGCCCGGGAAGGACCATACCTGGGACCACGTTGCTTTGGACCTGCAATACGGTCCGCAACTTACCCCAAAGGTTTCCGGATTGACAAGACCATCAAGCCCTATGATGGCACCGCCAAGCCAGCCACATGGTTGCAGGACTACGACAACACGGTGGAGATTGCCGGAGGCAACCCCAACGTCGCCGTCAAGTACCTCCCGTTAATGTTGGCGGGCACGGCCCGTCAATGGATCGACGACTTGACGGAGAAATCTATCTACAACTGGTTGGACATGCAAGAAGCATTCACCAAGAACTTTTAGGGTACATACAAGCGTCTCTGCACTGTGGGCGATCTACAGCGGTGCGTGCAAGAAAAAGACGAGACATCTCGCACCTACCTCTCCCGCTGGCTGGATATGAAGAATTCCTGCGCAGGAGTGCACGCTCAGACCGCCATGGCCGCCTTCATCGATGGGTTGGAAAGAGGCACACTGCTCCGACATAAGCTAAAGCGCTTGCAGGACAATCACCAGCTTGACTTGAATCAGATGATTCAGTTGGCTAGTGAGTTCACAGCTGCCGACGACGATGCTCGTGGCTCTTTGCCGGCAACGGCCGTTCTAACTCAAGCTCGGAGGAACAGCAGTACAAAGCGGAAAACCGCTCCATAAGAAAAGCAATCTACCGACATGGCCGCTATGACTTTTGCAGGACGAGGAGAAGGCGGACAACATGGCCGAGGAAGGGGAGCTGGCCGTGGGCAACAACGAGGAAGTGAAATCACCTCGGCGCCGCTCCGCGTTCCCCAAACCTACGAAGAGTACCGCGATATGCCATGCCTCGTACACCTCGATGCCAACAGCAAGGCCACCCATAACAATCGACACTTCAAGTTCGTCAATGACCTGAAGGAAGACCCGCAGTCCGGCTACAAGCAAAGTCGAAAGAACAGACCGCGAGGCAAGGGCAAGGGGAAGAAGAAGGAGGAGGACTCCAAGGATTCAAGTGAAATGGACGAAGACGTTGACCCCAAGCACGCCGCCAAGAGTGAGGATAAGGGCAAGAACCCCTTCGCAAAGAAGGCTCCAGTCTACCACACTTTCCTTGGCACCCCCACCGTCTGACAACAGAAGACCTCTCTGAGGATCCTGATGGCTAATCCCCCCCAGTTCCCCAGTACCTGCGCTGGTCGGAGGTTCCAATAACTTGGGACAGGACGGACCACCCAAACCTCATACCTACGGAGAACCAGTACGCCATGGTCATCATGTTGGAGATATTCCCTAGAGGCAATAATAAATGTAGTTATTATTATATCTTTGTGTTTATGATAAATGTTTACATTCATGCCATAATAGTATTAACAAGGAAACATTAATACTTGTGTGATTTGTAAACTTAAATTGAAGTCCCTAGTATAGCCTCTATACATCACTAGCTTGTTGGTTGATAAATGATTGTGGTTTCCCTATCATGAACATTGAGATGTTATCAACAACAAGATCATATCGTTAGGAGAATGATATGGTGGACATACTCCTATAGATAAGCGTAGCATAAAGATCAAGTCATTTTAATAGTTCAATTACTATATGCTTTCTGATACATAGTAACCTAATTCCTTCGACCATGAGATCATGCATATCACCTTTACCAGATGGATGCTTTGATGACATCAAACACCACACCGTAACTGGGTGGCTATAAAGGTGGCATTGAGTGTTCGGAAAGTATTGGTTGAAACACATGGATCAAGACTGGGATTTGTCCATCCATATGACGGATAGATATACTCTGGGCCCTCTCGGTGAAATGTCATCCAATTGGCTTGCAATCATGTGACTGGCTCACAAGGGATCACATATCACGGGAACGAGAAAAGAGTACTTTTCGGTAACGAGGTTGAACTAGGTATGCAGAGATACCAACGATCATAACCTCGGATAAGTAAACTATCGTGAGACAAAGGGAATTGGTATCGTATGTAAGTGGTTCATTCGATCGCAAAGTAATCGTAGAAATATGTGGGAGCCATATGAATTTCCAGATTCCTCTATTGGTTATTGATCGGAGAAGTGTCTCGATCATGTCCGCATAATTCACGAACCGTAGGGAGACACACTTAAGGATTCGACGTTGTTTGAGTAGTTATGGAATGATGAGAAAGAGACCGAATGTTGTTCGGAGTCTCGAATGGGATTCGGGATATCACGAGGAGATCCGGAATGGTCCGGAGAATAAGATTCATATAAGTAAAGTCTCGTTTCGAAGTTGGGGAATGGTTCCGGTGTTTTCATCAGGAATGTTCTAGAAGGTTCCGGAATGTCCGGCACTCCGGAGGGGAAGGGTACATGAATGTGTTATATCAAGTTGGTATGATTGCATCATGTACTCGGTGTCATTGCTGAACAAAATAGAGGGTTTATTCAAATCCTAGTTTGAAAAGTCAAACGGCTAGTTTGAAAGTCAAACGACAGTTTTTGGAAAGAGGAGGAGGAGTGGGAAACCGAGTTGGGGAGGAGTTCCCTCCTCCAACCGCCGGCCCACCTCCAAGCCGAGTTGGGGAGGGACTCCTCTCCCTCCCCTTGGCCGGCCGGCCCCTCCACCTATATAAGGAGGGGCAGGGCTCCCTCCTAGACACACACAAGATCCTCTCCTCCAAACCCTAAGCCGCCGGCACCGCCACCTGCTGCCGCCGCCGCCCTAGGGCAAACCGCCGCCGTCGCCTAGAAACCCTAGCCGCCGGCCTAGCCTCCTCCTCGACGTGTCTAAACCCTAGATCGTCGAGGGACTCTCTCATACTCCACCATACTCGCTCCGGCTTAAGGCGAAGCCCTGCGAGATCTCCCCTCTACTTCCGGTACCACGTCGTTGTGCTGCCGGAATCGCGAGGAGAGTGCTACAACCTCCGCTACCTGCTGGAACAAGGGAGAGGAAGGTCTTCGTCGAGTACCGAGCGTGTGACCGACTGTGGGAGCGCTGCCGGAACGCAGCGCCGGAAGGATCGTCTACGCGATCTTGAGATCGGGAAGAGTACGACTACATCACCCATGAGAATCCGCTCTCGTTAAACACTTTGGAATCTTCGAGGGTGAGTTATTCCATCGACTCGTTGCTACAATCTAGTAGATAGATCTTGGCTTGTTTGTTTGTATGCGATAGAAAATTTTTGTTTTCCATGCTACGAATCCCTACAGTGGTATCAGAGCCGTGTCTATATGTAGATCTGTTGCACGAGTAGAACACAATGGTCATTATGGGCGTTGATACTTTTATTGTCGATTGCTTCTTGTGTACTTTGCATCTTGTGGTATGTTGGGATGAAGCGGCCTGGGCTAACCTTGCATGACATCGTTCATGAGACTTGCTCCACGCTTGACATGCAACTTGTATTGCATAAGTGTCTTTGCGGGTGCCTGTTTCTCCTAGCATAGTTAAGATCCAATTTACAACGGGTGATTAACAATACTAGTATCAATGTTGTGGTTCATGTTCGTAAGTTAGAACGACACTTATTGAAAGCCCCAAACCACGTAAAATATGCAAAGAAAGTAGAGGCGTCTAACTTTGTTTTGCAGGGATGTGCTGTGATGTGAAAGGCCATATCATATCACATATTATGAATTGCATGTGATGTTAATTCTTTATGCATCTTGTATTGCTTAGTAGACGACGGTAGCATTATAAGATGATCCCTCATGCACATGAATTTCAAATCATAAAGTGTTCACCCTTAGTTAGCACCGTTGCTAAATCTTATTGTTTCGAAGCACCACGTGATGATCGGGTGTGTTAGATTCCGCAAGTGTATACAACGTGAGCAAGCCAGATTTGCTCATGCGGAAACTAAGGTTTGATCTTGACGAGCCTAGCATGTACAGACATGGTCTCGGAACACGGATCACCGAAAGGTAAAGCATGAATCATATAGTAGATATGATGAAGATGTCGATTGTTCGCCATTGAAACTATGTCAGCTCTCGTGATGATCGGTGTTGATGTGGTGGATCTGGTTCGTGTGATCACTAAAACAATGTGAGGGATATTGTTTTGAGTGGGAGTTCACCTAGATTAATTTTATTATTAATTTGAACTCAATTTGTCATAAACTTAGTCTAAACTATTGCAAATATGTTGTAAATCAATGGCAACCCCTACCATCAATTTTAATGCGTTCCTAGAGAAAGAAAAGTTGAAAAACAATGGAAGCAACTTCACGGATTGGTTCCGCAATTTGAGGATTGTCCTCACAGCTGGTAATTTGACCTATGTGCTCGATGCACCGCTGGGTGACCCACCTGCAGCTGATGCTGCCGATGAAGTAAAGAATGTTTACCTCACTCGGAAGACTCAGTACTCCACAGTTCAGTGTGCTATCTTGTATGGTTTAGAATCGGAGCTTCAGAAAAGGTTTGAGAATTCATACCCATATGATATTGTCGAGGATCTCAAATTGATCTTTGAGACTCATGCGGCAATTGAAAGCTATGAGGCTTCTGAAAAGTTCTTTAACTGCAAGATGGAAGAGGGCAGCTCCGTCAGTGAGCATGTGCTTAAGATGTCTGGGCACGCAAACAAACTTCAAAGCTTGGGTATAGTGATTCCTAATGCTTTGGGGATTTACCGCGTCCTCCAATCACTACCACCAAGTTACAAGAACTTTGTGATGAACTACAACATGCAAAACATGAACAAGACGTTGCCAGAACTCTTTGCCATGTTGAAATCTGCAGAAGTGGAGATCAAGAAAGAGCACCAAGTGTTGTTGGTCAATAAGACCACCAAATTCAAGAAATGCAAGTCTAAGCAGAAGGGACACTTCAAGAAGGGTGGTAAGAAAGTTACCGCGCCGACGAAGAAGACCAAGGCTGGACCTAAGCCTGATACTGAGTGCTTTTACTGCAAGGGAGAAGGTCACTGGAAGCGGAATTGCCCAAATTACTTGGCGGATTTGAAGAACGGCAACAACAAGAAGAAAGGTATATCTGATATACATGTTATTGATGTGTATCTCACTAGTACTCGTAGTAGTGCCTGGGTATTTGATACTGGTTCGGTTGCTCATATTTGTAACTCGAAATAGGTGCTATAGAATAAACGGAAGCTAGCGAAGAACGAGGTGACGATGCGCGTGGAAACGGATCAAAGGTTGATGTGATCGCGGTCGGCACGCTACCCCTTCATCTACTATCGGGATTAGTTTTATACTTAAATAATTGTTATTTGGTGCCTGCGTTGAGCATGAACATTATATCGGGATCTTGTTTATTGCGAGACGGTTACTTGTTTAAGTCCGAGAATAATGGTTGTTTGATTTATATGAGTAATATGTTTTATGCACATGCACCTTTGATAGATGGTCTATTCTTGTTGAATCTCGATAGTGGAAATACACATATTAATAACATTGAGGCTAAACGTTTGAAATCGAGCGATAACTCATATGTGGTGCTGTCGTCTTGGTCACATTGGAGTGAAGCGTATGAAGAAACTCCATTCCGATGGACTTCTTGAATCACTTGATTTCGAATCACTTGAAAGATGTGAAGCATGTCTGATGGGTAAAATGACTAAGACTCCATTCTCTGGTATGATGGAGCGAGCTACAGACTTATTGGAAATCATACATACCGATGTGTGTGGTCCAATGAGTGTAGCATCGCGCGGTGGTTATCGTTATGTTCTTACCTTCACGGATGACTTGAGTAGATATGGGTATATCTATTTCATGAAACATAAGTCCGAAACTTTCGAGAAGTTTAAGGAATTTCAAAGTGAGGTAGAGAATCAACGTAACAAGAAGATTAAATTTCTACGTTCTGATCGTGGAGGTGAATATCTAAGTTGCGAGTTTGGCGAGCATTTAAAGAAATGCGGAATACTTTCACAATTGACACCGTCGGGAACACCACAGCGTAATGGTGTGTCCGAACGTCGTAATCGAACTCTCTTAGATATGGTTCGTTCTATGATGTCACTTACAGATTTACCGCTATCATTTTGGGGTTATGCATTAGAAATAGCCGCATTCACTTTAAATAGGGCACCATCTAAATCCATTGAAACGACACCGTATGAATTATGGTTTGGGAAGAAACCTAAATTGTCGTTCCTTAAAGTTTGGGGTTGCGAAGCCTATGTAAAGAAGTTACAGCCAAAAAAGCTTGAACCCAAAGCGGAAAAATGCGTCTTCATAGGATACCCGAAGGAAACTATTGGGTATACCTTCTATCATAGATCCGAGGGCAAAATCTTCGTTGCCAAGAATGGATCCTTTCTAGAGAAGTAATTTCTCTCGAAAGAAGTAACTAGAAGGAAAGTAGAACTCGACGAGGTTGTCGAACCTTCTCTTGAAATTGAGAGTAGCGCAACACCGGAAGAAGTTCCTGTGGTGCCTGCACCAATAAGAGAGGAAGCTAATGATGATGATCATGAGACTTCGGTTATAGTTGCTACAGAGCCTCACAGGTCAAAGAGAACTCGTACCACTCCTGATTGGTATGATCCCGTTATGAATGTCATGTTGGTGGACAACACCGATGACCCTGCGACATATGAGGAAGCAATGATGAGCCCAGATTCCAATAAATGGCAAGAAGCCATGAAATCCGAGATTGGATCCATGTACGAAAACCAAGTATGGACTTTGGTGGACTTACCGGATGGCCGGAAGGCTGTCGAGAATAAATGGATTTTTAAGAATAAAACAGATGCTGATGGTATGTTACTGTCTATAAAGCTCGACTTGTCGCAAAAGGGTTTTGACAAATTCAAGGAGTTGACTACGATGAGACTTTCTCACCAGTAGCGAAGCTAAAGTCTGTGAGGATTATGTTAGCAATCGCTGCATATTATGATTATGAGATATGGCATATGGATGTCAAAACAGCATTCCTCAATGGAGACATTGATGAAGAGTTGTATATGATGCAACCCAAAGGTTTTGTCGATCCTAAAGATGCTAACAAGGTATGCAAACTTCAACGGTCCATCTATGTATTGAAGCAAGCATCCCAAAGTTGGAATCAATGTTTTGATAAGGTAATCAAAAGTTTTGGTTTTATACAAACTTATGGAGAAGCTTGTATTTACAAGAAAGTGAGTGGGAGCTCTGTAGCATTCTTAATACTATATGTAGATGACATATTGTTGATTGGGAATGATGTAGACCTTCTTAATAGTGTCAAGGAATATTTGAATAATAGTTTTTCAATGAAAGATCTTGGCGAAGCAGCTTACATATTAGGCATAAAGATTTATAGAGATAGATCGAGACGCCTAATATCATTGTCACAAAGTACATATTTGGACAAATTTCTAAAGAGGTTTGGAATGGAAGATAGCAAGAAAGGGTTCTTGCCCATGTTGCCCAATACAACCTTGAGTAAAACTCAAAGTCCGACAACGGCAGAAGATAGAGAAAGGATGAGTAAAACTCCCTATACCTCAGCCATAGGATCTCTGATGTATGCCATGCTATGTACTAGACCCGACATTGCATATGCTGTTAGTTTAACTAGCAGATATCAAAGTGATCCAGGAGTGGATCATTGGACAGCGGTCGAAAACATCCTTAAGTACTTAAGAAGAACTAAAGATATGGTTCTTTCTTATGGAGGTGATGAACAACTTGTTGTTAATGGTTACACCGATGCTAGTTGGAACACCGATCCGGATGATTCTAAATCACAATCTAGATACGTATTTACTTTGAATGGTGCAGCAGTTAGCTGGAGGAGTGCAAAGCAAAGCGTTGTGGCGAGATCTTCAACTGAATCGGAATACATGGCTGCTTCAGAGGCTTCACAAGAAGCGATATGGATGAAAGAGTTCATTACAGAGCTCGGTGTGGTTCCTAGTGCGCTGGACCCAATGTCAATCTACTGTGATAACATGGGTGCCATAGCCAATGCGCAAGAACCAAGGTCACACAAGAAGCTGAAGCACATCAAGCTACGTTTTCACGCTATTAGAGAACATGTCCAAGATGGGGACATAAATATTTGCAAAGTACACACATATCTGAATGTGGCGGATCCGTTGACTAAGCCTCTCCCAAGGGCAAAACATGACCAACACCAAACTGCCATGGGTGTTCGGTATATTACCATGTAATCTAGATTAGATGACTCTAGTTCAAGTGGGAGACTGTTGGAGATATGCCCTAGAGGAAATAATAAATGTAGTTATTATTATATCTTTGTGTTTATGATAAATGTTTACATTCATGCTATAATAGTATTGACAAGGAAACATTAATACTTGTGTGATTTGTAAACTAAAATAGAGTCCCTAGTAAAGCCTTTTTATAATACTAGCTTGTTAGTTAATAAATGATTGTGGTTTCCCTATCATGAACATTGAGATGTTATTAACAACAAGATCATATCGTTAGGAGAATGATATGGTGGACATACTCCTAGAGATAAGCGTAGCATAAAGATCAAGTCATTTTAATAGTTCAATTGCTATATGCTTTCTGATACATAGTAACCTAATTCCTTCGACCATGAGATCATGCATATCACCTTCACCGGAAGGATGCTTTGATGACATCAAACACCACACCGTAACTGGGTGGCTATAAAGGTGGCATTGAGTGTTCGGAAAGTATTGGTTGAAACACATGGATCAAGGCTAGGATTTGTCCATCCATATGACGGATAGATATACTCTGGGCCCTCTCGGTGAAATGCCATCCAATTGGCTTGCAAGCATGTGACTGGCTCACAAGGGATCACATATCATGGGAACGAGAAAAGAGTACTTATCGGTAACGAGGTTGAACTAGGTGTGCAGAGATACCGACGATCATAACCTCGGATAAGTAAACTATCGTGAGACAAAGGGAATTGGTATCGTATGTAAGTGGTTCATTCGATCGCAAAGTAATCGTAGAAATATGTGGGAGCCATATGAATTTCCAGATTCCTCTATTGGTTATTGATCGGAGAAGTGTCTCGATCATGTCCGCATAATTCACGAACCATAGGGAGACACACTTAAGGGTTAGACGTTGTTTGAGTAGTTATGGAATGATGAGAAAGAGACCGAATGTTGTTCGGAGTCTCGAATGGGATTCGGTATATCACGAGGAGATCCGGAATGGTCCGGAGAATAAGATTCATATAAGGAAAGTCCCATTTCGGAGTTGGGGAATGGTTCCGGTGTTTTCATCGGGAATGTTCTAGAAGGTTCCGGAATGTCCGGCACTCCGGGGGGAAGGGTACATGAATGTGTTATATCAAGTTGGTATGATTGCATCATGTACTCAGTGTCATCGCTGAACAAAATAGAGGGTTTATTCAAATCCTAGTTTGAAAGTCAAACGGCAGTTTTTGGAAAGAGCAGGAGGAGTGGGAAACCGAGTTGGGGAGGAGTTCCCTCCTCCAACCGCCGGCCCACCTCCAAGCCGAGTTGGGGAGGGACTCCTCTCCCTCCCCTTGGCCGGCCGGCCCCTCCACCTATATAAGGAGGGGCAGGGATCCCTCCTAGACACACACAAGATCCTCTCCTCCAAACCCTAAGCCGCCGGCACCGCCACCTGCTGCGGCCGCCGCCCTAGGGCAAACCGCCGCCGCCACCTAGCAACCCTAGCTGTCGTCCTAGCCTCCTCCTCGGCGTGTCTAAACCCTAGATCGTCGAGGGACTCTCTCATACTCCACCATACTCGCTCCGGCTTAAGGCGAAGCCCTGCGAGATCTCCCCTCTACTTCCGGTACCACGCCGTTGTGCTGCCGGAATCGCGAGGAGAGTGCTACAACCTCCGCTGCCTGCTGGAACAAGGGAGAGGAAGGTCTTCGTCGAGTACCGAACGTGTGACCGACTGCGGGAGCGCTGCCGGAACGCAGCGTCGGAAGGATCGTCTACGTGATCTTGAGATCGGGAAGAGTACGACTACATCACCCATGAGAATCCACTCTCGTTAAACACTTTGGAATCTTCGAGGGTGAGTTATTCCATCGACTCATTGCTACAATCTAGTAGATAGATCTTGGCTTGTTTGTTTGTATGCGATAGAAATTTTTTGTTTTCCATGCTGCGAATCCCTACACATCAACCCCTTGATTGACGGCGTGGAGTTCACCAAATGTATGGTGGATAGTGAAGCAGCATCAACATCATGTACCTGGATACACTGCAGAAGATGAACTTGACGGAGGCAAACCTAAGGCGGACCAACACCATCTTCCACGGCTTAGTTCCTGGTCGGGAGGCTCGGTCCCTTGGGTGCATTACACTTCAGGTTGCCTTTGGCGATGTTAATAATTACCGCCAAGAGCGCATGACCTTCGAGGTGGTCCCCTTTAAGAGTGTGTACCACGTCATATTCGGCCGCGGCATATTCCACACGTTCATGGCCAAGCCATGCTTAGTCTACAACAAACTCAAGATACCCGGACCAAACGGTATCATCACCGTATCCGAAAGCTTTACCAAGGCAAGGGACTGCGAGATCAATGAAGCAGCCGTTGCAGAAGCTGTCCTCTACAGCGAAGAATTCAAAGAGATCCAGAGCAAGGTCGATGACTCAGAGATGCCCGCGTCGAAGAAGCAGATCTCCGACTCCGCTCCTGCGTTCAAGGCCGCCATCAAGACCAAGCCGGTGGAACTTGTGGTAGGCGATGCCTCCAAGACCATCGCCATTCGGACGAACCTGGATCCCAAATAGGAAAGCGCACTCGTCGAGTTCCTCCGTGAGAATAGGGACATATTTGCCTGGCAACCTGCCGAAATGAAAGGTGTACCTAGGGAACTTGCCGAGCACAGCTTAAACATTGATCCAAAATGTAAACTAGTGAAACAACCTCTATGACGCTTTGGAGATGAGAAGAGACGCGTCATTGGCAAAGAGATAGCTAGGTTACTTAAGGCTAGATTTATCCGAGAAGTCCTTCACACCCAATGGGTGGCCAATCCTGTACTTGTCCCCAAAAAGGGAACCAATGAATTAAGAATGTGCGTTGATTACACCGGCTTGAACAAAGCATGCCCCAAGGATCCGTTTGCTTTGCCTCGCATTGACCAAGTCATTGACTTGACGGCTGGCTCGGAACTTTTGTGTTTTCTCGATGCATACTCAGGATACCATCAGATCAAGATGAGGAAGTCGGACCAATTGGCCACTTCATTCACTACCCCGTACGGCACGTTTTGCTATGTCACGATGCCCTTTGGGCTGAAAAACGCAGGTGCTACGTACCAGCAGACAATGCAACGTTGCCTCCATGACCAAATTGGTCGGAACGTTCACGCTTATGTGGACGATATCGCGGTGATGTCTAAAAAGTCAAATGACTTAATCTCCGATTTAAAACAAACCTTTGATAATCTCCGGAAATACAACATGATGCTTAACCCTAAGAAGTGCGTCTTCGGGGTTCCAGCCAGCAAATTGTTGGGCTTCATCATTTTCCAACGTGTAATCGAGGTCAACCCGGAGAAAATCAAGGCCATCTTAAACATAAACCGTCCGACATGCCTAAAGGACATTCAACGACTAACAGGTTGTGTTGCAGCAGTTAGTCGGTTCGTCAGCCGACTTGGAGAGAAGGCCCTGCCGCTATACAAGTTGCTGAAAAAGACGGACAAATTCACATGGACGGACGAAGCAGATGCAGCATTGAAGTAGCTCAAGGAGGTTCTTTCCTCAGCGCCCATCCTTGCAGCACCCGAGCCTGGAGAGCCCCTGTTAATTTACATGGCGGCAACCAACCATGTAAGAAAGCTATGGGAATCTGCTAGTTTTAGTTTTGAGTGTCAGGAGTACCTGTATCCGAAGATTCTGAACACGGTTTATTTTACCGTGATAAGTCTGACGTGGTTTCGTGAGAAGATATGAAGAAACTGTGCTACATGAATTTAGTGTTTCCGAAACCACATTACTTTGATGATATTGATGATTGTTAACCGTGAATTTTTAAATACTAATTAATTCCTTTTATTTTTTATAACTCAGTTCCGCTCTTCTCTTTTTGTAGGTAACAGTTCCACACAGTTTTGTTTTACATAAATTCCTAAGTAAAAATCTCTTATAAGTCTGGGCAGCCGAGCATGCGTTCTCCAAGTGGACGTGTAGTTTTATTTGCCACGTGTCATTTGTTAGAAAGGCATCTGCATAATCTTGGCTGTACATCCTTGTTGTAGCTTGAGACTGTAATGTCAATTAAGTTTCACCTATAACAGTAGACTTCTATAATTTGGGTGACAAGTTGTGTGGGCATTTGATTGTGCTTTTCTTCTGGGCGGGTGAATACATCCCAAAGTTAACATCGCACGGTCAAAACATTAGCACGCTTTGTATGGTCACACGGTCAAAACTTAACATCGCAACTATGCTTTCTATTTTGGTTAATATTATTTTGAAGGTTTAATACGACTCCAACTTAGATATGACATGCTAGGCTGATAAGTCGGTCGTATCAGCCTATATCTAAAACCATGGTGTCTACTTGCGAGAAATATGTTGTGTTCTTTGTATTGCTCAAATACTCCATTCCCAAGGAATTTTGGTTCAGTTTCGCTCAGTGCCTCAGTCTCGTGGTAGCTCAGTTAATCCTTGACGGTGCAGAGACAATGAAAGAGTGGTGGTGTTCACTGGCAAGGCGACAACGCCGATAAGGCGTGTCCCCAGATCAAAATGCAAGGAAATTTTATTAAATGGCAATCTTGGGCATGAGAAAACTGTGGTTAGAATGAAATGCTAGAACCTTTTAACAGAGTGAGTGAGACTCTGCAGCAAGTTGTAACTTGTAAGAAAGGCTTCAAATGAGTATGAGCTGTGGGTTAGTAGTAGGTTGAGAGTGGAAAGGGGGGAGGAGTAAGAGTAGTTGTTGAGTGGAGTGGTGAGTATGTGCTTCGGCACTGATAATTGTAATCTTGTGAGAACTAAATGGCGAGCAACCATTGGTTGCTTGTTCTCGGAAAAAAAATCCCTTAGAGCTACTGTCTCATGTAAGATGTTAGCAGCTGTCTACTCTGGAAATTTTTGGTATCCATGCTCCGCTCCTCTGAGTTTACCATAGGAATTGGAGGACGAGCGTCTAAAAAACAAAAAAAACTGAACGATCATAACGAAATGTGGAGTAGCCTACTGAAAATTGCAACTTTTCTCTTTGTTCTCTAAACATGCAAGTTTAGGCGAACAAAATCCTTACTCGCTCTCCCAATCGATTAATAGTCATAGGAGAAAATGCTTCCTTGAGGCGCACCTCCATTCACGCTATTTGTATGTATCACTCTCACCATATACAGTGGTAGATAGCTAATGCACAAAGCGTGCTTGCAATTTCCAACACCTATAAATTACTGCATCACCACTGCACTTCGATGGTCTTCCGTATCTGAAGATCACAAGGGAGTATGATAGAAATCGCATTGCTTTAAGACATTGGAGGAAAACAAGAGGATAATATTATTTTGAAGATTTAATACGGCTCCCACTTAGATATGTACAGGCACGCGCTAACCAAACTTTATTCAGACTAATACCAGAGAGAAAGAGCAAACTTTATTCAGACTAACAGAGAGAAAGAGCAAACTGCATTGATTTTACCAACAATATAGTCCTTCTGTTTTTAATTTCTAGGTTGGTTGTTCTCTTACAATGCACTAGCTGATTGATATCCTTCTGTTTTTTGCTTGCATTGCACTCTGTACATTGTTGTTATGAGCTGATGGAAGGACCAAGGTAAGGTAATTTTTGGCAACTAAAAGCCATTAGGACTAAACATGATGTCAAAATATTTCTTTTTACAATCTTTATCCTCATGCATATGGAAAAAACTAGTGTACTTATAATCTGATACTACTACTCCCTCCAACCCATATTAGTTGACTTGGATTTGTCAAAATTTAGATGAACCTATATACTAAATAGTGTCTAGATTCATCTAAATCTAGACAAATTTGAGTCAACTAATATGGGTCGGAGGAAGTACTATTATTCATCTTAATGCCCTCTCCAACTTTGGAAGATAACTCCGAGGGCAAGGAAAAGAAGGTTGAGGGTTGCTCTTGTTAGATCTAATCTATCATTGGTAGATGTACTGTAAGGTCGAAGACGTAGATCTAAGAGGAAGAGAAAGAGAGAGTGGCACTACCTGCTCCCTGGATCGACAAGCACGAGCCAGAGGGGATGCCCGAGTTGGTGCCGGAGCTGGATCCGCCGTCGTTGGCCATGGGTGGTAAAGGGGATGAGTGTGGCGGCGGTGGAGCTTCCCGTCGGCCTAGCGCAAAACCCTAATCGGTGGGTGTGTAGGTGGGGCGGCTAGGGCACGGCTAACCTCGTGAGGCATGCTGCCGGCCCCCACCTCTTTATATAGCGCTGGCGACAGGGGCCCGCCCACCAGATGAGGTGGGGCGCCCCCGATCAGGGCGCGGATAAGGGACTCCGTTCGGCCGTTGGGGTCGAACGGGGAGAGATCTATCTAACATTCTCCCCCTTGATCTCGACTTTACTTTTAACTTTGTTCTTTACTTATTTCATCACAGAACGATACATAGAGCATGTTTCATCGTCTCAGCTCAATTGCCGATAGAATCAGACAGCCACTATATACCTTCATGTTTTGAAATAAATCATGTTACTTTAGGGCCTCTGTGGTCCAGGAATCATAGGATTCCCGTTAAACCTATGCCGGCTATGTGTTCCTTGAACACACTGGGTGGTAAGCCTTTCGTTAGCGGATCTGCAAGCATATCATTTGTCCTTATATGATCGAGTCTTATAGTTTGATCCTGGACTTTGTCCTTCACAACATAATACTTTTTATCTATAGACTTTGTAGCATTACTCGACTTGTTGTTGTGAGCATAGAATACTGCGGGCTCGTTATCACAGTACATCTTTAGTGGCCTGCTGATGCAGTCAACCACTTTCAAGTCGGGCAAGAATTTCTTTAACCATAACGCTTGTTCCATGGCCTCATAACATGCTATAAATTCTGCATACATCGTAGATGATGCAACTATCGACTGTTTAGCGCTTCTCCAGGAAATAGCACCTCCTGCGAGAGTAAAGACATACCCTGTCATGTACTTTCTGTCGTCTTTATATCCCGCAAAATCCGCATCTGAATACCCTTTTATCTCTAGGGAATCAGATCTTTTATATGTTAGCATGAGGCCTTTTGTGCCTTGCACATCGCAAAGCTTTCTTTACCATCTTCCAGTGCTCTATGCCTGGATTCTCTTGATATCTACCGAGTACCCCGGTGATAAAAGCTAAGTCAGAGCGAGTGCACACTTGTGCATACTGTAAGCTTCCAACAGCCGAAGAATATGGTACTGACTTCATTTGATCGATCTCATATTGGTTCTTTGGACATTGGGATTTCCCAAAACTTTCGCCCTTGACTATGGGAGCAAGTGTTGCATTACTCGCATGCATATTGTATTTCTTTAAAATCTTTTCACAATACGCTTTCTGCGACAGTCCTAACACTCCATTCTTTCTATCTCGATGAATTTCTATGCCCAAAACATAAGAAGCTTCACCAAGGTCTTTCATGTCAAAATTTGATGACAAGAATTTCTTTGTCTCTAGTAGTAGACTAACATCACTGCTGGCAAGCAGAATATCATCCACGTACAGAATTAGGAAAATATATTTCCCACTTTTGAACTTTGCATAAATGCAGTTGTCCTCAACATTTTCCTTGAATCCAAATCTTTTAATTGTATCATTAAACTTTAAATACCACTGCCTAGAGGCTTGCTTTAACCCATAAATGAATTTCTTTAGGCGGCATCCCATATGTTCCTTCCCCTCCATGAAAAAACCCTTGGGTTGTTTCATGTAAACATTTTTTTCTAAATCTCCATTTAGAAATGTCGTCTTAACATCCATTTGATGCAACTCTAAATCAAAATGTGTAACTAGTGCCATGATGATTCTGAAGAAGTCCTTACATGAGACCGGAGAAAAGGTCTCATTATAATCTACGCCTTCTCTTTGCGTAAAGCCTTTTGCCATAAGTCTAGCTTTGTATTTTTCTACATTCCCATTGGAGTCATACTTTGTTTTGTAGACACATTTGCATTCTACTGTTTTGGCTCCTTTAGGAATTTCCTCTAAGTCCCAAACATTGTTGGAACTCATTGATTTCATTTCATCTTCCATTGCCTCCACCCACTTGGCTGAGTGAGGGCTACTCATGGCTTCTTCATATGAGGTAGGATCACCCTCCATATGAACTACGTTGTAGACTTTGTAAATTTCTTTGGAAATGGCTGGTCTTCGTTCTCTTTTAGACCTTCTAAGTTCATCAGACTCTTGCTCATTTCTTGTCTCGGGTTCAGACACATTTACAGTAGGTGGCTGTTCTGGCTCCCTTTCGTGCTCAACAGTGGGTTCAGGTGGCTCCTGATGGACAGGTTCCGAACTTTCGCCCATTGTTGTCACGTGTGGAGTCACAACAGGTGCCGGCACCACAACCTCAGGGGTTGTAGATGGTGGCACAACATGTAGCGAGAAAAATGGCTCCTGAGTCATCGGATTAGGTGCATGCACCCTCTTCTCCTCAAGATCAATTTTCCGAGCTACCGTGCTCCCCCTCATCAATTCGTCCTCCAAGAAGACTGCATGTCTCGTTTCTACAAACTTTGTGTATCTGTCGGGACAGTAGAAACGATAGCCTTTTGACTTATCTGGATAGCCAATAAAGTGGCAAGATACTATTTTGGGGTCTAACTTTGCAATGTTTGGATTGAAAACTTTTGCCTCAGCTGGGCTCCCCCAGACCCTTAAGTGGTGCAGAGAGGGGACTCTGCTTGTCCACAATTCATACGGTATTTTGGGCACCGACTTACTTGGTACTCTGTTGAGAATGTGAATGGCGGTTTTAAGCGCCTCCATCCATAATCCCAATGGGAGGGTGGAGTAGCTCATCATGCTGCGCACCATATCCATAAGGGTACGGTTGCGCCTTTCAGCTACTCCGTTTTGCTGAGGTTCGCCCGGCATAGAATACTGGGCGACTATTCCATTTTCTTGCAGGAACCTTGCAAAGGGTCCTGGTACTTGACCATATGGAGTATGCCGACCGTAGTACTCCCCCCCCCCCCCCCCCACGATCGGACCGGACTATGTTAATTCTTTTATCATGCTGATTTTCTACTTCAGCTTTGAAAATTTTAAATTTATCCAATGCTTCAGATCTTTCTTTAATTGGATAAATATAACCATACCGGGAGTGATCGTCTGTGAATGTTATGAATGAATCATAGCCATCCACACTTTTCACCGGAAATGGTCCACAAATATCCGTGTGGATTATTTCTAGTGTAGCTATGCTTTGGTTTGCACCCTTTTTAACTTGTTTGACATACTTTCCTTTAATGCAATCTATGCATTGTTCTATGTCAGAGAACTCTAACGGAGGAAGAATGTCATTTTTAACGAGGCTTTCTATTCTTCCCCTCGAAATATGGCCTAGTCTGCAGTGCCATAACTTCGATGAGTCAAGAGTTCGCTTTCTTTTCTTTTGTTCTTTGTTCGACAAGGAAACTTTTTCATTCACATCACACACAGAAAATACTTTCTCATGCAAAGATAATAAATATAACTTGTCATGTAAGGTAGCAACACCCACACAAATATCTTTTAACCAAATGGCTCATTTGCCATTTCCAAAATAACACTCATAAGAATCTTTGTCCAAGCACGACACACTTATTAAATTTCTATGAATTAAAGGAACAAAAAGAACATCCTTAAGCAAAAGAGAAGATCCATCAGCCAGCTCCAGAGGGATTTCACCAACGGCCTCCACTTCTGCTTCAACCTCATTCGCCACTTCAACGAGTCTTTCTCTTTTTGGCAAAATCCTTGTCGAATGGAACCCCTGTAAAGAGTTGGCAACATGAACAGTTGCACCAGAATCAATCCACCAAGTAGATCTAGAAAACTTTTCATACAGAGATTCATTAACAAAAGAAACTATATCTTTACCCTTTTTGGCCATAATGTACTTCAGCCAAACTGGACAATCCTTCTTGTAGTGGCCAACCTTTTTGCAGTGGTGGCACTAGTCTTTTTCCCTAGAGGTGGACTGTTGGTGCTGGTACTGGTGCTACATTGGGCCCTTGCCATGTGGCTTGGAGGGTGAGCCACCATGGTTACCGTTTGTGAAGCTTCTCTTCCTATTGTCCTTCACGAAGTTCAAGGAACCACCATGAAGGGCCTTCAGCCTTTCCTCCTCTTGGGAGCACATCCCAATGGTCTTTTCTATGTCCCACTATTCAGGGGACATATTATAGTTTATTACAAAATTCTTGAATGGATGTGGAAGAGAGGCCATCACTAGGTGCACCAAAAGTGCAGGCTTTAGCTCGAGGTCCTCATCCATGGGCTTCAGCTTCTCTGCCATGTTTGACATCCTCAAGATGTGCTCTCTTATTTCGTGGGGTCCTCCCGTGTACTTTTCAGTCACCAGCTGCTTTAACAGCTGGGTCGCATACATCTTTGAAGAGCCAGTAAACTGGCTCTTTATCTTGGCAAGGTATTCGCCCACGGAGGCACACTCTCCAATTGAGCCCACTATGGCGTTCTCAATTGTGTTCTTTACAAAGGCCAAACATTTCTTGTTGGCGTTCACCCATTTTTGATTATCAATCGAGTAGGCCAGCTCCAATGAAGCATGGTCCCTCTTCCGTTTCTCAAACGCGGCACTTTTCTCAGCATCTCCCCTGACAGGGTCAGCAGGCTTGACTGGTTGCTTGGTGTCAACCGCCCAATCCACTTCGGCGCATACAAACGCCAAATCAACCTTCTTCCTCCATTCGGAGTAGTTGTCCCCCCTTAGCAGCGGGATGTCCTTCAAACAGCTCATGAGGTTGAGACCTCCTGAAAACCACAAAAGATGTGAGATCACCAAAGAAAACAACTGTATGCATTAATTCAACGTTGGTATAAATTATGCATGCAATTGTTTGTGCTATTTAAAAATTACATCACCGTTGGGTAGAAATAAAGTTAAATGCACCTTTTAATACTCAATGGAAAAGATCATGATCATGTTTATTAACAACGGTTTGTCAATTAATAACATGGGACACAATCATCTTTAATCACTTTATCACATCTTTATAACAAAATTTAAACAACTTTTAATTGCATTATTGCAATTTAAATCATCTATTTGCAGCGGAAACATTAAAATTAACTTTCATAAACTTTAAACTTTACAGAAAAAATCTGCCTCTTTCATATTCTCTAGTCAAATATTCAATCTGCCTCTTTCATATTCTCTAGTCAAATATTCTCTGAAATAATGGACTAGAAACAACTATGTTGAAAAAATGCTTAAAACTAAGCAAAAAACAGATGAAACAGCTTCTGAAAAAAAAACTGTGCTGAAAAACCCTACTGGGCTCAATCCCTGGGCGGCAAGCAGCGGCCCAGCCGGCCTGCCCGCGCCCGCTGCGCTAACCGTCGCCTGCGCGCGCGCCTGGCCGCTCGGCCCTCCACCGCCCGCGGCCACCCGCCCCACGCGATCTCGGCCGTCTATTTCGGTCGCCCTAGATCGGACGATGCAGCGCGCGTTTCGGCCGCATAAAAGCCCCTAGCCACCGCCCCCCACAAACCCTAACTCCACTTCCCCCACCGCGTCCACCCTGCGCTCCCCCCGTGGCGGCGCCGCGTCCATCCCGCGGCTTCTCCGCGGCGGCAGCACGTCGATCCCGCGGCCACACCGCGCACTCTCTGGCGAGGCGAGGCGGCTACGCCCCTCCCCGGCGAGGCGGCTGCGCCCCTCCCTCGGCGAGGTGGCTGCGCCCGGTGGAGGCGAGCTCTCTTGCGGCGTTGGGGGGGTTGGAGGCGGCCGTCCGTCCGACGACTGCGCCGGCGACGGTCCCCTCCTTCTCCTCCATCGCCACCCCTTTCTCTTCTTCCCCATGTGCATGCGCGAGGTGAGGTGGCCGACGCTCCGGCGAGCCCCTTCCTTTGTTGACTTTGGCCGAAGCCATGGCGCCTCACTGCCCCCCTTGGCGGCGGTGCGTCCACCCGTGGGTGGGCGCACGACCGTCAAGCGGCGCATCGACGGCGCCCTTTGCCGGCGCACGGCGGCGGCCGTTGTGGGTCTGCCTCCCCCTTTTTTTTGTTTGTTTGAGTTTCTTTTGGGGATACATCTATGGGGAAAAGTAGGGTTAGATTCGGGGTAGGATCTGGGAAAAAATGGGATTAATGGGGTTTCTTTTCTTTGCTTTGATATTCTTTGCCCTCCGAGGAGAGTGTGTTCTTCTTCCGACGCCTCGGCATGCCGATGAGCGTCGAGATCGAGAGGAACGGCGCGGCCAGAGGGGCAGGCGCACTTTTAGATCTAGGTTATTCTTTTCTTTTGCTTTTCTACCGTGAAAGCTAGATCTAGCACGCTCTGATACCATTGTTAGATCTAATCTATCATTGGTAGATGTACTGTAAGGTCGAAGACGTAGATCTGAGAGGGAGAGAAAGAGAGAGTGGCACTACCTGCTCCCTGGCTCGACAAGCACGAGCCAGAGGGGATGCCCGAGCTGGTGCCGGAGCTGGATCCGCCGTCGTTGGCCATGGGTGGTAAAGGGGATGAGTGTGGCGGCGGTGGAGCTTCCCGTCGGCCTAGCGCAAAACCCTAATCGGTGGGTGTGTAGGTGGGGCGGCTAGGGCACGGCTAACCTCGTGAGGCGTGCTGCCGGCCCCCACCTCTTTATATAGCGCTGGCGACAGGGGCCCACCCACCAGATGAGGTGGGGCGCCCCCGATCAGGGCGCGGATAAGGGACTCCGTTCGGCCGTTGGGCTCGAACGGGGAGAGATCTATCTAACAGCTCTCTCTTTTTTTGCCGACTTTTGAGGGTTGCTCTTATGTCGTTCTAAAGGCATTGAAGTGCTTCGGATCCACACTTCGGAGTTACAAGTGTGCCATGATCGGGGTGTAAATGTTTTAATGACAAGACTTGATGTCTCGTGCGTAGTGTACCAGGAATTTGTTTGGTTGATTGTTTATTTAACTATGAAAACATGAGACTTTGTGCTTGCCGTTGCTTAAAAAAATTGAAGTTTTATTCGAATAACTATGACATACATGGAATAGTTATAAAAGTTGATTCATTTAGTTTGATTTTGGAAGAGGCTACTAAAAAACTTAAAAATTCGTTAGCTTGCAGATGTAATCCATTTTGGACCAAACAATTACACTCATTCATCTTTTTCTATGAATTTCACTTGAATTAATATTGTGGAGGGCATGCGTTCTCCAAGGTAGAAATGCATTCTCGGTCGTGCCGATCTGACTATGCCATTTGTCAAGCTAGAAATGCTTTAATAACTGAATAATCTTGGCTCTACATAATTCTATGGATTAAGACTAACATAACTCGTGTCGATTATATTCGCTTATAAAAATTGACGTTTATGACATGTTGATGCCCAGTTGTGCAAGTAATTTACAATATTTTTTATGTACATCTTCGTACTTTTCTTCATTGTTCTGTGTTTCATACTACTGAACTTTTAATCTCTAATGTGAGTAATTCATAGTATTTCCGAAGTAGGACCTTCCTGGTGCTTTTCTTCATAATCATGGAGGAAAATAGTCTTTTGAGGAAAAGTTTTTACAAATGGGTGTACCAGAGCACACCATCCATTCATGTTATTTGCATGAACCACTTGCTGACCATATTGTGGCAGATAGCTAATGCTCAAAGCGTGCTTGCAAGTCGAAACACCTATAAGTGCCAGTTACATGCATCTACACTACAACTCCATAAATCCTCCATAAATCTACCATCTGAAGAACACGAGAGAATGTGATAGAAAATTGCATTGTTTTGAGATATGGGCGGAAAACAAGGGGCTAGCCAGCACGCCACATTACCAGACAACTATATACCAGTATCACACTATGGCTGATCTCTGCGTGGCAACCGTGGAACAATAGTTCTGACAGGCATCGCTGATATCACAGCTTGTACTTTGGGTTGAATCATGAAATAACTGTATATGCAGCACCATGATAGAAAGTATCCTAGATCAGAATGTGAATAGCAGACAGAAATTGTTGTACTAAGTTAATTGCTAATGATCTTTTATGTCTTTCATTTTTGAGTAATTTTGGTACTTGACTAAAAAAACGACAAGTCTATTCCTCTGAGTTAACGGTCAACTACTGCCAACCGACAGAAGTGGCATTTTCGGAATGATGACACTTGTTTGCTTGCATTCTCGGAACACGGCTATGGTTGATGGCATTCTCTGAATTTCCTCTCTGTAATACTCCATCTCTTTGTATCCAAAATTCCCTAATTTTGCTTCATGATGAGGTAGGTGAGAGGGTAACATGTACCTTCTGCATGAAATGTAAGCTGGTTAAGCAAACTAGATGTTACAATGTTGGATGCGTGCATAAAAAAAAACTGGTTCTTTTTCAGTGAGCACCAGTTTCTCCGAACCACACCCTAACCGCTACAACAGATACAAGCTGATTTAGCAGGCCAAAATTTAAGATGCGACCTGAAAATACATTGCATTGCTGATGATGTTCCATTTCTCCTTCCTAGATACAAGTCTAGATATACAAACCACTGTAGGTGGTCTAATCTCTATATTTTCAACAACAAAGTCGAACTGATACACGCACGGCAAAAATCTAAAGAAACAGCCTGTGAGATCAGTCACCTTGCGCTTCATGTTCTTCTCTTAACCTAACCTGCACAGACAGTTTCAATGCTGATTTAGACGTAAAGGGAAACCCCCTATAAGCCACTATATTGCATCTCCATGACACGTCCCTTTTACTAGCACAGAACGTAAGTTTTTAATTACTTGTGACACTAGATATGCGAGTTTCTCTAATTACCTTGCCGAATTAGAGATCCTTGACTTGAGCTTGGTTAGGCCAGTGTAAAATTCCTCACAGCAACCCATAGGTTTCTGGGTTGGTATGGAGAAGCGCTATGCAAGCATCCACCAGATTAGCACCTTAACCGTGCCTTCCAACCTTTCAGGTATGACCATGTCACTTCTGCTGAGTCGGCCTTTTGGTAGTCTACTTGGTTTTCTTCTTTTTCGTTTTTGTTTTGGCTTTCATTTTTGGTTTCTTCTTTTTCTGAGAAGTTCCAGATTCCCGTCTGAAGATCGCCAAGACTTCGATGCTGCATTAATAATTTCACCAAGTAATGTGATGGAAAAACTGTACCAAGTATCCAGTATGCACACGATAAACAACACTTATCTAAACATCTTGTTTAGCAGGGAGGTTTTATTGCTCTCCTGGCCTCTGCATCAAGAGATGCATGCAGCCAACATAGTTTATGTAAACAAATTTTGAAATAGGGTTCATGGGCAAACATCCGAATCATCATAATAATAATAAACTAGCATCACCAATTTGCCTTCAGGTAATGTGCACAATTTAAAACGGGTTGCATGGGTATACACAGAGAAGCAAAGAGAAGTTATTTGGACAGGTCATTAAAGCAAGATTTAGCTTTAGACAGGTTCATTAATTAAGAATATCGAAACAGCGTCTTTCAGTTAATTATTTTGACCAGCAAAGCCAGCTCTATCAAGTGTCCCCTAAACCACGATGCCATGGGCATGGCAAAGTCATTGCTTATGACAATTAAGACACTGAAGTACACCGGAGAGACTGCTCCTGAACTATCTTCAAACTTAACTAGCCTTAGAAGATTCATATCTTTATAGTACCCAAACCAGGTGGCAATAAGCATTTGTCACAGCAACTTGGAGGAGTTATGTTTGTTTGTGTTAGAGCTTGAAACAGTAAAGAAGGATCTCCAAGACTTTCCCATAACAATGGCAAAACAAAAGGACAATTTCCAGTCAAGAATATGAAGCCAGTACCTATCAGTTCCAGGGAAGAAGTTAAAAGCATGAGCATTCTCCAAATGCCAGGCCTCATGAGATATCAAGCTTTTGCAGTCCTGTAGATGAAATTGTGATGATGAGAGAAGAGAACTGCAGCAACAGAAAACTAAGGTAGGAAGGATACAAGTTTCAGAGACTCCTTATAAGCTAACATTGCATAAAACAAATAAACAAATCAAGTTCTAGGACTTTATGATACATAAGCAACTGTCACCTTCTTAAAACTTTCCCATCCACAGCTGATGTATATAAGGGTTTCTGGCCATGTTTCGCTACTTTCTTCCATGATCGTGCTATCAACATGAACAGCTGCCTCCCTTGCTCGTAGGATCCATGGTCTCTTCTCATCTTTGACCTTAGTAAGTGAACTGCGTTCAGAAATTATTGCCATTACCGATAAATCTACCACAATGGAAAAGGAATAAAGGAAACCACAATTTAAGAAAACCCAGTTGTACATATTTGTCAAATAAATATAAATAAAAGCATGGAAGCACACAGACTTTGTATGATACTTCTTCTACCTCTTAGCCTTGTACGCCTTGCGCTCAGATAAGCCAACTCTCTGTAGAGCATTGATAACAGAAGGGTGCAATCCTTTCCTGGGAGGATCCACGATAGCAACACTTGACCCTTCAAGCCAGTGAATAGGTTCCTGGTACCATGATGCAGGTTCGAAATGAATGCTTATAGCATGAAATGTAACCATCACAGAAAATACAAGTTCAGTTGCATACAACTGAAGCATCGGTATTGTGCCAAGTTATGGTGCAACCCAGGTTTGTTGGAAATCGGCTTGCTGACTTCTCAAAAGACAGCTTCGACATTTTGTTGATCTCAACACATTTCACAGACCTGTAAGTATAAGAACTTCTCATGAATTATTTTAATAAGAGTTTCTAAAAAAAGCAAGACAGTAAAATGGTACAGTGAAAGTTCTTACTCCCTCTGGTTCATATTAATGGCCTCAACTTTATCTAGATTCATACGTATCTAGTTAAGTATTTAGACTAGATGCATTCGTATTTAGAAAAAATTGAGACCATTAATATGGACCGGAGTAAGTATTAGAGAAGCCCGCGGAAGCCTGGCTGTCCTAAATCTTAAAGTTGAGTCAACTGGCCTTAGAACCAGGCCAACCAGAAGTTCTTACAGATATATTCCTATTTTAAGTAAAACACAAGTGCAAATCAGTATTTCTACTGGAAAATAACATGCTTGGTTTTCAAAGAGTTAAACAACTGGGGTTTGGACCAAATCACAGTGGTTTTGGAACTCTTTGGTCAAGCCAGACCAGTCTCTCATTTATCATTTCCAGGTCAGACCCAAGCAGGTTCTGACAAAGTCTATCTGAAAAAACCAAACATTTTAACTTCCATATTGGTATTACGCTTGGCACAAGTTTTCGTCATGTTTTTAAGGCGTCCGCAAGCGTCCGACTAGTACGCTTAGGCCATAAGGCGCCCTGGCAGCACCTTGGAAATTTGCCCGCTTTAGGCGTTTACGCATCCGCCTTACATGCTTAGGCGTCCGCCTTACGCTCTTAGGCTCCCGGTTAGGCGTCAGAGCGGGGGTAGAACGCCTTAGGACACCTTACCGCCTTAAAAACCATGGTTTTGATACCAGCATCTGTTTACGACAGATAGGATATAAAAGTTCTAACTCTTCGGAATAAAAAAATGGTGAAGTATTCTATGTTGTGCATGAATTAAGATAGTGCATCATATCATGAATTGTTTTGGTACATGAACGAATGTAAGTGTGCTCCACGGCATCCCAATGCTATTGCCCTGACTGGTATGTTCTGATCCCGACACATAAAAAAATCACAATGTTCACCAGTTAAAGATGCATTTTTCCTACTCACCACATTTCCAAGAAGCGCCAATGCATAGTTTAACATGCATTTTTGTACTCACCTGCATTTCCTAGAAGCCGCAAGGGCTAGCCCAATAACACCAGCACCAGAGTACAAATCAACAACCGTTGAGCCACGTGGCACATATTTGATCAACTTATGCAGTAGTGAGTTAAATGACTGCAACAGTAATACAGCACTGTGTAAGAAAATATTGTATGGCTAACTTAACATAAGTTAAGATATACAATCAAACTTCAGTTATAAAAATAACCAAGATCCATGTGGAACTGAAAATAACTTGTGTATGGGTTGGCTCTATGGTTAATCAACAGAACCTAATAAATAGAAATGACTGGTGTTTTTTACTTTTGTTGTGAGCACTGGTTCACAGAGACAACTATGGTGCCGAAGATGGTTGATGGTAATGCTTGAAGGGAATTACGGCACTGTAAGGGGAGATGCACTATAGACTAGGATGGTAGACTTCATATGGTATATATTTTTCTTGCTTCCCCTGCATGATGAATGAATAGACTTCTATAGGCCTAGCTTGATCTGACTACTAAGGAGCATTCTATCTTTAACAATCCATTCAAGATCAAAGGTTATCTAGCAATCTAATCCAACTCAGGATCTATCTCTAGAACTTATGTCTAATAAATGACATATCTACAGGGAAATAAACCAAAGTAACAGGGAAACTATATATAATTTCAAAGTTCAAACTAATGGTGAGTGTCCACAGTTCCGCACAGGCACTGCACGGTTGCTACAGTCGCGCTTGAAGCCTTGTACAGTGTATTGATGTTACAGTACCTGCTACACTACACTTTTTGGTACAAAAATTAGTCCTGCTGTACATGGATGAGTATTACATGAATATATACGGTTTAAAACTTTAATTACACATACCAGAGTATTAGCCTGCCCAAAGCTATATGGATCAAGAGAAATATCAACTCCTCCGAAACGCTCCCATAGGTCTGCCTCCCCACCAATATGTCTCCATTTATGTCCAAAAATTATCTGCGGACGCAACAGCATCATTATTGGAAAATAGGGGCAAGGATTCTGAAGGTAACTAAATGGGGCCTTGTGACCTGGACTGCTTGACCTAGAAAGTTCTTTACCACTATGGTACATGGTCTTTTCTTCGATCCATATTAACGGAAATTTTTAGAAAACATAAAATCAAATGTAGATCTGTACATAGGAAAATGGGTAATGGTCTAGTGAAACTATATGAATTAACCACTAGATACTTCACCTTCAACCTTATCATCAGTATTCATCATTTTGCAAAAAGTTTTAGAATAGATTGTAGTCTGCATCAATATCCCAACTTCACATATTATTTCACTATCCATAATTAAAATGGAAAAGCTATATGTGCCTTAACTTAGAAAATAAGTAAAATAAGTATATTGCATCCATCAAAACCCACACACATATCTTACATTGCTGGTCGATGTCTGAAAATTGGCCCATATAGAGTGAATCACATACATATTACTTCTTGGTCCACCATTTCTCCATAAGAACTGCCATGAGTACCACACCAAGATCGATGATAGAAGTAGAAAAAATGAAGTATATTGTTTTGGTAGAATACTTCCAAGGAAAGCTGCCATGCAGCTATTTGTGTTGAAACCTCGGCTGGAAAACTTACTTCTTGCAACAAACTCAACTTCTCTGAATTTTTCGAGCGCTCGTCTCTTGAATTCCAAACCAATGAAACTTGAACTCTCGCTAGGTAGAAAATAGCATGTTTCAATCTGTTTGGGCTTGGTGAACCGACACTACATATTAGAAGCTAGAACACGTGGAAAATAAAGCTAACCTTGGTCATATCTTTGTGCAACTGGAATAGATGTGTTATATGTTGTCACGGTCATCTAGGGAATATGATAAACAAATCAAATGCGTCAAGATTTATTGGCATAGTGGCATGCTGGACGAAAGCATTCTATATTTTCTGGAATAGTGGCATAGAATACTTTCTTCAAATAGTTATACATACCTGGACGTATCTTAGTTCACCAGTACCAGAGTCTTCGTCAAAAGGATGCACATTCAGCTCAGATATACCTACAATACCAGAGTTCTAATATATTAGGTTTCTTCACAAATTGAGGAAACTAAATTTTCCTAATCTGTATGAAGCAAGCACAACAGACAGGAAACATACCTCGCTTCAGAAGCTTAATAGCAGCATTAATGCTTGGGTGATGGGCTGAAAAACGTGAAGATGAAATGATGATTCATAGACTGAGCGCTCGAAAAATTCTTGCAACAAACAGAGATAGCATGTAGCAGAACGAATTCAAGTGGATAATCAGATGCTTCCTCAATGTCAAAATGTAGTGCGATGTTAGTTTTATGCTAAGTCAAACTTTGTAAAGGTTCACCAAGTTTATAGAAAAATATAAACACCTACGATACCAAATAAATGCAATATGAAAATATATTTCATGACGGATCTAATAATATTGATTTGGTATTGTAGGTGTTGACATTTTTTTTATAAACTTGGTCAAAGTTCACAAAAGTTTGACTCGGAACAAAACTAGGATGCACTATAGTTTTACTCATGGGATTGAATAGAGTTTGATAACTAACCTCTGCACTCAGGAATATCTTGAACAATATGTGTCCCTTCCTGATATAAACCAATGAGCGGGCTCTCTGGTGTTCCACGGACCGCCAGCTTTGCCCGGCACCGCCATTCGGACTAATAAACAATGTTTCCACATTTAGGCTAAGCGGAAAAGCAAATCCATTGACTAATCATATTGAGCTAACCTACACATTAACTGGGAAGTGGGAAAACTTGGAACATAGATTTTCCAATTACTTGATCAGCGTTACTCAAGTTAATTCAGATTACAAAGCTAAACACCAAATCAGAGCTGGATTCCAGTCACTTATCAAACTAATTTCGGCACCAGGTGTCTTAGCCACTCAAATTGCACAAAACTACATGACGTACAAGTACAACCAATATTTCTGGGAGCGACACGTACCAGCCTACCCCTGCTAAAGGTGAAGTCTTCAATTCCGTGGCCCTTGAAAAATTCAGCCACCTCCTGAAGCACTGGCGGCTTGTCCAGGTCGAACTCGTGCGTGCAACCGGAACACCTGGGAATGGCGCAGAAGAAAGGTTAACTCACACACACGCACGGGAGTTGGCACTCGTTCTGGGGAGAGGGAGAGATCCTACGAGCCGAAGTGGGTGCATCCGAGGCAGGTGGAGGCAGGGTCGTTGGTGGAGACAATGGCGGGTGGCGGGGGCAGGGAGGTGGCCAGCTTTGGCGCGACGACAGGTTTGAGCCGAGGTGGCGGAGGTGGTGACGGGGCACGGCGAGGGGGTGGGGGAGGGGGAGGAGGGCGAACGCGAGGGGGCGGACGCGGACGGGTCGTGGTGGTGAGACGCGGCGCCGGGGCGGTCGGCGACGGCCAGGGGAGCAGCCCCGCCGGGGGAGGCATCGCCGGCGGATGGGTGGGGCGCTGAGGAGAGGCGGGAAGAGGAAAAAATGGAGGGATAAGGAGGCGGCGATGCTACTGGATTTATGGGAGGGGATTTTTCTGGCGTTTAAAAAAAGACAGCCCTACGCGTTTTCTGGGGGATTTGTGATTTTTATCCCCCGGATCCCTGGCCAAACACGTGTTCTCTTTTTAGATTCAAAATCGTGTTTTTATTATATTTGGCCCGCTTTTGCTACATAGTAGCAAAAAATAGTTCAGTCCAGAAAATAAAAAAATAGACTGGACCTCGCCGGAGATTTCGCCGGAGACCTCGCCGGCGACCGTGTATTGCTAATGTAGCAAACCCGACCTCACCGGAGACTCGCCGGTAGACCTTACCGGAGACCGGGTAGCAAAAACGTTACGCTATTATAGCAAAACTGCAAAACGGTGGTAGTAAAAAAAAAGTACTAATGTAGCAAAAAGAACGACCTCGCTGGAGATATCACCAGTGCCTGCCGTAGCAAAACCGACTTTGCTGAGGGCTTTCGTCGAAAATGTCGTAGCAAATATTTTGTGCTATTATAGCAAAAACATAGAAGAGAAATAGCAAAAACTTGCTACTATTGTAGCATCACTCTGTAGCAAAATATCAAAACGCGTCAATTGGTCAGTAGCATCGTGACCCTTCATCTATAGCAACAATGGTCACTTCCGGTAGCATTGTCGTCCTGCCTGTGTAGCACTGTGTCGGAAGAGAAAACTCCAGCACAGAGGGGCGGCCATGGCACGGAGGTGTGGCGGTGGTACCTCCGGCGAGGGACGTACGTAGCAAACCTCCGGCGAGGGACGTACGTGTAGCACCGCCGCTGACCCCCATGTAGCAAACCTCGACGACGTACGTAGCAACGCTGGTGACGTACGTAGCAACGCTGGCCGACTGCGTGGAAGGATCAGAGGAGGAAGCGGTGGAGCTGGCCGAGGAGGAGGAGCAGCCGCGGGAGGAGCAGCTCAGAGTAGCCCACCGGGAAGCCCATGGCGTCGATCTTGCCTTGCCTTGGAGATGGTCTGTCCGTCGAGGCGTGTGTGTGAGGTGTGCGTGTGTCGCTGAGCCTGAGCAGACAGGAGCACGAGAAGAGACGGGGTGATAGTGGAAGTGGTGGGGCACGCGCACGCGCACGAGCAACGAGCGACCCGGGGGATACGATCCCCCGGGGGAGTCCTATCATTTCCCTTTAAAAAAAGGGCGATATTGAGCGTCCCCCGGGGGATCAAATCCACCGATCCCCCGGGTCCGCGGCCGTTTGATGAAGTCAGCCAGGACCGTCTGATCAATAGAGACCAGCTTGTCTCAAGCACACGCACACCTTCTCCTTTAGTACGCACAAAACCAAAACGAGGTACCTTCACCTCGTCCCATCGCCTTCAGCTCTGAGTGAGACCCCGTCGGCTCGCACCGTCGTTGACGACAGCTTGTCGGAGCATCGCCTTACGCAGTTGGCAGCTCCGCCGCTCACCTCTTGTAGCAACCTCAACTCTGACGAGTAGCATTGCTGACCATGGCCGGCAGCCACGCGGCCCTACCTTGGTAGCAACTTCGGCTACCGCCGATAGCAACGCTGCCGAACCTTGGCTTCGGCTACCGCCGGAAGCAACGCCGCTGAACCGCCATCACGCCCTTCCAGCACCGCAACTCGGTGGTTGCAGCAGTGCCGTCGTGCCTTGGTAGCAATTCCGGCTACCGGCGGCAGCAACGCTGATGTGCCCTCGCCGTCGTGGTGTTGCAGCACCGCGCCATGGCGGTGGCAGCCCCGCTGCCGCGTGTAGTTGTCGTTGTCGTTGTCGTTGTCTGTAGCAGAGGTGTTGGAGATATGCCCTAGAGGCAATAATAAATGTAGTTATTATTATATCTTTGTGTTTATGATAAATGTTTACATTCATGCTATAATAGTATTGACAAGGAAACATTAATACTTGTGTGATTTGTAACCTAAAATAGAGTCCCTAGTAAAGCATCTTTATAATACTAGCTTGTTGGTTAATAAATGATTGTGGTTTCCCTATCATGAACATTGAGATGTTATTAACAACAAGATCATATCGTTAGGAGAATGATATGGTGGACATACTCCTAGAGATAAGCGTAGCATAAAGATCAAGTCATTTTAATAGTTCAATTGCTATATGCTTTCTGATACATAGTAACCTAATTCCTTCGACCATGAGATCATGCATATCACCTTCACCGGAAGGATGCTTTGATGACATCAAACACCACACCGTAATTGGGTGGCTATAAAGGTGGCATTAAGTGTTCGGAAAGTATTGGTTGAAACACATGGATCAAGAGTGGGATTTGTCCATCCACATGACGGATAGATATACTCTGGGCCCTCTCGGTGGAATGTCATCCAATTGGCTTGCAAGCATGTGACTTGGTCACAAGGGATCACATATCACGGGAACGAGAAAAGAGTACTTATCGGTAACGAGGTTGAACTAGGTATGCAGAGATACCGACGATCATAACCTCGGATAAGTAAACTATCGTGAGACAAAGGGAAATTGGTATCGTATGTAAGTGGTTCATTCGATCGCAAAGTAATCGTAGAAATATGTGGGAGCCATATGAATTTCCAGATTCCTCTATTGGTTATTGATCGGAGAAGTGTCTCGATCATGTCCGCATAATTCACGAACCGTAGGGAGACACACTTAAGGATTCGACGTTGTTTGAGTAGTTATGGAATGATGAGTAAGAGACCGAATGTTGTTCGGAGTCTCGGACGGGATCCGGGATATCACGAGGATATCCGGAATGGTCCGGAGAATAAGATTCATATAAGGAAAGTCCTGTTTCGGGGTTGGAGAATGGTTCCGGTGTTTTCATCGGGAATGTTCTAGAAGGTTCCGGATGTCCGGCACTCCAGAGGGGAAGGGTACATGAATGTGTAATAACAAGTTGGAATGATTGCATCATGTACTAGGTGTCATCGCTGAACAAAATAAAGGGTTTAATCAAATCCTAGTTTGAAAAGTCAAACGCCAATTTGAAAAGTCAAACGGCTATTTTGTGAGGTGGAGGGGAAGTAGGAAACCTACTTGGGGAGGAGTTCCTCCCCTCCACCGCCGGCCCACTTGGAGACCGAGTTGGGGAGGGACTCCCCTCCCCTTGGCGCGCCCCTCCACCTATATAAGGAGGGGCGGGGCTGCCCCTCCAAGGACACAACACCACGCCCTCTAAACCCTAACCCTAGCCGCCGCCGCCCACCATAGTCGCTGCCTAGGGAAACTCGCCGCCGCCGCCTAGGGCAAACCCTAGCCGCCGTCCTTGCCCCCTCCTTGGTGCGTCTAAACCCTAGATCGCCGAGGATCTCTCTCATAGTCCACCATACTCGCTCCGGCTTAAGGCGAAGCCCTGCGAGATCTCCCCTCTACTTCCGGTACCACGCCGTTGTGCTGCCGGAATCGCGAGGAGAGTGCTACAACCTCCGCTGCCTGCTGGAACAAGGGAGAGGAAGGTCTTCGTCGAGTACCAAACGTGTGACCTACTGCGGAAGCGCTGCCGGAACGCAGCGCCGGAAGGATCGTCTACGCGATCTCGAGATCGGAAAGAATACGACTACATCACCCACGAGAATCCGCTCTCGTTAAACACTTTGGAATCTTCGAGGGTGAGTTATTCCATGTCTATATGTAGATCTGTTGCACGAAACCCTACAGTGGTATCAGAGCCGTGTCTATATGTAGATCTGTTGCACGAGTAGAACACAATGGTCATTGTGGGCGTTGATGCTTTTATTGTCGATTGCTTCTTCTGTACTTTGCATCTTGCGGGATGGTGGGATGAAGCGGCCCCGGCTAACCTTACATGACATCGTTCATGAGACTTGCTCCACGCTTGACATGCAACTTGTATTGCATAAGTGGCTTTGCGGGTGCCTGTTTCTCCCAACATAGTTAAGATTCAATTTACAACGGGTGATTGACAATACTAGTATCAATGTTGTGGTTCTTGTTCGTAAGTTACAACGACACTTATTGAAAGCCCCAAATCACGTAAAACATGCAAAAAAAGTAGAGGCGTCTAACTTTGTTTTGCAGGGGTGTGCTGTGATGTGATATGGCCATGATTGTGATTATATTTGATGTATGCAATGTTCCTTATTGTAAGTTGGCAACCGGCAGGAGCCATATGGTTGTCTTTAAATTCTGTTAAGACTCGCGTGTCTATTCAAAGTAGTTGTAATTGTTGAAGCTGGTGGACGACAACCATGGAGCAGCGTCATGGACCTTGATGCAATGCCGGTGATGATGGAGATCATGTTCGTGCTTGAAGATGGAGATCGGAAGCACAAAGAAGAAAAGCCATATCATATCACATATTATGAATTGCATGTGATGTTAATCCTTTATGCATCTTGTATTGCTTAGTTAACGACGGTAGCATTATAAGATGATCCCTCATGCACATGAATTTCAAGTTCTAAAGTGTTCATCCTTAGTAAGCACCGTTGCTAAAGCTTGTTGTTTCGAAGCACCACGTGATGATCGGGTGTGTTAGATTCCGCAAGTGTATACAACGTGAGCAAGCCAGATTTGCTCAAGCGGAAGCCAAGGTTTGATCTTGACGAGCCTAGCATGTACATACATGGTCTCGGAACACGGATCACCGAAAGGTAAAGCATGAATCATATAGAAGATATGATGAACATGTCGATTGTTCGCCATTGAAACTACATCAACTCTCGTGATGATCGGTGTTGATATGGTGGATTTGGTTCGTGTGATCACTAAAACAATGTGAGGGATGTTGCTTTGAGTGGGAGTTCACCTAGATTAATTTAACTATTAATTATAACTCAATTTGTCATAAACTTAGTCTAAACAATTGCAAATATGTTGTAGATCAATGGCGGCCCCTACCATCAATTTTAATGCGTTCCTAGAGAAAGAAAAGTTGAAAAACAATGGAAGAAACTTCGCGGATTGGTTCCGCAATTTGAGGATTGTCCTCACAGCTGGTAATTTGACCTATGTGCTGGATGCACCGCTGGGTGACCCACCTGCAGCTACTGCTACCGATGAAATAAAGAATGTTTACCTCGCTCGGAAGACTCAGTACTCCACAGTTCAGTGTGCTATCTTGTATGGTTTAGAATCGGAGCTTCAGAAAAGGTTTGAGAATTCAGACCCACATGATATTGTCCGTGATCTCAAATTGATCTTTGAGACTCATGCGGCAATTGAGAGCTATGAGGCTTCTGAAAAGTTCTTTAACTGCAAGATGGAAGAGGGCAGCTCCGTCAGTGAGCATGTGCTTAAGATAACTGGGCACGCAAACAAACTTCAAAGCTTGGGTATAGTGATTCTTAATGCTTTGGGTGTTGGAGATATGCCCTAGAGGCAATAATAAATGTAGTTATTATTATATCTTTGTGTTTATGATAAATGTTTATATTCATGCTATAATAGTATTAACAGGGAAACATTAATACTTGTGTGAATTGTAAACTTAAATTGAAGTCCCTAGTATAGCCTCTATACTTCACTAGCTTGTTGGTTGATTAAATGATTGAGGTTTCCATATCATGAACATTGAGATGTTATCAACAACAAGATCATATCGTTAGGAGAATGATATGGTGGACATACTCCTATTGATAAGCGTAGCATAAAGATCAAGTCATTTCAATAGTTCAATTGCTATATGCTTTCTGATACATAGTAACCTAATTCCTTCGACCATGAGATCATGCATATCACCTTCACCGGAAGGATGCTTTGATGACATCAAACACCACACCGTAATTGGGTGGCTATAAAGGTGGCATTAAGTGTTCGGAAAGTATTGGTTGAAACACATGGATCAAGAGTGGGATTTGTCCATCCACATGACGGATAGATATACTCTGGGCCCTCTCGGTGGAATGTCATCCAATTGGCTTGCAAGCATGTGACTTGGTCACAAGGGATCACATATCACGGGAACGAGAAAAGAGTACTTATCGGTAACGAGGTTGAACTAGGTATGCAGAGATACCGACGATCATAACCTCGGATAAGTAAACTATCGTGAGACAAAGGGAAATTGGTATCGTATGTAAGTGGTTCATTCGATCGCAAAGTAATCGTAGAAATATGTGGGAGCCATATGAATTTCCAGATTCCTCTATTGGTTATTGTTCGAAGAAGTGTCTCGATCATGTCCGCATAATTCACGAACCGTAGGGAGACACACTTAAGGATTCGACGTTGTTTTGAGTAGTTATGGTATTATGAGAAAGAGACCTAATGTTGTTCGGAGTCTCGGATGGGATCCGGGATATCACGAGGTGATCCGGAATGGTCCAGAGAATAATATTCATATAAGGAAAGTCCCGTTTCGGAGTTCGGGAATGATTCCGGTGTTTTCATCGGGAATGTTCTAGAAGGTTCCGGGTTGTCCGGCACTCCGGGGGGGAGGGTACATGAGTGTGTCATTGAATGATTGCATCATGTACTAAGTGTTCTTGCTGTTCCAAAAACATGAAACTCAAATTGCCAGTTTGAAAGTCAAACGGCTAAAACAGGAAACTGTGGGAAACACGAAACTGTGGGAAAACAAGCAAGAGGAGTTGGAACCAACTTGGAGGAGGAGTCCCACTCCTCCAGGCCGGCGCCCAGCCCTAGGCCGAGTTGGGGAGGGACTCCCCTCCCTCCCTGGCGCGCCAAGGCCCCTCCACCCATAAAAGGAGGGGCAGGGCTCCTCCTTGAGACACAAGTTTCCACCTCTAATCTCAGGTTTAGAGCCGTTTGGTTTAGAGCTTATAATTGCTTTTAGCCTGCGGTTTAGAGCCTTCTAATTGGTGTGTCTAATCTCTAGACCACTAATAGCCCTCTCTCATAATCCACCATACTCGCTCTGGCTTAAGGCGAAGCCCTGCGGGATCTCCCCTCTACTTCCGGTACCACGCCGTTGTGCTGCCGGAATCGCGAGGAGAGTGCTACAACCTCCGCTGCCTGCTGGAACAAGGGAGAGGAAGGTCTTCGTCGAGTACCGAACGTGTGACCGACTGCGGAAGCGCTGCCGGAACGCAGCGCCGGAAGGATCGTCCACACGATCTTGAGATCGGAAAGAGTACGACTACATCACCCACGAGAATCCGCTCTCGTTAAACACTTTGGAATCTTCGAGGGTAAGTTATTCCATCGACTCGTTGCTACAATCTAGTAGATAGATCTTGGCTTGTTTGTTTGTATGCGATAGAAAATTTTTGTTTTCCATGCTACGAACCCCTACAGTGGTATCAGAGCCGTGTCTATATGTAGATCTGTTGCACGAGTAGAACACAATGGTCATTGTGGGCGTTGATGCTTTTATTGTAGATTGCTTTTTGTGTACTTTGCATCTTGCGGTATGTTGGGATGAAGCGGATCGGGCTAACCTTACATGACATCGTTCATGAGACTTGCTCCACGCTTGACATGCAACTTGTATTGCATAAGTGGCTTTGCGGGTGCCTGTTTCTCCTAGCATAGTTAAGATCCAATTTACAATGGGTAATCAACAATGCTAGTATCAATGTTGTGGTTCTTGTTCGTAAGTTAGAACGACACTTATTTAAAGCCCCAAACCACGTAAAATATGCAAAGAAAGTAGAGGCGTCTAACTTTGTTTTGCAGGGGTGTGCAGTGATGTGATATGGCCATGATTGTGATTATATTTGATGTATGCAATGTTCCTTATTGTAAGTTGGCAACCGGCAGGAGCCATATGGTTGTCTTTAATTTATGTTAAGACCCGCGTGTCTATTCAAAGTAGTTGTAATAGTTGAAGCCGGTGGACGACAACCATGGTGAAGCGTCATTGACCTTGATGCAATGCCGGTGATGATGGATATCATGTTCGTGCTAGAAGATGGAGATCGGAAGCACAAAGAAGAAAGGCCATATCATATCACATATTATGAATTGCATGTGATGTTAATCCTTTATGCATCTTGTATTGCTTAGTAGACGACGGTAGCATTATAAGATGATCCCTCATGCACATGAATTTCAAATCATAAAGTGTTCATCCTTAGTTAGCACCGTTGCTAAAGCTTGTTGTTTCGAAGCACCACGTGATGATCGGGTGTGTTAGATTCTGCAAGTGTATACAACGTGAGCAAGCCAGATTTGCTCATGCAGAAACTAAGGTTTGATCTTGACGAGCCTAGCATGTACAGACATGGTCTCGGAACACGGATTACCGAAAGGTAAAGCATGAATCATATAGTAGATATGATGAACATGACGATTGTTTGCCATTGAAACTATATCAACTCTCGTGATGATCGGTGTTGATGTAGTGGATTTGGTTCGTGTGATCACTAAAACAATGTGAGGGATGTTGTTTTGAGTGGGAGTTCACCTAGTTTAATTTCATTAATTAATTTGAACTCAATTTGTCATAAACTTAGTCTAAACTATTGCAAATATGTTGTAGATCAATGGCAGCCCCTACCATCAATTTTAATGCGTTCCTAGAGAAAGAAAAGTTGAAAAACAATGGAAGCAACTTCGCGGATTGGTTCCGCAATTTGAGGATTGTCCTCACAGCTGGTAATTTGACCTATGTGCTGGATGCACCGCTGGGTGACCCACCTGCAGTTGATGCTTCCGATGAAGTAAAGAATGTTTACCTCGCTCGGAAGAATCAGTACTCCATAGTTCAGTGTGCTATCTTGTATGGTTTAGAATCGGAGCTTCAGAAAAGGTTTGAAGAGTCAGACCCATATGATATTGTCGAGGATCTCAAATTGATTTTTGAGACTCATGCGGCAATTGAAAGCGATGAGGCTTCTAAAAAGTTCTTTAACTGCAAGATGGAAGAGGGCAGCTCCGTCAGTGAGCATGTGCTTAAGATGTCTAGGCACGCAAACAAACTTCAAAGCTTGGGTATAGTGATTCCTAATGCTTTGGGGATTTACCGCGTCCTCCAGTCACTGCCACCAAGTTACAGGAACTTTGTGATGAACTACAACATGCAGAACATGAACAAAGAGTTGCTAGAACTATTTGCTATGTTAAAGTCTGCAGAAGTGGAGATCAAGAAAGAGCACCAAGTGTTGATGGTCAATAAGACCACCAAACTCAAGAAAGGCAAGTCTAAGCAAAAGGGACACTTCAAGAAGGGTGGTAAGAAAGTTACCACGCCGACGAAGAAAACCAAGGCTGGACCAAAGCCTGAAACTGAGTGCTTTTACTGCAAGGGAGAAGGTCACTGGAAGCGGAATTGCCCAAAGTACTTGGCGGATCTGAAGAACGGCAACATCAAGAAGAAAGGTATATCTGATATACATGTTATTGATGTGTATCTCACTAGTACTCGTAGTAGTGCCTGGGTATTTGATACTGGTTCGGTTGCTCATATTTGTAACTCGAAACAGGTGCTGCAGAATAAACGGAAGCTAGCGAAGAACGAGGTGACGATGCGCGTGGGAAACGGATCAAAGGTTGATGTGATCGCGGTCGGCACGCTACCTCTTCATCTACCATCGGGATTAGTTTTATACTTAAATAATTGTTATTTAGTGCCTGCGTTGAGCATGAACATTATATCAGGATCTTGTTTATTGCGAGACGGTTACTTGTTTAAGTCAGAGAATAATGGTTGTTCGATTTATATGAGTAATATGTTTTACGCACATGCACCTTTGATAGATGGTCTATTCTTATTGAATCTCGATAGTGGAAATACACATATCAACAATATTGAGGCTAAACGTTTGAAATCAAGCGATAATTCGACCTATATGTGGCACTGTCGTCTTGGTCACATTGGAGTGAAGCGTATGAAGAAACTCCATTCCGATGGACTTCTTGAATCACTTGATTTTGAATCACTTGAAAGATGCGAAGCATGTCTGATGGGAAAAATGACTAAGACTCCATTTTCTGGTATGATGGAGCGAGCTACGGACTTATTGGAAATCATACATACCGATGTGTGTAGACCAATGAGTGTAGCATCGCGCGGTGGTTATCGTTATGTTCTTACCTTCACAGATGACTTGAGTAGATATGGGTATATCTATTTCATGAAACACAAGTCCGAAACTTTCGAGAAGTTTAAGGAGTTTCAAAGTGAGGTAGAGAATCAACGTAACAAGAAGATTAAATTTCTACGTTCTGATCGTGGAGGTGAATATCTAAGTTACGAGTTTGGCGAGCATTTAAAGAAGTGCGGAATACTTTCACAATTGACACCGCCGGGAACACCACAGCGTAATGGTGTGTCCGAACGTCGTAAATCTAACTCTCTTAGATATGGTTCGTTCTATGATGTCACTTACAGATTTACCGCTATCATTTTGGGGTTATGCATTAGAAACAGCCGCATTCACTTTAAATAGGGCACCGTCTAAATCCGTTGAAACGACACCGTATGAATTATGGTTTGGGAAGAAACCTAAATTGTCGTTCCTTAAAGTTTGGGGATGCGAAGCCTATGTAAAGAAGTTACAGCCGGACAAGCTTGAACCCAAAGCGGAAAAATGCGTCTTCATAGGATACCCGAAGGAAACTATTGGGTATACCTTCTATCATAGATCTGAAGGCAAAATCTTCGTTGCCAAGAATGGATCCTTTCTAGAGAAGGAATTTCTCTCGAAAGAAGTGACTGGAAGGAAAGTAGAACTCGACGAGGTTGTCGAACCTTCTCTCGAAATTGCGAGTAGCGCAGCACCGGAAGAAGTTCCTGTGGTGCCTGCACCAATTAGAGAGGAAGCTAATGATAATGATCATGAAACTTCAGTTGAAGTTGCTACAGAGCCTCGGAGGTCAACGAGAACTCGTACCACTCCAGATTGGTATGATTCCGTTATGAGTGTCATGTTGGTGGACAACACCGATGACCCCGAGACATATGAGGAAGCGATGATGAGCCCAGATTCCAATAAATGGCAAGATGCCATGAAATCCGAGATTGGATCCATGTACGAAAACCAAGTATGGACTTTGGTGGACTTACCGGATGGCCGGAAGGCTGTCGAGAACAAATGGATTTTCAAGAAGAAAACAGATGCTGATGGTAATGTTACTGTCTATAAAGCTCGACTTGTCGCAAAAGGGTTTCGACAAATTCAAGGAGTTGACTACGATGAGACTTTCTCACCAGTAGCGAAGCTAAAGTCTGTGAGGATTATGTTAGCAATCGCTGCATATTATGATTATGAGATATGGCAGATGGATGTCAAAACAACATTCCTCAATGGAGATATTGATGAAGAGTTGTATATGATGCAACCCAAAGGTTTTGTCGATCCTAAAGATGCTAACAAGGTATGCAAACTTCAACGGTCCATCTATGGATTGAAGCAAGCATCCCGAAGTTGGAATCAACGTTTTGATAAGGTAATCAAAAGTTTTGGTTTTATACAAACTTATGGAGAAGCTTGTATTTACAAGAAAGTGAGTGGGAGCTCTGTAGCATTCTTAATACTATATGTGGATGACATATTGTTGATTGGGAATGATGTAGACCTTCTTAATAGTGTCAAGGAATATTTGAATAATAGTTTTTCAATGAAGGATCTTGGCGAAGCAGCTTACATATTAGGCATAAAGATTTATAGAGATAGATCGAAACGCCAAATATCATTGTCACAGAGTACATATTTGGACAAAGTTCTAAAGAAGTTTGGAATGGAAGAAAGCAAGAAAGGGTTCTTGCCCATGTTGCCCAATACGACCTTGAGTAAAACTCAAAGTCCAACATCGGCAGAAGATAGAGAAAGGATGAGTAAGACTCCCTATGCCTCAGCCATAGGATCTCTAATGTATGCCATGCTATGTACTAGACCCGACATTGCATATGCTGTTAGTTTAACTAGCAGATATCAAAGTGATCCAGGAGTGGATCATTGGACAGCGGTCAAAAACATCCTTAAGTACTTGAGAAGAACTAAGGATATGGTTCTTTCTTATGGAGGTGATGAACATCTCGTTGTTAATGGTTACACCGATGCTAGTTGGAACACCGATCCAGATGATTCTAAATCACAATCTGGGTACGTATTTATTTTGAATGGTGCAGCAGTTAGCTGGAGGAGTGCAAAGCAAAGCATTGTGGCGAGATCTTCAACTGAATCGGAATACATGGCTGCTTCGGAGGCTTCACAAGAAGCGATATGGATGAAAGAGTTCATTACAGAGCTGGGTGTGGTTCCAAGTGCGCTGGACCCAATGTCTATCTACTGTGATAACATGGGCGCCATAGCCAATGCGCAAGAACCAAGGTCACACAAGAAGCTGAAGCATATCAAGCTGCGTTTTCACGCTATTCGAGAACATATCCAGGATGGGGATATAAAGATTTGCAAAGTACACACAGATCTGAATATGGTGGATCCGTTGACTAAACCTCTCCCGAGGGCAAAACATGACCAACACCAAACTGCCATGGGTGTTCGGTATATTACCATGTAATCTAGATTAGATGACTCTAGTGCAAGTAGGAGACTGTTGGAGATATGCCCTAGAGGCAATAATAAATGTAGTTATTATTATATCTTTGTGTTTATGATAAATGTTTATATTCATGCTATAATAGTATTAACAGGGAAACATTAATACTTGTGTGAATTGTAAACTTAAATTGAAGTCCCTAGTATAGCCTCTATACTTCACTAGCTTGTTGGTTGATTAAATGATTGAGGTTTCCATATCATGAACATTGAGATGTTATCAACAAAAAGATCATATCGTTAGGAGAATGATATGGTGGACATACTCCTATTGATAAGCGTAGCATAAAGATCAAGTCATTTCAATAGTTCAATTGCTATATGCTTTCTGATACATAGTAACCTAATTCCTTCGACCATGAGATCATGCATATCACCTTTACCGGATGGATGCTTTGATGACATCAAACACCACACCGTAATTGGGTGGCTATAAAGGTGGCATTAAGTGTTCGGAAAGTATTGGTTGAAACACATGGATCAAGAGTGGGATTTGTCCATCCACATGACGGATAGATATACTCTGGGCCCTCTCGGTGGAATGTCATCCAATTGGCTTGCAAGCATGTGACTTGGTCACAAGGGATCACATATCACGGGAACGAGAAAAGAGTACTTATCGGTAACGAGGTTGAACTAGGTATGCAGAGATACCGACGATCATAACCTCGGATAAGTAAACTATCGTGAGACAAAGGGAAATTGGTATCGTATGTAAGTGGTTCATTCGATCGCAAAGTAATCATAGAAATACGTGGGAGCCATATGAATATCCAGATTCCTCTATTGGTTATTGTTCGAAGAAGTGTCTCGATCATGTCCGCATAATTCACGAACCGTAGGGAGACATACTTAAGGATTCGACGTTGTTTTGAGTAGTTATGGTATTATGAGAAAGAGACCGAATGTTGTTCGGAGTCTCGGATGGGATCCGGGATATCACGAGGTGATCCGGAATGGTCCGGAGAATAAGATTCATATAAGGAAAGTCCCGTTTCGGAGTTCGGGAATGATTCCGGTGTTTTCATCGGGAATGTTCTAGAAGGTTCCGGATTGTCCGGCACTCCGGGGGGGGAGGGTACATGAGTGTGTCATTGAATGATTGCATCATGTACTAAGTGTTCTTGCTGTTCCAAAAACATGAAAGTCAAATTGCCAGTTTGAAAGTCAAACGGCTAAAACAGGAAACTGTGGGAAACAGGAAACTGTGGGAAACAAGCAAGAGGAGTTGGAACCAACTTGGAGGAGGAGTCCCACTCCTCCAGGCCGGCGCCCAGCCCTAGGCCGAGTTGGGGAGGGACTCCCCTCCCTCCCTGGCGCACCAAGGCCCCTCCACCTATAAAAGGAGGGGCAGGGCTCCTCCTTGAGACACAAGTTTCCACCTCTAATCTCAGGTTTAGAGCCGTTTGGTTTAGAGCTTCTAATTGCTTTTAGCCTGCGGTTTAGAGCCTTCTAATTGGTGTGTCTAATCTCTAGACCACTAATAGCCCTCTCTCATAATCCACCATACTCGCTCCGGCTTAAGTCGAAGCCCTGCGGGATATCCCCTGTACTTCCGGTACCACGCCGTTGTGCTGCCGGAATCGCGAGGAGAGTGCTACAACCTCCGCTGCCTGCTGGAACAAGGGAGAGGAAGGTCTTCGTCGAGTACCGAACGTGTGACCGACTGCGGAAGCGCTGCCGGAACGCAGCGCCGGAAGGATCGTCCACACGATCTTGAGATCGGAAAGAGTACGACTACATCACCCACGAGAATCCGCTCTCGTTAAACACTTTGGAATCTTCGAGGGTAAGTTATTCCATCGACTCGTTGCTACAATCTAGTATATAGATCTTGGCTTGTTTGTTTGTATGCGATAGAAATTTTTTGTTTTCCATGCTACGAACCCCTACATTGGGGATTTATCGTGTCCTCCAATCACTACCACCAAGTTACAAGAACTTTGTGATGAACTACAATATGCAAAACATGAACAAGCAGTTGCCAGAACTCTTTGCCATGTTAAAATCTGCAGAAGTGGAGATCAAGAAAGAGCACCAAGTGTTGATGGTCAATAAGACCACCAAATTTAAGAAAGGCAAGTCTAAGCAAAAGGGACACTTCAAGAAGGGTGGTAAGAAAGTTACCGCACCGACGAAGAAGACCAAGGCTGGACCTAAGCCTGATACCGAGTGCTTTTACTGCAAGGGAGAAGGTCACTGGAAGCGGAATTGCCCAAAGTACTTAGAGGATTTGAAGAATGGCAACATCAATAAGAAAGGTATATCCGATATACATGTTATTGATGTGTATCTCACTAGTACTCGTAATAGTGCCTGGGTATTTGATACTGGTTCGGTTGCTCATATTTGTAACTCGAAACAGGTGCTGCAGAATAAACGGAAGCTAGCGAAGAACGAGGTGACGAACGTCGTAATCAAACTCTCTTAGATATGGTTCGTTCTATGATGTCACTTACAGATTTACCGCTATCATTTTGGGGTTATGCATTAGAAACAACCGCATTCACTTTAAATAGGGCACCATCTAAATCCGTTGAAACGACACCGTATGAATTATGGTTTGGGAAGAAACCTAAATTGTCGTTCCTTAAAGTTTGGGGTTGCGAAGCCTATGTAAAGAAGTTACAGCCGGAAAAGCTTGAACCCAAAGCGGAAAAATGCGTCTTCATAGGATACCCGAAGGAAACTATTGGGTATACCTTCTATCATAGATCCGAGGGCAAAATCTTCGTTGCCAAGAATGGATCCTTTCTAGAGAAGGATTTTCTCTCGAAAGAAGTGACTAGAAGGAAAGTAGAACTCGACAAGGTTGTCGAACCTTCTCTCGAAATTGAGAGTAGCGCAACACCGGAAGAAGTTCCTGTGGTGCCTGCACCAATAAGAGAGGAAGCTAATGATGATGATCATGAGACTTCGGTTATAGTTGCTACAGAGCCTCACAGGTCAACGAGAACTCGTACCACTCCTGATTGGTATGATCCCGTTATGAATGTCATGTTGGTGGACAACACCGATGACCCTGCGACATATGAGGAAGCAATGATGAGCCCAGATTCCAATAAATGGCAAGAAGCCATGAAATCTGAGATTGGATCCATGTACGAAAACCAAGTATGGACTTTGGTGGACTTACCGGATGGCCGGAAGGCTGTCGAGAATAAATGGATTTTCAAGAAGAAAACAGATGCTGATGGGATGTTACTGTCTATAAAGCTCGACTTGTCGCAAAAGGGTTTTGACAAATTCAAGGAGTTGACTACGATGAGACTTTCTCACTAGTAGAGAAGCTAAAGTCTGTGAGGATTATGTTAGCAATCGCTGCATATTATGATTATGAGATATGGCAGATGGATGTCAAAATAGCATTCCTCAATGGAGACATTGATGAAGAGTTGTATATGATGCAACCCAAAGGTTTTGTCGATCCTAAAGATGCTAACAAGGTATGCAAACTTCAACGGTCCATCTATGGATTGAAGCAAGCATCCCGAAGTTGGAATCAACGTTTTGATAAGGTAATCAAAAGTTTTGGTTTTATACAAACTTATGGAGAAGCTTGTATTTATAAGAAAGTGAGTGGGAGCTCTGTAGCATTCTTAATACTATATGTAGATGACACATTGTTGATTGGGAATGATGTAGACCTTCTTAATAGTGTCAAGGAATATTTGAATAATAGTTTTTCAATGAAAGATCTTGGCGAAGCAGCTTACATATTAGGCATAAAGATTTATAAAGATAGATCGAGACGCCTAATATCATTGTCACAAAGTACATATTTGGACAAATTTTTAAAGAGGTTTGGAATGGAAGATAGCAAGAAAGGGTTCTTGCCCATGTTGCCCAATACGACCTTGAGTAAAACTCAAAGTCCGACAACGGCAGAAGATAGAGAAAGGATGAGTAAAACTCCCTATACCTCAGCCATAGGATCTCTGATGTATGCCATGCTATGTACTAGACCCGACATTGCATATGCTGTTAGTTTAACTAGCAGATATCAAAGTGATCCAGGAGTGGATCATTGGACAGCGGTCGAAAACATCCTTAAGTACTTAAGAAGAACTAAAGATATGGTTCTTTCTTATGGAGGTGATGAACAACTTGTTGTTAATGGTTACACCGATGCTAGTTGGAACACCGATCCGGATGATTCTAAATCACAATCTGGATACGTATTTACTTTGAATGGTGCAGCAGTTAGCTGGAGGAGTGCAAAGCAAAGCATTGTGGCGAGATCTTCAACTGAATCGGAATACATGGCTGCTTCAGAGGCTTCACAAGAAGCGATATGGATGAAAGAGTTCATTACAGAGCTCGGTGTGGTTCCTAGTGCGCTGGACCCAATGTCAATCTACTGTGATAACATGGGTGCCATAGCCAATGCGCAAGAACCAAGGTCACACAAGAAGCTGAAGCACATCAAGCTACGTTTTCACGCTATTCGAGAACATGTCCAAGATGGGGACATACAGATTTGCAAAGTACACACATATCTGAATGTGGCGGATCCGTTGACTAAGCCTCTCCCGAGGGCAAAACATGACCAACACCAAACTGCCATGGGTGTTCGGTATATTACCATGTAATCTAGATTAGATGACTCTAGTTCAAGTGGGAGACTGTTGGAGATATGCCCTAGAGGCAATAATAAATGTAGTTATTATTATATCTTTGTGTTTATGATAAATGTTTACATTCATGCTATAATAGTATTGACAAGGAAACATTAATACTTGTGTGATTTGTAAACTAAAATAGAGTCCCTAGTAAAGCCTCTTGATAATACTAGCTTGTTAGTTAATAAATGATTGTGGTTTCCCTATCATGAACATTGAGATGTTATTAACAACAAGATCATATCGTTAGGAGAATGATATGGTGGACATACTCCTAGAGATAAGCGTAGCATAAAGATCAAGTCATTTTAATAGTTCAATTGCTATATGCTTTCTGATACATAGTAACCTAATTCCTTCGACCATGAGATCATGCATATCACCTTCACCGGAAGGATGCTTTGATGACATCAAACACCACAGCGTAAATGGGTGGCTAGAAAGGTGGCATTGAGTGTTCGGAAAGTATTGGCTGCCCCTCCAAGGACACAACACCATGCCCTCTAAACCCTAACCCTAGCCGCCGCCCACCATAGTCGCTGCCGCCTAGGGCAACTCGCCGCCGCCTAGGGCAAACCCTAGCCGCCGGCCTTGCCCCCTCCTTGGTGCGTCTAAACCCTAGATCACCGAGGATCTCTCTCATAGTCCACCATACTCGCTCCGGCTTAAGGCGAAACCCTGCGAGATCTCCCCTCTACTTCCGGTACCACGCCGTTGTGCTGCCGGAATCGCGAGGAGAGTGCTACAACCTCCGCTGCCTGCTGGAACAAGGGAGAGGAAGGTATTCGTCGAGTACCGAACGTGTGACCGACTGCGGAAGCGCTGCCGGAACGCAGCGCCAGAAGGATCGTCTACGCGATCTCGAGATCGGAAAGAGTACGACTACATCACCCACGAGAATCCGCTCTCGTTAAACACTTTGGAATCTTCGAGGTTGAGTTATTCCATCGACTCGTTGCTACAATCTAGTAGATATATCTTGGCTTGTTTGTTTGTATGCAGTAGAAATTTTTGTTTTCCATGCTACGAAACCCTACAAGAGGTCGCCACCGTCTGTAGCAGTACCATCCGCCATCGCCATCTGTAGAAGTCACCGTCGTCCGCCGCCACCGCTGCCTGTAGCAGCCGTCACGGCCGCGTGTAGCAGCACTCTTTGCCGCGTGTAGCCGAGGACGTCACAGCTTGTAGCAGTCGCCGTCCTCCATTGTAGCAGCCATTGTCCTCCGCCGCCACCGCCGCGTGTAGCAGTTGTCACTGTCGCATGTAACAGCCATCCTCGCCGTGTGTAGCAGCCGCCGTCCGCCATCGTCGCGTGTACCAGTACCACCGCCGTCGCCGCCTGTAGTAGAGGACGGGCGCGCGAAGAAGGCATCGAGGAATTTCGGGCAGCTTCACGGGCGCATGTCGAGGGAGGAGCAGGGGCCGCGCGCAGGGAGACGAGCAGGGCGCGGCGCGCCATGGATTTTAGCAGGACGTCATGAATTTTTGTCTAGAAAAACGAGTGGAAGGAAGGCTCTGTGCGTCACTAGTGGAAAAAGGGCCATCCGTTCGCGACCCCTCAGAGCATTAGTCCCGGTTGCACCACCAACCGGGACTAATGATGGCACGCGTCCCGGTTGGAGCGGGCACGGGGCCAGGGGGCATGCGTCCCGGTTGGTAAGGGGGAATACGTCCCGGTTGGAGCCACCAACCGGGACTAAAGGTTTGGCCACAGTCACGTGGCGTGGCACGCACCTTTAGTCCCGGTTGCTGGCTCCAACCGGGACGTATTCTCCTGCCCTCTATAAATGCAACGCCCCAGCCCCCTCTGCCTCCACTCTGTTTTTTCGAATGGTGGAAGGTGTGAGGGGTGTGCTAGTTTTTTCTCTTCTATGCATGCATTGAAGGTGTTTGATGAAATGTTTGAGTGAATAATCCCGTTGAATTTATCATAGAACAAAAATATAGAAGGTGTCCGAGACGCACTTGAGCTTTCTCCTCTTTATTTCCCTCGATCGAGGTTAGCAATCTTATCTTTTCTAGGTCATGATACAATTCATATGTCGGTGTGAATTGGTTATTTCACTATTTATGATGTCCTGTTTTTTGATAAACTTACTTATATGATGCAGATGAACGGTCGGGACTAGATGTACGGTGACTGGCGCATAGCCGGGTATATCAAAGGCGTGGATAAATTTATCGATGTGGCTACGACAAACAAAGAGAATGGATTTATACGTTGTCCATGTGTTCAATCTCGGAACAACAAGGAGTACTCTTGCTCGAAAATCATTCGCAGCCACCTGATTATGAAAGGTTTCATGCCCAACTATAATTGCTGGACCAAGCACAGGGAAAGAGGGGTTATGATGGAAGATGGTGAAGAAGAAGATGATGATAACAACTATCATCATATGTTTCCTGAATACAGTGATACTGCAATGGAAGACAATGGAGAGGAAAGAGGTAAAGAACGGGCATCAGATGAGCCGGCTGATGAACTTGGTAGGGTCATTTCTGATGCAAAGCGAGACTGTGAAACAGAAAATGAGAAGTTGAAGTTATAGGGCATGTTAGAAGATCACAAGAAATTGTTGTACCCAAATTGTGAAGATGGAAACACAAAGCTCGGTACCACACTCGAATTGTTGCGATGGAAGGCAGAGTGTGGTCTAACTGACTCCTCATTTGAAAAGATGCTGAAAATAATGAAGCCGAAGTTTCCAAAACATAACAAACTTCCCGAGAGTACCTACGAAGCAAAGAAGACTCTCTGTCCTCTGGGATTAGATGTGCAAAAGATACATGCATGCATTAATGACTGCATCCTCTACCGCAGTAAGGAGTATGAGAATTTAGATAAATGTCCGGTATGCAATGCGTTGCGGTATAAGATTAGACGAGATGACCCTGGTGATGCATCCTCCTGGCGTGTATGGGAAGACAAAAGATACACCTGAAGCATGGGAGGACCAACAAATTATGAAAGACCCAAAGAACATGCATACACATAACAAGACGGATAAAGGGCGTCACTTAAGTCGTGCCAGCTATGCTCTTACCAAAGCAGAGAAGGAAATCTTTTTTGAAGTCCTTTACAGTATCAAGGTGCCGTCGGGCTTCTCATCTAATATAAAGGGGATAATAAATATGGCAGAGAAAAAGTTCCAAAACCTGAAGTCTCATGACTGTCACGTGATTATGACGCAGTTGCTTCCGATTGCATTGACGGGGCTTCTACCAGAAAATGTTCGAGTACCCATTGTGAAGTTGTGTTCATTCCTCAATGCAATATCTCAGAAGGTAATCAATCCAGATATTCTGCCAAGGTTACAGAAGGATGTGGTACAATATCTTGTTAGTTTTGAATTGGTGTTCCCACCATCCTTCTTCAATATTATGACGCATCTCCTGGTTCATCTAGTGGAAGAGATTGCCATTCTCGGTCCGGTATTTCTGCACAATATGTTCCCCTTTGAGAGGTTCATGGGAGTCTTAAAGAAATATGTTCATAACCGTGCTAGACCAGAAGGAAGCATCTCCAAGGGATATGGAACAGAGGAGGTCATTGAGTTTTGTGTTGACTTTATTCCTGACCTTAAGCCGATTGGTGTTTCTGACTCGCGGCATGAGGGAAGACTAAGTGGAAAAGGCACGCTGGGAAAGAAAGCAATGATAATAGGGACGGGGATTCTTTCACTAAAGCACACTACACAGTTCTACATAATTCCACCTTGGCAGCTCCGTACATCGAGGAACACAAGAATATTGTACGCTCCAAAAACCCGGGGAAGCCTGAATCATGGATTACATATGAACACATGAAGTCTTTCGGTGGTTGGATGCGGACACATCTCTTGAATGACACCACTGTTGGAGATCAGCTATACTTGTTGGCCGCGTCACCATCTTCTACTGTATTGAATTTCCAAGGGTACGAAATAAATGGGAATACATTCTACATGATCGCCCAAGATAAAAAGAGCACCAACCAAAATAGTGGTGTCCGCTTTGATGCAATAGACGAGAATGGACAAAAGGACACATATTATGGTTACATAGAGGAGATATGGGAACTAGACTATGGAGTCTCTTTTAAGGTCCCTTTGTTCCGCTGCAAATGGGTCAACCTGAATGGGGAAGGGGTAAAGATAGACCAGTTGTATGGAATGACAACAGTGGATCTCAACAATCTTGGTTATAGAGATGAACCATTCGTCCTAGCCAATGATGTGTCTCAGGTTTTCTATGTGAAGGACATGTCCTCCAGACCGAAAAAAAGAAAAAATATGCAAACGAATACATCATATGATGAGCCAAAGCGTCACATAGTTCTTTCAGGGAAAAGAAACATCATGGGAATCGAGGACAAGATAGACATGTCAGAAGACTATAATAAGTTTGATGAAATTCCGCCCTTCACAGTGAAAACTGACCCAAGCATTCCGTTAAGTAAAGAAGATGCTCCATGGTTACGTCTGAAGCGATCATAAGGAATGACATATGCCAAGAAGTTCATGCTCATATTAGTCCCGGTTTTGTAGTCTCAGTTTTTAATATTAATAAATGTCTTGAGTGTTAGTCGTAGTGGTGTCCCTGCTCTCGAAAACCATCTTGCAGCTTGTAACTTCTCTAACTAGATCAATACGCCTCGGAGCTAACTAATTTCACATATTAGGGAGTGCCTCTATGACAAGTTTCTCGGAGATGCCGGAGGACTGGGCTCCGTCGGCATCTCCCTGAAACTGGCCGCAGTGGTGTCCCTGCTCTCGAAAACCATCTTGCAACTTGTAACTTCTCTAACTAGATCAATACGCCTCGGAGCTAACTAATTTCACATATTAGGGAGTGCCTCTATGACCAGTTTCTCGGAGATGCCGGAGGACTGGGCTCCGTCGGCATCTCCCTAAAACTAGCCGCAGTGGTGTCCCTGCTCTCGAAAACCATCTTGCAGCTTGTAACTTCTCTAACTAGATCAATACGCCTCGAAGCTAACTAATTTCACATATTAGGGAGTGCCTCTATGACCAGTTTCTCGGAGATGCCGGAGGACTGGGCTCCGTCGGCATCTCCCTGAAACTGGACGCAGTGGTGACCCTGCTCTCGAAAACTGGCTAGAGGACTGGACTCGCAAGGATGCCTATTTATAGTACAAGCAGCTCAACATAGTGTCGACACTTACGAAATAATGTCCACACTCACCCCTATCATTAGTGCTGACTCGTGTTTTGTCCCGGTTGGTGTCTCCAACCGGGACTACAGGTTGATCTTTAGTCCCGGTTGGTGACACCATCCGGGACAAGGTACACGCTGCACGACATAATGTCGACACTCACCCCTATCATTAGTGCTGCATAGCCCAGCCTGCCGAAATCGTCCATCCCGGGTAAAAAGGATAAATGTCTGCCGAATCGGCAGGAAGTTATGTGTTGAATCACGGCATAGTTTGTCATGTTGTGCCCATATTATGCATGTGTTTGGACATTGGTATGGAGAACAATGTTGCAGGAGGAAGTTTTCCTTTTTGTCGCACGGAAAAGCCCTTTTCCATTTTCCGAGCGCAAAAAACGGGTCGTTTTGTGAAGTAACCACCAAAATGCCATTTCAGAATGCTACCGTCCCATTTTCCTAAAATACTAGACCACCTTACATGGACTATCTCCCAACCGGTATATCTCAAACCTTTTCGTCCATCCCGGGTAAAAAGGACAAATGTCTGCCGAATCGGTAGGAAGTGGGTCCGGTTTGTACTACAGGTACATGATCTATTGCCCGTGATTTTTTGAAAAAATCATTTTTAGACTCGCAATATGTGGTTTCTTTAGAGATCCAATGCAAGTTCTAACGATGCTCGTCCCCTATCTTCATGCACACCGGTTCGACCATAGTTAGAAATTTAGATAATTTAAAACGGGCATAATAAATTCAAAAAAAATCCGAACAATGAAAATCCTTCGCGTGGTGTCATATTATGTTACATAGTTGAAAGGAAAAATACCAGACTTGGTATATTGACCATGTTTCGAAAAAACCTTTACAAAATGACCTATCATGTTCGAGGTTTCATGGCTTTCGGTCCAAACGACCGATGTTATGTGCTGAATCACGGCATAGTTTGTGATGTTGTGACCATATTATGCATGTGTGTGTACATTGGTATGGAGAACAATGTTGCAGGAGGAAGTTTTCCTTTTTGTCGCACGGAAAAGCCCTTTTCCATTTTCCGAGCGCAAAAAACGGGTCGTTTTGTGAAGTAACCACCAAAATGCCGTTTCAGAATACTACCGTCCCATTTTCCTAAAATACTAGACCACCTTAAATGGACTATCTCCCAACCGGTACATCTCAAACCTTTTCGTACATCCCGGGTAAAAAGGACAAATGTCTGCCGAATCGGTAGGAAGTGGGTCTGGTTTGTACTACAGGTACATGATCTATCGCCCGTGATTTTTTGAAAAAATCATTTTTAGACTCGCAATATGTGGTTTCTTCAGAGATCCAATGCAAGTTCTAACGATGCTCGTCCCCTATCTTCATGCACACCGGTTCGACCATAGTTAGAAATTCAGATAATTCAAAACGGGCATAATAAATTCAAAAAAAATCCGAACAATGAAAATCCTTCGCGTGGTGTCATATTATGTTACATAGTTGAAAGGAAAAATACCAGACTTGGTATATTGACCATGTTTCAAAAAAACCTTCACAAAATGACCTATCATGTTCGAGGTTTCATGGCTTTCGGTCCAAACGACCGATGTTATGTGCTGAATCACGGCATAGTTTGTGATGTTGTGCCCATATTATGCATGTGTGTGGACATTGGTATGGAGAACAATGTTGCAGGAGGAAGTTTTCCTTTTTGTCGCACGGAAAAGCCCTTTTCCATTTTCCGAGCGCAAAAAACGGGTTGTTTTGTGAAGTAACCACCAAAATGCCGTTTCAGAATGCTACCGTCCCATTTTCCTAAAATACTAGACCACCTTACATGGACTATCTCCCAACCGGTACATCTCAAACCTTTTCGTCCATCCCGGGTAAAAAGGACAAATGTCTGCCGAATCGGTAGGAAGTGGGTCCGGTTTGTACTACAGGTACATGATCTATCGCCCGTGATTTTTTGAAAAAATCATTTTTAGACTCGCAATATGTGGTTTCTTCAGAGATCCAATGACTTCCATCGTAGCACTAACTCCCAGGGAGGCGGAGGCGCTTTGCGACTCGAACTACCCCTGCCCGCCGGACTACTGTGTCCCCGTCGGCTGGATGCTGAGCGACGGAGGCGTGCCGGTTCCTCCTGTCCCTCTAGGTGTGGCGCGTCGGATGGCCATAACGAACCACTACTACTTCGAGCTCATGCCGGAGCAGCGGGGGAATCCCAGATGTCATCCCGACTATTTCCCAACTTGGGAAGCCTTCTTCGTGGATCGGCGTTAGAGGGCGCTCGCCAGGCACGAGGAGGACGGCCCACATACTCCGAACTTCAACGAGGCCGGCCGTCAGTTGTGGTGGCGCGGCCGGACTCTCTAGAGCGTCATGGACTACGACACAGCCGCCGACTCTAGCCCCCGCCTGGGCTACCCTCAAGTCCAGCCCACTCGTACTCAACCTTCAAGGTTCAACTACGGCGACCCCGACGACGACAGCGACGACGGCCGCGACGAGTACGACGACTACAGTGGCGATTATTACATGTGTAGGCAGGAGCATGACTGAATTATTCCAACATTGCAAAACAAGTTCGGTCGATTGTGGCTTAATCTGGCCATGTATCTTAAATTTCAGTTCTTCTATGTAACTTTGTGTTAGTTGCGTTATGTACTTTAATTCCAGTTCTATCCTAATCAAATTTTCTTTCCGCCCATTATTTTCCATCCTTTTTTTCCGCCCATTAATATATAAAAAATATAAGTTAATTAAAATCCAAATTAAAAACAGAAAATGGTTTTGAATTACTTATTCAAATCCAAACACTTTTTATGTTTAAAGTTTTTCTAAATTCCAAATTAATATTAAAAATATATAAGTTAATTCATTTTTAATTGTAAATGGTTCATATTTTAAATGGTTACATTAATTATTTTTTAAAACAAAAAATGGTTTTGAATAATTTATTCAAATCCAAACACTTTTTATGTTTAAAGTTTTTCTAAATTCCAAATTAATATTCAAAAATATAAGTTAATTCATTTTTAATTTTAAATGGTTACATTAATTATTTTTAAAAATAGAAAATGGTTTTGGATTATTTATTCAAATCCAGACACTTTTTATATTTAAAGTTTTTCTAAATTCCAAATTAATATTCAAAAAATATAAGTTATTTCATTATTAATTTTAAATGGTTCATAGTTTAAATGGTTATATTAATTATTTTGAAAAACAGAAAATGGTTTCGAATTAGTTATTCAAATTCAAACACTTTTTATGTTTAAAGTTTTTCTAAATTCCAAAGTAATTATCATTTAAAAAACATTATAAATTTAAACCCAAAAATAAAAAATAAGGCGGGAACAGAGAGAAAATACCTGAAAAAATTTGAAAATAGGGGCATATGTCCCGGTTGGAGCCACCAACCGGGACTAAAGACCCCCTGCGCGCGCGCCCCTTTATCTGCTGAAAAAATTGGAGTATACGTCCCGGTTGGTGGCTTCAACCGGGACGTATGACCCTTTAGTTCCGGTTGGAGCCACCAACCGGGACGTATGCTCCCTGCTTTATAACTTGCGCGCCTCTTCTTCTTCCCCATCTCATTTCTCTGCTTCTCATCGACGCGCGCACAGGATCGCCGCCCCCGATCCCCACGACGCCGACAGGCTGCCCGCGCCCGCCGTCGTCGTCAGCGCTGCCGCCTCGGCCTCCGCGCCGCCGCCGCCTCCGTCCTCTGTCTCCATCGCCGCCCGCGTCTCCGCCTCCGCGCCGCCTCCGTCCTCTGTCCTCCGTCCTCTGTCTCCAGCGCCGCCGCCGCCCGTGTCCAGCGCCACCCGCCGCCTCTCCCTCTCCTCCCCGACCACCGCCGCCTCTCCCTCTCCTCCCGCGGCCACCGCCGCCGCCGGTACCATGAACGACCAAGAGGGCTTCCTTTTAATTAGTGTGTATAATGCATGCATGTATATATTAGATTTTAAGTGTATGTATAGTATATATTATTTAGATTTCAGGTTATATTATTTAGATTTAGGATTTTAGGTGTATGTATATATTATTTAGATTTTAGGTGTATGTATATATTTATATTTAGGATTTTAGGTGTATGTATATATTATTTAGATTTTAGGTGTATGTATATATTTAGATTTAGGATTTTAGGTGTATTTTTATATTATTTAGATTTTAGGTGTATGTATATATTTAGATTTTAGATGTATGTATATATTATTTAGATTTTAGGTGTATGTTATTAGATTTTGATGATTATTTTAGTTGATATGATCCTCTCTGTATCGATCCCGCGTTGTACGCCTCACCCCGTCGCCGCAGTTGTGCTCGCCGCCGGCGAGTCCCTCGACCAAATGGTCCAGCGTCACCAATTTGTGGTCCCCCTCGATGAGCCACGTCGAACGAGCCCAGTCTCGCTCGCTCGCGTGCCCGCAATCGGCACCGGCGTCGCCCACCCGAGGATCCCCATTGCTGATGTCATGCTGACATCAGCATGAGGCAATATAACATGGGGCCCAGTCGCCAGTGGCTGGGGGTAGCTTCTGCCCCGATGACAAATGACCTCACCCCTGTGTTGATGTCACTGTGATGCAATAATTCCATTTAAATTGATTAAACAACTTTCATAACAAGTTTAATTAGAAGAATATAGTAACCCCTCATAGGTGATTCCAGAGTTTCTCCGAGTTAGGGTTTTCACCCCTCGGAACCCCGATTAATTGTCGAGCATGCTTTAGGGTTACATTTCAATGCAATTCAACTTGTCATATCACCATACTTGCTTGAGCATTGCATCGATGCCATGTGTTAATTGTTTCCCTTTCTTTCGGGGGTAGAATACGATATCGAGATCGATCGAAGCCAAAGATCAACACCGTTGAAACTCGAAGACAAATACTTGACCAACTGTAATCAAGTCAAGTACAAGGATCCCGAAGCTCTACTTTCGGCTATCAATAGGCAAAGGCAAGCATAGCCCTACCATGATATAATCCTATGATTTCGAAAGCATTTCAATTCTTGCCATGATGCATACAATTCCACTATGGTCTTTTATCGATAGATAGAGTGTCCTATCTGTTGCATTACTCCCTTTAAGCTTATATTACCTGATCCACTGCTCATAGCATATTAGGTTTATTAGTTTGGATTATTAGGTTTATTATTAGTTAGGTATTATTAGGTTTATTAATTAGTTTGGTATTATTAGCTTCGGCCCCACTGGTCAGTCACTGTGGGTAGCCCCAGACCCGATTCACATTGTCAAGCAACTTAAAAACCCTATCTTAGATAAGGAATCATTAATACCCCTTAGGTGCATGTGGGTTCGACGATGTGCCTTCGCCAGGGCATTCCGAACCCTCTTAAATCGATTCCAATATGGTATTTTGTTAGTATCTAGTGTTACCTATCTGCTGGATAGTTTCCCTTTTGTAGCCTTATACTCATGTTCCCCTCTCATATGCATCCGAGGTTTCTCCGAACTAGGTTTTACACCCCTCGGAACTCCGGAATATTGATTTTAGTTGATTTTAGTTTCCTTTTTGTAGCTAGGTTTAGGGTTTAGGGTTTCTCTTCATTTTTATTATTGTGTATATATATTAGGGTTTCTCTGAATTAGGGTTTATATCTCTCAACACCGTACCTAACTTTCTCCTTTAGCCGCTTTGACTTATTCGTTTTTCCACCTATGCAGAAAATATGGACCCACACGTCAGAGACGAAGAAAAGGAAGAGTTGATCCAAGGTGTGATCCGTGGGGAATAAAATTTAGACGTCTCAATGTTTCTGAACAACTCCGGTGAGGGTGATCCTCTTTTTACCGGAATAAACGACTTGTTTGAGGTTGAAGGTGTTGCCTTCCGCGAGGGAGAAGGCGATGCCTTGTGTAATCGAGAAGACGACCGCTCCGGCGAGGTGCATGTAATATAATCAATTCATTAATTAATCATCTGCTATCTATATAGAAATAGTAACGACGACCTTTCTTCTTTTAGCCCTCCGGATCGAAGGAATCTACTGAAAAGAGCACACGAGGCCCAACCAAAAAGTTGCAAGACCATGAGAGGTTCAGGATCGAAGATGTCGCTGAAGACGGCAAACTGACGGCTCCCGAAGTTGTCGCAAACAAATTTGTGGCACAATGTGGAGTAATCGTTAGGGACTTAATCCCGATCACCATTAGAAATTGGAATAGGCCTGCTAATGCGGATGAAGAGGGAACATGTTTATATGTCCCTGACCTCGCCAAAGATTTACTGTGGAAGAGGCTCATGGTTAATTTCAAACTACCGAAGATAGAGCTGGATCCAAATGCGGAGAATCCAGTTGAGGACGCCTTAGAACATGGGAGAGCCATGGAGGCTAAGGTCAGGGAGTGGGCTTTGAAGAAGATGGCCCAATGTTTCAACAACTGGAAGAAAAGATTGCACCTTGACTATGTCGTGAAAGGGAAGACTCCGGATCTCAAGAAGACTCAGTTTCAGAAGATAAAACCATTCTGGGCTGAGTTTGTGGAATACAAGACATCAGAAAAAGCTAAGGAAATGTCTGCAAAGAATAAGCTGAATGCTGCTAACAAGAAGTATCACCATACCATGGGGAAAGGTGGCTACAGGGCTGGCATTCCTAAGTGGGAGAAACTTGAGAAAGAACTGCGTGCTAAAAATATCACCCCAGAGACAGACGATTGGGTAGAACGTGCAAGGAATTGGTTTTACGGGCATGGGGGCACGTTGGACTCGGAAGGGAGGTGTATATATAACATACGACATAAAGAAGACCCCTTGCCAATCGAGAGGATGAGAAAAGCAGTAAAGGCTGTTAAAGATGGGGACTTCATTCCCGATAGAGAGAATGATGAGATCACACTCGCCCTTGGAAATAAGGAACATGATGGACGAACACGAGGCACAAGAGGCTCCCAACCATGGAGGACTGGGTTTCCCGAAGAGAGGAAGAAATATCCTGATAGAAGCCGTCAGAGGAGAAAGGACAGGGCGGAAGTCGAAGCAGATAGTCAGAAAGAGCGAATGCGTTTAATTGAAGAACGATTAAAGCAACAACAAGATGAAATTAACGCACTTAAAGAGCAAAGTACTACCGGCCCATCTCAGCAGCACACCGCATTCGATGCTACCGGCCTATCGAATAATCGAAAAAGCAGTGTGGCTTCCACCGAGGTCCCGGGTGATGACAATGGCGATGACGATGATGCACCGGCGATGGCTCATGTTTGCTACCCAGTGGATGATATCACAGAGATGACACACTGCGAGCTACATGTCAAAGTTGTGAACATATCAATGAAGGTGGCGGTCGGCTATGCCTTACCAATTGGACCCACACCAACTTACCACTGTCGTCCGGTTCCAGAGGGCTACGCTGTTGTCGGGGTGGATGAAATCATGCCCACCTTTGAAGTTTTGGATCTTCACTACCCTGCAGGTGAAGGGGATGTGACTGTACTGGGAGACGCAAAAAACGTCACCATTCTATGGCCGAAGGAATGTATCGTGCTTCGAAATCACACGCCAAGGCCATCTTCGCCGCCGCCTCACCCATCTCCAGCGAGGTCGTCGCCGCCGCGGCAGCCGTCTTCGTCGCCTCACCCGGCTCCGTCGCCTCACCAATCTCCGGCGCAGCCATCGCCGCGGGAGCCATCGCTGGCGCCTCTGGATAAAAAGCGTAAGCGTACCGCTACTGTGCGTCGTGGTAAGCGTCGTGGTAAGCGATCGCCGAAACGTAAACAAGAGCCTCTTCCAAAAGTACCAAAGGTTCCTCCCAAGAGAGCTTATGACTGTACTGAAGAGGAGACTGCGGCGATCGTTGATGCGGAAACGACAGCGTTTTTCGCTAAGCTGAGGCGGCCGAAAGAGCCAGAGTTCCCCAGCACCAAAGAAGAAAAGACCAAAGTGTTGAAAATGCTAAACACTCTTCATCAACCCGAGACAAAGCTGTCATCAGACTATGAGCGTTCTATTCTCAAGTCACATGCGGCACAAAAAGCCTCGAAGAGCAGTACTGATGCAAGCGAGAAATCTGTTGCCCAGCTCGGAGAACAAGCAAAACAGACTTGCGCCCCTGTCAAGGTGATTTTCCAAACCAATGTGGGGTCGAGCAAATATGGGGCCGAAGAGCAGTATGATCCAAAGGTAGTTGCACAATACGGAGAAGCTGCCGCTGCTCAAGGTATGAGTATTGCCCAGTACTTATCCCAGTTAGAGTTCTTCCCCGTGAGTGAAGTAGCATACAAATACCAGTACGGCAAACCTCTCGTCAAAACTGAGGAGGTAAACAATCTTCCAACAAAAATACGAAGATTGCATAACTGGTACATGCATGCCACAAAGGCCGGGGCTAACTGGATAGTGCTGAGGGTTACAAAAAAGCATCATGGGAAAGAAAAGGATGACATGATATCCATTTAATTTGATGAACTATTTCAATTATTCCATCAAGACGCCTTGGACAAATCGATCATCAGTGCCTATTGTCTGTAAGTACTAATTCTGTAATTAATTTAGTCTCCAACTATCTCACTTTGTTTATTGCATGTATATAATCATACTGTAATATGCAGAATGAATATTCTCGAATGCAGCAGAGGACAAATCTATGACATTGGCTTCATTGACCCATATTGGGTTCATGAAGCTAATCTCAAAACAAGCCCCCAGGATACGGAGGATAATATAGTACACGCGTTAAGGTTTCAAGAAACCAAAAGGGAAATACTTTTTCCTTACAACTTCGAGTGAGTGTTATTGTCTTGTATACACTTTCTGTTTCGCTTACTCGATGTTAAGTATATAATTGATTAGTTATGCATTTGCAGCTTCCACTATATTCTGTTAATCATTCAACTTGACAAAGGGCGTGTACTAGTCATGGACTCGAAACATAAACCCCTTGAGACGTGGAAGGACATGCAGATGCTTCTCCAGCGGTAATTCTAATCATTACGACACTATATCAGCAACGTTCGTGAATTTTATGATATCAAGTAATTAATAACTTCTTTTATTCGTTTTCTTCGCCGGGCAGCGCTTGGAAACGGTTCACCAACAAGGCTATGGGTGTTTGGAAAGAGGAGCTTACATTTCAACCACTAAATGTAAGCACCACTAGCTAAATCCACGCATCTCTTTGATTCTAGTTTTGATACAGTTATTATCATGCTTGATTATTATTTTTGATTGAACTCTGTTCTCTTAAAGTGCCTGACGCAAGGACCAGGTAACAATCTATGTGGATACTATGTTTGCGAGTTCATCCGGCAGACGTGCGATGAGAATGACAGAAATTTAGAGCAACTCCACGTACGTAAACAATTTCTATAGTTTTTAATTTCAAACAAATTGTGTTTAGTTTCAGACTGACTCCTTTTTTAAATCAGATCGAACGTCTACGGGACGGTCTTCTGCCAAAGGATCGCGTACGAGCAATTAAGGAGGAATTGGCGGGATTCTTGGATGCAGAAGTTCTAGACCCGAAAGGGGAATACTATTCTGTTGTGTATAGACAATAGAGATTGTAAAAATAGCAACTTTGAAGGAATTGGCCGGTAGCATCGAATAGCAACTTTTGTATGTAGTGCATGAAATCGATCCGTGTATTAAATGTAATATTGTCATGATGATCTTGTGTAATATAAGGTTCTTTCATTGATAAGTGCAAAACACTAAATAAACAATAAAACAACCTAAATAAATTCTCTGCCGCGGCACAAAAGTGGCAAAAATGCTGCCGCGGCAACAAAATGTGCCAAAATGAATTCTCTGCCACGGCAGAGAAATGGGCCAAATCTCTGCCGCGGCAGAAAGTTATTAGTCCCGGTTCGTATTACGAACCAGGACTAAAGCTCCTCCCCCCTCGCACGGAGCAGCGGCCACGTGTGCACCCTTTTGTCCCGGTTGGTGGGGTAACCGGGACTAAAGGTTCGGGCTTTAGTCTCGATTGCCCCGGCCCGGTTGGGCAACCGGGACTAAAGCCTCGTACCAACCGGGACGCATGGCATGCTTTCTACTAGTGCGTGGTGTTTAGATAAGTGGTGGACCCACACAGCGCACAGCCATTCGTTTCTCGCGAGGAGATGGACACGCGCGAGGAGCCAGGGGATAGAGTCACGCCATCCCCCGGAGGAACGATATCATTTTCCTTAAAAAACATAGACGTTTCTGAAATACTTTTGGTGGCAAACTGTTTTGGTATTTTACAGGATTTATTTAGATCCTACGAACTTATACCTTCAAAAACTGTTTGATTAATAAGAACATATTCCCCGCAAAAAAATAAAAACATACCTCATAGAAATCTTGTACTCCCTCCGTAATAAAAAAAGTTATCTTACATAATTTAGATGTATACACACACTAAAACGTGTGTAGATTCATTCAAACTTATTCTGATTCTGGTCGTTCTAGTGTTTTTAGTTTCCTAAGCTTGAGACAAGGAGAGGACTTAGAACCAAAATTCTATGAAAATAGGATTAGGTTGTACCACATGAAAAATCCTTTCACAATAATCAAAGAGAATCCCTCTCCCCATAAGGACCAAGTAGACATGGCATCACTATACGTTTCACTTTTCTAAGATATACCGCGGGGAGTACCCACGGTATTTTATTGAACCTTTAAACAGATAATTACATGATATATACAAAACTAGAACCGGAAAGTTTGGCACCAAATAAAACATCTAAGAAAGGTTAACTAGCAATGATGAAATTTCAGAAGCCACTGAGTTCTTCACCCTATGCTTAAGCATGGTGACATCACACATAAATCATGTTTTCCAAACCGTGAAAGTAGGCTTCTCATTTTTGAAAATCCAGCCTTCCAACTATTTTAGTAAAGCATGGTCCTTTGAAAACCTTTCTAGCATGCATCGGGTTCTTCGGTACTGACAAATTCCTCCACTCAATTTGCAGCATATAGAAGACAATCATAATTATCTATAAACTTCCAATGTATTCTCAACAACATGTTCTTTGTATTTATATGATCATGTAGTATAAGCCAAATAAAGAATTCATGTTTGTACATACACTTACTCTTTCATATCCATCCTAAAGGAGCGTGATTTGTAAGTGTAGAGAAGTGCTGGCTATAGAACACTTATGGAACATAAACCCCTTTATTAAAATTTGCATACCCCAAGAATCATGTTCATTGGATAGTGTTATTCCAGCCATCATCGCCGGTAACTCATTATACCCACCAAATGCATATGAAGACAAAGGACGGTAAAACACTCTATCCACTCCATCATAAGAGAACAACTCTTAACCGATGTTAGTTTGTCATTGGCCAAAAATACAACCTGGGGAACGTTGATGACAAAACATCTTGATGTCACAAATCGTCCCAAAGCGAAATTGAATTTTCATTCTCAGTCTTGCATTTAGTCAGACTCCTCCACCAATCTGATAGATTAAGAATTCCTGCCCACCAGGAGGATTCACTCAACACCATAGCATGGTGTACTTATTCATGGTAATATGTACCCATGGGTAAACCCACATATGTGAAAGGCATTGTACAAAGTTGTCACTCAAAAATCTTGGCCAAATGAAAATTTCTTCATGAGGCAAATTGATATATATATATATCAATGAAAAATTGTAAAAAATGACCTTCAACCTTGTTATTGAAGCAACCTGATTTAACGACCCTTTGAAAACCATTAACCGCTCCTCATATGTTGGCATGACAATGACAGTATCATCTACATACTGAATAACCGAATAACATCCTTCAATTGTAATTGGAAGTTGCATTCTTTCTTCCTAACAAGCCATATTAACTATAATCTAAAGCAAATCACAACCAAGAACATAAAAATCGGAGACAAGGGATTTCCCTGCTCCATTCCCATCTTGCAAGCAAAAAATTCCTGGCACTCCATTAAGCAGAACTGGTGAAAATTCTGAAGATAATATCTCTTTGACCCACTGAATTACTAATGGTGGAAAATCTTTGCATCTCAAAATCTCCAAGATGGCATGATGTTCTATGGTATCAAAAGCTTTTTTAAAAATAGTTTTTATCACTACCACCTTCCTCTTAGATTGTTGCACTGATGAATCAAAGGAGCTATGAAGTGTTATGGTCAGTTTTACATGAGAGAGAAGGGAGGAATCCTCTCTTAGTCTTTCAACTATCCCACTCCAATCATCAAACATTCTCTTATCTTATTTGTAAATGAATGTCGGGATGGAAGTTGCCATCAAATTTCCTTGACACATGACAACTTACCAATGGTTTGTGATGTAATCCAACATGCGATTAGGGTCCAAAATAATAACACGTGAATTCCTCGTCCCCTCATCTTTTTATCATGAGATTGAATACTTGTTCTGGCGCAAATTTAATTCCATTGTAGCCAAGACCTCGGAACACAAACGGCGGACAAAAACCAACAACCTGACCGAGGTAATGTTGGAGATATGCCCAAGAGGCAATAATAAAGTAGTTATTATCATATCTTCATACTTATGATAAAAGTTTACATACCATGCTATAATTGTATTAACCGGAAACATTAATACTTGTGTGATTTGTAAATATAAAAGAGTCCCTAGTAAAGCCTCTTGATTAAACTATCTTGTTGGTTAATATATGATCATGATTTCCTGATCATGAACATAGAGATGTTATTAACAACAGGGTCATATCATTAGGAGAATGATGTGATGGACATACTCCTATAGTTAAGCATAGCATGAAGATCAAGTCATTTAATATAGTTCATTTGCTATAAGCTTTCTGATACATAGTAACCTAATTCCTTCGACCATGAGATCATGTTAATCACCATAACCGGAAGGATGCTTTGATGACATCAAACACCACACCATAACTGGGTGGCTATAAAGGTGGCATTGAGTGTTCGGAAAGTATGGGTTGAGGCACATGAATCAAGAGTGGTGAAAGTACCGACTTTATACGACTTGAGGGGGGGTGAATAGGCGTCTACCCAATTTTAATTTGTTTCTCACTTTTAGGCTCAACAAGAAAGGAAGTTATCTAGAGGTGCAACTAAGTGAACAACCTAAATGCAAGAAAACAAACACCAACAACAAAAACAGTAAATAGCAAGGAGTAAAGGAGGGGAACGAAGTAACCGGAGAGGGGACACGGAGATGTAATTCCCGTAATTCACTCCCAAGGAGCTACGTCTACGTTGGAGAGGTGTCGGGGCCACACAAGGTCACCCGAGCACCACAAAGGCCTCACCTTCTTCTCCGGTGAGCTCCCCCACAAAGGAGGCCCCACAATCCACTAACCGGTGACCTTGAAGGCGCCAACCGAAACCTTTACACCAAGGTTGAGGGGGAGGCTCCACAACTCAATTGGAGGCCCTCAACGACACCTCTAAGCTTTATAACGCAAGCCTTAGCTCCGAGGATGCCCTACACCGTCTAGGGTTCCAAGAAACCCAAGAGCAACAAGATCCACAAAGGATGGGTAGGGGAAATCAAATCTTCTTTGGTGGAAGTGTAGATCTAGGTCACCTCCCTCACCTCTCAAAAGATCAAGTCATTTGAGTGGCTAGAGAGAGATATCTAGTGAGGTGAAGCTCAAGCATTAATGGAGGAGAGAGAAAAAATCGAGAGAGAGTGGGAGGAAGAAGAGGGGTGCCTTAAATAGGCCCCCTCGAGCTGAACTGTTACAACCCCCGCGACCTCACCAGAAGTTCCAGTGAGAGGCCGGAAGTTCCGCCCAGCCTGGCTCCAACGGTCATCAGACCGTTGACGCCCGCTCCAGAAGCGCAACCGGAAGTTCTGGTCAAAACAGACCGGAAGTTCCGGTGAACTTCCGATGCTAGTTCCGACTAAGTTCCGGCAAATAGAACGCTTCAAAACAGAAGGTTACTGAGCCGTCACCGGAACTTGGAGCGGAACAAGGGGCAGAATTTCTGGGTCGCGAACCGAGTCTGGCCGAAAGTTCCGGCGTCTGGGCGGAAGTTCCGCTCAGGATCTTTTGGCAGGACAAGTTTCGATGCAAGTTCCGGCCCAAGTTCCGGCAAATAGAACACTTCAAACAGAAGATTATTGATTCACCATCGGAACTTGGGGCGGAACTAGCGTCGGAACAAAGTGTAAAACAGCCCGCAGAAAAGAATCTGAGCGGAACTTCCGGCCTAGGCCGGAAGTTCCGGTGAGACACAAAAGGCTCCAACAGAACAGGAAAAACGCTCTCTCACGGGATAATGGGATGGCTGTGGCGGTGCATATAGGTTTGTGCAAGAACAAGTGATTTCCCACAGCCTTCCTCAATGGACCCCCTCTTAATAGAACGGTGACCTAAAAACAACAACCGGAGAGAAACTAGGAGAAGACTAAAAGGCCACCATCTTCATGAGATCCCAAGAGAGAATCCACCACTATAGAAGGAGACATCAACAATGTTTCCCCTGAAACTCAAGCGCACAATTAAAAACACAGTTGGGATTATCATTAACACCAAAAACATCATGGGAAGATATAGTCCTTTCAATCTCCCCCTTTTTGGTGTTAGATGACAATCCCAAAGATTTGCATAGAAACAAAGCAATCTTTGCAATGGACGGGACAAGCTCCCCCTGTATGTGTGCAAGGTAGATAAGAAGAACTCTAAGGACAAGACTGGCACACATACACGGAGGCTCCCCCTACCAACTGCATAGATAACACAAGTGCTAGGTACAAGAAAGGATATAGATCATACCAGAACCAACCAAATGTGGTGGAGACAAAGGGAGTAATAATAACAATAAGAGCAATGAGGCTCCACCACCATATGCATGAGCTCATAAGATGACAACAAGATACCACACTCACGGCATTGTATAAGATACCACAAAGATACCACATAGTCTCAAACATAACATACCACATGGTCCACAAGCACACACAAGTTCACGGACATAAAACCACAAGCACACAAATAAACTAGAGAGTTCAAGAGCAAGAAAAGATCAAAGGCAAGAACAGGCTCGCGACTCAACCCATGCAAATCCCGTAGACAACCTAATAGACATCTTTTCTCCCCTTTGGCATCGAGACACCAAAAAGGAAGAGAAGATCAAGCTAATCGTCCCCGCCACGAGAGGGAGAAGGAGCAGACTCAGGGACCCAAGGACCCCACTCAGGCGGACCAGTGACCTCCTCCTCAGACTCATCCTCGGACCAGTGGCAGTTGTCGCGAATCTAATCATCCTTGGGAACAGTGACAGAGCTAGAGACCGGTGAGCAAGGAATGTTGAGAGCAGTCATGATGGCCTTCTGGCACTGAACACTGTGACGCTGATCAACATAGGCCTGATACTCGCGGTCCTGCAGAAAGCAGAAAGTTTTCTTCACTTTCCTAAGCAGCTTCTTTGCCCAAGACGGCTGCCTCTGGAGAGAAGGACCACCAGCACTAGAGCCACCAGGAGCAGAGGAGGGACCATCAGCAACATCTCGAGCCTTCTTAAGCGCAGCTTCCTTTTCTTCTTGAGAACGAGGCTTTTGGTGCTTCATCACACGTAGCTTCTTCTCCTCATGAATGGTGATGTTGTCTTGTGGAAAGCGGGTGCCAGTCGTCTCAAGCCACTTGTGATTGATGAGAGTCTGTATGTAGGGAGCATAGATGCAGGAGCGCTTTTCAATGAGAGCCGCCTACATCTCTGAGTAGATGAAGTGCATAATATCCATTGACATGTCAGAGTCCCGGCGAAGATAAGTTTGATGCATGAGGTCAACCTGATAGCCATGAAACTGATCAAAGTTGCCAGCCTTGGGAGGGATGGTGTTCAAGTACACCTTGCGCATGATGTCAAAAACTGGCAGCAGATGATTCACAAACCCAACAGTTCCCCACCCTTCAATGTAGAGAGGCTCCAGGACCTCGGGATCAGCAGCTTCAGGACCATGAACACGCCAACCATTTGCCCCGCGGCCAGGCTGAATGGGATAGCAAAGAAGCTCAGCAAACTCAGACCAAGTGGCGGTAAGCAACACGTCCCTGGTCATCCACTTCATCACACCTTCAGTAGAGGACTGCATGTGAATAAACAGAGTTGAGTAAAACTGAGCAATAGCAGTCACATCAAAGTTCTGACGGTGCTCCATGAGGGGAACCAGCCCAAACTTCTGGCAAATATCAAGAGCCTCGCCAAAGTAAACTTGCTTCTCTTCCATGTGAGCCACATTGATGTACTTTTGAGGAGCAACCACGAACTTCTTCTTCGATGCATAAATTTCTTCATAAATCTGTTCCTGACGGCAGGTGTGGAAGTGAGGGTCCAAGCAAAGACGATCACGAGGCACGAGGTAGGGATCTGTAGCCCTGAATGCAGAGTAAGCTTTTTGAGACCACTTGGAAATCTTGGCTCTGGTCATGTCTGGCCTAGCAGCAGTGGCCTTCTGAGCAAGAGCAGGACTTTTCCCTGCAGCAGCAGCACGGCGAGCAGCAGCAGCCTTCTGACGAGTAGTCTGAGTGTTCGGACGCACAACCTCAACATATTCTTCATCAATCTCAGGAGGAATGTCAGAGGATGGTCGGCGGGCACGCTTGCCTTGGCGGGTATCTCCTTGCCCTGAGAGGAAAGAAGAAGAGTAGGGAGGGAAGGTGGGGTAAGTGCACAAGTTCGAAAGAGGAAACAAAAAGAGATAGATTGGAAAAATACAATCAGGAAAACAAATTGCATTGCTGCCGGAACTTCCGCTGAATCGCCGGAACTTCCGGTGAAAATAGTACACCGGAAGTTCTGGTCGTGGCTCACCGGAAGTTCCGGTGAGACCACGAACTGACGGTTCCAAACAGCAGTTCACTAGATCTAGATCTAAAAGCCACAAGTGCAAAGATTTTCAAGAATGTATTGGACCAATCTACTCTAGCATGATACCCTAGGCCTACCAAGATCTTCCAACAAGTTCTAGCCAAAGAACTAGCCTAGACAAGGTGTGCCCTAACTCAAGCCATGGTGAGAGCAAGATCTCCATTAATGGAGGGAGTTGAGGGCAAATACCCGAGTCCATGGCGGGAGATCGAGGTGGGGAAGGATCCCACGGAGCAGATCTGCGGAGGAGTGGTTGGAGACGAAGGGGCCGGAGCACCTTCGTGGAGAGGTCCTGGCCGGTGGCTGCTCCAAATAGAGGATGGGTCTTGGGGGGAAAAGGAAGAAGATCCCGTTTTCCCCCAGGTCCCACCTTATATAGGACGGGGAGCACCACCGGAAGTTCCGGTCAGGGACCGGAACTTCCGGGCCAGACTGACCGGAAGTTCCGCTGACGCCAGGAAGACCATCTCAGGTTTGGAAGATAACAAGGAAGAACTTGTGCAGGGAATAGAGAGGGCTTGAGGTAAGGAAAGGCTTAGGATAGAGGACTCAAACTGTGAAGAACCAAAGCCAACAAAAACCAAGAAAAACAAAAAGGTCAAAGACACAAATAAAAACGGGTCGGTGGCCGAGGCCACCTTATATAAGAGTAAATGGCTTTGACACCGCGAAGATATATCTTGGGTTCATTACCAACACTCATCATGAAGCTCAAATGGTCTCCTTTAGAGACTATAGAGTATGAAAACTTTAATGTGCGCATAATAGGGATAGCGTTTGTTCATAAGAGGAACTACACTCTCCCTAAATCCATGCCAACATCCAAACAAGATACACATTGAGACACGGGTAGGTGTGCAAGGTACTCAAGCAACATTGCTTGAATCAATGATATTTAGCTCATGCCTTAACTCCCGGAACCTTGCTTCATCAAGGGGCTTCGTGAAAAGATCCGCAAGATTTGCCTTGGTGGGAACATACTCCAAAGAAATGTCTCCTCTAGCAACATGGTCCCGAATGAAATGATGACGAATCTCAATGTGCTTGGTCCGATTGTGTTGCACGGGATTGTGAGCAATAGAAATGGCACTCTCATTGTCGCAAATAAGAGGCACCTTGTCAAAAGATAGTCCAAGATCCTTCAAAGTTTGCTTCATCCATAGCAATTGATCACATCAGCTTGCGGTAGAGATGTACTCAGCTTCGGCAGTGGACATAGACACACAGTTCTGCTTCTTCGAGGACCAACAAACCAAAGATCTTCCGAGAAACTGACAAGCTCCGGAGGTTGACTTTCTTCCCACTTTGTCCCCAGCCCAGTCCGAGTCCGTGTAACCAATGAGATCAAAGCTGGCTCCCTTGGGGTACCACAACCCAAAGTTTGGGGTATGAACTAAATATCGAAAGATTCTCTTGACCTCCACCATGTGACTTTCCTTTGGTGCGGCTTGAAATCTTGCACACATACCCACACTCAACATAATATCCGGTCGGGATGCACAAAGATAGAGCAAAGAACCAATCATAGATCCATAGAGTTTTTGATCCACCTCCTTACCCTTGGGATCGAGATCAAGATTAACCTTAGTTGGCACTGGAGTCTTGGCACCTTTGACTTGATCAAACTTGAACTTCTTGAGCATGTCTTGGATGTACTTGGCTTGGTTGATGAAAGTCCCTTTCCTCAATTGCTTCACTTCAAACCCAAGGAAAAACTTCAACTCCCCCATCATGGACATCTCGAAGCGATCGGTCATGAGCTTGGCAAAATCCTCATTAAAAGTTTTGTTAATAGACCCAAAGATAATGTCATCAACATAGATTTGGCATACGAACAAGTGGCCTCCAACTTTCTTAGTAAAAAGAGTGGGATCAATGAGGCCCACTTCAAAGCCACGGTCTAACAAGAGATCCCTAAGGCAATCATACCACGCATGTGGGGCTTGCTTGAGGCCATAGAGTGCCTTATTGAGCTTGTAGACATGGTTCGGAAAAAGTGGATCCTCAAAACCCGGAGGTTGCTTGACGTATACCAACTCTTTCAAAGGACCATTAAGAAAAGCACTCTTAACATCCATTTGATGCAACTTAAAGTTATGATGAGTAGCGAAGGAAAGAAGCATACAAATGGATTCAAGGCGAGCAATGGGGGCGTAAGTCTCACCGTAGTCGATGCCCTCAACTTGTGAGTATCCTTGGGCAACTAACCTTGCCTTGTTGCGCACGACAATTCCATTCGCATCACACTCGTTGTTGATCTCATCAAACTTGGAGCTTTGGATGCTTGCATTCCCAACAAAGAGCTCGATGAGTTGATCCCAAGCTTCCTTGGCGGTGTCAAATTGGCGAATGTGAGCAAAATCCTTTGGAGTCAAGGCCTTTTGAATCATTCCCAAAGCTGTGGCATTGAGTTGCTTGTCCACCACTTCACCTCGTGTCAACTTCTTTGGGTCGTATGGAGAGAATCCATCCTCCACAATCCTCATTAACTCAATAGACGAGATGGAAATATGTGAGCGCATTAGATATTGCCAATTGGCGAAATTAGAAGTATCTAGCATGGGTGGTGCTCCTTGAGGTATAATGTGTGGCATGGGGATGGGTGGATCCGGAGTGTACTTCGACGGTGGGGGTACCGCCGAGTAGTTCTTTCCTCCATTTTCCTCTTTGGAAGTTGGGTTGCCGGGCTCCTCGATGTTCTCACTTGGAACCTTGGTAGAGGTTTGAGCAACAAAACCAAGTCCCAAGTGAGTGGTGGCAGCCACGGGAGTTACCCCGGGGGTGGACACCGTAACGGTGGGAGGAACCTCGTTGGGTTGGGGTGTGTCAATAGCAACCATGGGGTTTGGCTTGAGAGACTGCAAGAGAGTCATCATTTCCTCGAACTTGGACATCATGGATGACTCCAATTGCTTGAGGTCATCCATAGTGGCCAAGTTCTTGGATTTTTCGGTTTCACTACCCCCTTCGTCGGCCATAGTCTCTTAGGCGGTAAAACCCAAAATAAGAGCCTTGGCTCTGATACCAACTGAAAGTACCGACTTTATACGACTAGAGGGGGGTGAATAGGCGTCTACCCAGTTTTAATTTGTTTCTCACTTTTAGGCTCAACAAGAAAGGAAGTTATCTAGAGGTGCAACTAAGTGAACAACCTAAATGCAAGAAAACAAACACCAACAACAAAAACCGTAAATAGCAAGGAGTAAAGGAGGGGAACGAAGTAACCGGAGAGGGGACACAGAGATGTAATTCCCGTAGTTCACTACCAAGGAGCTACGTCTATGTTGGAGAGGTGTAGGGGCCACACAAGGTCACCCGAGCGCCACAAAGGCCTCACCTTCTTCTCCGGTGAGCTCCCCCACAAAGGAGGCCTCACAATCCACTAACCGGTGACCTTGAAGGCGCCAACCGAAACCTTTACACCAAGGTTGAGGGGGAGGCTCCACAACTCAATTGGAGGCCCTCAACGACACCTCGAAGCTTTACAACGCAAGCCTTAGCTCCGAGGATGCCCTACACCGTCTAGGGTTCCAAGAAACCCAAGAGCAACAAGATCCACAAAGGATGGGTGGGGGAAATCAAATCTTCTTTGGTGGAAGTGTAGATCTAGGTCACCTCCCTCACCTCTCAAAAGATCAAGTCATTTGAGTGGCTAGAGAGAGAGAGATCTAGTGAGGTGAAGCTCAAGCATTAATGGAGGAGAGAGAAAAATTCGAGAGAGAGTGGGAGGAAGAAGAGGGGTGCCTTAAATAGGCCCCCTCGAGCTGAACCATTACAGCCCCCGTGACCTCACCGGAAGTTCCGGTGAGAGGCCAGAAGTTCCGCCCAGCCTGGCTCCAACGGTCATCAAACCGTTGACGCCCGCTCCAGAAGCGCAACCGGAAGTTCCGGTCAAAACAGACCGGAAGTTCCGGTGAACTTCCGATGCTAGTTCCGACCAAGTTCCGGCAAATAGAACGCTTCAAAACAGAAGGTTACTGAGCCGTCATCGGAACTTGGAGCGGAACAAGGGGCAGAATTTCTGGGTCACGAACCGAGTCTGGCCGGAAGTTCCGGCGTCTGGGCGGAAGTTCCGCTCAGGATCTTTTGGCAGGACAAGTTCCGATGCAAGTTCCGGCCCAAGTTTCGGCAAATAGAACAATTCAAACAGAAGGTTACTGATTCACCATCGGAACTTGGGGCGGAACTAGCATCGGAACAAAGTGTAAAACAGCCCGCAGAAAAGAATCTGAGCGGAACTTCCGGCCTAGGCCGAAAGTTCCGGTGAGACACAAAAGGCTCCAACAGAACAGGAAAAACGCTTTCTCACGGGATAATGGGATGGCTGTGGCGGTGCATATATGTTTGTGCAAGAACAAGTGATTTCCCACAGCCTTCCTCAATGGACCCCCTCTTAATAGAACGGTGACCTAAAAACAACAACCGGAGAGAAACTAGGAGAAGACTAAAAGGCCACCGTCTTCATGATATCCCAAGAGAGAATCCACCACTATAGAAGGAGACATCAACAATGTTTCCCCTTAAACTCAAGCGCACAATTAAAAACATAGTTGGGATTATCATTAACACCAAAAACATCATGGGAAGATATAGTCCTTTCAAGTGGGATTTGTCCATCCATATGACGGATAGATATACTTTGGGCCCTCTCGGTGGAATGTCATCAATTAGCTTGTAAGCATGTGACTGGCTCACAAGGCATCACATATCACGGGAACGAGAAAAGAGTACTTATCAGTAACGAGGTTGAACTAGGTATGCAGAGATACCGACGATCAAAACCCCGGATAAGTAAACTATCGTGAGACAAAGGGAAATTGGTATCGTATGTAAGTGGTTCATTCGATCGCAAAGTAATCGTAGAAATATGTGGGAGCCATATGAATTTCCAGATTCCTCTATTGGTTATTGATCAGAGAAGTGTCTCGGTCATGTCCGCATAATTCACGAACCGTAGGGAGACACACTTAAGGATTCGATGTTCTTGTGTAGTTATGGAATGATGAGTAAGAGACCAAATGTTGTTCGGAGTCTCGGATGGGATCCAGGATATCACGAGGAGATCCGGACTGGTCCAGAGAATAAGATTCATATAAGGAAAGTCCTGTTTCGGAGTTCGGAAATGATTCCGGTGTTTTCACCGGGGAATGTTCTAGAAGGGTCTAAAAGGTTTGGCACTCCGGAGGGGAATGGTACATGGATGTGTCATAACAATGTGGAATGGTTGCATCATGTACTAGGTCACTTGGCTGGGCAATATGGAGAGAGAAATCAAATCCAAGTTTGAAAGTCAAACGCCAATTTGAAAAGTCAAATCCGAAGTTTGGTTGGTGGAGGGAGTGTAGGAAACCTACCTAGGGTAGGAGACCTACTCCCTCCACCCGCTGGCCAAGGAGGAGGAGTTGGAGGAGGACTCCCTCCTCCCAACCGCCTCCCTCTCACCTATATATTGAGGGGTAGGGCTCCCCTCTCCCACACACCTCCAAACCCTAGCTCCAGGCGCCACCACCTGCTGCTGCCGCCGCGAGCGCCTCCTCCCAAGTCACCGAGTTAGGGTTTCCCCAAACCCTAGCCGCCGGCTACACCACCCCCTTGGTGCCTCTAATCCGTAGATCGCCAAGGTCCCTCTCTTACTCCATCATACTCGCTCCGGCTTAAGGCGAAGCCCTGCGAGATCTTCTCTCTACTTCCGACACCACGCCATCGTGCTGTCGGAATCACGAAGGGAGAACTACAACCTCCGCTGCCTGCTAGAACAAGGGAGAGGAAGGTCTTCATCGAGTACCGAACGTGTGACCGATTGCGGAAGCGCTGCCAGAACGCAGCGCCGGAAGGATCGTCTACGCGATCTTGAGATCGGCAAGTGTACGACTACATCACCCACAAGAATCTGCTCTCGTTAACCGCTTTGGATCTTCGAGGGTTAGTACTCTATCAACTTGTTGCACTGATCTAGTATATAGATCTTGGATTGATCATAGATTAGATCTTGATTGTGTGTTCATGCGGTAGAATTTTTTTGTTTTCCATGCTACGAACCCCTACAGTGGTATCAGATCCGTGTCTATATGTAGATCTGTTGCACGAGTAGAACACAATGGTCATTGTGGGCGTTGATGCTTTTGTTGTCGATTGCTTCTTGTGTACTTTGCATCTTGCGGGATGGTGGGATGAAGCGGCCCGGTCTAACCTTACATGACATCGTTCATGAGACTTGCTCCACTCTTGACATGCAACTTGTATTGCATAAGTGGCTTTGCGGGTGCCTGTTTCTCCCAACATAGTGAAGATTCAATTTACAACGGGTAATTGACAATACTGGTATCAACGTTGTGGTTCTTGTTCGTAAGTTAGAACGACACTTATTGGAAGCCCCAAACCACTTAAAATATGCAAAGAAAATTAGATGCGTCTAACTTTGTTTTGCAGGGGTGTGTTGTGATGTGATATGGCCATGATTGTGATTATATATGATGTATGCAATGTTCCTTATTGTAAGTTGGCAACCGGCACGAGCCATATGGTTGTTCTTTAAATTCCGTTAAGACCTACATGTCTATTCAAGGTAGTTGTAATAGTTGAAGCTGGTGGAAGACAACCATGAAACAGCGCAATTGACCTTGACGCCATACCGGTGATGATGGAGATCATGTTCGTGCTTGAAGATGGAGATCGGAAGCACAAGATGAAAGGCCATATCATATCACATATTATGAATTGCATGTGATGTTAATACTTTTATGCATCTTGTATTGCTTAGTTCATGACGGTAGCATTATAAGATGATCCCTCAAGCACACAATTTCAAGTTTTAAAGTGTTCATCCATAGTAAGCACCGTTGCTAAAGCTCGTTGTTTCGAAGCACCACGTGATGATCGGGTGTGTTAAATTCTGCGAGTGTATACAACGTGAGCAAGCCAGATTTTCTCATGCGGAAGCTAAGGTTTGATCTTGACGAGTCTAGCATGTACAGACATGGTCTCGGAACACGGAATACCGAAAGGTAAAGCATGAGTCATATAGAAGATATGATAAACATGATGATTGTTCGCCTTTGAAACTATATCATGTCATGTGATGATCGGACTTGGCATAGTGAATTTGGTTCGTGTGATCACTAAAACAATGTGAGGGATATTGTTTTGAGTGGGAGTTCAACGGCAATATGATTAAAAGTTGAACACTATTTATCATAATTTAAATCAAAGTGAATTTGCATAGTTATTGTAGTCATTGGCATCCGTTTACCACCTTGCGCTTAGTTATAATTGAGATAATAGAACTATAGAATTCTGGTTAGTTACTTTACGAACTGGTATCGTATTATTTTGAAGTGTTAATCTAAAGTTTAAAAGTCCTATTGCAAACTTTCAGTAAGTTCCGGTTACTCCGTGAAGTTTAATATTTGCTATTAAAATCAAGAGTAACAATTCCAGTGTTAGTATATAAGTATCATGTTTGTCTCCATGATTCTTGATATTTAAAAGATTGTTTTAATATCAAGGTTATCTAGGATCTGGAAAAGTTGTTTCAGAAACCATGATGTGTGGAAGATATTGCGATATCTGAAATAATGTTTTGGTTGCAACATGAGAGAGTATAATATGGCAAAGTTTATGTTCTCATATTTGATGAGAATTTGAAAAAGGTTGGGGACGCTTGTCATCCCAATCCTCCAAAAGGTTTTGGAGAGCAACATTATACTCGCTATTCACCGTTATAAGCTAAAAGTAGCTTTATCATGAATAGTTCCATGATAAGGGTGAATATTTGATAAAATGTTTACTACACTGAAAGATTACTAAAGAATGGAATTTGAAAGAACACCAAGTATTTGATGATGGTGATCTACTTCAAAGTGCAAGTCCAAAGACTTAACTATACATGCTTTGGACTATGTGTCATGTGTATGGCTCCACTATTGATGTTGATAGATTCTTTCAAACAGAAAAGGAAATACTGAAAGAGAATCTCAGAAATATATGGCAGAAAAGAAAATATTAGAATTGTTCGGCTTAGGTATATAGAGGATATACATGTTATGGCTATATTCTTTGATTATTAAATAATGTGGTTCTTAAATATTGGATACTGAATTTGTTGGTGTGAATCGTCATACGAAACAACACAATTCATGAACTACAATGGCCTAAGTAACTAGCAAAAGAAATATGTGATGATGTTCATCGAGAACAAATAAAGGGTTGTTGTGTTGCTCGTTAACATCAAAGCTTGCCTTCAAGATTTGTTTTATTAGGTATTATGAGAACAAAAGGGTTGTTCAAATAATTGCCGTAATTCATAAAAGATGGATGATTTACAAATCTCGTTGGATAAATCACATCCATAAAATATTGCTAAAAAGGTCGAAAGACAAATTGATTGAAAGATCACTTAGGAAGTGACATCGTCGTTTGAATTATATTGGAAAGAAAACATGAAGAAACTCCATGTGGATGGAATTTTGGAGTCTTTGGATTTTTGATCAAATGACACTTGTGAAACTTTCCTAGAGATAATTAAAACTTCGTTCATAGGCCAAAAGGGAACGAATGACTAGCTTATTGGAAGTTGTATATATTGTTGTATGAAGTCCATTATGTGTAGTTAAGAGCGATGAATTTCAACTTCATATGCTTTCTCCGAAAATTTGAGTGAATATATGAATATTTACTTAATAAGGATGAAGTATGAAACATTTGAAAAGTTCAAAGACTTTCAAGATGAAGTGCAAAATCATTGTAACAAGAATATAAATAGTTTATGATAAGATCATAAAGGAAGATATTTGAGTTACAAGTTTAGCATAAAACACCTAAGATTTAAGGAATCGTTCCGTGGATTTGCATTTCCCGAAACACCATAAGAGTATGGAGCGTTCGAGATATGTAATTAAACATTGTTTGACATGGTAAGATCAAAGGTGTAATTCATAAAACTGCCATTATATTTTAAAGATTAAAAAAAACTTTAGAGATTACCGTTTTCCACTGAAAAGAGCTCCATCATAATTCGTTGAATTGACACCATATAAAGTTATGGTTTGGGATAAAACCCAGTTGTCCTTTCTTAAAAAATTGGTATGCTATGCATAAGAAAGATGTTTGCAACCAAAATCGGATGAACATATCTTTGTATGTTATTTTGAATAATAGTTGAGTATTCCTCCATAACACCGAAGACAAAAGTGTTTGTCGCTTAGAACGTCAAGTTTCTTTGAGAAGGAATTTTCTGTGAAAAGTTAAGTGTGAGGACAATAGAACTTTGATAAGGTTAAAAGAACCTTAGCTATATGTGCAAAGTTGCGCATCGCCGAAAAGTGTTCCGGAGGCAGCAACAATGCTCATGGCTCACGTGCCTCAAAGGTTGTGGTCACAGAGGTCTAAGTTCCTATTGAACCAAGTAGGTCAGGTAAACAATCAAATACCAAGATTTGAGAGTTAAATCATTATTTGACAATAATGATCATACTACATGCAAAGAAGCGATGATGGGCCCTGACTCTGTTAAATGGTTTGAAGCCATAAAATCTGTGATAGTTCCATATACAAGAGATCCAGCTTTGAACTTGAAAGACCCTCTGAAAAGGTGCAAGACCTTGCAGTCGTATTTGGATCTATAAAGAAATAGACATGGATGTTTCACATCTATGAAATTATCGACATGTCGGGAAAGAGTTCACGACAATGTTCAAAGAGTTGACTATGACAAGATCTGATCTTTCATTAAGCGATATTTAGTCTAGACGGATTAATGTAGCAACCACTACATATAATTTTGTTATGTGGTAGTTAAATAAACAAAACAAGTTCTTCCTATAGAATGGTTACCTAGGACGTGTGCATGACACGGTCCAAAGGGTTTGTTAATTCAAAGGGTGCTAAAAGCATATGCAAACTTCAATGGTTGAAGTAAGCATCACGGAGTTGGAATCTTCACTATGATGAAACTGTTAAAGAGTTTAATTTCATCGGAGACGATGAAGATGCTTGCATTTGCAAGAAATTAAGTGGGAGCGCTAAGACATGTTTCTTATACATTATGTGGAAGACATATTGTTGATTGGAAATGATGTATCTTTTTATTAACACAGGTTAAGAATTTCATCTCGATGAAAGGCTTAGGCAGAACCCGAATATTTGGCATCAATGTCTATATGGATAAATTGTGATGCCAATATGGTTGTGCCAGAAGTACATAGATGAGATATTGAATGAGTTCAATATAGAAACTACAAGAAAGGTTCTTGTTGCACAGGAAGGATTGAAGTATTTTTGATACTTGATAGATAAAATCACAAAGAGTATTTTATCAATCATGTTGTGATGTGTACAAATCCAGATATGTCCTATGCTCTAAATGTTATGAGCGCATACCAGAATGATTCATAACATGATTATTGGACGATAATAAAGATATTCTTATGATCTTTTAGAAGAACTAAGAATATATTATTTTGTAGAAGTGACAAATAGATGGTTAGTTCATTGTAAAAGTATTACATTGATACTAGTTTTGTCACAAAGTACAAATTAAGTTTTTCTCATTCTAAACTAAGGGTGGCACAATATAATGGAAAGTAAGTTCCATAATGGATTTGGATGAGTTCCAAAGTCAAGACATTGGGACAGATACTACAACAAAAGGCTAAGTATATGACTGCTATTATAGCAGCAAAAGAGGGCATTTGTGTCAAGTAGTTTGTTATCAAACTAGGTGTAGTTCACAGCGGGATAGTGCTATGAAGATATATTGTACGAAAATATTATCAACATGTTTTAACCCCAAGGAACTAAAGGTCTCACCAAAGAACTAAATTTATACAAAGCCATCTCATTAGAAAATGAGTGATGCGTAGAGACGCAAAGACATGCAATTACACACGGACCTGAAAGTGTCGGATCCGGAGATCAGTTGACCACTAGCAATCGTGTAAATACAACACTTGAAAGCCATAGGTGTTGAATGCACAAAGGTTTGAAACTAGATTATTGACTCTAGTGCAAGTGGGAGACTGTTGGAGATATGCCCAAGAGGCAATAATAAAGTAGTTATTATCATATCTTCATACTTATGATAAAATTTTACATACCATGCTGGAAACATTAATACTTGTGTGATTTGTAAACATAAAAGAGTCCCTAGTAAAGCCTCTTGATTAAACTAGCTTGTTGGTTAATATATGATCATGGTTTCCTGATCATGAACATAGAGATGTTATTAACAACAGGGTCATATCATTAGGAGAATGATGTGATGGACATACTCCTATAGTTAAGCATAGCATGAAGATCAAGTCATTTAATATAGTTCATTTGCTATAAGCTTTCTGATACATAGTAACCTAATTCCTTCAAGCATGAGATCATGTTAATCACCATCACCGGAAGGATGCTTTGATGACATCAAACACCACACCATAACTGGGTGGATATAAAGGTGGCATTGAGTGTTCGGAAAGTATGGGTTGAGGCACATGGATCAAGAGTGGGATTTGTCCATCCATATGACGGATAGATATACTCTGGGCCCTCTCGGTGGAATTTCATCCAATTAGCTTGCAAGCATGTGACTGGCTCACAAGGGATCACATATCACAGGAATGAGAAAGAGTACTTATTAGTAACGAGGTTGAACTAGGTATGTAGAGATACCGACGATCAAAACCCCGGATAAGCAAACTATCGTGAGACAAAGGGAAATTGGTATCGTATGTAAGTGGGTATGTAAGTGGTTCATTCGATCGCAAAGTAATCGTAGAAATATGTGGGAGCCATATGAATTTCCAGATTCCTCTATTGGTTATTGATCGGAGAAGTGTCTCGGTCATGTCCGCATAATTCACGAACCGTAGGGAGACACACTTAAGGATTCGATGTTCTTGTGTAGTTATGGAATGATGAGTAAGAGACCAAATGTTGTTCGGAGTCTCGGATGGGATCTAGGATATCACGAGGAGATCCGGACTGGTCCGGAGAATAAGATTCATATAAGGAAAGTCCTGTTTCGGAGTTCGGAAATGATTCCGGTGTTTTCACCGGGGAATGTTCTAGAAGGGTCTAAAAGGTTTGGCACTCCGGAGGGGAATGGTACATGGATGTGTCATAACAATGTGGAATGGTTGCATCATGTACTAGGTCACTTGGCTGGGCAATATGGAGAGAGAAATCAAATCCAAGTTTGAAAGTCAAACGCCAATTTGAAAAGTCAAATCCGAAGTTTGGTTGGTGGAGGGAGTGTAGGAAACCTACCTAGGGTAGGAGACCTACTCCCTCCACCCGCCGGCCAAGGAGGAGGAGTTGGAGGAGGACTCCCTCCTCCCAACCGCCTCCCTCTCACCTATATATTGAGGGGTAGGTCTCCCCTCTCCCACACACCTCCAAACCCTAGCTCCAGGCGCCACCACCTGCTGCTGCCACCGCCAGCGCCTCCTCCCAAGTCACCGAGTTAGGGTTTCCCCAAACCCTAGCCGCCGGCTACACCACCCCCTTGGTGCCTTTAATCCGTAGATCGCCAAGGTCCCTCTCTTACTCCACCATACTCGCTCCGGCTTATGGCGAAGCCTTGCGAGATCTTCTCTCTACTTCTGACACCACGCCGTCGTGCTGCTGGAATCATGAAGGGAGAACTACAACCTCTGCTGCCTGCTGGAACAAGGGAGAAGAAGGTCTTCATCGAGTACCGAACGTGTGACCGGCTGCGGAAGGAACGCAGCGCCGGAAGGATCGTCTACGCGATCTTGAGATCGGCAAGTGTACGACTACATCACCCACGAGAATCTGCTCTCGTTAACCGCTTTGGATCTTCGAGGGTTAGTACTCTATCAACTTGTTGCACTGATCTAGTAGATAGATCTTGGCTTGATCATAGATTAGATCTTGATTGTGTGTTCATGCGGTAGAATTTTTTTATTTTCCATGCAATGAACCCCTACAGGTAAGTCCATCACATCCATTGTCCCCTCTCTCTCTCTCTCTCTCTCTCTCTCTCTCTCTCTCTCTGTCTCTCTCTCTCTCTCTCCTTGTGCACCACCAACTGTCTCCATGACTGGATCTTATATTTTTCTTTGTAGCATACAACTCACAAGCTATCCAGCTACGATGACATCGACTAGATCTTTTATTTTTTTTGTAGCACACAAAACACAAGCTAGCTAGCTCTCCGTTATGAAATTCTCTTTCTCTTTCTCTAATCTAATCTCTCTATCATGGACAGGTACCAAACAAAACAAGACTAAAGGTGGTATTTTACTTATCCCAAGACTTGAGATGATTTTCCTCCACAAATTGATATGTGTTTGTATATAGAATGTACATGTTCATAGCAATGCTTGAACATGGATTTTTTACTTCCTAAGATGTATATATTGTGATTGTATAGCTCTAGCTTCGAAACACCACTCTATGTCGATACAACAATGGAACTATGACATGTACTATATTGTTAAACATTGATACTAAAACTTTTATTGTTTTTATATTCTAATGGGAAGTGATGCAAAATATGTTACCATTTTGTAAATTATTGCTATGCATAGGATATTTGATTGATCTATGTTTTTCAAAAACTCATATTACGGGGTACTCTCACCATCTCACACAAAGAGCTGACCATAACACCTCATTCACCTATCACCCCTTAAACAAACCACAAGTATGGTTATCTCAATCACTTTACACCCCTTCAACCAAACACAAATTTGGCTCTTCCAACCCATTAAACCAAGTAGAAAATATAGTATAACACTGGCCATGTGCTTGAGGGTGGACTCCACTAGTTTTTCATAGGCACACAACCAAACATGCCCCTAGTTGATCAGGGTACTCACGGATGGCTAGGACTCAAGTTCTGAGTGAATCTCATTTCCATAAGAGATGGTCTTGCACCCTTCGTAGATTGGTGCCACTCGTGATTTTATACTCACTCATATGTTCATTCTCTTCAATGTACAACAAAAGGGATCCAAATCTTGCATTGGCCAGATAACGAGTTAACTCTAGGATTGTACATAAAGAATCTTAGATATTTATTAAGCATATAGGAGTAGGTGCACATGAGAATTGTATTATAACTTCTATTTAGAACCTATAAATCAATAGATTGTATAATTATCTTGACATGACACAAAAGAATACACAGGCGAATATGTGGTCCTAACAAAATGCCACTCATTTGTACAAATGATCCTGGTTAAATGTGGAGATTGTGAGATCTTAGTTTGGTACAATCATGAATGATGTCCCTCTTTTATTATTGTCAGTTGTCTATATATAGACCCTTCAAAGAAAAAAAATCCTTATAGAATAAACATGGGGAGAGCGTGAATGATTTCATACTAAACTACATAGATGTGATTTCAGAGAACATATGAATATACATAGGGAGTGAGTTAGGAATGCCACCGATCTCTCAAATATAGAATCACAATAATAAGGGTTTGCAAATTCATACAAATATATGGCAAACAAATGTATAATCTCAAAGTTTGTGTTGTTTTCGTTTCAGAACAACACGCACAAGGATCTAGACATAGAACTGAAACTATTAGAAGAGTGAAACAAACAACCGATTACTATGAATGAAGACCAACATCATGCAACACTATATTTTTTGACATGTACACGGGTAAATTTGATGTTCCAACAGCTAGAAATGCCTGGCAACCATGGTCCGCTAGTGGTTTCTATGATACATCCTCATCGTGGTATTGTTTTTACGTGATTTTTATATGTGCATACACAAGGAAAGTGTATTTTACCTTAATAATTGAATAGAGTTTTACTATGTGGGATCGTATGGAAGAGTGGAAGGTGATAAGAGTGGGAATGATTTTGGGACTTGATCCATCAGATCTATAGGTGAGAACATGATGAATAACCTAATATAAACAAAGAACTAGACGAATAAATCAACAAGAAATCATGTGATGGGATATGGAAGAGATATTATTTCTGATGGAAACATAGCATTTATCTCAAGTTGGCTATAAGAAGGTATGTTCATGCATTTACATGAAGAACTACTGCAAATATGATGACATGGATTTTGTTTAAACCACACATGACTTGCAACTACTTCAATTAAAATCCTATTTTGTTGTAGATAATGAACATACATACATACACTATTACAACTACACTTGATACGTTCGCTACTTGTACAATAATGAATTGGCACATATGGTACCGACACGGTAAATACAATGATCATAGTTAGCTAGACCTCATGCTACCTTTCTCTTAGAATACTTCAGAATTGACACCTAACATGGCAGTGTACGGAATGGCGTGCTTCGTTGCATGGGGTGATTAGGGCATAATTTAGTTTGGTACTTCCTCACTGCACTTATTATGGATCGGAGGAATTAATTGCTTTGTGCTCGCTCTATCATTTTATTGAGGATAAATGCCAAAACTGTGTAAACATCGTGTCTTGCTCTCTCAAGATACTTGAGATTCATTGGAGGAGGTGGTTGTGTTCATGTTACAAAATTGTCAACATATGTTGCGCACATCAATTTCAATGGTGTGATTTCTTTGTGCACGTGGCAATCGTCGTTGGATGTGCTTTTAGATTGATTCGGCCGATAGCTGAGATGTTGATCGAGTTATCTAGAGGGACAAGTTATAGTTTGATTAAGTTAGCTAGTAACATGCATGTTCATGTGATGCCAACTAAGTATATTGATGACGTGACATAGAAATATGCGAGAAAGGAGAGGGAAGTGGTAACATACCCCACTCCATTCACAGTTACCTCACCTTTTAGGTCAAAGTTAAATTTTAAACTTGACCACATATCTAGAAAAAAGTAAAAAGTATCAACGTCAATAATGTAAAATCTATTGTATTAGAATCGTTGTAAAGTATATTTTTATATTATATGCATTTATAATTATGAGTGCCGATATTTTTTCTTATATGTTTGGTCAAATTTTACAAATTTTGACTCTGACTAAACCAAAAATGTGTTGTAATTGTGAACGGAGGGAGTACTATGTTGCCATAACATCACATATGCCAGACAAAATGAATCCACAACCTAATACATTGCATGACACCACACATATGTTACTACATAATATAAAGATAATTAATCGTTATTTTGCTTCCGCGTCAAATAAGCCACCTCCTTTAGCGTTTAAAAAGAGAGAAATTAAATTCTTTTGGTTCTATCTATCTCATGATTCGTTTAGGAAGAAACGAAAACTAATGTGTCATGTTATGGAAGAGGTTTTCTGTGTTCTATCTTTCTATGATTCACCATATTGAGAAATATTTGACCTATTTATTTCACACAACAAACTTCTTGCTGGCATAGCGTAGATAGTCAATCAAACCGATGGTGCTGCCCCATACTAGTCAGCTCTCCGAGAAACTGAAGGTGCCATGCATAGTGCGTATATACTCTTCCTCTCTGGCAATGCATATAATTAAAGCTAAAAACTATATTGTGTGTTCTATGCCTATGCATCCTTTGTATAGTTTTCCATCTTCTTCAAGGTCCAGCATCGACAAAGCTTCATGTTGTATCTTAACTTTCTAGCTTTGTATAACTCTGATAAATAGCCATGTGATCTCAACACATGCAATTGGATGAACAACTGACGACGGTTCTTCTTAACGAAACCATTGACCGGAGACGCCGAAATAAGTGAACTACTCATGTAAGCTAGAGTTCCGAGTGCATCCCATTTCCATAACAGAGCTCGATCGCCGTGCAACAGCCATAGGCCGACACGACTCGATGATTTCCTACTCACTCATCTGCCCATTCTCTTCGGGGAAGTAGTAGAAATGTGATGGACACAAGTTTGCACGCAGACAAGAAGTTAGTTCTGGATATGTATGCAAATAAGCTCTTAGATATTTATGAACATATGGCAGTATTTGCACGACGAGACTCGTATTAGAATTTATGTCAAATCCTATAGAAACATCCTCGCTTCCCCAAAATATGACACGCACGAATAGGAACACACATAGGTGGTCCTAGAAAAATGGCACTCATTATGTGGACGATAGCTAGTTAATGTGGAGATTCTGAGATCCTTGTTGCATCACTCCGGTACTACGTATCATGATGATGTCCACACTTTATTTATGCCTTGGAGTTCTCTCGTACTCTCTATATATCCCTTGGGAGTCATGTATTTTTCTCACACTGACTACATACATGTGATTCAAGAGAACAAACCTCGTATGACCGAGCAACATAGATGAAACACAAGCTAGCCTATTGTATTATATGGTATAAGGTATTTAATTACATCATGTTGATGTAAGTAGGAGACATCATGAGCACAAAACATCTGAACTGTGATAGGACATGTACTTCAATGATAGAAGAGATAACGCTCGACCGAGTAGGCATCAATAGATGGTCATTGATGCCACTAGGTAAATTTTCATGGACCTGGCAATGACTTCAAAAAGTATGAATGCACTTCTTGATCGAATAATCACAATGCATTGGCATTAGTCACCATTGGACAAATTGTTTAGGACCCCAGTTGTTCATGCAGATGTGAGTGAATGGGGTGGCGTGGCAACTAACTTAGCATTTGATAACCGTGGCCCCTAGTGGTTCTCTGATGTGTCCTTGCCATATTCTTGAAATATGTAACATTTATATGTGATTACTTAAGTCAAGTGCATTACTCACTTCATTTTTGTTTATTTCGCTTTCTAGGTTTACTTAGTTTGATCAAGAATATATGAAACATCCATAGTAGCAAATGCATATAATTACAGAAATATATTTTATAACAATTTAAATACTGTAGGTTTCACATTGTATGAATTGATATTTTTTCTAAATATCTCTAGCCAAACCTTACAAAGTTTAACTTTTACTAAATCCAGAACCCAAAGTAAGTGTGAATGGAGGGAGTACGTACCTTGTTAATATGAACCAAGTAGAGTTTTATAATTCAAGTCTTTACTGAAGAGTGGAGGATGAGAAGAGTAAGAATAATCTTGGGACTAGCTCCGCTAGAGCTAAGTCAAAACTTGATGAATAAAGCGGTTAAAAATATAAGAAGGGTAGTGAAAAGAGATAAATAATAATAATAATAATAATAATAATGCACATACCCCACAAATATGATGAAAAAACCTAAGTTCATTGAAATCATGGATAACTTACAATTCCTACTTAAAACAAGAGCCCATAGTGTTGCAGCGATAACGAACATAGATACATTGATATGGACACAAAATCAACAATTGTTGATGTTACTCAAGGTGAAGTCGTCAAAGAGGTGAGCACCGATTCAGTTTTCAAGTCAAATTATTTTGTTGCGAGGCCTGTTATGGTGGTGACGGTGAAGAAGGTGGACGGCTAAAACTTGGTAAAAATGATAACAATACAAAATGCACCCGAACGACACATCGAGGCAAAGATGGGAGTACGCCAGCAACAAGGGCATGTGTGTACATGGTAAAATAGGTGTGCATTTTATGGATGGCCAATGCATTATTGGATGGAGTCTAAGAGTATCACGAATGCAGAACAATACAGTACAGATGAACTTTTAGAGACACACCTGAGATATCGAGGAGGCAAATCAGATTGCCCATATGCAAGGACCAAAGGGGATCATCTTTTGTTCGGAAGGAAATCACATGAGAGAAGATCCTGCCAAAATTCAGGACGCCTCCAGTGTAAGTCTTGGTGTATGCACGAGTCAGGTTGATTTAGTTTGGGTCGGCTGCCAAAATTGTTTGTGGTCTTATGATTTTCATCATCAGAATCACGTCGAGTGCCCCGTGAGGATTCCTGAGGCCAATTTCATGTTTGATCCTAATTCTATGGTCTGTTCATGCATTGATCACTGCCTGTGGTGGGTAAAGAGAAGGCTTGGAAATGGGATAACTGCAGTTTGGAGTGGCACCATGCCTACTTAGAAAGTACCAAGAAAGTGCCACGAAAGATTGAGAAAATTGAGTTAACAACTAGTTGGGCTGTATCATATAGCATGTTGTTGCAACTTTATTCAATGATAGTTTTCTACCTGCTAGACTGCAAATAATCATATTTCGCATCAAGAAACTAAGCGAATATGATAATTTCACCCTTCCTCATCATGAAACTAGAAATTGAATGGGAAAGCTTGCACTAGGCAGACAACTAGTTATATATGGAGATGTACACATATAAGCTAAGACATTTATATAACATTTTGGAGTAGGTGAACAATGTGTGTGACTGGCATGTAGAAACTTTAAACCAAATGCAACGATGTAACAGCCCAAGTTTGTATATATATGTAATTAGTACCTAAGCATTGCATGCATTTGTTTAAATCAATAAAGTGTATGCATAAGTTCAAGTGTGTTGAAGAAATACAATAAAACCTAAACCCTAGATTTTCCCCTCTATTTGAAACTACATTCAAATGGTGTTTGAATTTTGAAAAGTACAAAAATAATTGGAGCCCAAAAGGAATAAAGGGCCCCACAATGTTTTACATATTTCACAAAAGCCACTGGTATTTTTGAAAATACCCAAAAGATATTTGAAATAGAAATACAAAACAGATTCTGAAATCAGAAAAGGAAAAGATTTTGGAAAGAAAAAATAACCAGTTCAGCCAGCAGGCCGTAGCCCAGCTTGCCTCTCTCCCTCTTTCCTTCTCTCTCTCTCCCGCTCAGCAGCCCAGCACCAGCCCGCAGCCGGCCCAAGCGCGGCCCATACCGCTTCATCCCCTTTCCGTCATCTTCCTCCTCGGGAGGAAGCAGCTTGGTGTCGCCCTGATCCATCCGACGAGCCGAGGTGAGGATAAGAACCACGCCGACCCCCTGATCCATCCTTATCCCCTCCCGCTCTCCCGTGCGACCTCCCTCTCCCGTTTTCATCCCCCTAGCGAAACCCTAGTCTCGGGCTCCGCCCCTCGCCGTCGCTCTACACCGCCCCGAGGCCAGCCGAGCACGCCACGAGGTCCGCCTCGCCTTCCTCTTGCTCCTGGTCAACGTAATCGAGCCAGGGAGCTTCCAGTCGTGGGCATCGATCTCGTCTTCCCCATGCCCGAAGCTCGCCGCCGTCGACCCTATCGCCGTTTTGGTCCACCTTCGGCCTCACCGTCATGCCTGTTAGAATCACGGTGAGCACCCGATGCTCAAGGGCCCCTCCAATCTCCCCCTCTCATGTTGTAGCTGTCGCTCGTCGTTGATCTGCAAGCCTCGTCGCCACGCGCCGCGGTATGCCATGCACCGGTGACCGTTTAGCAGTGGCGCCACCCTCTTTAGGCTCGCCTCGGGCAACCGCGCCTAGCGCGCCTAGTCTCGCAAGAGCGCGCGCCCTCCTCCGACGTCTGCTGTCGCCATCTGGCCTGTTGGCCGGCGAGCCAACGTGGCGCCCGTGTGGCGTCCACGTGGTGCATGCGTGGCCCTGGTCCCACCAGTCAGCCTCTAGGGCTAGGCTCTGCCCCGGTAACAAATGCCCCCGACCTCACTTTGCTTGCGTGGCTGCCGATGTGGCCTTGGCCCCACCGGCCAGTCACTGTGGGTAGATTATGTCTGGGTGAAAAAAGTTTAACAAGCTTTTAATAATTGGTTTAATAATTTTAGAAATTGTTTTGAATATTGTAAATTCAATAAGTAATTATTTATAAGTCAGAAAAATACAAATAATATATCAAAATGTTTAGAAAAATGAAACCTATCTGTTTAAGCAATCATCATACATTGTTAACCCACTTTCATGACAAGTTTAATTAGAAGAATTGTTTGAACCCCACAGGTGATTCTGAGGATCCCCATGTTCTAGTGTTTGGACCTCTCGGACCCCGTTTAAAATGCCCAAGCATGTTTTAGGGTTCCTTTAAACACTATTTAACTTGTCATATCATCCATATATGGCATGTCTTGATTGTTGCCTTTCTTTCCGGTGTTGGTTCTTCGCGATAGGATCCGAGCCCGAAGCTGAAGTCAACAACACAGAAGATCCATACCTGTCTACTGACGGACAAGGCAAGCATATCCTCTCATTCTGAGCCTACTTTCACAAAGTATATTACTTTCTCGCTATGATGCACATGATTCCAATGTGGTCTTTTGTCAGTAGTTAGTGTTACCTATCTGCTGCACAGTTTCCCTCTTGTAGCCTTACACTCCTAATCCACTGCTCCTAGCATACCTAGGTTTGGCATGTGAGCGTGGTTAGAGCTTTTGTTACCGACGGCTTAGCCATGCATAGTATCAACGTCTGATCTATCCAGATGATGAATCAGAGGTGACAAGGAAGGTAGTGAGGTAGGATATGGTGATATCATCGAAGGAGTTAACTATATATGCTAAGGCTTGTATGGGAGACCATGTTGGGTGTGGTTTTTGTAGTCACATGCTCGCCACCACTAGGAACTGAGTTCTTACCTTTGGAACCAAGACGAGCGTAAAGCCACACGGGGCCTGGACAACCCCTCGACTAACTAACTTGCCTAGTAGATTCCATGAGTCACATAGTTCGGGCTTTCCATTTGGCATACGCATTGAATTTTTTTTTGAAAGAGGGGGTGAAGGAGGTGCATCATAACAGGTAGGGAAGCGTGGACGCGGTTACTTGGGGTAGATAGCACCCCTGGTAAACCAACCTCGCCTCACATCTTTAAGTACCGGCTTCGGGATTTGACCCGTTATGGCGGAACCATACTTATTGCGTGACTCATGGTCTCGGCGAAATCAAGGTAAAGGTCGTGGTCAACCACCCTCTTCCGACCTTCCAAGGAAGAGGGCTAATAATTTGGCATTAAGAGTCGGTTGGTACGTGTGGGTAAATTTGTACACCCCTGCAGGGTATTAATCTTTTCAAAAAGTCGTGTTCACAGTTATGAACGGCTTGGCGACCGGACTTAAGATCATAGATAACATTAACCACTATAAAACTTGTTGATCCACATGTGCTTAAGGATGCTTCCTCTGGGTCGAGGGGGTGATCCTAGATAGGAGGTTATGATGAAGCTGGTGGTTATCAAGATGTGATGAACGAGATGAAGAGTTCGTTATCTTATCCCCTTTTAAAGATTCTGAGTAGACGAGCCTCTTCTCTCTCTTGTTTACAAATAAAGATTGATTTATACAAAAGAAAATCCAAATAAAGCCTTTCTAGCCAGAGCATGTAGATACTAGGTTATCTAAGTCTTGCGGAGTACATTCTCGTACTCAGCTGTAACATCCCTAAAATCATGTTTTAAAACTCATGCATATCATCCATGCATCCATGATCATTTAGGGTTTCAATTCAAAATCATTTAAAAAACAGGAGCATATATTGCTCATTATTTTATGTATGAATACTCTAGCCTTTGGGATACTTGCTAATGAGTAAGGTACAAATATTCATTTAGTAGTGTTTTGAGTTCAAACATAAGAGATTTCAAAATCTTGAATAAAGTTTCCAAACAAAGTATGAAATAAAACCAAGTTTATGTCAATTAATATATCTCTTAATGGCTTGGTTCTATTTTATTTTTCAAATGACCCAAGTTGGTGTTTGTAAACAGAAAGATTTGACACTTATTTAAATACAAGATTCACTTTGCAAAAGTCCAGAGAAGGTTTGGAATCAAACTGATTTTAAAAGGAGTTTGAAAATCATTTTAGAAAATCAAACAGAAAAAGAAAAGGAATAAAGAGAAAAAAAATAAGCAGCCAGCCATTCTGGCCCAACCCAGCCCAACTTGACCCAGCCAGCCCAGCAAACCCTCCCGCGAACCGTTTTTCTGTACTCGCAATCAAACCCGCGGAGTGACTGACCGCCTAACCCCACTTCCCCTTTGTTTCTCTCGCTGACAACGCGGCCCACACAACGGTCTTCTTCTCCACCCGGCGACGAGTTCCTCCCCCAAATCACTCGGCCGTTTCTGGATTGATTTGCGGCTTAAATTCACGATCAATGCTCGAGGGAATCACGCTCGCGACCTTGCTACTTAAACCCCCTCTGCCCCTCTCCATTTTCCCCCAGTCCCCGAGCACAGAGCGCCCTCAGGCTGCCAGTATTCGCCCTTACACCACCGCAGATAGAACCCACTCCGGCGACCAATCCCGGTGAGCTCCATGCGCGCCTTCCTCTCCGATTCACGCGAAATGCTTCGCAACCTCCTTGCGCTCCTTCTGACATTTTTGGTTCGTCCTGTACTGCCCCAGGTCGTCTACTCCATCGAACACCGCAAGTTCCCAACGCCGTCTCCAACTCCGACGACTAAATTCGGTGAGCCTCGTGCCCCCCTCCATTTCTGAATCACACGGACGTGTTCGCCTGCATCTAGCGCACCTGCTAACACCTTTTTTTGGATCCTCGTGCCCCAGAACATCGTCTTCGACTCCATCAGTGAGCATCCTATGTCGTGCACGACTTCGACGAGCTCCAGCGACCACCTCTGCGCGCCCCTTCGCCAACGAAGCCCACCTTGAGCATCAGCAGCACACGGCGAGCTTGGTAAGCCCCTTATTCCTCTCCCGCATGACCTAGAACGCCGGTAGCAGCTCTGACAGAGAAGCCTCCGCCAGTCGCCGCTGCTAGCGCCGCCCGTCTATGGTCAATTAGATTAGGGCCGTAGGATTTAGATCTAACGAGTAAGATTAGATCTGTGTCGAAGAGGTACGCGTTAGATCTGGCTATGCATCTTCATTTAGATCGTGTGGCTCTCGTTGATCGATCCGCCCGAACCGGTACCAACCAATAGGAACACGCCGCGTGGCTAGGGTTTAGATTTAAAATCAGAATTTGAATCTATTAGATGTTTAAACTTGTTTTAATCATAACTTTTGATTCCCACGTCCAAATTTGACAAATTTTATATCAATGGAATCAGGAGAGAAAGCCCTTTCCATATATGCAATGTGTTTAATGTTTTGTTTCTGTTAAAATGGTTAATTTTTACATAAACATGTGTAGGCCTATTTTGTGTGTAGTAATTATTTGAGAAATGGTTTAATGTTCAAATAAAGTTTGTTTGGCAAGTTTAGAACTTGTTTATGAACCAGTACTGTGCACTTGTCTTGTTGAGTATAGAAAATCATTTCTTATCATGATGGCATGCATCCATATATTTTTGCTTGTATTTATTTTGTATGTGATTTGGTGCTATGATTTTATGTGTAGATTTTGGTGCAAATAGTGATTGTGATTGTGAGTATTGTAGCTACCCTCCAAACTACCAAGGCAAGTGGTGCTTCATAATTTTATTCCTATGTTTTTCAAATATGCATTAGAAATATTTTGCTAGACTTGCATGGATAAATTGTGGTCTTTATATGCTATGCTTGGGAAATCCTATTAGTTGTAGAATTGCTAGAAATCTCTAAGTTAAGATGCTTATCTATGCCATGCTTAGACTAGATAGTAGCAACCAAGGGTGGTTATATGTTCATGCTATGAATAAATATTTCTAAGTCTTTGGACTATGTTTTTGCTTAATAAAACAACTAAGTGAATGAATCACCTGGGTGGAATGGTTGTGAATGGGTTATGTTGAGTGGTTACACAAGGCCCGTTTCTATAGTTTACCTTGTGTATCTCACTTGTGGAAAGCCACCCAGGAACAAAGGGATTTGAGAGGCCAAATGTTAAGAAGCTTCTAGTGCAGCCACTTGGCAATATGGGCTCTACCTGGATCATATAGGTTGCAATAACTTAGCCATTTGGACAGTTGGTGGTAGTGGGATGATAGGTTGGAACGCGTCCATTTGGTCTAAGGGAAGGCTTCTGAAAGGTCCTGTCTTGGTGAAAATCAAGTCTTGTGGGGAAAGTGCACAACCTCTGCAGATGGAAGAATCTAAGTACTTAGCCATGTTCCTGGTATTGGACAATTTGAGCATCAAGACATGGAAGCTATCAAGAATCTCCTCATCCCAATTTCTAAGTAAAACTTGTGGTTGAACAAGGGTGAAGGACCCCAATGTCTATTGGTGGTTCCTTGGGAAAAGTTTTGACAAAGAAAAAATTAGTGTTTTCAACTGATAGGCAAAACCTATTTTGAGCAAAGAAAGCCTAAGCTACACTTAGCCAAAATGCATCTAGTATTTTAGTCCACCAATATTATACTAAGGTATCACTTGCCAATACTATTCCAATGTATTGACCCACTGTGGCTGTAACTTGTGATGTTGCAGGTTATTCTGATGATGATTAGGAGTCATGAGTCTACACTCAACATGCTTTCCTGTGGCACATGAAGATGAAGACTTATTTATATATTTACTCATTTAAACTCTTGTACTAGGCCTGTGTCCATGGAGTTGTAAAAGACTATGTTTGTCTCTGGAATGACTGTAATAATGACCTTTGTTTCTGTGTACTTCATCTTAAACTGTGGATGCTAGCATTGATCCAGGGACTAGCATTGCAATCACAGGGATCCTTTTCCTTTATAAAGGAGGGATCTTACATCAGCCTTGCGCCATTATTGTTTTTCTACAGAGGATCTGTGTCGTGGTGGCACGGCAAATGCCATGGGTAGGCTAAAGTATAGGGCAAATGGATGCTAGAGGGATACGGGGAGGGAAGATGTAGTGATTTCTACACTCAAATGACTAACATGTAGATCTTTATTTCTCCTCTTAAGGACTACAGGTGCTCCTTGAGCTGTTTGCAGGAAGAAGAGAGCTACTACACGAGCCTTACGGCGTAGAATGAATCTATCCCCCCTCAGGAGCCCGCGTCTCCCCTTATAAAGGGGTCCCTTGGTTCCTCCTAGGGCTTACGTGGCAAGCATATTCGAGGAATATGCTTGTCCCAATATGTTAAATCGGCGACCCCCTTTCCATGTCCCCCTTCTATCGACGACAATGTTCCAGAGAGCCCCGCATGCGCGCCTCGGGCTCCATGACTGTCACCTCCGTGACCTTCTTCTGCCCTTCTGCTAGTCTACTCCTTGTCCTTTATGATTGGCTCTGTTCAGATTCCTCCTAGCCCGTGACTAGGGTTTGACTATAGGCACCACCTTCTCCTGCAAGCTTCGTGTTACTCGGCCTTGTCTCGCATAACTCGGCTCGGCCTTCACCTGCATACAAGTTATTCAGACTCGCTCGGCCGACTTAATTCGTATGTTGGACGGTTAAGGTCTTACTCCTTCTATAGCTGTGATGGCCTTGCTTATCTCGGCCGACTCTTACATGACTCGGCCGATATAAACAGTAACTCGGCTCATGACAAGGGAGACTCCTTTCGTCCTTCCCCTGTCTTGACCCTATCCGGGGTCACCTCCCCAACATTAGTCCCCGAAGCTGGTGTGGTCCTGCCTATAACCTCGGCCGAGCCACATCAGTTTCCCAGCATACGTCTCTCCTTATTTCCGAGTTACTTTTTTCTGTTCGAGGTATCGGTGCGTCTTCCTGAGCACGCCTCGTCCTACGTGTACCTCTCATCATTATTCTTCTAGTTTTTCGTTCCTCTACAGTGCCCACTAACAAGCTACAGTGATTACTACGCCCGTCGCGTCGGCGCAGTGACGCCTCGAGTTCCGCATCAGTCAGGAGGCCCGGTCCTCTCCTGCGTCGTGTGGTCTTCGGTGTGGCTCCACTCAGTTGCGAGCGGTTCCGCCGCACGCGTGATTTGCACGGTTAGCGTGCGCACCCATGATCCCACTACCGCCAGGACTGCGCGGTTATAACTGTAGGGTTCGTAGCATGGAAAACAAAAAAATTCTACCGCATACAAACAAACAAGCCAAGATCTATCTACTAGATTGTAGCAACGAGTCGATGGAATAACTCACCCTCGAAGATTCCAAAGTGTTTAACGAGAGCGGATTCTCGTGGGTGATGTAGTCGTACTCTTGCCGATCTCAAGATCGCGTAGACGATCCTTCCGGCGCTGCGTTCCGGCAGCGCTTCCGCAGTCGGTCACACGTTAGGTACTTGACGAAGACCTTCCTCTCCCTTGTTCCAGCAGGCAGCGGAGGTTGTAGCACTCTCCTCGTGATTTCGGCAGCACAACGGCGTGGTACCGGAAGTAGAGGGGAGATCTCGCAGGGCTTCGCCTTAAGCCGGAGCGAGTATGGTGGACTATGAGAGAGAGCCTCGGTGATCTAGGGTTTAGACACACCAAGGAGGAGCAAGGCCGGCGGCTAGGGTTTGCCTAGGCGGCGGCAGGAGGTGGCGGCGCCGGCGGCTAGGGTTAGGGTTTGTGGGGCGTGGTGTTGTGTGCTTGGAGGGGCAGCCCTGCCCTTCCTTATAGACGCACCAAAGGGGGCGCGCCAAGGGGAGGGGAGTCCCTCCCAACTCGGTCTCCAAGTGGGCCGGCGGTGGAGGGAGGGAACTCCACCTCAAGTAGGCTTCGTACTCTCCCTCCACCTCACAAAATAGTCGTTTGACTTTTCAAATTGGCGTTTGGCTTTTCAAACTAGGATTTGATTAAACCCTTTATTTTGTTCAGCGATGACACCTAGTACATGATGCAATCATTCCAACTTGTTATGACACATTCATGTACCCTTCCCCTCAAGAGTGCCGGACATTCCGGAACCTTCTAGAACATTCCCGATGAAAACACCGGAACCATTCTCTAACCCCGAAACAGGACTTTCGTTATATGAATCTTATTCTCCAGACCATTCCGGATCTCCTCGTGATATCCCGGATCCCATCCGAGACTCCGAACAACATTCGGTCTCTTACTCATCATTCCATAACTACTCAACAATGTCAAATCCTTAAGTGTGTCTCCCTACGGTTCGTGAATTATGCGGACATGATCGAGACACTTCTCCGAACAATAACCAATAGAGGAATCTGGAAATTCATATGGATCCCACATATTTCTACGATTACTTTGCGATCGAATGAACCACTTACATACGATACCAATTTCCCTTTGTCTCACGATAGTTTACTTATCCGAGGTTTTGATCGTCGGTATCTCAGCATACCTAGTTCAACCTCGTTTACTGATAAGTACTCTTTTCTCGTTCCCGTGATATGTGATCCCTTGTGAGCCAGTCACATGCTTGCAAGCTAATTGGATGACATTCCACCGAGAGGGCCCAAAGTATATCTATCTGTCATATGGATGGACAAATCCCACTCTTGATCCATGTGTCTCAACCAATACTTTCCGAACACTCAATGCCACCTTTATAGCCACCCAGTTACGGTGTGCTGTTTGATGTCATCAAAGCATCCTTCCGGTGATGGTGATAAGCATGATCTCATGGTCGAAGGAATTAGATTACTATGTATCAGAAAGCATATAGCAATTGAACTATTAAAATGACTTGATCTTTATGCTACGCTTATCTATAGGAGTATGTCCACCATATCATTCTCCTAACGATATGATCTTGTTGTTAATAACATCTAAATGTTCATGATAGGGAAACCACAATCATTTATTAACCAACAAGCTAGTATTTATAAAGAGGCTTTACTAGGGACTCTATTTTAGTTTACAAATCACACAAGTATTAATGTTTCCTTGTTAATACTATTATATCATGAATGTAAACATTTATCATAAACACAAAGATATAATAATAACTACATTTATTATTGCCTCTAGGGCATATATCCAACAGTCTCCCACTTGCACTAGAGTCATCTAATCCAGATTACATGGTAATATACCGAACACCCATGGCAGTTTGGTGTTGGTCATGTTTTTCCCTCGGGAGAGGTTTAGTCAACGGATCCGCCACATTCAGATCTGTGTGTACTTTGCAAATCTTTATGTCCCCATCTTGGACATGTTCTCGAATAGCGTGAAAACGTAGCTTGATGTGCTTCAGCTTCTTGTGTGACTTTGGTTCTTGCGCATTGGCTATGGCGCCCATGTTATCACAGTAGATTGACATTGGGTCCAGCGCACTAGGAACCACACCGAGCTCTGTAATGAAATCTTTCATCCATATTGCTTCTTGTGAAGCCTCCGAAGCAGCCATGTATTCCGATTCAGTTGAAGATCTCGCCGCAATGCTTTGCTTTGCACTCCTCCATCTAACTGATGCACCATTCAAAGTTAATACGTATCAGATTGTGATTTAGAATCATCCGGATCGGTGTTCCAACTAGCATCGGTGTAACCATTAACAACGAGCTGTTCATCACCTCCATAAGAAAGAACCATATCCTTAGTTCTTCTCAAGTACTTAAGGATGTTTTTAACCGCTGTCCAATGATCCACTCTTGGATCACTTTGATATCTACTAGTTAAACTAACAGCATATGCAATGTCGGGTCTAGTACATAGCATGGCATACATCAGAGATCCTATGGCTGAGGCATAGGGAGTTTTACTCATCCTTTCTCTATCTTCTGCCGTTGTCGGACTTTGAGTTTTACTCAAGGTCGTATTGGGCAACATGGGCAAGAACCCTTTCTTGCTATCTTCCATTCCAAACCTCTTTAGAGCTTTGTCCAAATATGTACTTTGTGACAATGATATTAGGCGTCTTGATCTATCTCTATAAATCTTTATGCCTAATATATAAGCTGCTTCTCCAAGATCCTTCATTGAAAAACTATTATTCAAATATTCCTTGACACTATTAAGAAGGTCTACATCATTCCCAATCAACAATATGTCATCTACATATAGTATTAAGAATGCTACAGAGCTCCCACTCACTTTCTTGTAAATACAAGCTTCTCCATAAGTTTGTATAAAACCAAAACTTTTGATTACCTTATCAAAACGTTGATTCCAACTTCGGGATGCTTGCTTCAATCCATAGATGGACCGTTGAAGTTTGCATACCTTGTTAGCATCTTTAGGATCGACAAAACCTTTGGGTTGCATCATATACAACTCTTCATCAATGTCTCCATTGAGGAACGCTGTTTTGACATCCATCTGCCATATCTCATAATCGTAATATGCAGCGATTGCTAACATAATCCTCACAGACTTTAGCTTCGCTACTGGTGAGAAAGTCTCATCATAGTCAACTCCTTGAATTTGTCGAAACCCTTTTGCGAAAAGTCTAGCTTTATAGACAGTAACATTACCATCAGCATCTGTTTTCTTCTTGAAAATCCATTTGTTCTCGACAGCCTTCCGGCCATCCGGTAAGTCCACCAAAGTCCATACTTGGTTTTCGTACATGGATCCAATCTCGGATTTCATGGCTTCTTGCCATTTATTGGAATCTGGGCTCATCATCGCTTCCTCATATGTCGCAGGGTCCTCGGTGTTGTCCACCAACATGACATTCATAACGGGATCATACCAATCAGGAGTAGTACAAGTTCTCGTTGACCTGCGAGGCTCTGTAGAAACTACAACCGAAGTCTCATGATCATCATCATTAGCTTCCTCTCTTATTGGTGCAGGCACCACAGGAACTTCTTCCGGTGCTGTGCTACTCGCAAGTTCGAGAGAAGGTTCAACAACCTCGTCGAGTTCTACTTTCCTTCTAGTCACTTCTTTCGAGAGAAATTCCTTCTCTAGAAAGGATCCATTCTTAGCACCAAAGATTTTGCCTTCGGATCTATGATAGAAGGTATACCCAATAGTTTCCTTTGGGTATCCTATGAAGACGCATTTTTTCGCTTTGGGTTCAAGCTTGTCCGGCTGTAACTTCTTTACATAGGCTTCGCAACCCCAAACTTTAAGGAACGACAATTTGGGTTTCTTCTCAAACCATAATTCATACGGTGTCGTTTCAACAGATTTAGATGGTGCCCTATTTAAAGTGAATGCGGCTGTTTCTAATGCATAACCCCAAAATGATAGCGGTAAATCTGTAAGTGACATCATAGAACGAACCATATCTAAGAGAGTTTGATTACGACGTCCGGACACACCGTTACGCTGTGGTGTTCCCGGCGGTGTCAATTGTGAAAGTATTCCGCATTTCTTCAAATGCTCGCCAAACTCGTAACTTAGATATTCACCTCCACGATCAGAACGTATAAATTTAATCTTCTTGTTACGTTGATTCTCAACCTCACTTTGAAATTCCTTAAACTTCTCGAAAGTTTCGGACTTATGTTTCATGAAATAGATATACCCATAACTACTCAAGTCATCCGTGAAGGTAAGAACATAACGATAACCACCGCGTGATGCTACACTCATTGGACCACACACATCGGTATGTATGATTTCCAATAAGTCCATAGCTCGCTCCATCATACCAGAAAATGGAGTCTTAGTCATTTTACCCATCAGACATGCTTCGCATCTTTCAAGTGATTCGAAATCAAGTGATTCAAGAAGTCCATCGGAATGGAGTTTCTTCATACGCTTCACTCCAATGTGACCAAGATGACAGTGCCACATATAGGTCGAGTTATCGCTCGATTTCAAACGTTTAGCTTCAATGTTATTAATATGTGTATTTCCACTATCGAGATTCAATAAGAATAGACCATCTATCAAAGGTGCATGTGCATAAAACATATTACTCGTATAAATCGAACAACCATTATTCTCGGACTTAAACAAGTAACCGTCTCGCAATAAACAAGATCCCGATATAATGTTCATGCTTAACAAAGGCACCAAATAACAATTATTTAAGTATAAAACTAATCCCGATGGTAGATGAAGAGGTAGCGTGCCGACCGCGATCACATCAACCTTTGATCCGTTTCACACGCGCATCGTCACCTCGTTCTTCGCTAGCTTCCGTTAATTCTGCAGCACCTATTTCGAGTTATAGATATGAGCAACCGAACCAGTATCAAATACCCAGGCACTACTACGAGTACTAGTGAGATACACATCAATAACATGTATATCGGATATACCTTTCTTCTTGATGTTGCCGTTCTTCAAATCCGCCAAGTACTTTGGGCAATTCCGCTTCCAGTGACCTTCTCCCTTGCAGTAAAAGCACTCGGTATCAGGCTTAGGTCCAGCCTTGGTCTTCTTCGTCGGTGCGGTAACTTTCTTACCACCCTTCTTGAAGTGTCCCTTTTGCTTAGACTTGCCTTTCTTGAATTTGGTGGTCTTATTGACCATCAACACTTGGTGCTCTTTCCTGATCTCCACTTCTGCAGATTTTAACATGGCAAAGAGTTCTGGCAACTGCTTGTTCATGTTTTGCATATTGTAGTTCATCACAAAGTTCTTGTAACTTGGTGGTAGTGATTAGAGGACACGATAAATCCCCAAAGCATTAGGAATCACTATACCCAAGCTTTGAAGTTTGTTTGCGTGCCCAGACATCTTAAGCACATGCTCACTGACGGAGCTGCCCTCTTCCATCTTGCAGTTAAAGAACTTTTCAGAAGCCTCATAGCTCTCAATTGCTGCATGAGTCTCAAAGATCAATTTGAGATCACGGACAATATCATGTGGGTCTGAATTCTCAAACCTTTTCTGAAGCTCCGATTCTAAACCATACAAGATAGCACACTGAACTATGGAGTACTAAGTCTTCTGAGCGAGGTAAACATTCTTTACTTCATCGGTAGCAGTAGCTGCAGGTGGGTCACCCAGCGGTGCATCCAGCACATATTCAAATTACCAGCAGTGAGGACAATCCTCAAATTGCGGAACCAATCCGCGAAGTTGCTTCCATTGTTTTTCAACTTTTCTTTCTCTAGGAACGCATTAAAATTGATGGTAGGGGCCGCCATTGATCTACAACATATTTGCAATAGTTTAGACTAAGTTTATGACAAATTGAGTTCTAATTAATAGTTAAATTAATCTAGGTGAACTCCCACTCAAAACAATATCCCTCACATTGTTTTAGTGATCACACGAACCAAATCCACCACATCAAAACCGATCATCACGAGAGTTGATGTAGCTTCAATGGCGAACAATCGACATGTTCATCATATCTACTATATGATTCATGCTTTACCTTACGGTGATCCGTGTTCCGAGACCATGTATGTACATGCTAGGCTCGTCAAGATCAAACCTTAGCTTCCGCATGAGCAAAACTGGTTTTCTCACGTTGTATACACTTGCAGAATCTAACACACCCGATCATCACGTGGTGCTTCGAAACAACAAGCTTTAGCAACGGTGCTTACTAAGGATGAACACTATAGAACTTGAAATTCATGTGCATGAGGGATCATCTTATAATGCTACCGTCGTTAACTAAGCAATACAAGATGCATAAAGGATTAACATCACATGCAATTCATAATATGTGATATGATATGGCCTTTCTTCTTTGTGCTTCCGATCTCCATCTTCAAGCACGAACATGATCTCCATCATCACCGGCATTGCATCAAGGTCAATGACGCTGCTCCATGGTTGTCGTCCACCAGCTTCAACTATTACAACTACTTTGAATAGACACGCGGGTCTTAACAGAAATTAAAGACAACCATATGGCTCCTGCCGGTTGCCAACTTACAATAAGGAACATTGCATACATCAAATATAATCGCAATCATGGCCATTTCACATCACATCACACCCCTGCAAAACAAAGTTAGACGCCTCTACTTTCTTTGCATATTTTACGTTGTTTGGGGCTTTCAATAAGTATCGTTCTAACTTACGAACAAGAACCACAACATTGATACTAGTATTGTCAATCACCCATTGTAAATTGAATCTTAACTATGTTGGGAGAAACAGGCACCCGCAAAGCCACTTATGCAATACAAGTTGCATGTCAAGCGTGGAGCAAGTCTCATGAACGATGTCATGTAAGGTTAGCCCGGGCCGCTTCATCCCACCATCCCGCAAGATGCAAAGTACACAAGAAGCAATCGACAACAAAAGCATCAACGCCCACAATAACCATTGTGTTCTACTCATGCAACAGATCTACATATAGACACGGCTCTGATACCACTGTAGGGTTTGTAGCATGGAAAAAAATTCTACCGCATACAAACAAGCCAAGATCTATCTACTAGATTGTAGCAACGAGTCGATGGAATAACTCACCCTCGAAGATTCCAAAGTGTTTAACGAGAGCGGATTCTCGTGGGTGATATAGTCGTACTCTTGCCGATCTCAAGATCGCGTAGACGATCCTTCCGGCGCTGCGTTCCGGCAGCGCTTCCGCAGTCGGTCACACGTTCGGTACTCGACGAAGACCTTCCTCTCCCTTGTTCCAGCAGGCAGCGGAGGTTGTAGCACTCTCCTCGTGATTCCGGCAGCACAACGGCGTGGTACCGGAAGTAGAGGGGAGATCTCGCAGGGCTTCGCCTTAAGCCGGAGCGAGTATTGTGGACTATGAGAGAGAGCCTCAGTGATCTAGGGTTTAGACGCACCAAGGAGGAGCAAGGCCGGCGGCTAGAGTTTGCCTAGGCGGCGGTGGCTTTCCCTAGGTGGCAGCGGCAGGAGGTGCGGCGCTGGCGGCTAGGATTAGGGTTTGCGGGGCGTGGTGTTGTGTGCTTGGAGGGGCAGCCCTGCCCTTCCTTATATAGGTGGATGGGCGCGCCAAGGGGAGGCGAGTCCCTCCACAACTCGGTCTCCAAGTGGGCCGGCGGTGGAGGGAGGGAACTCCTCCTCAAGTAGGTTTCCTACTCTCCCTCCACCTCACAAAATAGCCGTTTGACTTTTCAAATTGGCGTTTGACTTTTCAAACTAGGATTTGATTAAACCCTTTATTTTGTTCAGCTATGACACCTAGTACATGATGCAATCATTCCAACTTGTTATGACACATTCATGTACCCTTCCCCTCCAGAGTGTCGGACATTCCGGAACCTTCTAGAACATTCCCGATGAAAACACCGGAACCATTCTCCAACCCCGAAACAGGACTTTCGTTATATGAATCTTATTCTCCGGACCATTCCGGATCTCCTCGTGATATCCCGGATCCCATCCGAGACTCCAAACAACATTCGGTCTCTTACTCATCATTCCATAACTACTCAACAACGTCGAATCCTTAAGTGTGTCTCCCTACGGTTCATGAATTATGCGGACATGATCGAGACACTTCTCCGAACAATAACCAATAGAGGAATCTGGAAATTCATATGGCTCCCACATATTTCTACGATTACTTTGCGATCGAATGAACCACTTACATACGATACCAATTTCCCTTTGTCTCATGATAGTTTACTTATCCGAGGTTTTGATCATCGGTATCTCAGCATACCTAGTTCAACCTCGTTTACTGATAAGTACTCTTTTCTCGTTCCCGTGATATGTGATCCCTTGTGAGCCAGTCACATGCTTGCAAGCTAATTGGATGACATTCCACCGAGAGGGCCAAGAGCATATCTATCCGTCATATGGATGGACAAATCCCACTCTTGATCCATGTGTCTCAACCAATACTTTCCGAACACTCAATGCCACCTTTATAGCCACCCAGTTACGGTGTGGTGTTTGATGTCATCAAAGCATCCTTCCGGTGATGGTGATAAGCATGATCTCATGGTCGAAGGAATTAGGTTACTATGTATCAGAAAGCATATAGCAATTGAACTATTAAAATGACTTGATCTTTATGCTACGCTTATCTATAGGAGTATGTCCACCATATCATTCTCCTAACGATATGATCTTGTTGTTAATAACATCTCAATGTTCATGATAGGGAAACCACAATCATTTATTAACCAACAAGCTAGTATTTATAAAGAGGCTTTACTAGGGACTCTATTTTAGTTTACAAATCACACAAGTATTAATGTTTCCTTGTTAATACTATTATAGCATGAATGTAAACATTTATCATAAACACAAAGATATAATAATAACTACATTTATTATTGCCTCTAGGGCATATCTCCAACAATAACGAGGGGTGCGGGGCTAGGGGATTTACTTTCCCCCTTCGTTCACCGTTCTCCTTCTTCCTTCTCGCGCCCGTGCCTCTGTTCGTGCGCTGGTGGTTGCGTCATCGTCGATCTTCTCGACGGCGAAGTTGCTGTTCTTCTGCTCCGACGACCTCACCGTCGTGCGCTTCTTCGCCGCCTCCGCGGGTGAGTTATTCTACAGCGCTGTTGCTAGATTTCCGCCCTAGGTTATCCTTCGGTTTCCCAGATTCCTCGCGGTGGTTCTCCTTTGTTGTGCCGCTGCGTTCATTAGAATCATGACGGGGCCCTGCGCTTCTAGGCCTTCCTCCGCCGCTAGTTTCTCCTCCGTTGATTTCTCCGGTGAGCCCATGTCTAGTTCTGTTAGTGGAGAGCTCATCGAAGATGATGACCTTGTGTCCGGTCCAGAACGGGGCTCTTGGCAGGGATCCTCTATGACTCGTCGTGAGATTGAGTGGCTGATTAGGACACGTCGGATTCCTGTCGAGGTAAGCTGTCGCTTGCCCGGCAAAGAATCCTCTCCTGTACTCAACGAAGGAGAGTACGTTGTTTTCATGTCCCACTTTGCTCGTGGGTTCGGCCTCCCCCTTAGCGATTTTGCTAGGGAATTCCTTGATTACTTCGGCCTTCAGCAGCATCACCTTCCGGCTAATGTTATTGCCTACTTGTCTGCTTACATCTCGGCCTCGGAGGGGTACTTCGGCCTCTGGCCCTCCGTGTCTGTCTGGTCTAAATTCTTCCAGATCCGATCTAATGTCGTTCCGGACAAATCTCTTCACCCCTCCGAGAAATCCCTTACCCAGTGTGGGGCCGCGTCCATTACACCTCGGAGAAACTCCGAGTTCCCTCGTGTCGCCGGCCTCGAGTCTTGCAAGAAATGGCATAGATCATTTTTCTATATCAAGAACACTGGAAAAGAAGACAAGATTCGGCTCCCTGCCTTTTCTATTAGCATCCCTTCCAAGAAGAATTGGAACTACAATCCCAGGAAGAGCCATGCTTTGGCCGAGGAATTCGAGATTCGGTTCAAGGAGTTGATCTGCGCCGGGCTCCGTGGTGAGGATCTGATGACCACATTCGTCAGCAGCCGAATCTGCCCTTTCTAGCTTCGATCTCACAAGCTTTGTTACATGAGTGGTCCTCTCGATCCCAACCGAGTTTCGACGGTTGAGCTCGACGACTATCTTATTTATAAGCGTGTCCGAGCTATCTTCAAGACTGATATGTCGGAGGACTGGACGTTGGGACTGAAGCTGTTCACTCGCGGGAATCCCCCTCCTGAGGAAAATTTACGCATCCGTGTTTGTCTCTGAGTCGCGTTTGAGACTATTATTTTGCTAACTCTACTTTGTTTATTTTCTCGCAGAGGTTTGTGGAGCAAAAGATCGAGGATGCCGAGGTTCTGGCTCTTCCGTGGACCGCAGATCGGAATACCCCGGACAGCGGGGAACCTGACTCGAATGAGTTTGTCCCTAAGTCGGATGTTTCTCTCGCTCGCGCTCGTGGCAAGACCTCGGCCCACGGGGATGAAGGTGACTCGGACGACGTCCAAATTCTTGAGGTAGTTGCTGCGATGCGTATCTCTTACGCATTTCTGGCTCCTACTTTCCCAGCTAATCCAGCCGGTCAGGTGCACGACACCGAGCCTCTTGCTTCTCGAGCTCCTGCTGCCTCGAAGAAGCGCACCACTCCGGCAGGTCCCTCCAACGCTGCTCCCAAGAAGCGAGTGAAGAAGTCTTCCCAGCATATTCTGAGTCGTAAGACCATGCCTGGGGTTACTGGGTGAGTTTATTTTTATTCGTATTTCTTGTTTCTCTCTTTCTGTCTTTTGATTCGACCGTTTGTCCTTTGCAGAGCTCATCTCTCTGCCAAGCCAAGTGGTCCAAGTATGACAAGCAACACAGCTCGGCAGCCTTCTCCTCCGCCCCCTGAAGATACTCGGGCTCCTAGTCCCTCTCATGTTGGCTCTCCTCTTGCACCGACTCAGACATCGCCTCGGCGAGATGCACCCACAGCTCCCCATTAACGCCGACATAACTCCGCCAGCAGATCATCCTATTGAACCTGTTGCCCCTGCTATGACCACTGAGGTTTCCCCCGATATTCCTTCGACCACCACAATTCCAGCTGCTACTCCAACTCTAGCCGAGGATATCACCATCTCGGGCCCCTTGGAAACCATAGTTCCTCCTGCATCCAAGGATGCCACTCCTAGTGCCGAGGTTGCTGCCCCTGCCGCAACCTCTTCTAAGACTAGAAAGGTTGTTGTCACCAAACCTTCAGCATCTCAGAAGGGGCCGGCTAGCTCTTCTCAACCCAACATAGCTGATGCACTCTGCAAGGGGGCTTCCTCTACTAAGCCTGTTGTCACCCCGGCCATTGATACTCGGCTTACTCTTCACAAGAGACATGCGGCGGCGGTAGTTACCCAATGGGTCCGAGGTAAAGTGCTGATCCATACTGAGAGTGGGAATAGCCTTGGCTCTTTGGTGGAATACGCCAATAATTGGAACGCCGCCGATCAGCTTGAGGGAATCTGAGTAGCCAGCCATTTCAGCTCTCCGACATCAGCAGCCGTTTGCATATGGCTGCTAAGATTGTTCTTGACAGTGATAAGATGAACGAGGTAAGCGCATCTGTTGATATTTTGTCTGTTATTCAAATGATAGTATATATACAATAGTCCCCGAAGCTTGCAACCGAATAACTTGTTGTTCGTTTGGAAGCTTTGTTAGGCTTCAAATGCATTATTTGCTAAGTCAATTTCTTGTATGACTTGGATTGATCGTGGTTCATCCATATTCCGAATTAAGCTTTGCTTAATTAGGATCTATTTCGTCTTTGATTATCTAGCCACTGAGATCTAAGTTAAGTTTTACTTGATTCGGCTCTGTTCTAGCTTTGAATATCCAACCACCTAGATCCGAGTTAAGTTTTGCTTGATTTGGATCTATCTTAGCTTTGAATATCCAGCCACCTAGATCTGAGTTAAGTTTTGCTTGATTCAGATCTGTTTTAGCTTTGAATATCTAGTTGTGTAATTCACTTTGGTACTTAGGTTGCCCATGATCGGCGGACAGACGAATTTCAAAGGTTGCTCTTTGCACACAAGAAATTGCAAGAGAAATATGAGAAAGTTCTCCCCGTGGTGAAGCAAACTGGTAATTTAATAAATCTTTGTATTGTTCCTTAAGTTCTTAACATTTTCGGCTTGATCTGCTGATTCATTCTTTGCTGGTATGCAACTAATATCAATAACCTTAATACCCGCCTTACCACGAAGGTTAAAGCTCTTTGAAGGTTAGTTATTTCTCTCGTCTATTGATTTTCGTTCGAGACTAATCCTGGGTTTCTTATAACCTTCTGGCTTTGGTATAGCCGAGTTACAAACACTTATCCAAGAATGCATATTCATGCCTGATATGATGCTGCATTTTTTATAACAAGCCGCAACTCATTCGACGCAGCTTAAAGAAAAGGATGATGAGATAACCCGGTTACATGTCGAGGTTGAGTCTCTCAAGATTTCGCAGAAATCCGAATTAGAAAAACTTGATCAGGAGTTCTCTGAAGAAAAGAATCGACTAAGCCTGTAATTGCAGAAAGACAAGGAACTCCTCGATGCTGCTGAGCTGAAGAACCGGATTATGGGCGAGGAAATCACTCGCTTTGAGAAGAATAAGGCCGACTGGACCCAGGATCTCCAGAAAATGTTGAGTTATATTCATCGTAAGTTTCCGACCGTGGCCGAGTTATCTTCTTCTCTTTCTTATTTTTAACTGATATGTTTTCCTTTCGCGTAGATCATTTTCCGGAAGCTAGACCAGTGAGCTCTAAGGCAGTGATTTCTGCTCGTCAGCGCCGAGGTGTCCCCGCAGATTCAAGTCCAGAATACTCAATGGAATACTTCTTGATTGCCGTCGGCGCTGCTATTGGACCAATGAAGATTATGGGCAGAGATCTGGTGCAAGCAGCCATTCGGGCCTACCATGTTCTTTGGCCGAATACCTCTAGAACTCCTGATATTGACAAGGTCAAAATACTTGTGGAGAGATTAATGGCATCTCAGACCCAGTTAAATCTCTGGAGGGAATCTGCTGGGAGGGTTGGTGCTGATATGGCACTTACAGCCGTTCTGTCTTGGTACGAGGACATCTCGCTTGACACTTTGATGAATTTGCGCACTGGCTCTCGCTGGGTTGAGGATCCAGAGTTTATCGCTCGCCACCAAGCTCGTGCCTTCTAGCTTGTTGAGTACGCTGACATGCACAATTGGATTGAAGGGCCGAGTTTTCTTCCCAATCCAACGGATGATGTGGAAGTTGAAGATGCCTCTGATGATGATTCGGCCGATCAGGATGAGGCAGGGGTGACTCGAACAACTCCTGTGACTCCAATGCAAGATCAGATGAGGATGGCGACGCGCAATCGTCCTCTAAAGGGACCGAGCATTCTCGAGTTCAAGCTAATGTTTCTCAGGAGCCGAGGCTTTCCCCCGAGGCTACTATTGCTTCTGTTGAAGGCGAAGTAACTTCGGCTGAGGCGCCGTCTACCTCGGAGCGCCCAGTTCCTGAAAAATACCCCTGCGCAGGAGACCGAGGTCGCCCCGCCATCATCCGAGATAGCCATTCCTGATGCTCCTGATCGTGCTGCTGCCCCTTAAGGGTGCTCTGTCCCTTTTTGTTGTTTAGGTTCAAAAGAACTCTTTAAGTTATTTTTAGTCCCCGGTATGCCGGGCGTATGATGTCTGTGGAACAATTGTCCAGCTTTTGGTGTGGTGCGAACCTTTTTGCCTTTCGCCGCTGAGGCATGGGTGATGGTAATTATTATTACTTTGTTTAAACAAGTATCATTGCTTTATATCTTTGCTTTGGCGAACTTTCATTCTGTAGGTTCGGATTGTATTTTTCCATGTGGCTGACCTTAGTTCGGCATTTATCTTGCCTGCCCTTTATAAACTCGACAACGTAGCTGTTGTGTTTTCAACTTCTATCTGAAGTACAAAGCCCGAAGCCCATATCTGGTAAAGTGATACAATAAGTTGCATCCCTTATCATACTTCGATTTGCTGGGTTTGTTATTCTTTTTTGCATTATCCTTAGAAATCTTTGTTTGTTTTCGCTTTGCTATTCCTCTGATTACTGAGACAAGTTTATACCATATCTTCCAAGTTATGATCATCAATTTTGGGGAGTCCCCGAGTCTGTAGCTGAGCTATGGATCTTTTATGTGTCTGGCGACAAACAGTGGGTAATACACATTAGTCCCCGAGTTATCACTCGGGTTATCGAGTTCTTGCGTGTGCTCAAAGAATTATATTGGATCATGCGGCAGTCCCCGAGTTACAAACTGGGTTGCCGAAATATAATTCATGGGTTAATGCAGAGTATATTTCGGGGTAGTCCCCGAGTCATCGCTCGAGGTGCCGAAGTTTAATACGCATTTTTAGAACAAGAAACAATCACGGGGCAGTCCTCGAGTCAATGCTCAAGGTATCGAGGTTTTAATGCATAATCCGAAATAAGGGATAATACGGTGCAGTCCCGAGTCATTGCTCGAGGTGCTGAAACTTAACACATAATTCAGGAATAAGAAATAACACGATACAGTCCCCGAGTCACTGCTCGAGGTGCCGAAGTTTAATACATAAGTCATAATAAGAAATAACACAGTGCAGTCCTTGAGCCGCTGCTCGAGGTGCCGAGGTTCAATACATGCTTGATACTCCAACTTGATGCGTCATATTACGACGTACAACATATGGCTCCTAAGTGTAGAATGGGCAAAGTAAATCTATGTTCCACGGTCTTTTTGATTCGTCGCCGGCTTCGTTTGCCTTGTTCTTTTCTGGTGACTAAGCATCGATTAGGTAATATGCATCATTGTGCAATTCTTTACTCACGATGAATGGTCCTTCCCATGGGGGTGATAGTTTGTGCATGCCGGCTGTGCGCTGCACTAACCGAAGAACCAAATCTCCTTCCTTAAAAACTCTTGGATTGACTTTCTTGTTGTGATATCGTTGGAGGTCTTGCTGATAGATAGCTGATCTTGATAATGCCAATTCCCTGGCCTCTTCTAGCAAATCGACATCGTCTTGCCGAGCTACCTCATTTACCTCAGCAGTTGTGTACTGGGTTACTCGTGGCGATTCATGCATTATGTCGGCTGGAAGCACGGCTTCTGCCCCATATACCAGAAAAATGGGGTATATCCTGTCGACCTGTTTGGTGTAGTCCTGAGGCTCCACAGTACTGCTGGTAGTTCCTCGATCCAGCATCCTGCCGACCTTTGCAAAGGTTCGACAAGCCGGGGTTTTATTCCGGACAATACCGGCCCATTTGATCTCTCTACTTGCCCGTTTGATGCTGGGTGAGCCACCGAGGCAACATCTAGTCTTATGTGTTTCTCTTGGCAGAATCTAGCAAAGGCTCCTTCAGCAAAATTTGTGCCATTGTCTGTAATAACACTGTGTGGATAACCGTATCTTAAGATAATATCTTTGAGGAATTTTACTGCTGTTGGTCCATCACATTTTCTTATTGGTTTTACTTCGATCCACTTTGTGAATTTATCCACCATGACTAGAATGTGGGTCATACCGCCCCAGGCTGGCTTGAACGGACCTACCATATCCAAGCACCATACAAAAAATGGCCAATTAATTGGTATTGTCTTTAACTCGGACCAGGGCATATGTATCTTGCTGGCATATCTCTGGCAACTGTTACATTTTTCTACTAACTCTTTTGCCTCCTTCAACGCCGTCGGCCAATAAAATCCATGTCTGAATGCTTTGGCTACTAAAGCTCTGGACGATGCGTGATGCCTGCATTCTCCCTGATGTATATCCAGGAGTATTTCCTGGCCTTCTGCCGAGTCAACACATCTTTGCAGCACGCTTGTGACGCTTCTCTTATACAGCTCATTGTTTATGATTGTGTAAGCTTTTGCTCTTCTTATTGTCTGTCTAGCCAGTACCTCATTACTCCGGAAGATTGCGTCCTTAAGGAAGGAGAATATGGGTTGCGCCCATGTCGGCGTGTTTTCTCTGTGATAATTTCATTATCGATTTCCATGTTTTCTGCCAACATAATAGTTTTGGATTTTTCTGTATTTACTCGTGCGATGGCCGGGTTCATTTTCAAAAAACCTGGGTTGCATTCTCTATCGATTTCCATTCGCACACTTCCTTCTTTTAATTCTGCCGAGATATGAATTGACTCGGACTCTGGTGATGGTATAATCGATGGTTTTCTCAGGTGCTCTAGGGCGATACCTGGGGGAATTGACTGCCTAGTTGATCCGAATTTTGACAATGTGTCCGCGGCGTCATTTTCCGCCCGAGGTATATGATGAAACTCGCATCCATCGAAGTATCCACTGATTTTTTGCACATGGAATCTATATAGAGCCATATTCGCATCTAGTGCGTCCCAATTTCCTGATACTTGCTGTACTACAAGATCTGAATCCCCGTAGCATAGGATTCGACGTATACCAATTTCCTTTGCCACCTTTAACCCATGGACGAGTGCTTCATACTCGGCTACATTGTTTGATGCAGCGAAATGTATTTGCAGCACATATTTCAGCTGATCTTTTTTCGGTGAAGTTAACACTATCCCTGCCCCCAAGCCATTTCTCAGCTTGGATCCGTCGAAATGCATTATCCAATAATTCAGATCTGGTAATGGCGGTTCATATTGTACCTCGGCCCAGTACACAAAGAAGTCGGCCACTGCCTGAGATTTTATTGCATCTCGCCTATCGAATTGCGGAGCATAAGGTGATAACTCGATTGTCCATTTTGCTATTCGGCCACTTGCATCTTTGTTGCTCAATATCTCGGCTATGGGCGCTTCACAAATCACTTTTATTGGATGTTCTTCGAAGTAATGTTTAAGTTTTTTCGCCGACATGTATACTCCATAGGCCATCTTTTGGTAGTATGGGTAGTTCTGTTTTGAGGCCGATAGTACCTCGTTTAGGTAATATATCGGCCTTTGTATTGACTTATCACCTTCATTCCGTTCCACGACTACCACTGCACTTACCACTCTGTTAGTGGCAGCTACATAAAGTAACATAGGTTCTTTTGACAGTGGAGAGGCCAGGATTGGTGTTGCGACCAACATCTTTTTTAATTCATGAAACGCATTATCTGCTTGCGGTTTCCAAATGAACTTACCAGACTTTTTCATCAGTTGATATAGAGGTAATGCCTTTTCCCTCAGCCGACATACAAATCGACTCAGCAAGGCTAGGCAGCCCGTGAATTTTTGTACATCATTTAGACACCTCGGCAATTCCATTTTTTCAACTGCTCGGATTTTAGTTGGATTTGCCTCTATACCTCGGCTGGATACGAGAAAACTGAGTAATTTCCCAGCCGGCACACCGAAGGTACATTTTTCCGGGTTAAGCTTCATTCGGAACCTTCTCAGGTTTGCGAACGTTTGCCGAATATCATCCAAGAGCGGTTTGCTCTATTTGGTTTTTATAACCACATCGTCTACATATACTTGTACATTTTTTCCTATCTGGTCATGTAGACACTTTTGCATGCATCTCTGGTATGTTGCTCCTCCATTACGCAGGCCGAATGGCATGGTGCGATAGCAATAAGCCCCATACGGGGTAATAAACGCAGTCTTTATTTGATCGGCTGGATTTAATGGTATCTGGTGGAAACCAGAATACGCGTCTACAAATGACAACATCTCACAACCAGCGGTCGAATCAATGACTTGGTCTATCCTAGGTAAAGGAAAAGGGTCTTTGGGACACGCCTTGTTTAGGTTCGTGTAATCGATACACATTCGCCATACGACGACTACATTTGGGTCATCCTTTTTCTTTTCTACTAACACCGGATTTGATATCCAATCCGGATGAAGCACTTCCATGATGAATCCGGCCGCAAGGAGCCGATCTATCTCATCCCCTATCATTTTTCTCCTTTCTTCGGCGAAGCGGCGGAGAGGTTGCTTCACCGGCTTTGCTCCTGGCCTTACATGCAAAGAGTGTTCAGCCAACTCCCTCGGCACACCTTGCAGGTCTTGAGTTGACCATGCAAAGATATCTCGATTCTCACGGAGGAAGTTGGTGAGCTCGCCTTCCTATTTGGCATCTAGGATGGCACCAATCGTGATGGTGCGCTCTGGGAACTGCTCATCTATCTGGATCTTTTTTGTCTCTTTAGTCGGCTGGAAAGAAACACTTCCATGTGGGTTAGCTAATGCCGGCATATTCAGCTGTGCCGACTGAGCGAGAGCCGCTACCTCTTGCAATCACCAATGACTCGGCCAGGTTTGATCCGGCCGAAGCACATTCCATCGATTTCCTGTAATCTCCGGCTACTGTTATTACCCCTTGTGGTTCGGGTAACTTCATTTTCAAGTAATTAATGTGGCAGCTGCTCATGAATTTGGCTAATGCAGGCCATCCGAGTAAAGCATGATAGCAACTTTCTAGGTCCACCACTTCAAACTCCAAATTTTCCGCTCTGCAATTCTCCCTTGTGCCGAATAATAGATCTACTCGGACTTCCCCAATGGGTTCGCATGAAAGTCCCGACACTATTCCATGGAATGTGGTTCTTGTGGATTGCAGCATATTCTGCGCTATTTCGAGTTTATGCATCGTATCTTTGTACATGATATTGATACTGCTCCCATTGTCAATGAGTACTTTTGAGAATTTCACATTAATGCTAGGCCCAACAAATGTCGGATCTAGTACAAGTGCGTACGACCCTGGATTCAGCATTATTTCCGGGTGATCCTTTATGCTCTAGGTTATTTCCTGATCTGACCAAGGCACATATCTTGGTACCGCCGGCATAACTGCATTCACTTCCATATGCTGGCGTTGTACACTTTGCCTGTCTTGCTGTTCTGTTGTGAACATGCAATATGATTGATGATGCTCCCTGTAATCATTACGTCCATTATTTCCGGGGTTTGTCCTTCCATCCTGACCTTGATTTATCACTTGATGCACTACATCTCTCCGGTCCGAGTTATCATACCTCGGAGGAGGTGGGGGTAACATTAACTGCTGTGCATTTGCTCCAGTTAATTGCGGATGCTGCTGCTGGTGCGCTTGATGAGAAGACGCTTGCATGCCCATCGGGCTCCCCATTGCATTTTTCATCCAGGCGCATTGCCGAGTTGTATGATTAGCCGGCTTGGCCGGGTTTGGAGTGTGAAACTTACACGGTTGATCCAACATGGACTCAAACGTGTATTTCGGCCTTTCCTGCCACTGCTTCTTCTATTCTGGTGTCCACTGTCTCTTCCCTTCATTCCTCGGTGTCCATTGTTGAGGACCATTTTTCTGCCGCTGACTGTTTCCATGACTCGGCTGATCTTGCACTACCACTGCCACCTGATTGGAGGCATATCTGTAATCCGGTCTTTCCTCTCTTCTTCTACCGCTGAACTCGTTGCGCCTCGATGATCTGGCTGCATCTCTTGCATATTGATCTTGATGCTCCCGATGCTCTGCCGACATTAGTTCTGGTTGTGTCGGATCCCCCAATGCATACGAATCCGCTATCCTGATGGTTTCTGCCAAGGTGGTCGGCATATCTCTTTGCAGCCTCTGCCACAATAAACTGGCGTATCGGCAGCCTTGAGCAAACCAAGCTATCGCTTGAGATTCTATAACCCCTTCACATGAGTTTCTAAGGTTACACCATCGAGTCAAGAATTCTCTATTTGTCTCATTCGGCCTCTGCTTGCACATAGCGAGCTACTATGACATGTTTGGCCTTTTGTAGGTACTGGTGAAGTTGCTGACAAACATCTCTTCAAAATCTAGCCAACAGTTGATACTGCCTGCTGGCAGATTGTTCAGCCATACTCTGGCTGGTCCTTCCAGCATTTGCGGGACATATCTTACCGCCCATCGCAAGTTTCCACTAGCTATTTTTACTGCAGTGGCATAGTCAATCAACCAATCATGTGGTTTTGTGCTTCCATTGTATGTTTTTGTGCCCCTTGCCAGTTGAAAGTTTGGCACTGGTGGCTCGCCCATGATCCGAGGTCCAAAACATGCTGGACCAGGCGGACCCTGCTCTTCTAACAACTAGGACCGATACAATCTGTCTAGTTTTAATCTTGCATCATTTGATGGCAAGTTTCTGTAAATAATTCTCTCCTGCATTCCATAATGGTTATTTCCACCATGCCCTGCATACTCCATATCCGAGTAACCATCATTGTATCTTTCGTTTGCCTGATTATGGTGAGCTGGTCTCACTTCTCGCTCTTGCCGAGGCTCATACCTCGGCTGAGATCGGGCGGTGGGTCTCTCCTTCCTTCTGTCGGGTTATTGTTCTCATGATTTCCTCTTCCGAGGTCTCCATTACCTCGGCTTCCGTTGCCTTTGTTGGCACGGCCGGGGTTTCTTTCGCCACTGTTACCTCGGCTTCCATTGCCTCTTTTTTCATTGACCTTTTTGACTACTGCCGGATCATACGGAACAATTTGCTTATTTCTTTTTCCTGAGGTTACTCCTCTATCTTTTCGCGCGTTGTTTTCGGGTGAGGATGTTGCTGCCACTGATAGTGCGGGCGCTGCTCTGGCCGAATGAACCATACGCGAGGCTCCCGGTCTTGCCGGGTCAGTCCTAAGCATTTCTTCATTCTGCTGGTTCGCAATGCGTACCAGCTCATTCACTCTTTCTTGTTGTTTCTGCCGGGCTTCGCCGGTTAATCCTTCTAACTCCAATGCAGCGGCATTTGCCGCCCTTAGGTTCTTTGCCGGGGTGCTATACCTCGGCAAGCCTAGATCAACTGAATCTGCCTTATGAGTCTCATGCTCTTTGTTGATATCATTCATGAGGTTTTTTCCTCTCAATCTTAGTTCATCCACCCACTTGGGGGCAACATCTAGTTTATTTGCCTTAGCATACTCTCGCAGGGTCCTGTTCAAGGACTCCTGCAAGGCCGACACCTTTTTGCCTCTACCAGTACTTTCTGCCTAGTCTCTTCTAACTCTGCCTGAGCATTAGCCGGATCAAGTATCGGCGCCATAGGCGTAGTTAGATTATCTATAGTTGCCTGGAGAATATTCTCTGGTCTTTCCAGAGGTGGCCATCTTACCCTTGCTGCCTTTGGGGTTGTCTCCTGCACCTCGGCTGACTTGTCTGCTGACGGATCTACCTCGGTGGGCTATGGAGCTGCTTGCTTCGTGGTCACCTGTCCTCCTGCCGCCGGGTCCTTGCTTGATCCGGCGCCTGCTCCTGCGGCCTGTACTGCGGCTGCGACCATCACCTCGACGCTGCCGGCAGGGCGTGCTCCACGCGGACCGTTAGCGGCACTGAGGGGTGGTTCTCCTACATCAACAACTTGGTGAGGATAAACACAGGAGGTGTTGACACCGACGTAGACCTTGTGCGTGCCCAAGTTGATGAAGACGCCATTGCGCGAAGGCGCTTTCCTCCTGAAGCTGCCTGCGTTATCGCTGACATAGTCCCAGAGATCGAATCTCTGGACTAAGCCAGAGACAACGCGCTCGCCGGTGTGGATGAAGTTTCCCGTCCGGATCTTGACTCCAGCTAGCACCGCTGCTGGCCCCATGGTGGGCGCCAACTGTCGTGGTGGTGGCACGACAGATGCCATGGGTAGGCTAAAGTATAGGGCCAATGGATGCTAGAGGGATCCGGGGAGGGAAGATGTAGTGATTTCTACACTCAAATGACTAACATGCAGATCTTTATTTCTCCTCTTAAGGACTACAGGTGCTCCTTTAGCTGTTTAGAGGAAGAAGAGAGCTACTACACGAGCCTTACGGCGTAGAATGAATCGATCCCCCCTCAGGAGCCCGCGTCTCCCCTTATAAAGGGGTCCCTTGGTTCCTCCTAGGGCTGACGTGGCAAGCATATTCGAGGAATATGCTTGTGCCAATATGGTAACTCGGCGACCTCCTTTCCATGTCCCCCTTTATCGACGACAATGTTCCATAGAGCCCAGCATGCGCGCCTTGGGCTCCATGACTGTCACCTCCGTGACCTTCTTCTGCCCTTCTGCTGCTCCTTGTCCTTTATGCTTGGCTCTGTTCAGATTCCTCCTAGCCCGTGACTAGGGTTTTACTATAGGCACCACCTTCTCCTGCAAGCTTCATGTTACTCGGCCTTGTCTCGCATAACTCGGCTCGGCCTTCACCTGCATACAAGTTATTCAGACTCGCTCGACCGACTTAATTCGTATGTCGGCCGGTTAAGGTCTTACTCCTTCTGTAGCTGTCATGGCCTTGCTTATCTCGGCCGACTCTTACATGACTCGGCCGATATAAACAGTAACTCGGCTCATGACAAGGGAGACTCCTTTCGTCCTTCCCCTGTCTTGACCCTATCCGGGGTCACCTCCCCAACAATCTGGTTCCAACTGAAGGTGGCTTCTACGTTGACATCGACGAGTAGTTGGGGGTCCTAGGTAGCAGCCTGAGGACTATGGGATGGACGTCACTTTTGTTTACGGCCTCTTAGGCATTTTACTAAGTTGTTGTGTAGAACAACATAATTTGCTTTCGCTGTGTGATGTAATGTTGGGTCTATGACCTCTAGTTTGTAATAACTCTAATATCTTACTCTGTTAAGAGTTTAAACTTATGCTGTTGAATCCCTGTGTTCTGTAATGTTACCGAATCATACTGTGATCTTCCGTGTTTGGAATTGAACTTATATTAGATGATGATCTGAGGTTAGTTTAATCCTAATCCTGGGGGTGCTACAAGTTTTGGTCGATGTTGAGTCTAGAAGTTGACAAAACTATTTGAAATTTAAAAATTATTTGCAGAAACTCTGACTAGGATTCTTTTTGCTCCTTCTCTGGTGTGTTTCTTATGCTGGAGTTTCTCTTACCCTATCTGGTTTGAAAAGGTTTTCATTCCTTATCTCAAAACTTATAGGATCGTGGTTTTGGGGTTGTTTTTCTGAAGTACCATGTACTTGGTTGCTATTCTCCGAGTTCCAATATATCTCAATTTTGCTTGGTATGTAACATCTTAGCATTCCATTGTTATGGTTTGTAAGTCAGCTGGTTAGTGTATACAATAGTATGCTTTGATACTACCATGCCTGATAAGATGATACCTTTATATCAAGTACTCGTTGTTCATCTTTCCATCTTGTTCCTTTGGATCCCTTTTCTAACCTTCGTTTTGATCTTTCAGGATGGGTGACACCTCTCGTGCCCATACCCGTGCTCATGCACGTGGTGCTACAAATGAGGGTGAATCTTCCAACCTTCCTCCACCGCCGTCCATGGTTCAGCTTATGGCCATGTATGAAACCAACTGTGCTGACAACATGAGGCTCCTTAAAAGGATTGAGCGCAACACCGCTCAACGCCAGAACAATCAAGTTGGTATCAAGGACTTCACATGTCTCACTCCGCCAGTTTTCAGCTATTCCACTGAGCCACTTGATGCGGATTACTGGCTTTGCACTATGGAGGGCAAACTTCAGGTTGGTCATGTTGATCAAGCTGATTGGGTGACTTTTGCTGCCTATAATTTGGAGGGAGCAGCTAACTCCTGGTGGGAAAAATTCTTGGCTATGCAAGAAGCTCAACATGTTGTTACATGGCAAGAGTTCACTGAAGCCTTCCGAGCTTATCATATTCCGGAGGGTTTGATGGATCAGAAGAGGGAGGAGTTCCTTAAGCTGAAGCAGGGCACTGGTTCGGTGTGTGAATACCAGCGCAAATTCAATCGTCTTGCCTGCTATGCTACTGAAGAGGTCTCCACTGATGTTCAGAAGCAAGCTCTATTCCGCAAGGGACTGGATCCTGAGGTTCGTCGTGATATCCACCTCATGGACTTTGGAAACTTCCAAGGTCTTGTCAACAAGGCTATGAAGGCCGGGAGTGGAAAGGTGGAGTATGAAGAAACCCGTAAGCATCCTCATGAGGGGTACAACAAGGCTGGTTCTAGCAATAAGAAGCGTCGTGTCTTCGTGCCTTACAGTGTTGTGCCACGTGCTCCTTACACCCCAAGGACTTCTGGATATGCTCCTCGTCCGAATGCACTCCAAACAATGGTGGTGGATCAAATTACCCTGCTGCTGGTACAGGATCAGGCCTTATTTGTTTTAACTATCGCCAGCCTGGCCACTATGCAAGAGATTGTCCTAAAAAGAGTGCTGCTGATAAGGCACAACCCTCAAAGAAGAATGACAAGTACCAAGGTGCTGGAAGAGGTCGCCTGAACCATATCTCTGCTGAGGAGGCTCAGGAAGATCCAAGCGTCATCATGGGTATGCTTTGTATCAATCAAATTCCAGCTAAAGTTTTGTTTGATTCTTGAGCATCGCATTCATTCCTGTCACAAGCTTTTGCTCAAATGCATGGGATAAGTTTTGAGGGGTTATCTGTTCCTCTGCTAGTTCAGTCTCCTGGTTCTAGTTGGCATTCCACTATGGTTAGCTTTGGAAATCTAATCGAAGTTGCATTTCAACTTTTCCCCACTTCTTTAATTGCCCTCAAGTCAAATGACATTGACATCATCTTGGGCATGGATTGGTTGACCCGTTACCAAGCTATCCTCGATTGTACAACCAAGTCTATGACTCTGACTAGTCCAGCTGGCATAACAGTCAAGTATTGGACTGTAGGGTCACTATCTCCTTCAGCTGTTTCTATCCCTGAAGCAGAGTTGTATGCTCTTGAAGTTCTACCTACACTAGAGATTCAAGATGTTTCCGTGGTTTGTGAGTTCCCGGATGTCTTTCCTGAGGAGTTGTCTGGCATGCCACCTGATCAAAGTGTGGAGTTTGTCATAGAGTTAGTTCCTGGAACTTCTCCTGTTTCTAAAAGACCCTATCGTATGCCTCCTCATGAGCTTGTGGAGTTGAAGAAGAAATTAGAGGAGTTAGAAGGAAAAGGATACATTCAGCCCAGCACATCTTCTTGGGGATGCCCTACCACCTTTGTTAAGAAGCGGGATACCAATATATCGCGTCTGGTTGTGGATTATCGCCCACTTAATGATGTGACTATCAAGAACAAGTATCCTCTCCCTAGGATCAACGATCTATTTGATCAGTTAAGTGGTGCCACTGTCTTTTCCAAAATGGATTTGAGGTCAGGGTATCACCATATAAAGATCCGTAAGGAAGATATTCCAAAAACTGCTTTTACTACCCGTTATGGTCTTTACGAGTACACCGTCATGTCCTTTGGTCTTACCAATGCTCCAGCCACTTTCATGCGGCTTATGAACTCCGTCTTCATGGAGTATGTTGACAAGTTCATCGTGGTCTACATCGATGATATTCTGGTCTTTTCCAAGACTGAAGAAGAGCACGCTGAACATCTTCGTCTGGTGTTAACCGAACTTCGAGAACATCGTCTCTATGCCAAGTTCTCCAAATGTGAGTTATGGTTACGAGAGCTCGTATTCCTTGGTCATGTTGTTTCCGCCCAAGGGGTTGCAGTTATCCCAAATAAAGTCCAAACTATTCTCGACTGGGAGTCTCCTAAATCCGTTAAGGATGTCCGAAGTTTTCTTGGGATGGCTAGTTATTACCGTCGATTCATCGAGAACTTATCCAGGATTGCAAAGCCAATGAATGATCTTCTTAAGAAGGATAAGAAGTTCGAATGGTCTGATAAGGCTAAAGAAAGCTTCCAGATGTTGAAAACCAAGTTAACAACTGCTCCGGTGCTGGTTCTCCCAGACACTAGCAAAGACTTTGTTGTCTTCTGTGATGCTTCCCACCACGGTCTCTGATGTGTGTTAATGCAAGATGGGCATGTGGTGGCTTATGCCTCCCGTCATCTCAAACCACATGAGAACAACTACCAACTCATGATCTTGAGCTTGCAGTTGTTGTTCATGCTCTTAAGCAATGGTGACATTACCTTCTCGGTAGTCGTTGCGAGTTATACTCGGATCATCAGAGTCTGAAGTATCTTTTCACACAACCTGATCTAAATCTTAGGCAAATAAAATGGTTGGAACTCATCAAAGACTATGATTTAGGTCTCAACTATCAACCTGGCAAAGCCAATGTTGTTGCTGATGCGCTGAGCCGTAAATCGTATTGCAACACCCTGATGATCAAACAAGCTCAACCTTCTCTTCATGAGGAATTTGCTCGATTGAATCTTGAAGTAGTTCCTCGTGGATTCCTTTCTACCCTTGAAGTGAAGTCGTCTATAGAGGATGAAATCAAGCTTGCTCAGAAATATGATTCTAAAATTGTTGAGATCAAAGGGAACATTGCTAGCGGAGTTGCTAAGTGTTTCTCTGTTGATAATCAAGGTACTATTTACTTTGGTGACCGTCTGGTAGTGCCGAAGAGAACAAAATTGAGGGATCTAATTCTCCAAGAGGTTCATGAATCACCTCTTTCTATCCACCCTGGAGGTACCAAGATGTATCGGGATCTTCGTCAAAGGTTCTGGTGGTCTGGTATGAAGAAGGATATCGCTCGTTTTGTTGCTGAATGTGACGTTTGCCGTCGCGTCAAGGCTGAGCACCAAAGAACCGCTGGTCTCCTGCAACCACATAAAATACCTGAGTGGAAATGGGTTGAAGTTGGTATGGATTTCATCACTGGTATTCCGAATACTCAGAAAGGAAATGATGCCATCTGGGTAATCGTTGACTATATGTCCAAGGTTGCTCACTTTCTACCTGTTCGAGAGAGTATCAATGCTAGTCAGTTAGCAGATCTATATATCTCTCGAATAGTTGTTCTTCATGGGATTCCGAAGAAAATTGTCTCTGACCGAGGGACTTTGTTCACCTCAAGGTTCTGGACAACCTTCCAAGCTGCTATGGGAAATCGCCTCTCCTTTAGTACAGCTTATCATCCTAGTACCGGTGGTCAGACCGAAAGAGTGAATCAAATCCTCGAGGACATGCTAAGAGCGTGTGTCATATCTTTTGTAAAGGACTGGGAGAAATGCCTTCCTTTTGCTGAATTATCCTATAACAACAGTTATCAATCCAGTATAGAAATGTCACCTTTCCAATTTTTATATGGAAGAACATGTCGTACCCATTAGAACTGGTCAAAAACCGGTGAAATAAAGTTCTTTGGTCCGGATATGATCCAGGAAGCAGAAGGTCAAGTTCGTATCATTCGAGATCGTTAGAAAACTGCTCAGTCTCGCCAGAAAAGCTATCATGATCGTCACCATCAACATGTTGAATATGAAGTTGGTGATCAAGCTTATCTCTGGGTCACTCCTTTGAAGGGTGTCCATCGTTTCGGTATCAAAGGCAAACTAGCTCCTCGCTATGTTGGTCCTTTTCGTGTTCTTTCCAAGCAAGGTAACCTCGCATACAAACTAGAGCTGCCTGCAAATTTCCCTGAGGTACATGACGTCTTTCACGTGTCTCAACTCAAGCGTTGCTTCAAGGACCCTGTCCGTGGTATTGATCACCAAACTCTTGATTTCTAGAAGGATCTGACTTATCGTGAGTATCCTGTTCGTATCCTTGATGAAACTGAGCGCAAGACTCGTCGTAAAAACATCAAGTTCCTGAAAGTTCAGTGGTCTCATCACTCTGATGATGAAGCAACCTGGGAACGAGAAGATCGTCTCCGATCTGAGTACCCTGCCTTCTTTTCTAAAACCTAGGAATCTTGGTTCGAGATTCTTGTAAGGGGGGTAGAGCTGTAACAGCCCAAGTTTGTATATATGTAATTAGTACCTAAGCATTGCATGCATCTATTTAAATCAATAAAATGTATGCATAAGTTCAAGTGTGTTGAATAAATACAATAAAACCTAAACCCTAGATTTCCCCCTCTATTTGAAACTACATTTAAATGGTGTTTGAATTTTGAAAAGTACAAAAATAATTGGAGCCCAAAAGGAATAAAGGGCCCCACAATGTTTTACATATTTCACAAAAGCCACTGGTATTTTTGAAAATACTCAAAAGATATTTGAAATAGAAATACAAAACAGATTCTGAAATCAGAAAAGGAAAAAAATTTGGAAAGAAAAAATAACCAGTTCAGCCAGCAGGCCGCAGCCCAGCTTGCCTCTCTCCCTCTTCCCTTCTCTCTCTCCCCCGCACAGAGCAGCACTCAGTAGCCCAGCACCAGCCCGCAGCCGGCCCAAGCGCGGCCCATACTGCTTCATCCCCTTTTCGTCGTCTTCCTCCTCGGGAGGAAGCAGCTTGGTATCGCCGGCACCGCCGTTGATGCCCGCCGCCTTCTCCTGGCCGTCCGACGAGATCCGAGGTGAGGATAAGAACCACGCCGACCCCCTGATCCATCCTTATCCCCTCCCGCTCTCCCTTGCGACCTCTCTCTCCCGTTTTCATCCCCCTAGCGAAAACCTAGTCTTGGGCTCCGCCCCTCGCCGTCGCTCTGCACCGCCCCGAGGCCAGCCGAGCACACCACGAGGTCCGCCTCGCCTTCCTCTTGCTCCTGGTCAACGGAATCGAGCTAGGGAGCTTCCAGTCTTGGGCATCAATCTTGTCTTCCCCATGCCCGAAGCTCGCCGCCGTCGACCCTATCGCCATTCTGGTCCACCTTTGGCCTCACCGTCACGCCTGTTAGAATCACGATGAGCACCCGGTGCTCAAGGGACCCTCCAATATCCCCCTCTCATGTTGTAGCCGTCGCTCGTCATTGATCTGCAAGCCTCGCCGACGCGCGTCGCCGTACGCCATGCTCCGGTGACCGTTTAGCAGCGGCGCCGCCCTATTTAGGCTCGCCTCGGTCGACCGCGTCTAGCGCGCCTAGTCTCGCAAGCATGCGCGCCCTCCTCCGTAGTTTGCCGCGTTGGCCGGCGAGCCGACGTGGTGCCCGTGTGGCGTCCACGTGGTGCCTGCGTGGCCCTGGTCCCACCAGTCAGCCTCTAGGGCTAGGCTCTGCCCCGGTAACAAATGCCCCTAACCTCACTTTGCTTGCGTGGCTGCCGATGTGGCCTCGGCCCCACCGGTCAGTCACGGTGGGTAGATTATGTCTGGGTGAAAAAAGTTTAACAAGCTTTTAATAATTGGTTTAATAATTTCAGAAATTGTTTTGAATATTGTAAATTCAATAACTAATTATTTATAAGTCAGAAAAATAAAAATAATATATCAAAATATTCAGAAAAATGAAACCTATCTATTTAAGCAATCATCATACATTGTTAACCCACTTTCATGACAAGTTTAATTAGAAGAATCGTTTGAACCCCACAGGTGATTCCGAGGATCCCCCTGTTCTAGGGTTTGGACCTCTTGGACCCCGTTTAAAATGCCCAAGCATGTTTTAGGGTTCCTTTCAACACTATTTAACTTGTCATATCATCCATATTGATTGCGCATTGCATTATGCCATGTCTTGATTGTTGCCTTTGTTTCCGGTGTTGGTTCTTCGCGATAGGATCCGAGCCCGAAGCTGAAGTCAACAACACAGAAGATCCATACCTGTCTACTGACGGACAAGGCAAGCGTAGCCTCTCATTCTGAACCTACTTTCACAAAGTATATTACTTTCTCGCTATGATGCACACGATTCCAATGTGGTCTTTTGTCAGTAGTTAGTGTTACCTATCTGCTGCACAGTTTCCCTCTTGTAGCCTTACACTCCTAATCCACTGCTCCTAGCATACCTAGGTTTGGCATGTGAGCGTGGTTAGAGCTTTTGTTACCGACGGCTTATCCATGCATAGTATCAACGTCTGATCTATCTAGATGATAAATCAGAGGTGCCAAGGAAGGTAGTGAGGTAGGATATGGTGATATCATCGAAGGAGTTAACTATATATGCTAAGGCTTGTATGGGAGGCCACGTTGGGTGTGGTTTTTGTAGTCCCATGCTCGCCACCACTAGGAACTGAGTTCTTACCTTTGGAACCAAGACAAGCGTACAGCCAGACGAGGCCTGGACAACCCCTCGACTAACTAACTTGCCTAGTAGATTCCATGAGTCACATAGTTCGGGCTTTCCATTTGTCATACACATTGAAAACATTTTTGAAAGAGGAGGTGAAGGAGGTGCATCATAACAGGTAGGGAAGTGTGGCCGCGGTTGCTTGGGGTAGATGGCTCCCCTGGTAAACCAACCTCGCCTCACATCTTTAAGTACCGGCTTCGGGATTTGACCCATTACGACGGAACCATACTTATTGTGTGACTCATGGTTTCGGCGAAAGCAAGGTAAAGTTCGTGGTCAACCACCCTCTGCCGGCCTTCCAAGGAAGAGGGCTAATAATTTGGCATTAAGAGTCGGTTGGTACGTGTGGATAAAGTTGTACACCCCTGCAGGGTATTAATATTTTCGAAAAGCCGTGTTCACGGTTATGAACGACTTGGCGACCGGACTTAAGATCATAGATAACATTAACCACTATAAAACTTGTTGATCCACATGTGCTTAAGGATGCTTCCTCTAGGTCGAGGGGGTGATCCTAGATAGGAGGTTCTGATGAAGCTGGTGGTTATCAAGATGTGATGAACGAGATGAAGAGGTCGTTATCTTATCCCATTTTAAAGATTCTGAGTAAACGAGCCTCTTCTCTCTCTTGTTTACAAATAAAGATTGCTTTACGCAAAAGAAAATCCAAATAAAGCCTTTCTAGCCAGAGCATGTAGATACTAGGTTATCTAGGTCTTGCGGAGTACATTCTCGTACTTAGCCTTGCGCCATTGTTGTTTTTCTACAGAGGATCTGGTTGCAACTGAAGGTGGCTTCTACGTTGATATCGACGAGTAGTTGGGGGTCCCAGGTAGGAGCCTGAGGACTATGGGATGGACGTCACTTTTGTTTACGGCCTCTTAGGCCTTTTTCTAAGTTGTTGTGTAGAATAACATAATATGCTTTCGCTGTGTGATGTAATGTTGGGTCTATGACCTCTGGTTTATAATAACTCTAATATCTTACTCTGTTAAGAGTTTAAACTTATGATGTTGAATCCTTGTGTTCTATAATGTTACCGAATCGTACTGTGATCTTCCGTGTTTGGAATTGAACTTATCTTAGATGGTGATCTGAGGTTAGTTTAATCCTAATCCTGGGGGTGCTACAAACGACAGTATCGTGTCATCTCGATATGAACAACGTGAATAGGAGGCATTGTATGTGGCTCTCAAAAGATACCACTTATTTGTACAAATGGTCCTACTTAGTGTGTAGATTGTGAGATCTTCACTCAACAACTTTAATACTACCATGAATTGTGGCCTGCCCTATTTGCACCTTGGACTCCTATATAGTTAATGTGTAGATTGGGAGATCTCCATTGCAGAACTTCGGTAATACTATTAGGAATTGAGGCATGCTTTATTGGTGCCCTAGACTCCTATATATAGGCCTCTATATAAGAGAAAACTTCCTCACATAGATTAAACTCGGGGAAAGTGTGAATGCTTTTGGAATGAACTAGATATATGTGATTGAAGAGAATGAACCTAGTATGGTTGAGCAAGAGAGCGATGAAACACAAGCAAACATGTTGTTATTCAAATCTTGGTGATATAAGTAGGAGGTATCGGGAGCATGGACATGTACTTCAACAACAAATTAGGAAATCGTCATGGATAGTAGGAAAAAACTTCCCAGAGCTAATCAACACTATGCATTGGCAATTTGTTAATGGCAAGCAGAATGGAGCCTTTGTATTGGAACGCAAAAATGTTGGGCAACAACGGCTGTTGCTGCTGATGCGATAAGACTAGCTAACCCGACGACTGACAATCCTAGATGATATGAGTAGCAATAATCTCGGAACTCGCTCCACACTAGATCCGTAGGTTGGAACTTAGCTGATAAATTGTCTGGAAAATATAAGAAGGCACGGTATATGGCCGAGAGAGAGTTTTTTATAAAAAAAATAACATTTCTCATGATTTGACTATAAGCAGTGGGTTTGCCATGATGAAGTACTGCAAATATGATGATTTACCCAAACTATAACTTTATCCAAACCAATGGATAGACTTGATTAAGAGCCCATATTGCAGAGACAACGAACATGCTTTCAGTTTTACTCGATAACCATTTGCTACCTTGCAAGACGATGAATTGGCGGAGATTGATTCCAATTAATAATCACAGTTACCTGAACCCATGTTGACTTTTCTCAAAATATTTGAGCATCAACACATTAACATTACACAAATATAATTACGTCCGTCGTTTCATGGGGTGATTTGAACGTGATTTAATTTGGCAGTTTGTTTTGCACTTGCTCTCTCTTTTATATTAAGGATAGATGCCAAAATTATGTGAAAACCTGACTCAATATCGTATATAAACAGGGGCAGAGAACCAGCTTCCCCTGACCACGGGCAGCTCCAGCAAGTCTCCTTTAAATACTAGTCTCACACACTACTACTAGTGAAGCTTGCAAGGACAAATTTCAGCCAGAAACAACGTTTCCGGTTAGGAGAACTTGCCCAGACTCTTTCAGTGGGATGGATCCACCTTTGTATATGAATGTAGTTTTAGGTCAGGAGGTAGGAACATTCTTATTATTTCTCAGTTTCTCACCATAACAAACTTATTGACAACATGCTTAGTTCAGAAACTATATTCACGAAGCCTATAATGCTTTTATATATGTGCAACTCGTCTTTGCACTCCCTTGACCATCTGTGGTGCCCTTGCCTAGCCTCGCACCCGCAACATTGACCATAGTGTACCTAGCATGTGCAACTCATGCCACGAGCAAGCACTCTGGCAAAGGTCACACATCTATCCATCACTGCCTTCAGCGGATTCAACAGATCCTGGTGGTGAGTTGTTGATGTTTCTCGATTTCTTTTGCCTTCTTGAGCACAGAGGTGGTGACTAGAAGGGAAGGAGGTCTGAGGAGCAGCGGTGATGGCCGACCAAGGAGTAGTGGAGCCACTTTCTTCTGAAGTTCCAAATTGGAAGCAAGATGCCAGTCGATTATCTTGGCCAAATCGAGGCCCTCAAGCTCGCCGGCGAAGAATCCCGGAGCTTCTTCAACCTCCATCGCGAGGCCCAGCAGTTGCAGAGGCGGATTGGAAGAAGGACTCGATGGCGTTCTCCTAGATATTTTTAGGGTCCTTTTTGTAAAGCGTTTGGATCTGGTTGCATTTTTAGATTTTCTAGGGTTCAGCATGGAAATTTGTAACTCCTTCGTCTTATTATAATGAAAGGCTTCCAGCTCCTTCGGGGGATCTCCCTTGTTTAAAAAAAATCTATCCATCACTGCCCATCGGTGTTACCCATGTGACCCCTGACTAGATGGATAATAGGAGAGACACACATAAAGAGAGATTTTATTTTATCAGAAGTGGGGCTTTGGCGATGTCACTATACAAAATGCTTACCGTAAAAGGATAGACACACATATACACACAGAGAAAGAGATCTTCATTGCACCTTGGACTTCTCAATAGCTTTAATATTATCATGAATTGTGGCCTGCTTTATTTGCACCTTAGACTCCTATATACTATCATGAATTGTTGCCTGCTCAGAGAGAGAGAGAGTATTTGTTCAAAAGTGGGGCTTTGGCAGTTCTAATTCACTGCGGCTGAACCTATGCGATAAGTACGAAACAAGTTTACCGTAAAAATTAAGCTATTTGGTTCTTTTTTGTTGCACAATTTGTTTGACAAGTTGCAAGCTTATATGTGATTTTAACATATACGGATGAAATGTTGCAACGATTTCGGGTTTTGACGATTTGTGCATAGGTTGTGTTCACGTTTGGGTTTGCTCATTGTTGCATACACTGATTTGGAGTGAATCTACACACTAAAAAAGCGTAGATATATTTTCTTTACAAAGCTAAAACATCTTATATTTTGAAACGGAGGAAGTATGCTGCATATGAAGCTATTTTCTTATCATAATTTTTTCTTGCATAGGTATTCTTGAGATGTGTAACATTTTCATAGACATTTGAGTATATGGTGAACAAAATGTTCAAACGATATTGCATATCACGGGAAAAAAAATTGTAGACACAAATTTTTTGTTTGTGACTATCGAACACACCATAATCCTTTTTTCTTGCAAAAAATCCACTGATTAATCATCATCTATAGCATTAGAGAAAGCTCCAATATAAATAGATTTCTTCCACCTAGCAACGACTAAAAACACTACGCAAGCCGAAGGCATGCCGACATAATCGTCCCTCCATCAATAGAGCTAGATAAAAATTATAATTTAATAGAGCTTATTATAGTAGACAAATATGAAGTCGTCGTGTTAACACCTCAAAGGACTAGAGAATCAGAGTAGTAACCACCATTATTGATGACTATTATTGATCGAAAGAGACTGACCTGAAACCACACCAATGAACATAAAAACCGACCGGATCCCAGGAGAACCGTCGGGCACACGACTACATGCACCCTCTATCGGCTCTAGATGCACCAACGGAACGAGGATAAGTCAGTGAGGATTTTTTTATGACTTGAGGATGTAGACGCCACCTCACTATCCCCAAAAAGACACTGAAAACAAGGTAAACATGGAACATGAACCCTCCCATCGGCAAGGGTCTATGGTCCACAATACCTCCAAGACCCAAGGCCACCGGAGAAGGATTGGACTGACAGTGTAGGAGCGAGGGGAGCATACCCTAGATTGCTTTTACAAGGGGCCTCCCTATCGCCTCTCTCCTACACCTTAGGTATCGGTTGGTCAAATTTTAAGTGAGATTGAATGTAGAGCACATGCGATTTACCCCGACTATCACCCAACCGACCCCTATAGCTTCCCTTTATTTTTTAGGAAAGCTTTCCTTTAGTTTCTTTGATAATCAATACCATGATACATTTATAATAGTGGATAGTACATGGTAGAGATACATAAGAAATCTCATCAATTACAAAATAAAGTCCAAAGAAGCTAGCAAAATTTTGATTACTTCAAACTCTTTCTTTTTCCATGAAACAATCTTGTATTTTTCTGAAGGCAACCAAAGAAAAATGTCATAAATATCAAACCATAAATCTGTAAATAACAATGATGGTTCTCCTGTAATTTTATTTAATCCAAGGCTACATGCGTGTACGCATTCATTAAAGTAATCAACCAACATAGGCTAAAGTATCGTATTCCAAGAAAAAACAACGAATAACCAAGCCTAAAGTACAAATCACCACTATGGAGGACGTAGGAATTGGAACAATTATTGCAAGGAGAATACTCCTTGCGACAACCGTGAGGAAATTTTGAAAAATCGTACATAGAGAATTTTAACCTTCCAACATCACCATTGACACACCGGGAAGAGACCTTGTAGTCGAACGAACAAGATCACTTATTGTATACAATGACATCTTCATTAACGCGGAGGTAAAAAAGTAGGATGGGTACCAAAATCTCAACCTAATCTCTTGAAAATACTACTTTTATTGAGAACTCAATTAGTAGATCGGGTCTCCCACCCCTCTCGAGGCCAGTGAGCTCAACCGAAGGAGGGGAAACAACGTATGGAGAAGGAGAAGTGGGGGCGGTGGCTAGGTTTCTTTGCTCGGCTAGGGTCTTTCAAGAGCCTCCGCAGTGAGATGCCTCCTTGTGCGGCAGAGCGGCCAAACTTGGCGCCATCAAGTATCAGCCAAATCGATTTGGCCATAGTCCTGTCGATCCTTAGGCACACAACATGCTCTTCTTCATGAGTCCGTGGTATTCCTTCAATTTATTTTTTTGGCAAATCCCACTTCAGATTGATTAGCCAATTATTCACGGTACAAAAAAAAAGTGGCATTTGATCTCCTTTTTTTAGCAGCACCGTTTTTTAGGTAAAGCCAGCCAGATAGTGAAATAGTAGATCACTTCTCCTTATTTTCGAGGAAAAAGCCCATACAAAGAGGATCAAGCCCAGTAACCCGCAAGCTCCTGTACAGGGCCAACGCTTTCTATCGCATGAAATGGGCCAGCAACTCGACCCAGTTGTATTCGGCTCCGATCCAAACAGAGCAAAGCAAAGCAAAGCCTACAGAGGAGACAGGAGGGGAGGAACCCACGAGACGAAGCAGGAACGAAGCAAGAGCCGCTCCAATCCAAGCATGTAAGCGAGCCAACTAATCCTCTGGTGTTTCGTGCGCGCATCCCGCGATTAAGCCCCCAAGCTATTACTGTATCCACGAATCAGCTCCGGGGCGTTGCTATTTCTCAAGAATTTGCGGTTTCTGACTCCGCCCGATTTTGATGCGACGGGGCGATGATCTTTTTTTTGGTTGGGGAGTGCAGGAGGGCGTCGATTAACCGGCCGCCGACGCCGAATCAGGAGGAGGATGAGGAGGAACGGAAGGAGGTTCCTCTCAGCGAAATCATCAACCTCAAGGTACTGCCTGTCCCCATCCCCCCTGAGAACTAGGGTTTGCTGGTGTATCGTAAGCATGTGGTAGGTTTGTAGCTACCGGTGCCATCCGAGAGGGTGATCCTGATTCGATCTCGTTAGGGTTTGGTAAGAAGAGAGGGATGATAGGACGGTTTTAGGGTTCTTTTGTGTGTTCGAGCTGTCATTGAGTGAGGTGGGTTTTGGTTTCTGAAGTTGGTAGAGAGTGGCGAGAAGGAGAGGCTGATGGAGCTTCTCCGGGAGCGGCTCGTCGAGTGCGGCTGGAAGGATGACATGAAGGCTCTCTGCAGGTTTGGCTCCTCATCCATCCATCTAAGTACAATATAACTGGGACATGCATCTGTTTGCTGTCAGCAAATTATGTTCGACGATTACTTTAGCAAAAATTGTGAACAAATGGGCATAGCAAGCACATAGGTTCCTTTTGAGTTCTCATAAAGCAAACTTACAGTAGGCTTACCACTTTATGATCAGTAAGTTAATGTATGGCTTTAGTAGATTGTTAGTTCAATTTATGCTGAATTGCTGATACCAGTCTCTGTAAGATTTCTTATGACTTACATGTTTTATTTCTTATGTTTTTCTTATCCAAAAAATCCAGAGGTACAAGTAACATAAGCACCATGTGTGCTTTAAGACATTGCACCCTCATCAAGTATTATAAAATGTTCTTGACTCTGCTGCAAAGGAACACTTCAACTTTTATTTTTCTGCAGAAAACATGGCTATGCAGTTCTCAGGCTTTCAGTTACTTAGAACAGCTCCAGACTAATTCTAAATCACTGAAAACCCTGATCATCAATTTGCACTTTTATCACTAACATGTCTGCTGCCTCAAGCTGTCCCATTAGAGCATTCTGAAATTTGTGTTATGTTGCACACATCATCTGTCTGGAATTAAGATGCTACGGGTTTTTCCTGGAGAATCTAAGCTGTAAATCCCCATCGTTGCTGTTAACTGATCTCATTTTATTTTTTCTAGGGCCTATGCCAGGAAAAAGGGAAGAAATAATGTAACACTAGATGATCTTATTCATGTTATTACTCCAAAAGGAAGAGGTAAGTGATTTTGATTTGCCCAATTAAATTAATTCCTGGTTGCAGAAGGAATTTACTTTGTTCCACTGCACATCAGGTTGCTTAGTTCTACTGCTTATGAGATGTGTTGGAAGTATCATTACAAAACGATATAGCATCTGCATGCTTATTTCCGTCTTTCCATACGTATAAGTTGCTTACTGTAACAGGACTCCAGACCATAAGTGGGGAATTAATTCTATTTCTGCACTTGCTTTTCTCCTCTTATGTCTGTCATGGATTTGTGCATTGCTGGGCAATGTTACGATCATAAGCAAGTTTCTCTTTCATTTGGTCTTGGTCTTGTTGCATGATTATCATTTTCTCCTGTTTTCTCTGAAACAGCCTCGGTGCCTGGTGCAGTGAAGGCTGAGCTACTGCAGCGCATCCGATCCTTTCTCATGTCTTCCTCGGTTTGGTAGTCCATTTAGAGTACTTGTTTGGAAGCCGTGTGTAGGAAGCTTAAACCATTGATCTTGCTAGGGGTAACCACCTCAGGAAAGCAACAAACCCAGGAGTATCGACATAAAACGTATCTGGTGATTTCTGTGTTGCTGTGGACATATTTCTCGGTCGGGCGCCTGGTTGGGCCTGTTGTCTGGCTGTACCATTACCACACTGTATCCATAGATCAAACTTCCCAGCTTGTACTACATTGTGCCGTTGCTTCATTGCCACTTGGTAGTCCTAATTAGAAAATTCGTGTCAAACCGTATTGAGTGATTGTGTTGTGAAGGCCTTATAATGTTGTTTGATACTAGTATTTTCTGTGTGCTGCTTTATTGATCGTTCATGTATGTGCTGCCAAAATCGATCTTCTTTGGGACCAAGCAGGAGCAGACACCATTTTGTCATTGTGTTGTGCAGGCCTTATAATGTTGTCTGGCTGGTACTAGTATTTTCTGTATGCTCTTTATTGACTGTACATGCATGTTCCCCCAAAATAGATCTTATCAGATGTGATTACTCTTTTGGTTCATTTGAACCTCTACAATGTCGATTGACAGTTGGGTAAAAGATATTTAACAGGGCTGTTGATTTACGCTTGTGTTGTTTGCTGTGAAGTCATCATATCACTCAAAACTAATATGTGTACGCAGGTATCTAGATGCGTATCTACACAATTAATTTGGAACGAAGGGAATACTATATTTTTCCGTGCTGATGCAGAACATTTTTAGTTCCTCTGAACCTCTCGGGAAAAGTAACTTCCTGCTGCTACTTGGCTGTTGATAAGATTTGTCTTGCATTCTGGTCAGGCTCGAATAATATAAAATTATCATATTAATCCATATACATCATCAAAGCATTGCTGTACAATCACCCAAATATCCTAGGCAGTTAACGAGTCGTTATCATAAGTTGGATGAAAGCACTGCCGAGCACGTAAGCAGATGCCCAACCAACTACGTGTCAGGCGGCACGATTAGTGGCACCGATTCCAAACCACATATTCTGCCCTGACTATACCGTAATCCACGGCAGAATTTGCCAATGGAGAAAACAAGAAGGCTCTTGACAACTGGCATCTCAATGCAGAGGAAATCCACTCGTAGACCAAGTTGGCTTAAAAAAGGTAGCCACAAATAGACCAGCCAATCACGCCGAACCCCTGAAGAACATGACATGGTAGTAGGCATCCCACATGACAATGCCACATCCACATGCGCCCGATTTCTGACCAATTGCTTGCTGGCAACTGAAAAACATATCCATGGAGATCAGAGGCAACAATAATATATGCACAAGCATTCCTCGAGCCAGATTCGAGTACAGCACATGAATTCCCGGAGTGACTATTCGCTTGATTATTACAAGGATATAGCACTCTCAGCAACTTGGCTTTCTTTACAGTAGTTCGATCGATTCAGGGCTGACATCAGGCAGTAGTATCGTAGCCGATACAGCTCGGAGAGGGAAGGGGCGCACCAGAGGCAGTGCCGCTGTCAAACAGCAACAGGCCCAGGGCGTGTCTTCTGCCTCCCCTGATCTTCCTCTAAGGTTAGGCTATGGACAAAGGTCGGCAGGCAGCAGTGGCCGCTGTACCAGGACCTCTCTTTCCGGCTCCTGGCTTCTCTGACAGGAGTCGGTTCCGTAGTGCTGCAGCCGGTGCTAGACTCGGACACCAGCTTCCCAACTGCGGTGACGAATTGTGGCTGCTGATCTCCGTTCTTGCTGCTATCTGGTTCTCCGGTGACGGTGCTGGTGTTCTCTTCAGTGCCGTTCTGCATCGCCTCCTGCAGGAGCTCCGATAGCTTCCTTCGTCCAGTTGGAGAAGGCTCTGATGATTTTGAGTCATTTACCTTGGTAGGTAGAAAGACGTTGCTCATCACAGTGTTTGCTCTAGGTTGATAATTCGGGGTGCTGCCACGGGATGGAGTGAAATCTGCATAGTACAAAGAGAGCATATGTTATCTTTATGATGATTACAGGTGCTGCACGGATTGAACAGATCATAATATCCGGCAGGAGATCTAATTATCCACTAAGAGAACCTCCAAGGTCGTCATAAATGTAAAGCATGAGTGTCATATATTCTCAAGATTTGGCAACTAGTTATAAAATTAAGGACCACACGGGATAGGCTAGTGCAACTGAAAGTGGGTGGTCCAAATGCAGCTCATAACTTTTGATTATGGGTGTTGCGCAGATTGTACAAATCATATTATCTGGTAGAAGATCTAATTATCCACTAACAGAACATCTGAGGACGTCATAAATGGCATGGCTGAGTGCCATATATTCTAAAGATCTGGCAAAGAGTTATATAAAATTAAGGACCACATGGGACAGGTCAGTGCAGCTGAAAGTTGGGGTCCAATGCAGCTCATAACTGTTAGATGCCAATAAGCATGATGCCAAAAGACAAAATCAAAGGTCTCAACCGTTTGTCTCAGGATGCAATCGGTGCCTAAAATAAGCCCCTCGGATTCTAATGTGACAAATAAAAGTTGCATCATCAGTTCACCAAGAGTTCAATCATCAGAGAACATGCAGCTTGGACTTAGACTAGGTGAACAAACCACGTGCTAGTACATGCTATAGATGATACAATAATAGAACAGACTCAAAAAGGAACAGCATGAACCAAAGCACTGGCAAATAAAAGTTGCATCATCAGTTCATCATGATTTCAACCAGAGAACATGCAATTTGGACTCCGCAGAAGGAGCAAACAAAACCACGTGCTAGCATGCTACCGAAGATATAATATTAGAACATCGTCAAAAAAGGAACAGCATGAACCAAAGCCCACATGCACAACATCAGTACGCAGAGACAGTATAACACCTGAATAATATAACACTAACACTAGAATGGAATCCTCATAGAGGATTGATAAACATTTCTAGTTATGTGATTACCTCCATTTACACTGTGAAAGTCATCCTCACAGTCAGAATCTAACCACCCTCGAGACTCAAAGAACATTTCGTCCTTGCTACCTGTAAATTAAGCTCTGTTAGTTCCACTCTGCTCGATTAAGAATATTGCATCAACATTCACATGTCAAGAAAGAAAGCAGATTCGGGTAAATGATAAAAAAAACCTTGCCAGCGTAGAGAATACACAAAACCAACAATTTGCACACCCGTTAGACGATTCACAACGCAAGGGTACCATTTTGATCTAAGATAAAGTGGTACTGAAGCCAACCCCAGTGCCCTCAGGCTATTCAAATAGGAGTATCCACGAAGCAACCTCCTGATTTGGAGCAGCAAGGAAAGACATACAAGATAGAAACTTTAAATTGGCAATTCTAAGGCTTATATAATCAGCAAATAAGGACAAACCCGTGTCCCAAGAAACTGGCAACAATAATAGCAGATCAATCAGATACAGTCTCTCCATAGTTGCAGCAATAGACACCCTGATTCAGGCCTGATTTCTAGGAACGGGATGAACCGTGACAAGGATTCAGAGAAGTTCCGGTAGAATTTTTGGATAACCGCTGATGAATCCAGAACAAGTCTTTCTTGTGTGCGTGTGCAGATGAAATAATCAAATTCAGAACGAGCCTGCTATGATAAAAGTTGCTGTCTTTTAAGATCATCAGCAATAGCACCTACTGAAACAAGCATGAATCATGATCGACAGAACTACAGAAGGGATTATTAAATCTGAACACCAATATCCTTCGCTATCAAATCCTTGAACGCAGACCCAGGTAAGGTAATAATAAACCAATAAAGAAAGCCAAAAGGCCCCTTTCCACATAAAGAAGGGGCTACCCAGTATGAAGGATTCTTTTACCCTGACAGATCAACTTTCTCTGACTGAACATCTGAAGACCGCTTTGGAAGAAGAAGAGGAGGAGGAGGAGGAGGTCGTACCAGAATCAGGGCTCCTGCTGTGGCCGTACCCTCCCTGCTCCTCAATCTTGCGCTTGAGATCAACGAGGACGTCGCCGACCGCGGCGCCGCCCTTCCCGTCGACGGCCCCCTCCTTGGGCGGCGGCGAGGACGCGAGGAGCAGCTTCTTGGGCAGCCCGACGTCGTCCCTGTTAACCGACGCGCAAGAACCCATCTCTTCCCGTTCGTCTCCTCCTCCTCCGCCGCCGCTCCTCAGACCGCCGCGAGAGCAAGGAACATCCCCATGCGAAACGCGCCGGCACGCAGAGCAAGAAGGTAGGGAAGGGTGCTGACGCGAGAAAAGAATCAAGAAAGTGGAGGAGGGCGAGGGCGAGGTGGCACGAGTTCTTGGGGCGAGGGAGGAGGGGAATGCCAGAGGGAGAGGGGCGTGGGAGTGGGGAGTGGGTTTTTTTCCTTACTGGAAATAGTGCGGTGGTATCGGAGCAGCCATGCTTGCTCGGGATGTGGACGGGGCGAGATAGCAGCCTAGTGAACCGGCGTTCGTGTCACCGGAGGGACGGTCGTTGGCGGTTCCCTGCGAAACAATAATAATGCACCGAGAAGAGGGAATTCAGAAGGACTTCTCTTAATTGAGTAAAAACGTCTATTATGTTCATGAGAGGGCCTAACTTCTGACGCGTATCTCTAAAAAAAAAACTTCTGACGTGTAGCTGACGATGAGCAACATTGACATGACATGATGATAAGATAAATAAAGGAAAATAAAATCAGTATAATTCTGGCATTTCAAGACCGTCTTTCGTGTACACAACGTAATATTTTCTTCAACTGTATGTTTCCTTACGAGATATTTTTCCTCGTTTCGGAAAAATGTGGATGGTACACGGGAGAAAGCTAGCGAGGTTTATTGCTACGGCCTGCCAGGACTGTCCTACTCATCTCCTCCTCTCTCTTTCCTACTCCTCTTCTTCAGCAGCCGTACGTGAGAGTTTGACATTTAGGACACATATGCTGGAGCGCGAGCAACTGTTACGTGTTGATCCAAATTCTATAAATATAGGTCAACTTCTGACGAGTGGAGCGAGGCCCGGGAGGCTTGGGCTGAGTGTAACGAGTCTGAAGTTGGCCCACATCGTGCCCAACGGGGACGCCTGTGGGGGGTGCGGGGGGCGACAGTCCCCCGCGGTACGGTACGGATCGTCGAGGACCTAGGTTTCCACCGATATATAAACCCCTTGTAAGTCGCCGGTTGGGATGAGTTGCATCTGTGAAATCCCCGGCGTTTGTAAACACTCATCGATATAGTGAAGTTTCGCTGGCTGGCGCCCGTGGTTTTTTCCTCTCTTTGTTGGAGAGGTTTTTCCACGTTAAATCTGTGTCCCCTTGCTGTTTTTTCGTTTTCGTTCTTCTTGTCGCCATTGTAACAGCAACTGGCTAGCTAGCTTGTCGACCCACCTATGGCGCTAGTGGCACACCCTATCCATGGAGAAACCAGGCGAGATAGATGTGTGTGGGTGAGTGACTCCGTGCGATGAGACCACGAGTAGTCAGTGGCGGATCCAAGGGGGGCAAGCAGGGGCCAGGCCCCCCCTATGCTTCGGGCCCAGAAATCCTAGACGTACGGACGTTTTGGCTACAAAAGATCCTACGGGATGACGTGGAAATACTCTGTTGGTTCTAATCCTTTCCCCTCCCGTGATTAAGGACCCTTCTTCAACTGATTTTCTCCATGTCTCCTCCGTAAGTGAATTTCGTAAGTGCAATCCTATAGCATTACTCGCTTCGCCCCCCCCCCCCCCCCCTAACGATATGCAGCTGCAACTTTTATTAGTTCAATTTTTAAGGTTATTCTTAATTCTCCATCCATTAGCGATATTGGACTAATGCTAAGTCCACAGCGTGCTGGGTCAACAGGACAAGCCCAAAACAATTAGGTTTTATGGTCCAACGGCACAACAGCCAGATACATATTCAACCATCGGCAAAACGGTGATTAATTGATCAACGCAAATTTCCACTCGATCTTTTTTTGATCAGCGCAACTCCTGCACAATCACCGTCGATCTATTTCATCCGCATGTGGTACCCGTCTAGCCGCCGCCGCTCGCTATGCTTCATTGAGCGTCGCCGTCGCCCACCGGGATCGGACCAGGCGTTGGTGAACAAGGATTTAGCGAGGGCGCACCTCCCACGTCTCTGTCGATTGTGGATTACAACCTGCCGCCCTGCTACACCCTTGCCGGCCTAATCTTCCCAAGGTATTACCGATAGATATTGGGACCTTAGTTGCTACTTCTAGTTTGAATGTTTGATTAGCAAATCTAATACGGAGTAGTTGTTACTTGCTACGATTTCTTAGTTATATAAATTATATATTTTCTCCGTTTTACTAATATAAGACATTCTACTCACTCTGGTCCATATTAATAGATTCAACTTTATCTATATACGAATGCATCTAGTCTAGATATACGAATTTAGATAAAGTTGATTCCATTAATATGGACCAAAGGAGTAGTTTTTGTTAAACACATTTATCCAGATCCGTTTTAGTGTTTTAGTGTATAGATTCACTTATTTTAGAGTGTGTTTAGTCCACTTTGAAATAAACAGAGGGGCAGTTTGTTTTATACTATCTAGAATAACACAATATATATATAGGAAAAAGTTACCTACAAAGTTTAAATTGGTGAAATTATTCACTTGCTTGATAGGACCAGGTGTAAATTTGCAATCAAACTAGTAAAAATGTAGCTTTTTTCTTAGTTGCCAAGCATAAATTGTTACAATTAGACATCCTATTTTTTAGGGGTTGTATCACTTTTATGGTCCATGTGTTCTTCGCCCCTCCTATGCTCAAATCCCGAATCCGCCCCTGCGATTAGTACTAGTAGGAGATTTCTTCAGTTACCAAGGACCACCATCCATAGACATGAACTCCCCCCGAGCCCTGTTCAAACTTCGAACTCCAGCTACCCTTCTTGTGTTCGTCCGTCCATGGAAGGATGCAGAGACATTTCCACGGCAGTGACTCGGCGTCCAGTCGTCCGGCCATGTGTGTCGTCTCACGTCTCATAAATAAAACAGTATTTCACGTACGTACGGCCAATTTGACCTACTCCGGTTTCGCTACTGAACATCGTGTGTAGGCTTTTGACCGTAAAAAAAGAGAGGTTAAAGTAAAAAAACAAAGAGAGAGAGAGAGAGAGAGAGAGAGAGAGAGAGAGAGAATACCCTGTTAGTGTTAGTATATACCTGGACTAAACGCTGCAGTCAACTTCAACGAATCTACATGCAACAATGCAAAGCCTCAATCAACGATCACAGACGTACGTGCCCGTCGATTTCTCCAACAGTGTCAGCCCATTGTGCATGTTATTAGAAGGGATAGCCCTACGCGCGTCCCCCGGCCCTATCATTCTGCTCCACGTGTCCACTAAAAACACCCCAAATCCTGTTTTTGCTGCAAAATATTCCGGTTTGCTGCAAATGTTTTCGTTTTTATTTCCGAAGAAAAAAAAAGGGTTCGTTTTAGAAATAGAACGTCTCGCCGGAGACCTCGCAAGAGATCATGCAGCAAAAAAAATTGTGCTAATGCAGCAAAACCGACTTCGCCGAAGACATCGTCGGAAAAAACTAGCCGGTGACTCTCGCCGGAGACCTTATAGCAAAATGTTGACACTGTTGTAGCAAAACCATAAGACGGTTGTAGCAATAAAGTTCTTCTAATATAGCAAAAATCCTACTTCGCCAGACATCGTCGGAGAATTTAGCCAGAAAATCTCGTCGGAGAACTTGTAGCAAAAATTTTATGATATTGTAGCAAAACAAAAAAACAGAGATACCAAAAAAAAAATATATCAATGTAGCAACTCCCAAAAAAGCCAACAACTACCTCGTCAAACCAATGTTCCTTGCGGTATGGACGTATGGTCCCTGGCCGGTCCAGCTCCGGCGAGGCCGCGTCCAGCTCGGACGAGATCGCCATCCACGACACCTTGTAGCAAACAACTCGCGTCGTCGCAGCCGTCCACCATTGTAGCAAGCATTGTCCACGATCTGGCAAGGGCTGGGTAGCATCTGGCAAGGCGTGCGGCGAGGAAGTCCATGGCAACGACAAGGCGCGCGGCAGCGCCGGCCGCAGCCAGGCACGATTGGAGGCCGCGCGAAGGATGGAGAGGTGCCGAGGAGGCGAGTGGCAACAGGGAGTCGCGCGGCGGCGGGAGAGCAGCGGTGCCGGCCCCAGTCACCATGGGAGGGCTCGAGCGAAATTGGGAGCAGGACGGAGGAGGGCGCATCAATGGAGGCGCGCGGAAGCAGGAGAGCCGTAACGGGGAAGGCGTCGTCGGTCGCTGGCCACCGGAGATACGCGCAGGCGAGAGATCGAGTGCGAGCATCATAAGAAGAGTCGCGGTGGAAAAAACGGAAGGGAGTAAAAAACGGAAGGTAGTGAAGACGGGGTCGTGGACAGATCCACGCCCGTCTGAGGGATACGAATCATTTCCCTATTAGAAGAGTCAATAATATCTAATAACCCGGCGGCTGGCGCTTCTCATTGGATGGTACTATCGCAAAACAGCATTGTTCACTGACGAGTACCGCCCTTTGTCTCCACATGAGAAACGGGGAGGAAACAACACGAAAAAAATAAAGATGGATAAGAAGAAGGAAAAGATGTTCTTTTCCGTACTTTTTTTATCTCAACATTGTAAAATAAAGTTGGAATAGGATACTCCCGATCCAATCCAAGGGTCCCTTTTTGATTTGCTCATTATCGAAAACGAAGAGGCAGGAATCTGATAAGATTGTATCATATGTGTAAAACGAGGACCGTGAATTATGCGATATGTGGTGTCGGATTTGTAGGAATATAGAAAAGCACATGCATCCTAAAAGGTATACTCAGATCAGGGCTAAAATACATGCAAAGGTAATATTAGGATGTTATCGTGCAACTTATGACCTTTATCTTGTTTTTTGTGCGTACTAAAAAGAGGGAAAAGGATACCAATCACCCGGGGATCGAACTAAACGATCCCCCGGTAGCTGTCGCTTTGCGCTGTGTATTTTGGAGGCCCACGTCTGCACGTCTCTTCCCTAACCTCATGATGTCGTGTCCGTGCTTCTGTCTGGAAAACGCATATGCCGCCACACCGTCTGTAGGTCGTCGCGCCGCACCGCTCATGTAGCTTCTGCTGTCGACGCACCGCCGTCCGTCCGGCCCGGCAGCTCCGACTGCCGCGCTGCCACCCGTCCGTGCAGTTCTCCCATCGTCGGCCTCCACACATTCACGCCCGCGCCGCCCAATGGATGCAGCGAGCACCGCCACCTCCGACTCGTGCCGGCCACAACCACGAGGGCTCTCACCGCTGCACCCCGCACCATCTTCGGTGCTCCCGCCGGCGAGCTCTCCCCCAGCTCCCAACTCCTCTAGGGACATGAGCCCGCCGCACGTGCTTCGGGCGCCGTCACGAGGACCGTCTCCCCATGGGGCCAATCTACTCCATCGTTTCCTATGGTACCGTCCATCTCTATAGTCTCGCTACAGTCGTTGCTACCTGCGGCATCCAGAGCTGCTACCTACGTCGAGCGACGCTGCTACACACAACAACCGACGCTACTACATGTGACGAGCCATCATGCTACATGCAGCGATTGAATCTGCTACATACGGCTTCCGGTGTTGCTACATGCGGCGAATGATGCTGCTACAATGTGATATTTTCTTTGCTACAAGTTTTTGCTATGACATTTCGACGATGTCTCAGGAAAAGTCGTCTTTTGCTACATTAGCATAATTATTTTGCTACATATGTTTTTTGATTTTGCTACATTAGCGTAAAGTTTTTTGCTATAAGGTCTTCAGCGAAGTTTCCCGCGAGGTCTCCAAACGAAAGTCTTCGGCGATCTTCGGTGAGGTCGATTTTGCTACATTAGCACAACTTTTTTGCTACACAGTCGTCGGCGAGGTCTTCGACGAAATCCCCGGCGAGGTCAAGTCTGTTTTTTTATTTTTTAGGGCCAAACTGTTTCTTGCTATATATAGCAAAAACAAGACTATTTATAGCAAAAGCGGGTATGTTTGTAGCAAAAACGAGATTTTGGGGGGTTTTGGGGACACGTGTCAGCAGTAGGACCCGGAGGATTTTGGGGAAATATCCCCGAGGGACGCGTAGTATGGCCCTAAAAAGAGAGGTTTGGGTGGATTGTAGAATTTCTTAGTTTTTGCTTTGAAACTCAATCCAAGAGGGAAATCTTTTTTTTTGTTCGTATACTCCATTCCCTTAAATCGAATGGTTGAATAGTGTCACCCAAGTTTATTTTTCTTCATTAATCTTATGAGTCAAGGAGGCCCTAATAAAAATATTTAATACTTACTCCGATCCATATTAATTGTCACGATAATAGATGTATCTAGACATGTTTTAATGCTAGATACATCTATTTCAGCAAAAAGTAATATAAATGGGAGAGAATACATACTTCTGAGAGCTAATTTCACTCTTCACCGGTTTTCATTTCAAACCTTACGGGTGAAATGTTTAAACAGAAGTGTGCATGCTGTACCAAGTTTGGGAGTTACAATTTCTCACATGGCTATATTTATTATTAGTTCGAGATGGAAATTCAGAAGGATTTTTTCTTAATTAAGGAAAAACGTCTGCGTTCATGAGTGGACCTAACTTCTGACGCGTCTTTCTGGCATGACATGATAAGATCGTATAATTCTGGCATTTCCAAGACCGTCTTTCATGTACACAATGTGATATTTTCTTCAACTGTATGTTTTCTTACGAGATATTTTTCCTCGTTTCAGAAAAATGTGGATGGTACACGGGAGAAAGCTAGCAAGGTTTATTGCTACGGGGGTTTGGACTCATCGACATTTCCTCTCCAAGGACCGTCCATCCTTTTTTTTAACAGGGAGTGGGTGCTGACGCACCCAAATATATTTCAGCTCAGAAACATTATACATCGTGTATTACAAACCCCAGATGCCGTATTATGTCGATAGCAACAAGTACTGGGCAGGGGAAGTTGTTGTGAGCTGAGTTCCTGCAGGAACAGATTGGCTCAGATCCTAAGGATCTTCTTGCCTGTTGTGCACAATTGTGGGCGACCCCATTAATCTCTCTTGAGACATGGAAGATGGAGCCTAGAAGAGGATGAGCAAGCTTCTGATATTCGATTGCTTGTCTTCTGATTTTCCAAATCATATTGTTATCCGAAGCCCCTTGAGTCGTCGCCGCTTTTGCTAACGTTAAGTTGTTAGTGAAGAAAATTGGGCTTGCTAATTTCATTGCATCCGCAAAGTTTGCAACCAGGGCATGGGCTTCAGCCTGCAAAGGATTTGACACTTCTTTTTTGATGCCATGATAAAGACGTCTTTTCTTCCTTCACCCTGCAAGGATTGAGAAAAATAAATGCCTACACCAGCCGTGGCAGTTGAAGATCCCGGTTGCTTCCTCCATGTTGCATCAATATAAATCTTTGGACCTACAAAATAGAAATCTGTAGGGGCAGATACTCCCAAAGCTTTTTTGGAGCTTGAGTTGATTGAATTAGATCTTCAGTCTCTAAATATTTCAGAAGAGCTGCAGTGTGTAAAGGCACCTGTTGAGGGGAGCTCTTTTTCCTGCAAAACAACTGGTCGTTTCTGGCCTTCCAGATGCACCATAAGAAAGTGAAAAGATAATTAAGATTAATCGTCGGATGCTTATGGTTAAGCAAGTTTATAATGATTTGAGAGATATCCGACGTATTGTTAGCTAGGCTCTCGCTTTTAATGAAACAGGGGGGAAGCAGCCAGGCCGCTTTTGCAAAATGACAAAGAAAAAATAGGTGAGTTTCAGTTTCAGGAATATTGCACCTGCAGCAATCCTTCTCAATATGAGTAGAGAACTGAGAACCTCTATCGCTAGTGGTGAGCGCACCCCTCAGCAATCTCCAAGCAAACGTCTTCACTCTGGGGATCATTTTGTTGCACTTCCAAACTCCCTTCAGGATTTCCTTTGTTGTGTCATGGACCTGTTCTAGTCTAAGAGTACTTGTATCAAAAAAGCCAAGACAGGCAAGTTTTGTATGTGGATTTGGTGCTACACTTTCCATTGGGGTTGGTTTCCATCAAAGAATGTCATCTTCCTCCGAAGGAATAACGTTAGTATTCCTAATGGCTTGGGCTACATTGTTGCTGAACAGGTTCTCTATAAGATTGATATTCCAGGTCTGAGTACTGGGCAACCAAAGTTGGTTAATTCTGGAAGGATAGTTGAAGCCTTGCTGTTGAATAATAAGATTGTCATAGATAGTTTCCCAGCCCGAAAACCAAGGTGTGCTCCAGATCGAAGAGTTGCCTCTACAAATTTGGTAATAAGAGTTATTGGTGAGAAGATGCCTGACTTTTAATATTGAGGACCAAAAGGCAGATTTTGGGGTATTTTTGTTTGCTCTCCAGATGGAGGAATTTGGAAAGTACTTAGCTCTGAGCACACTTTGCATGAAGGAGTTTGGATTTTTAGCTAATCTTCAGGCTGCTGAGAGGATAAGACCCATATTAGTGGCTTGCAGATTTCTAACCCCTAGGCCCCCATCAGGTTTGGGAGCACAAATATTGCTCCAAGCAGTTAAGCAGAGGGCTTTTTTGTTGGGCTCAGAGGATGATCCAGTCCACCAGAAAACTCTCATTATAGCCTGAAGTTTTTTGAGAAGCTTTTTTGAAAACAGCAGGTTAGACATGTAGTAAACAGGGATAGAAGATAGAACAGATTTTATAAGTTCTAGCCTAGCAGCATGGGAAAGGGAGATCGCCTTATAGGTGGAAAGTTTGGATTTGAATTTCTGTATTATGAAGTTATAAGCCTCACTTCTATTTCTGGCAGGCAGAATGAGTGGGTGACCTAAATGAGTGAAGTTTTCATCAATGGTTGGAACAGGAAAGATCTGGGTGATATTGCTAACAGTGGTTTGGTCAACCTTTTTGCTAAAAATAATGCCAGATTTAGACCAGTTAGGAGTTTGCCCAGAGATAGTACAAAAATCAAGAAGGATGCTTTTGATCATCTGTGCTTCCTGAATTGTTGCAGTCCCACAAACCAGAAGATCATCAGCAAAGAGTAAAGAATGAATTGGAGGGCATTGGGGCCCCAGAGAGATTCCAGTGAGATCTACTTTGGCCAAAGCCTCTGACAGCATGATGGACAACTCATTAATGCCAAGGATAAACAGGTAAGGGGATAAGGGACAACCTTGTCTTATGCCTCTGGAGCTGGTAAATTTTGCATAGGCTTGCCCATTTATAATGACTGAAAAAACTGGAGAAGAGATACAAGCATGTACCATCTTGATGAAATTGGGGTGCAAGTTTTTCCTGGCCAAGGCTTTATAGATGAAATTCCATTCTATTCTATCAAAAGCTTTCGCAAGGTCTATTTTTAGCATAAAAGCCTTTGAATTCCAACTGGATAAATTGAAAGAGTGAGTGATTTCCTGAGCAATAATGATGTTATCACTAATTCTCCTTCCTTGTATAAAAGCTTGTTGGGAGGGATGAATATGGTCAGGGAGATGTGGCTTAAGTCTGTTAGCAAGACATTTGGAGATGATTTTGTAAACCACATTACACAGGCTGATGGGTCTGTAATCAGTGGGAACAGTAGGAATGAGTTTTTTGGGGATGAGAGCAATATGGGTATCACTGATATGATTAGGCAAAGTAGCCGTAACAAAGAAATTCCTAACCATGCTAGTAACATCAATCCAATCCCAGGTGGCAAGGTAAAACTCTACATTGAACCCATCAGGGCCAGGGGAAGCATTTCTTTTCATTTCATTTAGAACTTCCCAAATTTCATCTTTTTCAGGAACAGAGTAAGTAGGTTCATTGGGAATGTGATGGCTTGAGTGGGTAAAATCTTGGATATCATTGTTATTGGAAGAGGTGAAGATAGATCTAAAGTAAGAAACAAAGGTATTTGCTATCTGATCAGGCATGTGATGAGTTACATTTTGTTCATCTTTTATGGATAGGATCATATTCCTTCTTTTCCTTTTGGCAATAGCTGTGTGGAAAAAGGTAGTATTCCTATCACCATCTTTGACCCACAGTTTTTTTGCCCTTTGCAAGTTTGCATCATTCATCTTAGTAATAACTTCTTCATACCTTTCTACAAGTTTTCCTTCTTTCTGAAAATCCTGCTGGTCCAGGGGTTGTAGCTGAATCTTCTCAATTTCATTTTCCAGCTCCTTTAGCTCTTCCTGCAAAGGTTTTTTCTTCCTGCACCAAACTTTTAACTTTGAAGCAAGGTTGTTAGTTCTTTTAGTGAAAGAAGCATTGGAGTAGTCATTCCAGCACTTTTTAGTATAGGTCTGAAAATCTTCTTCTCTAAGCTACCAGTTTTCAAATTTGAAAGAATTCCTAGGTTTGCACAGTTTACCTTCAGTAGAGAGAAGAATGGGTGCATGATCACTAAAAGTGTGCATAAGAGGCATATTGTAAACATTTGAAACAGGATAAACTGAGCACCATTCATGGTTAACTAGACATCTATCTAGTCTTTGAAAAAGAGGTTTTGAGGAGAAGCGACGGTTTGTCCAAGTGTAAGCAGGACCAGAAAACCCAATATCAAACAAACCACAACTTTTAACAAACGAACGAAAAGCAAACATACGATTGTAATTTACATTAGGGGTGATTTTGTCTGAGTCATACAGAAGATCATTCATGTCACCAATACATAGAAAGGGGAGGTTGCTATTATAATACACAAAGTGAGCAACCTATTGCCAGATAGTACTAGTAGTACGGTGGTAGGGATCGCCATAAATACAGACAAGGCCAAATTTCTGGTTTTTGGCGCAATCCATAACTAGAGCTAATACTAGATTACTAGAGTGCAGGTGCAAATCAACATCTACTTCATCTGACCACATCATCCAAAGACCCCCAGCTTTCCTCTGAGATGGCACTACAATGCAATCATTCATATTAAATCTAGAGAAAATGTTAGTAGCAGTGAATTTAGAGTTTTTTGTTTCAGAGATGAATATTACCTGAGGTTTTGTTGCAGCTACCATTCGAGCAAGATGGCAAAGCTTAGGACTGCCAAGGGTCTTGCCCACCCCTTGGCAGTTCCAAGCTAAGGCTTTCATGGCGCCTTAAAGGCTGGCGCCGATGCCTGATGAGCTGAAGATTCCTCCTGAGCCAGATAGACCTGTAAATTGTTCTCATTACCTGGAGAAGCTGTTGTAGATTGATCCTCGCGTCGAGCATCGAGGTGTCCGTCGGGGCTAGGAGCATAATGAGGAGTATAGCAAGCCACGTAGGGCTCGCTAAGCTCTTGAGGAGGAGAGAACGCGCCCCGGCGAGAATCCTTAGAACCCTCTAAAGCAGGCGAGCTCGACGAGAGTGGCCTTGGGTCGAAGTCGGCAGTGTCTCCAGAGCCTGAGACTTGAGATCTGCGAGTCGGAGAAGAGTTGGGAAGCAGAGTTCTTCCCAGAGCAGAGCTATTGTTCCTGCACACATCATTGCTAGTGCCCACGCCCAAGGCTGTTTGAGCACGGATCCAAACGGCAGCACTAGGGCGATTGAGATTAAATCCCAAAGGAGATCGGAGCTGAGCTCTAGCTTGAGGTGGCTGGTTCTTATCCCAGCGAGACCTTCGTGGACGACCCCGAGTCTTTGGATCGGCGGCGCCCCATTGGATAGAGGATGGATTGGGGAGAGTTGTTGGAGATCCTCCATCGATATATGTACCTACGACAGATCGATGTTGATCTCTGGCCTCCAGGCGTCCTTGTCCTTCTTGAAGCTCATCCCCGCCCGCCTGCTGCGAAAAGTTGGTGTGCATATCTCCTCCTCAAACCTTCCTCCAGGCCTCCCCATTGCTCCCTGCTGGCCGGCCGGAGGCGTGCCTCCGACCAGGCCCTCTTCATATCTTCGAATAGCTTCTCCACTAAGCCTCTGAGTAGAGCCTCCTGCGAGGGGGTGGGATCCTCTTCTTTTTGGGGGTGGCTGATACTTCTCAGGGTGCTCTGGTCTGTCCTCGATCTGCCTCTTATTGATTCCCTCTTGGTGGAAGCAGTGTGAAAACGGTGAACGGCAGGGAGAAGGGAGGGACTGGGAAACATTATGCACTTCTTGTCCTTCATTGCTGGGGAGGTGTTCTTTCAGAGAGGCAAGCTGCAACTGGTGAGTAGTGTTCTCTTTCTGTGTAGTGCTCTCTGGAGAAGAAGAATGGGGCGTTGTAGACAGTTGATGTCTTGTTGCTTCAACATATAGAATTCCTTTCTGCTTATCTGGGCCAGGGATAGAAGAGGAATTTTTTTGTAGGCCTTGGCCTGGATCTGTGTACTGGCCCAAAACTGGTGCCTTTGGGGTCTGCATATTTTTTTCACCTGCCTGCCTTAAAAATTCAGCATCTTCTTCCACAGTGTACGGAAGACTCACATCAGTTCCCACCCTGTTCACCTGACTCTGCCTTGTATTTATTTCTATGTCCATCATCTGACATCTCTGTTGACCATCTTGTGTTTGATTAGCTGTATTGCACTCCATCTGCATTGCACCGCCCTCTATTAAGTTCACCTCTTCACGTGGCAGCTTGCTGGTAGACCCTCTCTCGACGTGTCCCCTTTGCATGTCACCTTGGCTCTGCAGCATGAAGGAAGGCCACGCGTCTCTGACTAAAACAGTGCCTTCGTCTACCTTCTGCTGCTTTCCTGAATCATCAACCTGCGTATTGCTATGAGCTTTGCAATGCATCCCTCTGCTTTTTTCTATCTGAATCAGCATCGCCATTGGAGATAATTCCTCTAACTCTTTATCTCTTCCTGAGTTAATGAACACATTGTTGAAAACGGAGAGCTCTCTGCTCTGGAATGTGCTAAATATAGGATTATCCTGCGACACTCTCTGCTTCACACCTTGTGGGATCTTATCTTCACTTATGATCCAAGCTCCATATCTCTGAAATGGAACTTGGTCAGGATCCTGATGAAGCTTTATCTGGTCTGTCACAATGCAATTTCTGAGATAGCAATTACTGATGGTGTGAAACATAACTCCACAAAACAAACAGATTCTTCCAACTTTTTCATAGTGTAGATAGGCTATTCCTTCCTGCATTGTCCCTAGCTTGAGTTTAATTCTGTCGGGTTGCATATAGTATGCCTGATTACTCCCCAGATATAGTCAGGATGACTAAAAAGCATATTATCCTTTAACTCATGGAATTCAGAGGGTGCTCCTATTATCTTCAGAATGTTTCTAAGAAGATCTACCGATCTGTTCCTCCAAGGAACACCATAGATTCTTATTGTAACATACACATACTTGAAACAGTACCTTGCCTTTCCTTTCTTGATCATGAAATCATTTTGCTCTTTCTCATAACCTTCTCCTTTATCATCAGCAAACTCAAATAAAAGTACGTCTAGACCCATCATCCAAGGTTGCTTCTTGAAAACCCACATGAGGGACTCGAAAGATGCAAAGGAGGCTTTGAAAACATACCTATCCACTTGAGTGATATCTCCATAATGCTGCCTCCAAGCTCTTCTCATCTGTTGCTGAACTGCCGTGAGAGATATATCTCTAGGAGGACCTCTCGTAGCTGCAAGTTTGAAATATAGACTGTGTTTACTATCCTGTAACTTGCAACTCTGACTCTGTTCTTGGTTCTCTGGCATCATAGATTGCATGGACATCTCCAACGAGGGGATCTTCGGGGCGTGGATCACCGGAGGGTAATGCGGAGCACTCGTGCTACCTCCTTGTCGAACAGGAGAGATGGGAGTGAGATCCATCCCTTCTCTAGCTGCAGCTTCCCAATCGGGAAGGCCACCGCTGTTTGCACCAATAAACTGCTGGTGAACGAACTGATCTGGAGTGGGAGTGGGAGGTTGGTGGAGATCTGGAGTTGTGGGTATGGTGGGATCAAGGGGGGGGGGGTGTTGAGGCGGATTCATGGTTGCAGAACTTGGTTAGAGATTGAAGGGGAGAGGAAAGGAGGTTAGAGGAGGAGCGGCATTACGCCATACGCCACTTTGGGCAGGCCTCCTCAGCTCCGCTAAAGTACTGGCATCGCTCCCTAAGAATGGGGATGCCATCCTACTCCTCTCCTCTCCTCTCACTTTCCTAGTACAACAGCCGTGGGAGTTTGACATTTGGGACGCATGTTGGAGTTTGAGCAACTGGCTAGCTAGCTTGTCCACCCACCTATCACCTACGGTGCTAGTTTTTTTTGAAGGGTCTACGGTGCTAGTGGCACAGCCTATCCATGGAGAAACCTGGCGAGACGTGCATGACTCTGTGCAATGGGACCACGAGTACTATGAGATTTCTTCAGTTAGCAGGGACAGGGAGCAACGTACATCCATCCCATAGACAGGAAACTCCCCCCTCCCAAGCCCGGTTCAAGTTCAAACTCCAGCTACCCTTCTCGTGTACTCCGCCTCCGTGTGTGAGCAGGGCCGGCCCTGAGGGGGTCAGGAGGGGCGGCCGCCCCGGGCCCCCAAGACCAAGGGGGCCCTAATTCCCAACTAGCAGCGATGACGAAAGAACCCAATTGAACGCCATTGGAGCAGTTCGGAACTTCTGCGTTACGGTTGAGAGAAGCAAATGACGATGAAGGCACGAAGCGTTATGGCTGAAACCTGCCTGGGCCTTAGACCTCGTTTGTTGGATTGGGCTTTTTTTCACTTGGTTAGCTTCTCCCATTAGTTATCAGCTATATATACGAATGCATAATGTCCCCTCAAAAAAAAAACGAATGCATAATGGGGTAGGGCCCATGAGGTTGTCCATGGCCGGTTAGTCAGTTACCGATCCAGGTTATGCAATGCACAGTCGACGCAAATTTTCTTACGCTCGGACAAAAAATCGACGCCCATTTTCTTGCTAAAAAGGTGTCTTGATTTTTATTATAGTTATTATATTTAATGCGTTATGTATAATTAATAATCCCTTTGTCCGGGCTTATAAATCATGCGCACATCACTAGGTTGTCAATTTGAACTATGTAATACATAAATTATATAACAAAACTTAAATATTAAAAATATAACATCTAAAGCTTCCGATGATATATTTTTGTCATGTATACCCATGCCCGTGTCTACCTAATGTTAAGTTGGTCAAATTAACGACCTAGGACTACATGTAGGACTAATTCATCGAGACAGAGGTAGCAAATATTGGCTTTATAAGTAATTCATCGGGTCAGAGTTTGGGTCGAAATATTGGAGGTAGTAAAATTTAGTCTACAATTATATAAAATATTTATTGATAATTTAAGTTTACACCTACAAATTATTATTTTTTACAAATAATGCATCGAATATACTTTGCGTATTTATTTGAAAGATTTATTATACCACAAATATTAATTATTGTTTTGCTGGAAGGGTCCCAAAATCTGAACTTTGCCTCGGGCCCGTAAAATCTTAGGACCGGACTTGTGTGTCAGTCGTCCGTCGATGGAAGGAAGCAGAGACATTTCTACGTCAGTGATGACTCGGCGTCTAGTCGTCCGGCCACGTGTTTGGAATAAAACAGTATTTACCCTGTTAGGTAGGAGTAGTACCTGGACTAAACGCTGCTGTCAATTTCACAAAATCTACATGCAACGATGCAAGCCTCAATCAACGATCACAAACGTACTACGTGCCTGTCGATTTCTCCAACAGTGTCAATAATATCATCTACTATCCTCTTACGTGTAACAAACCCGGCGCTTGTCATTGGATATTACCGCAAAACAGCATTGTTCACTCACGAGCACCGCCCTTTGTCTCCACATGAGAAACGGGGAGGAAACGACACGACGAAGAAAAATCGAGATATACACGGAAAAGGAAAATGTGTTCTTTTATGTACTTTTTTATACCAACTTGTAAAATAAAGTTGGAATAGGATACTCCCGATCCAAACCAAGGGTCCCTTTGATTTGTTCATGATCGAAAACGAAGAGGCAGAGACGGCGGCTAAGAAAACCTCATCTATGTTCCGTTTCCTTCCTGGTGACATCATCGGTCCCTTCCAGCTTCGGTGGTCTTGAAGGTGTGACCGACCACGGCATCTTGTTGGGGGTGTGAAGAGCATGGAGAGATGTATATATGTGTCTCTTTGGATATGGGACCATGAGTACGAGATTACTTCAGTTAGCAGGGAGCACAGGATCACAGGACAGGAACTCCCCACCCCCAAGCCCGGTTTAAACTCCTGCTACCCCCAAGCCAGGATGCAGATATTAGATATTTTCAGGTCAGTGATGACCCAGGCGTCCGATCGTCTCTGATTTCATAGACTAAACCAAGTGGTACTGAAAATGACCTAACTAGCTCGTCCTTGATTCATATATTTGCCCGGTTTCACTGTTGGAAATCACGAGTAGTAGATTTTTCTCTGTCAAAGGTGAGAGGAAATATCCCGCCACGTACGTCGTAGTGCCTGGACTGCACACTGCGCCCACAATATATAAACGTAGTCCTCGGTGATAGACACAGCTTTTGTACGTGCACGTCGGTTTCTTCAACAGTGCTAAACAATTGCATGTGTTAGAAGAGTCAAAATAATGTCCTCTTGGCCTTGTTGGGTGTAACAAGCCCGACGCTTCCCATTGGCCGCTGTCGCAAAGCAATATTGTTCCCTGCCCTGACGGGCGCACCTTTTGTCTCCACATGAGAAACGGAAATGAAACGACAAGAACACGAAGAAAAATTGGGATAGACACGAAGACGGAAAAGTTGCTCTTTGCCCAATTTTTTATGCCAACATGTAAAATAAAGTTGGAATAGAATAATATTGTTAAAAGAGCAGTTGGAATACTGTACTATCAATCCGAATTAATCATGGTCTAGCTACAAACTCCAGAGAGTGAATTCCACTGTTTTGTGTATTCTTGAAGAAAAAAATCAACTACTTTACAAGACTTAAAAACATTCTGTGCATGTTTTACCGGAATTAAAGGGAATTATTCCTCACATTACTAGCTTACATGGGTTCTGAATCTGGAGGGATTTTAAGATTACATCATGTGGAATATATGTGTACTTGGCCGCAAAATGAGCTTAATTTTCTTGACTACAACAACAAAGGCTCGACCATGTCTTTTCGGTAAAAAAAAATTTAGCTCATACTCCCTTCTTCCGTAAATAAGCGTACTTCTAACTTTTGCTTAAGTCAAATTTTATAAAATTTGACCGACTTTATAGATAAATATAGTAATATATTTTACATCAAATTGACATATTATGAAATTAAATTTGAAAACGAATCTAATGATAACAATTTAGTGTCAACATTATTGCTATGTTTTCCTATAAAGTTATTCAAATTTTACCAAGTTTGACTTAGCTACATGGGTTCTGAATCGGGGGGGTGTTAACATTACATCATGTGGAATATATGTGTACTTGGCCGCAAAATGAGCTTAATTTTCTTGACTACAACAACAAAGGCTCGACCATGTCTTTGCCGTAAAAAAAATATTTAGTTCATAGTCTCGAGGATTACTCCCTTCATTGTCTGTACATGGTGCCATCGTTTTCCGTATTTTTTATTGCAAAATTTCACCGATCTATTAATAATCATCAACAACAGTACAAAGAGAACTAAAAGTAATAAAAATTACAAATAACAAATAGGTCATTGGACAATCTAGCGACGACTACAAACACCGTATTTTTTGAATTTAAACATTTGTTCGATAGATAATATATGAGAAATGTGTCACACATTTTGTACAACCAAAACAACTTCTTGAATAAGGAAAATTCATTGGTGTAATTTTTTGTCACGTACATCTCACATCTTGTTGGTCACGCTCAAACCTCATAACACATGTGCTCCATGTAAATAGGGACGGGGAGAGTAATATTGTGCTCTCCCCTGACCACTTATCTACTTGCCGCAGGACGTGCACGCATGTCGCGCGGTGCGCATCGGTGGATCTGGCCGACAGGTGGGATCTAGGGAGGCGGAAGCTCCGAGCGAGGGCCACTTGCCCGCGATGGCGAGTGATACATTCGATTCGATTTTACGGATGTAATATAGTATTTTTTTCTAAAAGATCTAGATTTATAGAACCTTATGGTAGGTTAAAGAAGCGTCTCCAAGACTTGCTAGTTTGCTTCAATCTTTGTTTACTAGACCTTTTCAGTTTGCTTTGTTATCGGGATTGAATCAATGAATGAAGATAGACCAGGGTTGAGGTTTCACCTGCAGCTATGCATGCATATGGGATAAAAATAATAATAAGCATATTCATATGTAAATAATAATATAGATAGAATTTGTGGACAACAAATCCGTAAAAAGAAAAGCCCATGCGAGTCACACACACATAGCATAAAGTCTCTTGGTCCAACCGTTATACCATCTCTTGGTCCAACCATTATACCATGAAGTATAAGGGAAAAAATGTGAGTGGTTCCCGAGAGAAAGCGAGGTTTATTGCTACGAGGTTTGGACTTGTTGACATTTCCTATGCCAGGACTGTTCACATAGTTTTAAAACCAGACCGGTTTGGTGGTTTAAACAGAAACAACCTAAACTGATGGACTCACCGATTTTTTAAGAGGCACCGGTCCAAACAACAAAAAACGGAAAAAGATGTTTACTAGAGGAATCGAACTCTTGAACCTTATGTTAGGCATACATAACAACACATAAAGTCTAATACCACTTGGACACGCTATGTTTTTGTGATTACATATTAAAATATACATTATATATATATATTTTATGGTCATTTTGTTGCTTAATTTTGATAAAAATTAGAGTTTTTATCGTCATCGAACCAAATGAACCAGTGGTCTGACCAGTAAACTAGTGAACAAGTCGCCTCCTCGATTCACTGATCGGTCCGATTTTTAAAACTATGAATGCCCTAGTCCTCTCATCTCTCTTTCCTACTACTGTTACAGCCGTGGGAGTTTGACATTTGAGACACACGTTGGAGTGTGAACAACTGGCTAGCTTGTCCACCCACCTATATGATGCTAGTGGCACAGCCTATCCATGGAGAAACCTGGCGAGATGTGCGTGTGCGATGGGACCACGAGTAGTAGGAGATTTCTTCGGTTAGCAGGGACAGGGAGCAACGTACATCCATCCCATAGACAGGAAAGAGTAAAATCCATCAGTGGTACTTAAACTTGGCACCTCTTTTCGATACGGTCATCGATCTTAGAAATACGTAATTTACGGTTACTAAATACGACGGCTGCTTCATTGTGGTCACTGGGCTTTAATACAACAATGTATTTACCGACGTGGCACTGAGTGGACCCCATCTGCCAGCCCCTTTAGCACTAATTAGAGATTATTTTCAAATAATGAAAAATAGCAGGGCCAATTCGAAAAAATGCAAGAGAATCCCACTGCCGCTCCATCCCTCCGCCGCCGCGGGCGTTGCGGGACGCCGATGGCCACCGCTGCAGAGGAACTAGGCAGGGAGGGAACGGCCAGACCACTGTGATGGCTTTGACCTTCAGCTCCCACGTCGTGTGGCACCTCCCTCTTGCCTCGTCGGCGCGCGCCCGGCTCCAGCAGCCTCCACCTTCCTCTGCATCTGCGGCCTGGGGGCCAGGAGCAGTCGACGTCGATGCCCGTGAGCGGCGGCGTACAGCCGTTGGCGACAAGCACGGTGGTCGGTGGATCTGAGCATCCCTTCCTAGATTGATTCGCTGGAGGGCCGATGCGTCAGTTCGTAGATTGATTCGATTCATTCCCTAGCAGCAGCCAGCAGGCGACGCGGCGGCGGCACCGTCCCCATCTCGCCGTATCCTGGATCAGAAGAACAACCGCACCGAAGGCTGCTGCTACTCCTAGCCTGCAAGATGCAACTGTTCGTTATTGATCCGTTCAATATTGATTACCATGAGCTTTGATCTGTTCTTGTCTAGCTTGAAAGTGCACTGTTCAGTTTTGTTGCCATTTTCTCGATATGTCCTGTGACCTTGTGCGAATTCTTGCTGATTACCAAGATAACATGGGAACCAAACGCCCACCCCTAAGTGGGGTAATCCTCTCTGTTAGTTGCTAATCATGCTGACATGTGGACCTCTTTTTCTGATTAAATTCCGAACATGATGTTTGCAAAAAGGCTGGTGGAGGGCATGTGGCAAATAATTTGGTCAAGGGGCTTTTTATAAAAAAACATATCTATAGGCCGGTCAAAGCTCGCCACGTAGAAAAATACGATGTTATATAAAAACCCAGTGACTGTAATGAAATAACCACCGTATTTAATGACCATAAATCACGTATTTCTAAGGTCGATAATCGTATTAAAAAAGGACTCCAAGTTTAGGTACCATTGATGGATTTTACTCGACAGGAAACTCCCTCCAAGCCCGGTTCAAACTCCAGCTACCCTTCTTGTGTACTCGATCCGCCCGCGTGTCAGTTTGGACGGATGCAGATATTACTCCGATATTTCCACGTCAGTGATGACTCGGCGTCCGATCGTCTCTGGTTTCAGAATAAACCAAAGTGCTAGTACTGAAAATGACCTAACTCGTCCTTGATGCACATGCCCGGTTTCACTATTGGAGAGTAGATTTTTCTCTGTCTCAAACTGAGAGGAAATATCCCGTCACGTTACGTAGTGCCTGGACCGAGAGCATCTCCACTAGCGTTTTTATGAGAGAGTTCCTGGGATGATTTTTACGTTCGGATGATAAAATTTTATTTAGTCTTTTTTATAAATAAAACGGGCAATTTGACTTATTTTATTTCAAAAAATACGAGAGAATTGACCAGTTCATTACGAGGAACAGGCCAAAAACCGATACAAATGCACTAATGTCGTCATGGAACACGACCACATTGGACACAACTACCATCGGCCGACATGGCCACCCACACGGAGCACACACACCACAAAGAAGAAAGGCCACCGTCGAGGTTGCCACCTAGCGTCATCGTCATCACTTCTCCGCGAGCAGCGACGCCGACTTCACCTTCAGTGACCCAAACAAAGCCTCGCATCAAGCGATGCCAGAACCCATGTCGGCACATGCCAATAGTCAGCCACACACACCAACGGCAGACAGCTCCGACTTTGACGACGAGCCTCCCGAGAGAAATATGTTGGGCTTGCGCCGACCGAGCCCTCTGCAAATACCAATGGCTGTCGGTCATCGTCACCGCATGGACGCTCCACCGCAGCTCCGACTCCACAGCAACACAACGAGCACAAAGAACCCATCGGACACGCCGGACAGACCGACTACCGAAGCCCGAACCGTGACCCAAGTTCAGCTCGACGCATCATCGTTGCCAAACTACACATCAACGCCCTTGAGGAGCTGCCTCAGCACCCATACGACGGCCCAACCGCCATCCACGAGTCTCCAAGCTCTAGTCGACCCCGAAAACGATGCCCCCAAGGAGGAGAAAGACGTGCAGCGCCTTCATCGTCCGATCCCGAGGATCTGAGGTTTCCCTCCGGAAAACTACAAACAAGGGAGGGAAGCCACAACGACGCTTCCAAGAAAGTCCCAGCACCCGCGGGTGTTGCCGCCACCGGTTCCAACCAACGGCGGAACAAGGATTTCTCCTCGGGAATCTCCAACACCTGCAATCCGAAGCGGCCAACTGTAGCTGCCACCAAACCTCCACTGCCGCCCAAAGGAAGACCCATCGGCGGCCACATCAGCCGAGAGCGCACCACCTCCTTGCCTCCTTGCCGCTACCGAGCCACGGAAGGTCCAGCAGCACCACCTCCCAAGCCATCCCCTGCCGCCATCACCAAACCCAGCAGGAGCCAGCCCCTACAGCAACCGCCACCAGCCACCACGCCCAGGGCAGGGCCCTCGATCGGGCTCGCATGACAGGTCCCAAGGCGACGACACAGCGAGGAGCCACGCTCCAGCAACAGCACCTCCGCCCCCGCTACTCCACCTCGCGCCGCCGTGACGGCCGAGCGGACAGTGCTGGCGTGGAGCACTTTGTTGGAAACCCCAAGAGCAAGGTGTGATGAGCACAACAGCAAGTCTTCCCTCATTAGAGACCAAGGTTATCGAACCATAAGGAGGGGGGAAACGTCACACAGGTGTTGCAAGCAATGCGGATACCTGCACAACACAAACTCAAGACTTTGCCCCAATGAATCAGTGAGGTTGTGACGAGGTTTGATTTCGTCAATGCCCATTGTTATGGACTTGGGTTTTGGAGAAGATGGGGATGCTGGAGATCGCGGAACGGTTAGCAAACAAGCAACACGGGACACGAGGTTTACCCAGGTTCAGGCCCCTGGAGGGAAAACCCTACTCCTGCTTGTCTGCTCTTGATTACGGCGGAACCGAAGATTACAGGGGTGCGCAGATTCGATCTGGCGTGGAGGTGTGTATGCGAAAGTATGAGAGAGAGAGATCTAGGTCGTGCCCTCCTAGCCTTTATATAGACTCAGGCAGGTCCCGGGCACAGACCTAGTCGGTTACAGGTTCTAGGGTTTTACCCCTTTGAATTTCCTATCTACTCTAGTCTTGCTCTCCAAGGATCCGAAAGGCGTCATGGGCCTTGGCCACCCGAAAATCTTCATGGGCCGGCGTACATTTGCTGTGGGCCTTCCTTGGGCTGGACCAGGTATGCTGAGATCATGTACTCGCGGGGTATAACCATGTCAGTAGCCCCCGAATGATCAGTCGAATCGTAGATTCGGCTGAGGACTCTTCAATCCTTCGGGTGTAACTCTATCTTTCAAGAGTACATGTGTAGGGATTGTTGATGCGTGTGCCTGACTCACCCGACGGATCAGGGTCAGTTAACCGTCTTAGGACGAAACAACACGATCTTCTTCAGGTTCGAGTCCCTCAACTCGGAGCTGGAACATATGCTGGCGTAATTCGACTCAGGCCGCAGAGGACTTACAGGAGTGGAATTCCAGTAAATTTAATTGATGTACCCAACGCGTCCGTCGGGATTTTTCATCGCGCCTGTTGGCACAGGTTTTTACTAGCAGAGCGCAGTCGTGTGCGTTGCCAGGCCATCAGATGATATATGTAGGTCTTATCTTTGTGTCGCAGACACAACATCCGAATATTTATCACCGCGGAGGTGTTTCGGGTGGCCAAGGAGAACGTTGCTCACTTAGTGCTTAGTTGGGGTAGAGTTGCCGAAAAGTTTTTGCATGCTGATCCGAAAGATCCCAGTCGAAGAATTCATAGGGTGCGCGACCAGCGCTCCCTATGGGAGTAGCCCCCAAGTGTCTGTTCGACTCGTAGACTCAAGCGGAGACTTTTATTCAGGCGTTGTTCAGTGTTAAGTCCGCAGGACACAAAAAATTTCGGATGCTTAAATCCATCCTCCCTATGGGAGTAGCCCCCGAGTCCGTAGTGGAGTTGTAGACTCGACGTAGGACTCGAAGAAATATTTCGCTTCTATTCATTTTTTGGGTGCGCGGCCAGCGCTCCTGATAGGAGTAGCCCCCGAGTAATTAGTCGAATCGTAGATTCGAATGAGTACTCTTAGCTTTGAACCCAAAGAAATTATAGCTGTTGCTAGTATAGCTTTTGATGACGTCAGTGCTGACGATCGATGACCTCAAGCGTCTGCTGCGCCAGAGATGACTTGACTGGACGAACATGGGTCCTACTTTCTGACCTTGAATTGACCGGTCACGCGCGGCGTGGAGATAATTACGGTGTCGCCTCGATTTCCGCGCGTAGTGGATGGCGTGTTATCGACGGTTCGTTGCGATGCTGACACGTGTATGGCCAGATCCTGCCGTTGGCGTTAGGTCTTCTCGATGGATGGTTGCCATGCGTCGTCTTCGTCGTTATAATCATTGGGGAAAACTTCAGTTTGTTTTCACCGCATCTATTCTCGTTTTCACTGCTTCCTTGTGCTCTGAGAGTTCTTGCTGCACGCTGGAATATCCCTTCACATTTCCTTCTTCCCTCCTGCGCTCTCACCACCGGTGCCGCCGTACTGCGATGGGGAAACCGAAGAAGTCTTCATCTGCGGCTGGTACCAGCGCTGCTGGAGGGAAGAAAGGTGCCACCGCTACCCGTGTCACCGACGGTGGCTGGCGGCGATCGGAGACGCGGGAGAGTGATCTCCGTAAACTTCGCGAGCGGGGCTTGATCCCGCAGGATAGGGATGCCGTCAAACTCCCAGGTAATGAGGTAATCCCCCGTCCCCCCGCTGGGTATCGGGTTATGTTCCTCGCCTTCGTTATTCGCGGATTTTCCTTCCCATTCCACGACTTCCTTCGTGGGCTGCTCTTTCTCTACGGTATCCAACTGCATCATCTTTCCCCCAATTCTCTTCTTCACATTGCTTGTTTTATCACTTTCTGCGAGTGCTGGCTCGGTATCGAGCCGCACTTTGGCCTCTTCCGGAAACTCTATTCCGTGAAGAGGCAATCTGGTTCGGATGGTGTGTATCCCATTGGGGGTTGCATCATCTCCCTCAAGCCCAATCTGCTTTTCTTTTCTTTTTCCATGTCCGAATCTGTCCAGTACTGGCGGAGGCGATGGTTTTACATTCGCGACTCCACAATGGCTGGGCAGCATTTTGGCCTTGCTCCTTTCGACTCCTCCCAAATAATCGAGCCAAAGAGGTCCTGGAAAAACCAGATCTTAGATGGCGAGGTAGCGGAGATAGAGGCTCTCCACCGTCGAGTGGAGGATCTCCAGTTGATTCCGGAGAAGGAAGTGAACGGTGTGGATATTATCCGCACGTTTCTTGAGTGTCGGGTGCAGCCCCTCCAGGCTAGGGCGCACCCGATGTTTCTTTATGCTGGGCGTCGTGATCCGACGAGGGTTTCGGCCGAGAAGCTCTCCCAGGGAGATCTCGACAGGGCCCTTCGTACGCTGCTGAAGTACAAGGCTGGAGAGGATATCCCGGGGAAGTCGCTGACTCCTCCGTTTTCTTCTATGCTTGCCGTTCCACAGGTGTAGATTCGTGCGCGTAGCACTATTTTCGACGGCATTTGTATTTCCCTTTGTTTGCTAACAAAGTTTCTTCTTTTGTGCAGAGCTTCAAAGTGCCGGGTATGGCGCCTCCATTACCCGAAATATTTCCGGATGCTCCGGATAATGATGTGGTGGATTCCATGTCTGAGTTGCCGTCGGCACGATCTCTGGCTAAAGAGGCCAACGACTCGAGCGAGGACCACACTCGCAAACGATCACGGAGCTCCAGCGAGTCTTCGGATGCCTCGACTCCTCCGACTCCTAGGAACCCTCTGTGCCTTGAGCGTCACACTGACGGGCATGGAGGTTCTTCCTCTCCCATTCCTGCTCTTCCCCTGCGGGCTGTAGCGCCGCACCCGCCAGCGAAGCGGAACAAGGAAGAAAAGAAGGAAGATAAGAAGTAAGAGAAGAAAGAGGAGAAGAGAGCCCGAAGGACCCCTCCTGTCTTCAACCTGAGCTCACTGGACTCGTAAGTTTGTACTGCTTTTCCTTTGTTGTTGATTTTGTACTTGTGCTAATTTTTCCTTGTGCATGCACTCTTCCCACGACTCCTCCAGCGATGGTGCTCGGGAGATGATGGGAGAGTCGAAAGTTGCATCTCCTCCTCCTCAGATGGTGGCTACCTCTGAAGGTGCTGCGCCTGTCCCTTCTCCGCAGGAGATTCAGGTGGTTGCGCCTCAGAAGGCTGCGGGCGGGCCTTCGGAGTCGCCATCAGATCATGTAAGTAGTTCTGTCTCCTGCCACGGGGGGAGCCCCCGAGCATCTGTAAGAGAGTTTTCTTGTCTTGTTCTTTCTTCGAGTCTCGGGGGGAGCCCCCGAGCGTTTTCATGTGTGTATTTTGCTTCTGTTCTTTTCTGTTGGGCGTAGCCCCCGAGTCCTTTTCCTGACTGGTAGGTCTTCTTCCTGCAGCCTTTTGTGCAGGACGCCAAGCGATTGGTGCAGGAGCACCTGGTGCTGGAGGCCAGCCTCCAACAGCTTCGAGGTACTTTTATGCCTTGATGCTTCTTTCTTCTTGTATTCTTGTCTTGTTATCTGACGCTTGTATTATTTGAATGCAGAGGAGCATAACACTTCCCTCCATGAGATTGATGCTCTCAAAAAGAGCCTCGGTCAAGCGGAGAAGAAGGCCGAGGTCGCCACTGGTGCGAAAGAGCGCCTCGAGCTGGAGCTAGCTACTGCGGCCGAGGCTAAGGAGCGCCTGCAGCAGGAGGCCACGGACCGCGAGGAGCAGCTTGCCACTGCTGCGACTGCGCGTGAAAGAGAGGTGGCTGGCAAGCTCATGGCGGCTGCCAAGGCTATCTCGGGTGAGTATCTTCACTTGCATCTTTTTTTTTGGTTTTCTTGTCTTTCTTCTACGGTGCTTTGTTCATTCCTTTTATTTATGGTCTCAGATGCCGCGGGAATCGAGTTTGATCGTGGAGCTCTGGAGCACGGGAGTGCTCTAGATGATGCTACTGCAGCGGTCGAAGATCGCTGCAGCACCGTCGTCAGCTCACTCGCCAAGGCCAAGGAGGTCCTTGGCCGCTTCTACAAGGAGCTTGTCCCTAAGGGCGTGGCCCTTGATGATGTTGACGCCCTGGCGGAGGCATTGTCAGCCGAAGCGCCTGTGGCGTACAAGTGCAAGCAGAAGGGCATCGGCGCATCTGTCGGACTGGCGATGGATTTAGCGGCTGGAGCGGAGCTGGACCTTCCCCAGATCACCTCCCGGATGCCGACGACTGCGGATGGATCCGAGGTAGCCTTCGCTACCTATTCTGCTCGCTGTAAGCGATATGGGCCAAAGTTGATTGATCTGCTGGCCGAGTACGCGCTACGGCAGCAGGGGAAGCCAAGGCGAGGCAATCCGGCTCCGAGGCTACTCAGGGTGCCGCATCTTAGGCGTTGTAGCTGTAGGATAGTTGTAGTCTTCTTTTGTTGTAATTATGTTGATGAACAAATCCCTGTGCCACGTAGTGGCTTTTTATTCACGTAATGAATTTGTTGAGTTGTGTTCTTCTCCGTCTGAGTGTTTATGTCTTTTGCCTTTCTGCTGCTCTAGGGTCCTTCGGGTGCTGATCCCGTTGACACCTCGCCTGCTGCGCGGCTGCGGCCATCTTTGGATGATTCATCGCAGCTTGCTTTTCTTTGAGACCGTGTTCGTAGTCTCGAGAAGGAGTTGCTTGGGGTGCATGGCCATGCCAACGTTTGGAAGTCCAAGGCGGATCGCGGTGCAACCAGAGAGGAGTACTTGATGGCGGAATTGCTTCGACTGTCTGAGCAGCTTCAATGTAAGTTTTTCTTCCGGAGCTGCTGCTCATTTCTTCGGATGCGCCTGCTGGCCTTGCGTCTTACTTTTGTGCGAGTATCGTACGTGCTAACCTTGCTCCAAGGGAGGAGAAAGAGCGTGTTGCTGTTCGGGTCAATTGTTTGACTCAGTAGGACATGGAAACCGGCGGGTTCTTCTGGATGGATCGCGACCGTGCTATGGTCCTTGTGACGGTGCAAGATCGTGTTCACCAAGTTTCGCGGGTGCTTCATCAGGTGCAGACGTCGCTTGCGTCGGTGCTGCATGTTATGTTTCCGCTGGATGCCGCGCCAACAAACCTTGCTGGTCTTCTGTCGAAGTTTCGGAACGTGAATAATGTCAAGGAGTTGGTGCGGCACCAGCTCATCGCAGGAGTGAAGGCTGCTTTGTCCCTTGTGAGGCTGCACCGCCCTGATGTAGATTTGTCTGCTGTAGTGGCTGGGCCACCTCTTCGGCCGGATGGTGGCGAGTGGGATATGCGTCCGTATTATGCGGCTGTAAGGCAGTATGCCGAATAGGTCGTAGATTTGTTTGAGCAACGTGCTCAAGTTATTCTTCAGAATAGGTAGTACCTGTAAAAGAGATAGATGTAAAATTTGTATGTATTTGTCTGGGCGTGTTTTGCCCTTTTGTTATAAAGATGTAGTTGTTGTTTGAGCACGTAGTGCTTTGTTTGCATACATGTCCTTTTCGTTAGCCTGACGTGGTCAGCTACTCAGGTATACACGTGTTATTCTCAGTCGATGAGATCGTGAGGTGGAAGGAGCCTCCGAGTGCGTTTGTAGCATGAAGTAAAGGTGTGAATAGTGAAACAAAATTTTGGGGCGAGACACTTAGCTTTATTTATATCGTAATGGAGGAAGTACATTGTTCGGCTGAGTAGCCTTATTGAAAGTAAAGGGGTAGGTAGCTAGGGGTAGAATCGTTGCAAGTGCGCGATGTTCCATGGGTTGGAGTATGCGACTCCAGACTCCACGTGCTTGAGGCGATAGGCGCCACCTGGGATGACTTTGGTGATGTAGGGTCCTTCCCATGGTGACTCGAATTTCTTCGGCCGCTCTTGCTTGAGTCGCAAGACGAGGTCTCCTTCGACGAAGGACCTTGGGCGCAACCGGCGGCTGTGGTAGTTGCGGAGGCTCTGATGGTACACCGCTGATCGAGCTGCTGCTACGTATCTTGCCTCGTCGAGTGTGTCGACGGCGTCTTCGAGTGCAGCCGTGGATTCGGCTTTGGTGTAAGCGACGACCCGGGGGGCCTGGTGGCGTACTTCGGCTGGTAGCACGGCTTCGGCTCCATGCACCATGAAGAACAACGTGTAGCCGGTGGAGCTGTTTGGCGTGGTGCGCAAGCTCCATAGGACGGATGGTAGCTGTTCCGTCCAGGCTCCGGCCTTTCGCTTGAGTGGGCTCATGAGGCGCTTCTTGATGCCAGCGCCGATTAGGCCGTTGGCCTTTTCCACCTGCCCATTCGTTTGCGGGTGAGCCACTGAGGCGTATGTGATGTTGATCCCGAGGCCTTCACAGAAGTCTTGGAATTCTTTGGAGATGAAGTTCGATCCATTGTCGGTGATGATGTTGTGCGGTACGCCGAACCTGTAGACAATGGATTCAAATAACTTAACGGCGGTATTGCCCTTTTGGTTAGTGACCGGTGTGGCTTCGACCCATTTGGTGAATTTGTCGACTGCGACCAGGAGGTAGACGTGCCCCCCTTTTGAGGACTTTGGCAGTTTGCCGATCATGTCGAGACCCCATTGAGCAAAGGGCCAGGCTATAGGTATGGGCCTGAGTTCTGACCCGGGTGCGTGTGGTTTGTCGGCGAACCTTTGGTACCCCTTACATCTTCAGACGATGTCATTTGCATTGCTCATTGTAACTACCTCGGTGAATTACGCTCCTAGATTCAAGCCTGGATGAACGGAAATGGTCGAAATAGTACGGTGGGGCCCAAATGCCACTCACAGGTAGACCTTTCGGCCGTTCCAACCATTTCCAAATCATCGGGACTAGAACGGGCGGCGTAATAGGCAGGCGAAGGGATCAACTACATACACAAATGAGTATGTATGCAAGCCACCATACAACAGTACATCAGAGCCATTCCATCTAAAAAGAAAGGAAATATAGCAACGCCATACGGCAAGATCCAAATGTCCTAGATAGATATAATAGTTTAGGATATCTCCTCATACATCACACATCAGAGTATCAGGCGGAAGCGGCAAACAAGACCCGAGTACGGATAAGAAGCAAATCGGCATAAGATGCCCATTAAAATAAACACATCCCGCCCACAGATCTCATGGATCCCCGTTCCCGGAATCTCTACACCGAACGATCGTTGCCCACATCATCCGCCTCCTCCACCCAGTATCCATCTTGTGAGTGTACCTGTTCATCTGAATCAAATAATTTATCGTGTGAGACCCTAGGGGTACTCAGCAAGTCTTTATGCCTCTAAAGGGGACACAACCTGGGGTGACGCAATTGCAGCAAAAGATAAACCCTAACAATTCTATAGATACTCGCTAACCATCCGCCTAACCAAAAATAGACGGATGTCCGTGAATTAATGACAACAGTTATAACAGTAATATCATCAGATCCATCCTCCTCCTCGCTTACCAACGAGGAAGCGGACGAACAACCCCCCCATCCGTTGGCAATTTTATTAACCATTCCATGAGTGTTGCACTATTTACTAGTCAGTTACTTAGTCAAATTAAAGCGGTACTTTAGTTATGCTTGTCTATGATCGAGAAACTGTGCTCCAAGTCGTCCATAACCGCGGACACGGCTTTCATAAAGTTTTACCCTGCAGGGGTGCACAAATAGCAACACACACTCGATCAACCTCGGAAAAACGAAATCAAAACCCAACGAGGCCTTCACGACAAAGCAATCACAGGATTCAGAAATATTTCAGGGGGCCACCCCATTGAGTACACCCGCAACGAAGCTAGCTGACTCCGAGACGGACTCAAGGTTTGCGCCAGTGGCTGTAAACGACTGGGAACCCGAAAATGTGACCGGGCTTGTCGATACCGCGAAAACCCTCCGCTTACCTAAACAGTACAGGTGCTCCTCGCACAGTCGTAAATAAAGCAGTAAAGCATGGCATAAGTACAGGATCGTAAATAAAACCTCAAACTAGTTTGTGGCCCTAAGAAATAAGAATGAATCAAGCTCTGGCTCAGGGGGGTCCCATAAGCCTCCCGGATGTGGATAGCGCGGATATTCAAGGAACAGGCTTCAAGTACTCGGGGTCCTACGGGACACAAGTGAGCAGGAAAAACCAAATAGCAGATATTGCTCACCGGTGCCACTTTCATTAGTTATCCCATTACTACTCAGGTTAAGCTGTTTAGGTACCTCCTTATCCATCAGACACTCACATACCCTACACATGCTGTTCTACGACTCGCATGGCTCAAACAACTCCTATAGTAATGGCTCATTGGAAGGAGGAACAAGCTTCGGTGGGGTTTAAAAGTAAAGGCTATGCCATACTTGGGATTCAGTTTAATGCAATCGCGACTCAATGATGCAAGAATAAGATAGAGGCAATAGGTACTATATGTATGCAAGCATGTGGTAGTGCTTGCCTGGCAGCTCAGTTGAAGCGAGAGAAGGATCTGGGTAGTGCTCCTGGGTCTCTTGATATATCCCCTGCTCAGCGTCTATTCGAAGAAGAACCAAACAAGGGCCAACATAAATAAAGTGCACAGGCATATGAATAAGATGCGATAAGCAAACAATCATGCCATGATGAATGATGCACAATTTGCATGGCAATAAAGTAGCATGGCATGGGTGAGGTGAGAGAACAAGAATAAGTCATTTTATTGAGTTTTAATCATGTTTTATACTCAATTAAGTTGCTGTATACCTTATATTTATATGATGCATGCTGCAAAACAGAACATGGAATGCATAAACAGAAAGGTCTTGTCGAGCTGATCATTTTAGACATATCATTTGTTAAATTTGGAGTTATAAATCAAAAGTTATTAATTAATTAAGGTGAAGGGCATTTTCTTGTAATTTTAGTCAACTTGAAAAATTAAGTGTTCAAAATATATTTTGGATGGCATATTAGAAATCCTCACATTTTTCTGATTTGAAAACATATATTATTTGTATTATTTGGATTTATAATTTAAAAGTTAATTAAAACAGATTTGAATTTGAATTTAAATTAAATTTGCAAAGATTTGAATTAAAACAGATATCAGAAAACCTTTTTGTACTCAGGATGAGCTAGCCACAGACGCTGACGGGTGGGGCCAAGCTGACTCAGCAACACAGCGTGCAACACAGGCGTTTCTCACCGCGGGGCTCCCTAGCCCATGCGACTGACGAGCGGGCCCGACAGGAACTTCGGCCCCACGTGACAGTGAAGCCCCAGGGTGGACCACGTGGCGTCGCTAGGGGAGCGCGGGTTGATGCAACCAAAGCCCGGGAGCCTTTTTGCAAAAGGGCAACAGCCGCGTACAGGTGGGCCTAGAGGAGCGCGGGTTGACGGGATAAAAGGTTGGGGGGGCTAAGTGCAAAAAGGCCGCGGGTACTGTTTTTCTTCTCTGAACCCTGACGAAACTAACAGAGAACGGCGACGCGGCGCAGCAGGGCTCGAACCGGGGACCTAGGGCTCGCGCGCGGCGGGCGGAGCCACTGCGGTGGCTAGGGGTTGGTATCAGGAGAGGTGGGCGTGGCCTAGGTAGGGTTTTGCGCGGCGCGGAAACGAGCAGACGCTGCGCTCGCCGGCGCACAGAGCGTGCTCGATGAAATGCAAGGCGGCCCTAGACGACGATAGCGCGGCGGAGCATGTCCAGGAGGTCAGGCAGCTCACCGAGAGTGTGTCGGTGCGGTTGGATCGGCTCGAGATGCAGAGGATCGGCGTCGAGGCAGACGACCAGAGGATCTAGGGTTTGCGTCGGGCTCACGCTGGGGCAGCGGTTCTGGGGCTTCCTCTTCGCGGCTCCGTGTACGGGGCTGCTGCAGGGGGTCTCCTTGTACTCCTCGATCGCCTCCACGTCGCGCTCGTCGCCTGGTACGGTGTAGCCGAGAGGAGGCCGAGGGTGCCGGCGATGGTGTAGACGGTGGCGATGGAGAAGAAGGGAGGAGAGGGCAGGGCGCCCTTGGGGTAGATCTGGGGTAGCTGGGCGAGGCAGAGAGGTGGTGGGGATTAGATAAGGACGGGGGAAGGGGAGGGTGCCGTGGGGGAGGGGAAGGTGGCGTCGGCCACCTTTTCATTACCTCCTCACGTGCTCGGGCTGTGGCTCGGCATGGGCAGGGTGAGGGCAGGTGGGAGGCTTCCAGGTGGGGTCGACGTGAGGGCAAGGAGGCAGGGACAGGCTCGGGCTGGAGGGAACCCTATGGCATAGATAGAGAAAGAGAGGGGGAGGAGTAGCCTCGGTTTAGAGCTAGGGTAGGAGGGGAGAGGGGTATGTCTCGGGCTAGGGCTTGCTTGGGTGGGTAGATAGGTGGCATGGTGGGGCCAGCTAGGTGAGAGAGAGAGAGGCCGAGAGAGGGGTAGACTTAGGGTTTAGGTGAGAGGGGGATGTGAGGGTTAGGGTTAGATGGGGGTATGGTTAGAGAGGATGGAGTATGGTTAGATGGGTAGGTGATAGGGAGGATCTTAGCTAGAGGGTAAGAGAGAGAGATAGATGGAGTGGTTCCTTTTGACTAGATCAAGCATGATCAACACAAGCTCAAACAAGATAGCCAAAAGAGAGAAAAGGAGAAAAGGTGGTGATGGGGTAGATAAAGATGGTGATGAGGTTTAAGCAAGATCAAAATAGATCAAGCCCAAAAGAAGGGATAGAGATAGAGATAACCACTCAAGAATTCAAATAAAACCAAAAGATGACCAAAGTTGGTGATGGTTGCATGGCCCATGCAAATGCATAAAATGCTTGGTTTTATCTTGTGAAAACAAAATAATATCTCATGGCATTTATTTATTTGCATCCTCCCAAAGTTGGAGTAAGGGTCAAGCAAAAGGATTTGAATTAGATCCATCCTATCTCCCATGAGCTAGATTAAATACCAAAAGAAAATAGAATACAAGCTCATGGATAATGGAATGGTGGAATTATAAGGTGGTGAAAGAAAGGTGGTGGAGTGGAATAAAAGATATGCCCCCCAACTCAACTTGGGCATTTAAACAATATATCAAGAACCAAATACAATATCAAGAGGCAAATACAATTTACAATGCATATGAGAGAAGAACCAACACAAAAAGGGTTTTATATGATGCTCAAATGCAAGGTGGCATGATGACATGAGCATGATATAATGATGATGCAACAATTATATATATGAAGTAGCCATTATATTACTAAACCAAGTAGCATTACAGTTGTTAGACAAATGGGATGCTACAACTCTCCCCCACTAAACAGGAATCTCGCCCCGAGATTCTAGGAATAAGAAGAAGACTCAAAGAGGGTAGGGTAGTTGGCACGGAGTTCATCTTCACGCTCCCAAGTGGCTTCATCAACAGAATGGTGCGACCACTGCACCTTGCAGAACTTGATGGACTTGTTGCGAGTCCTTCTTTCTGCGACTTCCAGGATTTTTGTGGGGTGTTCTTGATAAGACAGGTCTTCTTGGAGATTGATTAGCTCATGATCCACGGTCCTGTCGGGATCCTTGAAGCACTTCTTGAGTTGAGAGATGTGGAAAACATCATGAACCTTGAGTTTTTCCGGGAGCTCAAGAGCATAAGCAACTTCTCCTCTTCTTCCACGGATTTTGAAAGGACCGATGTATCTAGGAGCCAGCTTTCCTTTGATACCAAAACGGTGTGTGCCTTTCATGGGAGTGACACGAATGTACACGAGATCACCAGGGACATACACCATGTCCGTGTGCTTCCTGTCATAATTGCTCTTCTGGCGAATTTGGGCAATCTTCAGATTTTCAAGAATGATATGCACCTTCTCCTCCGCTTGAGTTACAATGTCAGGGCCAAACCAAATTCTTTCTCCTGCACCTGACCAACCAATCGGAGTTCTGCATTTGCGGCCATAGAGAGCCTCAAATGGTGCCATCTTCAGACTTTTCTGGAAGTTGTTGTTGTAAGAGAATTCAGCATAAGGAAGACATTCTTCCCACTTCATGCCAAAAGAGATGACGCAAGCACGAAGCATATCCTCCAGAATCTGATTGATCCTTTCAACTTGTCCTTGCGACTGAGGGTGGTAAGCTGTGCTGAAGTTCAATTTTGTTCCCAAAGCATTTTGGAAACTTTCCCAGAACTTGGAAGTGAAGATGCTCCCACGGTCCGAACTGATCTCAAGCGGAACCCCATACAGAGAGACAATTCTGTTGATATAGAGCTCAGCCAACTGAATTCCAGAAATTGTTTCCTTGACGGGGAAGAAGTGAGCCACTTTAGAAAGCCTGTCAATGACAACAAAGATTGCATTGTTGCCCTTCTTCGACCTTGGAAAACCAGTGATGAAGTCCATCTCTACTTTCTCCCATTTCCATTCCGGAGGTTTCAATGGCTGTAGAAGACCGAAAGGTTTCTGATGGACAGCTTTCACTCTGCGACAGACATCACACTCCGAGACATACTTGGCACAATATCGTTTCAAACCCGGCCACCAATATTGTGTTTTCAAGTCCATGTACATCTTTGTGCTGCCATGGTGGATAGAAAGAACAGAATCGTGCGCCTCCTTGAGAACTTGCTCTCTCAAACCCGGGTAGTTCGGAACAAACATCCGGTGTTCAAAGAAAAGCGTGCCTTGATCATCGACGTGGAAGGACTCATACTTCGGAAGCTGAAGTTTGGAGATGATCTTTCTGGTGTGCGGATCACCAAGCTGACGAGAGCGAACCTTTTCTTCCAAGAGAGGGGTTGCTAGAAGGTTCAGGAGATACCCTTGTTCCACAATTTCAAGGTTGAGCTGACGGAATTCCTCGCACAAGAGAGGCTGTTGTTCTTCCATCATGAGGTTGTTGACATAAGCTTTGCGGCTGAGAGCATCGGCCATGACATTAGCTTTGCCCGGAGTGTAGTTGATGGTCAAATCAAAATCATTGATTGCTTCAATCCATCTCCTCTGCCGAAGGTTGAGATCAGGCTGTGTGAAGATATACTTCAAACTTTTGTGATCAGAAAAGATTTCACAACGGTTGCCAAGCAAGTAGTGCCTCCATAGCTTCAAAGCGAAGACAACTGCTGCGAGCTCGAGGTCATGTGTAGGATAGTTGATCTCATGCGTCTTCAACTGTCGAGAGGCATAAGCAACAACTTGTTTTTCTTGCATAAGGACCGCACCCAATCCTTGCAAAGAGGCCTCACAGAATATCTGGAAAGGCTTAGATGTGTCCGGAGGAACCAAGACTGGTGTGGAAGTGAGCTTCTCTTTGAGTGTCTCAAAGCTTGCTTGACATGCAGGAGTCCAAAGGTATTTCTGGCCTTTCTTGAGGAGATCGGTAAGAGGCTTCGCTATCTTCGAAAAGTTCTGAACGAAGCGACGACAATAACTAGCCAAACCAAGGAAGCTCCACACTTCTTTGACATTTACAGGAGGAAGCCATTCAACAATTGTCTTTACCGTTTCCGGGTTGACTGCAATGCCCTTGGCAGAGATGACGTGACCAAGATAGGTTACTTGAGGCAGCCAAAACTCACACTTTGAGAACTTGGCATACAAGCGGTTCTCGCGAAGCTTGTTTAGGACACACCGAAGGTGTTCTTCATGTTCTTCCTTTGACTTAGAATAGACTAAGATGTCATCCAGATAGACCACAACGAACTTATCAAGATACTCCATGAAAACCGAGTTCATGAGCCTCGAGAAGGTAGCAGGTGCGTTGGTGAGACCGAAAGACATGACCGTGTACTCATACAGGCCATAACGGGTGGTGAAAGCTGTTTTAGGCACATCTTCCTTGCGAATCTTGATTTGGTGATAACCACTTCTCAAGTCAAGCTTAGAGAACACCACAGCTCCAGCTAGCTGATCGAAGAGATCATTAATCCGCGGAAGGGGATATTTGTTCTTGATGGTTTTAGCATTGAGAGCCCGATAGTCAACACAAAGTCTATCAGTCCTGTCTCGCTTCTTCACAAAGATTGTTGGGCTACCCCAAGAAGAAGTACTATGTTGAATGAAACCCAACTTCTCTTGTTCATCAAGCTGACGTTTGAGTTCAGCCAACTCAGCAGGACCCATTTTATAAGGCCGCTTGGAGATAGGAGCCGTTCCAGGTTCAAGCTCAATTACAAACTCAACCTCACGATCCGGAGGCATACCCGGCAACTCTTCAGGAAAGACATCTGGGAACTCACAGACCACCGGAACACTCTGAATAGCTTCCATAGCATCATCATTCAGAGCCGCCAAAGAGAAAAGCTGGATAGCAGGAGTCAGACTTGGAGAATAGACTATATGGCCTTCAGGAATCTTCAGAGAAACCGAGCGTTCAGCACAATCAATCACAGCTGCATTTGCTGTCAACCAATCCATGCCCAAGATGACATCAATGTCAGAATTGCCCAGAACAATTAAGGATGCCGAGAACGAAGAGCCACCAATCTCAATTTGATTGCCATGGCTGATTTTAGAAGCTGCCATATTTGCTCCAGGAGAAAGGACCATTAACCGCTTAAGGAGAGGATCCAACGCTAACCCATTCTCATTTGCAAACTTGATAGAAACAAAAGAATGCGATGCACCAGAATCAAACAAAACTCGTGCAGGGACTGAGTTAACGGGAAGCATACCCATCACAACTCTAGGCGCATGCTCAGCTTGAGCGGCGTTGACACAGTTGGCACGGGCAACAGTAGACCCGGGCTTGGTGTTGATGTTGAGAGCTCGAGGTGGTGGTGCACGAACCAAAGGAGAGCTTGCCGCAGATCTTGGAGGTGGTGGAGGAAGAGCTTTGTTTTTCAACGGACAGTTCCAGTTTTGATGCCCAGAGTCTCCACACGTGAAACAAGCACCAGGTGGACGTGGAGCAACGTAGCCAGGGACTCCGCCAGGCGCTCCAGGGTAGTGGTGGTTGTAGCCCCTGGGAGCAGCAGTGAGGAAGTTTGGTGGCCTTGCCGCGTAGCTTGCAGGTCTTGGTGGAGCCGGGAGCGACGGTGGGGTGTTAGGAACCCAGACACGACGCTTAGAGGGAGCTGACATAGCTGAAGAGCTTGGTGCATCACGGTTGTGTTTCTTTGACTCCTCAAACACTTGCCTACTTGCTTCTTCCTGCAAAGCTGTATGCTGAAGTTCTAGAAAAGACGCCGGCCTTGCATGTGTGATTGCATATTTAATCGATGCATTGAGCCCTTGCCGGAACATCTTTTGCTTCTTCTTGTCATCAGAGATCTCATCGCCACCATAACGAGAAAGGTTCATGAAGTTCCTGATGTAGGTATTGACATTGTCATTTCCCTGCTTGAGGTTGATAAACACTTCCTTCATTCTCTCCATGACAATTCTTGACAGATACTGCTCTTTGAAGGCTCCAGTGAACTGTTCCCAAGTAGGCTGAAAACCAATGCATTTTGCCTTCAGGTAATTCTCCCACCATAGAGCTGCATCTCCCTTCAGAAGGTGAGTAGCACATTTTACCCATTCTTGCTCAGGAACATCAGCAGTCTCTAGTAGCCTTGACATCTCACGCAACCAATCATCAGCATCAAGTGGTTGATCAGAAACATCAAATTGGCGAGGGTTGAACTTCAGGAAGCTTTTGATGTCTCCTCGCTTGGGAGGTGGAGGTAGTGGAGCAAACTCATTCCTCCTGACACTTTCCTCAAAACGCTGCTGGTTCTGCTGCATTGCTGCCAAGGCATTGGCGATGTTTGACAACGCGGACCCCAGTTCAGGTGGTATGTCCTCATCAGAACGGCGTGGTGGAGCCATCCTGTGATTGATATAAAACACAAGTCAGTACTATAATGGAGAATAATAATAATCCAAAATAGTACCAAGATGGAATTACTCAAGATTAAAGGATACAATTTACTAAGATGATATTAAAATATCAACAAAGTTCAAAGCACCTAGAAGATATTAAGCATATCGCACACGACTGAAAAGGAGTGTGGTACACAGATATATCAAAGAAAAAAAATTCCGCAAATTTCGGCATTAAAATACCAGTCGATGCGCAAAATCACTTAATGAATCAAGATTAGTGACTCTACCAACTCAATATACAAAAGCGAATGATAAGAGTAGTGGTATGGTCGCGACTCCATCCCGCACTCAAATCATTACTCCGCACATGAATAAGTAGAACACATATCCTAACCCCTTCTTCTCACGATGAACCTAAAGATTGGTAACTACGGAAACGAACACCCCAAACAAGATAACGTCGGATAACAAAGAGTAAGACATATCGTGGCGGTATACAACGAATCAGATAGATCGCGTCGGTTTGCAAAAGCCTGTCGGTATGGAATGTACCAACAATTGATAACCAAAGGCCGATTAGATAACAACTTGGATGCAACAGATAGACAAGGAATTACACACACCCACACACACACACAACCTATGGTACTACAGAAACCCAGAACACGTGAATCCTAGTTTGAACTTTTAAGAAGAGGATTGAAAACGTTACACTTCCTTACCAGAAAAGGGTGGGTGGGTGGGTAAGAAGAAAAATGGAAGCAGTCCTACTCTCACGTTTTGTTTTTCCCTAGTATACATAACTACCAAAAATATTTGCTAGACTGACAACGACCATTTGGCTGAGACCCTGAAGGGCGGGATGACTCTGATACCAATTGTAACTACCTCGGTGAATTACGCTCCTAGATTCAAGCCTGGATGAACGGAAATGGTCGAAATAGTACGGTGGGGCCCAAATGCCACTCACAGGTAGACCTTTCGGCCGTTCCAACCATTTCCAAATCATCGGGACTAGAACGGGCGGCGTAATCGGCAGGCGAAGGGATCAACTACATACACAAATGAGTATGTATGCAAGCCACCATACAACAGTACATCAGAGCCATTCCATCTAAAAAGAAAGGAAATATAGCAACGCCATACGGCAAAATCCAAATGTCCTAGATAGATATAATAGTTTAGGATATCTCCTCATACATCACACATCAGAGTATCAGGCGGAAGCGGCAAACAAGATCCGAGTACGGATAAGAAGCAAATTGGCATAAGATGCCCATTAAAATAAACACATCCCGCCCACAGATCTCACGGATCCCCGTTCCCGGAATCTCTACACCGAACGATCGTTGCCCACATCATCCGCCTCCTCCACCCAGTATCCATCTTGTGAGTGTACCTGTTCATCTGAATCAAATAATTTATCGTGTGAGACCCTAGGGGTACTCAGCAAGTCTTTATGCCTCTAAAGGGGACACAACCTGGGGTGACGCAATTGCAGCAAAAGATAAACCCTAACAATTCTATAGATACTCGCTAACCATCCGCCTAACCAAAAATAGACGGATGTCCGTGAATTAATGACAACAGTTATAACAGTAATATCATCAGATCCATCCTCCTCCTCGCTTACCAACGAGGAAGCGGACGAACAACCCCCCCATCCGTTGGCAATTTTATTAACCATTCCATGAGTGTTGCACTATTTACTAGTCAGTTACTTAGTCAAATTAAAGCGGTACTTTAGTTATGCTTGTCTATGATCGAGAAACTGTGCTCCAAGTCGTCCATAACCGCGGACACGGCTTTCAGAAAGTTTTACCCTGTAGGGGTGCACAAATAGCAACACACACTCGATCAACCTCGGAAAAACCAAATCAAAACCCAACGAGGCCTTCACGACAAAGCAATCACAGGATTCAGAAATATTTCAGGGGGCCACCCCATTGAGTACACCCGCAACGAAGCTAGCTGACTCCGAGACGGACTCAAGGTTTGCGCCAGTGGCTGTAAACGACTGGGAACCCGAAAATGTGACTGGGCTTGTCGATACCGCGAAAACACTCCGCTTACCTAAACAGTACAGGTGCTCCTCGCACAGTCGTAAATAAAGCAGTAAAGCATGGCATAAGTACAGGATCGTAAATAAAACCTCAAACTAGTTTGTGGCCCCAAGAAATAAGAATGAATCAAGCTCTGGCTCAGGGGGGTCCCATAAGCCTCCCGGATGTGGATAGCGCGAATATTCAAGGAACAGGCTTCAAGTACTCGGGGTCCTACGGGACACAAGTGAGCAGGAAAAACCAAATAGCAGATATTGCTCACCGGTGCCACTTTCATTAGTTATCCCATTACTACTCAGGTTAAGCTGTTTAGGTACCTCCTTATCCATCAGACACTCACATACCCTACACATGCTGTTCTACGACTCGCATGGCTCAAACAACTCCTGTAGTAATGGCTCATTGGAAGGAGGAACAAGCTTCGGTGGGGTTTAAAAGTAAAGGCTATGCCATACTTGGGATTCAGTTTAATGCAATCGCGACTCAATGATGCAAGAATAAGATAGAGGCAATAGGTATTATATGTATGCAAGCATGTGGTAGTGCTTGCCTGGCAGCTCAGTTGAAGCGAGAGAAGGATCTGGGTAGTGCTCCTGGGTCTCTTGATATATCCCCTGCTCAGCGTCTATTCGAAGAAGAACCAAACAAGGGCCAACATAAATAAAGTGCACAAGCATATGAATAAGATGCGACAAGCAAACAATCATGCCATGATGAATGATGCACAATTTGCATGGCAATAAAGTAGCATAACATGGGTGAGGTGAGAGAACAAGAATAAGTCATTTTATTGAGTTTTAATCATGTTTTATACTCAATTAAGTTGCTGTATACCTTATATTTATATGCTGCATGCTGCAAAACAGAACATGGAATGCATAAACAGAAAGGTCTCGTCGAGCTGATCATTTTAGACATATCATTTGTTAAATTTGGAGTTATAAATCAAAAGTTATTAATTAATTAAGGTGAAGGGCATTTTCTTGTAATTTTAGTCAACTTGAAAAATTAAGTGTTCAAAATATATTTTGGATGGCATATTAGAAATCCTCACATTTTTCTGATTTGAAAACATATATTATTTGTATTATTTGGATTTATAATTTAAAAGTTAATTAAAACAGATTTGAATTTGAATTTAAATTAAATTTGCAAAGATTTGAATTAAAACAGATATCAGAAAACCTTTTTGTACTCAGGCTGAGCTAGCCACAGACGCTGACGGGTGGGGCCAAGCTGACTCAGCAACACAGCGTGCAACACAGGCGTTTCTCACCGCGGGGCTCCCTAGCCCATGCGACTGACGAGCGGGCCCGACAGGAACTTCGGCCCCACGTGACAGTGAAGCCCCAGGGTGGACCACGTGGCGTCGCTAGGGGAGCGCGGGTTGATGCAACCAAAGCCCGGGAGCCTTTTTGCAAAAGGGCAACAGCCGCGTACAGGTGGGCCTAGAGGAGCGCGGGTTAACGGGATAAAAGGTTGGGGGGCTAAGTGCAAAAAGGCTGCGGGTACTGTTTTTCTTCTCTGAACCCTGACGAAACTGACAGAGAACGGCGACGCGGCGCCGCAGGGCTCGAACCGGGGACCTAGGGCTCGCGCGCGGCGGGCGGAGCCACTGCGGTGGCTAGGGGTTGGTGTCAGGAGAGGTGGGCGTGGCCTAGGTAGGGTTTTGCGCGGCGCGGAAACGAGCAGACGCTGCGCTCGCCGGCGCACAGAGCGTGCTCGATGAAATGCAAGGCGGCCCTAGACGACGATAGCGCGACGGAGCATGTCCAGGAGGTCAGGCAGCTCACCGAGAGTGTGTCGGTGCGGTTGGATCGGCTCGAGATGCAGAGGATCGGCGTCGAGGCAGACGACCAGAGGATCTAGGGTTTGCGTCGGGCTCGCGCTGGGGCAGCGGTTCTGGGGCTTCCTCTTCGCGGCTCCGTGTACGGGGCTGCTGCAGGGGGTCTCCTTGTACTCCTCGATCGCCTTCACGTCGCGCTCGTCGCCTGGTACGGTGTAGCCGAGAGGAGGCCGAGGGTGCCGGCGATGGTGTAGACGGTGGCGATGGAGAAGAAGGGCGGAGAGGGCAGGGCGCCCTTGGGGTAGATCTGGGGTAGCTGGGCTAGGCAGAGAGGTGGTGGGGAGTAGATAAGGACGGGGGAAGGGGAGGGTGCCGTGGGGGAGGGGAAGGTGGCGTCGGCCACCTTTTCATTACCTCCTCACGTGCTCGGGCTGTGGCTCGGCATGGGCAGGGTGAGGGCAGGTGGGAGGCTTCCAGGTGGGGTCGACGTGAGGGCAAGGAGGCAGGGACAGGCTTGGGCTGGAGGGACCCCTATGGCATAGAGAGAGAAAGAGAGGGGGAGGAGTAGCCTCGGGTTAGAGCTAGGGTAGGAGGGGAGAGGGGTATGGCTCGGGCTAGGGCTTGCTTGGGTGGGTAGATAGGTGGCATGGTGGGGCCAGCTAGGTGAGAGAGAGAGAGGCCGAGAGAGGGGTAGACTTAGGGTTTAGGTGAGAGGGGGATGTGAGGGTTAGGGTTAGATGGGGGTATGGTTAGAGAGGATGGGGTATGGTTAGATGGGTAGGTGATAGGGAGGATCTTAGATAGAGGGTAAGAGAGAGAGATAGATGGAGTGGTTCCTTTTGACTAGATCAAGCATGATCAACACAAGCTCAAACAAGATAGCCAAAAGAGAGAAAAGGAGAAAAGGTGGTGATGGGGTAGATAAAGATGGTGATGAGGTTTAAGCAAGATCAAAATAGATCAAGCCCAAAAGAAGGGATAGAGATAGAGATAACCACTCAAGAATTCAAATAAAACCAAAAGATGACCAAAGTTGGTGATGGTTGCATGGCCCATGCAAATGCATAAAATGCTAGGTTTTATCTTGTGAAAACAAAATAATATCTCATGGCATTTATTTATTTGCATCCTCCCAAAGTTGGAGTAAGGGTCAAGCAAAAGGATTTGAATTAGATCCATCCTATCTCCCATGAGCTAGATTAAATACCAAAAGAAAATAGAATACAAGCTCATGGATAATGGAATGGTGGAATTATAAGGTGGTGAAAGAAAGGTGGTGGAGTGGAATAAAAGATATGCCCCCAACTCAACTTGGGCATTTAAACAATATATCAAGAACCAAATACAATATCAAGAGGCAAATACAATTTACAATGCATATGAGAGAAGAACCAACACAAAAAGGGTTTTATATGATGCTCAAATGCAAGGTGGTATGATGACATGAGCATGATATAATGATGATGCAACAATTATATATATGAAGTAGCCATTATATTACTAAACCAAGTAGCATTATAGTTGTTAGACAAATGGGATGCTACACTCATGGCCGTTGGCCAGTAGAATCCAGCTCGTAGAGCTTTGGCTACAAGGGAGCGGCTACCTGCGTGATGGCCGCAGATGCCCTCGTGGATGTCTTGGAGAATGGTTTCCCGTCACTGATGGTGACGCACCTTTGTAGTACACCCGTAATACTGCGCTTGTACAGCTCGCCATTGATGATGGTGAAAGCTTTTGACCGGCGAGATATGCGCCGGGCATATGTCGGGTTGTCAGGCAGTTCTCCATTTATCAAGAAGTGGAGGTACGGTCGCGTCCAGGTTTCTACGACTGCCATGACCTGCATCAGGTTGACCATAGCGACCTCTATGTCCAGTTTCTCGGGTCCTTCCTGACCTTCGGGTAGCGTAGCTCCCGAGTGTTCTGCTTCTTCGGGTGATCCCTTGGGGAATTTCCGCTTGATGGATGGCACGCAGATCTGTTCGAGGAACACACCTGGTGGTACCTTGGCGCAGGTGGAGCCGATGTTGGCGAGTCTATCGGCCTCCTCGTTGCTTTCTCTTCCAACGTGCCGAAGCTCGCAGCCATCGAATTCTCCTTCGAGTGCGTTGTAGAGCGCGCGGTACGCGATCATGTTTTCGGCGTGTGCGTCGCACTCATTCATCGTCTGTTGGACGACGAGATTGGAGTCACCGTAGATGACCAGGCGCGTTGCGCCGCAGATCTTTTCCATCCTCATGCCGTGGATGAGGGCTTCGTATTCGGCCTCGTTGTTGGAAGCTCGGAATTTCATCCGAAGGACGTACTTCATCTTGTCGCCTTGCAGGGAGGTCAGTATGACTCCGGCTTCTGCTCCAGCTTCACGCTTGGAGCCGTCAAAGTGCATCGTCCATGACTGCGACATGTATGGGGTGTCTGGCAGCTGCAGCTCCATCCAGTGTACAAGGAAGTCCGGTAGGACCTGAGACTTGATTGTGAGTCGTTTCTCGTAGACGATGTCTAGGGGTGACAGCTCTATACCCTGCAGGGCCACGCGTCCTGTGGCCTCTAGGTTATTTAGGATGCTGTTCAGGGGTGCCTCGTTGATGACCATCACCTGGTGCTCCTGGAAGTAATGGCTCAACCGACTAGCCGTCATGAACACGCCGTAGGCGAGTTTTTGGTAGTGAGGGTATCTCTGTTTTGTGGCGTCAATACCTCGCTGAGATAGTAAATTGGGCGTTGGACCCCATGGGTCTTGCCTTCTTCGGGTCGTTCGACCACTAGCACGGTGCTGACCACCTGGTGTGTGGCTGCTATGTACAGCAGCAGAGGCTCGCGCTCCTTTGGCGTGACCAAGACGGGCGAGGTGGAGAGCAGTCGCTTGAGATTTTTCGAATGCATCGTCGGCTTCGGGCGTCCACTCGAATTTATCTGCCTTGCGTAGCGGCTGGTAGAATGCAGGGCCTTCTCGCCCATGCGGCTGATGAACCTGCTTAATGCCTCTATTCGCCCTGCGAGCTGCTGGACACCCTTAAGATTCTTTGGCTTCTCCATCGCCATGATGACCCGGATTTTTTTCGGGTTCGCCTCGATCCCTCGTTGGGAGATGAAGTAGCCAAGGAGTTGTCCTGATGGGATGCCGAAGGCGCACTTTTCGGTATTGAGCTTGATCCTGTAGCGGTCAAGGTTATCGAACGTCTCACGGAGATCGTCGATAAGCGTCTTCGCCTCTCTGGTTTTGATGACTATGTCGTCGACATAGACTTGGACGTTGCGACCGATCTGGTCCTTCAGGCATGCCTGCATGCATCGCTGGTACGTGGCACATGCGTTCTTTAGCCCGAAGGGCATTGTGTTGTAGCAGAACACTCCGAACGATGTGATAAACGCCATTTTCTCTTGATCTTCGACCTTGAGTCGAATCTGGTTGTAGCCTGAGTAGGCATCGAGGAAGGAGAGTTTCTCGCATCCTGAAGTCGAATCAATGATCTGGTCGATCCGAGGAAGAGGGAAGTGGTCCTTTAGGCAGTGCTTGTTCAGCGACGTGAAGTCCACGCACATCCGCAGGATGTCCGTGTCCTTCTTTGGTACCATCACTGTATTTGCGAGCCACTCGCTTTCTTTGATTTCCCTGATGAAGTCTGCAGCGAGTAGTCTGTTGATTTCCTTCCCGATGGCTTCGGCCTGTGGCTGGACAGTCTTCGGATGGAATGCTTGACGGGCTTGGTGTCTGGAAAGACATTGAGTGCGTGCTCGGCGAATTCCCTAGGAACTCCTGGCATGTCCGCAGGACACCAGGCGAAGATTTCCCAGCGCTCACGGAGGAATTCGACGAGCGCGCTTTCCTATGCGGGGCTGAGGTCGTTGGCGATCAACGCCGTCTTGGAGGCATCCGTCGGGTGGACCTACACCTTCTTTTGTTGACGGTGGAGTCGAAGGACATGTCGGGTGCGTTTTGTCTTGCGGCTGGGGGTGCCCCATTGTCCGTCACCTCGCGGAGCCTTACAAGCTCGTCTTGCATGCCGAAGGACTGGGAGATTCTGTTGAAGTCCCTATCGCATTGGTCCGATCGGGTGAAGCTCCCGTGGACTGTGATGACGCCCCTGGGTCCTGGCATCTTGAGTAGCAGGTATGCGTAATGTGGGACAACCAAGAACCTTGTGAATGCTACACGCCCGAGGATGGCGTGGTATTGTGATGGCCAGTCCACCACTTCGAATTCGAGCCGCTCGAGTCGGAAGTTACCGGCTTGCCGAAGATGACGTCGAGCCATATTTTTCCCAGGGGGAATATGCCCTTTCCTGGAACGATGTCGTGGAACATTGTGTCTGACTGTTCCAGGCTGCACTGCGGGATCCGCATTGCTGCTAGAGTACTTGCGAACATCAGGTTGATGCTGCTGCCGCCGTCCATGAAGACGCGACTCATCTCGAAACCTCCGATCTGCACCTCCAGCACCAGGGCAACATGACCTGGGCGAGGGATCTGGCAAGGGTGATCCGAACGGCTGAACGTGATGCAGGACTCTGATCCGTTGAGGTACTCAGGGATGGCAGGTGGAGTTGCCACGGCCAAGTTGATCTGACGAGTGATTTTCTTCTACACCCTATTCGTGGGGTGCCCCTTCTGGATCATCAGTGCTCCTTTCGGAGGGGGATACCCGTTCCCAGCGTTGTTCTGTGCTGGTGCGACTGGTTGGTTCATACCTCCAACAGGTGGTGGTGGAGGAGCTCCGTGCCTATCTCACCTGGCGCGGGTGCATTCCCGAATGCAGGAAGTGGAGCTTGCTGCCTCATCTGAACCATGCTGTCGCTGAGCTTCTGGAACTCGCGACAGTCCTTGAGCATGTGGCTTGCCTTATTCTTGCCATCCTGCTTGTCGATGTAGAAGTGGATGGTGCATGGACCTGAAAGTTTTTCGTATGCTGAGGTTCCGTTGTCACGATCGCGGCGTTGCCACGACTGTGTTGGGTGTCCTCCATCGCGGAAGTTTCCTCCGCGGTATCCTCCGCTGTTTGGATTGGCGTCGTTGCGGCGGTCGGCGTAGCCGGCCGCAACCATGTTGGGTCCATCGCGATCGTCGTAGACGCGCGATCTCCTCTTGCTACGACGCTCTCGTCGTCGGCCGTAGTTGTCCTCTTCCTCCGAGTGTGCCCGGTGGACGGAATCTTCGCCGTCGGGCCACCTGTTGGCGATGTCCATGAGGTGGTCGAGTGTCTTGGGCTTGACGCGCCCAAGTTCCTCCTTGAAGTCCTGGCGCTTGACGCCGTCCTTGAAGGCGGCGATGGCCCTCTCTCGGAGATGTGCGCTGCGGAGTTCTTGGTGTTGGACCAGCGTAGTATGTACGAGCGAATGGATTCGCCCGTTCGTTGAGTGCAGGCCCGCAACTCTTTGATTGAGGCGGGCCTCTTTCTAGTACCTTTAAAGTTTCGGATGAAGCTGTAAGATAGCTCCTCCCAGCTAAGCCAGATCCGGGCTGCGCCTGTCAGCTGCAGCTGAAGGCATTGCATGGCGGTTTCTTTGTTGCCGTCGTGCAATTTGACGGATGACAGGTGGTCGCTGAGCCACGCCTTTGGGTCTTGTGTGCCGTCGAACTTTGGAGTATCCGAAGGAAGTTGGAAATTACGCGGCATCTTTGTTCGTCAAATAGATCTGCTGAAGCATCGGGCCCCGCAGAGTTCTCCTTCGTCTTCGTCCATCTCAGATTCAGACAAGCATGCGCGCTTGGCTCGCGCTTTGTCTATTTTGTGCTGTGTGAGCGCGTCCCTGGCGTCGTAGTCGCGGTTGTGATGGCGCGAACTCTTCTTCCTTCGAGGAAGGTCATGTTCCTCTTCTTCGGATGAAGGGGTGGGGATGCGGTCGAACCTGACCGGAGCTTTCTTCTTCGGCTCCGTAGGAGCTTCCTGGTGGAGCGCGGCTCCGACGAGTCCGAGTCCGGTAAGTGCGTACTTATGCATGGCTCTTTTTGGGTCCCCCTCCGGAGGTGGGTGGGCCGCTAGGTACGCAGTGGCTGCCATGATCGCAGCCTCCGGTGTTTTTGGGATGACGTTGTCATCGGCGTCCATCTCCATGAAGGATGTGTGGAGGGTTCGGGTCACCTCACGGCGCTCTTTGGGATCCATGTTCTCCACCCGAGAGCGGTGCTTGTTGCCTTGGTTGTCGTTCGTGCTGGAGCCGATGCCCATGGCGGAGAGCGCAGCTCGTCGCGCGCTTGACTCTGAGGCTGCTTGCTTGCGTTTGTCAAGCACCTCTTGCATCTTGACCTGTTTCTTGTGCTCCTCGATGAGGAGTAAGTGGTATGCCATCAGCAGGTCCCGTGAGGCGTCTGCAGGCAGGACCGTGCTGCCCGCCACGGCGGCGCGTGCTTGGGCCCATCCTTCGGGTGGAGGGGACTGGCTTCTTCTGTTCCCGCCGTTTCTGTCCTGCGGGTTAGGGTTCGAGTTGGGCGGCGGGTTGGGCGGTTGTTGATCCACGTCACTCTTGATGACGACGGCGCATTGGTAGCGCTCGTAGATTGGTCTGCTGCTACCGCAACTTTTGGATCCGGAACAGTAGGTCCCTTCATCCGATGGTGGATCGCACAGATCGGAGTTGCAGCTGCTGCTGTCGTAGGACTCATCTGTTGATGATGATGTGCGTAGCACAGGGTGTGGGGCCCACGAATCGGGCCTGATTGATGGTAGGGGCACCCGCTCAGGGAGGCGGAGAGTGCCAGTCTGCCCTACCTGGAAGCAGAAGCTCTCGAATAGGATCTCGACTCCGTCGCCTATGGGCTTGAAGTCCTTCATGGTGGCTGGTGAGTGGGCGGTGAAGTCGAAAGCGCCGAAGAGGAGGTGACTCTCCGTCGCCGCAGAGTGGTAGATCGTTCGGGTTGGGACCGTCACGATCGCACAATCAGCGTCCCCAGTTCCCACAAACGGCGCCGATTGACGAGGTTTGATTTCGTCAATGCCCATTGTGATGGACTTGGGTTTTGGAGAAGATGGGGATGTTGGAGATCGCGGAACGCTTTGCAAACAAGCAACACGGGACACGAGGTTTACCCAGGTTCAGGCCCCCGGAGGGAAAACCCTACTCCTGCTTCTCTGCTCTTGATTACGGCGGAACCAAAGATTACAGGGGTGCGCAGATTCGATCTGGCGTGGAGGTGTGTATGAGAAAGTATGAGAGAGAGAGAGAGAGAGAGAGATCTAGTTCGTGCCCTCCTAGCCTTTATATAGACTCAGGCAGGTCCCGGGCATAGACCTAGTCGGTTAGAGGTTCTAGGGTTTTACCCCTTTGAATTTCCTATCTACTCTAGTCTTGCTCTCCCAGGATCCGAAAGGCGTCATGGGCCTTGGCCACCCAAAAATCTTCATGGGCCGGCGTACATTTGTTGTGGGCCTTCCTTGGGCTGGACCAGGTATGCTGAGATCATGTACCCGCGGGGTATAACCATGTCAGGTTGTCAAGCTCGCCCGTTTGCGGTAACAAAGGATTAAACGTATGGTGTGGAAGGTAATGGTGGTTTGCAGCAAGTAAACAAGTAACAGTGGAAGATGTATCAATGGTAAAGATTGGACCGAGGTCCATAGTCCACTAGAGGTTCTCTCCTTAGATAAACAACATGGCATGAAGGGTAAACAAATTACAGCAGGACAATTGACATGAACTGAGCAATGCATAACAATGCAATTACTAGTCAGAAAGATCCTATGAGATTCGATTGGGCAATACAACAATATACATAGACCGCCATCCAACTACATCTATGACTAGAAGTCCACCTTCAGGTTATCATCCGAACCCCCTCCAGTATTAAGTTGCAAGCAACATACAATTGCATTAAGCAAGTGTGTAAGGTAAACAGTCCACATGTTCCATGAACAAGAGACCATTGTTTTCTCCCTAGTGGCAACAGCACATCTATAACCGAAGAGATTTATGTCACGTCCCTTGGAAACTAGAGGCATGAACCCACTATCGAGCATAAATATCCCCTCTTGGAGTCACTAGCAACTACTTGGCCAAGATAGCTACTAACAACGGAGAGCATGCAAGATCACAAACAACACAGACATGATAGAATCATAAAGACAAAGTCATTAATCAAAACAACATAATAATCTCAATATCTATCGGATCCCCGCAAACACAACATGCATGATTACAAATAGATTGGATCTTTATCATGAACGGAGCTCACAATATCTATACATGAAAGCACAAAGGAGGAAATACAACCATCTAGCTACTACATGGAACCATAGTCCAAGGTGGAACTACTCACGCATCATACCGGAGAGAAGGCCTCTGGGATGATCTCCCCTCCGTCAGGGTGTCGGGAAGAACTTCAGACCCTCCCCGATCTAGGGACGATGGTGGCGGCGGCTACAGACGGTTTTGTGCAGATTTGATCGGGTACCCAGGGTTTCTGCATCGGGGGCTTCTTATAGGCGAAGGGGGAGGCCGAGGCGGCGCCCAAGGGCCTCAAACGCTAGCCAGGCACGGGGCTGGGCCCACTCGCGCCTGGGGTGGGTCTGGCCCCCCTGGCTGGCCCCTCTGGCTCCCCTCTGGACTTCTTGTTCCCCACGGAAAGTAATTGACTTTGACGTTTGTCCCGTCCAATTCCGACAATATTTCTTTACTAACTTTTCTGAAACCAAAAACAACATAAAACAGGCATCTGGCACTGTTACAACTTGTTAATAGGTTAGTACCAGAAAACATGTAAAAAACACCTCAAAGTGTGGACAAGTAAAGCAAAGTAGATACTAAACAAGCATGGAGCATCAAAAATTATAGATACGTTTCCAATGTATCACCGCCACCTGCCCGGGAGCGCCGCCCTGCCAAGCTCCAAGCCTCCACGACCGTCCCCCCCCCACAACCTTTGGCAGCGGGGGGGGGGGGGGGGGGCGCCGCCACCGCGTCGACGGCCTGGGGCAACAGCGGCGAGGGGGGCTCGAGCAGAGGGAGGCCCCCCGGCGTCAAGGGTTTCCCCGGTCGGCCCCGCGCGGGAGTGAAGCAGGGTCGGAAGGATTTCTTTTTCCACAAAAAATTTATTTAGTCACGTATTTAAGACGTCGGATTTTCCAACTTTCATCCGACGTTACCAGGTCGAACCCGGGACGCTTGGAACTGCCTGGGAACGCCAGACACAGCGAAAACGGGGTGGGCCAACCCTGTTAGCGAGATAACCCCATTCCCATTCCCCACCGCCACTCGACTCTCCTGTGGAAGAGTTTTCCCCCGCCTCGCAGCCATGTCGTCGCTGGCGAAGCCCTGTAGGGGTTCATAGCATGGAAAACAAAAATTTTCTATCGCATACAAACAAACAAGCCAAGATCTATCTACTAGATTGTAGCAACGAGTCGATGGAATAACTTACCCTCGAAGATTCCAAAGCGGTTAACGAGAGCAGATTCTCGTGGGTGATGTAGTCGTACTCTTTCCGATCTCAAGATCGCGTAGACGATCCTTCCGGCGCTGCGTTCCGGCAGCGCTTCCGAAGTCGGTCACACGTTCGGTACTCGACGAAGACCTTCCTCTCCCTTGTTCCAGCAGGCAGCGAAGGTTGTAGCACTCTCCTCGCGATTCCGGCAGCACAACGGCGTGGTACCGGAAGTAGAGGGGAGATCTCGCAGGGCTTCGCCTTAAGCCGGAGCGAGTATGGTGGAGTATCAGAGAGAGCTATTAGTGGTCTAGGGTTTAGACACACCAATTAGAAGGCTCTAAACCGAAGACTAGAGCAATTAGAAGCTCTAAACCAAAACGGCTCTAAACCGGAGATTAGAGGATAGGAACTTGTGTGTCTAGAGGAGGAGGCCCTGCCCCTCCTTTTATAGGTGGGAGGGGCGCCAAGGGGAGGGGAGTCCCTCCCCAAGTCGGCCTTGGTTGGCGCGCCGGCTTGGAGGGACTCCTCCCCCAAGTCGGTTCCAACCAACTCTTGCTTGTTTCCCACAGTTTCCTGTTTCCCACAGTTTCCTGTTTTCCACAGTTTCCTGTTTTAGCCGTTTGACTTTCAAACTGGCAGTTTGACTTTTCAGTTTTTGGAACAGCAAGAACACTTAGTACATGATGCAATCATTCAATATGTAATGACACATTCATGTACCCTCCCCCCCCCCGGAGTGCCGGACAATCCGGAACCTTCTAGAACATTCCCGATGAAAACACCGGAATCATTCCCGAACTCCGAAACGGGACTTTCCTTATATGAATCTTATTCTCCGGACCATTCCGGATCACCTCGTGATATCCCGGATCCCATCCGAGACTCCGAACAACATTCGGTCTCTTTCTCATAATACCATAACTACTCAAACAACGTCGAATCCTTAAGTGTGTCTCCCTACGGTTCGTGAATTATGCGGACATGATCGAGACACTTCTCCGAACAATAACCAATAGAGGAATCTGGAAATTCATATGGCTCCCACATATTTCTACGATTACTTTGCGATCGAATGAACCACTTACATATGATACCAATTTCCCTTTGTCTCACGATAGTTTACTTATCCGAGGTTATGATCGTCGGTATCTCTGCATACCTAGTTCAACCTCGTCATCGATAAGTACTATTTTCTCGTTCCCGTGATATGTGATCCCTTGTGAGCCAGTCACATGCTTGCAAGCTAATTGGATGACATTCCACCGAGAGGGCCCAGAGTATATCTATCCGTCATATGGATGGACAAATCCCACTCTTGATCCATGTGTTTCAACCAATACTTTCCGAACACTTAATGCCACCTTTATAGCCACCCAGTTACGGTGTGGTGTTTGATGTCACCAAAGCATCCATCCGGTAAAGGTGATATGCATGATCTCATGGTCGAAGGAATTAGGTTACTATGTATCAGAAAGCATATAGCAATTGAACTATTTAAATGACTTGATCTTTATGCTACGCTTATCTATAGGAGTATGTCCATCACATCATTCTCCTAATGATATGACCCTGTTGTTAATAACATCTCTATGTTCATGATCAGGAAACCATGATCATATATTAACCAACAAGCTAGTTTAACAAGAGGCTTTACTAGGGACTCTTATTTTAGTTTACAAATCACACAAGTATTAATGTTTCCGGTTAATACAATTATAGCATGGTATGTAAACATTTATCATAAGTGTGAAGATATGATAATAACCACTTTATTATTGCCTCTTGGGCATATCTCCAACAGTCTCCCACTTGCACTAGAGTCAATAATCTAGTTTCAAACCTTTGTGTATTCAACACCTATGGCTTTCCGGTGTTGTATGTACACGATTGCTAGTAGTCAACTGATCTCCGGATCTGACACTTCCAGGTCCGTCTGTAATTGCATGTCTTTGCGTCCCTACGCATCACTCATTCTCTAATGAGATGGCTTCGTACAAATTTGGTCCTTTGGTGTGACCTTTAGTTCTTTGGGGTTAAAACATGTTGATAATATTGTCGCACAATATATCTTCATAGTATTATCCCTCTGTGAACTACACCTAGTTTTATAACAAACTACTTGACACAAATGCCCTCTTTTGCTGCTATAATAGCAGTCATATACTTAGCCTTTTGTTGTAGTATCTGTCACAATGTCTTAACTTTGGAACTCATCCAAATCCATTATGGAACTCACTTTCCATTATATTGTGCCACCCTTAGTTTAGATTGAGATAAACTTAATTTGTACTTTGTGACAAAGCTAGTATCAATGTAGTACTTTTACAATGAACTAACCATCTATTTGTCACTTCTACAAATAATATACTCTTAGTTCTTCCAAGAGATCATAAGAATATCCTTACTATTGTCCAATGATCATCTTATGAATTATTCCGGTATATGCTCACAACATTTAGAGCATAGGACATATCTGGATTTGTACATATCACAGTATGATTGATATAAATATTCTTTGTGATTTCATACATCAAGTATCAATCTATACTTGAATCTTTGTGTCACTTACCAAATGTCAATACACTTGAATATATCATCAATATTGAACTCATTCAATCCTTTCTGTGCGACAAGAACCTTTCTTGTAGTTTCTATATTGAACTCATTCAATATCTCGTCTATGTACTTCTGGCACAACCATATTAGCATCTATTGATGCCAAATATTTGGGTTTTGCCTAAGTCTTTCATCGAGATGAAATTCTTAATATGTGTTAATAAAAGATACATCATTTCCAATCAACAATATGTCTTCCACATAATGTATTAGAAACATGTCTTAGCGCTCCCACTTAACTTCTTGCAAACGCAAGCATCTTCATTGTCTCTGATGAATTAAAACTCTTTTAACAATTTCATCATAGTGAAGATTCCAACTCCGCGATGCTCACTTCAACCATTGAAGTTTGCATATGCATTTAGCATCCTTTGAATTAACAAAACCCTATGGACCATGTCATGCACACGTCCTAGGTAACAATTCTATTAGAAGAACTTGTTTTGTTTATTCAACTACCATATAACAAAATTATATGTAGTGGTTGCTACATTAATCCGTCTAGACTAAATATCACTATGAAAGATCAAATCTTGTCATAGTCAACCTTTGAACATTGTTGTGAACTCTTTCCCAATATGTCGATTATATATATGAAACATCCATGTCTATTTCTTTATAGATCCAGACACAACTGTAAGGTCTTACACCTTTCTCGAGGGTCCTTCAAGTTCAAAACTTGATTTATCGTGTATGGAACTATCACGGATTTTATGGCTTCAAGCCATTTGACGGAGTCAGGGCTCATCATCGCTTCTTTGCATGTAGTCGGATCATTATTGTCAAATAATGATTTAACTCTCAAATCTTGGTATTTGATTGTTCACCCGACCTACTTGTTTCAATAGGAACTTAGATCTCCGTGACCACAACCTTTGAGGTACGTGAGCCATGAGCTTTGTTGCTGCCTCCGGAACACTTTTCGGCGCTGCGCAACTCTGCACATACAGCTAAGGTTCTTTTAACCTTATCAAAGTTCTATTGTCCTCCCACTTAACTTTTCACGAAAAATTCCTTCTCAAAGAAACTTGACGTTTTAAGTGACAAACACTTTTGTCTCTGATGTTATGGAGGATTACTTAACAGTTATTCGAAATAACATACAAAGACAGGTTCATCCGACTTTGGTTGCAAACATCTTTCTTATGCATAGCATACCAATGTTTAAGAAAGGACAACTTGGGTTTTATCCCAAACCATAACTTTATATGGTGTCATTTCAACGGATTATGATGGAGCTCTTTTCAGTGGAAAAACGGTAATCTCTAAAGCTTTTAATCTTTAAAATATAATGGAAGTTTTATGAATTATACCTTTGATCTTACCATGTCAAACAAGGTTTAATTACATACCTCGAACGCCCCATACCCTTATGGTGTTTCGGGAAATGCAAATCCACGGAACGATTCCTTAAATCTTAGGTATTATGCTAAACTCTGTAACTCAAATATCTTCCTTTATGATCTTTATCATAAACTGTTTATATTCTTGTTACAATGATTTTGCACTTCATCTTGAAAGTCTTTGAACTTTTCAAATGTTTCACACTTCATCCTTATTAAGTAAATATTCATATATTCACTCAAATTTTCGGAGAAAGCATATGAAGTTGAAATCCATCGCTCTTGACTACACATAATGGACTTCGTACAACAATATGTACAAGTTCCAATAAGCTAGTCATTCGTTCCCTTTTGGCCTATGAACGAAGTTTCAATTATCTCTAGGAAAGTTTCACAAGCGTCATGTGATCAAAAATCAAAAGACTCCAAAATTCCATCCACATGGAGTTTCTTCATGTTTTCTTTCCAATATAATTTAAACGGCGATGTCACTTCCTAAGTGATCTTTCAATCAATTTGTCTTTCGACATTTTTAGCACTGGTTTTTATGGATGTGATTTCTCCAACAAGATTTATGAATCCATCTTTTATGGATTACGGCAATTATTTGAACAACCCTTTTGTTCTCATAATACCTGATAAAACAAATCTTTGAAGGCAAGCTTTGATGTTTAATGAGCAACACAATAACCCTTTATTTGTTCTCGATGAACATCATCACATATTCTTTTGCTAGTTACTTAGGCCATTGTAGTTCATGAATTGTGTTGTTTCGTATGACGATTCATACCAACAAATTCAGTATCAAATACTTGAGAACCACATTGTTTAATAAGCAAAGAATATAGCCATAACATGTATATCATCTATATACTTAAGCTGAACAATTCTAGTCTTTTCCTTTCTGCCATATACTTATGAGATTTTCTTTCAATATTTCCTTCTCTGTTTGAAAGAATCTATCAACATCAATAGTGGAGTCATACATATGACACATAGTCCAAAACATGTATAGTTAAATACCAATGTCTTTGGACTTGCACTTTGAAGTAGATCACCATCATCAAATGTTTGGTGTTCTTTCAAATTCCTTTATTTAGTAATCTCTTGGTGTAGTAAACATTTTACCTACATCAAATATTCATCCTTATCATGGAATCGTCCATGATCAAACTACCTTTAGCTTATAACGATGAATTACGAGTATAATGTTGCTATCCAAAACCTTTTGGAGGATTTGGACAACAAGTGTCTACAACCCTTTGCAAATTCTCATCAAAATATGAGAACATGAACTTTGCCATATTATACTCTATCATGTTGCAACCAAAACTTCGTTTCAGATATCACAATATCTTCCACACATCATGGTTTCTGAAACAACTCTTTCAGATCCTAGATAACCTTGATATTAAGAGAATCCTTTGAATATCAAGAATCATGGAGACAAACATGATACTTATATACTAACACTTGGAATTGTTACTCTTGATTTAATACTAATTATTAAACTTCATGGAGTAACCGGAACTTACTGAAAGTTTGCAATAGGACTTTTAAACTTTAGATTAACACTTCAAAACAATACGATACCAGTTCGTAAAGTAACTAACCAGAATTCTATAGTTCTATCATCTCAATTATAACTAAGCGCAAGGTGGTAAACGGATGCCAATGACTACAACAACTATGCAAATTCACTTTGATTTAGTTTATGATAAATTGAGTTCTAATTAATAATTAAATTAATCTAGGTGAACTCCCACTCAAAACAATATCCCTCACATTGTTTTAGTGATCACACGAACCAAATCCACCACATCAAAACCGATCATCACGAGAGTTGATATAGCTTCAATGGCGAACAATCAACATGTTCATCATATCTACTATATGACTCATGCTCTACCTTTCGGTAATCCGTGTTCCTGAGGCCATGTCTGTACATGCTAGGCTCGTCAAGATCAAACCTTAGTTTCTGCATGAGCAAATCTGGCTTGCTCACGTTGTATACACTTGTAGAATCTAACACACCCGATCATCACGTGGTGCTTCGAAACAACAAGCTTTAGCAACGGTGCTAACTAAGGGTGAACACTTTATGACTTGAAATTCATGTGCATGAGGGATCATCTTATAATGCTACCGTCGTCTACTAAGCAATACAAGATGCATAAAGGATTAACATCACATGCAATTCAATAATATGTGATATGATATGGCCTTTCTTCTTTGTGCTTCCGATCTCCATCTTCAAGCATGGACATGATCTCCATCATCACCGGCATTGCATCAAGGTCAATGACGCTTCACCATGGTTGTCGTCCACCGGCTTCAACTATTACAACTACTTTGAATAGACACGCGGGTCTTAACATAAATTAAAGACAACCATATGGCTCCTGCCGGTTGCTTACTTACAATAAGGAACATTTCATACATCATATATAATCACAATCATGGCCATATCACATCACTGCACACCCCTGCAAAACAAAGTTAGACGCCTCTACTTTCTTTGTATATTTTACGTGGTTTGGGGCTTTTAATAAGTGTCATTCTAACTTACGAACAAGAACCACAACATTGATACTAGTATTGTCAATCACCCGTTGTAAATTGGATCTTAACTATGCTAGGAGAAACAGGCACCCGCAAAGACACTTATGCAATACAAGTTGCATGTCAAGCGTGGAGCAAGTCTCATGAACGATGTCATGTAAGGTTAGCCCGGGTCGCTTCATCCCAACATACCGCAAGATGCAAAGTACACAAGAAGCAATCGACAATAAAAGCATCAACGCCCACAATGACCATTGTGTTCTACTCGTGCAACAGATCTACATATAGACACGGCTCTGATACCACTGTAGGGGTTCGTAGAATGGAAAACAAAAATTTTCTATCGCATACAAACAAACAAGCCAAGATCTATCTACTAGATTGTAGCAACGAGTCGATGGAATAACTTACCCTCGAAGATTCCAAAGCGGTTAACGAGAGCAGATTCTCGTGGGTGATGTAGTCGTACTCTTTCCGATCTCAAGATCGCGTAGACGATCCTTCCGGCGCTGCGTTCCGGCAGCGCTTCCGCAGTCGGTCACATGTTCGGTACTCGACGAAGACCTTCCTCTCCCTTGTTCCAGCAGGCAGCGGAGGTTGTAGCACTCTCCTCGCGATTCCGGCAGCACAACGGCGTGGTACCAGAAGTAGAGGGGGGATCTCGCAGGGCTTCGCCTTAAGCCGGAGCGAGTATGGTGGAGTATGAGAGAGAGCTATTAGTGGTCTAGGGTTTATACCACCAATTAGAAGGCTCTAAACCGAAGACTAGAGCAATTAGAAGCTCTAAACCAAAACGGCTCTAAACCGGAGATTAGAGGATAGGAACTTGTGTGTCTAGAGGAGGAGGCCCTGCCCCTCCTTTTATAGGTGGGAGGGGCGGCCAAGGGGAGGGGAGTCCCTCCCCAAGTCGGCCTTGGTTGGCGCGCCGGCTTGGAGGGACTCCTCCCCCAAGTCGGTTCCAACCACCTCTTGCTTGTTTCCCACAGTTTCCTGTTTCCCACAGTTTCCTGTTTTCCACACTTTCCTGTTTTAGCCGTTTGACTTTCAAACTGGCAGTTTGACTTTTCAGTTTTTGGAACAGCAAGAACACTTAGTACATGATGCAATCATTCAATATGTAATGACACATTCATGTACCCTCCCCCCCGGAGTGCCGGACAATCCGGAACCTTCTAGAACATTCCCGATGAAAACACCGGAATCATTCCCGAACTCCGAAACGGGACTTTCCTTATATGAATCTTATTCTCCGGACCATTCCGGATCACCTCGTGATATCCCGGATCCCATCCGAGACTCCGAACAACATTCGGTCTCTTTCTCATAATACCATAACTACTCAAACAACGTCGAATCCTTAAGTGTGTCTCCCTACGGTTCGTGAATTATGCGGACATGATCGAGACACTTCTCCGAACAATAACCAATAGAGGAATCTGGAAATTCATATGGCTCCCACATATTTCTACGATTACTTTGCGATCGAATGAACCACTTACATACGATACCAATTTCCCTTTGTCTCACGATAGTTTACTTATCCGAGGTTATGATCGTCGGTATCTCTGCATACCTAGTTCAACCTTGTCACCGATAAGTACTCTTTTCTCGTTCCCGTGATATGTGATCCCTTGTGAGCCAGTCACATGCTTGCAAGCTAATTGGATGACATTCCACCGAGAGGGCCCAGAGTATATCTATCCATCATATGGATGGACAAATCCCACTCTTGATCCATGTGTTTCAACCAATACTTTCCGAACACTTAATGCCACCTTTATAGCCACTCAGTTACGGTGTGGTGTTTGATGTCATCAAAGCATCCATCCGGTAAAGGTGATATGCATGATCTCATGGTCGAAGGAATTAGGTTACTATGTATTAGAAAGCATATAGCAATTGAACTATTTAAATGACTTGATCTTTATGCTACGCTTATCTATAGGAGTATGTCCATCACATCATTCTCCTAATGATATGACCCTGTTGTTAATAACATCTCTATGTTCATGATCAGGAAACCATGATCATATATTAACCAACAAGCTAGTTTAACAAGAGGCTTTACTAGGGACTCTTATTTTAGTTTACAAATCACACAAGTATTAATGTTTCCGGTTAATACAATTATAGCATGGTATGTAAACATTTATCATAAGTGTGAAGATATGATAATAACCACTTTATTATTGCCTCTTGGGCATATCTCCAACAAGCCCCATCCTGCCAAGCCGAATCCATGCCTGTATATAGGTCTGCCACTGTCGTCGCATCCTTTCCCCTCGGCCTAGGCCTCGTTTTGCCGTCTTACCTTTGCCGCAACTCGGCTTCGTTCCGAGCTCCTGCCACCTCGCCCGTGAAGTGTTCGGCGTTTTTCTCGTTCGGCCATGGACTCCGACGCCGAGATGTTTGCCCTGTTGTTGGAGGAAGAGACCGCCACAACCGCCGAAGATGCAGATCATATGCAGATCATTGGATCTCTGCCCCGGCTATACACGCATATACCGCATCGTCGAAGCGTGCAGGCTCATCGAAGGGCCGCCGGAATTGCAAAGCAAGGCAACTGATGGAGGGCTACTGCATGCTATACGCCGACTACTTCGCTGACAAGCTCGCTGCACGAAGAGGTCATGTTTCGGCGTCGTTTTAGAATGAGCCGAAAGCTCTTCCTCGATATCGTGCATGCCATCCGGGAGTTTGACCCCTATTTCGTGTGCAATAAAGAATGCACCGGCATGGTTGGGTTTTTCTCACTGCATAAGTACACAGTGACGATGAGGTTGCTTGCATACGAGCGCCGGGTGACAATATCGATGACTATCTCCGCATAGGCGAGTCCATCGCCATTGACTGCTTGTACATGTTCTGCAGGGCAGTGATTGCAGTGTTTGAGACACAGTACTTAAGAACACCCAATGCTGAATATACTGCTCGGATCCTCGCAGTCAATGAAAGTAGAGGATTTCATGGGATGCTTGGAAGCATAGACTGCATGCATTGGCACTGGAAGAACTGTCCATTTGCATGGCAGGGAATGTACAAATGCCACAAAAGAGGTTGTACTATGATACTCGAGACAGTTGCTACACATGATCTTTGGATTTAGCACTCCTTCTTTGGCATGGCAGGATCGAACAATGACATCAACGTCCTCTAGTTCTCAAATGTCTTTGCCAAGCTTGTTGATGGTCATGCCCCTCCCTTTGGACTTTGAGATCAACGGGCACCACTACAACAAGGGATACTATCTTGCAGATGGCATTATCCAATATGGCCAATATTTGTGAAGATTATCTCAAGCCTGATGCGCCCCAAGCATGCTCAATTTGCCAAGGAACATGAAGCTTGTAGTAAGAATGTGGAGCGGGCATTTGATGTGCTCCACAGAGGTTTGCAGATATGGGAAGTGATGAACTGTTGTGTGACCTTGCACAATATGATCATTAAGGATGAGAGGAGGGACCCAATGGATTTGATCGAGCAGAATGAGCCATACTACAGACATGAGACTCTTGTAGAGCCTGATCACCAGGTGCCGCCAACCTGGTCTGCCTTCATCGTCATGCGTCAGGAGATCCGAAACCCGCTAGTGAATCAACAGCTACAGGTTAATCTGGTTGAGCACATATGGATACGCAAGGGCAACACATAAATGCCAAGCATGATCTGACAGAACTAGGCTGAACTATGTTGTATTTCAGTCTATGGCTAACTATACCTAAATATGCGAGCTATGTCGAACATTGCTCTGCATTCATATTTATGCCGAACTGTCTGAATTTGAGTTGAATTTGGACAAAAACACCGATTTTGTCACGTCTGAAAACGCGAGTGAAAAAACGGCCATTTCCAAATCAAAGTTACATTTGTCCGATACTAAATAACGCTGGATTTGGGTATGTAAACATCCAACTAATGGAGGTGCTATGAACACCGCGGCCACTAATATGCGTAGGCCTCGATGATAGACGTAGCTTTTGCAGTACCACGTAACGTGCACGTCTGTTTCTTCAACAGTGCTAAACAATTGCATGTGTTAGAAGAGTCAAAATAATATCCTCTTGGCCTTGTTGGGTGTAACAAGCCCGACGCTTCCCATTGGCTGCTGTCGCAAAGCAATATTGTTCCCTGCCCTGACGGGCACCTTTTGTCTCCACATGAGGAACGGGGCTGAAACGACAAGGGAGAGGAAAAATTGAGATAGATACGAAGAAGGAAAACTTGTTCCTTTTCGTACTTTTTTTATTTCAACATGTGTAATGTAAAGTTACAACCAATAGGATATATATTATCACCGAGGAAAAATTGGAATAGGGTACATCGACTATTTGAATTCGAACAAATGGTAATCTAAGTCATGCTCCGACGGTCATGTACAATCCAAGGTGCTTAACTAAATGCTTAGGAAAATATTAAGTATCGGTACTTATTAGTATAGGAGAGGTACCAAGTTTGACATCTGACTAGTATAAATAGACACGAATGTTTGATAAAAAATCTGTTCATTTTTCTAAGATATCCTCTAAGCATCTTGCATTGTATACACCGTAAGAGTGAGTTCCATCTCATGTGTGGCACGTTGTATAAGACTTAAAAACTGTTGCGCATGTTCAAGGCCGGTCCTGAGATTTTAGGGGCCAGGGGCAAAGTTCAGATTTTGGGCCCCTTCCAGCAAAACAATAATTAATATTTGTGGTATAATAAATATTTCAAATAAATACGCAAAGTATATTCGATGCATTATTTGTAAAAAATAATAATTTGTAGGTGTAAACTTAAATTATCAATAAATATTTTATATAATTGTAGACTAAATTTTACTACCTCCAATATTTCGAGCCAAATTCTGACCCGATGAATTACTTATAAAGCCAATATTTGTCTACCTCTGTCCCGATGAATTAGTCCTACATGTAGTCCTAGGTCGTCAATTTGACCAACTTAACATTAGGTAGACACGGGCATGGGTATACATGACAAAAATATATCATCGGAAGCTTTAGATGTTATATTTTTAATATTTTAAGTTTTGTTATATAATTTATGTATTACATAGTTCAAATTGACAACCTAGTGATGTGCGCATGATTTATAAGCCCGGACAAAGGGATTATTAATTATACATAACGCATTAAATATAATAACTATAAGAAAAATCAAGACACCTTTTTTAGCAAGAAAATGGGCGTCGATTTTTTGTCCGAGCGTAAGAAAATGTGCGTCGACTGTGCATTGCATAACCTGGATCGGTAACTGACTAACCGGCCATGGACAACCTCATGGGCCCTACCCCATTATGCATTCTTTTTTTTTGAGGGGACATTATGCATTCGTATATATAGCTGATAACTAATGGGAGAAAGCTAACCAAGTGAAAAAAAGCCCAATCCAACAAACGAGGTCTAAGGCCCAGGCAGGTTTCAGCCATAACGCTTCGTGCCTTCATCGTCATTTGCTTCTCTCAACCGAACGCAGAAGTTCCGAACTGCTCCAATGGCGTTCAATTGGGTTCTTTCGTCGTCGCTGCTAGTTGGGAATTAGGGCCCCCTTGTTCTTGGGGGCCCGGGGCGGCCGCCCCTCCTGACCCCCCTCAGGGCCGGCCCTGCGCATGTTTTACCAAGGGTTATTATTCCTAGAATTACTAGATGGGTTTTTAATTTGGAGGGATTTTTAAATTACATCATTTTTATATGTGTACTTGACCGGCTACAACCAGTTTTCATAGCAACAAAGAATGGACCATGTCTAACGTAAAAAAATCAGGGTGTTGTTATCTTGAGGATTACTCCCTCTATTTTTTTGTTTACATGGTGTCACCGTTTTTGTATTTTACCTTTGAAAATTAGTTTAATAGATGACATGTGAGAAAATTGTCATTCAATCTAAACACTTTTTGTGAATAAAATTTTAATGGTATTATTTTTTGTATCGTATATATAACTTACATTTTGTTGGTCACAATTGAATCTAGAAATAGGGACATAGAGAGATTTCGAAATATTGGGCTCTCCCCTGGCCACTCATGTGCTTACAAATATTATTTTCATTTATTGCACTTTATTCACTCACCTTTTTTATTTTGTACATATGATTTTTTTCTATTCTCATGCTTTAGAGGCTTTGTTTTACGTGATAAATCTGAAATTTCTAGACAATTTTTTTTTGTATAACTTGGAATTCTATAATATGAAGCATCACTATACAAGACGTATCATTAGGGCTCGTCTTCACAGAACATGATCGATCGATGTAGCCCACATGAAAATAACGGTGTGCTGCTTTCTGGATAGAAACATCAGAAGACTTAAAAGCCCATGACATAGTGCGTAGCAGAAGGGTGACACCGTATATGTCGGCAATGAGGCTAGTCATAGTGGGAGTAACATTACTAGTAACATAGAACTATATGCAATGCCAACTAGGCAGTTTGATAACATGACATACACTTAAATGAGGAGAGAGATGGTTGTGATAACTAGCTATGTTACCATAACATTACACTTTTCTAGACAAAATGAGTCTATGGACTAATTAATACAGTCATACATAACACTACATATTAGTTACTATGCACTATAAAGATGATAACTTAGACTAGTATCATATACATGACACTAGTTCAAGTTACTCACCATTATGACCAGAAAATGATGCCGATGGGACTGGGCGTGACGAGCAGCCCATACGTGTGTGCGCGTCCACACCGCGGGAGGTTTTAGCACATAACACCAATTCTCGGGACATGTTTTGCACAAAACCACAACTCTACATTTTCTTTGCACAAAACACCAATATTTGTCGTAAGCGTTGCACAAAACACATAATACGATGGCTCAGTCCCTGCTAAAACCGCGGGAAAGGGCGCCACTTGCGCGGCCCTGTTTAGGCCGGAATGTACGATGGCTCAGCCCGATGGAAAACGACCACGTGGCACACATACGCCGGAACCGGAACATGTGCAGACCGTACGAGAGAGAACATAGAGTGGGGAAAAATGCAAAAGATCTCGAAGCAATCGTCACGGCCCGGGAACGGAGACGCAGAAGAACCTACTCACTACAACACGACCCCCTCTATAGCAACTCACACATCTGTATCTAAATGCGCATATAGGCGTTGCTATCATCGTTACCAACGGATTTACTATGCGTTGCATTTTTGGGCGTTGCAAGGGTATAATGCCACTACTAGGAAACAGGCCGTTAGTGGCGCACCTGGAAACATCATCCGTGACGCACTAGCAGTGCACCACGGGCCTTGCGCTACGGCTATCTCTTAGGTGCGCCACGGTTGTGCAGAGATAGGCGTAGCGCACCTCCAAGTGCGCCACAGAAGTTTGGCATGGTGCGCTACCCCTGGGATCTTCTGTGGCGCACTACCTAGTGCGCCACTAAACTTCCATGGTGCGCTTTAGGTGTAGTACGCCACAGAAGGTAGACCATGTGCGTCACAAATGTATTTTTTGTTTTTTTTTTAATTTCCGAGCCAGATTATACGCAATACAGATTATATACAATATTACAGCAGATATACACACAGAGATACAAGATATACAATTATATATATAAATACTCAATATGAAAAACAAGATTGAAACAAATACATATAGATAAGTCTCATACATGAATACATAGTCTAAGTTACATTGTTTCGATCATGTTACAAAGTAGTAGTTGGTGACATGCTAATACATGTGTCGATCGAACAAGTTAGAGCTCGAAAGCTCGCCTAGACATCTAAACTAACTAGCTAGACACAAACGCGGGATAAATAACCAAAGAAGATAAGCATGATCACCGCTGCGACGAAGGTGTAGGTCTTCATCCGGTTCCTTGTCCTAACTCCCGCTAGATAGCGCGTGTATCTAGCTTCCGCCTCCGCCATAGTGTTGTACCCTTTGTAGCTATTGCCGCTGAAATGGTGCACCTGTCTCCGGCAGTCTTCCCAATCATCGTAGACTCCGGGAACCCGTCCCTTGTACACGACGTACCACGTCATCTATAAGTTGACAATAATAATTAACCGACTATTGAAAAAAACATATATAATTAAAGTCGCATATGAAGATACACTTATAGAAAGTACTCCTAAATTAAAAAGACCAAACTCAGAAAGCATGCCTCATATATAACTAGGTTGTTCGACACAGGAATATGCTACGATGGAACTGTTCGCCAAGTAGGATGCACAACACCTGGACCTGTGCATAGCACAAGGCGAACAATCTCATCGCAGCACATTCACATATAGTGTGCCACGACATTTCAATCATCGGCATTATTCTCGAAAAAGACCAAACTAACTCAAAAATCATGCCTCATATATATACATAGGTCGTTGGACACAGGAATATGCTACGACGGAACTGTACGCCAAGTAGGATGCACAACACCTGGAGTACTTGTGCATAGCACAAGGCGTACAATACCATCGTAGCACATTCACATATATAGTGTGCTACGACATTTCAATCATCGGCATTATTCTCGAAAAAAGAGTAAGGAAAAAAAGAAGGACCAAATTGAGCAAAGGACCAAAGAGTAAGCAAAAAAACCAAGCATTGATCGATATATAATAATAAGCAAAATAAGTTCACTTGTCGTCCACACACACATACAAAGGTCATCTATAGTTTGTAACTACAACTAGGCCAACATCAAGCCTTCTGTCTCGGCTTAGGGAACGGGAAAACGCCCTATCTCGTCATGAACTTCCTATAGTCACCCTGCATCTCTAGGCGATCTTCTATGTCACGGTTATTCGGGATATTTCCTCCGTAGAAGATCCCCCCCGAAGTCATGACATCACGAAAGATGATTGCCCCAAACTGCTGCTGGATGCGATACATCTCGTCTAATATCCGAATCATTGATCTTGGCCTTTGCTTCGGCCCACTGTTTGAGATGATCTGGCAGCGTAGAATTCTGCTGGTCAAGTAGGAACGCCCTCATGTGATGGAGTGCGTAGTAGGCTTCCTTCTTACTGTTTTCCGGCTGCTTCACGCAGGGGAACTCCGTTACGTGGTTGAAGACGTGCCTGCCGAACTTGACCTTCTTACGCACGAAGCTGGTGCCTTCCGTCGAGGCAAAGCCAGTGAGAGCATCATCCAGAACTTCCTTGATCTTGTCGTAGTTTTTCTTCTTTTCTAGACTCCCCGAGTCGAAATACGTGGCGTGGGAATGCTTCGGCGATAAGGAGATGAGCGTGCAGTGTTCATCTCTGCGGGAATGTGTTGGAAAAAGAATGATGATGATCTAATAAAGCCAATCGACGGTGGCGAGTGAATAACGACTTACTCGGGAAAGTAAGGCACGAGAATGTATTCCTTTGTCTTGTTCGCCACGAGGATTCTTTTTAGGTACGAGGCCACGATACGTCGTTCGGCGGGGGAACCCAAGCAGCCGTCACGCATGTAGTAGGGTCCACTATAGCGATGCCCGGTGTGTTCTCTCTAATGATCTGCATGGCCAGGCTGAGAGAAAAGAGACGGACCATGGTATAGTGCAGCGGGTATAGGTGGAACATATTGAAGATGTCCTCGAACCGCAGGAAGAACAGATCCGCGGGGGCAGTGTCGACGAAGCCCAAGCCTGGTGGCACCTTAACCACGAATACCGGGTGCGAGGGATCTTTCTCCGATAGAAGGCGTCTCTCTATCGTCAGCACGCCGTCATGCACACTCTGCAGTTCCGAACTGGCGAGCTTCCGCAAATTCTTAGGTAGCATGGGCTCACCCGCCACATGAATCCTCCACATAATACCCTCGGGTCTTGGTGGCCCGTCCCGAAACCTGATCGGATTCGCAGTTGTTGACGCCACCGGCTGGCTCGAGCTGCTAGATTTTCTTTTCCTGCCCTTTTTTCCTTTTGGAGAGCGGGCAGGCACCGCAATCTGAGCACCGGCCGCCCTATGTAGTGTGTCAGGGCTTAGAATAAAGGGCCGGTTGGTTGTATCAGCTGGCTCTGTAAAGGCGCAAGCTGGAGGCGTCTCCTGAGAACCAAACATACGCTTGGTGATAGTGGCTTTCTCTGTGGGGCCACCAGCTAGGTCTTCTTCGTTGCCAAACTGAGTGCTGAAGAAGTGATCATTCCAGTCTTTGTCGTCCTCGGCCGGATCCTGCGCCATGTGCATATCATCAACATGATCATCCGACCCACCGCGTGGAGGTGACGGCGAGGGCAGTAAGGGGGCCTTGCCACCGCTTGTCGCTGGCATGACAGGCGGTGCTGTTGTCTGTGGCGTGATGGCCCCCGCCGTCCCCAAACGGATCATGCTCTTTGGCCATAGCAAGAATAAGCCGAAGCAACTTCTGAGGACATACGGCTCTTCTTCATCCGCTCCTGGGGGTTGAATGGGAGGTTCCAGGTCGTCGCAGCCCCTTAGCACCCGACTAATTTTAACCCTGTGCACGCTATCTGGCATCGGCTTTGAGTGGAACGTGCGCTGCAAGGGTTGAACGATGGTACCCTTGGCAACATCCCTCAGCTCGTTGTTCACGTAGCATAAGAGAGTGCAAGGAACATCCGTCTGCGGAAAACATGTACGGCGTCGTCAGAACGAGATGCCATAAGAGTAATATATATATAGATGGCATGAAATAAGGCGGTAATTAAAGCAATTTGTTTACCGTGATGGCATCGAGATCGGCTAATGTCGACGCACCGCATACGGCGACAGGCGTGCAAGAGACGGAAGGGCTGCTTGATGGCGCGGTGCTGGCCGCCGGTGTATTCTCCCTACCGACGGGTGCTTGGAGCTCCGGTGCCGCCGCGACAATGGCAGGGGGGCACCAACATGTACTCCGGCGCCGCGGTGATGGCAGGGGGAGTCACCAACACTTGCGGCACCGCGGTGCTAGCGGGCGGAGTCACGAACATGTAGTTCGCCTGATTCGTCGGCGCCGCGTTGTTCGAGTGGCTGCTGACCATGCTTGGAATCGGGCACGGCCCTACTCGACCACCCGCACTCCAGTTCGCTATTGACTCCACCAAGGTAGGCAGGAAGGACGTGAGGGTGATTGCCAGGTTGTCTTGGACGATCTGCGGGATCCGCGCCACTTGTGCCTTAAGTTCTTGAACCTCTCGATTTTCCTCCTCGCTCCTTCCCGACGGCGCCACATGCGTCCTCGGCGGTGGACCAAAATGATCCACCCAATTCTTACCCCCGAGGCCGGCCAGACGGCCAGCCAACGATGGCTTATTCGTAACCGGCTCTATTTTCTTGGCCCGGTTCATCGCCCTGTTAAAAGGGTTATCCCTCCGGGTGGCCGCCGTCGACCCCTGGGATGAGGAACCCTGGGATCCATGACTAGCAACAATTTCCTCCTCCTGCAGAAGAAGTAACAGTGAATCACTTAGATCATCGATTAGATTGCAATCGTGTTGATCCGCGGTAATTATATTATACTTACCACAATTTCCTCGAATTCCTTCACCGCAGGATCCGCGGTGAGTTGTTTGGTTTTTGGGTCCACATGGTAACGGGCCCTGATGAAGTTTCGAACCTGCCCGGGTTCGAATTTAGCAAAGGGGTTTTCTATCCCCTTGGATCTATACTCTTCGTCCTCCTTATTCCATTTGGCCTCCGCGGTTATGTATCCACCAGATCCGAGATGGTGATGACCTATATTCATCGCCTGCAACACCTTTCCCCGATTACTATTGGCCAGGGCTCTTTCGGATTCACACCTCTCCTTGAACTCCCGGAACTAATCTTCGGTGATCTGCGGGTCAATCTTCTGGATCTCCTCGAGACTTTTGCCTTCTTTATAGATCTTCTTCTTTATCCGGGTTCTCCAGCTGGCCAGGGCGGTGCTCATCTTTGTGAGGGCGGATTTGTTTACTTTGTTCCCATGATAATTTGTGTTCTGATACTTAGCGGGGAACTTGTATCTGGCGTGCAGCTTCTCGAAGAGGAGTGTGCGCAAGTGGCCATTATCTTTATGCTGGAGATTCTCGGTGTTGATCGAGATGGTTGTCCGGGTGATCGCCGCCACTTGCCCACCGTACCCTTTGACGACAAGGGCGGGCTCCAAAGGAACCCCTGATGGGCTCACTTCGGTAATTTCCTCCCTGACCGTGCCGACCGTGTTCGGGCGCCGGTCCTTCGGCTTCTTCTTCTTCTTCTTAGGAGGGTTGCTACCACTCCTTGTGCCCTCGCCGCCATCAGTGGTTTCATCGTCTGCCGTTCCTTCGGCTTCTTCCTCCGCGTCTTCCATCTCATCATCCTCGCTCTCCAAAGGATGGTATTCTTCATCGTCTTCTAGCCGCTGGGCCGCCTCCCAGAATGTCAATTGTTTATTCGGAGGTCTGAGTTCTCCTTCAGCGCTGATGCGCTTAGAACATCCAGCCTCGTCGTTGTCACACATCTTTGCACTAATAAAAAACAAATAATTGGTTAAATGCACGGAAAAATCCGGCATGACCTTTGCTAATTTTCTTAAACTAGGAGTGCCCGATTTCTGCCGAAATGGAAGTTAATCAACATTCCGGCAAAAATCGGGACTCATTTCATACAAGAACCTGCATACACGACATAATAAAGTGCTTCATATACAAGCACCAGCACAATTTCAATTGCTACAATTATATCACCACGGATTATATCAAGTCATTAATGACAGCAAGCAAATACATGCAGATTATAGCACCTGTCATTATGTGACAGCAAGCAAATACAAGTTTATATGACAACAAATATGACAGCATGCTTCTGATCAGTACTAAAACCATCACCAGGATCAGTACTACTAGACCATCACCAGAAAGCAAATACAAGTTTATATTGCTTGTAGTAGTGCCTTCTCAGCACTACTAGACCATCACCAGGATCAGTACTAAAACCATACAACATAACTAGGATTTCAGCAGGAGCATTTCATCAGTATATACACATTGTTTGAGATATATATGTGTGGATACCATTCAACACTAAAACCATCACCATAACTAGGATTTCAGCAGGAGCATTTCAGATCATATATCTGTTGATCTAAAACCTAGCCACAGATCATACCCAGGAGGTCACAAACCAGGATCATATTGCTCTCTGTTTGCTAAAAAAATCAAGCCTAAACCTACAAGCTCTCTGTTTGCTAGGAATATGAACTAGTAATTTATTACATCAGGTTATGCCTAGCATCAGGTTTTCCATCAAGTCTAGCATCAGATTATGCCTTTATTAACCTAGCAACTACATCCATTAAAATGAAATGCTGATAGATAAATGTCTTGAAGCTATCATGGAAACCATCAATATTGATAAAAGTACTGAAGCTATCATGGAAACCATCAACTAAATCCAGCAACTACATCCATCACAGTAGAAACCATCAATATTGATAGATAAAAGTACTGAAGCTAGCATGGAACACACACATGTAAATCATCCATGCTCACAAGAACACATGTAAATCATCCATGCTCACAAGAACAAGTACTGAATCCTTTTCTGATGATTTTAAAAGTACTGAATCCATCCTCAAAGTACTGAATCCTTTTCTGATGTAAAAGTACTGAATCCCTTTCTGATGTTACAGCACACACATGTACTGAACATGACATGTACCTTGATATCATCATATCATATGTGAATATGACCAACATATTCTTGTACAGACACAGTGGATTGAAACTACTTTTCATATCAACATATGACTAACATATGACCAACATATTCTCTGAACATATTCTTGTACAGACACAGAAGATGACCATCATATCATATGTTCGGGTTCAAAGTAAACCAGGTTTCCTCCTGCTGATGTACAGCTCGAGTTGGCCATTGCTGCAATTTTTGAAGCTTTTATGGTGAGATTGTTACAGAGAATTGCTACTACTACTACTAGTTGATGACTGCATCCACAACAATGATCAAGCCCATGATTGATGCAATCTCTACCGGTTTCTACATTCAACACAGTAGTGTTTCTCTATGTGAGTAGGTAGCTGAATTTGAGGCTGGTACTATAGAAGCAGAAGCAGTTATGCAGTTGCTCTAGGGTTCATCACTCAGAGAGGGAGAGAGGGAGCGAGGGGAGGGGCTAACCTCTAAGATGAGGATGACGTTGGCGAGCGAATGACGACGTGCGAACGACGGCCTTCTCCTCCTCTCGGACACGGGCGGCCTCCTCCTCCTCCTCGAGTGCGGCGGCGGCTGGCGGGGATCCTCCTCCAGTGCGGCGCGCGGCGGATGGCGATGGCTGCTGGGGGGATCCTCCCCGGCCTCCTCCTCGACTGCGGTGGCGGCGACTGGCGGTGGCTGCTGGGGGGTTCGAGTGCGGCGGCGGCTGGCAGATCGAGCACAGCGGCGACGGGAGAGATGGGGATCGATGAGTGTGTGAGATGGGGAGAGTTGGGAATGTTGACGTGGATACAACCCAGATAGGCGTAGCGCACTATGCCAGAGTGCGCTACGGATATCTGTAGCGCACTCGGGCTAGTGCGCTACGCCTATCTGGGATCTAACCACTCTATAACAAGTGTCCAGCGCTCCTTCTAGCAACAACTCTTGTCTATCCCACTGGTTCTGCCCACTACTCTATTCTAAACTATGAGCACCCAGGTTCGAATCCTGGTGCCCCACTTTTTTATTTTTATTTTAAAAATACTTTTAAATGTTCCAAAAAATTCCCAAAAGTGGTGATATATGCCATACAAGTTTTTTTTGTTTTTAAAATACTTTTAAATATTCCAAAAATGCCCAAAAGTGATAATATATGTCATAAAAGTGTTACAAATATGATTCAAAGTATAACTAAATTTCATAATAATTTGTCCATGAATATTACAATCTTTTTTGACCACGCGTTTTACAATATTTTTTGAGCTAGCGTTTTACAATCTTTTTTCCCTTCTTTGTCGCGGTTGAATAATTTAGCCCCGGCACTTTAATGTTTCTTCTTTCGAACGGGCTACCTTTTTTGGGTAGGGTTGTCCTTTTTCTTCTTGTGATGTATGTTGCTGCATCGTATTCGTCGTCATCTTCAATCTTTGGATCGCCGTACTGGTCGAAGTCTTGCTCGTTGGCGACTCCATCCATTCCGATGATGTTTCTTTTTCCTCTCCTCACGACAACACGGCTAGGCTTTGTCGGGTCGGTAATGAAAAAACATTGGTCCACTTTGGTAGCCAGTACCCACGGTTCATTTTTCGCGGCCACGTTTGCACCAGCGGCCTTGGATTTGGCTGCTTCGGGTATAACCATGGTTGTGAAATACCGGTCTTCTCTTTCGACGCTCTTTGCCCATCTGACACGGAACATCGGCACCTTTTCTCCACAGTAGTCGAGCTCCCAGATCTCCTCGATTCTTCCGTAGAATCTTTCCTTCACGTTGTCATCGGTGTAGAATTCCGACGTTACGCCTGAGTTCTGATAATCACACTTGTTGTCCTTTTCCTCCGTGTAGAATGTGTAGCCGTTGATATCATACGCCTGATAGGTCACCAGGTTTTGCATCGGTCCCTGCGACAAGGTGAATATGATCTTTTCCGTGTCAGAAGAATGCGAGCGCGGGGGATTATCAAGGAGCGTTTGCCTAAACCAACGCGTGAAATCTGAGTTGTGCTCTTTGATTATTTCTCCCTGCGTCCTCTGTATGCCCCGGTCACTGTACTTCTTCTCGATTAACCTTTTGTGCTTCTGTACCCAAGGATCGACCAGTTCTAAATGCTGTAGCGCGACGAGGTTTGCTCGATCAAAGTCTGCGCGTCGAAAATCGAAGTCTGCATGCAGTATGCGACGACCCTCTCGGTGACCAGATCCGTCGATCTTGCCAAGGTGTCTGTTGACGGGAAGACCGACAGGGTTCTCGATGTCTAGATAATTCGTGCAGAAAGAGATGCACTCTTCGGCCAGAAAGCCCTTGGCTATGCTTCCATCTGGACGGGACCTGTTGCGAACGTATCCTTTGATGTGTCCGTTCATCCTTTCGAACGCCATCATGCTGCGGAGGAACATCGGCCCGAGTTGTACGATGTCCTCCACGACATGGACCAGCAGATGCACCATAATGTCGAAGAATGCGGGTGGGAAGTAGACCTCAAGCTCACATAGTATCACCACGATCTCCTCCTGTAGCCTTTCGAGCTGATTCAAGCCAATCGACTTCCTAGAGATGACGTCGAAAAACTTGCATAGGCCAAATAACGTTTCACGGACGTGCTCGTCCATTATCCCTCTTAGTGCGACCGGAAGTACCTGCGTCATTAGCACGGCACAGTCGTGAGACTTCATGCCACTGAACCTCTGCTTTGCCTCGTCTAGGTATCTGCTTATCTTGCCCGCGTAGCCGTAAGGAAATTTGACTCCTAGAAGGCACTTGAAAAACTGTTTGATCTCATTCTGGCTTAGAGTGAAGCAAGAAGGAGGGCAGTAATATTCGTTCTTCTTTAACTTTTTACCCTTCCGACGACCTTGTGTCGTCTCCGACTCATGATCATCGTCATCTTCCTGATCATCAGGAGTAGTGCATCCTCCGTGAAGCTCCTTCCGGATACCCAAGCATATCAGGTCGTGTCTTGCTTTCGGACCATCTTTCGTCCTATCTGGCATGTTGATTATGGTGGCGACCAGATTCTCTCACACGTTTTTCGTGATATGCATGATGTCGAGGCTATGAGGCGTGCGGAGAAACTTCCAGTATGGCAACTCCCAGAAAACAGACCTTGTTTTCCATACCTTCATCAGCGGCTTGTCTTGTTGCTGCCTCTTTTGCTTCTTTCCAGGCTTAGGACAATCTTTCCAGTTTTCAGCAACTCTTCCACTTCTTCGCTGCTCCTACGCTCTGGGATTCCTCGGGTCTCTGATTTGCCATCGAACAGGTCTCCACGTTTTCTCCATGGATCATTCTTGCCGAGCCACCTCCGGTGCGCCATGAACACGGTTTTCGATGACCCTGGATCTTTCTCTAGTTGGAGATAGCTTGTGTTATCCATGCACCTAACGCATGCGCAGAATCCTTGGATAACCTGCCCCGAGATATACCCGCAACCTGGATAGTCTTGCACCGTAGTGACCAACGCGGCTCTCATAGTGAAATAATCTTGTGCGACGGCGTCGTAAGTATTGGCTCCATATTCCCATAACGTGGCTAGCTCCTCTTTCAACAGCCCGAGATACAGATTGATGTCGGTACCAGGTTGTTTCGGACCTTGAATTAGCATACTCATTTGTATGTACTTCTTCTTCATGCACAACCATAGAGGGAGGTTGTACATCCATACAAACACGGGCCAAGTGCTGTGCGTGCTGCTCTGGCTACCGAACGGATTGAGTCCATCGGTGCTCGTACCAAGCCTGATGTTCCTCGAATCTCCACCGAATTCTGGGAATTCGAGGTCCAATGCTTTCCACTGGCTAGCATCTGAAGTGTGCGTCAGCAGCTCATCCTTTTCGGGGTCATCATCATCTCCTGGCTTCTTTCTTTCCGCATGCCATCGCATGAGCTTCGCTTCCTTAGGGTCCGCGAAATAGCGCTGCAGACGAGGAGTGATAGGAAAGTACCATACCACTTTTCGAGGTGCTTTCTTCCCTTTCTTGTATCGACTCACGCCGCACACCGGACATGTGGTTTTCTCCGCGTCCTCGCCCCGATAAATGATGCAATCGTTGATGCATACGTGATATCTAACGTGCGGTAGATCGAGAGGACAGACAATTTTCTTGGCATCCTCGATACTAGTTGGACATGTGTTCCCCTCCGGGAGACGATCGTGCCAGAATGCCATCATATCGTCGAAGCTTGCGTCGCTCAATTTGTGCTTCGCCTTCATCTCCATAGCCTTGAGCGTTACATTCAACCGGGTATCATCGGGCCTGCATCCTTCATACAATGGAGTAACCGCGTCTTTCTCAAGTTGCGCAAGCTTGGCTTTCTCTCTAGCGGCAGCCCTGGCGTTACTCGTCTGCTTGAGAAGCAGCTCTTGCACATAAGGGTCCCGCACCCAGCCTGATGTTGTTCCATCGTTGTCTGCTCCTCCGGCATCTAGATCATCATCATCCCGGTCTGCTTCCGCACCTTCACCATCTCCAGGAGACTCTTCATCATCTCGCCCGTTCTCGCCGTGATGATGATCATCGTCATGTTGGCCACCTTCTTCACCGTCTCCATCATATACGTCATCGCTTATCCAACGAGTGTACCCATCCATGAAACCATGGCGGAGCAGGTGCGCCTGCAGATTCCCGGAATCTGGGTCGATCACCCAGTTGAGTTTGCATCTTCTGCACGGACATCTTATATCTGTCTTGTTATTTCGTATCATGTCGGCCGTCGCACATTTCAAAAATCTAGCCACAATGCCTTCGCTCATTATGCAGACCATTTTTGCCTGCACGATGTACACGGTACAATTTTGAAGTCTATTAGAACCACATAATGAATGCATGCATGCAATGGTCGATAGAAAATTTCGGCATGACCTATCCTAAAATTAGGACCTTTGCGAAATGCCAAAGTCTTGCCAAAATGGAAATGAATCAACATTTTGGCAAAACAAATGGCAACTTGTTCACATACAAACACAAGAGAGAGAGACCGATCCATACACACATGAACATATCATTATCCTCTCCATATAGTACACATGCATGAGCATCATCGATACTCTCCATATACACACACATATGACCATCGATCCTCTCCACATACACACATCATGAGCATCGATCATCTACATACATATGAGCACATCATCCATATACACATGAACACATCCTTACATGGACAACTTACCGAGATGAGAGACCGATCGCGAGAAAGATGGAAAGGAGAGGTGCGCGCGTCGAGAAGGATAGATGAGAGACCGGAGACCTCCTCTATTACTTATGTAACATCCAAAGCAAGTTTTATATGCTAAAAATGGTGAATGTGTGGAGAAATTGAGGTGGGAAGGAGAAGATCCCGACTAGATCTAAGGAGGAAGAAGAAGGGGAAAGTGAAGTGTGGGGTGGTGGATGTGGTCACACATGTGCACATAAAGTGCTGTCCTAAAGAAATCGACACATCTGTGGCGCACACGGCCCTAGTGCGCCACAGGGAGTACAAACATCTGTGGCGCACTACACCATGTGCGCCACAGATGCTCCTACTCCCTGTGGCGCACTAGGCCGAGTGCGCCACAGAAGTTTGTGGCCGTTTCAGAGCAGAGGGGGGCATGCGCTTAGGCGTAGCGCACCAGGCACACATGCGCCACAGATGACCCTAACAACCGTGGCGCACATGACTATAGTGCGCTACAGATGTTTGGCGTGTGGCCAACAGGGTCCTGGCCCACACACATCTGTGGCGCACTATAGTCATGTGCGCCACGGTTGTTCTAGTTATTAGTAGGGCACTGCCCACAGGTGAGCCACGCCTATTTTAGCCGTGGGGCACTTCAACCATATGAGCCACGGATGTGCTGATTACCTATAGTTGTTTTCCTAGTAGTGTGCAACACATATATATTTGTTGGTAAACATCCGGTTAACCGTTGGAAAGTGGCAACGGATATAATGCAACCATTATATCTGTTGGAGCATATGTATAGATATTGAATTATTTTATTTAAAATATTTTTTTAACTGAGTGGGTGGCTCGATCGATGGTAGCATTTTCCCCTTATCTAGACTTTATAAGAATGTACCGCAACACACACAAATTGCAGAATATGAATGAATTGTATGAGGATTATTAAAATCACCATTCCATACATCAAAAGTATCTTAACAGTACATATCTTACAATCTTGCTTCAAAACATGATATTCTAACTAATACAAAGTATATTTGTTCTAATGTTTTGCCTTCTAATTTAGAATCCGAATATAGCAGTCCTTGTTGATCTTCTCGGCTGCAAAAACAAAGTTCAAATTTCAGAACCATGTGTCAGATTGTCCATACATGCTCATACTGCAATTTAAGAAGATGGCTGATACAATTTCGTATTCTTATATTGGTACAGATAAGCTACCACATACCTTATTCTTTTATGGCAGTATCATTTTTATAGCTCTGTTCTTCTAACTCCAATACACTTCTATCTCTTGTTTAATCTGCAACAAACTCATATTAACCTGAATTAATGAGACAATTCGCAATGTTTCACATTATTATATAAATTTTAACATACTTCTAATTAGTTTGTCTATAAACATATAATATAAATAGTCAACGAGTTGCAATTGACCTTAAGATCTACGTGACATAAACAACAATACAGTAGATGGGGGATATCCTAGCAGAGAGTCTCACGGTGAATAACTAGTTGCAGGCATTATAGAAGATTAGTAGTACACATGTGAAGTCAGAAGATACGGAGCACCTCACGTGATGTTTTGTTCTGCATGTTCCATTTTTTTCTGAGGTATCATACAACAAGTAGAATTGATCTAAAGCTTTCGAAACCCTTCTTATATTCCTCTGCTGCCATTGCATTGGTACTTGAGCCAATCAACAATACATAATCACAAGGTCCACAAAGCTGAATCAGGAAAGGTGATCATGTTAAGCTAGGAAATTGGTGATCGTGTTATGCTGCTAATGAAACTTAGCATACCTATGCCATTCTAAATTCACTAGAACTAGATGCAGTAAGAAAATGAGTTCCTTACTGTACCATGGGAGGGATCGTAAAAGACAAGTTCATGGTTAATTAAGTTCTTGACTAGCCATCTCGATGATCTCAAATGGTCAAATTAGTAAGATTAAATTATGAACTTTAAATTAACAGTAGATTCATACCAGGGAACATCACCACAACTAGTATTTTGTCGTATTCACCATAAAAAATTGATTCTTCTTTCTCCAAGAATACCAGCATGTAGAAGCAAATCATATATCGGACAAATATTTATCTATACTAAACACACATACTATAAACTTCTCTTGCTCACGACCAATCTACAAACCTGTGATTTCCCAAATACTCAACGGAAATTCTACATGACATGCTACACCTTGCAATGACAGCGGGAGTTACCACATCCTTTCGTTTCTTCAACCAGAACTGCAACCACATGCATCCTAAGGTAAATGGTGATTCAGATGAATAATAAGGTCAGATAGGAGCAGCCATGAGTAAAGTCTAGGCTACAATGTACCTCGCTGAACCAGTGGTTGCATCTGCGGACAGAAGAAAACTCACCCACGATACGAAGTGGCAGCCCCCATCGCGGCACATGGCACTGCTTTCGGCGGCGTCCTGGCTATGGTAGGAACCCCAGTTGACCGATGGGCCCCTGATCTCGACACCCCTGAGATCGGAAGAGGTTCCCCCACGACCTTGGGGCAGAGATCAAGGCAAGGCTGGGTGCTGCGACTAGGAAGAGGGAGAAGGTGAGGGAGCTCGTGATGAGCCGACCGCGGCCGCGGCGCTGGACCTGGTACAACGTGCAGAGGGGGAGTCGGAGAAGAAGGGATATGCAGTCCTGGGGATATGGATGTGTGGCCTTGTTCGTGGCGGCTGCTTCTAGGGTTAAAGTGGACGGGAGGAGAATAGAGACCAGGAGATTTTCTTTGGGCTGTTGATTGGGAGTTTTTTGAGAGAGGTGGATTATTGGGAGTTGGGAATTGGGATGCCACTGCCGTCGTGGGGAACGGTTATAGAGAAAAAAAATACTTGGGTGCAGGGACACGGGGTGGATTCTAGATACACATATTGGCATCATTGCAAGTTATCTGTTGCTTTAGGCCTAGTTGTGTTTACACGTCAGGGCAGATCAGACGGCGACCCCGCACGTACAGTTGTGGCCACAACCAAGAGCGTCACAATCCAGCATTTGACACGTTGATCCGATCCTTTCAAACAAAACGGAACTTCCGTTCCACGCACGGTAGACTTTTTTTTTCTTAGAGGAAGTATCGGTAGTACACAATGGCCCAATCAAGAGGGACCGAGGCCGAAAGGATAAACCCACCAATGGTGATATAGTGCTACCAGGGTCGGCCCTGACAAAGGCCCGGTGCAAGGCAAAAAAGAACAAAAACAAAGGGTCCCTTGTACGCCGATAGTTGTGGAAAAAATATTCTTTTATATTTCTACTAGTAAAATGTCCATGCGTTGCAATGGACTGTCAACGCTGCATATGCAATTATAATACAAATGCAACTTCACATGTATGGAAAGAGATGATGACAAAATATTCTCTGCTTAAAATGTAACTCAATACAAAACAACATTCTTCATCCTATGCATACAACAACTAGTGGAAATCAATTTTTTGTCTAATAAATCTAGGTCCATTACTACAATGTTTTTTATCAACCCACAAATTGCATAATTGCGGTGACCCAGCATACCACTGCATGTGTAGTACACTACAGTCGTTGACATGACATCTACAGAACAATGTTCCGTAAATATCACATCCCTCAGAGTGGTATAACAGAAACATTGCGGGTCCATATTACAAATGTACACACATTATTATTATTACAATATCGGAAGTTCAAGACTTTCAAAAGATCCAACTTACAAACCAAAATATAAAGTGTTCAACGGAAATTTAAAAGTAACAACTCCGACTAGGAGTGGAACTCAGCAGCTTATTTTATAGAGTTCATGTTGCTCGGCTCCATTGGTTACTATTAACTAGGGTGACTTAGTTGGACTCATTATCATCGACACCATAGCGGATTTCGTAATCCACTCGTTCAACTCCTCCGGATTGATCTGGTTCCTCATAGAGCACATCTTCTTGGCATTCGGCTGCATATATTGGCACGTCTTCAGAACCCTCAGAGTCTAAGCAAGGGATCAAAGGAAAGAATGAGTAACAGTGTTACCCAACAAGTTCATTATATGCAAGGTGGGAAGTTTGATGCTCTAACTACCACCTCGGATAATAAATCCTTGGCACTATGCAGTTTTTGTAAATCTTTCTTCAAAGATTTATTTTATTCCGAAAAACTATGACAATCAGCCTTCACAGGTTGACCAGAACTTTCATGGAGTTCCTTTCCTGCCGTGTTCGTAGATCCTTCCCGGAACAGGGAGTAACAAGTTACAGTTCTTACACTCTGCAGAGGTGCGTTACTTTACCCATGAGAGATCAACTCCTTGTTGCACAACCGAGCGTACTTTCCCGTCCACAATTCCATGATGTGGGGCCTAATAGTTGGTCCAAGCCAATCACTGCCCCCTTCGCGACCCCGCATGCCTCCTTGGTGTACACCATGCCCACACAATGAATTACGACAATGGTTTGTACAAACCGTTAGATGCTAGAACTATCGTGGGACGATGAGAGTTCCCACCCATATGCTGCATATCCTCTACGAATTACCAATTAATATGCACGCTACGAAGATAACAGCCATGACCTGCACATCAGGCTTCATGCAAGCGGAAGAAGATACATCTGACTTCTCTGTCCCATTCCAAATCTCATGGTTAACGCGTAATACACGACGCTAGAATCACTGATGTCAGGGGTTATTAAGTCCCTACTTGATCATCATTGTTGCAAATAGAACCCTAAGTTCTATTGCTCCATTGTATTACCACTTAGGATGATATCTATGATTTCTTTATTGGTGAAAATAATATTTTCTTTCTTTTATACCATATATGATAACACACAATTTGCAAATACTTTGATAAAGACTCTTCAAAGGACATGAGCAAGTGATGAACTTGCCTTGTGATGGCAAGGTAGTGAAGTCCGATGCTTGCACTGGACCTTGAGCTTCTAGTTCTACAAAAACATCATTATTGTCCGGTAAGGACGATATTTAAAGAAGCAAACTGATTATGCAAGTAATGTAATGCATTATTTAATTCTATATGCATTTTCCCTATATAAGGTGCCTTTTAATAAAGCATTTATTAATATTATTTTTTTATATTTATTGCATATATTGAATTATTTTATTTTATTTCCCTTTTTATTTGATTTTTATTGATTTAATAATTCTTTTAGGAATTATTAATTATACATTAAAATTTATTATTAAATATTTATTTAGTATTTTTCAAAAATACTATAATATTAATATATAATGAAAGTGATTTTTATTTATTTTTATCATCTTTCAATAATTTTGTAAAATTCCATAAGGAATATATAAATTACAAAATTCTTATAAAAATTTAAATGTACAAAATTGTATATCTTACTTTATTTGGATAGAGTGGATTATTGTGAATCCAACAATATTTTATTTATAATTCTTGGACTTTTATTTTATTTTCTAGAATTTTATTGAGGTTAGGGGCATTTTGGTCTTTTCCAATTGATTAAAACAGTTTTTTTTAAACAACTTGGGCTGGCCTTTTGGGCTTATTGGGCCAGTGTGGCCCAATAGGGCAAGGTCAAAATACCACCCCGAGGGGTTTTGGCCCACCAAGCCCATTCTCTCTACCTCCTCCTCGTTCTCACCCTTTACTCTTCCCCGATCCCGCGGGCTCTGGCGCCGCCACTAGTGATGGCCGCCGTTGAGGCTTCCCCTGGCCGCTGCCGTGGTGCAGGGCGAGGTTTGCGACTCCGCTTGTTCGTCTAGTCCAACTCGATTTGACTCCGGGCTTCCCCGTGGTCAGGTTCACCCCGTTCCCGAACCCTAGGGTTAGGGGAAAGGTGTTGTCGCCACCGCCGCGGTCTCGCCTGCGGTGGTGTGCTGGGCTCATGTGCTGTTGTGGCCGCCGCTGTGGCTGGTGCAGGTTGCAGCGCCCCCTGGGTGCTCCCTGTGCCGCCGCGGTTCGTTGGCCAATCTACTTCCTCTTCGATTCGTCAGCGAGGACCTCGGGTAAGTTGCTTATGTTGTTCTTGTTAATGCTACTACCATGAATCTCTCTGTGTGTCTAGTGGATTCTCGTGCCTAGTGATTATGTTATGATTAGGGTTCATCTCCTAATTAGGGTTCTTGTTCTGATTAGGGTTCATAACCCCCTTGTTGATCATATCCATGATGCTTTAGATCTAGTGTTGGTCATACTTGAGCATGAAGAATGATTGTTTGCTGTGGATCATGATTTGTAGTGGCTTTGATGATGCTAGTGGCTTGTCAGATTTATTCCAGTGGTAATTCACTATGATCCCATGCTAGTTTTTCTATGGAATCCCTGATTGGATTATGTTGTTGATCTAAGAATTTACTCTACTGTCAGAATACTTATACTGACAGTAGTTTCTCTCAGTAGTTGCTTACTGCAATTATAATGGTAAGCTTGTATGAGATTATACACACTGAATATGATCATTACATGTAATTTTTTCTGTGTACATATAGATGAATTTGATGTTGATTCCTGGCATTTGGCTTCAGGAAAATGATATTTATTGGTTTGTCCCTTTTAACTGTGGAAACTAAGCAAAGATTGGTTTTAGCTCATTAAGAACTTGTCCTTGTGATACCATTATGATCTGGCAAACAAGTGATTGAGTTTTATTTCTAGGCTTAGCCTTGACAATACTTGTGATTAGTACTGGCAAAATAAAATGAAAGCTTTTCTTAACTCTCCTGCCTATGATGTTGGTCTGAGGCTCTAGGATTTTAAATCCTAGTTAGTTGAGCAAATAGTTGGTTTGTAACTTGTAAGATTAGAGGTGCTACTCTCTCTGAGAGATGTGCCCTGATCTGATAAGAACAAATGAAAGATGGTTTAAGAGGTGCATAAATTAACACTAGACTCTGTGATGCTAGTCTGAGAGATTAGTGCTCTTGGCTGAGTTTGATTTCTTATCTTTATACTTGAAATCTCTAGGATAGATTCACCTCACTTGGGTGATTATTGAGGGATTATTTCATAAAGCAACACATGATTTTGTTCAGATACTATGAATGAATCATGTGATGGTTTTATGAGGATCACCATAAAATCTGATGATGGTGTAGTAGGTTGATGATGATGATCTTGATCTGGTTCTGCTAGACTCCTGTGCTTGCTCTTGAGCTAGCCTGCTCCTCCTAGCTCCTGGGCTTGACCTTGCTGTCCACCTGATTCACCCCCTCCTTATGTCACCATCCTGGTGATGTTTGGTTGATCTGGGGTGGTTTGGTTTGGCTGTTGTTCTTGGTTTAGCTGATGTCTACACTGGCTGTGCTTGTGTGTTGTGTAGTGGAGAGATGCACTGATGTGCTCCTCCACGGCTGTGCTGTGGTTTTGTGAGATTGGGATATGCTTGTGAGGTCGACAGCACACCATGTGCATGCTGGTGTGTGTCCAGCTTGTGTGCCTGCTATGCACTTGTGGATAGGTTCAGAAATTTTGAACTTACTATTACCAGATTAGTTTCACCTGGCTGGTGAATTGTTCCCTCTTGGCTGTCATTTGACTTCTGGCTTTGAATTTATGAAAGATGAAATCTTTCATATTGGTGAAACTTGCCCCTTTATAACATTTCTCAATGATGAATTTGTCAAGTGCATTTCATTGACATATCTAAGAGAAATAATACTAACACTAATCTTATTTTGTTTCTATTTAGTCTTTGTTTTGCAGGTACAAAGATAAAGATGAAAATTTAGTGTAGATTTAGATATAGGATAGTTAGTAGATATTCAAATGTAATTTTCTTATTCTTTTGTAATTTTTCTTTTATTATTCTTGTAATCTTTATTTTATTTAATTATAATAAATATTATATTATTACTAATAAAGAATATTCTTATTCTTTATTCTTTTGTAAATTGTGAAGTTTGGAATGACTTCGGTAGGTTACATTCTTTGTAACGTGTTTATGTATTAATAATATGAAATGAATTTCATATTCAATATTGTTTTTGGATAAGATTTTAGTTATAATACTTATGTGGTAATTAATTTAAGATTCAAATCTTATATCTAAATCATTTAAATTATAATTCAAACACTCAAGTTTAAAATTCAAATTCATTTTAAACACATAACTCCTTAAGATCATCTCAAAGTTTATAACAATCACCCTTTAAGACTAATCCTAATCTCAAAGTATGAAAGAAACATTGATCACTTAGGTTGTTTTATTTGGCGAAAATTTTACCCACATTTTCACAAATGGATGCATGCAACAATTCGTATTCCTAAATCTACCCTTCGTTAGGTCCTAAATACTGGGATGTTACAGACTTCCCCCCTTGAATTAAACTTCGTCCCGAAGTTTGTGGAGATGTACCTGAATAGTTCTGGATAAGCTTTTCTTAAATCCTCTTCCTTCTCCCATGTGGCTTCCCTCTCAGGGTGATGTTCCCACTGTACCTTGCAATATTTGATTGCACTGTTCCTCAATCTTTTCTAGTTTTCTTCTAGAATCTTACAAGGCTTTTCAATATAAGTCAGGTCTGCTTGTAGTTCTATCTCTTGATGTGTTATTGCATCATCTGGAACTTTCAAACATTTGCGAAGTTGTGACACATGGAAAACATTATGTACTTGAGCCGATCTTGATGGTAAATTTAAAGCATAAGCTATAGTTCTGTTTTGACTCAGTATCTTGAATGGTCCGATATATCTTGGACTCAATTTCCCTTTAACTCCGAATCTTTTTACTCCTTTCATTGGACTTACTTTCAAATAGACCATATCTCCCACTTCTGGATGCCATGATCTTCGACTTTGATCCGCATAACTTTTCTGCCTGCTCTGGGCTATTTTCAGTCTATCCCTGATCTTATCAATAATGTCTTGTCTCTCCTTGATATAATCTGGCGCAAATTCTTTGCTGCTTCCAGGTTCATACCAACATATTGGTGATCTACACTTCCTTCCATACAGAATCTCATATGGAGCTGCCTTCAGACTACTCTGATAGCTATTGTTATAAGAAAATTCTGCCAATGGTAGGTGATCTTCCCATGTTCCTCCAAAATCTAGTGCACAAGCTCTCAACATGTCTTCTAGTATTTGATTTGTTCTTTCAGTTTGACCTCCTGTCTCAGGATGATATGTCGTGCTGAAATCTAACTTTGAACCAAGTGCTTCATGCAATTGCTTCCAAAATGCTAAAGTAAACACTGATCCCCTATCAGTTACAATCTTTTTGGGTACTCCATTCTTACTTACTATCTCTTTGACATATACTTCAACTAACTTCTCGGCATTATCCTTTTGATTTACTGGAATAAAATGTGCACTCTTAGTGAGTCTGTCCACAATTACCCATATCATGTCTTTCCTTTTTGGTGTCATAGGTAATCCTGTGATGAAGTCCATACCTATTTCCTCCCATTTCCATTCATGAATTTCTAAGGGTTGTAATGGTCCTCTTGGACTTTGATGTTCAGCTTTCACCCTTTGACAAGTATGGCATTCTGATACATATTTAGCAATATCTCTTTTCATGTTATTCCACCCGAATAGTTCTTTCAAATCCATATACATCTTAGTTCTCCCTGGATGTATAGAATATGGTGTATCATGTGCTTCTTTGAGCATGACATTTCTGATCGCAGTCACATCTGGAACACATAGATGATCTAAAGACCCATAATCTCCAAGGTGAAAAACTGATTTTTGCCCTTGAGATATCCTCCGAATTTCCTCGGCAATAAAAGGATCTTCTTCTTGATGTCTAAAAATTTCTTGCTTAAGATCACTGTCCTGCTCTGCAACTACCTGCATAGTAGCTAATCCTCCAAGAACCTCTGTTTTGATGAATTGAAGTTCTAATCTTTTTTCCAAGTCCATTTGTAACTCTTTTGGTAGCTCCCTATTGCTAGGCTGAATATCTGCACTCTTTCTGCTTAAAGCATCTGCTACAACATTTGCTAATCTGTAACATCTACTATAGATTATTCGGCTTAACTCGTCTTGGCCTTCATATTATTCAGATTAGTCGGTCGGGTTACGCCTTGCTCTTCTCATAAGGGTCCTGCTCTTGATTACCTCGGCCGACCTTTACAGGATTCGGCCGATTTAGACTATAACTCGGAAACTGGACGGGGAACTTACTTTTGTCTTTCCCCGTTCTTACCCTATCCGGGGTCACCCCCCCAACATTAGTCCCCGAAGCTGGTATGGTCCTGCCTATAACCTCGGCCGGGCCGTATCAGTTTCACAATATTCGTTTCTCCTTGTTTCCGAGTTACTTTTCCCTCGTCCGAGGTATCTGCGTATCTTCTCGCGTACGCCTCGTCCTACGTGTCACACTCATCATTGTTCCTCTAGTTTTTTGTTCCTCTACAGTGCCCACTGATGGGCTACAGTAATTACTGCACCTGTCGCGTCGGCGCTGCAACACCTCGCGCACCGCATCGGTCAGGAGACCTGATCCTCTCCTGCGTCGTGTGGTCGTCGGTGTGGCTCCACTCATCCACGAGCGGTTCCGCCGCACGCACGATCTACACGGTTATCGCTCGTACGCACGATCCCACTACCGCCCGGGCCACGCGGTTATAAAGAGGGGCACGGGGCTAGAGGGTTCATTTTCCCCCTTCGCTTGCCGTTGCCCTTCTTCCTCCTCACGCTCGTGCGTCTGCTTGTGTTCCTGCGGCCGCGCCATTGTTGACCTCCTCGACGGCGAAGCCACAGTTCCCTTGCTCCATCGTTCTCCTCGCTGTGCGTTTGCTCCGGCGCCGTTGCCGTGAGTTTTCTTACGGTCCCCTTGCTAGGCTCCCTCCTAGACGTTTCCATTGTTTTCCAGATTTCCTGGGCATCTCTTTTCCGCTCCGCCGCCGCCTCCACCTAGACTCACGACGGGGCCCTGCGCCTCTAAGCCCCGCTCCGCCGTTAGTTCCTCTTCCGTAGGTTCCTTCGGCGACCCTATGTTGAGTTCAGTTAGCGGCGCGTTAGTTGAGGATGACGACGTAGCGTCTGGTCCACAGCGGGGCTCCTGGCAAGGTTCCTCCGTCACTCGGCGTGAGATCGAGTGGCTAATCAGGACTCACCGGATTCCTGCCGAGGTAAGCTGTCGCTTACCCGGCAGCGAATCCTCCCCCGTACTCAATGATGGTGAATATGTCGTCTTTATGTCTCACTTTGCCCGGGATTTTGGTCTTCCCCTTAGCGATTTCGCTAGGGAATTTCTTGATTACTTCGGCCTTCAGCCGCATCATCTTCCGGCTAATGCCATCGCCTCCTTATCTGCTTTTATATCGGCCTCGAAAGGATACTTTGGCCTCTGGCCGTCTGTGCACGTATGGTCTAAATTCTTCCAGATTCGATCTAACGTCGTTCCAGACAAATCCCTTCACCCCTCTGAGAAGTTGCTTACTCAGTGTGGGGCCCCTTCTATCACTCCTCGAAGAAAATCCGAGTTTCCTCGTGTTGCTGGTAACGAATCTTGCAAAAAGTCGCATAGATCGTTTTTCTATGTCAAGAATACTGGAAAGGAAGATAAGATTCGGCTCCCCGCTTTCTCCATCGCCCCCCCTTCAAACAGGAACTGGACCTACAACCCTAGGAAGAGCCATGCTCTGGCCGAGGCCTTTTAGATTCGGCTGAAGGAATTGATCTGCGCCGGGCTACGCGGCGAGGATCTGATGACCACCTTTGTCAGCAGCCAAATCTGCCCTTTCCAGCATCGCACGCACAAGCTTTGTTACATGAGCGGTCCCCTCGATCCCAACCGAGTCTCAACGGTCGAGCTCGATAATTATCTTATTTTCAAACGTGTCCGAGCTATCTTCAAGACAGATATGTCGGAGGACTGGACCTGGGGACTGAAGCCGTTCACCCGCGGGAATCCCCCTCCCGAGGTAAGTTTACGCATTTATGTTTTGTCCCCTAATTGCGTTTGTGACTCTTTTGCTAATTTCTCTGTGTATCTTTTCTTGCAGAAATTTGTGGAGCAGAAGATCGAGGATGCCGAAGTTCTGGCCCTCCCGTGGCCCACGGATCGGAATACCCCAGACAGCGGGGAGCCTGACTCGGAGGAGTTTATCCCCAAGTCAGACCTCGCTCCGGCTCGCGCCCGTGGCAAGACCCCGGACCACGAGGAGGAAGGTGATTCGGACGAGGTCCAAGTTCTTGAGGTAGTTGCCGCAATGCCAATTTTTTATGCATTTCCGGCCTCTACTTTCTCAGCTAATCCGGCCGGTCAGGTTCACAACGCCGAGCCTCTCGCCTCTCGACCTCCTGTTACTTCGGGGAAACGTAGTGCTCTAGCCGGTGCCTCGGAAGCCGTTCCCAAGAAACGGATGAAGAAATCAGACCCGCACCCTCCTAAGCGTAAAACTATTCCCGGGGTTACTGGGTGAGTTGCTTTTTATTTGTATTTCTTGTTTCTCTCTTTCTGCGTTTTGACCTAATTGTTCTTGCCTTTGCAGGGCTCCTCTTTCTGTTAAGCCTAGTGGTCCTAGCATGACGAGTCATACGACCCGGCCGCCTTCTCCTCCGCCTCCTGAAGATACTAGATTTCCTAGTCCTGCTCGTGTTGACTCTCCTCCTGCTCCGAATCAGATGCCATCTCGCCAGGATGTGCCTGGGGTCTCTCCTGTTGATGCCGATACCACTCGGCCCGTAAATATTTCCACTGAGCCTGCTGCCTCCTCCGTGAATCCTGAAGTTTCCCCTGAGATCCCTTTGACCCCCACAACCTTTACTGCGACTCCGATTCCGGCCGAGGATACCAATATCTCGGCGCCCTCAGAAACCGTAATCCCTCCGGCCCCTAAAGATGCCATTCCAAGTGCCGAGGTAACGGCTCCTGCCGACGCCTCTTCTAAGGCAAGAAAGGTCGTTGATCACCAAGCCTCCCTCATCTCAGAAAGGACTTTCCAGCTCTTCTCAGCCTACAACTGCTGATGCGCTGCGCAAGGGGGTTTCATCTGCCAAGAGTATTGTTACCCCGGCTGCTGATACACAACTCGCTCTTCACAAGAGTCCCGCGGCGGCGGTGGCTACTCAACACGTCCGAGGTAAAGTCCTGACTCGTACGGAGAGTGGGAACAGCCTCGGCTCGTTGGTCGAGTATGCCAACAATTGGAACGCTACTGATCAGCTCGAGGGCAATCCAAGGAGCCAGCCGTTTCAACTCTTCGACATCAGCAGTCGCCTACATCTGGCTGCCAAGATCGTTCTTGACAGCGACAAGATGAATGAGGTAATTGTTTTTATGGACGTTTGATTAGTCATTCGAATGCTATTATATATACTCTAGTCCCCGAAGCTTGCAACCGAATAATTTGTTATTCGTTTGGAAGTTTTATTATGCTTTACCTGGTTCAGTTTTGCGTTAGTGTTCGAATATCCATCCACCTAGATCCGAATTAAGCTTTGCTTGATTTGTATCTGTCTGAGCTTCGAATATCCAGCCACCTAGATCCGAGTTAAGCTTTGCTTGATTCGGATCTGTCTGAGCTACGATTATCCAGCCACCTAGATCCGAATTAAGCTTTGCTTGATTTGGACCTGTCTGAGCTTCGATTATCCAGCCACCTAGATCCGAGTTAAGCTTTGCTTGATTCGGATCTGTCTGAGCTTCGATTATCCAGCCACCTAGATCCGAATTAAGCTTTGCTTGATTTGGATCTGTCTGAGCTTCGAATATCCAGCCACCTAGATCCAAGTTAAGCTTTGCTTGATTCGGATCTATCGTAGCTTCGAATATCCAGCCATTGAGATTCGAGTTAATTTTTGCTTGACTCGGATTTGTCTTATGTTCGAATATCTTATTGCTATTTGTTTTGTTGCTTAGGTTGCGCATGATCGGCGGACCGCCGAATTCCAAAGGCTGCTCTTTGCTCATAAAAAATTGCAAGATAAGTACGAGAAGGTCATTCCCGTGGTGAAGAAAGCTGGTAAGTTAACAAGCTTTCACATTATCCCTAAAGTTCATATTGCTTTGGAAGTGAGGTGTTAGCTGATTTTGCTGGTGAATAGGTAATATCAACAATCTTAATATCCGTCTTGAAAAGAAAGTCAAGGCCCTGGAAGGCTAGTTACTCTTTTTTATTTTACACATCTATTTGAAATGTGCACCGGGTTTCTCTTAACCATTTTGGCTTCGGTATAGCCGAGTTACAAACATTTGCAGCGTCACATCAAGAATGCATACCCATGCCTGATATGATACTGCATTTTTAGAACAAGCCGCCACTCACTCGGCGCAGCTAAAAGATAAAGATGACGAGATAGCTCGCTTGCGCGCCGAGGTGGAGTCCCTCAAGCTTTCTCAGAAATCTGAGTTAAAGAAAGTTGACCAGGAGTTCTCCGAGGAGAAGAATCGGCTGGCTCTGCAATTGCAGAAAAATAGAGAACTCCTCGAGGCTGCCGAACTCAAGACACGGGCGATGAGCGAGGAGATCACTCGCTTTGAGAGAACCAGGGGTGACTGGACTAAAGATCTTCAGATAATGCTGAGCTATATTTGTAGGGGTTCGTAGCATGGAAAACAAAAAAATTCTACCGCATGCAAACAAACAAGACAAGATCTATCTACTAGATTGCAGCAACGAGTCGATAGAGGAACTCACCCTCGAAGATTCCAAAGCGGTTAACGAGAGCAGATTCTCGTGGGTGATGTAGTCGTACACTTGCCGATCTCAAGATCGCGTAGATGATCCTTTCAGCACTGCGTTCCGGCAGCGCTTCCGCAGTCGGTCACACGTTCGGTACTTGATGAAGACCTTCCTCTCCCTTGTTCCAGCAGGCAGTGGAGGTTGTAGCACTCTCCTCGTGATTCCGGCAGCACGACGGCGTGGTACCGGAAGTAGAGGGGAGATCTCGCAGGGCTTCACCTTAAGCCGGAGCAAGTATGGTGGACTATGAGAGAGGCTTGGCGATCTAGGGTTTTAGAAGCACCAAGTAGAGGGAGCTAGACCGGAGGCTAGGGCAAGGGGATTGCCCCAAGTCGGCGGCTTGGGCAAACCCTAGGGCGGCGGCTATGGTGGCCGGCAGCGGCTAGGGTTAGGTTTAGAGGGGGCAAGGTTGTGTGTCTAGGAGGGGAGCCCTGCCCCTCCTCTTATAGGTGGAGGGAGGCGCGCCTGGGGAGGGGAGTCCCTCCCCAACTCGGACCCAAAGTGGGGCGGCGGTGGGAGGCGGAACTCCTCCCCCAAGTCGGTTTCAAACCTCCTTATCCTCTTTCCCAAAACTAGCCGTTTGACTTTCAAACTAGCCGTTTGACTTTTCAAACTAGGATTTGAATAAACCCTCTATTTGGTACAGCGATGACACCAAGTACATAATGCAATCATACCAACTTGATATAACACATTCATGTACCCTTACCCTCCGGAGTGCCGGACATTCCGGAACCTTCTAGAACATTCCCGATGAAAACACCGGAATCATTCTCCAACCCCAAAACAGGACTTTCCTTATATGAATCTTATTCTCCGGACCATTCCGGATCTCCTCATGATATCCCGGATCCCATCCGAGACTCCGAACAACATTCGATCTCTTACTCATCATTCCATAACTACTCAACAACATTGAATCCTTAAGTGTGTCTCCCTACGGTTCGTGAATTATGCGGACATGACCGAGACACTTCTCCGATCAATAACCAATAGAGGAATCTGGAAATTCATATGGCTCCCACATATTTGTACGATTACTTTGCGATCGAATGAACCACTTACATACGATACCAATTTCCCTTTGTCTCACGATAGTTTACTTATCCGAGGTTATGATCGTCGGTATCTCTGTATACCTAGTTCAACCTCGTTTCTGATAAGTACTCTTTTCTCGTTCCCGTGGTATGTGATCCCTTGTGAGCCAGTCACATGCTTGCAAGCTAATTGGATGACATTCCACCGAGAGGGACCAGAGTATATCTATCCGTCATATGGATGGACAAATCCCACTCTTGATCCATGTGTCTCAATCAATACTTTCCGAACACTCAATGCCACCTTTATAGCCACCCAGTTATGGTGTGGTGTTTGATGTCATCAAAGCATCCTTCCGGTGAAGGTGATAAGCATGATCTCATGGTCGAAGGAATTAGGTTACTATGTATCAGAAAGCTTATAGCAAATGAACTATATTAAATGACTTGATCTTTATGCTACGCTTAACTATAGGAGTATGTCCATCACATCATTCTCCTAATGATATGACCCTATTGTTAATAACATCTCTATGTTCATGATCAGGAAACCATGATCATATATTAACCAACAAGCTAGTTTAACAAGAGGCTTTACTAGGGACTCTTTTATGTTTACAAATCACACAAGCATTAATGTTTCCTGTTAATACAATTATAGCATGGTATGTAAACATTTATCATAAGCATGAAGATATGATAATAACCTATTTTATTATTGCCTCTTGGGCATATCTCCAACAATATTCACCGTAAGCCTCTGACCGCGGCCGAGTTATCTTTTTCCCTTTCTTACTGTTGACCGACGTACTTTTGTTTTGCGCAGACCATTTTCCAGAAGCTAAGCCCGTGAGCTCTAAAGCGGTTATTAATGCTCGTGTGCACCGAGGTGTTGCTGCTGATGCGAGCCTAGAATACTCGATGGAAGATTTCTTGGTTGTCGTTGGCGCTGTCGTTGGTCCGATGAAGATTATGGGCAGGGACTTGGTGCAAGCAGCCATTCGGGCCTACCATGTTCTCTGGCCGAATACTTCTGGGACTCCTGATATTGATGAAATCAAGATACTGGTGGAAAGATTGATGGCATCTCAGAACCAGTTGAATATTTGGACGGAATCCGCTGGACGAGCTGGTGCTGATATGGCGCTCACAGTCGTTATGTCATGGTACGCAGGGGCGGAGCTGGAGCTCGAGTCACCCTGATGCACCATCTTACTATTGTATAAAATTTTCGAGCAACAGTGTACTATATAAATGCATGATTTATATCTTTGAAATAAATAATACGACATAATAAGAGATGGTGTATAGTACAGAGAACCACGTAATAAAAATATCAAAATTCTTTATATAAGGATGCAACAAAAGAAAAAGTTACTTGCAAAATATGCCTTGCATTTTCGAATTGCAAAATATGTCGTCAAGCACGAAGGCTCAAAAAGCTGCAAAATAAAAAGTAGGTCTAGCTGTTAAGTGGAATAATTGAATGACCATAATTACAGTGCTAAAGTAGATAAAGTTTTCATATTACCTTCTTATTTTTTAGTACAATCGATTCTTCAAAGCCATGAAATACTTAACCACTTGATCATTGGTGACTTTCTTCATCTCCTCTTTCTCCACATAACAAATAACATCATCACTCAAGCTATCATCATTGAGGCGATTGCGCAAAAATGTTTTTACTAGTTTCATGGCTAAAAAGCACCTCTCAACTGTAGCTGTAGCAACTGGCAACACAATCACTAATTTCAACAACCGATAAAACAAAGGATACATAATATGCCTCCTTGTATCCACCATTTTTTTAGAGAGCTCAATAATTGTTGCTATGTTGGAAAATCTATCATCTGTGCGTACATCAGCAATATAGAGGCGTAGATCCTTATCAAGATCCCTCAACTCTCCAGAATCAAAATCTTGAGGATATAGTTTAGCCAAATTTATCAAACTCTCCAAATTAAAATCACGAAATGAGTCTCTTGGACTCAAAGCCGCTGACCAAACAAGCAAATTGGAGGATGTTTCACTGAATCTACCATCAAGCTCTTGAACTAGCCAATCAAAAACATCATTGAAGCAATCGACTTGATAGTGATGTTTGTTGGTAATTCCAGTTACCTGCCTTCTCTTTTTTGGATTAACATAGGCTGCTTCCATATCTAACTCTTCAATATCATGTCTCTCACAAAAACCATGAACTTCAACCAGCAGGGATTCCCATCCATTTTCTCTAAGTTCATTTAAAACAGTTCTAGTTGACTTCACACATTTCATGGCATTTACTATGTCTTGATCCTTCCGCTGCAATGCTAATGACAATGTGTTTGTAGTTGTAAGAGTAGTCAGCATGAGATGCAAATAGAACACAATGTCAAAGGACTGAAAGTACACTAACAGACCATTTGCAAGGTCTCTATTTGTTCTATCGGTGTCTTCTTCTCCCACATATTCTAGAACTTCAATGACTGATCGAAATAGGTCCACCAAACTTTTAAGTGTCTTGGCATGAGAACCCCAACGAGTGTCTCCAGGTCTTTGAAGGCATTGCTCTTGATTCAGCCCTGTACCAGTTGTAAGCTGCCCACACCCTAAAGCTTTGCTCATTTCTTCAAGATTGATATCTCTAATCATATCCCTTCGCTTGGCCGATCCACCTACCACATTCAATAATGTAGTAATCATAGTAAAAAAATTACTAACTTCTTTATGCTTTCTTACCACAGCCACAACAACCAACTGAAGTTGATGAGCGAAGCAATGGACATAATACGCCGTACTGTTTTCTCTCATTATCAATGATTTGAGGCCATTGAACTGACCTCGCATATTGCTAGCACCATCGTATCCTTGTCCTCTGACTTGATTGTAACTCAGCTTGTACTTTGCAAATAAAGAATCAATTGCAGCCTTGAGGTACAAAGAAGTTGTTTCTTTCACATGAACAAGACCAACAAAACTTTCTTTTAGAATCTCCAGAACTATCAACATACCTTAGAGCCACTGCCATTTGTTCTTTGCAAGAGACATCCCTGGATTCATCAACAAGCAAACAAAACACATTACTACCAATTTCTTGGAGAATAGATTGCACTATCTCATGTGCAAAACCTTCAGCAATATCTTTCTGGACCTCCGGAGCAATCATCAAAGCATTCCTTGCAGCATCTTTTCCCATAGCCTTTCCTAAAACTGGATCATGCTCGGCTAAGAAGTCACGAACCTCCAAAAAATTACCTTTATTGTGGGAGTTCTTCGACTCATCGTGGCCTCGAAAAGGTAATCCTTGCTTGAGCAACAACCTAGCTATGTCAATTGAGGCATTCAGTCGAGTAAAATAAGCTTTCTTGGCTGCTTCACTTTGAATGTTAATAGCAACATCAATGTGTTGATCTCTCTTTAGCAAATCAATACATTTTTTCATTGCTTGATTATGGACGCTATCGACATCACCAACATGATCTTTTAGCCTTGCCTTCACGTTCCAGGTATCCCAACCATTCAGAACAAATGCCTCATATCCAGCTTCCTTCTTGCTGCCACGGTCCCTAAACAAGAAACAACAAAAACAATATGCTTTGTCCTTCTCTTCACTATATTCAAGCCAGCTTCCGAACTCATCAAACCAATCAGGATTGAACCTTCTGCTTTTTACCCCAAACTTTGAATACGGAAAATTAAATTCTCTTGGTTGGCAAGGTCCATTAACCAAGTATTTTATTCTTACCACTTCTTTCAAATTCGGATGATAATGTTCTATCAATTTTCTCTTCCCCGGATCATATTGAATCTCTTCTTTCCAATTCATGTCTTCATCTTGTGATGGGGCTTTTCTTTTGAGAACAAACCTGTCCATAATACACCTGCATTTGACAGTTAAATACATGCGTCAGACTTGAAAGGGATTTGGAGAATTACAGGTAAAAGTTGAATCTGCAGAGTTCTAGATTAACGAAGGCCTACATACCGCCGTGGGAATAGAGACTAGACAGAGAGAGAAAAATTAAGATAGAAGAGATCGGCTGATCGGAAGAGCTCGCGAGACGCCGAGCTGCACGCTTGCCGCGTCCGAGCGTCGGAAATCGCCTGAGGCGTGCGACTGTTTGACGAGGCGCCGCCGGTTTCCGTATTGCTTATTTTCCGGATCGATCGAATCAATCAAGCCAGCAATAAGGCGTACGGTGGGCAGGTTTGCGCATACGTATGTACTATTTTGTTTTTTTTTTCAAACAACCTCACGGGACGGGACGGGACCTGGCTAGAGCTGACTTGAATTGATCGATAAAAACTATGGTTGGCCGCTTCACGTGCGGGACGCGAGCAGCGCTCGACGTATTAGGCCAGTCCCTGATGCACGACCTCTCTCCCACCCTGATGCCTCTGCCGATTTGACATGTCAAGTGTAGCTAAAAATATTTTTGGACCCTGTGTCCCGTGCATCAGGGTGAGCGCGTTAGCCTCCGCCCCTGATGGTACGAGGATATTTCCCTCGATACCCTGATAAATTTGCGCACTGGCTCCCGTTGGGTTGAAGATCCAGAATTCGTCGCCCGCCGACAAGCTCGTGCCTTCCAGCTCGTTGAGTATGCGGACGTGCATAACTGGATTGAAGGGCCGAGTTTCCTTTCTAACCCGGCGGATGAGGTCGAAGTTGAAGACGCCTCTGATGATGATTCAGCCAACCAAGACGAGGCTGAGGGCGACTCGGATACTTCGGGTGATTCCAGCTCGAGCTCGGATGGCAATGGCGACGCACGATCCTCCTCCAAAGGTACTGGGCATTCCACAGCTCAAGCGGATGTTTCTCAACAGCCCCGGGCTTCCCCCGAAGTCGCTCCTGGTTCTGTGGAGGGCGAAGCAACTTCGGCCGAAGTGCCGTCTACCTCGGAGCGCCCAGTTCCTGATCAAGTCGCTGCCCCTTAAGTTTAAAAAACTCTAAGTCGTTTCTTATCCCCGGTATGCCGGGTGTATGATGTGTGTCAAACACTTGTCCGACTTTCTGTGTGGTATGAACCTTGTTTGCCTTTTGCCGCTGAGGCACACATGGTTGTGATCTTTATTATTCTGTTTAAACTAATCTTGTTTGTTTAAATCTTTGCTTTGGTGGCCTTTAATTTCTTAAGTTTGGATTTTGTGTTTGCCTTTGTCGTACGGTAGTTCGGTGTCTAATATTGGCTGACCTTGATGAATTTGATACTTCAACCATTGTGTTCTTGAATTTTATCCAAGTTGTCAATCTCGAAGCCTATATCTGGAGAGAACGAAATAATATCGCTCTGGGTGCCGGAGTTTGATACCCATTTTTGTAACAAGGGGCAATTGTGGGGCAATTATCTAATCACTGCTCCAAAAATTGAGACTCAACACATCACTAAAAATGTGAAATAATATGGGCCAGTCCTCGAGTCATTGCTGGAGGTGCCGAGGTCTAATACATAACTCAAACTCAAAAACAAAGTATGGCAGTCCCCGAGTCATTGCTCAAGGTGTCGAGGTTTAATTTATACCCAAAACTCAGAAGCAATATAGGACAGTCCCCGAGCCACTGCTCAAGGTGCCGAGGTTTAATACATAACCCAAACTCAAAAAACAATATAGGGCAGTCCCCGAGACACTACTCAAGGTGCCGAGGTTTAATACATAACCCAAACTCAAAAACAATATAGGGCAGTCCCCGAGCCATTAATCAAGGTGCCGAGGTTTAATACATAACCCAAACTCAAAAACAATATAGGGCATTCCCCGAGCCACTGCTCAAGGTGCCGAGGTTTAATACATGACCCAAACTCAAAAACGATATAGGGCAGTCCCCGAGCCACTGCTCAAGGTACCGAGGTTTAATACATAGTTGATACTTTATCTTGGAGTGTTACTTTACAACGTGTCGTAGATGATTCCTACGAGTAAAATGGACGAAGTAAAGCTACATTCCATGGTATTTTTGATTCTTCGCCGGCTTTGTCTGCCTTGTTCTTTTCTGGTGACTGAGCATCAATTAGGTAATACGCATCATTGTGCAATGCTTTGCTCACGATGAACGGTCCTTCCCATGGGGGTGATAGTTTGTGCATGCCGGCCGTACGTTGCACTAATCGAAGAACCAAATCTCCTTCTTTAAACACTCTTGGATTTACTTTCTTGCTATGATATCGCCACAAGTTCTGCTGATAAATAGCTGATCTTGATAGTGCCAACTCCCTGGCTTCTTCTAGCAGATCGACATCATCTTGCCGAGCTATTTCATTTACCTCAGCGTTTGTATAATGGGTAACCCTTGGCGAGTCATGTATTATGTCGGCTGGAAGCACAGCTTCTGCCCCATATACTAAAAAAATGGTGTATACCCTGTTGATCTGTTTGGGGTAGTTCTGAGGCTCCATAGTACTGCTGGTAGTTCCTCAATCCAACACCCTGCCGACCTTTGCAGTGGTTCTACGAGTCGTGGTTTTATTCCGGACAGTACTAGTCAATTAGATCTTTCTACTTGCCCATTAGATGCTGGGTGGGACACCGAGGCGACATCTAGTCTTATGTGCTTTTCTTGACAGAATCTAGCGAAAGCTCCTTCAACAAAGTTTGTACCATTGTCTGTAATAACACTGTGTGGGTATCCATATCTCAAGATAATATCTTTGATGAATTTTACTGCTGTGGGCCCATCACACTTCTTTATTGGTTTCACTTCAATCCATTTTGTGAATTTGTCGACCATGACTAGGATGTGGGTCATCCCTCCTCGGGCCGGCTTGAATGGTCCCACCATATCTAAGCACCATACGGAAAATGGCCAAGTAATTGGTATCGTTTTTAACTCGGACGATGGCATATGTATCTTGCTGGCATATCTCTGGCAACCATTACATTTTTCCACCAGTTCTTTGGCCTTTTTCAACGCTGTTGGCCAATAAAACCCATGCCTGAATGCTTTGGCCACTAAAGCTCTGGACGAGGCGTGATGCCCGCATTCTCCTTGATGTATATCTAGGAGGATCTCCTGGCCTTCCGCCGAGTTCACACATCTTTGCAACACGCTTGTGATGCTCCTTTTATACAGCTCATTGTTTATGATTGTATAAGCTTTAGCTCTTCTCACTGTCTGTCTTGCCAATACCTCGTCATTCGGCAAAATCGCATCTTTAAGGAAAGAAAATATGGGTTGCGCCCATGTTGGTATGATTTATTCTGGGGTAATCTCACTATCTATTTCCATATTTTCCGCCGACATAACTACCTCGGATTTCCCCATATCCATCCTTGCATCGGCCGGGTTCATTTTTGAAAATTCCTGGTTACATTCCTTATCAATTTCCATCGGTACACTATCTTCTCTTGATTGTGCCGGAATAAAGATGAATTCGGACTCTGGTGATGGTGTTATTGATGGTTTCCTTAGGTGCTCTTGGGCGATACCCGGGGGAATTGATTGTCTGGTTGATCCGAGTTTTGACAATGTGTCTGCGGCGTCGTTTTCTGCCCGAGGTATATGATGAAATTCACATCCATCGAAGTATCCACTGAGTTTTTGCACGTGAAACCTATATAAGGCCATATTGGCATCTAATGCATCCCAATTGCCTGAGACTTGTTGTACTACTAGATCTGAATCTCCGTAGCATAAGATTCGGCGTATGCCAATCTCTTTCGCCACCTTCAATCCATGGACGAGTGCTTCATATTCGGCTACATTGTTTGATACGGCAAAATGTATTTGCAACACATATTTCAGCTGATCTCTTTTTGGCGAGGTTAACAGTATTCCTGCCCCCAAACCATTTCTTAATTTGGAACCGTCGAAGTGCAACGTCCAATAATTCGGATCTGGTAATGGTGGCTCATACTGTACCTCGGCCCAATCCACGAAGAAGTCGGCCATAGCCTGAGATTTGATTGCATCTCGCCTGTCGAATTGCGGAGCATAAGGTGACAATTCAATTGCCCATTTTGCTATTCGGCCACTTGCATCTTTGTTGCTCAATATGTCGGCTATGGGTGCTTCACAGATCACTTTGATGGGGTGCTCTTCGAAGTAATGTTTAAGTTTCTTTGCTGACATGTATACCCCATATGCCATCTTCTGATAATGTGGGTAATTTTGTTTTGAGGCTGATAGTACCTCGCTTAGGTAATACACTGGCCTTTGTACTGATTTATCATCTTCAAATCGTTCCACTACGATCACAGCGCTTACTACTCTGTTCGTGGCGGCTATGTATAGTAGCATAGGCTCTTTCGACAATGGAGAAGCCAAGATTGGCGTTGTGACCAACATCTTTTTCAATTCATGGAACGCATTGTCTGCTTGTGGTGTCCAAATGAACTTATCAGATTTTTTCATCAGTTGATAAAGTGGTAATGCTTTCTCTCCCAGCCGACATACAAATCGGATAAGTGAGGCCAAGCAACCTGTGAACTTCTGTACGTCATTTAGACATCTCGGCAATTCCATCCTTTCTACTGCTTTTATCTTAGTTGGGTTGGCCTCTATGCCTCGGCTAGATACGAGAAAACTGAGTAGTTTTCCAGCCGGCACACCGAAAGTGCATTTTTCCGGGTTAAACTTCATTCGAAACCTTCTCAGGTTCGCGAAAGTCTGCCGGATATCATCCAGTAGAGTTTTGCTTTCTTTGGTTTTGATAACCACACCATCTACATACACTTGTACATTCTTTCCTATCTGGTCATGCAGACATTTTTTCATACATCTCTGGTACGTTGAGCCCGCGTTACGCAGGCCGAATGGCATGGTGCGATAGCAATAAGCCCCGTACGAGGTAATAAACGCAGTCTTTATTTGATCGGCTGGATTTAACGGTATCTGGTGAAAACCAGAATACGCGTCTACAAATGATAATAGTTCACAACCAGCGGTCGAATCAATGACTTGGTCTATTCTAGGCAAAGGAAAAGGATCTTTTGGACACGCCTTGTTCAGGTTCGTGTAATCGATACACATGCGCCATACAATGGCTACATTTGGATCATCATCCTTCTTTTCCACTAGCACCGGGTTCGATAGCCAATCCGGATACAGCACCTCCATGATGAACCCGGCCGCAAGGAGCCGAGCTATTTCATCCCCTATTATTTTTCTCTTGTCTTCGGCGAAGCGGCGGAGAGGTTGCTTCACCGGCCTTGCTCCTGGCCTTACATTTAGAGAGTGCTCAGCCAACTCCCTCGGCACACCTTGCAGATCCTGAGTTGACCATGCAAAGATATCCCGATTCTCATGGAGGAAGTTGGTGAGCTTGCTTTCCTATTTAGCATCTAGGCCGGCACCAATGGTGACGGTGCGCTCTGGGAACTGCTCATCTATCTGGAACTTTTTTGTTTCTTTAGTCGGCTGGAAAGAGACACTTCCATGCGGATTGGCCAATGCCGGCATATTCAGTTGTGCCGACTGAGCGAGTGTCGCTACCTCCTGAATCCTTCTTTTTTCTCTTGCTATTACCAATAACTCGGCTAGATTTGATCTGGCTTAAGCACATTCCATTGACTTCCTGTAATCTCCTGCTACTGTTATCACCCCTTGTGGTCTGGGTAACTTCATTTTCAAGTAAGTTATGTGGCAGCTGCCCATGAATTTGGCCAATGCCGGCCGTCCGAGTAGAGCATGATAACAACTCTCTAGATCCACCACTTCAAACTCCAAATTTTCTGCTCTGCAGTTATCTCTTGTGCCGAATAACACATCCACTCGAACCTTTCCAATGGGCTCGCATGAAAGCCCTGGTACTATCCCATGGAATGTGGTCCTTGTGGATTGCAACATATTCTGCGATATTCCGAGTTTATGCATTGTATCTTTGTACATGATATTGATACTGCTCCCATTGTCAATGAGTACTTTTGAAAATTTCACATTAATGCTCGGTCCGACAAATGTCGAATCTAGTACGAGTGCGTACGACCTGGATTCGGCATTATTTTGGGATGATCCTTTATGCTCCAAGTTATTTCCTGATCTGACTAAGGCACATATCTTGGTACTGCCGGCATAACTGCATTTACTTCCATATGCCGGCGCTGTACACTTTGCCTGTCTTGCTGTTCTGTTGTGAACACGCAATATGATTGATGATGTTCCCTGTAATCATTGCGCCCACTATTTCATGGGTTCGTCCTTCCATCCGGACCCTGATTTATCACTTGATGCACTGCATCCCTCCGGTCCGAGTTATCATACCTCGGGGGAGGAGGCGGTAACATTAGTTGCTGTGTATTTGCTCCAGTCAACTGTGGCTGATGTTGCTGATGTGCCTGGTGGGATGTTGCTTGCATGCCTGTCGGGTTACTCATTGCATTTTTCATCCAGGCACACTGCCGAGTCGTATGATTGGCCGGCTTGGCCGGGTTTGAAGTGTGAAATTTACACGGTTGATCTAACATAGACTCAAACGTGTACTTCGGCCTTTCCTGCCATTGCTTCTTCTGTTCTGGTGTCCACTGTCTTTTCCCTTCATTCCTTGGTGTCCATTGCTGAGGACCATTCTTTTGCCGCTGATTGTCTCCGTGACTCGGCTGATCTTGCACTACCGCTACCACCTGATTTGAGCCATATCTATAATCCGGTCTTTCTTCTCTTCTTCTCCCTCTAAACTCATTGCGCCTTGATGACCCGGCCACATCTCTTGCATATTGATCTTGAAGTTCCCGATGATCTGCTGACATTAATTCTGGTTGCGTCGGATCTCCCAATGCATAGGAATCCGCTATCCTGATGGTTTCTGCCAAAGTGGTTGGCATATCTCTTTGCAATCTCTTCCATAGTACACTGCCATAGCGGCATACTTGAGCGAACCAAGCTATCGCCTATGATTCTATAACCCCCTCGCATGAATTCCTGAGATTACACCACCGAGTCAAGAATTCTCTGTCTGTCTCATTCGGCCTTTGCTTGCACATGGTAGCTGCTGCGGCCTGTTTGGCCTTTTGTAAGTACTGGTGAAGTTGCTAACGAACATTTCTTCAAAATCCAACCAACAGTTGATACTTCCTGTTGGAAGGTTATTCAGCCATACTCTAGATGGTCCTTCCAACATTTGCGGGACATATTGTACTGCCCATCGCAAGTTTCCGCCAGCTATTTTTACAGCAGTGGCATAATCAATCAAACAATCCTGCGGTTTGGTGCTCCCATTATACGTTTTTGTGCCTCTTGCCAGCTGAAAGTTTGGCACTGGCGGCTCTCCCATGATTCGTGGTCCGAAGCATGTCGGGCCTGGTGGACCTTGTTCTTCTAACAACTCGGATCGGTATAGCCGGTCCAGCTTTACTCTCGCATCACTTGACGGCAAATCTCTGTACAGAATTCTCTCCTGCATTCCATAGTGGTTGTTTCCACCATGAACCGCATATTCCATCTCGGAATAACCATCATTATATCTCTCATTCACCTGATTGTGGCGAGCTGGTCTCACTTCTCTTTCCTGCCGAGCTTCATATCTCGGTTGTGGATTGGGTGGCGGTTCTCTCCTTCCTTCAGCCGGGATATTATTCTCGTGATTTCCTCTTCCGAGATCTCCTCTTCCGAGATCTCCTCTTCCGAGATCTCCATTACCTCGGCTTCCGTTGCCTTTCTCGGCACGGCCGGGGTTTCTCTCGCCACTGTTACCTCGGCTTCCATTGCCTCTGTTTTCATTTGCTTTTACGGCTATCGCTGGATCATATGGAACAATTTGCTTATTTCTTTTTCCCGAAGTTACCGCTCTGTCTTTCCGCGCATTGTTTTCGGGCGAGGATGGTGCTGCCACAGATAAGGCAGGTGCTGCACCAGCCGAATGAACCATTCGCGAGGCACCAGGCCTTGTTGGGTCTGCCCTGAGCATTTCTTCATTCTGCTGGTTCGCAATGCGCACCAGTTCATTCACTCTCTCTTGCTATTTTTGCCGGGCTTTGCCGGTCAATCCTTCTAACTCTAGTGCAGCGGCATTTGCCGCCCTCAGGTTCTTTGCCGCGGTACTGTACCTCGGCAAACCTAGATCAACTGATTCTGCCTTATGAGCATCATGCTCTTTGTTGATATCATCTATGAGGTTCTTCCCTCTTAATCTCAATTCATCGACCCGCTCGGGGGCGACGTCAAGCTTGTTTGCCCTAGCATATTATCGCAGGGTCCTGTTTAAGGACTCCCGCAATGCTGACACCTTTTTTGCCTCTACCAGCACTTTTTGCCTGGTCTCTTCTAACTCTGCCTGAGCATTAGCCGGATCAAGGATCGGCGCTACAGGTGTAGTAAGATTATCTATAGTTGCCTGAAGAATGTTCTATGGTCTTTCCAGAGGTGGCCCTCTTACCCTTGGTGCCTTTGGGGTCGTATCCTGCACCTCGGCTGGGTTGGCCGTTGAAGGAATTACCTCGGTGGGCTGTGGAGCTGCCTTCTTGGTGGCCACCTGCACACCCGTCGTCGGATCTTTGCTTGATCCGGCGCCTACTGTTCCCGCCTGCACCCCGGCTGCGACCATCACCTCGATGCTGCTGACGGGGCGCACTCCGCACGGACCGTTTGCGGCGCTAAGGGGGGGCTCTCCTGCAACAATAACTTGGTGAGGATAAACGCCGAAGGTGTCAACGCCGACGTAGATCTGGTGCATGCCCAAGTTGATGAAGACGCCGTTGTGCGGAGGAGTTTTTCCCTTGAAGCTGCCTGCGTTGTCGCTGACGTAGTCACAGAGATCAAATCTCCGGACTAAGCCAGAGACAATGCGCTCGCCAGTGTGGATGAAGTTTCCCGTCCGGATCATGACTTCAGCTAGCACCGCTGCTGGCCCCATGGTGGGCGCCAACTGTCGTGGTGGTGGCACGGCAGATGCCATGGGTAGGCTAAAGTATGGGGCCAATGGATGCTAGAGGGATCCGGGAAGGGAAGATGTAGTTGATTCTACACACAGAAGACTAACGTAAAGATCTTTATTTCTCCTTTTTTGGATTACAAGTGCTCCTTGAGCTGTATACAAGTGGAGAGGAAGAACTTTACCAGCCTAACGGTACCAAATGAGTCGATGCCCTTCTCAGAGTCCAAGCCTATCCTTATAAAGGGGAGCCCTGGGCTCCTCTAAGGCTGACGTGGCAAGCATATTCGAAGAATATGCTTGTCCCAATATAGTAACTCGGCGGCCTCCTTTCCGTGTCGCCCTTCTAACGACGGCAAGGTTCCAGAGGACCCCACCTGCAAGCCTCGGGCTTTAGGATTGTCACCTCCGTGACCTCCTTCTGCCCTTTTGTCGCTTTGCGCCTTGTCCTTTGTGCTTGGATCTGCTCAGATTCTTCCTAGCCCGTGACTAGAGTTTGACTATAGGCATCTCCTTCTCCTGCAAGCTTCATATCATTCGGCCCTGCCTCGCTTAACTCGGCTTGGCCTTCACCTGCATTCATATTATTCGGGCCGACCCGGCCGACTTACACAGTATGTCGGCCGGGTTACGCCTTGCTCTTCTCATAAGGGTCATGCTCTTGCTTACCTCGGCCGACCTTTACAGGATTCGGACGATTTAGACTGTAACTCGGAAACTGGACGGGGAACTTCCTTTTGTCTTTCCCCGTTCTTACCCTATCCGGGGTCACCCCCCCCCCAACACCAAAAAATCTGATGATGGTGTAGTAGGTTGATGATGATGATCTTGATCTGGTTCTGCTAGACTCCTGTGTTTGCTCTTGAGCTAGCCTGCTCCTCCTAGCTCCTGGGCTTGACCTTGCTGTCCACCTGATTCATCCCCCTCCTTATGTCACCATCCTGGTGATGTTTGGTTGATCTGGGGTGGTTTGGTTTTGCTGCTGTTCTTGGTTTAGATGATGTCTACACTGGTTGTGCTTGTGTGTTGTGTAGTGGAGAGATGCACTGATGTGCTCCTCCACGGCTGTGCTGTGGTTTTGTGAGATTGGGCTATGCTTGTGAGGTCGACAGCACACCATGTGCATGCTGGTGTGTGTCCAGCTTGTGTGCCTGCTATGCACTTGTGGATAGGTTCAGAAATTTTGAACTTACTATTACCAGATTACTTTCACCTGGCTGGTGAATTGGTCCCTCTTGGCTGTCATTTGACTTCTGGCTTTGAATTTATGAAAGATTTCATCTTTCATATTGGTGAAACTTACCCCTTTATAACATTTCTCAATGATGAATTTGTCAAGTGCATTTCACTGACATATCTGAGAGAAATAATATTAACACTCATCTTATTTTGTTTCTATTTAGTCTTTGTTTTGCAGGTACAAAGATAAAGATGAAAATTTAGTGTAGATTTAGATATAGGATAGTTAGTAGATATTCAAATGTAATTTTCTTATTCTTTTGTAATTTTTCTTTTATTATTCTTGTCATCTTTATTTTATTTTATTGTAATAAAGATTATATTATTATTAATAAAGAATATTCTTATTCTTTATTCTTTTGTAAATTGTGAAGTTTGGAATGACTTCAGTAGGTTACATTCTTTGTAACTTGTTTATGTATTAATAATATGAAATGAATTTCATATTCAATATTGTTTTTGGATAAGATTTAAGTGATAATACTTATCTCTTAATTAATTTAAGATTCAAATCTTATATCTAAATCATTTAAATTATAATTCAAACACTCAAGTTTAAAATTCAAATTCATTTTAAACACATAACTCCTTAAGATCATCTCAAAGTTTATAACAATCACCCTTTAAGACTGATCCTAATCTCAAAGTATGAAAGAAACATTGATCACTTAGGTTGTTTTATTTGACGAAAATTTTACCCACATTTTCACAAATGGATGCATGCAACAATTCGTATTCCTAAATCTACCCTTCGTTGGGTCCTAAATACTGGGATGTTACAATATTCTTCCCTTGTCATCCCACCCCCTCCCCTCTCCCGCCCTCACTCCCTCATTCTCTTTTGAGCTACAAAACAATTGAGATGAATAGAACTTTCTGTTGATACTATGTTCATGTGTACATAACTACAACTATTGTATATCAAATTTATACAACATAACACACATTGTAAAGGTTTATCCGGACAAGGCTAGGCACCCTGCATTTATTTTCAACATATAAAACAATTTTGATTTTATAATATCCACAAACGTCTACAAAATCATAATATGTGTACATTTTTAGAAAATATCCTAGAACAAAATAACTGCATACATCTAAAATCAAGAGGTGGAGGCAGACATTCAATAAACCGTAGGTCAAGAGGTGGAGGCAGACATTCAGTAAACCATAAATGCATCGCCGTATCATTCCAAAAAATCTTGATGCAACACAATGTCATGTGAAAGCCTTTTCACTTTGAGTCTAAAGCTTGATCTATGAATAGATCACTTATATTACTACATAAATCATGAACATTCGACATCTAAAATTTAGCAAACATCTGAGAGATTGACGACAAATACGGGCTCATGCAACTTTCATACCAACAGAGATTCATACCCAATAGACCCATGAAATTAAAATGTTTATGAATAAATATAAAAAGGAATATTTGTTATTCACCCCACATTAATTCCACCTAGAAGTAATTTCCCAATGTAGCGATAAGAAATATACACTTTGTTAATTTCAAGTAGAGGGACGATAAATACTACTCCCTTCGGCCCGAATTACTTGTCGTGGCTCATTCACAAATTTCTATTTACACAAAAAAACTCTGCAATCTAAATCTTTTGATAAATATCCTTCGATTCAAAACACGAGCGCATCGTCTCTGTCTCCGTACTTTCTCCCGAGCCTCCGTCCTAGCAGCTGGCCGTGAACCCAGCGCTGCTCCCTCTGTAGCTAGTGCTCCTCTCGTGTGTTGTAGAATGTAGAGTGATATTCAGCCGCCACATACAATGGCCGTTGCTGCTCTCCTCTGCTCGGGCGGCCATCACTTCTCTCCTCTGCTCGGCCGGCCATCACTCCTCCCCGGAGCTCCTCCGATCGGACCGACAGCCGCTGCAACTCCTCCCAGAGCTCCTCCGCTTAGCCAGCCACTGCTTCCACCACTCGTCCTTGGAGCTCCTCCGCATGACCGACTACTGCTTCCGCCGCTCCTCGGCTTGCTAGCCGCTGCCTCGCTTGCCGGAGCTGCCGATCTATGCTCCTCTGCTCCCAGGCACACGGCATCACCGCCCCTTTGCTCGATGCTGCCTAAGCCGCTTTGAGCCTCGCCGTGCTCCTCTGCACATGATCAGCAACAGCTCTGCAGCTCGTCGTGCTTGTTATTGTGACCCCTACGCGTCCAACTGTTCATACGCCAATCTAGAAGCAATCAATCAATCAATCGCGATGCTGACTAAGAGAATAAAGTTGATGCCATGGCACAAGGTACTCCTAGAGTAATTTTACCAGGGGCAACGATGATAAACAGAAGCAATCCAGGTGGTGTTGGAATGAGAGATTAACGGCGTTGACGCTGATGTGGTATTTCTTGGAGTTGGCGTTGACGCTGACGTGAAGGCCATGCCACTATGCCCCTCTCATCACCAACAACCTGCAGCTTGCAGCAACATGATACTTGAGAAAATTAAAACCTAGAAGTAGATTAGCAAGTACATGTGCAAATGCAATCGGCTAGTCTGCAACCTAAATCAAAGATTCATGCAGAAGCTTGACGAGAGCAATCTAAAGTATATAGCACATCAAATCAATTTTATTCAAAACATACCTAAGCATTTGATCTACATCTAGCTCACACACATGGACGTCCAAACACATATAATTCTGAGCCAAAATTCTCTACTGGTTTGGAGTTCTTAGCAGCAGACATGGAAGGCAAATTCTAAATTAGGATCCCAGCTCTTGGCCGGTCCACATCGAACAAAATATGGAAGTTAAGGAAACAGAGATCCTCACCTGCGAGATCATTCTTCCACTGACACAAACATTTGTATCTTATTCTCTGCTCCACCAACCTCTGGGACAGACACCATATCCTAGCTTCCGCAAAAGCAGCCACTTAAAATGGACACGAGTAGAAGACGATGATGATCAACTCAGCACATGCAACAAATATTTCAGATAAAAACAAACCTAAATGCACACAAACCTCTCTCATCTCGGGTAGAATATGCAGCAGCATACACACATCTATCATCATCAGACAAAAAAAGAAAGACCAAGAAAAGATCACAATAAGACCCTTAGAGGATATAGTAGATTCTGGGATTTTCAAGCTATAAATTGGACTGCAGAGAGCATATGGTGTGATTCACTTGATTGACATTTATGTACCTTACTACATGTACCCTTCCAATATTGCAATGGGCAAAATCCATTCTAATGAGTTACTTAGACCAATACTTAGGGATCGTCCTCAAGCCTAGCTTACTTGATAGCAAGAGGACCATTGATGATTTTACTGATGCTTATACTTACGTTTAGATTCTGTCACAAATATAACTCGTAGATGGATTCAGGATCAAGAAAACCATGCAAATATACATAAACTTGCATGTATCGCCACAAACCTTTTACAAGTTTGTACAACCACATGGTTACCTAGGCAAGGCATCACAAGTTTGGATTTTAGTTCATTTTAGGGCGGGTTGAGGCTCGGAAAGGTTCGAGGGCGTTTCCGCATAATGTCATCCGTGGCAGGTAGTTCGGACCAGAGGGAGTATGTTAAACTTTGTTTTCACTTTTTACAATACAATTAAAGTTACTGCTCTAATGAGACATGCAAGAAAAAACATTTGCATTGTAGAAAGAACAAATGCATGAACCACCTAGGATGCATTGCTTAGAGCAAGAGACATTGCAATAATGATAAAAAAGTTCCATGTTCTAATTGCACAAACTAACCAGAAATGCATTACGAACCTGAACTCCAGGATGCATCTCATTCATGAACTAAAAAGGCTAGATGGCTTCTCAATGTCTAGCATGATGCACGTACAGACGGAGCACGATGATCCAGAGTGAAACCACCAATCTCTCTCAAACCTCAGCAGCCTGATTGTTTCCTTATCTTGCCTGCAATTTAGTCATACAAATAGTAATAAGAACCTAATTTTCTCGGGGATAACAGCGAGCAATCATCAATGCATCAATCATCAATGCATTTGATATGATTACCATCCTGTAACTAAACTAAGATACTCTAGCAAAATTTATGTTGTTGCATGAATACATATATTATTGGTAACATGACAAAACAAATTTATATCTTATTTATTCACTTATCCAACGCCATTTTATCTACAAACTTGAGGCAAACCTGAACCCGGGGAGCCACAATTACATTCTGCATAGATGGTATAAAACTGGGAATATAAGTTGGATGCCATAATTAATAACCAAATCAAACCGATCTCCACATGACAAGAACCCTTTTCACTCAAGGAATGAATCATTGCCACCCATTATCTACCACTTGCTAAGCTGAAAATATTGTTAACCTTGTGAGACCGAAAGAGTAAATATAAGTGGACTTTTTTTCCATCAAAAGGTTAATATCCTGCAAGACATACGCTAGGGCATATCGGTAAACATGTGGAAGGTACTGGTACACCCACCTGCAACATAGTTTAATCAACACCTAAAAGTATGTAGCAAGTTCAGTATCGTTAAACATGTGACAAATGGTTGTTGAAAAATTCAGAGAGAGGAATCAATCTTGACCGGCGATGCTTAAATATTTGGCAAGAGGATACATGGAGGAGGAGGCGATGCTTACATATTTGGCAAGAGGATACATGGAGGAGTCCCGTTAAAATTTTAGCAGGTAGCCATGGATACACGAGGCAAGCAGCAAGGCAACTACGATCTGATATTGGTCTGTTTCAGCCGTCACTCGAAATCCAGCAAGCAGCCAAGCTCTAAGTGTCGGTGATACTGTAGTATCGAATCTTATATGGAGAAATTTTATCAAAAAACTTCACATAGAAAACTTTACAATCAATCCATGGTGAATCAATTCCCCAGGCAACCAGACGTGTATGATATTATTGCACGAAGAAAGAAAGTACCCAGTTGCAATCCACAGCTACTGCAGCGGCCGGCGAGCTAACCTGGACAGCATGCCCTGCAATAGAGCCTTGGGCAAGATTGGAGAACCCAAGGCCCGACACAGTTCCGTTCTCGCGTACTATAGACGAATCATCCTCCGCCTAAGAACAAACCTTAAGGAGCCTATGCGCGTGAGATGAACAGACCAACCACACGAAATCAAACCGTGAGGGGGTGGGGGATTAACAGCAGAAGGGCTTACTTACCTTGCCTGGGCTTCGAGGATCGGCTGTGCGGGAAGGTTCACCGGGGGGGACCCTAGACCGGAGGGGCAGGGTCCGGCGGAAGCTCCAGCACTTTGACGGCAACAAGATGTGCATTCGCAGGCCACGCATCTGGGAGGACGGAGGATGGCGGAATGCGGGCTATGTCTAGGGCATGGATGTACTTTTATGTATGAAACTTGGGCTCTGACAACCACCTCAACCTTCCGGCCTTCAAGGACACAAAGTTCACCCGGACGAACTAGGGGCAGAAGATTTTCGGCTCCAAGACGGAATTAGACGCGTTGCTGCACCAGATGAGGGAATTGGTCATGGCCGGCTTGACTGGCGTCGACGTGATGCTCAGCTGGGCCAGCCGGCTGATGATGCCCCTCCAACAGCGAGCACACAAAATGTGCTACTACTCCGGGTGGCTCGACCCGACCCGGCTCTCCCGCCATGATCCTTACTTCGCCAACCTCTACGAATGGGTGTGTGAAATGGATCGTATGGGCACCTAGAGGGGGGGGTGAATAGGTGCTAACCAATTTTAATATACTTTTTCAATTTTAGGCTTGACACAAAGTAAATTCTCTAGATATGCAACTACGAGAATTTCCCTATATGTAACCCTAACTACTAAGCACGTAAAAGAGGAGCGAGGAAACCGTAGTGGAGCACGCGGAGACACAGGGATTTGTTTTACCGCAGTTCCTTCCTTGTTAAGGGAAGTACATATGCGTTGGAGGGGTGGGCGGTTCTAAGACCACCACGCCACAATAGGCCTCACCCTATTCTCCGATGGATCTCGCCACGAGAGGCCTGATCCACCTTCTCCACTATTGGATCCCTTCGAGGCGGGAACCGGTGCCTTTTACAACACTATCGGGGCACACACCCACAACCGAATTGGGGGCTCCCGGGATGACAACAAGCTGTCACAAAAACAAGGTTTATCAATATAAACAAAAACAAGGATCTAGATCTTTGCAAGAAATACTAGATCGGAGGTTCTCCAAATGAATGGAGAGGAGATGAAGCGCTTGATTGCTGATGATGAAGGTTGAGTTCTCCTCCTTCGATTCCCAAAGGGATGGGGCCTTTGGATGGATCTAGGTGGAGCACTCTTGTATGAACTTTTGAGATCTGATCTGTTCTTTTTCGAGATGAATCAAGAGATCTAGCAGGAGGGGGATTGCTGGCTTAAATACCCCCTCCCCAGATCTGGCCGTTGCACAACTTTGGGGGCGGATTATCCGCCCCCCACTTGGGGCGGATTATCCGCCCCCAAGGAAAACTCCGCCCCAAGGGCGGAATCTCCGGGGGAAACTCCGCCCCCTCTCTGGGGCTTGCGCCTAGGCGAAGAGCAGGAGGGGCGGATTATCCGCCCCCCTGGGGGGCGGATTATCCGGCAAGGCCGGAAAGTCCGGCCAAAATTCCGCCCTCCCTACTGGGGCTTGCGCTTCCTTGGGCAGAGGGAGGGGCGGATTATCCGCCCCTGGTGGGGCCGGATTATCCGCCCCCAAAGGTAGAGTTCTGAGCTGCAACACTTCAACACACATTAAAAGATCCTTGGTATTGTTATCTAACACTCAAAACACTAGGGATTAAGAAATGTTCTTTCAATCTCCCCCTTTTTGGTGTTAGATGACAATACTAGGATTTGCAATGAAACCGGCAAGTGCCACCTTAGATAATGAAAGACGCTCCCCCTAGATGTGTGCATATTTAAGATTTGCATTTGAATACAAATACACACACTAGGTAGAACACTTACTTTTAAGGTTTGGAGAGAAAAGTCATACCACCGGAATCTATAGCCAAGGCATACATAGAAAATTCCATGAATCCATATGTCATCAAATATGCTCCATAAATCCAGAATTCCATGGGGTCCATGATAGATAAAAATGAAAAACGACTAAAAACGAAAAGCTTGTGCCCGACCCTTGCAAATCCACGAGACCTAATAGAACTACTTCTCCCCCTTTGGCATCGAAACGCCAAAAAGGAAGAAGAGCGATGCTAACGCCAAAAAGGCTTGGGTTGAGAGAATCAAACTGAGATGGTACTACACACCCAAATTTGCAAGAATCAAATCAATCAAAAGCCAAATTTGAGTGTGTTTTCCATAAGAACAAAAGGTATGCAAGAAAATCCAACGAGACCCATGAAAAACCAACTCTTCTCGAGGAAGAGGGCGGTGGCCGAAGCCACCATGTTGGAGCGCATGGCATGACACCGCGAAGATGTATCTTGAGTTCAAAACCAATGCTCATCGATGACCCACATATCACAAAATGATATTAAGGGAAATGATTTTACTTGCTTTCGGCATGATGGGGGGAGGGTTGGCCCAATCAATTAGGACCACACTCCCCCTATGTCTATGCCCACATCTAAACCAAATACATGAATAAGAGCAAGTGAGTGTGCAAGAATAGTCAAACCAAGCTCCTTGAATCTACGATATTTAGCTCATTCCGCAAATAACAAAATCTTGCTTCATCGAGGGGCTTCGTGAAAATATCAGCAAGTTGGTTCTTCGTGCTCACAAATGACAGAGCAATATCTCCACGAGCAACATGATCCCGAATAAAATGGTGGCGAATCTCTATATGTTTTGTTCTTGTATGCTGCACAGGATTGTAAGCAATTTTGATAGCACTTTCATTGTCGCATAAAAGAGGCACTTTGTCACAATTGACACCATATTCCTTTAAAGTTTGCCTCATCCATAACAATTGAGTACAAGCACTTGCAGCAGCAACATATTCAGCTTCGGCGGTTGAGAGTGAAATACAATTCTGTATCTTTGATGACCAACACACTAGAGACCTGCCCAAGAATTGGCATGCACCAGAGGTTGATTTCCTATCATCTTTGTCACCAGCCCAATCTGAATCGGTGTAACCACACAGAGAGAAACTTGAACCCTTGGGATACCATAACCCAAAATTTGGGGAATGAACCAAATATCGGAAGATTCGCTTGACCGCCACTAAGTGGCTTTCTTTAGGAGCGGCTTGGTACCTTGCACACACTCCTACACTTAACACGATATCGGGCCTAGATGCGCAGAGGTAAAGGAGAGAGCCGATCATGGATCGGTATACCTTTTGATCCACATCTTTACCCTTGGGATCGAGCTCAAGATGACACTTTGTTTGCATTGGGGTAGCAACGCCATTGAGATCCGTCATCTTGAACCTTTTGAGCATGTCTTGGATGTATTTAGCTTGATTAATAAAGGTTCCCTCTCTATGTTGTTTGATTTCAAATCCAAGAAAGAACCTGAGCTCACCCATCATGGACATCTCAAACCTGTCAGTCATAAGCTTTGAAAATTCATCGTTAAAAGCTTGGTTAGTAGAGCCAAAAATAATGTCATCTACATAGAGTTGGCATACAAAAAGCTCCCCATTGACCTTCTTAGTAAAAAGAGTGGGATCGATTTGCCCAACTTCGAATCCACGGTCTAGCAAAAGCTCTTTAAGGTGCTCATACCACGCACGTGGGGCTTGTTTAAGGCCATAGAGCGCCTTATCGAGTTTGTAGACATGGTTCGGAAATTTGGGGTCCTCAAACCCCGGGGGCTGCTTGACGTATACTAACTCATGTAGAGGACCATTAAGGAAAGCGCTCTTAACATCCATTTGTTGTAACTTAAAATTATGAATAGCTGCATATGCAAGAAGGATACGGATGGACTCAAGGCGAGCCACAGGAGCGTAGGTCTCGCCAAAATCAATCCCTTCTACTTGAGAGAATCCTTGAGCCACGAGTCGTGCTTTATTCCTTACAACAATGCCATTTTCATCCTGTTTGTTCTTGAAGATCCACTTGGTGCCGATAACATTGCGGCAATCCTTTGGCTTTTCTACGAGCTTCCACACTTTGTTGTGTTCGAAGTTGTTTAATTCTTCATGCATTGCAACAACCCAATCGGGGTCTTCAAGAGCATCAAAAACCTTCTTTGGTTCAACCATGGAAATGTGAGCTTGATGATCACAGAAGCTAGCAAGCTCTCTTCGAGTGGATACCCTTCGTCGTAGATCACCAACTACCTTGTCAAGAGTGTGACCTCTTAGTTCAAGGTTGCGATCAGCACGAGCCTTGCGACGAGCCTCAATATCCTTATTGTTTCTTGAAGGAGTGGATTCAATTGTTGTATCCTTGTCTTGATTACTGCCTTGTCCTTGATCTTGGTCACCGGTACTGTCAGAAGATTGTTGCTGAACATTTTCTTCAGGCCCGGATAATCCGCCCCTTGGAGGGGCCGGACTATCCGGCCTGGGCGGTGAAGTACCAGAACCATCTTCCTGAGAAAGCCTGACTGGATTTGGAGACCCAGGGCCGGATAATCCGCCCTCGTGGGCCGGAGAATCCGGCCTGGGAGCTTCAGAGTTGTTGACTTCTCCTTCGGATCCTCTGGAACAAGTTGGAGTGCCAGGGGCGGATTGTCCGCCCCTTGGAGGGGGCGGATAGTTCGGCCTGGGACTACCAGCTTGTCCAGGGGACAGATGGTCTTCAGCAGATTGTGGTGTTGGTGCAGGATTTTCTCCAATAGTAGGAGCTTGTTGATCTTGTGAAGATGAGGGCTCCACTTGAGTGCAGCATTGTCCTTCCCGATCCGCCACAAGGGGTTCCTCAATGGGGCGGAAAAATCCCACGCCCATTCTTCTTATGGCATCTTGGGGTATTTCAACATCTGCATCACAAACATCAACTTGCCCTACAAAGGAGCCGTTATTTTCATCGAACTCCACACTACAAGATTCTACAACAATCCCAGTGAGCTTGTTGTAGACTCTATAAGTGTGGGATTCGGCACCGTAACCAACAAATATACCCTCTAAAGCCTTGGATTCAAATTTTGACAAACGGACACCTTTAAAAAGAAAGAAACACTTACACCCGAATACCCTGAAGTATGAGATGTTGGGTTTGTTGCCGGTAAGTATTTCATATGGGGTCTTGTCCAAGATCTTCCGAAGGTAAAGCCGGTTTGATGAGTGACAAGCAGTGGATATGGCTTCAGCCCAAAAATTATAAGGAGACTTAAATTCAGCTAGCATAGATCTTGCCATATCCATCAAAGTCCGGTTCTTCCTCTCGGCTACACCATTTTGTTGAGGGGTGTACGCAGCGGAATATTGGTGTCTAATCCCCTCTTCGCTAAGAAACTCGTTTAAAGTGTAGTTCTTGAATTCTGTGCCATTGTCACTTCTAATTGCCAATATGGGAACATTGTGTTGACGTTGAACTTCATTGGCAAAGTCGATGATAGTTTGTTGAGTCTCACTTTTCATCTTGAAGAAATATACCCATGTGTATCTTGAGTAATCATCGACGATGACTGTAACACCCTCAGAATCGGACCTATGCAAGTTTTAGCGAAACCCGCCAAACCCGCATAGAAACGATTCAAAGGTGCCCACCAGGCACTTTCGTGCGGGTGGAAAACGAAGTAATAACATTACACAACAGTCCTCGATGGGACCCACAGAACAGATATATATAACAGCGACTCAATGAGTCAAGAATACAGATATAATATACAAAGATCCAAAACACCTTGAAATCAATAGGGCATCCGACTACAGACAAGATGCAAATGGGGCTAAGAGCCCTGAAGAATAACCAATGGCGTCCATAACCCTGCCCAGGCCAAGCCGGAAGGGTAACCCTGCTAACGGCGTCGATCTCAAAACCTGCTTAAACAAAAGGGGTGCCGACAAAGGGCAAGGAAAAAAAAAGGAGCGTCAGTACTGAGGCCAGTACACGGCGAGACTAGAATTCGGCGGTCCTCGCCTACATAGGTATGGTGGACTGAGCGGCAGCGGCAGCATGCACTAAACAACCTATAGAGACTCGATACAACTGTCGGTTATCAGAGAGGGATAAGAAAGACCTATTCGGATCCAACCTGATGCTAACACCAAACAAACCCATCCTGGTATTTCCCCCTCGAGACCAGACGAGGAAGTCAACCGAGGAACTCACACAGTTGGCAGTTTTACTTATTCAGTTATAGTTGCGGCAATTACTAGTCAAATATAGATAGCATGAGTCGTCCTGATAAAATAAGCAGTGGGCAGTGTTATATAACCATCCCGTTGAGGTTGTAATACTTACTAGTCAGATACATATAGCATGAGATAAACCCGAAACCCAGCAGTTGTTGGTACTTCTATTTAGCCATTCCGTTGTAGTGAAACTGATTACTAGTCAAATCGGATACAAGTCAATTTATAACAGTAAACTTTAGTTATAGTTGTCTATGATCAAGCACTGTGCTCCAAGTCGTCCATAACCGCGGACACGGCTTCTCGAAAAGATTTAACCCTGCAGGGGTGCACCAAAGTATCCACAGGCACTTCGACCCTTTTTGCCAGATCAGTTAACATACACCCATCGGTATGTCGGCGGGGCCTAAGTCACGACGTTCCCAGACCCAAGCAAGTACGTGGGGGCCACCCCACCAAGTCGACACCCGCAACGAAGTCGGCCGGTCTTCGAGGCGGACTTAGGGTTTGCGACAGTGGCAGTAAGCGACAGCAAATCCCCAAACGGGGACTGTCGATACCGCGAAAACACTCCGCTTCCTAAACAGTACAGGTGCTATCTGTCGCACAATTTAAGTAAAGCAGTAAAGCATGGCATAAAACCTCAAACTAGTTTGTGGCCCCCAGTACAATACTTTGAAATCAGGTAATAATCAATGGGGGGCCCATATCTCCCCACCTGTGGTTAGCGCGCTCGATCTCGGAACAGGTGTCAAGAACTCGGGGTCCTACGGGACACAAGTGGGCGGTCGGAAACCAAATATTACCTATCACCCACCGATGCCTCTGCTTAATTCAATTTTAGTTGTTAAACAGTATTTAAAATGAGCGAAAAGTAAATCCATGAGCATCTCCAACATCAACGTGCGGCCATTCTCCAACAAATGTGGTACTTGACGGCACACAAAACACTTGAGCAAGCGACTAAGACACGCGGGACCAGCTATCTACCAAACAACAGGTAATAGGATGTGGCCAAGGCAATATAAGGCTGCAAGGGATATCACGGGTACAAAACTAGAGCATCGCAACACAGATAGCAATAGATCAACAGGAAGGGAATAAAGACTATAAAAATAAGATAGGTAGAAAGGGGGAGATGCTCGCCTGAAAACATTGTCGAAGGGTTCAACCGAAGATCGGGTCGACGCTCACATCAACTCAACGGCCTTATCCGCGAAGAAGCAAAACACTAGAATAAACATCGGATGCAATATTTAATACAACGGCAGAAGATCGGCATGATGCATGTATGATGCATGACATGGCAAAGGTGCGATGCAATTAGGTCATATTAAGCGAAACCGGGGTCCCGACAATTAATTATATGGTTCAAGTTATTTATTTACCCCCGCAAATTAAATGTTGTTACAACAAGGCAAGATAAGATACCGGTTCGCTACACAAGATTAAATGAGGCCGATATGAGACTAGATTTGCCCGCATATGGGCCCCATATTTACTTATTAGGTGAATCGGCATAAGGCCCCCAAACCACATGATTTGCATGCGAGATGACAATTTAATATGCAACAAGTTGTTATTATATTATAAAATAGGGTTCTCGGATAAGAGGTTCACACATTAGGGTTCGGCAGATCTTGGTTCCGGGGTTCGGGGTTGGTCTCAGGGTTCAGGGTCTCGACGGCTCGGTCTCGGACTCCGGGGTTAGGGTCTTCGGATCGGGGGTAGTTCTTGTCGCGTCCGGAAAGCAGGACTTGGGTCGGTGTCGGGGCGCATCGGGCTCGCCCGGGTCGGTGTCGATCTTGTAGTCGATGTCGAACTTGGGTGGATCGGGCGCCGGGGTCTTCGAGTCCGGGAAGAAGTGCTTGTCGCAACTGGGGTCTTCGGTTACGGGGGTCTCGGCGAACTTGCCGCTCGATGTCCGTGAGGCAGTCCTTGGAGTCCAGGACGGAGATCTTGTCGGTGGTCTTCGGGTCCATGATCTTCGGGCAGCTAGTCTTGGCGTTCCGGGAAGAAGACCTCGTTGCTATAGGAGAAGATCTTGATACTCCGGTCTATTGTCGACCTCCGGATACCGCGAGTCTACGGCGTTGCTTTCTCGGGTGGCTCCATGTACCTCCTTCGGAATCATCGGCATCAAGCCGGTCTTCTCGGTGAGCCTCCGAGTACGAAGATCTTGGTGTATCCAAGGTACTAGTGTCCATCTTCGAGCGTGAGCAACAGGATCTTGTTTGAATTCCAGGTAGTCGGCCATCGAAGACGAGATATTCCCATCGATACCCCACTCCTTCACCACATGCCACACACAAGCAGGGACGTACACGAGCGCGAGGCCGGGGAAACTTCCGGGGCGAGGGAGGCGCAAGCGACGGCGGAGCACCGGGGAAGGCGTCGGCGAGGCCGGCTCTGCTCGAGGCGCGGCCAGCGGGGCGAGGCAGAGGCGGGGCAGAGACCTGAGGGAGGCGGGGATGCAGGCGGCGAACGGGGTCGGGGCCGGCAGGGTCCGGATCGTTCTCGGGAGCTTCGGGCTCGGCGGGGAGGGACGGGGCTCGCAGGCGACGGCGCTTGGGCGGCAGACGGGGCTCGGGGCGAGGCGCGGCGAACGGCTGCGGGGCCGGCGGCGAGGTCGGCGTCGCACGGGGAAGGCCGGCATCGGGAGCGGACGGTGGAGCCGGTGCGATGCAGATGGATGGCGGGGGTAGCGGCCGGCAAAGGCGGCGCGGGACCGGAGCAGCGAAGCCGGCGAGGCAGAGGGTGGCCGGGGACGAGCTCGGCCGCGGTGGGGCGGCGAGCTGGCTGCGGGGCGGAGCGGCGAGGAGGGCCGGCGAGGGGAGCGCTAGGGGGCGAGCGGCGGCTGCCGGAGGCTAGAGGGGGAGGCCGCACGGAGGACGGGGTGAACGACGGTGCAGGCGGGCGAGCGCGCCGACGGAGCAGACGGGGCGCAGCCGGCCAGAGAGAGAGAAGAGAGGAGAAGGGGAGGTTGGGGCGAACCGCGGGTGGGGCCGGGGGGGGTGCGGGGCCGGGGCTGGGTCCTAGCGTGTGCGCGTGTCTGTGTCGTGTGTGGCAGGGGAGTTGTGTGGGGGTGGTTGGAGAGAGAGAGGAGGGAGGGGAGAGAGGAGGGAGGCCACGTGGCAAGCTGGGATTGGGGGGGAAGAGGGAGAGGGGTGAGGTGGCGGCAGCTTATTGGTGGGAGTGAGGTGGAGGCAGGGTGGGGTAGAGTTTTAGGTAGATTTAGGATTATGGGTGGGACTGGCTGGACCGATTTTAAAAACCTGGGGCGGTCGTTCGGGTCGAATCGGCCCGTTCGACTGCCCCGCTAAAATCAATTAAATGTTTTATTTAATTTAATCGCACCGTTTGCAAACCAAAAGCGGACAACAAAAATAATCCGGTGACCCAGGGTTTGATATTTGATTAAAGTTGGGGCGTTTTAGAAAACAAAACGGGTGTTGCGAAAATAGTTTTGGCAAACAATGCATGATGATGACGATGCAATGCACAAATTCAACGCGATTTTCTAGTAGTGGTTTTGCGGGATGCCACAATGACCAAGCAATATTTCTTCCCACCAAGACTTGCATGAGAAGGAGGTCCAAATAAATCCACATGGAGTAATTCCAAGATCCTCTTCGATGACACAATAGTCTTCCTCTTGTGGGGAGAATCATGCATTTTCCCTTCAACACAGGCCCTGCAAACACGATCTTTGGCAAAAGAGACATTGTCTTTTAGTCCAAGAATGTGGCCACCCTTTTGGAGACTTTGCAAAGTTCTCATGTTGACATGGGCTAAACGGCGATGCCATAGCCAGCCCACGTCGGCCTTTCCGAATAGACACATCGGACCCGAAGTGGTTTTCCCCGAGAAGTCCACCACATACAGGTCATTTTCGACGTATCCAACGAAAGCGACCTTTAGAGACTTGCTCCATAAGAGTACCACCAAATCATCATCGATAAAAACAGCAAAACCCATCTTGCCAAGGGCACGAACAGAAAGAAGATTATAGCCAAGGGTCTCAACAAGCATGACGTCCACGAGAGAGATATCGTGGGCAATCACAACCTTGCCAAGACCCAATACCTGAGATTTAGACTTATCACCATAGGAGACTGTGATATTATCAAGATTTGGACGCATCTCCGTGATGATCTCCTTGCTTCCGGTCATATGACTAGTGCAGCCACTATCCAGCACCCATTTCGACCCACCGGAAGCATAGCCCTGCAAGAAAATTACTTCTTGGTTTTAGGTACCCATTTTTCAATGGGTCCTTTCATGTTAGTAACAAGGGTCTTTGGGACCCAAATAGACCAAGCAATAAATTCATCAAAAGGACCAACATAATAAGCATAAACATTGCCATAATCATCACAAAAGAGTTCATAATTCGGATTGTGAGACCCTGCAAAACCAATATTATTAGTCTTGTCTTTTGTGACAACCTTCTCAGCCGTGCTTGTCTTTAATTGCACATTCTTGGTCTTGTTCTTCTTGGTTTTCTTCTTCTTGGACTTGGTGACATACCCAAGTCCCTCTCTACCATGATTTGACCTTTGCTTGTCAAGGACTTCATCAAGCACACCTTTGTCCTTTGTAGTGATGTCCTTGATCACTCCTTTTTCCACATTAGCATTTTTCTTGTTACTATCTGTTGAGTTGGACGAGCTAGGAGTATCATATATGGCCAATCGACTTTGAAGCTGATCATGTGACTCATTGAGGATAGAGAACTCGTTTTTCAACGCCTTGTGAGCATTGTCAAGTTTCTCCAATTCCTCGGAGAGTCTATCATGAGCAGCCCCAAAGTCAATCCTTTCCTTCTTTAACTTCTTTGCCTTGGTGACCGCATTGTCACGTTCCTTAACGAGTTTAGTCACAATTTCTTCATGTGACTCTTCCATAGACTCAAGCCTTTCTTCAAGAGAGACCCGAGCTTCTTCTTCTTCTTCAAGAGAATTTTTTAGGGATGCAATTTCCATTGCATCCTCCCTTTCAATTCTGCCCTTTTCTTCGAGGAGTGCTTCGTTTTGGGCCAACTGATCCATAAGAGCCTCAAAACGAACTTTGTGCTCACCTTGCAAGTTAGTATAGAAATAATCCAAGGCAATAATCTCTTCTTTAACCTTAAGACTAGCAGGATCATCCATGTTTATCATAGCCTTGGGAAAGGAAGAGTTAGAAGAAGTTACCTCGGAGCTTCTTGCCATGAGACAAGTAGGATTCTTGTTGATGATGTTTTCGTTTGGAGAGTCGAAGAGTGATGTTGATGTAGATGTGGTGGCTATAGCAGCCACCTCTTGAGAGCTATCATCCTCGTCCTCATCTTCACTCCCCGATGAATATTCTTCTTGAGCTACTAGAACAATCTTTGGTTGCTTCTTGAAAGGAGCATTTTTCTTTACAAACTGTTTCTTACGTGGAGCTTTTGATTTGTCCTTGAAAATGAGTCTTCCTCCATTATCCTCTCTACTTTGATATGGACACTCAGCTACGAAGTGCAACCGGTCACCACAATTAAAGCAAGTTCTCAGCTTGGGACCATTTTCTTTTCTTCCATAGGCTCCACTTTTGCGATCTAGTTCAGCTTTAGCCTTGGCTGGATCTTTCCAAAAGTTTCTTGCATAAAGAGCCAAGTATTGTCCGTGGATCCTTTTTATATCTTCGGGACAGTCCAGGCCTTCTACCGCATATTCATCATGATCAATCACACTAGTCTTCAAAGCCATGTTTACCCCCTTTTGCATCCCCATAGCTCGAGCACGAGCATCTTCGGCATTCTTGGCAGCCACTTTGAATGCGGCCATTTCTTGCATTACCTCATTGGATGACATGAGGTGATAATTATGCCTACCTTGGAGACTTTTCAAATCTGTGGGCTCAAATGGCATAAGAGCACTGACATACTTGCGCTTGATCCAAGCATCATCAACATAAGCCGCGCCGTGGTTTCTGAAGGTAGTAGCTATTGCCTTGAGCCTCCTATACATGTCCTCGTGGTCTTCTCCATCCAGCATATAAAATCCTTCAGCTTCATTGCTCAAGGCATCATATCTATTCCTTCTCATACTTTCATTTCCGATGAAGAGCTCGGTGAGAGCATCCCAAGCTTCTTTAGCTGTGCTAAGATGCTGAATGTGTGGCATGTCTTTATCTCCCACACCAAGCTGTATCATGTGTAGGGCCGTAGCATTGAGTTGGCTATCGACCACTTCTCTCCTTGTGAGATTGTTAGGATTTCCAACGTGAAGACCATTTTCGATGATCTTCCACAACTCTATGGAGGAACTGCACACATGAGATTTCATCAAAAATTGCCATTGAGAGAAAGTAGAAGCTGACAGTTTGGGTGGATCACCCCTATTATGTATATGTGGGTGAGGAATAGGCGGATCAGGGGAATACACATGAGAAACCTCATTGTATCCATCCTTACCGCTATCCTTTTTCGAGGAGGAGCTCTTACTTGTATCATCACCTACCACTTCGTTATCTTTGGAAACAGTTTTACCCGTTTCCTTGGATTGCGGAGTGGTATCCTCAGAGTTAGATGGAGGTGATGCTGTGGATGTGGAGAGACGCATTATCAATTGACGCATCTCTTCCATCTTAGCCTCCATAGAACTCACCAAGGTTGTTTCCAACGTCTTGAGATCGTTCATGGTGACTATCTCCGGAGCATCACTCCCATCTCCCTTGGAACCCATACTTCTCTTAGGCTGTTAAGCCCGAAATAAGAGCCGAGGCTCTGATACCAATTGAAATGGATCGTATGGGCACCTAGAGGGGGGGTGAATAGGTGCTAACCAATTTTAATATACTTTTTCAATTTTAGGCTTGACACAAAGTAAATTCTCTAGATATGCAACTACGAGAATTTCCCTATATGTAACCCTAACTACTAAGCACGTAAAAGAGGAGCGAGGAAACCGTAGTGGAGCACGCGGAGACACAGGGATTTGTTTTACCGCAGTTCCTTCCTTGTTAAGGGAAGTACATCTGCGTTGGAGGGGTGGGCGGTTCTAAGACCACCACGCCACAATAGGCCTCACCCTATTCTCCGATGGATCTCGCCACGAGAGGCCTGATCCACCTTCTCCACTATTGGATCCCTTCGAGGCGGGAACCGGTGCCTTTTACAACACTATCGGGGCACACACCCACAACCGAATTGGGGGCTCCCGGGATGACAACAAGCTGTCACAAAAACAAGGTTTATCAATATAAACAAAAACAAGGATCTAGATCTTTGCAAGAAATACTAGATCGGAGGTTCTCCAAATGAATGGAGAGGAGATGAAGCGCTTGATTGCTGATGATGAAGGTTGAGTTCTCCTCCTTCGATTCCCAAAGGGATGGGGCCTTTGGATGGATCTAGGTGGAGCACTCTTGTATGAACTTTTGAGATCTGATCTGTTCTTTTTCGAGATGAATCAAGAGATCTGGCAGGAGGGGGATTGCTGGCTTAAATACCCCCTCCCCAGATCTGGCCGTTGCACAACTTTGGGGGCGGATTATCCGCCCCCCACTTGGGGCGGATTATCCGCCCCCAAGGAAAACTCCGCCCCAAGGGCGGAATCTCCGGGGGAAACTCCGCCCCCTCTCTGGGGCTTGCGCCTAGGCGAAGAGCAGGAGGGGCGGATTATCCGCCCTCCTGGGGGGCGGATTATCCGGCCAGGCCGGAAAGTCCGGCCAAAATTCCGCCCCTCCTACTGGGGCTTGCGCTTCCTTGGGCAGAGGGAGGGGCGGATTATCCGCCCCTGGTGGGGCCGGATTATCCGCCCCCAAAGGTAGAGTTCTGAGCTGCAACACTTCAACACACATTAAAAGATCCTTGGTATTGTTATCTAACACTCAAAACACTAGGGATTAAGAAATGTTCTTTCAGTGTGAATGATCACCAAGGAGAAGATCAATGCCGACTGGAGCTTTGGTCTGGCTCCCTACACCCGGGAGAACCGCGCTCCCCGGATGAGTGTGACTTGCCTTATTTCTTGTTTCTCTTTTGTTCTTGCTTCATCTGGCATCGCTGCTTGATCCGGTTCTGACTTGCTTCTTCCCTTGCAGACCTTTCCCTGCATCATCCAAGAGGAAGGCGAGGCGCCTCTCCAGGTCTTCACTACCGACCTCCCCGAGCCGCGCCCGTGCCGGTCCGGCTGCAAGGGTTCAGACGGCAAGGAGGGTTTCTTCCCCAGCCAGAACAATGAGGCGGTGGAGGACCCGCACGGCCCCGCGCCTGAGGAGAGCGTTGGTACCGCGCCGCCCGAGCCGGCACGGAAGCGCGTCGGCGAAGGAAGCTCGAGCAGTGCTCCCACCGCCGATGATCCGGCTGCGAAGCGCAGCCGGGTGGGGGTTCCTCCGTGCCCCGGCCGGGATACTGGTGGCCGAAAGAGAGTCGCACCCGTATTGCAGGGGTGAGTCTTGTCGAACTTTTTATCTTGTCCCTCTGGTTTTTCTTGCGCTTGTTCTAGTTCTTGTTTTGACCTTGCTCTTTTCTCGCAGTTATATTCTCTCTTTCGCCGTGAGTCCGGCTTGCAGCGCGCCTCCCCGTGAAAGAGTAATTGCCCCTATGTGTGGTTTTGGTGATTAATGACAATCCATATGGACTAATGTTTTCACTGAGTTTTATATGATGGAATATTCCATAGGTCATGCTTGTAGTCTATGTGTTGGATTCAAGTATGGATGCCATGAAGATAAAGATATACCTTGAGTATTGGCATCAAGATCATCGAGTTGAAGAGAAGAAAATGATATGATCAAGATCTTGAGAGTGTGATCTCAATAGAAGAATTCAAGATATGGCTCTAAGACGGTGTCATGATAGCCTCATTAGTTGAGCTATGATTGACTTAGATTTAGAGGATGTAATCAAATTAAGAGTTCTTTATGTACCTCAAGATATTGAGATGGAGAATGAGAAGATACATGGTTGACCTATACAAAGAGTGAAGAGTGATTTCAAGTTGGTCAACACATGAAGCATAAAGAATGTACCACATGGATCTTGTGGTATGGCAAGCCTTGTCAATTATGCATCATGAACTAACCCATTATATATATGTGTCTTTGCGTTTTATATATGGGATAGGTATCTTTACATGAGCATGCTTCAAAAGTGAAGATCTTATATAACCCATGAGAGGATGACATCAAGTGTTGATCGTCATCAAGGTTGAGAAGGGAAAGTTCAAGATAAGCATCTCGAGAAGATCATTTGCTTGAAGCTTGTCATCCATATTGGTTATAATGGACATGTGAAGACATGTATTAATGAAGCTATCCAATAGTGGTGTATGGGGGAGCAAATTAGGAGTCTTCACGAAGCAACAATGATCAAGTGATGCATTCCGGCTTGGATGGAGATTGAAGTGTTGTCATCAAGATCAAGCGGGATGCACAAGTCAAAGGTATGGCCTTGATAGGTTTTCCTTTTACTGGTCTCAAGGTGGTTGTTGGGAGACCGAGTTATAGGATACATAGCCGCACTATTAAGAGGGGCTTTCGGTTGGGTAACTTAATCACATCGTCATAGGGAGCTCAATCCTTTGCATTATTTGCATCTTCCTATTTTGTTAATTCTTGGTGTTTCTCCATGTTAGGTTCTTGAGCTTGTTTCTATCTCTTCAACAAGCCCAAGTTCATCAAAAACAGAATTCGTATGCATCTTCCATGGAGTTTTCGAGTTTGAAGGTTTTCTCGGTTCTTCTTATAGGGAGGCTTCTTACCTTTATTCATTTGGTTCTATACTACTATATTGTACTATGGTGTTTCTCTGCACCATCTTGTAGGGCTTGTTGTCCTCGTCAAAACAAGCCCAAGATCATCGAAATCGGAGTCCGGACGGAAAAGTTATCGCCGTTTTCGTGTGCCATGTTTTGTTCCGGCGGGAATTCCGGCGAGACCGAGCATGTGGCCAGAATTTCCGGCGACCGCCGAAAATTTCCGGCAAACCGCCGAAAATCGGTTCAGTAAGCTGTTTCGTTTTTTCCCAGAACTTCCGTCTTTGACTGGAAATTCCGGCGGTTGATCCGGCAGCGCCGGCTCCGTCATCGGAACGTGTTCGCCTAACGCATCTTGCTTCCAACGGTCTTACCTCTTGAAAGGGTATAAAAGGGGGGCTTCTTCCCCAAAGTTCTAAAGCTCTTGAGCACGTTTTTGACCTCCATTGTTGACCCCTTTGAGCTTTCTTCCTCTCCCTTTCCTTCTATGATTCTTGCATCTTTTTGAGGGCTTTGGAAGAGGAGATCTAGATCTACAATCCCCACCAATCAATTCCTCCTCTAAGTGAGGGGAACCCATTGGATCTAGATCTTGGAGTCATTTGTTGGTTTCCACCATTGTTCTTTCTCTCTAATTCCTCCCTAGCACTTGTTGCTTTGGTGGGATTTGAGAGTGAAGGATTTGAGCACCCTTGGTGTTCTTGCTTTGCATTCTTGCATTAGTGTTGAGCTCTCCATTACGATTTGATCGAGTGAGAGACCGTGAGCTTGTTACTCTTGGAGGGTGACCTCCTAGTTGGCTTGACGGTTGGTACTGCGGTGTCCTCTACACGGAAGATTGCGAAGAGACCCGGGCTTCTCCTTCGTGGAGCTTGTGAAGTGGTTGTGGAGCTTGCCATCTCCGGAGTGGAGGAAAACTAGCCATAAGGAAAGGGCCTATTCCTTCGTGGGATAGACTCGGAGAAGAAGGTGAGCCTTCGTGGAGTTGGGAAATCCTTCGTGGAATCCCACACCTCTCCAACGTGACGTACCTTACTTGTAAGGGAACACGGGAATACATCTTCGTCTCTGCGTGCCTCGGTTATCTCTATACGCGAGCTTACTTTCCTTATGATAGCCATCGAGCTTGAAGTACTTATATCTTGCTTAGCTTAACTTGTTGTTGGTGCACTTAGTTGAGCCTAGTGTATTTAGGTTTTGTGCTTGTAAAATAAACGTTAGTTTAATTCCGCATTCTATCAAGCCAAAACCGTAATAGTTTTCGTAACATCCTAGTATTTAGGACCTAATGAAGGGTAGATTTAGGAATATGAATTGTTGCATGCATCCATTTGTGAAAATGTGGGTAAAATTTTCGCCAAATAAAACAGCCTAAGTGATCAGTGTTTCTTTCATACTTTGAGATTAGGATTAGTCTTAAAGGGTGATTGTTATAAACTTTGAGATGATCTTAAGGAGTTATGTGTTTAAAATGAATTTGAATTTTAAACTTGAGTGTTTGAATTATAATTTAAATGATTTAGATATAAGATTTGAATCTTAAATTAATTACCACATAAGTATTATAACTTAAATCTTATCCAAAAACAATATTGAATATGAAATTCATTTCATATTATTAATACATAAACACGTTACAAAGAATGTAACCTACTGAAGTCATTCCAAACTTCACAATTTACAAAAGAATAAAGAATAAGAATATTCTTTATTAATAATAATATAATATTTATTACAATTAAATAAAATAAAGATTACAAGAATAATAAAAGAAAAATTACAAAAGAATAAGAAAATTACATTTGAATATCTACTAACTATCCTATATCTAAATCTACACTAAATTTTCATCTTTATCTTTGTACCTGCAAAACAAAGACTAAATAGAAACAAAATAAGATTAGTGTTAGTATTATTTCTCTTAGATATGTCAATGAATTGCACTTGACAAATTCATCATTAAGAAATGTTATAAAGGGGCAAGTTTCACCAATATGAAAGATTTCATCTTTCATAAATTCAAAGCCAGAAGTCAAATGACAGCCAAGAGGGAATAATTCACCAGCCAGGTGAAACTAATCTGGTAATAGTAAGTTCAAAATTTTTGAACCTATCCACAAGTGCATAGCAGACACACAAGCTGGACACACACCAGCATGCACATAGTGTGCTGTCGACCTCACAAGCATAGCCCAATATCACAAAACCACAACACAACCGTGGAGGAGCACATCAGTGCATCTCTCCACTACACAACACACAAGCACAGCCAGTGTAGACATCAGCCAAACCAAGAACAACAGCCAAACCAAACCACTCCAGATCAACCAAACATCACCAGGATGGTGACATAAGGAGGGGGATGAATTAGGTGGACAACAAGGTCAAGCCCAGGAGCTAGGAGGAGCAGGCTAGCTCAAGAGCAAGCACAGGAGTCTAGCAGAACCAGATCAAGATCATCATCATCAACCTACTACACCATCATCAGATTTTGTGGTGAGCCTCATAAAACCATCACATGATTCATTCATAGTATCTGAACAAAATCATGTGTTGCTTTATGAAATAATCCCTCAATAATCACCCAAGTGAGGTGAATCTATCCTAGAGATTTCAAGTATAAAGATAAGAAATCAAACTCAGCCAAGAGCACTAATCTCTCAGACTAGCATCACAGAGTCTAGTGTTAATTTATGCACCTCTTAAACCATCTTTCATTTGTTCTTATCAGATCAGGGCACATCTCTCAGAGAGAGTAGCACCTCTAATCTTACAAGTTACAAACCAACTATTTGCTCAACTAACTAGGATTTAAAATCCTAGAGCCTCAGACCAACATCATAGGCAGGAGAGTTAAGAAAAGCTTTCATTTTATTTTGCAAGTACTAATCACAAGTATTGTCAAGGCTAAGCCTAGAAATAAAACTCAACCACTTGTTTGCCAGATCATAATGGTATCACAAGGACAAGTTCTTAATGAGCTAAAACCAATCTTTGCTTAGTTTCCACAGTTAAAAGGGACAAACCAATAAATATCATTTTCCTGAAGCCAAATGCCAGGAATCAACATCAAATTCATCTATATGTACACAGAAAAATCATTACATGTAATGATCATATTCAGTGTGTATAATCTCATACAAGCCTACCATTATAATTGCAGTAAGCAACTACTGAGAGAAACTACTGTCAGTATAAGTATTCTGACAGTAGAGTAAAATCTTAGATCAACAACATAATCCAATCAGGGATTCCATAGAAAAACTAGCATGGGATCATAGTGAATTACCACTGGAATAAATCTGACAAGCCACTAGCATCATCAAAGCCACTACAAATCATGATCCACAGCAAACAATCATTCTTCATGCTCAAGTATGATCAACACTAGATCTAAAGCATCATGGATATGATCAACAAGGGGGTTATGAACCCTAATCAGAACAAGAACCCTAATTAGGAGATGAACCCTAATCATAACATAATCACTAGGGACGAGAAGCCACTAGACACACACAGAGAGATTCATGGTAGTAGCATGAGCAAGAACCATAGAAGCAACTTACCCAAGGTCCTCGCTGACGAATCGAACAGGAAGCAGATTGGCCAACGAACCGCGGCGGCACAGGGAGCACCCAGGGGGCGCTGCAACATGCACCAGCCACGGCGGCGGCCACAGCCGCACATGAGCCCAGCACACCACGGCAGGCGAGACCGTGGCGGTGGCAACAACACCTTTCCCCTAACCCTAGGGTTCGGGAACGGGGTGAACCTGACCACGGGGAAGCCCCGGAATCAAATCGAGTTGGACAAGACGAACAAGCGGAGTCGCAAACCTCGCCCTGCACCACGACAGCGTCCAGGGGAAGCCTCAACGACGGCCATCGCCAGCGGTGGCGCTAGAGCTCGCGGGGTCGGGGAAGAGGAAAGGGTGAGAACGAGGAGAAAGCAAAGAGAATGGGCTGGGTGGGCCAAAACCCCTCGCGGTGGTATTTTGACCTTGCCATATTGGGCCACACTGGCCCAATAATCCCAAAAGGCCAGCCCAAGTTGTTTTAAAAAAAACTGTTTTAATCAATTGGAAAGACCAAAATGCCCCTAACCTCAATAAAATTCTAGAAATAAAATAAAAGTCCAAGAATTATAAATAAAATATTGTTGGATTCACAATAATCCACTCTATCCATATAAAATAAGATATAAAATTTTGGACATTTAATTTTTTTTAAGAATTTTGTAATTTATATATTACTTATGGAATTTTACAAAATTATTGAAAGATGATAAAAATAAATAAAAATCACTTTCATTATATATTAATATTATAGTATTTTTGAAAAATACTAAATAAGTATTTTATAATAAATTTTAATGTATAATTAATAATTCCTAAAAGAATTATTAAATTAATAAAAGTCAAATAAAAAGGGAAATAAAATAAAATAATTCAATATATGCAATAAATATAAAAAATAATATTAATAAATGATTTATTAAAAGGCACCTTATATAGAGAAAATGCATATAGAATTAAATAATGCATTACATTACTTGCATAATCATTTTGCTTCTTTAAATATTGTACTTACCGGGCAATAATGATGTTTTTGTAGAACTAGAAGCTCAAGGTCCAGTGCAAGCATCGGACTTCACTACCTTGCCATCACAAGGCAAGTTCATCACTTGCTCATGTCCTCTGAAGAGTCTTTATCAAAGTATTTGCAAATTGTGTGTTATCATATATGGTATAAAAGAAAGAAAATATTATTTTCACCAATAAAGAAATCATAGATATCATCCTAAGTGGTGATATAATGGAGCAATAGAACTTAGGGTTCTATTTGCAACAATGATTATCAAGTAGGGACTTAATAACCCCTGACATCAGTGATTCTAGCGCCGTATATTACGCGTTAACCATGAGATTTGGAATGGGACAGAGAAGTCAGCTGTATCTTCTTTCTCTCGCATGAAGGCGGATGTGCAGGTCGTGGCTGTTATCCTCGTAGCGTGCATATTAATTGGTAATTAGTAGAGGATATCCAGCATATGGGTGGGAACCCTCATCATCCCATGATAGTTTTGGCATCTAACGGTTTGTAAAAACCATTGCCGTAATTCATTATGTGGGCATGGTGTACACCAAGGAGGCATGCGGGGTCGCGAAGGGGGCAGTGATTGGCTTGGACCAACTACTGGGCCCCACATCATGGAATTGTGGACAGGAAAGTACGCCTGGTTGTGCAACAAGGAGTTGATCTCTCATGGGTAAAGTAACGCACCTCTGCAGAGTGTAAGAACTGTAACTTGTTACTCCCTATTCCGGGAAGGAGCTACGAACGCGACAGGAAAGGAACTCCATGAAAGTTCTGGTCAACCTGTGAAGGCTGATTGTCATAGTTTTTCAGAATAAAATAAATCTTTGAAGAAAGATTTACAAAAACTGCATAGTGCCAAGGATTTATAATCCGAGGTGGTAGTTAGAGCATCAAACTTCCCACCTTGCATATAATGAACTTGTTGGGTAACGCTGTTACTCATTCTTTCCTTTGATCCCTTGCCTAGACTCTGAGGATTCCGAAGACGTGCCAATGTATGCAGCCGAATGCCAAGAAGATGTGTTCTATGAGGAACCAGATCTGTCCGGAGGAGTATAAGGAGTGGATTACAAAATCCGCTATGGTGTCGATGATAATGAGTCCAACTAAGTCACCCTAGTTAATAGTAACCAATGGAGCAGAGCAGCATGAACTCTATAAAATAAGTTGCTGAGTTCCACTCCTAGTCGGAGTTGTTACTTTTAAATTTCCGCTGAACACTTTATATTTTGGTTTGTAAGTTGGATATTTTGGAAGTCTTGAAATTTCGGTATTGTAATAATAATAATGTGTGTACATTTGTAATATGGACCCACAATGTTTCTGTTGTACCACTCTGAGGGATGTGATATTTACGGAACAGTGTTCTGTAGATGTCATGTCAACGACTATAGTGTACTACACATGCAGTGGTATGTTGGGTCACCGCAGTTTTGAAATTGCCTATTCACCCCCTCTAGGCGACATCTCTATCCTTTCAATTGTTATCAGAGCAAGGTCTCTCCTTGTTTAGGCTTCACCGCCTAGAGTGTAAAGATGTCGGCTAGTAGTATAGTGCATAATGGCACAATTATCTTTGATGGCACAAATTATGCTTTGTGGATAAATTTCTTGCTTTGTAATCTTAGGACCTTGTGTCCAAATATTGAGCGATTTCTAGATGTAGGTTTTTCTCCTCGGATGGATCCTCAAAATCTATCTTTAGAGGATAAGAAAAATTTACATCTCGAAGCTCAAGTATCTAATGAGATTATTTTCTCTTTGATCCCCATAGTTAATTTGTTCTTGAAGATTGTAAAGCGCAAGTCTTCTCATGAGAAGTGGACCAAGCATAAAGAAATATTTGGTGGTTCCATCTCTAATATTGTCGGTGGTTTCTCCGAGGAGATCTCTTTTCCTTCACATCATGAAGAGATCCAAGTTGCTTCCACCTCCGGCCGCGATGAGTTCTCATCTTCACCCACTTCACCAACATGTGGCAAGACACAAGGTAAAGATATGGTGAGTGGTGTTGGGAATTGCAATGTTGATATTGTGCTCGCTAATGATGATCCTTCATCTCTATCCCATTGCAACGTCTCTTCTTTGGACTTAAGCACTTCTTGCAACAATAATGCTATATCCCCTTGTGTTGCTAGTCCTTGTATATCATCTAGAAATTATTTGAGTACTAGTGTAGATGATATGCTTGATTTGCCTTGTTCCCATGAACAAAATGCTTCTATTTCCTCTAGTTGTTTATCTAACAATGTAAAGGAAATCAAACATTCTATGGAGCAAGACATGATCATGAATGAAGATTCAAGAATATCATCATCTTCATCCTCCCGTGCTCACATGTGCCTTATGGCAAGAGGATCAAAGGTATCTCCTACTTTGGATCCCAATATATCTTCTAAAGATAATAGCAATGATAATGATGATAGTGATGATGACATTGATGAGGATACTAGTGCTCTCTTGCTTGAGTTGACCTTTTTGTGTACCTCTCTCTGTGGTAATAATAAGGCCATTACTTGTCTCAAACACGTTATGGACACCATAACTAAACAAATAGGAACCATAGAGTAGTTGGATTTCCAACTTGATGATGGTAGTCAGAGATTCAATCTCCTTAAGCAAGAGCTTGCCGAGGAGAATCACACTAATTGTATCCTCACACAAAAAATTGAATCTTATGAGCTTGAAAAGGAAAAATCTATTAATGATGCTTGTGCTACTAACTCTACTTCTTGTGAAGCATCTACCCTAAAGGAGAACGTTGAGCTAAGGGCTCAACTTGAGTTGCTAACTAGCAAGTATAGGAAATTGGAAGAAAGTCATGAAAAGCTCTCGGGCTCTCATAATGATCTTCTAATCTCCCATGATGGGCTAATGTTAGCTCGTGAGGCAAGTATTACCAAGGTAACATCTTGTGAGCCTATTTTGGACATTATCACAACTTCTACTCAAAATGCTATTTTGCCATGTGCTAGTCCTAGTAATCCATCTAGCCATACTATTGATAAGCCTTGTGTTGGATTACTTGTTTTCCCTTGTTGCTCTAACAATGAAGCTTCCACTTCCTCTAGTACTTGTATTTCCACTAACCATGTAGAGGAAATCAAAGATCTAAAGGCCCAAGTCACTTCCTTGAGGAATGACTTGGAAAAGAGTCATGAAGGGAAATCCACACTCGATAATATTTTGAGTGTGCAAAAATCCCCTAATGATAAAAGTGGACTTGGATTCAACTCCAATAACAAGAACAAGTCCAAGAGAAACAAGAATAAGGGCCAAAACCAAGTCAAGAATTCGGCCAAGATTATTTGCTTCAAGTGCAAGGTTGAAGGACATCATGTAAGATCTTGTCCTTTGAAGAAAAAGCACTTGAGTGAGAAGCAACAAGGGAAGCGGCCACAAGTACAAGGTCAAGCCCAAGTTGAAGTTAGGCCACTTTCGAAGAAGAATCAAGATAATGCCCCCAAGCCAAGAAATCAATGAAGAAGAGAAAGGGGAGCACTTGTTTCTACATATGTCGTGTGAAGGGGCACTTTGCCTCTTCATGTTCAAACGGTACCTTATTTAATCCTATCATTATTAATGATGATTATTCTCTTGGAAAGGATAAGGATGGCAATGTGTTTTTCAAGTTTGTTGGAACTCAAAGTGGTGTCAAGAAAAGAACCATTTGGGTTGCCAAGCCTATTGTGACTAACCTCTTAGGACCCAACTTAGTTGGGGACCAACAAGCTCAAACTTGATCAATAGGTGTTTTTGGAGGGCATTGGAGACTTGGCTAACTCATGAATAATTAAGGGATATTCATATATTATATTTGATCAAGCCAAGTCATTAGGATTATATTATCCCTATCTTATATCCAATGCGCCTCTTCGTGGTAACCTGTAGTAAACTCATTTATATTGTAAGTTACTTGCCCCTTTACATGTTTTGGTTTTGTACAAAGTATGTGTTTGTATTTGGTGTACCTCATGCTTGCTTATTTTGTGTATTCAAGTATGTTTTAACATCCCAAAAATATTAAACTAGAATCATCAAACTCTAATCACCAAATTTAGGGTTAACAAAAACTTTTCCAATTAAAATATGAAAGCATTCATATGAGTGTGCATTAAAATTTGGATTCTTTTGAATTGCCATGATTATGTGTTTATTTGCTTGTAAAATGATTCTTAGGTGAAATAAACATCATCTAAACAATCCCCAAACTTTTCCCTAAGACAAACAAATCAAAACAAACAAATTAAGTGAATGGTCACTTTGGCCAATTTAACTCCCATGCCTACTTTGGCTATCTCTAACTTTCAGAACTTAACAGAAACATGTATGGATCTTTGCACCCCTTGATATTACTCATAACAAGGTATCAATGCCCACTTTGTGATCATCCAAAAACATTCAAATGCTTAGTTTAAATGACAGTTTAAAATTGAATCTATTTCATATGGGAAGATCCCACTTTTTCAAAAACCACTCAAACCAACTCAATTTTCAAAACCCAAGCATCCACAAACTCCCCAGTACATGCCTAGCACACCCACCAAAAATCTTTTCAAAATTCAAAACTTAAGTTCATGCGGCCATTTCATCAAACAGGTTGCAGATGCAAATCAAACAAAATCAAAACACTATGTTGAGCAGTGTTTTGGGCCTAACTTGTTCCCTCTCTAGACACCACTAGCCTTAGTAGATCATCTAAAAATCTTAGCTAATCACTAGAACCACTGTAAGCTGGCCATTGTCATCAATGGTGAGCAGGCCAAGAGCACCATTGCCACCCCATAGTCGACATCAATCTACGAGCAACACTAGCCTCGCCAACCTTGTCTGGGAGAAAGCTAGCACCCCATCGCCACTCCATGTCCCAGCCGCGAGCAATGCTAGCCACTGGACCACACTCCCAGGCCATGCCAATCCGCTCTGCAAGCATGCCAAGAGCGCGCCCCGTGCGCCACGCCCGACCAGCGCCCACAGACTGCACACCGCCCTTGCCGCGTGCACGCATGATCACCACCGTCCCAACAACCCCACAGACACGCCCGTTCGCCACCGCGCGGACCACGCGCGTTGTGCGCCAGTAAAACTTCTGTCGGGCACGCTCAGAGCACCGCCCCACGCCTCGCCACCACGTCGTTGAGCTTCGCTAGGGAGAACAGCACCTCCCCTACCGTCGCCCACACTGATAACCCTCTGTACCATCGACCACGACGAGCTCAGCTTGCGCCCGTCGGTCCCCTCTCGCCACTATAAATAGAGGCATCCCCCGCTCGAATTCTTCACACCATTCTACTCCCCTCTCACCCAGAACCACCCCACCTCATTCCCGGAGCAAGGCGAGCAGCGCATCGCCAGAATTTCACCGGAGTCCGCCGCCGCTAGAGGAGAAGGAAGCCACCGATTTCGTCCATCCCAGGAGCTCTCGCGACCACCCCTGAGATCGCCGTCGTCGACTTTGTCGTTCGCCCGCACCGCCGACCTTCGCTTGAGCCTCGGTGAGCCTCCCACGACCCCCACTGAGCCTCTAGGGTTCGAGCTCGCCGGTGACTACTTCATCATCGACAACGACCCTCAGCCGTCGATCTTCATTCTAATCCAACGCACCACATCGCCCCGTACCGCTTCGCGTGTTAAGAGTCGCTGACCAGTACACCCCCCTATCAGTTGCGCCCCGCGCTGCGGAGTGACACTGGGCCGGCCTGTTAACCTTTCCCGCATAACCCACTCGTTTGAATTTAGCGTTTTCTTTTTAAGTTCAAACATAGTTCTGTACCTAGTTTCAAAAATCAACCCAGCTCGATTCAGTGAACCAAATTGAATGAAACCAATTTTGTTGGAAAGATATTGAAATGCTTAATCCAAGCCCGTTGGATTCAAATCATTTGAATTTATAGATCAACCTTGGTAAAAATAACAAGGAAGAAGCTTTTTTGCATTCAAACATTTTTTAAATTTAAACCATAATAGATTTTGAGTTGATTCCAACTCTCAAAAATCACATTTGATCACACCTTTCAGAATATATAAAAACATATGGGTTTACTTACAAAAATAATGTTCAAGTAATAAAAGAATGCCACATAGGCATTTCTAGTCACTTTATTTAATTGAAATAAGAGGTTAAACCTTATTAAATTGTGACACCACTTTAAATCACATTCCCATGTACTGAAATATGTGGTGATGACATGTGTCAACATGATCCCATGTTTTGTTTGGAGAATATTAAATCTTAAGTAGTTTTTCAATGAGTAGAAATTACTTTTCTAAAAATAAATAAATAATGCAAGTGCTTTAATCTTGAATGTTAGTGATGATGCTAGATCATCTATAGCACCCTTTTTGTGTGATGATTGAAAGTAGTTAAGTATTTTTTGGTGATTGTGTACCTCGTATTTATTCATAGACGCTAGTACCGACCAAGGATTCGAGGAGGAAGGAGGATACTACGAAGAAGAAGCCGAGGAGAACTTCAACCACTTCTCTACACAAGGCAAGCCTAATACTACTGGTTGATGGAGCAAGCTAACATTTGCAAGATACTCTACTTAGGCAAGCCAAATACTATTAGTTGATTGAGCAAGCTAACACTTGCAAGATACTATACTTATGCAAGCCTATACTGATACTGATGCAAGCAAATACTTGCTTGTTACCATGACCACTATATGCCTTAAGCATATGTGATCATATCCACTTGATACCCCCTCCTAGTTTTACTTGTAAGACTACTTTATTTCCTTATCAAAACTATTACTTAGAGTCTACTTAAGTGATTTGTAGATTCTAGGAGGATAATTGAAGATTGCATAAAGAGCATTAAATTTGGCCTAAGCTAGATAATCTTGATGTCATCCTAAGGATGAGATTGAACTTAGTTAAAGTCCACTAGTTTACCACCCCTCAGTAGTACTTACCCCCACTTGTAGATGCTAGTGCTAAGCATAAAACTTGATCAACTTTAGATGGGAATACTTGGTGGAAAATGGTTATGAAAACCTTGGAATGACAGATCATTCTACTGAAATGTTTTGACATGTGTTTCCGAACACCAGATGATTTTGGTGATGAAAATGTTGAGGCATGAGCCTTATCCCTTTATAAAACTGATGGTTGTCTGGATGCGATACCATTCCAATTTTACCGTACAACCACAATACCCGAGAATTGGGTAGGGCTTGACTGGAAACTTATATACCTTAGTATGGGTTCCCTCACGGCCAAGGTTTGAGCTGAGGCTACCTTGTGAAGATTTTCCACTTGTGTAGTACCCAAGATGACAGTTGGTCATGGTTGGGAGGCCAAACTCACAGGAGAGGTGCTTATACTAGGGCGTGTAATTGAAAGGTTAGGATTGATTATCCGCATACTGAGTATGGTGAATTCAGGATTTGTTCCTGATGGATGTATCGAATGTTGTGGTGAAAGTGTACAATCTCTGCAGAATGTCAAACTATTCGAATAGCCGTGTCCGCGGTTATGGACAGTTGGAGTGGCCATACTGCTCCCCCTTCAGATGTTTTCAAAATGACTTATGAAATGAATTGAGATTTTGACTTGACCACAACAGAGTTGTGATATGAAATACAAGTTCCCACTTAGGTGTTATAAAATTTCAACTAGCTTTTCTTGCTTTTGAACTTAGTAGAGGTAAATCTGGCTTTTTGCAAAACAACCCTAGAGATTTGTGTCCTACTACAAAAACCCCCCTTCACTTGTTAGTTATAGTTTGCGAGTACTTAAAGAGTACTCATGGCTTTGTCCCTGGCTATTCCCGTGGCCAGACTAGGAAGAGGAGTACCAGGATGAAGGACCCCAGGAAGTTTACGACAACTAGGATCATCTCCCATCGTCAGCATTGCCTGTGACCCTGAAGATGGAGCTTCGCCTACGCTACCTTTATTATTACGTTATTCCGCTGCTTGAGTTGTATTAAGAACTGGATCATGAGATCCTTATTTGTGTAAGACCTTATGTATGGTTTGTAATGGATGATGTACTATGATATCCAATTCTGTTATGTCTCGCAAAAATGGTAATCCTGGGATTGCGATGTATGGCATAACATGCATCTGGGATTACAAATCCGGGTGTTGACATATGTCTAGGTGTTTGGCACATCATTTACTCGTGTCTTTCGTTTTGAGCCTCTAATGCATCTTGATGATATCTTATTTGGCTCTTTTTGAGTGGTTAATGGAACATCCCATTTTCGGGGAGTGATATGCCTCGCGCATCTCTCAATCCTTAAAATGTGTGTACGTGAGTACTACTACTTAGTATTGATATTGCAAGCTTATCTAGTCACTATGTGGTGTGTCATACTCATGAGAAATTCAAATTCTAAATGTCCATTAATTCTCTCTAGTTGAGGTTGATTTGCCTCTTATTAAGAAAAAAATTATATCACATTATGGGGGAGTAATATGCTTATTTTGCATATCACAATCCTAGGAAATATGAACATATGAGGTAGTGCCACTTAGAGTTGATATTGTTGATTATGTTGTTTCTAGGTGGCATGTTGGATCAAACAAGGTCCTATTTTTATTAGAAGCTTTTATTGCTCGTCTTTTCGGTCTTTGTTTGAGTAAGAAATTCTTGATGCAGTCTTCCTCAAATACATATCTCTATATCTTTTTGGAAGACCATTTGCTTCAAGCTATTCTAATCATTGCTTTGCATGATTGTGTGACTATATTGAAGCTATCAAGAATCTCTATCTTTGCATAGTGCTTAATCTTTTTATTCCTATCCTATGCTTTTTTTATTGTGAAGAATTATCTTTAATATCCGTGCAATATACCATCGGAAATAAATTCCAATACACTCATTGTCTTCGACAATTGATATACTTATGTGTGGTAGCATTTGTGGATCATCTTTACCTTGGATTTCACCTCTTATTGCCTTGTTTTCTTTCCAAAAAAGTTTGTTGTGGCTCCCATTATCTTCCTTGGCTTTTGAACATCTCTTTGATGATGTTTTTGATTATTATAAAATATGTTTTAGTGGAATACAAACCTTTTTTCTCGGAACCTTGTGCCATTGTGAAAAGTATTAAGGGTTTGGTTTATTTGTTGAAGCCTTGCTCTTTTGGGAGTTTGTTATCTCATTCTTTCTTCTATATTTTATTTGCTTGAATGAGATAAATATTTGAGTATTTTTTGTTTTTATTTATCTTTTTGCTCAATAGTTTTTGCTTAGTTCATTTGTTGAACCTCGTTGAACAAATCTTGTGTTGATTTGATTCTTTGATATAGTTTGGGAAACAAATGTGTTTTGTCACACCTTGTATGCCTTCTTGAATATTTTGGTGTTTTTCCAAATTATATCTTCTTTGGATATTGAAAGTCTCCATGTGTTTGCTTTTTTTGATCCAATATATAGGGTATACTCCATCAAATCCTTAAATGTCTAAGATGTGCATGAAATTCAAATTTCATCTCTAAATATGTACATATTTTTATGGAGTGTGTCCTATGTTTTGTGGTTAGTCTAACCACTTTGGACCTAGTAAGTTTGGGGACCAAGATGTACTTAAATGTTGTTTTAGGTACATTGGAGATGCAATGGATGCTTGTCTCGTCTATAAGGAAAGTGTTGTCACCACATGATAATTGGAGCCAAGCTAGGATGATCGAAAATTCTTATCTACTACATCGTACCATTGCTATCTCGGTAACAAGTATCTTATTCATGCATACTATTCTTTCATCCAATCTCTTATGGGTTGCATCTTGGCATGAATTTATCCATTTGTAAATGTTGCGGTTCTTGCAAGGATCTTTGAAAGACTTCTTTATCCTTAATGCTTATGTGAGTAATTTGAGATGATGAATGTAATGGGGAGTATATAAAATCATGTTCATGATTCACCAATTCCAAATATGCCTTCTAGAAATTTATTGCATATCAATTCCTCAAGGTACTCTCATGTGCAATATTGTCGAAATTTCTTTGAATCCTTCCTTTTGCTACTTGTTGCCTTTCTCAAAGTATCCCAACTAGCATTTGTTCCCTTAGTGTTAGTTGTGATGTTTTTGAGGTTTTTATTTTTTCTTTGGTGAATTTCATTGATATACCATAAGAGAAAATAGAGCCATGGGCTATGTATGCACTTAAGCAAAAAATATCATGTTTGGTATATCTTATGACTTCCTCTTGGGTATCATGTTTTCTTATTTTATTAACCTCTTATGTATAGTTGTTTATTTATGGATTATTCTCATGTTTTGTCCACTTATAAAATTATATACATGAGAGTGTTAATATCTTGCCTTGATATCATCGCTCTTTGATGACCATATCTCTTATCCTCTTGGTTTTTAATGGTATTGGTAAGGTCTTGACTTATGAGTGCTTGGTTTACTTTATTGCATCTTCACGCACTCATATCTCATATTTGGTTTCTTTTTTTTGGACTTAAGTTTGTCTTGACAAGTGTATTTATTTATATCTACTCCTTGTATCTTGATTGTGTTCTAAATCATATATAGGGAGTGAGGATTCCATGTTTGTGCATATTGTATTCAAATCCAATAATTAAAATCTATGCACGAACCTTGGGGAGCTTCCTTATTTCATTTCGAGCACTATTTGTCCATTTGATTTTTTGGATCATTGGATTGCTTGCTTCATCCGTTGAAGTTTCTTCATCGTTTTATCCTTGAAGCAATCTTTGATCCTCAATATAGCTTGATTTCCTCCAAATATTCGTCATTGGAACGTGCATTTGAGTTCACTCAAATTATGAGAAATGCACACCTTGGGGAGGAACTCATGCTATATTGTCCTTCTAACTTTGTCATCCATTTTGGCACTTGTTGTTAATGGGGGAGAAGTTTAGAGGGTTTAAGGGAAATGGTTTTATACTTAAGATTGGTTTGTTATTAAGTGTTTGCCTTTCATGCATTTCATCTTTATTATGTTTTGCATGGTTGTATATATAGTGTAAACTCTCCCAAAGTTTATTCTTGACAATGTATGCAATGAAATTCGAGTTCATCACACATGCATATATTGTGGGGGAGTTTGCTCTATATATGTTGATTATACTCACATCTCTTGCATTAGTTGTAGTTTGTGTAAGTAGAATCGGTTTTGATATGTGCTAGTAGATTTGTGTTACTTGACCATATCAAATGCAACCTCTTGTACACAACTTATTCTCGGATAAGCTGCATACTTGTTTCTAATATTCATTATATAAACCCTCTTGTTGTGATTGTGATCAATTAACAAAATGGGGAGATTGAAAGAGTAATTGCCCCATGTGTGGTTTTGGTGATTAATGACAATCCCTATGGACTAATGTTTACACTGAATTTTATATGAAGGAATATTCCATAGGTCATGCTTGTAGTCTATGTGTTGGATTCAAGTATGGATGCCATGAAGATAAAGATATACCTTGAGTATTGGCATCAAGATCATCGAGTTGAAGAGAAGAATATGATATGATCAAGATCTTGAGAGTGTGATCTCAATAGAAGAATTCAAGATATGGCTCTAAGACGGTGTCATGATAGCCTCATTAGTTGAGCTATGATTGACTTAGATTTAGAGCATGTAATCAAATTAAGAGTTCTTTATGTACCTCAAGATATTGAGATGGAGAATGAGAAGATACATGGTTGATCTATACAAAGAGTGAGGAGTGATTTCAAGTTGGTCAACACATGAAGCATAAAGAATGTACCACATGGATCTTGTGGTATGGCAAGCCTTGTAAATTATGCATCATGAACTAACCCATTATATATATGTGCCTTTGCGTTTTATATATGGGATAGGTATCTTTACATGGGCATGCTTCAAAAGTGAATATCTTATATAACCCATGAGAGGATGACATCAAGTGCTGATCGTCATCAAGGTTGAGAAGGGAAAGTTCAAGATAAGCATCTCGAGAAGATCATTTTCTTGAAGCTTGTTGTCCATATTGGTGATAATGGACATGTGAAGACATGTATTAATGAAGCTATCCAATAGTGGTGTATGGGGGAGCAAATTAGGAGTCTTCACGAAGCAACAATGATCAAGTGATGCATTCTGGCTTGGATGGAGATTGAAGTGTTGTCATCAAGATCAAGCGGGTTGCACAAGGAAAAGGTATGGCCTTGCTAGGTTTTCCTTTTACCGGTCTCAAGGTGGTTGTTGGGAGACCGGGTTATAGGATACATAGCCGCACTATTAAGAGGGGCTTTCGGTTGGGTAACTTGATCACATCGTCATAGGGAGCTCAATCCTTTGCATTATTTGCATCTTCCTATTTTGTTGCTTCTTGGTGTTTCTCCATGTGAGGTTCTTGAGCTTGTTTCTAGCTCTTCAACAAGCCCAAGTGAAATGGATCGTATGGGCACCTAGAGGGGGGGGTGAATAGGTGCTAACCAATTTTAATATACTTTTTCAATTTTAGGCTTGACACAAAGTAAATTCTCTAGATATGCAACTACGAGAATTTCCCTATATGTAACCCTAACTACTAAGCACGTAAAAGAGGAGCGAGGAAACCGTAGTGGAGCACGCGGAGACACAGGGATTTGTTTTACCGCAGTTCCTTCCTTGTTAAGGGAAGTACGTCTGTGTTGGAGGGGTGGGCGGTTCTAAGACCACCACGCCACAATAGGCCTCACCCTATTCTCCGATGGATCTCGCCACGAGAGGCCTGATCCACCTTCTCCACTATTGGATCCCTTCGAGGCGGGAACCGGTGCCTTTTACAACACTATCGGGGCACACACCCACAACCGAATTGGGGGCTCCCGGGATGACAACAAGCTGTCACAAAAACAAGGTTTATCAATATAAACAAAAACAAGGATCTAGATCTTTGCAAGAAATAACTAGATCGGAGGTTCTCCAAATGAATGGAGAGGAGATGAAGCGCTTGATTGCTGATGATGAAGGTCGAGTTCTCCTCCGTCGATTCCCAAAGGGATGGGGCCTTTGGATGGATCTAGGTGGAGCACTCTTGTATGAACTTTTGAGATCTGATCTGTTCTTTTTCGAGATGAATCAAGAGTTCTGGCAGGAGGGGGATTGCTGGCTTAAATACCCCCTCCCTAGATCTGGCCGTTGCACAACTTTGGGGGCGATTATCCGCCCCCCACTTGGGGCGGATTATCCGCCCCCCACTTGGGGCGGATTATCCGCCCCCTTGGAAAACTCCGCCCCAAGGGCGGATTCTCCGGGGGAAACTCCGCCCCCCCTCTGGGGCTTGCGCCTTGGTGAAACTTGGAGAATATCTTGAGGGGCGGATTATCCGGGCCCCTCCTGGGGCGGATTATCCGGCGTAGCCGGAAAGTCCGGCCAAAACTCCGCCCCCTCTCTGGGGCTTGCGCCTTGGCGAAGAGCAGGAGGGGCGGAATATCCGCCCCCCTGGGGGGCGGATTATCCGGCCTGGCCGGAAAGTCCGGCCAATGTTCCGCCCCCCCTTCTGGGGCTTGCGCAGGCTTGGGCAGAGGAAGGGGCGGATTATCCGCCCCTGGTGGGGCCGGATTATCCGCCCCCAAAGGTAGATTTCTGAGCTGCAACACTTCAACACACATTAAATGATCCTTGGTATTGTTATCTAACACACAAAACACTAGGGATTAAGAAATGTTCTTTCAATCTCCCCCTTTTTGGTGTTAGATGACAATACTAGGATTTGCAAAGAGACCGGCAAGTGCCACCTTAGATAATGAAAGGCGCTCCCCCTAGATGTGTGCATATTTAAGATTTGCATTTGAATACAAATGCACACACTAGGTAGACCACTACTTTTAAGGTTTGGAGAGAAAAGTCATACCAGTGGAATCTATAGCCAAGGCATACATAGAAAATTCCATGAATCCATATGTCATCAAATATGCTCCATAATTCCAGAATTCCATGGGGTCCATGATAGATAAATCCAAAAATCCATGAATACCCAACATGGTACCAAACTGTGGAGTACGACATAGTCTTACACAAATAGCAAACAAGTTCACGCTAGAAAAGGCACAAGCAAGCAAATGAAAAACGACTAAAATCGAAAAGCTTGTTCGAAAAGCTTGTGCCCGACCCTTGCAAATCCACGAGACCTAATAGAACTACTTCTCCCCCTTTGACATCGAAACGCCAAAAAGGAAGAAGAGCGATGCTACAACGCACCCAAATTTGCAAGAATCAAATCAACCAAAAGCCAAATGAGTGTGTTTTCCATAAGAACAAAAGGTATGCAAGAAAATCCAACGAGACCCATGAAAAACCAACTCTTCTCGAGGAAGAGGGCGGTGGCCGAAGCCACCATGTTGGAGCGCATGGCATGACACCGCGAAGATGTATCTTGAGTTCAAAACCAATGCTCATCGATGACCCACATATCACAAAATGATATTAAGGGAAATGATTTTACTTGCTTTCGGCATGATGGGGGGAGGGTTGGCCCAATCAATTAGGACCACACTCCCCCTATGTCTATGCCCACATCTAAGCCAAATACATGAATAAGAGCAAGTGAGTGTGCAAGAATAGTCAAGCCAAGCTCCTTGAATCTACGATATTTAGCTCATTCTACAAATAACAAAATCTTGCTTCATCGAGGGGCTTCGTGAAAATATCAACAAGTTGGTTCTTCGTGCTCACAAATGACAGGGCAATATCTCCACGAGCAACATGATCCCGAATAAAGTGGTTGCGAATCTCTATATGTTTTGTTCTTGTATGCTGCACAGGATTGTAAGCAATTTTGATAGCACTTTCATTGTCGCATAAAAGAGGCACTTTGTCACAATTGACACCATATTCCTTTAAAGTTTGCCTCATCCATAACAATTGAGTACAAGCACTTGCAGCAGCAACATATTCAGCTTCGGCGGTTGAGAGTGAAATACAATTCTGTTTCTTTGATGACCAACACACTAGAGACCTGCCCAAGAATTGGCATGCACCAGAGGTTGATTTCCTATCATCTTTGTCACCAGCCCAATCTGAATCGGTGTAACCACACAGAGAGAAACTTGAACCCTTGGGATACCATAACCCAAAATTTTGGGAATGAACCAAATATCGGAAGATTCGCTTGACCGCCACTAAGTGGCTGTCTTTAGGAGCGGCTTGGTACCTTGCACACACTCCTACACTTAACACGATATCGGGCCTAGATGCGCAGAGGTAAAGGAGAGAGCCGATCATGGATCGGTATACCTTGTGATCCACATCTTTACCCTTGGGATCGAGCTCAAGATGACACTTGTTTGCATTGGGGTGGCAACGCCATTGAGATCCGTCATCTTGAACCTTTTGAGCATGTCTTGGATGTATTTAGCTTGATTAATAAAGGTTCCCTCTCTAAGTTGTTTGATTTCAAATCCAAGAAAGAACCTGAGCTCACCCATCATGGACATCTCAAACCTGTCAGTCATAAGCTTTGAAAATTCATCGTTAAAAGCTTGGTTAGTAGAGCAAAAAATAATGTCATCTACATAGAGTTGGCATACAAAAAGTTCCCCATTGACCTTCTTAGTAAAAAGAGTGGGATCGATTTGCCCAACTTCGAATCCACGGTCTAGCAAAAGCTCTTTAAGGTGCTCATACCACGCACGTGGGGCTTGTTTAAGGCCATAGAGCGCCTTATCGAGTTTGTAGACATGGTTCGGAAATTTGGGGTCCTTAAACCCCGGGGGCTGCTTGACGTATACTAACTCATGTAGAGGACCATTAAGGAAAGCGCTCTTAACATCCATTTGTTGTAATTTAAAATTATGATGAGCTGCATATGCAAGAAGGATACGGATGGACTCAAGGCGAGCCACAGGAGCATATGTCTCGCCAAAATCAATCCCTTCTACTTGAGAGAATCCTTGAGCCACGAGTCGTGCTTTATTCCTCACAACAATGCCATTTTCATCCTGTTTGTTCTTGAAGATCCACTTGGTGCCGATAACATTGCGACAATCCTTTGGCTTTTCTACGAGCTTCCACACTTTGTTGCGTTCGAAGTTGTTTAATTCTTCATGCATTGCAACAACCCAATCGGGGTCTTCAAGAGCATCAAAAACCTTCTTTGGTTCAACCATGGAAATGTGAGCTTGATGATCACAGAAGCTAGCAAGCTCTCTTCGAGTGGATACCCTTCGTCGTAGATCACCAACTACCTTGTCAAGAGTGTGACCTCTTAGTTCAAGGTTGCGATCAGCACGAGCCTTGCGACGAGCCTCAATATCCTTATTGTTTCTTGAAGGAGTGGATTCAATTGTTGTATCCTTGTCTTGATTACTGCCTTGTCCTTGATCTTGGTCACCGGTACTGTCAGAAGATTGTTGCTGAACATTTTCTTCAGGCCCGGATAATCCGCCCCTTGGAGGGGCCGGACTATCCGGCCTGGGCGGTGAAGGACCAGAACCATCTTCCTGAGAAAGCCTGACTGGATTTGGAGACCCAGGGCCGGATAATCCGCCCTCGGGGGCCGGAGAATCCGGCCTGGGAGCTTCAGAGTTGTTGACTTCTCCTTCGGATCCTCTGGAACAAGTTGGAGTGCCAGGGGCGGATTGTCCGCCCCTTGGAGGGGGCGGATAGTCCGGCCTGGGACTACCAGCTTGTCCAGGGGACAGATGGTCTTCAGCAGATGGTGGTGTTGGTGCAGGATTTTCTCCAACAGTAGGAGCTTGTTGATCTTGTGAAGATGAGGGATCCACTTGAGTGCAGCATTGTCCTTCCCGATCCGTCACAAGGGGTTCCTCAATGGGGCGGAAAAATCCCACGCCCATTCTTCTTATGGCATCTTGGGGTATTTCAACATCTGCATCACAAACATCAACTTGCCCTATAAAGGAGCCGTTATTTTCATCGAACTCCACACTACAAGATTCTACAACAATCCCAGTGAGCTTGTTGTAGACTCTATAAGTGTGGGATTCGGCACCGTAACCAACAAATATACCCTCTAAAGCCTTGGATTCAAATTTTGACAAACGGACACCTTTAATAAGAAAGAAACACTTACACCCGAATACCCTGAAGTATGAGATGTTGGGTTTGTTGCCGGTAAGTATTTCATATGGGGTCTTGTCCAAGATCTTCCGAAGGTAAAGCCGGTTTGATGAGTGACAAGCAGTGGATATGGCTTCAGCCCAAAAATTATATGGAGACTTGAATTCAGCTAGCATAGATCTTGCCATATCCATCAAAGTCCGGTTCTTCCTCTCGGCTACACCATTTTGTTGAGGGGTGTACACAGCGGAATATTGGTGTCTAATCCCCTCTTCGCTAAGAAACTCGTTTAAAGTGTAGTTCTTGAATTCTGTGCCATTGTCACTTCTAATTGCCAAAATGGGAACATTGTGTTGACGTTGAACTTCATTGGCAAAGTCGATGACAGTTTGTTGAGTCTCACTTTTCAGCTTGAAGAAATATACCCATGTATATCTTGAGTAATCATCGACGATGACCAAGCAATATTTCTTCCCACCAAGACTTGCATGAGAAGGAGGTCCAAATAAATCCACATGGAGTAATTCCAAGATCCTCTTTGATGACACAATAGTCTTCCTCTTGTGGGGAGAATCATGCATTTTTCCTTCAACACAGGCCCTGCAAACACGATCTTTGGCAAAAGAGACATTGTCTTTTAGTCCAAGAATGTGGCCACCCTTTTGGAGACTTTGCAAAGTTCTCATGTTGACATGGGCTAAACGGCGATGCCATAGCCAGCCCACGTCGGCCTTTCCGAATAGACACATCGGACCCGAAGTGGTTTTCCCCGAGAAGTCCACCACATACAGGTCATTTTCGACGTATCGAACGAAAGCGACCTTTAGAGACTTGCTCCATAAGAGTACCACCAAAACATCATCGATAAAAACAGCAAAACCCATCTTGCCAAGGGCACGAACAGAAAGAAGATTATAGCCAAGGGTCTCAACAAGCATGACGTCCACGAGAGAGATATCGTGGGCAACCACAACCTTGCCAAGACCCAATACCTGAGATTTAGACTTATCACCATAGGAGACTGTGATATTATCAAGATTTGGACGCATCTCCGTGATGATCTCCTTGCTTCCGGTCATATGACTAGTGCAGCCACTATCCAGCACCCATTTCGACCCACCGGAAGCATAGCCCTGCAAGAAAATTACTTCTTGGTTTTAGGTACCCATTTTTCAATGGGTCCTTTCATGTTAGTAACAAGGGTCTTTGGGACCCAAATAGACCAAGCAATAAATTCATCAAAAGGACCAACATAATAAGCATAAACATCGCCATAATCATCACAAAAGAGTTCATAATTCGGATTGTGAGAACCTGCAAAACCAATATTATTAGTCTTGTCTTTTGTGACAACCTTCTCAGTCGTGCTTGTCTTTAGTTGCACATTCTTGGTCTTGTTCTTCTTGGTTTTCTTCTTCTTGGACTTGGTGACATATCCAAGTCCCTCTCTACCATGATTTGACCTTTGCTTGTCAAGGACTTCATCAAGCACACCTTTGTCCTTTGTAGTGATGTCCTTGATCACCCCTTTTTCCACATTAGCATTTTTCTTGTTACTATATGTTGAGTTGGACGAGATAGGAGTATCATATATGGCCAATCGACTTTGAAGCTGATCATGTGACTCATTGAGGATAGATAACTCGTTTTTCAACGCCTTGTGAGCATTGTCAAGTTTCTCCAATTCCTCGGAGAGTCTATCATGAGCAGCCCCAAAGTCAATCCTTTCCTTCTTTAACTTCTTTGCCTTGGTGACCGCATTGTCACGTTCCTTAACGAGTTTAGTCACAATTTCTTCATGTGACTCTTCCATAGACTCAAGCCTCTCTTCAAGAGAGACCCGAGCTTCTTCTTCTTCTTCAAGAGCATTTTTTAGGGATGCAATTTCCATTGCATCCTCCCTTTCAATTCTGCCCTTTTCTTCGAGAAGAGCTTCGTTTTGGGCCAACTGATCCATAAGAGTCTCAAAACGAACTTTGTGCCCACCTTGCAAGTTAGTATAGAAATAATCCAAGGCAATAATCTCTTCTTTAACCTTAAGACTAGCAGGATCATCCATGTCTATCATAGCCTTGGGAAAGGAAGAGTTAGAATAAGTTACCTCGGAGCTTCTTGCCATGAGACAAGTAGGATTCTTGTTGATGATGTTTTCGTTTGGAGAGTCGAAGAGAGATGTTGATGTAGATGTGGTGGCTATAGCAGCCACCTCTTGAGAGCTATCGTCCTCGTCCTCATCTTCACTCCGTGGAGCTTTTGATTTGTCCTTGAAAATGAGTCTTCCTCCATTATCCTCTCTACTTTGATATGGACACTCAGCTACGAAGTGCAACCGGTCACCACAATTAAAGCAAGTTCTCAGCTTGGGACCATTTTCTTTTCTTCCATAGGCTCCACTTTTGCGATCTAGTTCAGCTTTAGCCTTGGCTGGATCTTTCCAAAAGTTTCTTGCATAAAGAGCCAAGTATTGTCCGTGGATCCTTTTTATATCTTCGGGATAGTCCAGGCCTTCTACCGCATATTCATCATGATCAACCACACTAGTCTTCAAAGCCATGTTTACCCCCTTTTGCATCCCCATAGCTCGAGCACGAGCATCTTCGGCATTCTTGGCAGCCACTTTGAATGCGGCCATTTCTTGCATTACCTCATTGGATGACATGAGGTGATAATTATGCCTACCTTGGAGACTTTTCAAATCTGTGGGCTCAAATGGCATAAGAGCACTGACATACTTGCGCTTGATCCAAGCATCATCAACATAAGCCGCGCCGTGGTTTCTGAAGGTAGTAGCTATTGCCTTGAGCCTCCTATACATGTCCTCGTGGTCTTCTCCATCCAGCATATAAAATCCTTCAGCTTCATTGCTCAAGGCATCATATCTATTCCTTCTCATACTTTCATTCCCGATGAAGAGCTCGGTGAGAGCATCCCAAGCTTCTTTAGCTGTGCTAAGATGCTGAATGTGTGGCATGTCTTTATCTCCCACACCAAGCTGTATCATGTGTAGAGCCGTAGCATTGAGTTGGCTATCGACCACTTCTCTCCTTGTGAGATTGTTAGGATTTCCAACGTGAAGACCATTTTCGATGATCTTCCACAACTCTATGGAGGAACTGCACACATGAGATTTCATCAAAAATTGCCATTGAGAGAAAGTAGAAGCTGACAGTTTGGGTGGATCACCCCTATTATGTATATGTGGGTGAGGAATAGGCGGATCAGGGGAATACACATGAGAAACCTCATTGTATCCATCCTTACCGCTATCCTTTTTCGAGGAGGAACTCTTACTTGTATCATCACCTACCACTTCGTTATCTTTGGAAACAGTTTTACCCGTTTCCTTGGATTGCGGAGTGGTATCCTCAGAGTTAGATGGAGGTGATGCTGCGGATGTGGAGAGACGCATTATCAATTGACGCATCTCTTCCATCTTAGCCTCCATAGAACTCACCAAGGTTGTTTCCAATGTCTTGAGATCGTTCATGGTGACTACCTCCGGAGCATCACTCCCATCTCCCTTGGAACCCATACTTCTCTTAGGCTGTTAAGCCTGAAATAAGAGTCGAGGCTCTGATACCATTTGAAATGGATCGTATGGGCACCTAGAGGGGGGGGTGAATAGGTGCTAACCAATTTTAATATACTTTTTCAATTTTAGGCTTGACACAAAGTAAATTCTCTAGATATGCAACTACGAGAATTTCCCTATATGTAACCCTAACTACTAAGCACGTAAAAGAGGAGCGAGGAAACCGTAGTGGAGCACGCGGAGACACAGGGATTTGTTTTACCGCAGTTCCTTCCTTGTTAAGGGAAGTACGTCTGCGTTGGAGGGGTGGGCGGTTCTAAGACCACCACGCCACAATAGGCCTCACCCTATTCTCCGATGGATCTCGCCACGAGAGGCCTGATCCACCTTCTCCACTATTGGATCCCTTCGAGGCGGGAACCGGTGCCTTTTACAACACTATCGGGGCACACACCCACAACCGAATTGGGGGCTCCCGGGATGACAACAAGCTGTCACAAAAACAAGGTTTATCAATATAAACAAAAACAAGGATCTAGATCTTTGCAAGAAATACTAGATCGGAGGTTCTCCAAATGAATGGAGAGGAGATGAAGCGCTTGATTGCTGATGATGAAGGTCGAGTTCTCCTCCGTCGATTCCCAAAGGGATGGGGCCTTTGGATGGATCTAGGTGGAGCACTCTTGTATGAACTTTTGAGATCTGATCTGTTCTTTTTCGAGATGAATCAAGAGTTCTGGCAGGAGGGGGATTGCTGGCTTAAATACCCCCTCCCTAGATCTGGCCGTTGCACAACTTTGGGGGCGGATTATCCGGCCCCCACTTGGGGCGGATTATCCGCCCCCTTGGAAAACTCCGCCCCAAGGGCGGATTCTCCGGGGGAAACTCCGCCCCCCCTCTGGGGCTTGCGCCTTGGTGAAACTTGGAGAATATCTTGAGGGGCGGATTATCCGGCCCCCTCCTGGGGCGGATTATCCGGCGTAGCCGGAAAGTCCGGCCAAAACTCCGCCCCCTCTCTGGGGCTTGCGCCTTGGCGAAGAGCAGGAGGGGCGGAATATCCGCCCCCCTGGGGGGCGGATTATCCGGCCTGGCCGGAAAGTCCGGCCAATGTTCCGCCCCCCCTTCTGGGGCTTGCGCAGGCTTGGGCAGAGGAAGGGGCGGATTATCCGCCCCTGGTGGGGCCGGATTATCCGCCCCCAAAGGTAGATTTCTGAGCTGCAACACTTCAACACACATTAAATGATCCTTGGTATTGTTATCTAACACACAAAACACTAGGGATTAAGAAATGTTCTTTCACCAAGTTCATCGAAAATGGAATTCGTATGCATCTTCCATGGAGTTTCCGAGTTTGAAGGTTTTATCGGTTCTTCTTATAGGGAGGCTTCTTACCTTTATTAATTTGGTTCTATCCTCCTCTATTGTACTATGATATTTCTCTCCACCATCTTGTAGGGCTTGTTGTCCTCGTCAAAACAAGCCCAAGATCATCGAAATCAGAGTCCGGACGCAAAAGTTATCGTCGTTTTCGTGTGCCCTGTTTTGTTCCGGCGGGAATTCTGGCGAGACCGAGCCTGTGGCCAGAATTTCCGGCGACCGCCGAAAATCGGTTCAGTAAGCTGTTTTGTTTTTTGCCGGAACTTCCGGTTTTGACCGGAAATTCCGGCAGTTGATCCGGCAGCGCTGGTTTGATCGCCGGAACATGTTCGCCCAGCGCATCTTGCTTCCAACGGTCTTTCCCCTTGAAGGGGTATAAAAGGGGGCTTCTTCCCCAAAGTTCTAAGGCTCTTGAGCATGTTTTTGACCTCCATTGTTGACCCCTTTGAGCTTTCTTTCTCTCCCTTCCCTCCTATGATTCTTGCATTTTTTTTGAGGTCTTTGGAAGAGGAGATCTAGATCTACAATCCCTACCAATCAATTCCTCCTCTAAGTGAGGGGAACCCATTGGATCTAAATCTTGGAGTCATTGTTTGGTTTCCACCATGTTCTTCCTCTCTAATTCCTCCCTAGCACTTGTTGCTTTGGTGGGATTTGAGAGTGAAGGATTTGAGCACCCTTGGTGTTCTTGCTTTGCATTCTTGCATTAGTGTTGAGCTCTCCATTACGATTTGATCGAGTGAGAGACCGTGAGATTGTTACTCTTGGAGGGTGACCTCGTAGTTGGCTTGACGATTGGTACCGCGGTGTCCTCTTCGTGGAAGATTGTGAAGAGACCCGGGCTTCTCCTTCGTGGAGCTTGTGAAGTGGTTGTGGAGCTTGCCATCTCCGGAGTGGAGGAAAAGCTAGCCATAAGGAAAGGGTCTATTCCTTCGTGGGATAGACTCGGAGAAGAAGGTGAGCCTTCGTGGCGTTGGGAAATCCTTCGTGGAATCCCACACCTCTCCAACGTGACTTACCTTACTTGTAAGGGAACACGGGAATACATCTTCGTCTCCGTGTGCCTCGGTTATCTCTATACCCGAGCTTACTTTCCTTATAATAGCCATCGAGCTTGAAGTACTTATATCTTGCTTAGCTTAACTTGTTGGTGCACTTAGTTGAGCCTAGTGTATTTAGGTTTTGTGCTTGTAAAATAAACGTTAGTTTAATTCCGCATTCTATCAAGCCAAAACCATAATAGTTTTGAAATTGCCTATTCACCCCCTCTAGGCGACATCTCTATCCTTTGACCCCGCGATCCTCCGCCCTAGCCGGATGCCCCTCAAAGGCCGCTCCGCCTCCCACGACTGAGACCTTGCCCCCGCCAGAGCCGGCGGTCGTGGTCCAGCCGACTCCCACCGCGCCTGAGGGCGCGACAAGTCAGCCGGACGTGACCTCCAGCCCGGGTGGGGGCTCATCAGCCGGCGCGGGAGGCTCGCGCGCCGGTAAGGAGATGGTGGTGGTGGATGACGTCGACTCCGACGAGGAGGCGACGACGCAGTGGCTGGCGGCCGCGCGCGACGCCTCGACTACCCTAGCCGGCCCTCTGACGCCGCTGCCCGTGGAGGCGGTGCCTTCTCTGCAAGCCCTCAAGGTGAACCTTGAAGCCGGGCTCAAGGAGTGTCAGCAGCTTCAGGCGACGCTGGCCAGCGTCAACCAGGCCGCCGCAGCGCAGCTGGCGATGCCACGGGGGACCGCGCGGAGTAAGTTTCCCGTCTTGCTTCTTTTTTTTGTGTCCGGCTGCATTCTCACTTGCCTTTTTTCCTGGACTTGATGCAGCCGTCATGGTCTGTGCGCAATGCGAGATTGACCGGCTGACGTGCTCCAACGCGCGCCTCAGTTGGGACAACTCCACCCTCCGGCTGCAGAACAAGGAGTGACACTCCTGGGCGAACCAGCTGGAGGCCATCCTGAAGGAGCGCGACGAAGCCCTCGCCAGCCGAGCCACCGCCTTCGATCTCCTGGATAAGGAGGTTACCTGGCTGAAGGAGCACTCCAGCTTCCTGGAGGACAAGCTGATGAACATCGGCCACGTCGCCCAGGGTAAGTTATACTGCCTCCTGCCTTCCTCTCGTCCGACTGATGTTGCCGGATTGCCTTTTTGACTTGCCCCCTCTGATCACAAGGCTTCTACCCACAAGTAGATGCCCTTGCCTATGACCGGGTGCAACAGGTTGCGCCGGATGAGAAGGCCGCTGTCCGGGACCTGGTGGCGCAGTTCGGGGAGGATGCCGCCAACCTGCGCAAGGCTAGCGCCGGCATCCACGACCTCGTCTTCCCGGGGGAGTTCCTGCCGGAGACCATGGGCGCCCTCGCCATCAAGCTGAGCGACACGCCGAACGCCATCGACCGGTTGCGCGACCTTGCTGCTCGCGCCGGCTTCGAAATGGCCCTGGCGCTGATGCTCAGCTGGTACAAGGACGCGCGGCTGGACAAGATGACGGATGGCTTTCGAGTCGGTGCGGATCTTTCCAGTGATAAATCGATACATCGGTATATCAGACGATTTTTCAAACAGTAATTTTTAGTCAAACTTTATAAAATTTTACTTGCAGGTAAAATTATGTACACATGTTACGGGAAGGAGGGAGTGTGCAATTTCCTCCTCTCTCCACTAACCTGGAGTCCCGCTGTGCCAACTGCGCCACCGCCCTGGATTCCCGCTGCTGTCGCCGCCCTGGAGTCCCAGCGCCGCCATGCCGGATCGGGTATGGACATCTCCCCACCATCACGAATCCCTTCTTGGACCACCCTACTATTCACCTGAGCTCCCGCGAAGGCCCGGCCTCTGCCGGTCTTCCCAACTGGCCCGGAACTCTCGCTACGCCTCGGCATCTGACCGTCTGAAGGTCTTCACCGCGACACTCCGACGACTTCTACAACGCACCATCCTCTACCGCTCTTCCCCTCGAGTGGAGTGGATGCGAGGGGGAGGAGCCCTGCCAAGACCTCGACGCTTGCTGCTGCGACCATGACCACTGCATCGACAAGTATGGTACCTGTCTTCTCCCATTTAGAATGCATCTGGATCGGAAAATACATACTGGGAATGAAAGCCATGAAAAACCATTTATTATATTGTTTTGGCATGCGAATTTAAATGGTATAGATGAGGCGTGGGTGCAATGGTGATAGAGTTTCAGGCTTTCAGATTTTTGTGTGTGGGTAAGACTTTCAGTTGTTTCTGGTCTGCTTTGTCAATTTGGTAATACCACGACTATTTGGTTAATGATTACAATACAAATATGTTTACTGGAAGTGCCTATATGAAGTGAGGTTTCTTTTCCATCTGTAGCTCAGTGGTAAATGGTATAAGATGTTAATTTAATAGAGAAAACCATGTTCAACTATTATCCTTCCAGCCTATGACTCTGCTTCCCAAAATTTAGTAGAGATGCAGATATGGTGGCTGAAGGACTCTCGAGAGGGGCACCGGAAGAGCAGCCGGGAGAGGAGGGGAAGGAGTGTGTCGACATCGGAAGCCCCCGCACTCTACCATGGCGAAGAAGATGAGGTACCATATTTAGGTCGATTCTCTTTGGTTTCGGGTAGACTAATTTCGTTAGCTGCAATATCCTGATGTCCATAACATTTGCGGGCCAAACAGTTAACATTGTATTTACTCTTTAAGCTATGTGGGAAAGAGCCAAACGATTAAAAATCAACTTGTTTAAATATCCGTTGCACTTCAACCATACATTTGTTCGTTTTTGGCTGCAAAACTGAGTTTATCAGTGGCTTAAGATTTTTTTTTTGCAAGACAGTGCCTCAGTCCGTGGAAAGGGAACAACCTCCCTAGTATAGAGAGGTATGGATCCCTGATTAGATCAAACTTCACAATTATGCAAGATTGAGATACTAGATGCGTACCGTTTTCTCTTTTTTTTTTTGAAATTTTCCAGGCAACGCATTTCACGTTGAAAGAGGTGAAAAACTTCGAGAAGCTGATAAAACAACTATCTGGCCACGATGGTACTTGGCCATAATGTTACGGGCTTACAGCTATGGCTATTCTGTTGCCGATTTCATGTGGATACCAGATACTGCACCACAGTTTGTTTATATCTTCGCAGCTAAACCATGATAGTGGAAGCCAATTACGCCCCAGCAAAGGATGATATAATAGAATGCAGCAGTAGTATACCTTTAATAAAAGTGTGTGTGTCTGTTGCATATCACTGGGTAGGATGCCATTGTGAAAATTACTGAGTACTGTTGCAGATCAAAACCCTCATGGTCCAATTTGGTGAGAGAGAGACAATGTTTCAGTTAGCAGATTGCCTCTGTTTGGATTAATCATAGATTGCTAATATACACTCAGTTTCAGAAAAGATGTCTGCAAACCAATTGTTTACTGTTGGACATAACCTCAAGATGGTTAAATGCTGCCGTTATGGAACTGCAAATAAGTGTACTATGCAGTAATTTATAACTTGATGCTTACACCTTTGAAGCTATATGCCTGCTGGGGTTACTTTCTGTTCCAGTGTTTCTTGCAGGGATTACGTGCACGTTTCACAATTTTATCCTGTCAAGTGGTATGGATATCTCTATTACCCAATCATTTCTATTTGCAGATCTTGAACTCGTTGTCACATTACCCAAGTGGTCTATATTAGGCCTTGTTATCTCATTCTAACTATCTACCTTCAGCTTCCTATTTGGGTGTGGGATAACGTAGTGTTGCTTTCTATTATTACTGTTCTAGATATGCATATTTCTTCTCCATGGTTATTAGTGAATAAACTGCATAGTAATGAAATTAGAAAAATCTGAACTATAAACCTTAATAAAGAAGAATGTTTACTTGCTGTAATTTTTCTGTAGTACGAAATCTCTAAACTTTATGTCGATCCAGCTCCATGGATAGAAAAGCTCATTAGCATATCTAATCATGGCTTTTAGGAAATATGACGATTTGTTGGCCTTATTTCACTCTTTACATCATGTTCCTTAATAGATTTATTATCATATCAACAACACGTGCTTATATTTGTGGTGTCTCTTTCTTGGCATGCAGGCCTATGTTGTTGCTTCCTTAGTAACCTGTACTAGGTTACAGGCTTCAGATACTGTGTGTAACTCCCTTTGTTATCACTGAAGAATTTGTATGTTCTGATATCTGAACGATGGAGGAATATTCGGATATAATTGCATTTGATGATACCTTGGAAGGAAGAGAGGACCTGATGGATTCTTGCAGACATGCCTTCAAGTCTTAAGTCAAATAGGATGGTTTCTTCCAAGGATCCACATCTGACCTACATAGGAGGCTTCACAATATTGTATTGGGTGTTTTCTTGTTGCAAGATTTAGATGGATCATATCCTTTATGATCGATCAAGAATGGTGTTCTGTTAGGAACCGGCACTGCGTGGAGGAGGAATTGGGTGCGTTCGAGCTCGAGACAAGGAGGATGGTGTCATGGCCAAGCCTACAGTCTGGTCATCGACTTGCCACTCAGCAGGGGTGCCTTAACGTCAAGATACATTGCCTAGGCGCAAATGTTTGTTACAACACAAATGTGTTGACATACAAGCACACAATATAGTACATTTTGATCAAAACTAATACTGTATATATATCTTTGTTATTTGCTTATTAGCACACCTGTCACTTTGGATGGAGGAATTAATGTTTGGCGCGACATGGTAAGAAATGACATGTGCACCATGCTCCACATTTATGGTTTCGAAGTAATCTCTCTATGTAATTGTTATTCTTAGGTTTTGGGTTCCTTCTACTGGTTTTGACCTGCATGGTGTATATGCATAAGTCACATCAAAATAGGAATAATATAAGAACACACAAAAAAGAATAGATTGTTTTTGAGAAACTACCAAAAAAATAGATATCAAAAGTTCTCAATTATCACATCTACCAAAAATCCCAAAAAGTAGTCAAAGGAATGATAAGAAAAATAAGAAAAACATGGAAACCCAAAAGTATACATTTTCTCAGTTACTTACAAGCATTAAATGCAATGTGAACTAGAAGTATGTAACATTTAGATTCCAGTGATGAGTAACCCGAACATTCTGATAAAATATCGATTTAAAAGGTGTCTACATTGTATATATTTCATCGCCACTGATTTTTTTTACGTGGATTATGTTTAAATGTGCTATGATGAAAAACATTTGAGAGACTGTGCGATGAAAACCCTTCGAAATATCGTAGCAATGCATGGACATTCAAGTAAATACCGTAGCAAAATCTCCAGCGAGAGTATTTGTGATCGCCCAATACTCCCATAGCTACGCCCTAGGCATATTATTCTGAGCTCTGTTCTGCAGCTTGCTGAATTAATGGAAGAAATCCTTAGAAGAAATTGTTTTATGCGAGGATTGCGCTTGACCCAACTAGGCTCTGTACGTAGCTGAGAATAGCCAGTTGGGCTGGTCTGCGTCCATCCAGCAGCACAAATCTCAATGGAAGGGATGCCATCTCTCTATATGAGGCTCAGTTTACAACTATTTTCTTTCATGAATCCCAGTTTATCCTAGGGCTTTATGTATCCTATCTACTGGATCCTTGTATGATGCATGTTGTTTCTCCTAAATACACACTAAATCTTGGATTACGTGCATCCCTGTATTTAGTTTGATCAAATAATTGTTTGCAAAATTAGTTTTGTACCGTATAAGTCGTCTCCAGAGAGACCATATGTGGTCAATGACCCGTGTTTATTTACAAATATAGGTAAAGGACTTTTGTTTTTCTTTATGATTCGGAAGATTCTTTTTATAGGTGAAGGACTTTTGCTCCTACAAATTGCAGGGAGACGATATTGTTTAATACCTGTTTATTTTCCTGGATATATAAATGTGAAAATCTGTATGTCATCTTCCAACCACACTCCATTTCAGGATATAACCAACGGACAAAGCAAATGTGGAAGCATCGAGACGCGCGGGGGCGAACTCCTTAGTAGTATTATATTCCTCCCTCCCACCTTCTGCTCCTGAGCAAAACCTCGAGAGAGCCGAGCCTCCCCCATGGCACCCTCACCGGAATAGCCAGTGAGTGGTGGTCGGGAGACGACGCCGGAGTAGGTCTAGGGTTTCTTAGGTGTTGTAGTGGTAGATTTTGGCCGTCTGTTAGTTTGGCATTCTGTCGAGGAGAAGTTTTGAGATCCGTCCAGTCGGATATTGATCTGCTTGCTCTTCTTGTCCTTTGCGGCAGCGCTCAGGTGGTTGGAGCCAGATGCAGCGGAGGTGGAGGTGAAGTCCTTCTCCAGTAATAAAGCTGATGTTGTCCACTGTGGAGGTGGAGGTGCAGTCGTAGCGGAGCCCCTAGGCGGCCTTGGTGGCGAGGAGGGGCGGCAAGGCGATCTGTTCGAGTGGGTGCTCGTCTCCTCCTTGGCCGGCCTTGGCGGCGAGTGAGGGTGGAGAAGTAGAACTCGTTCCCCTTCGTCTTCTCGATGGTGGTTGCCCTCTCCTCTGGGGGTGGGTTATTGTTCGGTGCAGAGGTGCGGATCGACGCCTTCCTCGTGGCTTCGTCCACGCCATCAAGGTGGTGGTGGCTCGAAGGAGGTGAGGTGGCATCGGCTTGCTCGTTCCGCGCTGAAGGATGCGTTTGGAGACTACTCGTAGTGGTCTGATGGCGGCGGTGATGCCGCTGGACCGCTGCCCTTTTTGGTCGAATGGCGACCTAGGGTTTCAACCTCCTTCGAAGACCCTTCTATGGAGTCCTGCGCCGGAGCTCGACAACTCGTCTCCGGCAAGTGGTTCGTCCCCAGTGAAGGCGAGATGGTTGTGTTAAACGTTGTATATATATATATATATATATATATATATATATATATATATATATATATGTCACACCGCGGCCCGGTTAGCGTAACGCGTCCCATACTTCTTGATATGGTATCAGAGCCTCGTGCTTCCAAAAACACATCTAGAATCGCCGCCGCCAGCCGCCGCCATGTCAGGATCTTCCTCCTCCTCGCCGGCATCTGGTGGAGTCCTGACCGCCACGATCTCTGAGAAACTTACTAGTGAGAATTTCCTGCTTTGGCAAGCCGTTGTGATGTCGGACATCCGTGGCGCCCAGCTCGTCGGGTTCCTGGACGGAACTACACCGACACCTGAGAAGAAGCTGAAGGACAAGGATCACGAAGGGAAGGATGTGATGATTCCCAACCCTGAATATGCCCGCTGGATCTCCCTTGATCAGACGGTGCTATCCTACCTCGTTCGGAATATGTCGAGGGAGGTTCTCGTTCAGATGGTCGGGAAGACAATTGCAGTCGAGGTTTGGACTGCTGTGATGGAGATGTTTTCATCCCAATCCAAGGCGCGTGTGGTTCATCTTCGCACGCAGCTGAATTCAACTCGGAAGGAGAACAAAATAGCCGTTGTTTATTTCAATCAGATCAAAAACCTCGCAGATGAGATGGCCGATGCAGGCAAGCCACTCGATGATGACGATGTGATCTCCTATATCCTTGCTGGTCTTAAGGATGAGGTGTACACTGGCTTTGTTGCGGCCATGACTGCCTTGATTAAGGCGGACAAGCTGATCTCGGTCAGTGATCTGTATTCTCGGTTGGTGTCTTATGAGGCTCGGTTGGAGGATCAGAATCCTGCCGAGGAGTTGTCTGCCAACGCAATGTTTTGTGGTGGTCGTGGTGGAAACCGTGGCGGGAGAGGCGATGGACGTGGCAGTTACTCGGATCAGCGATATGAGCAGCAGCAACCACGCAACTATGATCAGCGTGGGTATGAGCATCAGCATTGCGGTTATGACCAGCGCAATGATCAGCATGGCTTCAATCCATGTGGTAATGGAGGTGGCAATGGAGGTCACAACCAGGGTCAAAGTGGCCCGAGACTTGTGTGTTAGGTGTGTGATAAAGAAGGGCATACTGCTCTGAATTGCTCGAAAAGGTTCCATAAAAGCTACCGTGGTCCTCAGAAATCTACAGGTGCAACTATGGGGCAATATGGTGCTGATTCTAATTGGATTTATGATTCTGGAGCTACTGATCATGTAGCTGGAGAGATAGAAAAACTTCATGTGCGGGATCGGTACAATGGGAATGAGCAGATCTACATGGCCAATGGTGCAGGTATGTATATACGTCATGTTGGTCAATCTGTAATTCGTACCCCTAAGTGTGATTTGCATCTCAAAAATATTCTACATGTTCCTAATGCCACCAAAAATCTTGTTTCCACTAGTCGTCTAGCTCGTGATAACCATGCTTTTGTTGAGTATTGGCCTGACTCTTTTTTCGTTAAGGATCAGGACACGAGGGAGGTTCTTCTCAAAGGTAGATGTGTGTGTGGGGGGGGGGCTCTACCCTATGCCGTCGCCATCATCATCCCCTCCATATCTTGGTTGCCAAGATCATGGTGCTGCCAAGTTACCCTCCTCGCTGTGTCATAGGCGTCTAGGTCATCCATCCTCGGTGGTAGTTCGTCAAGTTCTTAGTGACAATAATATTTTGTTTAGTGAAACAAATAAAGATTCTATTTGTAATGCTTGTCAAATGGCCAAGAGCCATCAACTTCCATATCCCAAGTCATCTTGTGTTTCAAATTCTCCTCTTGAACTTGTGTTTTCTGATGTTTGGGTTCCTGCCTTGGGCTCCTTTGGAAGATATAAGTATTATGTCAGTTTTATTGATGATTATAGCAAGTACACTTGGATCTACTTGTTGAAAAATAAATCTAATGGGTTTCAGAAGTTCCGTGATTTTCAACACCATGTTGAGAGAACCTTTGATAAGAAAATTCTTGCTATGCAAACTGATTGGGGGGTGAGTATCAAAAGCTCAACTCCTTTTTTCAACGTGTAGTCATATCCCATCTTGTGTCATGTCCCCATGCACATCAGCAAAACGGTCCAACTAAACGCAAACATAGGCATATTGTTGAGGTTGGGCTGTCTCTTCTTGCTTATGCTTCTATGCTTCTCTACTGCTGTGTACCTAATTAATCGTCTACCTAGCAAGGTTATCAACTCTCAAACTCCCATTGAGCGTCCCTATGGCAAGAAGGGTGACTACTCCTTCCTCCGTATTTTTGGGTGTGCATGTTGGCCCAATCTTCGGCCTTACAACAAGCGAAAATTAGAATTTCGTTCCAAACAGTGTGCTTTCTTGGGTTATAGTAGCCTCCATAAAGGCTAAAAGTGCCTAGATATTTCCACGGGTCGCATCTATATTTCTCGTGACATTGTTTTTGATGAAACAGTGTTCCCATTTGCGTCTCTTTATTCCAATGTCGGAGCCCTGTTACGAGCTGAGATTAACCTTCTTCCACTCAATTTGCGACCATTCCATTTGCATGATCATGAGGGGCCCAATTTACATATTGACCCTGATGCTAATCCTTCCGCTAATGCATCTGCTGAGTCTTTTGAACAGGAACATAGCCAAAATTCTATGTCGTATGGTGGTTCTGATGATTTTTCAGGCGCTGGCACGGATTCCAGTGCTGATTCTGCCGCTAGAAATCCACCCTCATTGGGTCATCATCACCTGGCGCGATCGTCATCGGGATCTGAGGCGAAATCTGTCTTGGGAGTACGTCTGTTGGAGACGTCATTGTCTCCCGTCCACGCGGCGTCTGGCGTCGCGGGCCAGCGCGGGACTACTCTACCGCACACGTCAGGCTCCGACGCGGTTTGTTCTTCCGCGCGGGGATTGTCTACGACCTCGCATTCGTCGTCCCATGCCACAGCCCCGTCTCGTGGATCTTCTGCGGCCGCTACTGTACCCAATCTGCATGCAGAATCTGGCGTGGCTTCTACGGCCTCTGCTGCTCTGGATGTGACCGTACAGGACAGACCTCGTACTCGTTTGCAGACAGGGAAATCTATGCCCAAAATTATCATTGATGGTCGTATTCATTATGACGGCATTCGGTTTGCGAGTTTCAGCAGCACTGGTGAGCCTACATCTATCAGTGAGGCTCTAACTGATCCAAAGTGGAAGGCAGCTATGGATAAGGAGTATGGTGCACTACAGAAAAACAACACCTGGCACTTGGTTCCTGCAAATTTTGGCAAGAATATCATTGACTGTAAATGGGTTTACAAGGTGAAGCGTCTTGCGGATGGTTCTGTTGACCGCTATAAGGCTCGCCTGGTTGCTAAAGGATTCAAGCAACGATACGGTATTGACTATGAGGACACTTTTAGTCCTGTCGTCAAAGCTGCTACAATTCGTCTGGTTCTATCCATTGCTATTTCTCACGGGTGGCACCTTCGCCAGCTAGATGTGAAGAACGCGTTTTTTTCATGGCGTTCTGGAAGAAGAGGTTTATATGAGACAGCCTCCTGGTTATGTGGATTGCTCTCGGCTGGGACACATCTGCAAGTTGGATAAGGCTTTGTATGGGTTAAAACAAGCCCCTCGAGCGTGGTATTCTCGTTTGAGTTCCAAACTCCAGTACCTTGGTTTTTCTGCTTCAAAGGCTGATACTTCTCTATTCTTCTACAACAAAGGGGGAGTTTTTATATTTATGCTCATCTATGTTGATGATATTGTTGTTGCTAGTTCGTCGGAGAAGGCTGTTGGTGTGCTTCTGTGTGATCTTGGTCTTGACTTTGCCCTGAAGGATCTGGGTCAGCTGCACTATTTTCTTGGGATTGAGGTGAAGAAGGTAAATGATGGTATTATTCTCACTCAAGAAAGATATGCAATGACTTATTGCATCGGGTTAATATGAAAATATGCAAGGCTGTTGATACTCCATTGTCGGTGCCTGACAAGTTGTCTGGGTGAATTGTTGAGTAGTGAAGACTCTACTCGATATAGGAGCATTGTTGGAGCTCTCCAATATATTACTCTGACAAGACCATATATTTCATTCTCTGTAAATAAGGTTTGTCAGTTTTTGCATGCTCCTACAACAGTTCACTAGACAACGGTAAAACATATTTTGAGATATTTACGTGGTACTATATCTCTTGGATTGAGGTTGAGTAAGTCTGACTCTACTTCAGTCAGTGCATTCTCAGATGCTGACTGGGCAGGCTGTCCTGATGATAGGAGATCAATTGGAGGATTTGCAGTGTTCTTTGGCTCTAACTTGATTTCCTGGAGTTCAAAGAAACAAGCTACAGTCTCATGCTCTAGTACAGAGGCTGAATATAAGTCTCTTGCCAATGCAACATCTGAGATTATATGGGTGCAAGCATTACTTGCAGAATTGGGAATACCGCAGTCTCGAGTAGCGTGCTTATGGTGTGACAATATTGGTGCTACATACCTCTCTGTCAATCCAGTGTTTCATGCTAGGACAAAGCATATTGAAGTGGATTATCATTTTGGTTGCCAATAAGCTCTTGGATATACGGTTTTTTCCAACAGGGGATGAAGTGGCTGATGGTTTTACCAAGTCACTTTCTACGAGACAGCTACATGCTTTCCGTCACAATCTTAACTTAGATAAGTTATGGTTAAGGGGGAGTGTTAAACGTTGTATTAGTACATGTATAGGTCTCGTGTATATATCCGTATACGATATATATACAACCCTGTAACCGTATGTAACCCTGATATATATATATATATATATATATATATATATATATCACACCGCGGCCGCATCCCATACGTCTTGATAGGCTGTTGCAATGGCTCGTCGCCGGCTCTAAGAGTGTATCGAGCAGAATCCTCTCTAACCTCGGCTCACTCCTGGAGGTCACCGCCGTCTGGTGGTGGTGGTGGTGCCTAAGGCCTTGATTGCTTTTCTATATTTTGTTCTAGGGTGCTTTGTGTAAATCTGAAGCCCTTATCTTTGAATTCTAGGTTCTTAATCCGAGTGATGTAAAAGGGCTTCTTTGTAATATTGTACCCACCACGTGTTTCAATGGCTGCTGTTGGGGTCCTTCCAGACCCCTCTATCAGACCCCTCTATCATTCAAAAAAAGACAAAGCAAATGTAGTTTGACAACGACTAGAAGGATCTCTGGAGCTGTTACTAGAATTTACTCGCTGGAGATTTTGCTACGGTATTTAGTTGAATGTGTAGGGTCGAAATTAGTAACTTTTAGGCTTTCCTTTGATTTTAGGATTCATGTAGTTTGGTCGTACAAACTAGCAGGAGCACATTTAAAATTTTGTATCTAAGTTTTAAACTGAATTCTAAACAGACTGTTATTCATAAATGGACTGACACTATATTTAGGTTCTAGACATTATTTTACAGTTTTGGAGTCTAAAGGACAGCTTATGTTGTCCTAACCGAACAAATATGTTACATGTAACCAATGATTGATAGTCATAAAGCAAATCCTTCTGCTTAGTATTGATCATTTTCAGCCTAGAGCTCACTGGAAAATATATTGGAACTACCAGATGGGATACAGTGAAAATGGTTTACTCAGTTGATGTGAGATGAGCTAAATAAGGGTGCTTGATCTTTAAGGTTGTAATGCTATGATGATCCTTTTTTAGATGAGATGATGAAAGATATTAGTTGAAGATAAAAGTACAGAAAAGGTTCTCATCTGTCAATTAGCAAATTCACATTACCAAATATTTATTTAGTTCACTTTCATTTTAATTGATGTCGTCTAGAATCTTTCATGCCATTTTCACTTCTTTACACTCTGGGCTGTTTTTTGTTCATGAACTCACGGTGTTCAACGTATTACTCCCGTGTACTGCAACTTAACAGGGCAAAGCTGGTGGTTTAAGGCTTCGTTATTTCATTTTTTAAGAAATGCATCACCAATTGGGGACTAAAATTTTGTACTCTGAAATGAGTATGTGAAGTGACAAACAACTTATTTTTAAGATGTGACATGCACTCTCCTAAATAAGGTGAAGCTATTAGAATATGTGTGCAGCAGTGGCAACGCACGGGCACTCAACTAGTTTAGAATAACAAATCAATACCATTTGATTCATCATGATGAATATTTCGAATGGTATAAATTTAAAGTGGTATATATGGATAATTTTGTTCATAAAATTGGTCAAAGTTGATGACGTTTTGACTCTTTGAATAACTTATATGCACATATTATGGTAAGGAGGGAGTATTGTATTCTTAACTCTAAAATGTTCTCAGGTCATGAAACTTGTGCCGGCCATGTGCATATTCAACGCAAAACCCATAGAAGCCACGGAATGAACCCTAGGAAAGGGAACGTGCAAAACAAGGATGACAATATACTGCCTCGAAATGCGAAAAAGCAAGTCTACATATACGTTAAGGTCTCCATCTTATCACATACCGTCCACATGTTCAGTTTGCATCAAGATGCATGCCTTCTTTTTCTAGAAAACACTACCCACTAACAGGATTTGTGATGGCATAGTCCCTACCTGATTTTTATACCAAACCTCTAACTTCTTTCTAAACTCGTTATTTTCCAAACCTTCAACTTCTGTGTGAGAACAGAGTGTAGGAACAGATTGGATCAAGTCGAGAACATCATGAAAAAATCAGGATCAAACTGGATCTGGACCATGACCAACACGAAAAAAAGGGCTAACGAAGAGCGATAGAACTTCCATCGTACGAAAAATCCTATTATTCAGGTTCAAGAATCAGTCCGTTAACCACAAATTTACAATACAGGGTAGCATTACCAGGAAAGGATCCCTACAAGACGTAAAAAGAACGGATTTGGTCTCAAGGCCTCAATTTTGCGGCGCCAAATCTGGGCTTTAATGTCACGGCTGGAGACGGCAGAGCAGGCCGTTAGTCCCCGCAAGATCGAACACCAGCATAGGGAGGCGGCCGCGCTCGGTGAGGTGGGGTGACGCTTGGTACGGCTCGTCGAGGAACGCGCAACGAGTCCATCGTCAGTGGATGGCGGCGGTCTAGTTTGATAACAAGAGAGGAGAGGATAAGATGAGAGAGGAGAGGAAGATGAACATGTCCATCTCGATGTCTATAGAGGACGGAAGCTGGACTTGTACATGATCTAAGTGCAAAACGACACAGCACGAATCTGGACCTATCACACAGTGCCTGATAAGACGGGGACTCCCACGACGTGGGAGAATCGCTGCGTTCCTCAAAATGATCCCAAAGATATGATCAAGGAGAAAAGGAAACGGTCATGCAGAGCCCCGAAGAACCTGCAGCCAAAGATACTCCTCTGGATGCCATCATTGCTGACCCAGTTAAGACATAACTATTAGATGGTAAGAAAAATAAAAAGGAGAAGGCAGCCATGGAGCATGACAAGAACATCAAACCAAAAAAATCAAGGACACTGAAGACCAAAAAAACCAAAAAAAAAAAAAGCTCCTTCTGATGATACCGACGTGAAGGCCAAGAAGAAACCCAAGAGGAAGAAACTTGTCAGCAGAGAAGATGAAGATGTGGATGGAATCGATGACACTGAATTGTCGCTTGCACAGCTGGTGTGGGTGGATGTCCAGAGCCTGTGCCGAAGGAGGACAAAACTAGGGAATTGCTCCAGATGGAAAATTTGTCGGAGGCTTGGTAATTGATCACACCAAGAAGAGGAAATGTTGGCACAAAAAACCTTAGGCCGATTGATACAGGCAACAACTAGAACACCTAATCAATATGAATAACAAGGAGTAGATGGGATCTTTACTTGGTGCAGGAGTTGAAGAAGACGCCATTGCTGCCCGGTTGATGCAGGCTTGCGCAGTAGTCGAGGAAGACAACACGGGGAAGGTACGGATACCCTCCGGCCTCCAGCGGCACTGCCCTCGCACCGGCGGGGTGTAAGCTGGTCTTTTCATCGCTGCTGCGCCGCCTTAGATCGGTAGGGTTTGGGGATATCGGGGAGTAGGGAAAGCAGATCATGGACTAGCGCAACCAGATCGTTGCCAGACTTCCCTTCTTTATATGGCGCAGGCGACATGGGACCTAGAGCCATTGGTTGGTTCAGGTGCCCCCGATCAAGGCGCGTAAGTTAGCGTACGAGACCACCATCTTGTTGGTTTTGGTGGGCCCCTCTTTGACTTAACGTTAATCTTATCTTTATCCCTTTATTTGACTCTATCTTTGCCTGTTAAACATGACAGATCAATACCAACATTCTCCCCCTTGATCGTTAGGTTTAACTTCATTTGCCCATGGGGAGTACCCCGCGTCCCCGGGGGATAATTCCTCAAAATCCCCCGGATCCTCCTGCTGACACGTGTCCTCTAAAAGTCCTAAAATCCCGCTTTTGCTACAAACATACCGGTTTTTGCTACAAATAGTCCTGCTTTTGCTATATGTAGTAGAAAATGGTTCGGCCCAAAAAATAGAAAAACAGACTGGACCTCGCCGGAGATTTCGTCGAAAACCTTGTCGGTGACCGTGTAGCAAAAATAATTATACTAATATAGCAAACCCGACCGCACCGGACACTCGACGGAGACTTTCGCCGAAGACCTTGTAGCAAAAACTTTGCGCTAGTGTAGCAAAATCACAAAAATATTGTAGCAAAAAAATTTGTAAAATGTAGCAAAAATCCATTTCGCCGGAGACATCGCTGGGACTTTGTAGCAAAAAAAATTGCTACCATAGCAAAACCTACTTCGCCGGACATCTTGTAGCAAAACTTTTACAATATTGTAGCAAACACATAGAACAATTTTAGCAAAATATATACATGTATGTAGCAAATCCCCCCACCACAGCAAAACAAATTCCCAGAACGCAACCCTCATCGACGGTAGCACCTCCGAGCACCGTAGCAAGTCGGGTCGCCGTAGCAACTAAGAAGTCATCTGTAGCGATGTACCCTTAAGTAACTCTGGCGGTCGTCGACGCCATCGTTTGAGGACGGCCACCACCATGCCCTCATCCGCACCTACACCAAGAGACTTGGGCAAGAGGATTCGGGCCAGCAATCATGGTCTCCATCTTCGGCGACAGCTATAGGGTAGAAGAGAATGGGGAGAGGCGGCGAGAGTAGTAGAGGTCGTATGATGCCTTCTAGAAAAAGCCATGGCCGCACCTCAGATCTCATCCCGCAAGAGGAATCTAGGGACAAGGATGACGGGAGGCGCAACAACTGGGAGCACAAGAGGCGGCGATAGCAACCCATCAGGAGCGGTAGCGGTTGCCATGAGGAGGAGGAGGCAGCCCATCAGGAAACGACGGAGGTGATATAGTCGATGGGGAAAAGGTTGGGACGTGTGTGGGGCCACCTAAACGAGCGTACGCGGAAGGAGACCGACCTGCACGCGGAAGGAAGCGACCCGGGAGATCAGATCGTTTGATCCCCCTTGGGGCACCGTATCGTTTTCCTTTGCCCATTCTCCATAGTAATAATACACCAAAGTGAGGCGTTGCAACAACCAATGAAATGTTGTTGAACTTCAACACCTATGGCATACCAAACTAATTTGAAATGGATAACACTTTACTTAATGGGAGTGGTTCTTTGTAATGGTCCCTTAATTCCAGAATCACAAGGCTTCCAGTAGTCCCATGACGGCAACATGCTCATGAAAAATACTGGGTGATAAGCCTTTCGTTAGTGGATACGCAAGCATAGGAGTAGTACTAATATGATTAACATCAATAGTATAATCCTGGATTCTATCTTTCACAACATGATACTTTATGTCAATGTGTTTGGCAGCAACACTTGACTTGTTGTTACTCGCATAGAAAACTACGGGTTCATTATCGTAGTACAACACAAGTGGTTTAGAAATGTTGTCAACCACTTTAAGCCCGGAAATGAAATTCTTTAACCATACAGCATGCCCAGTGGCCTTATAACATGCTATATATTCTGCTTTTATCGTAGATGAGGCAGTTATCGTTTGCTTGGAGATTTTCCACGATATGGCTCCTCCGGCAAGTATGAACACATAACATGACGTGGATTTCTTACTGTCCACACAACCGGCATAATCAGCATCTAAATAGCCAGTGACATCTAGGCTATCAGACCTTCTATATGTAAGCATGTAGTATTTAGTGCCTTGCATATAACGCAAGACTTTCTTTGCGGCCTTCCAGTGGTCTATTCCTGGATTCGATTGGAATCTGCCAAGCTTCCCGTTATAAAAGCTAAGTCAGGACGCGTACAAACTTGTGCATACACGATGCTTCCGATAGCTGAAGCATAAGGAACCGACTTCATCTGATCAGTTTCAATTTGGTTCCTTGGACATTGAAATGTCCCAAACTTATCGCCCTTAACTATTGGAGCAGGTGATGCCGAGCACTTATGCATATTGTATTTATTTAGTACTCGCTCAAAGTATGCCTTTTGTGATAGTCTCAACACACCTTTATACATATCCCGATGAATCTCTATGCAAAGGACATACGAGGATTCACCGAGATCTTTCATATCGAAATTGGAAGAAAGAAAATTCTTGGTCTCGTGCAGCATACCTTTATCACTTCAAGCCAACAATATGGCATCCACATACAGAACTAATGTTGTGAACCTACTGCCCTTAAACTTGACATAAATGCAGTTGTCCACAACATTTTCCGTAAAGCCAAAAGTTCTAATGATCTTGTCGAACTTAAGGTACCACTATCTCGAAGCTTGCTACAAGCCATAGATGGTTTTCTTTAGGCGACACGCCAAATGTTCATTTCCTTCCACGATAAAACCTTCCGGTTGAGTCATGTAAACATCTTCTTTCGGTTCTCCATTCAAGAAAGTTGTTTTAACATCCATTTGGTGTAATTCTAGGTCGAATGAGCTACTAGAGCCATGACGATCCTAAAAGAATCTTTTGATGACACGGGAGAGAAGGTCTCATTGTAATCGATTCCTTCTCTCTGTGTGAATCCTTTTGCCACAAGTATCGCCTTGAACCTTTCGACATTCCTTTGGAGTCATACTTGGTTTTTAGACTCATTTGCAGCCTACTATTTTAACTCCATTGAGAACTTCTACTAAGTCCCAAACATCATTTGAGGCCATAGACATCAACTCATCTTCCATGGCAATCTGCCACTTAGATGAATCTGTACTTTTAATGGCTTCTTTGTATGAGGTTGGATCCTCCACCTTTCCTATATCATTTACATCCTCACTTATGTAAGTGACATAATCATCTGGGATGGCTTTCTTATTTTCTCGCATTGATCTTCTCACAGGAGGTAGTGGATGGGTATCATTATGTAATATCCCAGCATTTAGGAACTAACGAAGGTTTGATTTAGGAATTTGAAATGTTGCATGCATTCATCTGTGAAAATGTGGGTAAATTTTTCGCCAAATAAAAACCTAAAGTGATCAAGGTTTCTTTCATACTTTGAGAATAGGTTTAGTCTTGAAGGATGATTGCTATAGACTTTGATATGATCTTTGTGGATTTATGTGTTTTGGGAAATGAAATTTGAATTTAAAACTTGAGTGTTTAAATTATAATTCAAAAGGATTTCTGAATAATGTTTGAATCTTGATTTAATTAAGAGTTAACCAATAATAACTTAAACTTTATACAAAGAGAGCAATTAAGAATATGGATATATCTTTCATAATTTCATTCAACAAATAAGTTACAAAAATGTTCTTTATGAAAATCATCCACAATTTTTACAATAGTAAATAAATAAATAATAATATTTCTTTATTGATCATAGTACAATCTTTATTACAAAATAATAAAATAAAAATTACAAAAGAATAAAGAATATTACATATGACTGTTCTACAAATAAAGTAGAAAACCTAAACTAAAATCTTGAATTCCCAAGTCTGGTACCTGCCAAACAAACACAAACTAAAATAAAGAAAGTTAAGGTTAAAATTATATTACTCTCACACTTGTTAGTGAAGTGCACTGATCAAGGTTCATCATTGAGTAATCTTATAAAAAGGGGCAAGTTTCACCAATATGAAAGAATGTATCTTTCATAATTTTAAGCCATAAGTCAAGTAACAACAAGGAGGGGCAAGTTTCACCAGCCAAGTAGAAGTAACAGATGAAAGTAACTTTCAAAATTCTGAACATATCCACATTTGTGCAGCAGGCACACAAGCAGCACACACACCAAACTGCATGGTGTGTGCTGTCAACACCACAACAGCAACACAACCAAACAAAACTGTCAACATAGCCGTGGGAAACCAATCCCCACATCATTCCTTTGCTCTTACACACCAAGCACAGTAGCCAGCAGCTAAACCAAGCCAAGCTAGATCAAACCAACCAAAGCCCAGGATCACATCACTAGGATGGTGATATAAGGAGGGGGAAGATCAGGTGGATAGCAAGACCAAGGTCAAGCCATCAGGATCAGGAGATGATGGTCTAGATCAAGGACAAGCCAGGAACTGGAAATACCAGGGGATCACCAGATCAATCTACCACAAGGGAAACCACTAGCAACCACATAATCAAGTGACAGTGGTGAGTAAATAGACCATCAAATGATCTATCTGTCTAAGATTAGACAAACATACATGATCTGACACTTATTTAAACTCTCAGAAAGCACCCAAGTGGGGTGAATCCATCATTGAGGTTTTAAACTTTAAAAGCAAACGGCAAAGTACAAGGATCCAACTAAATCTCAGAACAACATCATTGGTTTAGATATCAAGCTATATTTCAATTCAAGAATGAATATAGCTAAGATTTAACTTCTAGGCACATCTCTAAGATAAGAGTAGCACCTTAGAATTTAATCTTTTGGATCTATACAAATGATCAAGCCTACCATCATTTTTTCCACGCTTTGATTCAAGAAATAGTAGCTGGTACCACTACAAGAACCATCCATATGAATCAACTAGATAAAGCTTAATCCCTAAACCTCAGACCAACATCATTGGTCTTAGGGATTTAAGAAAGGAACATTTCTACTTGTCTTTTAATGCCAAACTCATCTTAAGCTTGCACCAAACCAAATCAAGAAAATAGAATCTAATCTTGTGTGCCATACAAAGATGGTGTCACAAGAACAATTCTACACTAATCAGGTTAAGCATTCAATCTTCACAGATTCAACCAATCAACTACAAATCATTTTCCTGTCTTCACATGAATCATAATTAAGAAAAGCCCTATGTATATCTTCACTATTTGAAACCATTTGATCTCAAACTACATCTGAATTCTTAAGCCAACAAGTGTTAATACAGTGATTTCATCACACAACACTCATTGTCATTAACCAAGTAATGACAGTGGTGAAATAGTAAACCACAAGATTCCCAAGTATTGCTTCTAAAGCAACTTGATCATCTGACCACATCAAAATTAATCCATAGAATCATCTGATAAGCCACTAGCACCACCACAGTTCATCTAAAGCATCAAACCACAACTAACAATCATTTAGCATGCTTAGGGACCATTAACACATGATATCATTCATCAGTATCTAATCCACAATAGGATATGAACCCTAAATGGAACAAATCATCTTAATCAGGACAAGACAGTAACCAGAAAGGTCACTACCAATAGCTAGCATAGGATGACCTAGCACAGTGAGCTCAAGAGGAGAGGAAGCACTCACCAAAGGTCCTTGTTGGAGACTAGAAGAGGAAGCAGAGGTAGCCGACGACCATGGCGGCACAGGGAGCACCCCCAGGGGGGCACTGCGACCCATACAGCGCCACGGTGGCGACCATAGCCACGTTTGGAGGCGAGGAGCGTCACCACAGCACACGACAGCAGCGGCGGCACCAGGATCCACGCCAACCCCAAACCCTAGGGTTCGGGACGACATCGATCTGTCGTAGGAGATCTCCATGTCCAAATCCAATTGGACAGGAGGAAAGAGCGGAGTTGACAACCTCTTCCAGCACCACGGGCGGTGGCCAGGGCGGTCCATGACGGCGGGAATCACCGATGGCGACACCACTGACCACGGGGTCGGGGAAGGAGAAGGAGAGGGGTGAGCTCGAGAGAGGAGACAGCGAGTGAGTGGGCTGGGTGGGCCAAAAACCCTTCGGGGTGGTTGTTTTGACCATGCCCTACTAGGCCCCAAGGGCCCCAATAAACCCAAAAGGCCAGCCCAATTCATTTAGAATCTATTTTAATAAATAGGAAAAGACCAAAATGCTCCTGAACTTAATTAAATTCTAGAAAATAAAATAAAAGTCCAAAAATTATAAATAAAATATTTCTAGATTCAAAATAATCCAAACTATCCAAATAAATTAAGAAATAAAATTTTAGACATATAAATTTTATTAAGAATTTTGTAATTTATATATTCCTTATGGAATTTTACAAAATTATTGAAAGATGATAAAAATAAATAAAAATCATTTTAATTATATATTAATATTTTAGTATTTTATAAAAATACTAAATAAATATATAATAACAATTTTTGATATTTAAGTGATAATTCTTAAAAGAATTATTAAATCAATAAAAGTCAAATAAAAGGAAAATAAAATAAAAGAATACAATATTCTATTATAAATATTAAAAATTAATATTTATAAATCCTTTATTATTAAAAAGAATTTTATTAATAATGGGGAGAATGTATATCAAGTTAAATGATGCATTACATTACTTTGCATAATCATTTTGCTTCTTTAAATATTGTCCTTACCGGGCAATAATGATGTTTTTGTAGACATAGAAGCTCAAGGTCCAGTGCAAGCATCAGACTTCACTACCTTGCAATCACAAGGCAAGTTCATCACTTTCTCATGTCCTTTGAAGAGTCTTTATCAAAGTATTTGCAAATTGTGTGTTATCATCTATACTATAGAAAAAGAAAACACTATTTTCTCAAGATACTAAATCTTAGATATCATCCTAAGTGATGATGTGATGGAGCAATAGAACTTAGAGTTCTACTTGCACTAATGATGAACAATTAGGAATTAACAACCCATGACATCAGTGGTTCTAGCGTCGTATATTACGCGTTAACCATGAGATTTGGAATGGGACAGAGAAGTCAGCTGTATCCTTTTCCTCTTGTATGTAGGCAAGACGACCTTAACGTGACGTTGTGATTCCTTGTGTGGATCCAACATATGGGTCGGCACCCTTACGCCCCACACTTTTGGTGTCTAGATTATCTATGAATGGTGTTTAGGGAGATAGTCCATGTAAATGGTACTAATCCAGGCATCACTAGGTCATAGAGTCTTCGGGAACTCATCAGGGTTTTAGCCTGCCCGAAAGGGGGCTTAACGAAGGTGAGCTATCCCGAAGGATCGTGCAGACATATGAGGTCGCGGAGAGGGTAGTGATTGGCTTGGACCAACTACTGGGCCCCACATCATGGAATTGTGGACAGGAAAGTACGCCCGGTTGTGCAACAAGGAGTTGATCTCTCATGGGAAAAATAGCGCACCTCTACAGAGTGTAAGAATTGTAACTTGTTACTCCCTGTTCCGGGAAGGAGCTACGAACGCGGCAGGAAAGGAACTCCATGAAAGTTCTGGTCAACCTGTGAAGGCTGGTGGTCATAGATTTTCATAATAAAATCAACCTTTGAAGAAAGATTTACAAAAATTGCATAGTACCAACGACTGATAGTCCGAGGTGGTATATAGAGCATCAAACTTCCTATCTTGCATATAATGAATTTGCTGAGTAACGCTGTTACTCATCCTTTCCTTTGAATCCTTGCTTAGACTCTGAGAATCCCGAAGATACTCCAATGTATGCATCCGAGAGTCAAGAGGAGGTCTTCTATGAAGAGCCCAACTTGTATGGAGCCGTAGAAGGGGAGGACTACGACATCATCTACGGAGGAGAGTTCCAGGAGTCTGAATAATTACTATAGTTCTAGTAACCACTTGAGCCGAGCATCATGAACAATATATAGCAATAAGTTGCTAGCCCAATTTGGAGTTTAAGTTTTAAATTTGAAACTTCCGCTGAAACACTTATATTTTGGTTTGTAAGTTGAATCTTTTGGAAGTCTTGCACTTCCAGTATTGTAATAATAATAACGTATGTATGTTTGTAATATGGACCCGCAATGTTTCTGTTGTACCACTCTGAGGGATGTGATATTTACGGAACGGTGTTCTGTGGATGTCATGTCAACGACTATAGTATACTACACATGCAGTGGTATGCTGGGTCACCGCACATTATTTTGTGGATCATTTTCTTCATCTAACTGGTGAGGCTCTTCATTATCATTTTCATTAGTTTCAGCATCACCATTAGGTGGAGGGCATAGATTATCAGATTCAGAAATTTGAGAAGTTACTCTCCTTGGTATTGGTAGAACGATATCTTGGATAGTCGGGCATGGGGCACATACCCTCTTCTCCTCAAGGTCAATCTTTCTTACTTTTGTTACTTCATTATCTTCAAAAAAAAGCTCTTGTCGGGTCTCCACATACTTAGTGGTGTGACCCGGAGAATAGAAATGATATCCCTTTCCTCTAGGAGGGTATCCAATGAAAAAACAACTAACTATTTTTGGATCTAACTTCTTTATTTATGGATTGAAAACTCTAGCTTCAGCAAGACAGCCCCACACACGAAGGTAGTTCAAGCCCGGCTTCCTTCCCGTCCACATCTCATAAGGTGTGCACGACGCTGCTTTAGTAGGAGTAAGATTTAGTACATGTGCAGATGTCTTCAAAGCCTCCATCCAAAGTCTCACTAGAAAATCTACATTGCTAAGCATGCTTCGCACCATATCCATGAGTGTGCGATTTCTACGCTCTGCTATACCATTTTGCTGAGGTTCGTCAGGCATTGAGTAGGGGCAACAATTACATTTTCTGCTAGGAACTTAGAAAATGGTCCTGGAATTTGCCCATAAGGAGCATGCCTTCCATAATACTCTCCCCCATGATCCGATCGTACAACTTCAATTTTTGCATTCAGTTGGTTCTCAACTTCGGCTTTGAACACTTTGAATTTTTCCAAAGCTTTCAATCGATCGCGTATGGGGTAAATATACCCATACCGGGAGTAATCATCTATAAATGTGATGAACGAATCAAAACCATCTATAGACTTAACATTCAGGGGTCCACATATGTTAGTGTGAATAAGTTGGAGAACCCCTATGGCTCATACGGCTCCTTTCTTAATCATTTTCGCATATTGTACTTTGATGCAATCTACACAATTGTCTGCATCTGAAAATTCTAATGGAAGGAGTACATCATTTTTAATAAGTCTTTCCATTCTCCCCCTCGAAATGTGGCCTAAATGACGGTGCCACAATTTCGATAAAGTGCTAGTACCCTTCCATTTCTTATCATTATTCAAAACATTACTCACATGGATCACATAATCATTGAGAGATAACATATATAGTTTCCTCGTCTGACACCAATGCCAACATCCTTATTATAATATTTCAAAATAAATTGTTTGTGACCAAACAAGCATTCGTACATCTCATCATCTAAACAAGAGACAGAAATTAAATTCCTACTCAAAGTAGGTACATAAAGAACATTATACAATTGAAGGCTAATGATGGTGTCGAGCTCCAAGATGAGTGACCCTATTGCTTCAACGTCGACTTCAATTCCATTTGCTACTTTAAGCTTTCTTGAACCTCTTGTTGTAGTTTGGATCATATTCAATCCCTATATGGAGTTAGCAACATGAGCAGTTGCTCCTGAATAAATCCACCATGAAGTACAAGAAAATTTTGCATAATATAATTCATCAACAAAAGTAATTTCATCTGTACCTCTCATCATCATCCACTTTAAGTATTCTGAACAACTCTTCCTATAATGACCTCCTTTCTTGCAATGGAAGCACACATTCTCATTATATGCGCTTCTAGAGGACTGTCCAACTTCCTTTTCCTTTCCCTTAGACTTTGGCATTTCTTTCTTGAAAGGCTTCTTTGTAGGCTTTGGGGAATTTGGCCCGTCATGCTTTCTCTTTTGGGATCCAACATGAAAGGCTTGGTCCTTGTTCTGCCTCATGAACATTTCCTCCTCCCGAACAACTTTAGAGGTTAGCTCAGGAAGAGTCCATTTTTCCTTCATGGAGTTGTAGTTGATCTTGAATTGATCAAATTCATCCGGGAGGGACTCCACTATCATTATCACAAGGATATTTTCACTGAGCTCACACTTTAATGTCTCCAGCTTTTGTGAAGCAGAGACCATTTTCATTATGTGGCTCCTAACTTCTCCATTACATTTATACTTTCCAAGTAGCTTGTGAAGAATCTCATGCGCATAAACCTTTTCGGAGCCTTGAAACTCCTCCTCCAAGGTTGCCATAAATTGCTTAGGAGTATCCATCTTGGGGAGATCCCCAATAATCTCAGGTGAGATGGAAGACTTCAGAAATAGCATAGCCACATGACTAGATCTTTTCCATCTCTCCATCTTAGAGTCATAAGCTTTCTTTAATTCATCATACCCCGCGGCACCAACAACGGATGACGTGGGCTTATCCTCCCTTAAGGCATAATCAAAATCACTGAAGGCCAAGCTTAACTCGATTGAGTTCTTCCACCAAGGGAAGTTACTGCCTGTCAGTGGCTCGACAGTGTCATAGCGTATCACAGCGGAAGCTGAAATTTTCACATAGTAATACATTAGTAAATTGCATGAATATAAATAAAGCATGCCATGATCATTAAATTTCTAACCATATGTTAAAACACCGTTGGGCAGAAAAGACATACAATTAGAATAACATTAGGGGAAAACATGCAAAATTAACACAACGTTGGTCAGAATTAATTTTACAGTTAGTTCATTATCATAATAAGCACCAAAATTAAAACAAGAGGAAATTCAACATTATTTGATGCCTAAAATGATCATACAACATTAAAACATATTAAATATTCTAAATAAAAAATATCGTTGGTTTATTTTTATTCATAACAATAACATGTTTTATATTCATAATTTAGGCAACTTATTTATGTACTCCCTCCGACCTATATTAGTTGACTTGGATTTGTCAAAATTTGGATGAACCTATATACTAAATAGTGTCTAGATTCATCCAAATTTTTGCAAATCTAAGTCAAATAATATGGATCGGAGGGAGTATTAAAAATCAGTGCAAAAAGCATAAAGCATAATCGTATTAAAACATAAGGAAATACACTGAAAAAATACAGAAAAAAGAAAAACAAACAAAAACCGCAGCCCAGGCTAAAATTGCACTTGGGCTGCAGTCCTTCCTCAGAACCGGCCCAATTTAACCCAACTGGCTTCCAGCGTTCATCTGGACCGTTGATTGAAATCAACGTCCAGGGAGCCAACCCTAACCCTTATCCTTATCCATACTCCTTCCCTTTCCTCTATGTGAGAGCGAGTTGTGCGGCTCCAGAGCAGTGGCGGCTGCTTGCGCGCCAGCAGACGTGCGCGTGCGGAGAGGCATCAGCAGCAGCGCGCGCGTGAGACGGCGGCAGCTTCAGCGCAGCCCCGCGCGCACACAGAGCAAGCAGAAGCAGCAGCCATACACGCATGCAGCGCTCGCGCACAGACAAGCACCAGCAGCCATAAGTGCATGCAGAGACTACGGCAGCAGCTAGCTCTCCCTGCCAGCCTTATTTTCTTCTCGCGCGGAACAACATCTGGCGGCCAGCGGCCAGAGGGCCCGCGATCTTATTTAGGGTTCTAGTGCTACTAAATTTTGGCCTCTAATATCATTGTTGCTATAAAAAACCTTAGGCCTACCACATGATTGATACATGCAACAATTAAAACACCTAATCAACATGAATAACAAGGAGTAGATGGGTTCTTTACTCGGTGCAGGAGTTGAAGAGAAGACGCCATTGATGCCCGGTTGATGCAGGCTTGCGCAGTAGTCGAGGAAGACAACGCAGGGGAAGTACGGATACCCTCCGGCCTCCCGCGGCACTGCCCTGGCACCGGCGGGGTGTAGGCTGGTCTTCCTGTCGCTGCTGCGCCACCCTAGATTGGTAGGTTTTGAGGATATCGGGAGTAGGAAAAGTAGATCGTGGACTAGCGCAACCAGATCGCTATCAGACTCCCCTTCTTTATATGGTGCAGGCGACAGGGGACCTAGAGCCATTGGTTGGTTCAGGTGCCCCCGATCAGGGCGCGTAAGTTAGCGTACAAGACCACCATCTCGTTGGTTTTGGTGGGCCCCTCTTTGACTTAACGTTAATCTTAACTTTATCCCTTTATTTGACTCTGTCTTTGCCTGTTAAACGTGACAGATCAATACCAACAGGAACAAGTCGCAAGGGATGGCTCTTGACGCGTCGGATCTTAAGTTGTTGTCCTCTGTGCCCGAGGTGGGTGGGTGTGGGTGAACTATCCCTATACTTGTGGCAGTGCCTAGTGGGAGTTAAATACACAATCAGTCCCTATACTTGTTGGGCATACTCGATTTAGTCCTCGTACTTGAAATTTGCTTAATTTTATCTGTGTACTTGTGAATTGGGATCGATTTAGTCCTATCCATATTTAGTATCGAAAATTGCGCTGATTTGGACACCACATGGACTGGAATCTTGCAGTAACACCTTCCCACATCTAGAACATTTTTTCACTGCCAGATATTTGCACGTACCCCCCTCCCTGTCAGATCCATAATGTGGAGCGCACACCGTTACATATCCTTTCATCCTAGAGAGTTTTGTTCGAGGGACGAAAAACGGAAGGACTCGACGGAGGCGGAGGCGACATGCAGGCGATGGAGGTGGTGATCGCTAGACTAGAAGGTGAAGCGACATATTTACAATGGGAGCTGACTAACTGTAACGGAGTAACGCGGGAGGGGCCAACTGCAAATTTCTAGTCCATAGTCACTCCTGTAAGTGGGACACGACCTTCACTTGGCATCTGAGATGGCGCAATTTTGATGCCAAACATGGATTAGGAGTAAATTGAGCTCAATTCATAAGTATACGGGTAAAATTCAGCAAATTTCGAGTACGAGGACTAAAACAAGCCAAACAACTACAAGTATTGTTAGTGTATTTAAGGACGTGTTCGGTAACTCTCCACCCTCCAGCTTCCCAATATCTCTGCGAGAAGTTATACCGAACGCTCCAAATCCGAGAAGCTGACTCCACAGAGTTGGTCCAAAATCACGTACAAAACTGGAAGCTAGCAATTTGGTCATCCGTGGATTTGGAGAAGATGGATGTCTCTCTATTTACGATGGAATGCCACCGCCAAGTGAGGCCGAACCATCCACTTCCTTCTCTCCTAGGCGTGTGACCACCTCCACTCCCACAATCCCGCCCCCAACCAACTAGAAAAAAGAAGCTTCCTTCTCTCCTAGATCTTCCTTATAGGCTTCCAGCCCAACTAGAAAAAAGAAGCTGTACCGAACGTTTTCAGCTCCTCCTAGCGATTTTGAGAAGCTAGCAATGGAGTTGGAAGCTAGCATTTGGGGATTTTGAGAAGCTGGTGGGTTGCCGAACACAGCCTAAGTCGCCTAGTGGGCTTCAGAAATGATGTATGCCTGGTGAGTGCTGTTACTAAAAAATGTTGTAGGGTCTCGTTGCGACAAGAGCATTGTAGGCAGCGTCTGAATTTCTTTCGACAGTTCTTTTGCTCCTGAAGTATGTAATCTGAGTTAAAAAATGTTATCTGTCACAATTTTGTGAAACTTGAAACGGTTGGAAACAGATGCCCCAAATTCTTCCATTATTTTAACCTTTCAGTTTCCTTGGCTATGATTTTGACATAACGCTGTCTCATGTCTGACAGGGTTGCTTGGCAACAAAATTAGGGTGGCCAAAAGGTGACGACAAAAAAAAAGGAGTACCATTGATAATCGTGTGTAAAATTTGACAATTATCAAGTAACCAGAATTTGAGGCCATAAAAGTCACGACTGTATATATTATCATCATGAAACTGACAGTACAAGCTCTAAACATTCAACATGGCAACGAGACCACACAGCAGGATCAGCAGGCAAAATTTCCATACGAACTTCAAAAATTGTGTTCCCGAATCCCGACTACCTGATACAGTACATTTCAACTGCATGTGCTATTTGTTGCTACAAAGCTATCCTCATTTGTTCATATGAGTAAAACAAAGAAACTCCTGAGCAGTGCCTAATATAGGGGTAACTGAAATAGAGGGGAGCCACATGTCTTCGTGTCCAGTGTTCACCAGAGATCATTGTGTTAGGGCGCTATTTGAACTTTTGAAACCGCTTGCTAACAACTTCATAAGAGCAAGAACAATAGAGTAGCCGGCTTGCAGAGTAGCCTGCTGCTGGCTGCAAGCCGGTGACAACCTTTGCAAAAAAATATCGGTACAATAAGTTAGACTAGTCTCAATGGGAGTATCATAGGTGGTATCATGTACCACATGCATACAAAATGCTTATGTGTTATAGTAATTAATAATGAAAGATATTGTGTTGGTATCATAGGTAGATACGGTATCATAGCACATAAAACGAGAAAAATTAATCTCAAACAAATCTTGTTCACAATTTTACATTGAGATTCTACAAAACAATAAATACACCAAAACTATGATACTACTATATGATACTATGCATGGAGATGGTATCATATACTAGTATCATATGCATGATACTACTATATGATACTCCCCATTATGACTAGTCTTAGGTGAGCTCTTGCTAAATATTTAATTACTAGCAATGCCATGCTTGCATGCAAGACTAATGCTTATAGCTGGCTTTAGCACATACACTAGGCTCCATGCATGCGGTAGTTCATTGTTTCTTGTGTACCAGCCGGCGATAGCTGTAGCGTCCGTTTCATTCTCTTTTTCAATCATGCTACTGCCATGTAGGATTTAGCTTACGTGGATTCCCTTATAGCCAGCTGACTAGATGCTACTGTACTTGCTCTAAGGAGGAACTTTATCAACTGCAGAAGGAATAAGGCAAGGAATTCACATTAATTCCATAAGCTGCATATTAAATTTTGTACTTATCAACTGCAGAAGTACTTGAAACCTTGAGGGAATTAAGGGACATATCATCTCCATAGCTAGCCACTGTGGGTTGGGAAGATAATAACTTCGCAGCAAACGTTGTAATATCATCTAGGATCAATTCATCCGTACACTGGAGAAAATGATCGATAGGCTTCCTGTGGTGATGCCAACAAACAAAAGAACAGAATCAATGAGTTTCTATGAGACAGAACTGTGAAATATGGCACAACTGACGAAGATACAGACTTACCTGCAACCGTAAGTCAAAAGCTGCCTCCCTATATCTTCTGCAACAATTACCTGCAGCGCAAAGTTCACGGAGGGATATAAATATTTTTGAACATCCGTGATATAATTGACAAGAAACAATATTTTTGTGTGGTCCCAAACTTACCCTCGATTCAAGATTCATTACCACGGATGAAATCGTTGAATTTTTTGCACGTGTCAGTTCAACCTCTGTCACTGCATACAGGCAAATCAAATCATATTTTAGAACATGCAGTTTCAGTGAATCTTCTGCCAGATTATCCAAATAGGGAAATTTTCTTATACCTTGTCCAGGCGTTGCGATAGCAATCAAATCCCGTATCGCGACATCAACAGCCTTTGCAACAAAATCTGGTGGCTGGACTAATTAAAAATGGACAAGAACAAATATTAAACATCCAATCCATAAATAAAAAGCCAAAGCCAGCGGCATTAAAATATTAAAAAACCAAACCACTAAGTTTCAAGCTAGAATTAACCATTATAAGATGACATACATTGATACATATTGGCAGCATAGTTTTGCTATGAGAAAGCAAAAAACATGTAGAGTTCACCAGAGATATGCACTCATCATTTTACTATTTTTTGGTAAATCATCATCTAGATGTTTTCAAAGTTTAATTCACATTTAATTTTCCTCTCCAGCTTCTACTGGCCCGTTTCACAATCATATATAACCAGCAGAAAGTCGCTAGACAGTGGAACTGGTGTTGGGATAAAAGCAGGTATACTAACACGATAACAACAGTAAATATATGGAAGGTCCTGATGCACATGGGAAAGCAATACTTAAGCCCAGAAAATGGCGTGGAAGGATTAGCTCACCGTTGTCAAATAGATGCCAAAAAGGCCACCGTTATCATATACATTACTAAATGCTGAAAATGCTTGGACGTCATGATATTTAGTTAGCACTCTCAGGTATGCAAAGAAACAACAGTCAAACTTAGCCTTTTCCATTAGAAATAACTGAAGTCGAAAAAAATAAACTGGACAGTGCAGCCATCAGCAATATTCTGGAATGTAAAATTATTGGAACTACCACAATCTAATGAGTGCAAGCCTGCTAGAGGTGAAAAATTGCAGTGTGTTCATGACTTACAAAGCCGTGAATACATCCCTTTTCCAGGACCACCAGAGGAGAATGAGCCACCACTGCCCATTAAGGTCTTCGAAACATTATTGTTGTTGTCGTATGAACATTCAGGCATTAACAATTAGAACGTGAAGATGCAGATGTCAATATAGAACAGATCACTACTATCAGTCAGTACACAGCCCTTAGCTATACCTGTACAACGGTTAACTGTAGCATCTCTGTCTTGGAGCCAGCCACCTGGCATCTCAAAAGCCAACGCAACATGTGTCATCTGCAGGCAAAGGGATGATCAAACTTTCAAGCTAGAACATAAGGGAACCTCAAACTCAAAAGGGAATACTCGATCAGAAAGTATATTACATCTGATTCTGCCGCGCGTCTGAAATCACCACCTGTATACATAGACTTTGGTGTTTCCGTAAGGGATTCCTTGTTCCAATCAGATATCAGAGGTTCTGCAACACCTAACAACAGTCCTAACAAGTGTTAATAATCAACACCTGACGCCACTAGAACCAAACGATCAGCAGTGAAGTTTTCCTGTTACAGAAATAGCAACTCTTAACGATTTTTGAATAAAACATGTTTATTGAATTCTAGAATATACCAAAACAACCCTATGGCATGTAACGTTTTGCGAGACAACAGAATGCTAGCATGACACTGTTGCTAGCATGACACTGTGGTCTGTACATAAAGCTGTTAAGTTAGCACAATCCAGGTTAGGCCCTGTTCTCGGTTACTATTGGATTGGGATGGTTTGACATGGATTGACCTGGACTAGATCCCATCTAGTTCAAAATCCTCTCTAATCCTCCCTAACCGAACAGGGCCTTATTGTTTTAAAATCCTTGTTGTGTCTGGCACTGGATCAGTTGCATACAGATCAATTATAGCATACTATGTGATAACTAGAACAGTATAAATAACACCGAGAGATTACATAAAGAAGCAGAACAACCAAAGATGCCCTACGGTGACCAGCACGTTGATATCATATAAAGCTTTCGAGGCATGGTTATTCCACCTCATATAAAGCTTTCGAGGCATGGTTATTCCACCTCATATAAAGCTTTCAAGGCGTGGTTATTCTATCAAAAACTATGTAAATCAGCGAGTCATGATCATGAGGGATGCAGGACTCAGAAGTCAGAAGCATTACGTGATAGAACTTTCGAATAATATCGGCATTGATTATCCCAAGAGCCTCCTCGGGGCATATTAGCGCGTTTGCAATAGCGCCCTCGACCTCTCGTATCCAACAAGGTTAAGTACTTCCTGAAGAAACCACTCCAGGTTCTTCTGCACCTCCTGGGGCTCTTCTCGAGCAAGGGCGAGCTGACAAGCAACACATCAATCACCGTAATCAGCGCACAGCAGAAAGATACCCGATCACAAGTTTTGAGTGAGAGAGACTGTCTGCGTATCCATGAAATTCATCAGCACCTGCCGGTCGACTTCGTCCTGGAGGAAGAGCGGATTGCGGACGGAGTCGAGGAGCACCTCGACGGCCTGCGGTATGTAATGTATGCCTTGATCTGTGACATAGCTGTACACCATCTGCTCCCTGGAGGCGGAGGCGCCGACGTTTGCCGCCCGTGGCCTCCACCTCCTGCACAGTGCACGATCTGAGTGTGCTCCGGTGCGCTGTGTCCTTGAACGCCAGATTCTCCAGCAGGTGTGTGTGACGCCGGCTGACTCCCCCGACTCGTGGATGGAGCCGGAAGGCACGAACACCCCCACGCACGCCGACGGGCCCTGCGGTGCCACCCCAGGGTCCAGGGAGCGTCAGCAGAGGAGCGCAATGCCGTGCCACCGCAGCAGGCGATGATATGAAATTAGAAGAGGTAGAAGGCGAGCTCGTACCGGGAGGTCCTCGGAGGCGACGCGGACGCCCTTGGGGAGCGTGGTGATGCGGGTGGGGAGGCGGGTGAGCTGGTCGGGGAGGCAGAGCGGGAGCTCGAGACCGGGCAGAGGGCGCAGGAGCGAGGTCGTGCGCGCGGTGGCGCCGGAGATCCACCGCGCCGGAGTCGTAGGAAGCACCACCCCTTGGACCTAGCTTCGCCCGAGCGGCCGCGAAGCCTCGCATGTCGCATTGCTGCAATCCATCCAGGCAACCGTGAGACGAGCAAAGGCGAAGACTAACCCGAACAAAAAGGAAGCGAGAGGCAGGCGGATGGTCGGCTCACCTTCCGAAGCAGGCGGGCGGAGGAGCGCAGCCGGATCATGACGGCAGCGGCGGGACCGGGAGTGGTAGAGGAGGCGAGGAGGAAAGCAGCTGCTGCCGGGGAGGAGAGGAAGGCGAAAAGAATACGGCTCCGTACCAGCTTGGTTCGCTCCGCTGGGCCGTAGGGTTTTTGGCGCTCCCTTAGGCCTGGACCGGGCCGTGCCCATGGGAGGCCCGGTAGAAGGAGCCCATGAGAAGTTCCCGCCTCTGCTTCGTCTAACTCTGCCTTATCCTCCGAAGGCCACGAGCCGCCGCTTAGCACGACAAAAACAAGTGGTTCCCAGTAAGAATATCGGTTTGAATTTTTACGCAAAATCTCACAAGAAACAGGTTCAGGTCATCAAGCAATCAGGAAAGTTCTTGCTGAACTGTATTCATCCAATCATGAAACTGAACTGTAAGAGAATAGTCTTCAAAATATATACAAACTTTCAGTGCATTCAACATAAGTTGACGTCTAGAAATTCTGGAATTTCAGAGTTACATCAATGAATCCCCAAAGAGCACAAAGACAGTTTTATCTTCAGAGAGAAAAGAAGTTAACCAAGGTCGAGATAACACTACTGCTAGGGAATCACAAGTTCACAACACGAGCACCCAAATGACAACACATCAAACAACTAGTAATTTCACCACCCTTCCACGTTCCAATGCTTTATCAGCATCTTCTTGAGCTTCTGCACTGTGTCTTGCTCCACTCTTCCACGTTCCAATGCTTTACCAGCATCTTCTTGAGCTTCCGCACTGTGACTGGTGTATCGGGCAATGGAGGAGGTAGAGATCGAAGCTCCACCTCATTGAGGCATACATCTTCATCACCAATCAAGGACCGTATAACATGTGACACGCAATCTGGAAGTATATCAGTATTGTAGCCTCCTTCAAGGCAAAGAATGAGCTGTCCATTTCCAGCTTTAGCCAGCTGAGACACAACGACAAAGTTAGACTGAAAGATGCTTATGCATAACATGGCAATGGCTAAAACACATGTGCATTACGTACGAATGGCTAACATACTTTGTGAGCAATGGTACCATAGCATTTTCGTGAAACTTTACCACCTAGCATCTCCCCATTAGCTGCAGACGCACAGAGTTAATCTCAGCAGAAAAAACAATTCAAACAGTAAGGCATAATTTGATTATTCAGCAAGAACTTGTAAGGCTGTCCCAGTAGACCATCACTACGCCTAGACCCTTGAGCTGGCGTCCAAATTCCCAACAAAATTCAGCAAGAACTTGTAAGTCTTGCTCACTAGAGATCTCAGACAAAACTGCTAGTGCAATGAAGCACATGTAGCACAACAAGGATCAACATAAAACAAGTGAAAACTAAAACACCTCGGTATGCAACAGCAAATGCCAACTACACATGATCAAGAATACTTCTTTCAGGCTTATGCAACGATATATAGTAAACCATTTTTTACAGAAATTTCACTATAACAAGCAGAGCAGTGATAATAGCACAACCATTTTTTACAGAAAACTCAGAAGAGCAGTGATTATAGCACAACACAATACGCATGCAGAGTAGAACTTTTGTAAGTTCTTTATCATAAGAAATAAGCTTACCACCATCGAATCCTGCAGAAACGACAATAGCACCAGGCTTAAATGTTTTAAGCAGCGGCATCAAGACCTCATCAAGGCCATACAAAATGTCAGCATCTCCGTAGCCTGATCTCATCGGGATGTTCACGTTGAAACCTCTGCCAGCACCCTCGCCAATGGCAGTGTGATCAGATGAGAGATGTTTCAACTTTGAATTGTCAGGGAAACCCAGTTCCGAGCTGCACAAGATTTAAATAAACAAATCTGACTCACATCTTCTGAAAAAAATTCACATCTTCTGAAAAAAATTCACATCTTCTGAAAAAAATACAAGAATACTAAGTAAAAATGTCGCACCAGTGCATCGAGAAAAACAAGACTCTGTTGCTGCTAAAAAAAATAGACTGTGAACCGTTCCCATGATGGGTATCTATATCAACCAGTGCAACCTTTTCCACCTTCTGACAATCCAAACAAGACTGGGTAAGAAAATGAAAATTCAATTACAAAAATAATGTGCGCAAATAGCAGTTACCATACATGTGCAGCTAGTAGGTGATTCACGGCAATAGCAGCATTGTTGAAGTAGCAAAAGCCTTCTGCAAACGCCGAGCTTGCATGATGGCCTGGAGGGCGCACCAAAGCAAAAGCATGCTTGGTCTCGTGATTCATAACGGAATCACAGGCCTAACAATAGATCAGTATTAAAAAAATGTACTAAAGTAAATGAGCAAAATACATTAAATTTGCATTAAGCAGACCTTCAAAACAGCTCCCGCAGCATAATAGATTGCACTTCTTGAACCAACTGACGCGTACATATCGTTACCAGCAGTTGACACGTAAGGGCAATTAGCTGCATCCTCAGCAGTCATAGGCAAAGAATCCACAACAGACACAAGCTCTTGAGTGTGCACACGGAGAACATCATGTGGTTTAGCAGGTCCAGAGGGCTGTTGCAGAACTCTAAAAATAAAAAATAAAAAAAAGATACTTAGGCATAATCAACTAATTAAAGGATGGGAAAGTCCATATAAAAAGAACAATCTAACTCTCAATACCCATAGTGCCCAAACCTTCGTGCAAACAACACACGGACACTTACAGAGTGTTCTGCCGAACACATAAATATATGCTGTTCTATACAGGCAAACGTTGTCCACACCATTAGGCTGCAAAGGAAGGCACGTGCATCCATGGTAATGCTAGCCTATCGTATCTAACTTCTACAATGCACCAAACTGGAATAATACGAAACGTGATGAAAACCAAATACAATTTATAAGAGAATACATATCGCAAGGCCAAGTGTCTAAGAGATCAATATAGTTTTCCAAGCCCACCACATTAGAACTCACCCTTTTTCAAGATAAGACCAAAGGCAGTGATGTAGGAACAAAAAGCAAAAACAACCCTCTCAATAACCAGAGATCAAATATATTACATATTATCTCATATAATTGCATTACTATATTACAGGTTCGCACAATCTTGACTAATATCAAGAGGCGATGAGCACAAGCACTAACAATCATACCTAAACGAAAGGTAAAAACAAAAACGAAAATAATTCTTCTCTACATTACCTTTCAAATATTCCGCCCTCAGTCAATTTATCAATAATTTTTCTGATTCTATTGGGATCTTCTTTGTGGGGTGGATCATTGGCAGATGGTAAGGGTGGAACATGATCAAGAACTTGATTGTTGTAGACAACTAGGACTCTACATTGTCCTTCAGCAGCATCTGTTAAAAAAAAGAGATTGAGCAAATACTCATCTGTCAAGTAACCAAGCAAGGTTCATTACAAATATATATTCACCTTCTGGTTTCCCAATGAGAGCATCATGCTTGTTTTGTGTTGAATTCGCACTAGCAGTCTTCACTCTAAATCTGAACTTCTGCCTAAAGGACACTGTAACAAAAAATATGTCAGATCAAACTACAGGTCTAAGACATAATATTACAGTAATCAAAACTTGAGCAATAAAGGATTCACCTTCAGGGTTAATCACAAGAATGTCGCTTAAAATTAGACTCTCCTGGTTCACCACAAGAGATTGTGTAAAGTAATACGGCTTCTTCAATGTGAAAATTCCACGGGCAGAAATGTGCAGGGACTTTTTTAACTTGTGAACTTCATAATGCTTGAGATCAAAATGAACAGGCTGCATTGCTAGAACTGTAATTTTTTCTTCAACTTCCTGAAAAAAGGAAGATACTTTTACAGATGTAAAACCATCATAAAAAAAGAAACAGGAAACAGAATCGTATGAATTATTTTCTATTAGACATTTAGACTTCTTGTTATCCCTTGCAACATTAGACAGGCATCTAAAGCCAATACACCCATATGAAACTTAGCAGTAAAGACAGTCAGCCACCTAAAAATTAAATTTGCAGGTGGACAAATAGATTTAACATACAAGAATAACTTGCCTAAGATGAACATAGACAAAGGTAACAGATAACGTCATAACAAAGAGAACCTTAGCTGATTTCATTTCAAATGATTCCTCAAGCACTGTCCAAGAAACCATGCATCTCTTGTTATATAGCTTGTGAAGATCATGTGCCGAATCTTTCAAAGTTGCATAGAAATCTTGAATAAAGTGACTGCCCTTTTTCCTGAAATCCTGATAAACATAACGTACAACACATGTTTTAGAACATATTAAGCATCAATAAAAAGAGATAAGGTTAACACTACAGTAAGGAGATTAGCATATCATATGTTTGCATTGTTGACAGACCAAAGGACAGTAAGCAATTTCAAGAAAAATAATTTCACTATGTTTTAGAACATATTGGGCATATCAATAAAATAATTTCATACGTTTGCATGTTCATTCCTTGCAACCAAACAAAACAATAGCATGGTCTACATACAAAAGAACCAAGCATATTCTATATACGAAAATGCTCATTCCTTGCAACCGAACAAAACAGCCAGGGTACCACAAGTTAACTTCATGGGTGACAAGCATAACAAGTAATGTTCAGGTACCACACAAACATAAAGTTATAAGGTGTTTTTGGATTCCTACCAAAGCTGGCCATACCAAAATACTAGCTCACCCATAGAATTTGGCGAGCGCTTGGATGGATGCCAAAAAAATTGGCTCACCAAGCTTGGCCACCCTGTACCTGTGTAGAACTCGCCGGGGCGGTAGTTTGATTATTTTGGCTCGTGTAATTAAGCGGTGGTGCTTGGCTCCTTACGGGTTAGCAACCAGCGGTAGCAATGGTTTCACGTTCTAGCGGTGAGTTATTTCCAAACAAGCACTACATATCAGCTCAGTCATATGTAATAGATGTGTGTAAATATATTCATGAGACTAATCGTCGAGCCATAGCTGATTGAAACCAAATACAAGAAATATTCTGCAAAAAATTTGGACAGACATTGGCTACCATCCAAACAGCAACAATGTCTCGCTGCCGCTGAAGATCGAGTTAATTAGTAACACAAACAGTATGTGTCTGCAGACTAAGTAACCAACAAATTAAGTAACGCCAAGCAAGCTCGATCCGCTACAATGGTAGCGGCGGCGTGTAGACAAGTGATACTTACACAATCGATATGTCCATCTCTCCGTATGTACTGTACTGAGTTTCTACGGCTATTACGAACGCAGGTCTTTCTAACGATCGACAGAGCGGCTGGTTATTCACGCCCATACATCAACGGGGTCTTCACGTGCCGACAGTGAATCTGCCGGTGATTAACTAAAGAGGAGGTGCAGACGTAATTTACCTTGTCATCGGGTTTTGAATGAGGAGCGCCGACGAGATCCGCGGCGCCGACGCGGACCAGATCCGATGCGGAGCGGCCGATCAGATCCGCCTTGACTGCGGAGCAGCCGATGTTCACGCCAGGAGGCCGTGAGGAAGGTGAGGCGGGGAGGTCCGGAGGCCCGGAGGCAGACGAGGCGAGGAGGCGGGGAGGCCGGGAGGAAGGTGAGGCGAGGAGGCCCGGAGGCCCGCCGGGAGGCGGAGGGGATGCAGCTTCACCGCCGATCGTTTCCGCTAGGTCATTCTTCGATGCCATGTGTGGCGGAGGAGGCGGCGAGAGGCAGATCGGACGAGCGTGCGTTTGCTTGTTACAGGGATGCGGTACTTATCAGCCGTCGTGCTGCTGGTCTAGGCTGTGCAGTGGGCAGGGCTGGGCTGGGCTGGGCTCAGGGCTTGCACGGTGGAGTAAATTGCATATAATTATCACAATTCGGACGCAGGCTAAGAGTCAGTATACCATACCTGGCCCTAGGACGTGCTGAAAGCGGGCCGGCACGTGACTTAACGGGTCGTGCCTCGCATGTGGCTTAACAGGTCATGTCTGGCACGCGACCCGGCTGGGGCCGTGCCTGAGCTGTCATCTCGAGCCCATGTGCCAGCACGGCATGGCCTGTTAAGCGGTGGACCGGGATAGGCCTGACACACGCAACGGTGGCCTGACAGGGCACGCGACCTGTTTATCTTTATCGAGCGGGAAGAAGTATACCTAGGCAACGGTCGAGCGAGGCACGTCATGGAAGTGGGAACGTCAAGCCAAGCTAGAGGAGCGGGGTGGACGTGGCACTAGTCGTTTGTGCACTTTTTGCACGGTTTTGAGTAGTTTTGTCTCAATTAGATATATCTTGATTTTTTGACCGTTGGAGTGGGTATAGTTGTCCAAATTTTATCAAATTTTCGTTATAAATAGAGCAGCTCACTCCTCTCATTCTCCACACTCAAACATGGCTGATCCAAATCAAAACCAACAGTTTTTATTCGGCATGACTGACTTCGGCCTTGATCCCACCTAGTATATTTTCTACGCCCCTACTTTGCCCTCTCGTCGATCCCAACACGGCCTATACACAAGGTCCACATTTGCATCGTCTTCCTAAGTTCCTCCATTTTCACGTTTCTCCTAACATTCTTCCACGAGCCAAAGCACTTCCACCACAACCACCGATTTCAAGAGGCGTAAAAAAACTCAAGCAATGTGGTATTTCTTCGAGGAAGAAGAATTTGAGGAGGATGGTGTCAGGAAAACACGATCTAGATGCAAGTGGTCTGGCTGCGGGAAGCCAATATCCTCGGGGCCAAATGAGGAACCGGGCACATCACGAGGCACATTGCCTCACACACGAACAAGGATGAACAGGCCGCGTTGATCCAGACGCGGATTGGATTCGATGGTACGGTACGTAATTTCGTCTATGACCAAGACAAACAGAGAAAAGGTCTCTACAAATTAATTGCTTCAAATGATTTACCTCTAGGTTTTGGAGAATCTCCCTCTTTTATCGAATATATTCGAAAAATCCATACTCCTACTTTCACTCATGTTTCTAGACAAACCACATTTAGGGACATGAAAAAATTATGCAAAGAGGGTCTAAAAGAAGATTTTACTACATGCACTTATTTAGTGTCTTTAACATCTGATGTCTAGAGCGGGACTAAGCAAGACTATATTAGTGTGGTTGCTCATCATGTTAACTGATGACCCACAAGTACAGGGGGTGTATCGTGGTACTTTCGATAAATAGGAGTGTCGATTCCAACAAAGAGCAGAAGGTGATGAACAGTGGTATGGAGCAGAAAATCTCTGTGAATACTTAGCAAACGGATTTTTATTGGTTTTCTGACAAGGCAACAAAACAAAGAGCAAGTAACAGAAGTAACGAACAAACGGAGCAAGTGGCCCAATCCTTTCTTATCAAAGGACAAGCCGGTGGAAATACTTATAAGGACTAAACGTTCTCGAGGACACATGGGAATTCTGTCAAGTGCTTTCACTTCAAATAGCTGAGTACTCTTTTCTGGTGTTTGTAAGTGTTGTGTGGGTGAACCTGTGCTAACATACCGTCCTTTTTAGGACTAATACATACTTGTGATTAAACCCCCTGCAAACATCCGTAACTAAGGAAAGTAATTAAGATATAAATCTAACCATAACCTTAAACTCTGAGATCCTACGCTCCCTTGTGCAAAGGTATCCTAACGAGGGTTTAGGTTTCTGTCACTCCGGCAACCCCGCGATTAGTATCCAAATACACAATGCATTCCCCTAGGCCCATAAATGGTGAAGTATCATGTAGTCGACGTTCACATGACATCACTAGAAGAATAGCACCACAACTTAAATACTAAACCATTGAATAATAACTTATCACAGATTCACTACTAACAACGTGACTTCTCCCATGTCCTCAAGAACTAAACGAACTACTCACAAGACATCATATGGATCAAGATCAAAGATGATATGGTAATGGATAACAATCTGAACATAAACAATAATCCAATGGTTCCACTCATAAGCATCAACTACAATAGTAATCAACACCGGGAAAGTTTCCCCTAATAAACTAAGCAATATCCAACACAATTGTTACAACGGGACGGAGTGGTGATGATGGTGTTGATGGTGATGATGGTGTGGATGATGATGATCCCGATGAAGCCTAGCTTGATGATGGTGTTGATGGCGACGGTCTCCCCTCTCCGGGAAGGAATTCCCCCGGCAGAAATCTGTTCGCCAGAGAGATCTTTCTCTCTCGGTGTTTTCTGCCCCCCCAGAGGCGGCGGAAATCTATATGTGGTTTCTCCCCTGGTGCTAGGGTTCCGTAGGGAAGATATAGGCGAAGGGGCGGAGTCGGAGGCCGACCAGGTGGGCCACACCTGCCCTAGGCACGGGGTCAGGTGGGCCCACGCCTAGGGGGGTGTGGGCCCCCTGAGGCCCATCTCCGTCCCTCCTTCTGGCTTCATTCGTCTTCTAGTAAAATAATATGTTTCTATTTTTTCTGGTATTTTTCTAATCTTCGCGAAATTGCACCGAAACGCCTTCTTTTCCATCAGAATCCAAACTCCGGCAGTCCATCCTCCAGGAATCATCCAACATGCATAAACAGATGAAAATCCATAAGTAATACCTCATAATAAGACAAATATCAATGAATAGAGGTAAATTATGATATAGAATGGTGATGCAAATTGGACGTATAAACTCCCCCAAGCTTAGACTTCGCTTGTTCCCAAGCGAATACTGAGCTCAGTAAACATGTTGAAAGGATACGGATGTCGCCTAGAGGAGGGGTGAATAGGTGATTAAAACTTTTCCGAGAGTGGCTCGACAAAGGCGGAATTAAACTAGCATTTACTTTGTCAAGCACAACCTTAGACAACTAGGGTTCACCTATGTGCACCAACAACTTATGCTAAGCAATACCAGCAACAAAGTGATAGCAAGATATAGATTACTTCAAGCACGAAGGCTATCACAATGTAAAGTGCATAAGTAAAGAGCCCGGCTATAGAGATAACCGAGGCACGCGGGGACGGCGATATTTTACCGAGTTTCTCCCAAAATGGAGTATGTCTCGTTTAGAGAGGGGGTGGTATCAAACCACCAATGCCACAAAAGGGCTCCCTTATTATCCGGTGAATCTCACCCCAACGGGATCGATCCACGCTTCCACTATCGGTGCACTTGTCGGTGGCAACCGGAACCTCTCACAAGGTTGGGGCACTTCTCCACAACTTAATTGGAGGCCCCCAACAAATGCCACCAAGGCCACAAAACCGTCTAGGGTTCCAAGAACCTAAGAGGGACAAGCTTCAATGAATACTACGAACCAAATCATCCGAGGAGAACTCAAACCGATGCACCTAATGCAAATGGCAAGAACACCACGAAGATGCTCAAATCCCTCACTCTCAAGTTTCAACAAAGCTACTAAAGCTATTGGTGGAACAAGAGAGGAAGAACACAAAGGGAACACAAAATCCCCTAAAGTCTAGATCCCCAAAGATACACTCACAAAGAGATTAATCAGTTAGGTCAAAACGTAGGTCTAGATCTCCTCTCTCTTCTACTCAAATATGGGCAAGAATCATCGGAGGGGAAGATATTAATCAAGCTAGAGAATAAGAGCAAGTATGGACAAAGCTTAGACTAATAGAGGAGGAAGAAGCTTACAAAACTGAAAACGTGCAAACAACTTAAATAAGAGCCCCAGAAAATCTGCCCATTGGGCTCTTTTTCAAAATGGTCTGGTAGTACCGGATTTAACCGCTAGTACTGCACCAGACCCAGGCCCAGCGAAGGAACATAGCAGCGAGCGAGGAAAAGCGGGGGCCAGGCGCGCGGGGTTGAGCAGCAGCGCGCATGCGAGCGGAGGCAGTGGGGCCAGCGCGACATCGACAGGGTACGCGGGGAATCGAGGCAGGCAGCGGGTCAACGCGGCGGCGGTTGCGCGCGTGGCGGGTTGGCGCACGGGAGAGAGGGCCCCAGCGAGAGCGAGGCAGTGACGCACGCACGGGAGCCAGAGCGAGGTGCGCGGGAGCAAGCGCGGCTGGGCCAGCAAGCGCGGTCGGCTGGGCTGGCGAGCAGGGCAAGCCGGATGGGTCGGCCGGTAGTACCGGCCCACCCGGGCAGTAGTAACGGCCTACCCGGGCGGTACTACCGGTCCGGTCCGGTAGGGCCGGATGTAGGTGCCGGGCCACACAGAAGATGGGTTGCGCGCACCAGGCGCGTCCGGTACTGGGCCCGGTAGTACCGGACGGCCCAGAAAATAACTTTTTCTTTTTCAAACCGAATAAAGGCCAATATTCAAACGACAATAACTTTTGATTGGTAGCTCCGATTAATCCGATTCCAATTGCGTTGGAAAGAGGACGACAATAGCTACCCTTTAAAATATTGGTATCACCAAGTGAGAAAGTATCAAGTATAATAATGTGAGATACCTCACTTGGTGAGAAACTAGAAAAGCGCATAGATCAAAATCGCAACAAGATATAAAAGAGAGATCCGATTTTGATGAACAAGAGCTTGTTATGTAGATTACCACAATCCCTAAATCCTCACATGGATAAGACCAAATAACAACCAAATACGATGATGCAAGTATGCAAAGGTTTGAGCTCTCTCCGAACGATGTGATCGAGTTACTCATTCGAGAGCCCCTCTTGATAGTACGGCTATCTATCCTAAACCCGATCTCCCACTAACAATATGAGACCGGCAAAAGGGAAAACCTATCAAGATTATACCTTTGCCTTGATCATTCCACTTGAGCTCGATGTAGACGAACTTGACCTTCTCAAGATGGAACGCCTTTCTTGATTCCTCATCATCGATCCATGGTCACCGAGGATGGCAAGCATCAAACATGAGATCTTCTATAGATGGCATATTTTGAGCTTCCACAACACATCTTCTTCTCATTTCATCGACCTAGAAGCCAACACATGCTCCAAGCGATGCCAATGGACAAATCCTACAAGTATAACTTAATACACACATTAGTCCATAAAGATTGTCATTAATTACCAAAACCACACATGGGGGCCCACATGTTCTTTCACATGTCCACAGGTTTATGGAGTGAAGTGTCGATAAAATAATACGAACAAGAAGCATCACACTTACCATTGCACAACTCATAGAAGAAAGTAACTCACCATTATATAACTTAGCTTGCAACCAAGTACATCAGTCACAATAGAGATGCATAAAGATAAATCATAATTGGAATTGGCAAACTTGTTCTTGGTCAGAGAACACCTGGCAAACAATTTCACAAAAGCTTTTTGTAGAAGTTTCAAAACAGGAGCACTCTTTGCTTAAAAGGGGTTTTCACAAGTGAAGGCTTTCAAAGTAATACTCAATAGATAAGAGTTTTGTGCAAACAAGGAAGATAAAGAACATGATTGAATAAATCACCATATGAATGCTTGAAACACAAAAACTCAAAATATTGCTGGAGATAGAGAGGAAGAAGGTTTACTGACTCAAACTGGTAACTGGGAGAAAGGTCCCTTCTTAGAGGGTAGCAGGGATTACAAGTCATAAAGAGCTTCCAAAAGATTATGGTACTTACTAGCTTTGAGCCCTCATTCCCCCTACTATAAGCATCTTGAGATGATTAAGGTTAAAGTGAACAAAGATGGAGTATATGCTTGACGAAATATAAGTTGGCAATCTCATGTCCCTTGAATATGAGGGCCACTCATGCATACTCAACTTTGGGTCCAGGTAAGTTCTTGTCATTGTAAGTATTTGCATATCATTGAGAACCGCCAACAGGGTACCCCTTGCACATGGTACAGGAGCTTTCCCATAACCAAAATGACAAGGCAAGCAGACAATGAGCATCTCAGCAATCTTTTTATTTACTATGTGTATAGCTTTTTATTGAGGATGCTTAATAGATGACTCACTATGGTGATGCTGCAAGTTTTCACCATGATTAATCATGCCTTAGGCTAGCGGCCCAGACGTTTCTCTAACACAGAATACAAACTCCATGGACTTACAAGTTCCCTCTTTATTTTACACCGTTGACATCCATAGACAAAAGAGCACGATATCAACTATGTACAACGTACAAGTGCAATGTTGAAAACGTTCCCCGTGACAACACGGTTCTGCTAATTCCAACGTATAGATGCAAGCATATACAACTTCGATGTTCACAATGGTTCAAGTCTATTAGGGGCAAGTAAATAAAGTGTGCCATCAAGTTCGTGAGAGCTTTAATAACTATTTTTTACATAACAAAATACTTTTAATTTGAAAGGTGGATGAAGCTTGAGAATTTGCTAGGAATAGCAAAAGCTACTAGGTAGATATGGTGGACACAAGTGGCAAAAGTTTTGGGTTCAAAGGATTTTTGAAACATGAGAAGTGTGCCTTCTCAAAACAGGTTTTTGGCTAGCAAGGCTGGGTATCAAGCAAGAGAGTTGAAAGAAACAAGCAAACATACAAGTAATAAAACCAAACATTCAATCTTCCTTGAAGACACAAAAGAATCTTAAATAAAGAATACTAGCTTATGAGCCAACAAGAAAGAAAATAAATGATACCAAATACATGTAAGCTTTTTCTTTCTTTCTTTTTCTTTCAACTTAATGCCACTGACCAGAACTCGGTTTGCCAAAACCAATTTAGATCCACTTGATGATCCCAAAGTGGTGCCAATACTGAACAACAAGATCCATCATATAATAGAGATTGCAAACTAAAATAAGAAGTGCAAAAAGTAAAAGATGAGACTTCTCATTAATATTCCAATAAAGGCACTCACACCAATGGATACATAGATAATCAACTAAAGGAGAGATACTTCCACATGCAAACCAAACTATAAGATAACCCCTCTACCACAGATATGAATCCACTAAAAAGGTAAAAGATAAAAGATAATGGTGGTGATACCGCGACACTCCCCCAATCTTGGAACAAGCCAAGGGGATGCCAAACCTGATGACGAATTACTCCTTCAGTGGTGGTGGTGTTCTCTCCTCATGGGTCAGAAAATATTCCAGCAACTTACGAAGCCTGTTATTTTCCTCTTGAAGCATATCCACCTTCACACTCAAAGCACGATACTTATCACAGAACTCGTTGGTGGTTCGAAGGGCTTCCGCCGCCTCAGGGCAGTATATGAGTTCTAGACCGAAGGCTACGATTCCCTGCATGTGATGAGAAAAATCATCCGCAGTGTTAATTGCTCCCACAAAAGTAGGTTTCCTTCCCCTTGTTCCTGCGGTGGTTTGTTCTTCCAACTCTATCTCCACGGGCTTCTTGCCTTTGTCGTTGGCGGAGGCCATGACGCTCTAAACTTGAGAAGATTTCCAGACAGAAACAGATCAAAACGAAAACACGATGAGAACACGATGCACGAACCTCGGGGGATCGGGGGGGTATATATTACGAAGTTTCAATGCATAAGGAAGGTTTTGACATGAAAACGAGGCGGAGTCGAAGCTCGGAAGTGGCAAACCCCCTCCAGGCGCGACCAGGCAGGGCCCGCGCCTGGGGTGGGTTTGTCCACCCCGGTCTTCGTTTCCTCTTCAGTTTCGTCTCGTAACTTCCGTTATGTATTAAAAACATCAAAAATATATAAAGATTGGGGTTTCACGAACCTTCTGTTTTCACCACTTTTACCTATTCAAGGACGAACTCTGCAGATTCCTTCTCTCTTTCTCCTAAGAGTTTCCTTCATACAAAACTTTTGCACAAACTCAATGACAACATTAGTGTAAGCAAAAACAATAAACCTTTGGTAAACACTTCAATTGAAAACCCATCAAAACAAAAGCTTCTGTAAGAGGCAAATGCAATTGATGGCAGAAATTTGTCAAAACAGACCAGTAGGTAAAGATTGATTTTTTTCGAAGACCTTCTGTTGCTCAAATCAAAAAGTGCAGAACTGATGAAAGTTGGGTAACAACCTGGAGAACAATCCTAGAAAAATGCAGCTCCATCCGAAGTACTGAGCTTCTTCACGAATATTTACAATGCAACATAAAGAATCTGTCCTAGGACAACCACTTTTGACAACTCCTCTACTTCACAAAAGTAGTTGAACTTGACACAAAAACCAAAACAAAAAGGATAAGGAGCGGTTATTACAGAGGTAATAACTTCCAAGACTCGACAAAACTCTTGGGTTATCTCTCCCAACAAGTACTTTTCTTTAATGCCTTTAAGTTGGGCTCGAAACTTCCAAAGATGCTCACAAAGGAGATATATATTTGAAGTGAAAGAGAGCATCAAGAAGCAAATAACCAACACACTTGAGTCTAACCCACTTCCTATGCATGGGGGTATCATGAGAAAACGAATTGTTGAAACAAAAGGCCACAAGCATAGGAAGACAAAACAGATGCAACTTTAAAGCTTTCAACATAAAACGAGGAAACTTGACATCATTGAGATGCATAAAACCATGTTTACCTCTCCCAAAATAACTTTCAGTAGCACTTTGAATAAAGTTGACAATATAACTATCACTAGAAACAACTTTATCATCAGAATAAGCATACTTACAATCATCAAAAAGAGGTCCAAGGTCATAGACTGGATCAATAGAAGCAAGTTGTTCCACCCTGAAATCTTTATTAGGCAAGCTATTTTCACAAGGAGCTCTAGCAAATTTGGAAAAGTTAAACTCATAAGAATCTCCATCAAACTTAGTTAAAACTTTTTCCTTCTTACAATCAATAATAGCTCCACAAGTGTTTAAGAAAGGTCTACCAAAAATGATAGGACAAGTTTTGCTAGCTGCTGAATTGAGCACTAGAAAATTAGCAGGATATTTAATCTTACCACAGAGAACTTCCACATCTCTTACAATACCAATGGGGCAAATGGTTTTCTTATTAGCAAGGTGGATAACCACATCAATGTCTTCAAGCTCACAAGGACCAATCTCATGCATAATTTCCCTGTAAAGCTCATAAGTAATAGCACTAGAACTAGCACCAATATCACATAAACTATAGTAGCAATGATCACCAATTTTAACAGAAAGCACAAGAACACTAGTTTTTCTAGCCTTACTAGGATGAGAAATAATATTAGAAGCGTCTTCACAGAAGACAATGTGCTCGTCCTCTATATTTCTAGTGACAGTGTCTTTCCCAATAGCTAACATATGTTCATCACTCAAATGCTTACCAGGCTCCACAGTTTTTATTGTACCTTTGCTATTTGCACTAATAATCATAGAATAATCCTTTACCTTAGCTGGGAAAGGCATTTTCTCAACATGGGGTTCATGCACAATATGATTAGTAGTACAAACTTGAGTACTTCTAACAGGAACATGACTAACAACATCTTTATAAGGATCATGGTACTTATTCCACTTCTTCTTGGGAATTTCAATGTAAGAGGCAAAGGCCTTAAAATAGCTGGCAATACTTTGGGAATCAAGACCAAACTCATTGCTAATATCACGAAAGCTATCAGTTCCCATTAAAGATTTAATGCATTCATAATCATAGTTTATACCTGACTTTCTTCCTTTGTCATTCTCCCAAGCTTCAGTGTTCTCTTGAATACGGTCTAGTAGGTCCCATTTAGCTTCTTCCTTCATACGTGTGAATGATCCAGCACAAGAAGCATCTAGTAATTCTTTATCATGAAGAGAAAGCCTAGCATAAAAGTTATTGAGAATAATATTGTTAGGGAGTTCATAAATAGGACATTTAATCATTAGTAACTTCAATCTCCCCCAAGCTTGAGCTGTAATCTCTTCATCAAGAGGACAAAAGTTATATATAAGATTTCTATCCTTATGGATCTCATTGGGAGGATAAAATTTTGAGTAAAATAGAGATGACATCTTCTCCCATTCCATGGATTGTCCATTCTTCAGTAGCTTATACCATTCTTCAGCTCTCCCTTTCAAGGATATGGAGAGTAACTTCTTCTTCACCTGTTTAGTTGTGATACCTGCACACTTAAACAACCCGCATAATTCATGGATAAAAAGCAAGTGATCACCAGGATGGACAGTTCCATCCCCAAAATAATAATTATCCATAACACGATTAACAATACATGTAGGTATCTTAAAATGATCTATCTCAATAGGAGGTGGTTCATCTACTACCCTAGCAGTGGTAGTAGTTTCCCCAAACAGAAAACCAAGTGGGTTATCCATATTGGAAACAAAGTAACAAGCAGTAACAAAAGCAATACTCATAGTGAAAGTTTCCCTTACCAGTTCTACTCTTCAATAGCGCTTCACTCCCTGGAAACGGCGCCAGAAAATAATCTTGATGACCCACAAGTATAGGGGTGTATCGTAGTACTTTTGATAAATAGGAGTGTCGATCATAACGAGGAGCAGAAGGTGTTGAACAGTGGTATGGAGCAGGAAATCCCTGTGAATACTTAGCAAATGGATTTTTAGTGGTTTTCTGAAAAGGCAACAAAACAAAGAGCAAGTAACAGAAGTAACGAAAAAACGGAGCAAGTGGCCCAATCCTTTCTTAGCAAAGGAAAAGCTGGTGGAAATACTTATAAGGACCAAACGTTCTCGAGGACACATGGGAATTCTGTCAAGTGCTTTCGCTTCAAATAGCTGAGTACTCTTCTCTCTGGTGTTTGTAAGTGTTGTGTGGGTGAACCTGTGCTAACATATCGCCCTTCCTAGGACTAATACATACTTGTGATTAAACCCCTGCAAACATCCGTAACTATAGGAAAGTAATTAAGATATAAATCTAACCACAACCTTAAACTCTGAGATCCTACGCTCCCTTGTGCAAAGGTGTCCTAACGGGGGTTCAGGTTTCTGTCACTCCGGCAACCCCGCGATTAGTATCCAAATACACAATGCATTCCCCTAGGCCCATAAATGGTAAAGTATCATGTAGTCGACGTTCACATGACACCACTAGAAGAATAGCACCACAACTTAAATACTAAACCATTGAATAATAACTCATCACACATTCACTACTAACAACATGACTTCTCCCATGTCCTCAAGAACTAAACGAACTACTCACAAGAAATCATATGGATCAAGATCAAAGATGATATGGTAATGGATAACAATCTGAACATAAACAATAATCCAATGGTTCCACTCACAAGCATCAACTACAATAGTAATCAACACCGGGAAAGTTTCCCCTAATGAACTAAGCAATATCCAACACAATTGTTACAGTGGGACGAAGTGGTGATGATGGTGATGATGGTGTGGATGATGATGATGATCCCGATGAAGCCTAGCTTGATGATGGTGTTGATGGCGATGGTCTCCCCTCTCCGGGAAGGAATTCCTCCGACAAAAATCTGTCTGCCAGAGAGATCTTTCTCTCTCGGTGTTTTCCGCCCCCCAGAGGCAGCGAAAATCTATCTGTGGTCGCTCCCCTGGTGTTAGGGTTTCGTAGGGAAGATATAGGCGAAGGGGCGAAGTCGGCGGCCGGGCAGGTGGGCACACCTTCCCTAGGTGCGGGGTCAGGTGGGCCCGCGCCTAGGGGGTGTGGGCCCCCTGAGGCCCATCTTCATACCTCCTTCTGGCTTCCTTCGTCTTCTGGTAAAATAATATGTTTCCATATTTTTTTGGTATTTTTCTTATCTTCGCGAAATTGCACCGAAACGCCTTCTTTTCCATCAGAATCCAGACTCCGGCAGTCCATCCTCCAGGAATCATCCAACATGCATAAACAGATGAAAAGCCATAAGTAATACCTCATAATAAGACAAATATCAATGAATAGAGGTAAATTATGATATAGAATGGTGATGCAAATTGGGCGTATCAGTAACCAAGACTGGAAAATACTAAAAGGAATCGTTGGGGGGATGACCCCAAGTAGGGTCAAGATAGGAGAGAAAGGGGAGGAGCCTTTCTTACCCAAGGTCGGGTCTTGAGTTGATTCGGCTGGATTATATAAGGAATGGCCGAATCAGGCATGGCTTACCATGAATCGAGCAGTTGATACCTTACTCGGCCGACATATGGGCTAGGTCGGCCGAATCAGGTTGATTAGCTTAAATGTAGGTGAGCGCCGAGCCGAGTTTCGAGAAGTGAGGTCGAGTTACAAGAAGCTTCCAAAAGAAGGAGATGGTTCCAGAAGTCAAACCCTAGCTACTATCTAGGTGGAATCTGCACGGAGCCAAGCGCTAGCGACAAGGAGCTGAGCCGCAGAGGAGCAGAGGAGCGTCACGGAGGTGACAGTGGGTAGGCCCGGGGCTCACATGTGTGGGGTCTGGGTCTTTGCCATCGATAAAAGGAGGACACAGAAAGAGGTCCGCCGAGTTACCGCTTTGGGACAAGCATATTCCAAGGATATGCTTGTCCACGTCAGCCCTAGAGTGAACCAAGGGACTCCTTTGTAAGGAGAGGCAAAGCTTCCTGGAGAGGGGATCGATTCATTTGACACTGGACGGCTCATGTTGTAACCTTTTTCCTCCTCTCCCTGATACAGCTCAAGGAGCACTTGTAGCTTGACAGAGGTGGAATAAATATCTGTGTTCTAACTTATTGTGTGTGTAGAAATCACTTCATCTTCCCTCCCCAGATCCCACTAGCATCCATTGGCCCCTAACTTTAGCGTACCCATGGCATCTACCGTGCCACCACCACGACAGTTGGCGCCCATCGTGGGGCCAGCAGCGGTGCTAGCTGGAGTCAAGATCCGGACGGGAAACTTCATCGATACCGGTGAGCGGGTGGTTTCTAGGTTAGTCTAGAGATTTGACATCTGGGACTATGTCAGCTACAACGCTGGCAGGTTCAGAAGGAAGGCACTCCCGCGCAACGGCGTCTTCATCAACCTGGGCGCTCATAAGATCTACGTCGGCATCGACACCTCCTGCATCTATCCACGCCGAGTCTTCGTCGCATGAGATCCTCCCCTCAGTGCTGCCAGCGGTCAGCGTGGCACTCGCCCCGTGGGCAGTGTTGAGGTGATGATGATAGCTTCGGCACCAGCAGCAGGAGTAGGATCCGGGCCAAGCAAGGACCCGACAGCAACAGGTCAGGCAACAGCTAAGCAAGCAGCCACGAAGCCAACAACAACAGATCCACCGGCAGCCGAAGCATCCGAGGTGCAAGAGGTAACTCCAAAGGCAACAAGGGTAAGGTGGCCACCTCTGGAGAGGCCAGAGAATATCCTGCAAGCAGCCATAGATAATTTAACTACACTTGTAGCACCGATAGTTAACCCAGCGAACGCACGAGCAGAGTTAGAAGAGACTAGACTGAAAATGTTAGAGGAGGAAAAGAAAGTGTCGGCCTTACAAGAGTCCTTTAATAGGACTTTGCGAGAATATGCTAGGGCAAACAAGCTAGATACGGCCCCGGGCCGAGTAGATGATCTGACATTAAGAGGAAAGAACCTCATGGATGATATCAACAAAGAGCATGAGGCTCAGCCAGGTGATTCGGTTGACCCAGGTTTGCCGAGGTATAGCACCCCGGCAAAGAACCTTAGGGCAGCAAATGCAGCAGCCGTAGAGTTGGAAGGACTAACCGGAGAAGCCCGACAGAAGCAGCAAGAAAGAGTAAATGAGCTGGTACGCATCACGAACCAGAAGAATGAGGAGATGCTTAGGGCTAACCCGACAAAGTCGGGAGCTTCGCGCATGGTTCATTCGGTAGGGGCCACCCCCGCGTTATCTGCGACGGCAACATCCTCACCCGGAAACAATGCACGAAAAGATAAAGTAGTAACTTTCGGAAAGAGAAACAAGCAGATTGTCCCATATGACTCGGTAGTGGCCAGAAAGGTCAATGAAAATAGGGGCAATGGAAGCCGAGGTAATAGCGGTGACAGAAACCCCGGCTGCGGCAAAAGAGAGCATGGGAATCCTGGAAGGGGAACCTAGAGAACAATAATCCGACAGAAGGAAGGAGGTACCTTCCGCAAGATCATCAGCCGATACATGAACCTCGGCAAGACCGAGAAGCAAGACAAGCTCCTCATAACCAAGCAAATGACAGGTATAATGATGGTTATTTGGAAATGGAAAATGCAGAGCATGGTGGGCAAAATCGTTATGGAATGTAGGAAAGGATTATCTATAGAAACTTGCCATCAACAGACGCAAGATTGAAGCTGGACATGATGTATCGGTCCGAGTTATTGGAAGAGCAGGGTCCGCCTGGCCCGGCATGTTTTGGACCTCGGATTATGGGCGAACCACCCATGCCGAACTTCCAGTTAGCGAGAGGCACGAAAACATACAATGGGAGTATGAAACCATAAGATTGGCTAATTGATTATGCCATGGCAGTAAAAATAGCGGGAGGAAATTTGAGATGGGCTGTGAGATACGTGCCCCAGATGTTGGATGGGCCGGCCAGAGTTTGGCTGAATAATTTGCCAACAGGCAGTATCAACTATTGGTTGGATTTTGAGGAAATGTTTGTTAGTAATTTCATCAGTACATATAAGAGGCCAAACAGGCCACAACAACTCGCAATGTGCAAATAGAAACCGAATGAGACTGATAGAGAGTTCTTTACCCGGTGGTGCAACCTCAGAAATTCATGTGAAGGAGTTATAGAATCTCAAGCAATTGCCTGGTTCGCTCAGGGGTGCAGATATGGAAGTGTGTTGTGGCAGAGGCTGCAGAGAGATATGCCCACCACATTGGCGGAGACTATCAGAGTAGCAGATTCATATGCCTTAGGTGATACGACTCAACCAGAGCTTATGTCGGCTGAACATTGTGAGCAGCAGGATCATTACGCCCGAGATGGTGCCGGATCATCCCTGTGCAATGAATACCGAGGTAGAAGAAGGGATGAGAGGCCGGATTACATATATAGTTCAAATCAAGTGGCAGCAGTTGTGCAGGATTAGCCGAGTCTTGGGAGCAATCAGCGTCAGAAGAATGGTCCTCAGTAGTGGACACCAAGGAATGATGGGAAGAAACAGTGGACACCTGAGCAGAAAAAGCAATGGCAAGAAAGGCCGAAGTACACGTTTGATTCCATGTTGGATCAGCCGTGTAAATTTCACACGCCTAACCCGGCCAAGCCAGCCAACTACACCACTCGCCAATGCGCCTGGATGAAAAGCACGATGGGAAACTCAACAGCCTTGCAAGCGCTGCAGCACCAAGTGCATCACCAACAGCAACCACAGATGACAGGGGGAAATGCGCAGCAGCTGATGTTACCTCCACCGCCTCTAAGGTATGAGAACCATAATCAGAGGGATACAATTCACCAAGTAATAAATCAGAACCAAGATGGTAGGGGAAACGTCGGAAATAATGGACGCAATGATTACAGGGAACATCACCAATCATACTGTGTATTCACAACAGAACAACAAGATAGATAGAGCGTACATCATCGACATATGGAAGTAAAGCAGTTATGCCGGCACTTCCAAGATATGTGCCATGGTCGGAGCAGGAGATTACCTGGAGCATAAGAGATCACCTGAAAATCATGCCAAACCCAAGATCGTATGCTTTAGTGCTGGATCCGACATTTGTTGGGCCCAATATTAATGTGAAGTTCTCAAAAGTACTGATAGATAATGGGAGCAACATCAATATTATGTACAAAGACACAATGCATAAACTCGGAATAACTCCGAATATGCTGCAGTCAACTAGGACAACGTTCCATGGGATAGTGCCAGGACTGTCATGCGAACCCATTGAAAAGGTCTGAGTAGATGCATTATTCGGCACAAGAGAGAATTGTAGAACTGAGAATCTGGAGTTTAAGGTGGTGGATCTGGAAAGTTGCTATCATGCGTTACTCGGACGGCCGACATTGGCCAAATTTATGAGCAACTGTCACATTAGTTACTTGACAATGAAGATGCCAGGACCTCAGGGAGTGATAACAATAGCAGGAGATTATAGGAAATCAATGGAGTGTGCTTCAGCCGGATCGAACCTGGCTGAGTCTTTGGTAATCGCAAGGGAGAAAAGGAGAATTCAGGAAGTGGCAGCTCTAGCTCAGTAGGCACAGCTTAACATTCCCGCACTTTCCAACCCACACGGAAGTGTGTCATTCCAGCCGACTAAGGAAACAAAGAAGATCCAGATTGATGATCAATTCCCAGAGCACACCATCACTATTGGTGCCAGCCTGAATGACAAATAGGAAAGCGAGCTCACCAACTTCCTCCGTGAGAATCGGGATATCTTTGCATGGTCCACTCAGGATCTGCAAGGAGTGCCGAGGGAGTTGGCCGAGCACTCTTTGCATGTAAGGCCAGGAGCAAGACCGGTGAAGCAACCTCTCCGCCACTTCGCCAAAGACAATAGAAAAATAATAGGGGATGAGATAGCTCGGCTCCTTGCATCCGGGTTTATCATGGAAGTTCTTCATCCGGATTGGTTGTCGAACCCGGAGAGAAGAAGGATGATCCAAATGTAGATGTTGTTTGGAAAATGTGTATCAACTACATGAACCTTAACAATGAGTGTCCCAACGATCCTTTTCCCTTACCTAGAATAGACCAAGTAATTGACTCAACCGCGGGTTGTGAGCTGTTATCATTTGTAGACGCGTACTCTGGTTTCCACTAGATTCTGTTAAACCCGGGTGATCAAATAAAGACTGCATTTATCACCCCGTATGGGGCTTATTGCTACCGCACCATGCCATTTGGCATGCGTAATGCAGGAGACACGTACCAAAGATGCATGCAAAAGTGTCTGCATGACCAGATTGGAAAAAAATGTGCAAGTATACGTCGATGATGTGGTTATAAAAACCAAAGAGAGCGACACGCTCCTGGAAGATATCCGACAAACATTCGCGAATCTAAGAAGGTTCCGAATGAAGCTTAACCCAGAAAAATGTACCTTCGGTGTGCCAGCGGGAAAACTACTTGGTTTCCTCGTCTCCAGCCGAGGTATAGAGGCAAATCTGACTAAGATTCGTGCGGTGGAAAGAATGGAACTGCCCAGATGCCTAAATGACGTTCAAAAGTTTACAGGATGCCTTGCGTCCCTAAGTCGGTTCGAAGTCGGCTAGGTGAAAAAGCATTCCCTTTGTATCAGTTAACACCTAGACACCTCAGGCCGATAGTGCTTTTCATGATTTAAAAAAGATGCTGGCTACAACGCCTATCTTGGCTTCCCCATTATCAAAAGAGCCTATGCTGCTCTATGTAGCAGCAACAAACAGGGTAGTAAGTGCAGTAGTAGTCGTGGAACGAAACGAAGAAGGTAAGTCGGTGCAAAGATTGGTGTATTACTTGAGTGAGGTATTATCGGCCTCCAAGCATAACTACCCACATTACCAGAAAATGGCTTACGGAGTGTACATGTTGGTAAAGAAGCTCAAACATTATTTTGAAGAACACCCCATAAAGGTGATTTGTGAGGCACCAATAGCCAAGATACTGAGCAACAAAGATGCAAGTGGCCGAATAGCAAAATGGGTAATTGAGTTATCACCTTATGCCCCGCAATTTGATAGGCGAGATGCAATTAAATCTCATGCAGTGGCCGACTTTTTTGTAGACTGGGCCGAGGTGCAGTATGAACCCCTATTGCCAGATCCGAATTATTGGACGATGCACTTTGATGGGTCCAAGTTAAGAAATGGGTTAGGAGCAGGGATAGTGTTAACCTCTCCAAAAAAGGATCAGCGCAAATATGTATTGCAAATACATTTCGCTGCATCAAACAATGTAGCCGAATATGAGGCACTTGTCCATGGCCTAAAAATGGCAAAAGAGATCGGCATACGTCGAATTCTCTGTTACGGAGATTCGGACCTTGTAGTCCAGCAAGTATCAGGAAATTGGGACGCATTGGATGCAAACATGGCTCTATATCGGTTTCATGTACAGAAAATTAGTGGTTATTTTGATGGATGTGAATTCCATCACATACCTCGGGCAGAAAATGATGCTGCAGATACGCTATCAAAGCTCGGATCAACCAGACAGTCAATTCTGCCTAGTATCGCCCTGGAACACCTAAGAAAGCCGTCAATTATACCTTCGCGAGAATCCAAGTCAATTCGCATCTCGTCAGATCAGATAGCCGGGTGCGTCCCAATGGAAATTGACAAAGTACATGAGCCGAACTACTCGGAGATTGATTCGCTTAACCCAAAAATGGATTTGGAAAAGCCGGCAGATGTTATGTCGGCAGAGATAATGGAAATTGACAAAACAATTTTCCCGGAAAAAGTCATGCCGAAATGGGCACAACCCATATTCTCATTCCTCAAAGAAAAGGTCCTGCCGGATAATGAGGTTATGGCTAGGTAGATAGTGAGAAGAGAAAAAGCTTACACGGTCATAAATAATGAGCTTTATAAGAGAAGCGTCACAAATGTGCTGTAACGATGCGTTGACTCGGCAGAGGGACAAGAGATCCTCTTGGATATACACCAAGGAGAGTGTGGGCACCATGCCTCGTCCAGAGCCCTCGTGGCCAAAGAATTCATGCATGGGTTTTACTGGCCAAGTGCGCTAAAGGAAGCAAAGGAATTGGTAATGAAGTGTAATGGCTGCCAGAGATATGCCAGCAAAATACATATGCCTTCATCCGAGTTAAAAACAATACCAATCACTTGGCCATTCTCTGTATGGTGTTTAGATATGGTAGGTCCATTTAAGCCGGCTCGCGGCGGCATGACTCACATTTTGGTCATGGTGGACAAATTCACAAAGTGGATAGAAGTAAAACCAATAAGAAAATGTGACAGTCCCACGGCGGTGAAATCAAAGATATCATTCTGAGATATGGTTACCCACACAGTATCATCACAGATAATGGCACAAACTTCGCTGAAGGAGCTTTTGTTCGATTCTGCCAAGAGAAGCACATAAGACTCGATGTTGCTTCGATGGCTCACTGTCACATCCCAAAATTTTCCAAATTTTGTAATGTGAAAAATAAATAAACAAAATAAATAATTGTTGAAATTTAAGGTGAGAAGAAACTTTTGTTTCAAAATGGAAACTTAAAATCCCATCTTGAACAAACTTTGGTTAATGTTTGAATCCAACTAAATTCAAATCAAGTGGCATGCATTCATCAATGAATGTATCTTGAAACTTAAACACTTGGAAAATAAACCCAAATCCTAAAACCCTTAATGGAATAAAAACATTTCCAAGTTATCTCCAAGATCATGGATTTAATCCATATAAAATTTGTCAACAAATATTTATAAATGATCAAGAATGACAAATGGAATTATTATAAAACCATAGAAAGTGATTTCACTTAATTTGGAGCCATAGATAAAATCTTATGAATTGAGTAAGATAAGGAAATTGAATTTCCAAAGCTAATAAAGCACCTATCTAAAAATCCATACCAAATGGTGAGCAATTAATCCTAAATGGATTTAAAAGGATAAACAAATATCAAATAAGATTTAAAAATTGGAACACCAAGTTTGGATCTATAAATAAAAAGATATGGATTTTATAAGATAAAGATAGAAATATTAAATGAGGAATATTTAAAAGGCCAAATTAAATCTTGACCTAATCCATAAGCAAATGGAATAGCTATAATACAAATCCAAATAAAATAATAGAGAATTTTGAAATAAAATAATATGGCCTTAACCAAATTCTATTCCATTGGATTAAGACAAATTCCCTAATAAGAATGATTAATTAAATCATGGGAAAATAGTATTTGGAATTTACCCAAGTGGAATAAAAGTTATTTAATTAATTTAAATGAGATCAAAGAAATCTTCTAAATAAAAATTATGGAATTAAAACCATATTTGATTTCATTGGAATAAAAACAAATACCCAATTTTAAATGACTAATAGATCAAATTAAAAATATTCCAAGTAATTGAAGGTGAGTTATTTGTCACCCTAATAAATAAATAAAACCTACTGAATAGGTTTGATAAAAATATGGATTTCAAATAAAGTTTTAAAACACATTAAAACCTATTTGAAATAAAGAAAAATGAATATTTATAAAATAAATAAAAGACCCTAAAAAGAATAAAAGATTTATTCTAAATTTGACTTTAGAATGTATTATTAATCAGTATTAAAATCTACACAAAGTTTGGTTGAAGTTTGAATTCAAATGTGTGTTTGAAATGATTAAACAAAAATCAAACAGATAAATAGAAAAAGAAAAGGAAAAACAAATATGTACAAAAAAAATATGAACAAAACCAACCCAGCCCAGCAAGGCCCAACTGGCCCAGCAGCCCACTCCCTCTCTCCCACGAGAAAACGTTTCGCACTCAGAAACCCACCCGCGCAGTCGCTCACTAGCAGGCCCCACCTCCCCCTCTCTCTCTCGCCGACTGCTGAGCCCCACCTGCCAGACCATCGTCTCCACCCACGCGAAGACCACGCCCTCTGGACGTTTCTGCCGCCGATTACTCGCGATCAATCAATCTTAATGCCGTGATTATTCTACATCGTTACCATGCCATATTAAACGCCTGCTCCTCCTCTTTCATTTCCCCCAGACATCGCCTCCCCACTGCCCCTAGGCTGCTCGAATTTGTCCACACATCGCCACTGCCTCCGACGCTCTCCGGCGAAGATTCCGATGAACCCAGGCCACGCCTCGCCCCCTCGACCACACGAGCGTGTTCCACTGACTCCTGTGCATCTTCCGGTGTCACTCTCTTGGCCGCGCGAACACCAAAGCTTCGTCAAGGGCATCACCCGAGCGCCACCGCCGTCTGTCTCTTCTCTGGCGACTCCCCTGGTAATGTTCTGACCACCCCTCTTCCTTCCGATGATACGCCTGTGACCAGTGACCTCTTCCGCAACTAAAGCCGCCGTTTTCGTGTCCTATCCCGCACCGTAGCATTGCCTCCGTCTTCGACAGTAAGCAGCCGCCGTCTGTCTCTTCTCCGACGAGCGATTAACGTCGCCTCCGTGAGCCCCTCCGTCGACAAAGACCACCCCGAGAATCAGCGCTTCACGGCGAGTCTGGTAAGCTCCTTCTCCCTCTCCCATGCACCCTAGCTTCGCCGGAACGCTCCTGCCCGAGCGCGCCGCCGCCGCTCACCGTTGCTAGCGCCGCCAATCCATGACTAGAGGCTCAGAGCCGTTAGATGTAGATCCATTGGCTAGGAAAGAACCACTTATCGAAGAGGTATGAATGTCTCTGTACCGCACGATCCACATTAGATCCTACGGCCTGCATCGCTTGATCCACACGAATCGTTTTCAACCAATCAGAACATTTCACGTGGCCCTGTCTATTGTTATAAAAATAGAATTGATCTATTAGATGTTCAATTTTGTAAAATCTATAACTTTTGATCCACACGTCCAAATTTTGAAAATTTTATATCAATGGAATCAACAAGACAAGTACTTTCCAACCATGCACTTGTTTAGTAAATTGCTTCTGTTAAATTGGTTGTTTTTATAGAAACTTGTGTAGGCATAATTTGAATATAAAATTCATTCTAAAATTATTTTTGTGATAAAACCTTTGGCAAATGGATTGTTTTTAACCTACTGACCATATAAATCAATTTGTGGATTCAAAAACATATTTTGTGAGGAAAATTAATAAATCTTGGAATTAAAGCATTTCTAGTCAGACAAAATGTTGTTTTTATGTTAAAAATACTTTTTGGAGAAAAACCTTTGGGAAATGATTTGGATTAAACTCTTTGACCCCAAACACCAAGTTTATGTTTTAAAAGTATATTTTGATGAACCCTATAGATTATTACTTTGCTAAAAAGCATTTTCAACCACATAAAATATTGATTTTGGTTTAAAAATGGTTTATAGGTAAAATCTTTTGAAAATGGTTTTGCCACTTTTATAAAATGACCAATAGGTGTTTTAGAATGTTTATAACCTATTAGAAACCACTTTTGTAAATAAAACAATCTTTGGCATGCTTGCATGCATTGCTTTGTTTCTATTATTTTATGTGTTGTTTGCTTGAATGTTAGATTGAATTCTTGCTTGCTTGATTGAATTGTAGTGGAATTTGAAGAGTGTGATCATTGCAAGATCAAGGAGTGAACTTATATTCTCTACCAAAAAGGAAAGTGATGCTTCATACTTTTGTCCCATTATTTTCATTATGCACTAGTGATATTTCTAAGTAGGACTTGCATGGAATTTTTGCTAAGTATAAACTATGCCATGGGAAATCCTAGTATATGAAACCTTAGTAGAAATTTCCTAAGTTAAGATTCCTACTACTGTCATGCTTAGCTTAGCTAATAGAAAACAAGGGTGGAATATATTCATACTATGGAATATTTCTAAGTCAAGGACTTGTGTTTTGTTTAATAAAACAACTAAGTGAATGAATCACCTGGGTGGAATGGAAGGAATGGTTTGTGTTGAGTGGTTACACAAGGCCCATTTCTATGGTTTACCTCGTGTATCTCACTTGTGTATGGCCACCCAGGAACAAAGAGATTTGAGATGTCAAATGTTGAGAAGCTTCAAGTGCAGCCACTTGGCATTATGGGCTCCGCCTGGATCATATAGGTTGCAATAACTTAGCCAAATGGACAGTTGGTGGTAGGGATGATAGGTTGGAACGCGTCCATTCTGGTCTAAGGGAAGGCTTCTGAAAGATCTTGTCTTGGTGAAACCAAGTCTTGTGGGGAAAGTGCACCACCTCTGTAGAGTGTAAAATCTAAGTACTTAGCCATGTTCCTGGTAAAGGACAATTTGAGCATCAAGACATGGAAGCTATCAAGAATCTCCTCATCCCAATTTCTAAGTTAAAAATTTGTGGTTGAACAAGGGTTGAAGGATCACAAATTTCTATTGGGAGATGCCTTGGGTGATTTTTGACAAACAAAAACTTAGTGTTTTCAAAAGATAAGGAAAATCTATTTTGAGCAAAGCAAGCCTAAGCTCCACTTATCCAAATGCATATATATGATAGACTCCACTATACTACCATAGTATCACTTGCCAATACAATTCAAATGTATTGACCCTTGTGGATGTAACTTATTATGTTGTAGGTTGTTTGATGTTAGTGAAGTGTGTTGATTAGGATTACAAGTCTACAACCAACATGATTGCCTGTGGCTCTTTGAAGATGAAGGACCCCATGCTATAATTATATTCTGCTGCATTGTAATGAGATAGACAAATGAGCTATGTAATATGTAATAAATTATTTTATTCCTAGTTATAAAGTTGTATTATGACCTTTGTTTATTGATATTACATCTTAACTGTGGATGCTAGCTATTGATCCAGGGACTAGCATTGTAAACACATGGATCTCTACCTTATTAAAGGTTGGGACCTCTACAGATGGTATCAGAGCACTGTGTTGCTTGTAGGATTGTAACCCTAGGATTGGACAAAACCCCTTAGAAAAATAGGAGTTAAATTTGTTCCAAAACTTATTTACAAACAATCTTGTATCCTCTTTCCTCAAGCACTTTGGTTTTGATTCTACATCTCTTCTAATTCAACTTGATGAGCAAAGCCTCCACCATGAGCAAAGGATTCCACCAACTCAAATGACTTCAACATCATCAAGGACTTTAACTTTACTTTTCACCAAGGACTTCAACTTGGATATCACTAAGGACTACAAGTGAGACAACAAATATTACTCAAGACTTGGAGACTAAGGAAATACAACTTAGAAGGAACCATCATCACCTTTGAAGTTTTGTGACCAAGATACAAGAAATTCTCCAAGGATACAAGGATATTGATCAAGAAGAACTAACTAAGAAGGATGAAATGCTCTCAAGTGAACCATATAGTTGGACCACCATATTTAGTTTAAATAAAACCCACCAACTTATGTGGTGTAGCAAAAATATTTTGTTGCTTAAAAATGTGCTTGAAACTTTGTTATTTGATTGGAATGTTTGTTTTTGATTGCTTGCACATTGCTTATGTGAAATTGATGTGTGTGAATAGAATTCTTCCTTAGAAATCTTGCCTATTCTAATCCCAATCCAACCCAAACAGATGACTACTCCAAGAAACTCCAACATCAAGAATGGTGACAACAACAACCAAGAGGTCAACATGAGAGAACTCATAGTAACCCAAACCCAGTTGAACCAAGTGACAACTCAATTTTGGGCCAACAACAATGATTTAGACCCAACCATGCAAAAGTTTTTGGAAACCCAAACCCAATTGTTGCATAGGATGATAAGTCAAATGATCAACATGGGAGACAACCCTTTCCAAGGAGTTTGTGATAACAATGATGTCAAGGATGATATTATGGAAGAAACCCAAGCTTGCAATGTTTGTGGAGACAAGGATCACACTGAAGGGTTTCGCGGCATAGTAAATCAAAATTTTCTACGGAGCGAACAGAGGGAAAGCCAAGATCTAATCTAGGAGATGCAAACAACGAGAGAGATTGGATTAGATCTTCATACCCTTGAAGATTCGCACAGCGGAACGTTCGTCGGAACGTGGGTGATGTAGTCGTACTCGCTTCTCCTCCTCGCGATCCGATCCGATCTAGCACCACAAGTGGCGGTGCCTCCGTGAGATGCACACGTGCAGCACCTCGACGTATCCTCCTTCCTCGGACTAGCAAGTATGGTGGAGAGATAGATTGGATCTACAACACGACGGCGTGGTGTATATGGTGGAGAATTTTTGCAGCAGGGCTTCGCCTACAAACAGTCGGGAGGGAGAGAGGAAGGGCAGCAGGGCAACTAGGGTTTGGAGGCAAGGTGTGGGGGGGAGGGGGCGCACCAGCCCTCTATATATAGAGGGGGGGCGGCCAGCCCTTGCCCCTCCTCCAAGCCATGGGCCGGCGACCAAGGGAGGGAGGAGTGGGGGGCAAGGACTCTCCCCTCTTCTAGAAATCCTATCTCTAGTTTAAACGATTTAAACCCTATAGAATCGGCTGGGCCCTATGGGGCCTTATGCCTCTGGCCCAATGCGGCCAGGACACTCCCTCATAGGCCCATGCCCCCTCCCGGAAGGTGGGGCCACGTTGGTCCCCTTCCGGAAGGTTCTAGAAGCTTCCGGTACAATACCGATTAACCCGGAACAATTCCGAACTCCAAAAACTGCACTGCCTTATATGAATCTTATTCTCCGGACCATTCCGGAACCTCTCGTGATGTACCGGATCCCATCCGAGACTTCGAACAAAAATTCATAAACCAATTATCCAATCTATCCTAGCGTCGAGACACGTTAAGTGTGTGACCCTGCGGGTTCGAGAATATGCAGACATGATCTTCTATCAATAATCAACAGCGGGGTCTGGGCACCCATATTGACTCCCACACATTCATCGATGATCATATCGGATGAACCACGATGTCAGGATTCAAACAATCCCATATATATATTCCCTTCGTCTCGCGATATTTTACTTGCCCGAGATTCGATCGTCGGTACCGTCATACCTAGTTCAATCTCGTTCACAGCAAGTACTTTACTCGTTCCGTAATCCGATATCACTTTGTGATTAACTCCTTAACCACATGCTTGCAAGCGGTGTTGATATCGATTACCGAGTGGGCCCAAAGTATATCTCTCCGACTTGGGAGGGACAAATTCCATCTCGATACATACAACCCAACATATACTTTCCGATCACCTGAGAGACACCTTTATGATCACCCTCTCATAGGATGACGTTTGATGACCTCAAAGCTTTCTTCCGATACCAGGGAGTTGTATTATCTCATGGTCTAAGGAATACAATATTTGACATAGGAAAAGCTTCGCAAAGATGAACACGATGATACGATCTAATTGCTTCGCTTAGTTTGGGTCTGTCCATCATATCATTCTCCAATGATATGATCTCATTATCAATTGACAACTCATGTCTATGGTTAGGAAACCTTAACCATCATTGATCAATGAGCTAGTCCATAGAGGCGTACTAGGGACACGGTGTTGTTCACAAACCACACAAGTATTAAAGTTTCCGCTTAATACAATTCTAGCATGGAATATAAACTTTATCATGAACAAGAATTGTAATAATAACATCTTTATTATTGCCTCTAGTCAATAATCTAGTTTACATCTGGCAACAATCTCACACCCTTGGCACTGAGGTGTTGATCATGTTTTACACGTGGAAGAGGTTTAGTCAATGGATCTGCGACATTCAGATCTGTATGTACTTTGCTAATCTTCAGATCTCCATCTGCAATATAATCTCGGATTATATGAAACTTGCGGTTGATATGCTTGGTCTTTGGATGATATCTTGGTTCCTTAGCGAGTGCTATGGCGCCAGTGTTGTCACACAATATCTCCAGTGGGTCCAATGCACTTGGAACCACACCAAGCTCAGTGATGAAGTTTCTGATCCAAACTCCTTCACTTGACGCTTCTGCAGCAGCCATGTATTCCGCTTCTACTGTAGATCCCGCGATCACGCTTTGCTTGCAGCTTCTCCAGCTCACAGCTCCTCCATTCAAAATATAAACGTATCCTGTCCGAGATTTGGAATCATCCTTGTCGGTGTCAAAACTAGCGTCGACGTAACCTTTTACGACAAGCTGTTCATCACCCCCATAGACTAAGAACATTTCTTTAGTCCTATTTAGGTACTTTAGGATGTTCTTCACGGCTGTCCAGTGTTCCACTCCTGGATCACTTTGATATCTGCTCGTCAAACTAAGAGCATTGGACACATCCGGTCTAGTACACAGCATGGCATACATGATGGAACCTATGGCGGAGGCATAAGGCACTTTGCTCATAGCTTCCCTATCATTTACCGTAGCTGGACACTGAGCCTTGCTCAATATCTTACCTGACAACATAGGCACTGAACCTTTCTTTGCCTTATCCATTCTGAACCTTTTCAGAACTTTGTCTAGGTATGTACTCTGGCTTAAAGCTATCAGGCGGCTTTGTCTATCTCTATAGATTTTGATGCCCAATATATAATCAGCTTCACCTAGGTCTTTCATTGAAAAACACTTGCTCAAATAACTCTTCACATCGTTAAGCATGTTGATGTCATTTCCGATAATCAATATGTCATCCACATATAGTACCAGAAACGTCACCGAGCTCCCACTCACTTTCTTGTAGATACAAGCTTCGTAGCAATTTGGAACAAATCCAAAGCTCTTGATCACTTGATCAAAACGAAGGTTCCAACTCCGAGATGCTTGCTTCAGTCCATAAATGGAACGCTGAAGTTTGCATACTTTATCAGCATCCTTAGGATCGACAAAACCTTTGGGTTGCATCATATACAACTCTTCATCAATGTTGCCATTGAGGAAAGCAGTCTTGACATCCATCTGCCATATTTCATAATCATGAAACGCAGCAATTGATAATAAAATCCGAATGGACTTAAACATCGCTACGGGAGAGAAAGTCTCATCGTAGTCAACACCTTGAACTTGTCGAAAACCTTTCGCGACAAGCCGTGCTTTATAGACGGTAACATTACCATTCGCGTCCGTTTTCTTCTTGAAGATCCATTTGCACTCAACGGCCTTTCGGTCGCTAGGAGGGTCCACCAAAGTCCATACTTAGTTTTCGCTCATGGATCCCAATTCGGATTTCATGGCTTCTAGCCATTTCTCAGAGTCTAGGCTCATCATCGCTTCCTCATAGTTCGTAGGTTCACTGTCTTCTACTAGCAAGACAGTCAAGACAGGGTTGCCGTACCACTCAGGAGGGGCACGCGACCTTGTAGAACTGCGACGTTCAGTAGCAGCATCGTCCGAAGCTTCATGATCCTTGTCATTAGCTTCCTCTATTGTTGGTGCAGGCGGCATTGGAACAATTTCAGGTGCTGCGCTACTCTCCAATTCAAGAGAAGGTTCAATAACCTCGTCTAGCTCTACTTTCCTCCCACTCACTTCTTTTGAGAGAAACTCCTTCTCAAGAAAGGAACCGTTCTTTGCAACAAACACTTTGCCTTCGGTTCTGTGATAGAAGGTATACCCAATAGTTTCCTTAGGGTATCCTATGAAGACGCATTTCTCCGCTTTGGGTTCGAGCTTGTCCGGCATCAACTTCTTGACGTAAGCTTCGCATCCCCAAACTTTAAGAAACGACAACTTAGGTTTAGCACCAAACCACAGTTCATACGGTGTCGTCTCAACAGATTTAGATGGAGCCCTATTTAAAGTGAATGCAGCGGTTTCTAATGCATAACCCCAAAATGATAACGGCAAATCAGTAAGAGACATCATTGATCGGACCATATCTAATAGGGTTCGATTCCGGCGTTCAGACACACCATTGCGCTGTGGTGTTCCGGGTGGCGTGAGTTGCGAAACGATTCCGCTTGCTTTAAGATGCATGAGAAAATCATAACTCAAATATTCACCTCCATGATCGGATCGTAGAAACTTAATCTTTCTGTTACGATGGTTCTCCACTTCATTCTGAAATTCTTTGAACTTTTCAAACATTTCAGATTTATGTTTCATTAAATAGATATACCCATATCTACTTAAGTCATCGGTAAAAGTGAGGAAATAGCGATATCCACCGCGCCTCGAAATACTCATCGGTCCGCATACATCGGTATGTATGATTTCCAACAAGTCCGTTGCTCGCTCCATCATACCGGAGAACGGTGTTTTGATCATTTTGCCCATGAGGCATGGTTCGCATGTGTCAAATGATTCAAAATCAAGAGACTCCAAAAGTCCATCAGAATGGAGTTTCTTCATGCGCTTTACACCGATATGACCTAGACGACAGTGCCACAAATAAGTAGTATTATCACTATCTACTTTGCATCTCTTAGCCTCAATGTTATGGATGTGTGTTTCATCCCTTTCGAGATTTAGAAGAAATAAACCATTCACAAGAGGTGCATGACCATAAAAGATGTTACTCATATAAATAGAACAACCATTATTCTCTGATTTAAATGAATAACCGTCTTGCAATAAACACGATCCAGAAATAATGTTCATGCTCAACGCAGGCACATAATAACACTTATTAAGGTTTAAAACTAATCCTGAAGGTAAAACTAAGGAGAGCGTGCCGACGGCCATCACATCAACTCTTGATCCGTTGCCAACGCGCATCGTCACCTCATCCCTCGCAAGCCGCCGTCTATTCCGTAGCTCCTGTTTCGAGTTACAAATATTAGCAACTGAACCGGTATCAAATACCCAGGCACTACAACGAGGGCTAGTAAGGAAAACATCAATAACATGTATATCAAATATACCTTTGATGGTGCCAGCCTTCTTGTCCGCTAAGTACTTCGGACAGTTACGCTTCCAGTGACCCTTGTCCTTGCAATAGAAGCACTCAGTGTCCGGCTTGGGACCAGACCTGAGCTTCTTCTCAGCAGGGGCATTGCGCTTGCCGCCGCCCTTCTTGAAGGGCTTCTTTGCTCCCTTACCTTTCTTAAAGGAGGGCTTGTTGACCATCAACACATGATTATCCTTCTTGATGTCCACTTCCGCAGCCTTCAGCTTTGCGAAGAGCTCGGTGATCGTATCAGTGGAACCAATCTGATTATGAGTCACTACAAAACTTTTGTAGCTGGGAGGGAGTGATTGCAGAACCCTGTCAATCTTGAGCTCCTCTGGAATCGTGCATTCCAGTTGCTCAAGTCGTTGAGTGTAGCCCGACATCTTTATGGCGTGCTCACTAACGGAACTCCCTTCCTCCATCTTGCAGTTAAAGAACTTCTCAGAGATCTCATATTTCTCAGAACGGGCTTGAGTCTGAAACATGGTTTTCAGCTCCTCGAGAATCTCAAAGGGCCCAGGATAGGTTTCAAAACGAATTTGAAGTTCCGGTTCCATAGCAAACAACATGGTGCTCTTAATCACGCCATAATCATCTTTGCGCGGCTGATAGACAGCTTTCTCATCAGCCGGCGCAGTTGCAGCAGGGGGTCACCTAACGCTTTCCCAAGGACATAGTCCTTTTGTCCGCCAGACAGAATGATTCTTAGATTGCGGAACCAATTGGTGAAGTTAGACCCATTGTTTCTAAGCTTTTCCTTCTCAGCAAAAACGTTGAAGTTGAAGTTGGACTTGGCCATGTGATCTATAGTATTTGCAAGTACAATTTAGACTATGTTCATGATAAATAGTTCAACTTAATCAAATTACTAGATGAACTCCCACTAAATTCAACATCCCTCAAGTTGTTTAGTGAACATGATCCAAATTCACCACACCTAATCCGATCATCACGAGAAGAGATGTGGTTTCAATGGTGGACAACGAAGTGTCGATCATATCATTCATATGACTCATGCTTAACCTTTCGGTTCTTGTGTTCCGAGGCCATGTCTGTACATGATAGGCTCGTCAAGTTAGACCCAAGTATTTCCGCGTGTGCAAAACTGGATTGCACCCGTTGTATGTGATCGTAGAGTCTATAGCACCCGATCATCACGTGATGCTTGGAAACGACGAACTTTCGCAACGGTGCATACTTGGGGAGAACACAATTTTTATCTTGATCTTTAAGCGAGGAATCATCTTATAATGCTACCGTCACGATCTAAGCAAAATAAGATACATAAAAGGGATAAACATCACATGCATATAACTTTATGTGACATGGTATAGCCAATCTTCGCGCAATGATCTCCATCTTATGCGTTCCGGCATGATCTCCATCACTCCACCATGATTGCCTCCACCACGAATAGCAACTACAACTATTGCTAACTACTTAGCGATAAAGTAAAGCTATTCCATGGCGTATAAGAAGTTGACTCGCAGGTCATACACAATTATAAAGACAACCATATGGCTCCCGCCGGTTGTGTACTCATCGACATGCAAGTCGTGAAACATTACAAAACATGATCATCGCATACAATATACACATCACATCTTGGGCCATACCATATCACAGAAAACACTCCCTGCAAAAACAAGTTAGACGCCTCTACTTTGTTGTTGCATGTTTTACGTGGCTTATGGGAGTAGATGCTAAGAACGATTCTTACCTACGGAAAGCCACAACGGTGATATTATGGTTGCCAAACTCCGGTGTTAATCCCATGACAACTATAGTGAGAGAAACTGACATCCACCAGCCGCATGTGTGGAACAAGCCACACGTCAAGTGCGGAGCCGGTCTCGCGAACGACGTCGCGTAAGGTTGGCCTGGACCGCTTCAATCTCACTATCCCGCGTCATAAGAAGAACACAAACAAGAGGCTTGCAACAGAAAACATCAACGCCCGCAACAACCATGTTGCGTTCTACTCGTGAAACACATCTACGCATAGATCTAGCTCTGATACCACTGAAGGGTTTCGCGGCATAGTAAATCAAAATTTTCTACGGAGCGAACAGAGGGAAAGCCAAGATCTAATCTAGGAGATGCAAACAACGAGAGAGATTGGATTAGATCTTCATACCCTTGAAGATTCGCACAGCGGAACGTTCGTCGGAACGTGGGTGATGTAGTCGTACTCGCTTCTCCTCCTCGCGATCCGATCCGATCTAGCACCACAAGTGGCGGTGCCTCCGTGAGATGCACACGTGCAGCACCTCGACGTCTCCTCCTTCCTCGGACCAGCAAGTATGGTGGAGAGATAGATTGGATCTACAACACGACGGCGTGGTGTATATGGTGGAGAATTTCTGCAGCAGGGCTTCGCCTACAAACAGTCGGGAGGGAGAGAGGAAGGGCAGCAGGGCAACTAGGGTTTGGAGGCAAGGTGTGTGGGGGGAGGGGGCGCACCAGCCCTCTATATATAGAGGGGGGGGGGGCGGCCAGCCCTTGCCCCTCCTCCAAGCCTTGGGCCGGCGGCCAAGGGAGGGAGGAGTGGGGGGCAAGGACTCTCCCCTCTTCTAGAAATCCTATCTCTAGTTTAAACGATTTAAACCCTATAGAATCGGCTGGGCCCTATGGGGCCTTGTGCCCCTGGCCCAATGCGGCCAGGACACTCCCTCATAGGCCCATGCCCCCTCCCGGAAGGTGGGGCCACGTTGGTCCCCTTCCGGAAGGTTCTAGAAGCTTCCGGTACAATACCGATTAACCCGGAACAATTCCGAACTCCAAAAACTGCACTGCCTTATATGAATCTTATTCTCTGGACCATTCCGGAACCTCTCGTGATGTCCCGGATCCCATCCGAGACTCCGAACAAAAATTCATAAACCAATTATCCAATCTATCCTAGCGTCGAGACACGTTAAGTGTGTGACCCTGCGGGTTCGAGAATATGCAGACATGATCTTCTATCAATAATCAACAGCGGGGTCTGGGCACCCATATTGACTCCCACACATTCATCGATGATCATATCGGATGAACCACGATGTCAGGATTCAAACAATCCCATATATATATTCCCTTCGTCTCGCGATATTTTACTTGCCCGAGATTCGATCGTCGGTACCGTCATACCTAGTTCAATCTCGTTCACAGCAAGTACTTTACTCGTTCCGTAATCCGATATAACTTTGTGATTAACTCCTTAACCACATGCTTGCAAGCGGTGTTGATATCGATTACCGAGTGGGCCCGAAGTATATCTCTCTGACTTGGGAGGGACAAATTCCATCTCGATACATACAACCCAACATATACTTTCCGATCACCTGAGAGACACCTTTATGATCACCCTCTCATAGGATGACGTTTGATGACCTCAAAGCTTTCTTCCGATACCAGGGAGTTGTATTATCTCATGGTCTAAGGAATACAATATTTGACATAGGAAAAGCTTCGCAAAGATGAACACGATGATACGATCTAATTGCTTCGCTTAGTTTGGGTCTGTCCATCATATCATTCTCCAATGATATGATCTCATTATCAATTGACAACTCATGTCTATGGTTAGGAAACCTTAACCATCATTGATCAATGAGCTAGTCCATAGAGGCGTACTAGGGACACGGTGTTGTTCACAAACCACACAAGTATTAAAGTTTCCGCTTAATACAATTCTAGCATGGAATATAAACTTTATCATGAACAAGAATTATAATAATAACATCTTTATTATTGCCTCTAGGGCAAGAAGGATATTACTCAAGAGCAATGTTACACTTGCAAAGAGATGGGACACTATGCCAATGAATGCCCAGAAAAGAAGAGGAACCAAGGAAACAAACAAGAGGCAATGATACCAAAAGAAAAGAAGGATATTAGCCAAGTGATGTGTTTCAAATGCAAAGAACTAGGCCATTATGCAAACAAGTGCCCAGAGAAGATACATCAAGATCCCAAGTAAACCAAGATGTAATCTAGTTGAAAATTTTTAAGGGTGGTAGTACCCTAGTTGTTTTGAACCAACTTGTAACCCCTATCTTTCCCAAACCTCGGGACGAGATTTATTTTAAGGGTGGTAGCCTGTCACATCCCAAAATTTTCCAAATTTTGTAATGTGAAAAATAAATAAACAAAATAAATAATTGTTGAAATTTAAGGTGAGAAGAAACTTTTGTTTCAAAATGGAAACTTAAATCCCATCTTGAACAAACTTTGGTTAATGTTTGAATCCAACTAAATTCAAATCAAGTGGCATGCATTCATCAATGAATGTTTCTTGAAACTTAAACACTTGGAAAATAAACCCAAATCCGAAAACCCTTAATGGAATAAAAACATTTCCAAGTTATCTCCAAGATCATGGATTTAATCCATATAAAATTTGTCAACAAATATTTATAAATGATCAAGAATTACAAATGGAATTATTATAAAACCATAGAAAGTGATTTCACTTAATTTGGAGCCATAGATAAAATCTTATGAATTGAGTAAGATAAGGAAATTGAATTTCCAAAGCTAATAAAGCACCTATATAAAAATCCATACCAAATGGTGAGAAATTAATCCTAAAGGGATTTAAAATGATAAAAAAATATCAAATAAGATTTACAAATTGGAATCACCAAGTTTGGATCTATAAATAAAAAGATATGGATTTTATAAGATAAAGATAGAAATATTAAATGAGGAATATTTAAAAGGCCAAATTAAATCTTGACCTAATCCATAAGCAAATGGAATAGCTATAATCCATATCCAAATAAAAGAATAGAGAATTTTTATATAAAATAATATGGCCTTAACCAAATTCTATTCCATTGGATTAAGACAAATTCCCTAATAAGAATGATTAATTAAAATCATGGGAAAATAGTATTTGGAATTCACCCAAGTGGAATAAAAGTTATTTAATTAACTTAAATGAGATCAAAGAAATCTTCTAAATAAAAATTATGGAATTAAAACCATATTTGATTTCATTGGAATAAAAACAAATACCCAATTTTAAATGACTAATAGATCAAATTAAAAATATTCCAAGTAATTGAAGGTGAGTTATTTGACACCCTAATAAATAAATAAAACCTACTGAATAGGTTTGATAAAAATATGGATTTCAAATAAAGTTTTAAAACACATTAAAACCTAATTGAAATAAAGACAAATGACTATTTATAAAATAAATAAAAGACCCTAAAAAGAATAAAAGAATTATTCTAAATTTGACTTTAGAATGTATTATTAATCAGTATTAAAATCTACACAAAGTTTGGTTGAAGTTTGAATTCAAATGTGTGTTTGAAATGATTAAACAAAAATCAAACAGATAAATAGAAAAAGAAAAGGAAAAACAAATATGTACAAAAAAATATGAACAAAACCAACCCAGCCCAGCAAGGCCCAACTGGCCCAGCAGCCCACTCCCTCTCTCCCACGAGAAAAACGTTTCGCACTCAGAAACCCACCCGCGCAGTCGCTGACTAGCAGGCCCCACCCCCCCTCTCTCTCTCTCGCTGACTGCTGAGCCCCACCTGCCAGACCATCATCTCCACCCACGCGAAGACCACGCCCTCTAGCCGTTTCTGCCGCCGATTAATCGCGATCAATCCACCTTAATGCTGTGATTATTCCTCGCCGTGACCACGCCGTATTAAACTCCTGCTCCTCCTCTTTCATTTCCCCCAGACATCGCCTCCCCACTGCCCCTAGGCTGCTCGAATTTGTCCACACACCGCCACTGCCTCCGACGCTCTCCGGCGAAGATTCTGATGAACCTAGGCCGCGCCTCGCCCCCTCGACCACACGAGTGTGTTCCACTGACTCCTCTGCATCTTCCCGTGTCGCTCTCTTGGCCGCGCGAACACCAAAGCTTCGGCAAGGGCATCACCCGAGCGCCACCGCTGTCTTTCTCTTCTTCGGCGACTCCCCTGGTAACGTTCTGACCGTCCCTCTTCCTTCCGATGATATGCCTGTGACCAGTGACCTCTTCCGCAACTAACGCCGATGTTTTCGTGTCCTAGCCCGCACCGTAGTGTCCCCTCCGTCTTCGACAGTAAGCAGCCGCCGTCTGTCTCTTCTCCGACGAGCGATTAACGTCGCCTCCGTGAGCCCCTCCGTCGACAAAGACCACCCCGAGAATCAGCGCTTCACGGCGAGTCTGGTAAGCTCCTTCTCCCTCTCCCATGCACCCTAGCTTCGCCGGAACGCTCCTGCCCGAGCGCGCCGCCGCCGCTCACCGTTGCTAGCGCCGCCAATCCATGACTAGAGGCTCAGAGCCGTTAGATGCAGATCCATTGGCTAGGAAAGAACCACTTATCGAAGAGGTATGAATGTCTCTGTACCGCACGATCCACATTAGATCCTACGGCCTGCATCGCTTGATCCACACGAATCGTTTTCAACCAATCAGAACATTTCACGTGGCCCTGTCTATTGTTATAAAAATAGAATTGATCTATTAGATGTTCAATTTTGTAAAATCTATAACTTTTGATCCACACGTCCAAATTTTGAAAATTTTATATCAATGGAATCAACAAGACAAGTACTTTCCAACCATGCACTTGTTTAGTAAATTGCTTCTGTTAAATTGGTTGTTTTTATAGAAACTTGTGTAGGCATAATTTGAATATAAAATTCATTCTAAAATTATTTTTGTGATAAAACCTTTGGCAAATGGATTGTTTTTAACCTACTGACCATATAAATCAATTTGTGGATTCAAAAACATATTTTGTGAGGAAAATTAATAAATCTTGGAATTAAAGCATTTCTAGTCAGACAAAATGTTGTTTTTATGTTAAAAATACTTTTTGGAGAAAAACCTTTGGGAAATGATTTGGATTAAACTCTTTGACCCCAAACACCAAGTTTATGTTTTAAAAGTATATTTTGATGAACCCTATAGATTATTACTTTGCTAAAAAGCATTTTCAACCACATAAAATATTGATTTTGGTTTAAAAATGGTTTATAGGTAAAATCTTTTGAAAATGGTTTTGCCACTTTTATAAAATGACCAATAGGTGTTTTAGAATGTTTATAACCTATTAGAAACCACTTTTGTAAATAAAACAATCTTTGGCATGCTTGCATGCATTGCTTTGTTTCTATTATTTTATGTGTTGTTTGCTTGAATGTTAGATTGAATTCTTGCTTTCTTGATTGAATTGTAGTGGAATTTGAAGAGTGTGATCATTGCAAGATCAAGGAGTGAACTTATATTCTCTACCAAAAAGGAAAGTGATGCTTCATACTTTTGTCCCATTATTTTCATTATGCACTAGTGATATTTCTAAGTAGGACTTGCATGGAAGTTTTGCTAAGTATAAACTATGCCATGGGAAATCCTAGTTGATGAAACCTTAGTAGAAATTTCCTAAGTTAAGATTCCTACTACTATCATGCTTAGCTAATAGAAAACAAGGGTGGAATATATTCATACTATGGAATATTTCTAAGTCAAGGACTTGTGTTTTGTTTAATAAAACAACTAAGTGAATGAATCACCTGGGTGGAATGGAAGGAATGGTTTATGTTGAGTGGTTACACAAGGCCCATTTCTATGGTTTACCTCGTGTATCTCACTTGTGGATGGCCACCCAGGAACAAAGATATTTGAGATGTCAAATGTTGAGAAGCTTCAAGTGCAGCCACTTGGCATTATGGGCTCTGCCTGGATCATATAGGTTGCAATAACTTAGCCAAATGGACAGTTGGTGGTAGGGGATGATAGGTTGGAACGCGTCCATTCTGGTCTAAGGGAAGGCTTCTGAAAGATCTTGTCTTGGTGAAACCAAGTCTTGTGGGGAAAGTGCACCACCTCTGCAGAGTGTAAAATTTAAGTACTTAGCCATGTCCCTGGTAAAGGACAATTTGAGCATCAAGACATGGAAGCTATCAAGAATATACTCATCCCAATTTCTAAGTTAAAAGATTGTGGTTGAACAAGGGTTGAAGGATCACCAATTTCTATTGGGAGATGCCTTGGGTGATTTTTGACAAACAAAAACTTAGTGTTTTCAAAAGATAAGGAAAATCTATTTTGAGCAAAGCAAGCCTAAGATCCACTTAGCCAAATGCATATAGATGATAGACTCCACCATACTACCATAGTATCACTTGCCAATACAATTCAAATGTATTGACCCTTGTGGCTGTAACTTATTATGTTGTAGGTTGTTTGATGTTAGTGAAGTGTGTTGATTAGGATTACAAGTCTACAACCAACATGATTGCATGTGGCACTTTGAAGATGAAGGACCCCATGCTATAGTTATATTCTGCTGCATTGTAATGATATAGCCAAATGAGCTATGTAAGATGTAATAAATTATTTTATTCCTGGTTATAAAGTTGTATTATGACCTTTGTTTCTTGATATTACATCTTAACTGCGGTGGCTGCCATGATCGCAGCCTGCGGCGTTTTCGGGATAATGTTGCCGTCGGCATCCATCTCCATGAAGGATGCGTGGAGGGTTCGGGTCACCTCACGACGCTCCTTGGGGTCCATATTCTCCGTCCGGGAGCGATGCTTGTTGACGTGGTTGCCGTTCGAGCTGGAGCCGATGCCCATGGCAGAGAGCGCAGCTCGTCGCGCGCTGGACTCCGAGGCTGCTTGCTTGTGTTTGTCAAGCACCTCTTGCATCTTGACCTGCTTCTTGTGATCCTCGATGAGGAGTAAGTGGTACGCCATCAGCAGGTCCCGTGAGGCATCTGCAGGCAGGATCGTGTTACCCGCCACGGCGGCGCGTTCCTGGGCCCATCCTTCTTTGCTAAGGCGGATGACCTGTCCGGGGTCGCCCCTTCGGGTGGGGGGGGGGGACTGGCTTCTTCTGTTCTCAGCGTTTCTGTTCTGCGGGTTAGGTGGCGGGTTTGGCGGCGGGTTGGGCGCTCGCTGGTCCACGTCACTCTGGATGACTACGATGCATTGGTAGCGCTCGTAGATTGGTCCGCTGCTGCCACAGCTTTCGGATCCGGAACTGTAGATCCCTTCGTCCGATGGCGGATCGCACAAACCGGAGTTGCAGCTGCTGCTGTCGTAGGATTCATCTGTTGATGACGATGTGCGTAGCACAGGGTGTGGGGCCCACGAGGCGGGCCTGATCGACGGCAGGGGCACCCGCCATGGGAGGCGGAGAGTGCCGGTTTGCCCCACCTGGAAGCAGAAGTTCTCGAATAGGATCTCGAGTCTGTCGCCTACGGGTTCGAAGTCCTTCATGGTGGCCGGTGAGTGGGCGGTGAAGTCGAAAGCGCCGAAGAGGAGGTGACTCTCCGTCGCCGCAGAGTTGTAGATCATTCGGGTTGGGACCGTCACGATCGCACAATCAGTGTCCCCAGTTCCCACAGACGGCGCCAATTGACGAGGTTTAATCTCGTCAATGCCCATTGTTATGGACTTGGGTTTTGGAGAAGATGGGGATGCTGGAGATCGCAGAATGGTTAGCAAACAATCAACACGGGACACGAGGTTTACCCAGGTTCAGGCCCCCGGAGGGAAAATCCTACTCCTGCTTGTCTGCTCTTGATTACGGCGGAACCGGTGATTATAGGGGTGCGCAGATGCAATCTGGCGTGGAGGTGTGTATGCGAAAGTATGAGTCGAGAGATCTAGGTCGTGCCCTACTAGCCTTTATATAGACTTAGGCAGGTCCCAGGCACAAACCTAGTCGGTTACAGGTTTTAGGGTTTACCCCTTTGAATTTCCTATCCACTCTAGTCTTGCTCTCCAAGGATCCGAAGGCGTCATGGGCCTTGGCCACCCGAAAGTCTTCATGGGCTGGCATATATTTGCCGTGGGCCTTCCTTGGGCTGGACCAGGTATGCTAAGATCATGTACCCACGGGGTATAGCCATGTCAGGACCTCTACACTCACCCGACATCAAATGGGCAAGTAGAAAGATCAAATGGACTAGTACTGTATGGAATAAAACCTCGGCTGATAGAACCGCTGTAGAGGTCGGCAGGATGCTGGATCGAGGAACTCCCAGCGATGCTGTGGATCCTGAGGACTACCCCGAATAGATCAACGGGATATACCCCGTTCTTTCTCGTATATGGGGCAGAAGTTGTACTTCCGACCGACATAATGCATGACTCGCCAGGAGTCGGCCAATACACGAGTGCCGAAGTAAATGAAATATCTCGGCAAGATGATGTGGATCTTCTAGAAGAAGCAAGAGAATTGGCACTATCAAGATCAGCTATTTATCAACAAGACCTCAGGCGATATCATAGCAAGAAAGTGAGTCCAAGAGTTTTCAAGGAAGGAGATCTAGTTCTTCGGCTGGTGCAACGCACGGCCGGCATGCATAAACTCTCACCTCCATGGGAAGGCCCATTCATCGTAAGCAAAGCATTACACAACGATGCATACTACCTAATTGATGCTCAAGCGCCAGAAAAGAACAAGGCGGATAAATCCGGAGACGAGTCAAAAAGACTGTGGAATGTGGCTTTACTTCGTCCGTTTTACACTTAGAGGAAGTGTATTGTATCCAGCAATATTATGTATCAAATTGATGTATCAAACATGAATTAATGAAACTTCGGTAGCTCGAGCAGTAACTCGGGGACTACCCTGTGTTGTTTGTCATTTTTGATTATGTATGAAACTTCGGTAGCTCGAGCAGTAACTCGGGGACTACCCCGTACTGTTTATCATTTTTATTATGTATGAAACCTCGGTGGCCCAAGAAGTGACTCGAGGACTGCCCGTATTGTCTATCATCAATCATATGTGTAATATGAATGATCACTTTGGCAACCCGAGCAATAACTCGGGACTGCCCCATGAATTTGTACTATTATAATCATACAAGTGATAACCTCGGCAATTCGAAATATAATGAGGAAAGTACCCCATTTATATTATCTTACCATTAAATAACCCGGAGGGGTAGTAAGTCTATCAGACTAAATGATATATGGACATAGTAGTCATAGTCCTTGATACAAAATTGTAAAACCAAAGTGTTGCAAATAAGAATAGATGAAAGACACAAAATAGATGCCGAACAAAAATCAAACACGTGGAAATGTGATTCGAACTTATGAAATTAAAATTTTGCAAACAAGGATACAGACCACACAAACTCAGCTGGAAGAATAACAACATTGCTACATCATATGATGCCAAAGTTAAACGAATCACATAGTACCAAAAGAGGAAGATTGTTTTACGACAGCATACACCCGGCGTACCGGGGACTTGAACAAATAGGAGTTTTTAAGCTCAAGCATCAGCAGTTGCCGAACCACCCACAGGAAGAACAGTAACAGCCGCAGAAGTTTATAATACTGGTATCTCAGATGCGATAGAAGGAGCCTCGGTTTCGGTAGGAGGAAAAACTTTAGGAGTTGCCCGGGCCTCTGTAGAAGTTACCTCGGCGTCGACCGAGGCAACCAAATTATCTTCGGCGGGGATTGTTCGCTGTGAGACTCCACCTTGGGCTTGGGAGGCTTCGATCCCCTTGGAGGAATATCGAGCCTCGACGTTCCCGTTCGAACTACCACTAGACTCGTCCGAGTCCCTAGAATTGTCATCCAAACCACCTTCATCACCGAAATCTCCATCGGATTCATCTTCATCCACAACCTCAACATCATCTTCAACATCATCAGGGAGAAAGCTCGGCCCTTCGTTCCATTGATGAACATTGGCATACTCAATGAGCTGATATGCATGGGATTGGTGGCGGGCAAAATACTCCGGATTTTTGACCCAAGGAGAGCCACTGCGCAAATTCATCAAGGTATCTAGGGAGATATCCTTGTACCATGACAAAATAGCAGTAAGCGCCATATCAGCTCCGGCTCGTCCGGCAGATTCTCGCCAAAGATTCAATCGAGTCTAAGACTCCATCAGCCTCGCCACGAGAACTTCTACTTTCTTAATCTTTGGCTCATTCGGCCAGAGTACATGGTAGGACCGAATAGCTGCTTGCACCAGATCTTTTCCCATAACCTTCATTGGCTCAATAGCAGCAGCAACGGCAACCAAGAAATCTTCAATGGAATATTTCTGATTCGGGATAACGAGAACACCTCGGCGGCCGCAAGCAGCGAACACAGCCTTAGAACTCACAGATTTGGCTTCTAGAAAATGATCTTTAAGCAAAAACATCACTTAGGTCAAGAGAAGCTACAAGCAAATAATGACTCGGCTAGAAACAGAAAACTTATGGTGGATGTATTGCAGCTTCTTCTGGAGATCCAGGGCCCAGTTAGCCCTGTTCTTTTCAAAACGAATCATTTCTTCGGTCATCGCCTGGTTCTTTAGCTCGGCGACATCAAGAAGTTCCTTGTCCTTCTGAAGCTAAAGATTTAGTCGGTTCTTCTCCTCAGAGAACTCTTGATCAACCTTTTCTAACTCGGATTTCTGAGAAAGTTTGAGGGATTCAACCTCGGCACGGAGCCGGGTTATCTCATCATCCTTTTCCTTAAGTTGCCGCGAGTGAGTCCCCGCTTGCTCTAAAAAATGCAGCATCATATCAGGCATAGGTATGCATTCCTGATGTGACGCTGCAAATATTTGCAACTCGGCCGAGCCGAAGAGGGGATACCATGAGACACTCGAGATTCATTTTGAACAAAAATAGATAAATAAAAGGATAAAGGGGTAACTAACCTTCAAGGGTGGCAACCTTCTTCGTAAGCCGGGTATTTAGATTGTTAATATTAGCTGCACAACAATACACCAGAAATTAGTCCAAAAATTGGGTCTTCTACAAAGATAGAGGGCATTAAAAGCCGAATAATTTACCAGTCTTCTTCACAACAGGAACCATTTTCTCGAATTTATCTTGAAGCTTTTTATGCGAGAAGAGTAACCCATGAAATTCGGCCGTACACCGATTATGAGCAACCTGAAATAACACCAAGTTATACAAATAAAACCACAAAAAGATCTGAATGAAGAAGAAACTTGCCTCGGATCTAGGTGGCTGGATATTCAAAACTAAAGCAGATCCGAATCAAGAAGAAACTTGAATCAGATCTAGGTGGCTGGATATTCAAAAATAGAGGAGATCTGAATCAAGTAAAACTTGACTCGGATCTAGGTGGCTAGATGCATTTTAATTCAAAACATGCACATCAAATATTGCACAAGCAAATAGTTGTATTTTAAACTAGGAAAGCTTTCAAACGAATAACAAGTCATTCAGTTGCAAGCGCGGGGACTAGTGGGCATATAGTATCTCCTAAGTAAAAGATGAAGTTTAAATTGAAGCGCATACCTCGTTCATCTTGTCGCTTTCTAGAACAACCTTGGCAACCATGTGTAAACGGCTGCTGATGTCGGATAGCTGGAAGTACTGATTAATCGGATTACCTTCAAGTTGATCAGCAGCGTTCCAATTGTTGGCATACTCTACCAATGATCCAAGGCTATTCCCGCTCTCTGTGCGTGTCAACACCTTGCCTCTGGCCTCTCGCGCCTGTTGCGTAACTGCCTCAGCCGCCAGACTCTTGTGAAGCATGAGTCGCGTGTCAGCGGCAAGGGCAACACCAGGCTTAGCCGTAGAGGCTCCCTTGTGAAGCATATCGGCAACGCTGGGCTGAGAGGAACCTGCTTTACCTTTTTGAAGTGGCAAGGGCTTGGCAGCAACACTTTTCTTGCTCTTGGCGTGAACTTCAGTAGGGGCAATAACTTTGATGCTGGGATCAACATCATTTGCAGCAGAAGGGGTGATAGTCTCGAAAGGAGCCGAGGTAGCGGCAACCTCGGCGGATGTCTGAGCAGAAGCTAGAACTGCGATAGACGAAGGATTGGTGGGAGTGACTTCGGGAATATTGGGAGAAGCAGCCGAATCAGTCGAGCAATCCGGCATCAGGACATCATCGGAAGCAACAGGAGGGGCTATGGGCTCATCTCGTCAATGAGAGCCATTAGTCCCCAGGAGGAGAGTCATCAAGAGGAGGACTAGGAACCCGGACATCTTTCGGAGGCGATGGTGAAATAGGCCGAGTAACATGAGATGTCATACTTGGACCGCTAGGTTTAGCAGAAAGAGGAGCACTGCAAAGACGATTGAAAATTGATTCAGAAATGGAAAGAGAGAAACAAGAAATACAAGTGGAAATGTAAAAGGGAACTTACCCAGAGACTCCAGGCATAACTTTGCGCTTCGGAATATGCTAGGATGATTTCTTGGTTCGTTTCTTAGGAGCAGCACCCGAAGGATCCTTCGGAGCAGCGTGCTTCTTAGAAGAAACAGGGGCTTCCGAAGCGAGAGGTTCGACCTCGTGCACCTGGCCAGCCGGATTAGCTGGGAAATAAGGAGCCGGAAATGCGTAAGAGATAGGCACCACAACAGCTACCTCGAGAATTTGGACATCGTCCGAATCACCTTCATCAGCACGGGCCGAGGTTTTACTCCGGGTGCGATCAAGAGCAGCCTCCAGCTTAGGAATGAACTCCTCCAGATCAGGTTCTCCGTTGTCTGGAGTATTGAGGTCAGCGGTCCAAGGAAGAGCTAACACCTCGACATCTTCCGTGACCTGCTCGGCAAATGTCTGCAAGAAAAGCAAACAAAAGTTAGCGAAACAGCTGATGAAAAATAACTCGGATAGAACATCTCATGTTCAATTTACCTAGGGAGGAGGATTCTTGCGAGAGAATGGTTTCATTCCCCACTTCCATTACTCGGGCATCTCAGTCTTGAAGATAGCCCAGACACGTTTATAGATTTGAAAATCATCAAGATCAACCGTAGAGACTCGGTTGGGATCCAAAGGACCGCTCATATAACAGAGCTTATGAGAGCGGAGCTGAAAAGGGCAGATTCGGCTACTGATAAAGGCGGCCATCAAATCCTCGCCTCAAAGCCCAGCCCAAGTCAACTCCTTCAGCCGAAGTTCGAATGCCTCGTCAAGAGCATGGGTCCTCTTCGGATTATAGGACCAATTCTGTTTGGAGGGGGACCAATAGAGAAGGCGGGGAGCCGGATCTTGTCCTCTGTACCAGTGTTTTTGACATAGAAAAACGACCTATGCCATTTCTTACAGGACTCTAAGCCAGTGACCCGGGGAAATAAGGAGTTCTTCCGAGGTGTGATGGAAGCAGCCCCACACTGGGTGAGAGATTTCTCGGAGGGATGTAGAGACTTATCAGTCACTACATTAGATCTAATCTGAAAAAACTTCAACCAGACATATACTCAAGGCCAAAGGCCAAAGTATACTTCAGAAGCTGAGATAAAGGCCGAGAGAGAGAGGCTATGTCATTAGCCGGTAGATGATGCGGCTGAAGTCTGAAGTAATCAAGAAAATTCCTAGCAAAGTCGCTGAGGAGGAGGCCGAACGCTCTGACAAAATGCGACATAAAAACCACGTACTCGCCATCATCGAGCACGGGGGAAGATTCTTTGCGTGGTAAGCGACAGTTTACCTCGGAAGGAATTCAACGGGTCTTGCGCAACCACTCAATTTCTCGGCGAGTGACCGTAGATACCTGCCATGAGCCGCGTTCTGGGCCCGCCATAAGTTCTTCTTCCCCCACAATGGCGCCACTGAGGGAGCTAAACATAGGCTCGTCAGAGGAGTCGACGGAGGAAGAACTGGTGGCGGGGAGAGGCCTCGAAACCCAGGGACCCGTCGCGACGGCGACAAAGGCGGCGGCGGAGCGGGAAGAAAACCGCTGCAGGAGATTACGAAAAACAAGAAGAGCGCCTAGGTCAAGGTCCTAGCAGCGGCGACGCGTTACGCAGCGGAGAAGCGCAGCAGCGAGGACCCAAGAACGGGAACACAGCAGTGAGCTCGCAAGAGCAGAAGAGCGACGACGTGGTCGTCGAGGAGAAGGTGCGGCGGCGCAAACACTGGAGCGCAACAACTACAGCGGCGCTGGGAGGAAGACGAAAGGAGTGGGGAAGGGGAAAGTGAATTGACCCACCCCTACTTATAACCGCATAGGGTGAGCGTTAGTGGGATCGTGGATGTGCCGCGGTAACTGCATGAACGCGTGTATCGCGCATCCATAAATGATGGGTGGAGCCACATCAAGGGTCACACAGAGCAAGAGGAGATCGGGCCGTGTGACCGTTGCGTCTATCGAAGTGCCACTGCGTCGACGCGACGGGCGCAGTAATTACTATAGCGTCTCAGCATACACTATAGCAGTACAAAAAACGAGACAAAGGTAATGATTGGTACACATAGGATGAGGCTTACTCAAGAAGCTAAGGGGATACTCCGGACGAAAAAGAACAACTCGGAGAATGAATCGCACCTCGGTGTGAGAGGGCGAACAAACGTGAGATAGCTCAAGAGGAGCGCCTGCTAAGAAATACGTCGGACAGGAAATTAGAAAGAAAGAATGTCTGGAAACTGATGTGGTCCGGCCGAAGTATCCGTCAGGACCGCACCAGCTTCGGTGACTAATGTTGGGGGGATGACCCCATGTAGTGTCAATATAGCAGAGAAAGGGGAGGACCCTTTCTTACCCAAGGCCGGGTCTTGAGTTTATTCGGCCGGATTATATAAGGAACGGCCGAATCAGGCATGTCTTACCATGAATCGAGCAGTTGATACCTTACTCGGCCGACATATGGGATAGGTCGGCCGAATCAGGCTGATTAGCTTAAATGCAGGTGAGCGTCGAGCCGAGTTTCGAGAAGCGAGGCCGAGTTACAAGAAGCTTGCAGAAGAATGAGATGGTTTCAGAAGTCAAACCCTAGCTACTATCTAGGTGGAATCTGCACGGAGCCAAGCGCTAGCGACAAGGAGCAGAGCCGCAGAGGAGCAACAGAGCGTCACAGAGGTGACAGTGGGCAGGCCTGGGGATCACATGTGGGGGGTTCTAGGTCTTTACCGTCGATAGAAGGGGGACACAGAAAGAGGTCCACCGCGTCAGCCCTAGAGTGAACCAAGGGACTCCTTTATAAGGAGAGGCAAAGCTTCCTGGAGAGGGGATCGATTCATTTGACACTGGACGGATCATGTTGTAACCTTTTTCCTCCTCTCCCTGATACAGCTCAAGGAGCACTTGTAGCTTGACAGAGGTGGAATAAAGATCTGTGTTCTAACTTATTGTGTGTGTATAAGTCACTGCATCTTCCCTCCCCAGATCCCACTAGCATCCATTGACCCCTAACTTTAGCCTACCCATGACATCTGTCGTGCCACCACCACGACAAGAATCATATGATTCAAATTAATTGATGTTAAACATACTCGAGATAATATTGATGAAGCTATAATCAAAGTTGTGGATAACTTTAGTCTCACGGACAAGATCTTTGCAGTAACTTTGGATAATGCTTCATCAAATACTAATACAATGAATACACTTTGTCCTGTATTTGGCACATATGCTCAATCTTTTTACTGCATTAACATTGTGCTTGTCATATAATTAATCTTATTGCTAAAATTGTTTTGAAGAACTTGCACCCACACTTTGAGAAATTGCACCCACACTTTGGGAAATACTTTTTCCTTACAACTTCGAGTGAGTGTTATTGTCTTGTATACACTTTCTATTTCGCTTACTCGATGTTAAGTATATAATTGATTAGTTATGCATTCACAGCTACCACTATATTCTGTTAATCATTCAACTTGACAAAATGCGTGTACTAGTCATGGACTCGAAACATAAACCCCTTGAGCAGTGGAAGGACATGCAGATGCTTCTCCAGCGGTAATTCTAATCATTACAACACTATATCGGCAACGTTCGTGAATTTTATGATATCAAGTAATTAATAACTTATTTTATTCGTTTTCTTCGCCGGGCAGCGTTTGGAAACGGTTCACCAACAAGGCTAGGGGTGTTTGGAAAGCGGAGCTTACATTGAAGCACTAGATGTAAGCACCACTAGCTATATCCGCGCATCTCTTTGATTCTAGTTTTGATACAGTTATTATCATGCTTGATTATTATTTTGATTGAACTATGTTCTCGTAAAGTGCCTGACGCAGGGACATGTAACAATCTATGTGGATACTATGTTTGCGAGTTCATCCGACAGACGTGCGATGAGAAGGGCAGAAATTTAGAGCAACTCCACGTACGTAAACAATTTCTATAGTTTTTAATTACAATCAAATTGTGTTTAGTTTCATTCATATAGGCTGACTCCTTTTTTAAATCAGATCGAACGTCTACGAACGGTCTTCTGCCAAAGGATCGCGTACGAGCAATTCAAGAGGAATTGGTGGGATTTTTGGATGCATAAGTCCTAAACCCAAAAGGGGAACACTATTCGGCTGTGTATAGACAATAGGGATTGTAAAAAGAGCAACTTTTGTATATAGTGCATGAACTTGATCCGTGTATCGAATGTAATATTGTCATGATGATCTTGTGTAAAATAATGGTTCCTTTATTGATAAGTGCAAAACACTAAATAAACAATAAAACAACCTAAACGAATTCTCTGCCGCGGCACAAAAAGTGGCCAAAATGCTGCCGCGACAACAAAAGTTGCCAAAATGAATTCTCTACCGCGACAGAGAAATGTGCCAAATCTCTGCTACAGCAGAAGATTATTTGTCCCGGTTACGAACCGGGACGGTTGCTCCACCCCCCTCGCCCTCTGCCGCGGCCACGTGTACCCCATTTGTCCCGGTTGGTGGGGCAACCGGGACTAAAGGTTGGGGCTTTAGTCCCGATTGCCTGTCCCGATTGGGTAACCGGGACTAATGCCCTTTACCAACCGGGACCAATGGGGCGTATCCCACTAGTGATAGGAGGTTTTGCAAGACATGGGGTAAACCTTTTCATAGGTTTTATTTAGATATGAAAATTAGATGGAACTCTACATATCTGATGATTAATGCATCGCTGGCTCACAAAGATCATTTCTTTAGCTTTATTAATCAAACCTACAAAACTGATGATGTATTACCACTTCTCACCGATTCAACTTGGCACGTTATTTCAGTTCTTAACTAGTTTTTGGAGTTATTTTATGAATCAACTGTATCTTTGCCTCGGTAAGATTTATTATCCCACGGCTCCTTTAATAGTGCATCATATTTTATATATTGCTCAACACCTCCAAAAATAGGAAATTGATTCTATTTTACGTGAATCTGTTTCTAAAATGAAACTTAAATATTTGGGAATGATGGGCCATGCTAAACACGGACCGCGGCACACGGGCTTTGGTACGACATGGGCCGGCCCAACACGTGGCTTAACGGGTCATGCCCGGCACACGACCTGGCTAGGGTCGTTCCTGGGCTGCCATCCCGAACCCACATGTCGGCATGGCACGACCCATTAAGAGGTGGGACGGGATAGACACGACACACATCCCGTTTAGCTTTATCGAGTGAGGAGGAGCACACCTAGGCAACGGTCGAGCGAGGCACGTCGCGGGAGTGGGCACGTCAGGCCAAGGAGGCGCGTGGGCGGCACGTCAGCCAAGCAGGAGGAGCGGGGTGGACGTGGCACTAGCTGTTTGTGCACTTTTTGCATTGTTTTAGGGATAGTTTTGTTCCAATTAGGTATATTTTTATTTTTTGACTGTTGGAGTGGGTATATTTGTTTGAAATTTTGCAAATTTTCGTTATAAATAGAGCAGCTCACTCCTCTCATTCTCCACACTCAAACATGGCTGATCCAAATCAAAACCAACCATTTTTATTCGGCATGATTGACTTCGGCCTTGATCCCACCTAGTATAATTCCTATGCCCCTCCATCTGAGCCCTCTCGTCAATCCCAACACGACATATACACAAGGTCCGCATTTTGCACGGTCTTCCCAAGTTCCTCCATTTTCATGTTCCTCCCAACAATCTTTCACGAGCCAAAGCACTTCCACCACCACCACCGGTTCCAAGAGGCGTAAAAAACCCTCAACGGTGTGGGATTTCTTCGAGGAAGAAGAATTTGACGAGGATGGTGTCACGAAAACACGATCTAGATGCAAGTGGCCTTGCTGCGGGAAGCCAATATCCTCGGGGCCAAAGGAGGAACCGGCCACATCACGAGGCACATTGAACAAGCCGTGTTGATCCAGACACGGATTGGATTCGCCTCCAATGGTACGGTAATTTCGTCTATGACCAAGACAAGTAGAGAAAAGGTATTTACAAGTTACGAGGCGGATTTTCTGCCTATGGTGGCTGCGGCGTATAGGCTACACACCGTCCGATTATGGTGCATACGCTCCCTTTGCACACATGCTGGTCATGAATGTGATGTATAATTAACGGAGTTCCGTCGCTAGTGGTTGATGGTTACCAGCATGCTCAGCTTGCCGTTAACCGTGGGCAACGTGCATATCTTGTATTTCTACAGGTGAATTCATGGTCCACGGTGCATGCAATACCGTTGTCCGGGCATGAACATGTACATCCGCTGAAATAGATGGTAGCACGCGACCGGACGGTGCATGCATGCAACATTCACAATAGCTAGTATATCTAAAATAGGAACACTCCACTACCCTATTTCTCTCAATATGCAACCATGCCACCTCATCAAGTTGCCACCTCACACTACGGGACGCGCGCGCTACGCCGAGGGCAAAAGGCCGTCGGCGTAGGCCAAAATGCCCTCGGCGTATGGTACGCCGATGGCTGCCCTCGACGTAGCCTCCTCGGCAAAGATCTCCCTCGGCGGAGCACACTCAAGCCGTCGGCGTATCAAAATGCCGTCAACGTATGCTACGCCGAGGGCTTTGCCGTCGGCGTAGCGGCCGTCGGCATAGCCTGTTGACTGGTTGTAAAAATAGTTTTTTTTTTGAAAAATAATAATATTTTTATTTTTTTCTCAATTTTTTTATTCTTTGAATTGATTCACTTGTTAATCTCCTACTTTGAACATTTTTAACACTAATTATACTTACTATTTGATTAAATTCTAGTCTTAGTCAAACTTCCTAGCAGGTCACCCATCCTAATACTACTCCAGCTTCAGCACGCTTAACTTTCTCGTTCCTTCAGAATCCGTTTCCGCAAAGTAATTCATACATTGGTGTCAATACTATGATATCAATCCTACTAACTCTTATATCATCATGTCACATGTTTGTATTTTTTAAAATTACAAACAATTATTTAAGTAAATATTAATGAATAAGTAAATATATTATTGAATTCAAATAAAAATATAATAATTTTATTTTTTTGTATTTTTCTATTTAATATAGAATAATTAATATCTTTAAATCTGTAAATCGAAATTCAACAAATAATATGTTTAAATTGATCAGAAAAATGAGAGGAATCCAAATATGATATCCATATCAACTAATCACAAACCCTCCATTTTTGAATTAGCTATTTGGTGGTTGCTTTAGAAAATCCCCTTTTTGCGCTCGGATAATGAAAAATGCCTTTTTGGTGCGATGAAAAGGAAAACTTGCATTGGATCTTTGATAAAATAGCATATTGTGAACCTAAAAATGATTTTTGTAAAAAAACATTAGCATCGGATCATGTACCTGTAGTTCATATCTGACCCACTTCCTGCCGATTCGGCAGGAATTTGTCTTTTTCACCAAAGGTGGACGGAAAGGTTTCGGATCCCCCTGTTAGGACATTGTCCATATAAGGTGGTATAGTATTTTTGTAAAATGTGGTGGTAGTATTTTGAATTAGCCATTTGGTGGTTGCTTCACAAAATCATCCGTTTTTTATGCTCAAAAAATAGAAAATGGCTTTTTGGTGCGACGAAAAGGAAACCTTCCTCCTGTAACATTGTTCGCCATCCCATGATGCATGTGTATGCATAATATGGGCACATTATCACAAACTATGCCTTGATTCTAGCCATAACATTGGTCATTTGACCCGAAAGGACATAATCAATATATCAAGTTTGCTATTTTTCCTTATAACTATGTCACATAATATGACACCACGCGAAGGTTTCGCATTGTTTCGATCGTTTTTGAATTTTTTATGTCCGTTTTAAACTATCGTCAAACTTTGTTGAACGGCGGACATAAAGATTCTTAGCTCGGGGCAGAACCTCGCTAAACTTTCATTAGATCTTTGATAAAATAGCATATTGTAAACCTAAAAATGATTTTTGTAAAAAAACATGAGTATCAGATCATGTACATGTAGTTTATATCCGACCCACTTCCTACCGATTCGACAGAAATTTGTCTTTTTCACCAAAGGTGGACGGAAAGGTTTCGGATCCCCCTGTTGGGACATTGTCCATATAAGGTGGTATAGTATTTTTATAAAATGTGGTGGTAGTATTTTGAATTAGCCATTTGGTGGTTGCTTCACAAAATCGTCCGTTTTTTATACTCGGAAAATAGAAAATGGCTTTTTGGTGCGACGAAAAGGAAAACTTCCTCCTGCAACATTGTTCGCCATCCCATGATGCATGTGTATGCATAATGTGGGCACATTATCACAAACTATGTCTTGATTCTAGCCATAACATTGGTCATTTGACCCGAAAGCCAAGAAACCTCGAATGAGATAGGTCATTTTGTGAAGGGTTTTTTGAGACATAATCAATATATCAAGTTTTCTATTTTTCCTTATAAATATGTCACATAATATGACACCACGCGATGGTTTCGCATTGTTTCGATCGTTTTTGAATTTTTTATGCCTGTTTTAAACTATCGTCAAACTTTGTTGAACGGCAGACATAAAGATTCTTAGCTCGGGGCAGAGCCTCGCTAAACTTTCATTAGATCTTTAATAAAATAGCATATTGTGAACCTAAAAATGATTTTTTTAAAAACATGAGCATCGGATCATATACCTGTAGTTCATATCTGACCCACTTCCTACCGATTCGGCATAAATTTGTCTTTTTCACCAAAGGTGGACGGAAAGGTTTCGGATCCCCCTGTTGGGACATTGTCCATATAAGGTGGTATAGTATTTTTGTAAAATGTGGTGGTAGTATTTTGAATTAGCCATTTGGTGGTTGCTTCACAAAACCGTTCGTTTTTTATGCTTGGAAAATAGAAAATGACTTTTTGGTGCGACGAAAAGGAAAACTTCCTCCTGCAACATTGTTCACCATCGCATGATGCATGTGTATGCATAATATGGGCACATTATCACAAACTATGCCTTGATTCTAGCCATAACATTGGTCATTTGACCCGGAAGCCAAGAAACCTCGAATGAGATAGGTCATTTTGTGAAGGTTTTTTTGAGACATAATCAATATATCAAGTTTGCTATTTTTCCTTATAACTATGTCACATAATATGACACCACGCGAAGGTTTCGCATTGTTTCGATCGTTTTTGAATTTTTTATGCCCGTTTTAAACTATCGTCAAACTTTGTCGAACAGCGGATATAAAGATTCTTAGCTCGGGGCCAAGCCTCGCTAAACTTGCATTGGATCTTTGATAAAATAGCATATTGTGAACCTAAAAATAATTTTTATAAAAAAACATGAGCATCGGATCATGTACTTGTAGTTCATATCTGACCCACTTCCTACTGATTCGGCAGGAATTTGTCTTTTTCACCAAAGGTGGACGAAAGGTTTCGGATTCCCCTGTTGGTACATTGTCCGTATAAGGTGGTATAGTATTTTTGTAAAATATGGTGGTAGTATTTTGAATTAGCCATTTGGTGGTTCCTTCACAAAACCGTCCTTTTTTATGCTCGGAAAATGGGAAATGGCTTTTTGGTGCGACAAAAAGGAAAACTTCCTCCTGCAACATTGTTCGCCATCCCATGATGCATGTGTATGCACAATATGGGCACATTATCACAAACTATGCCTTGATTCTAGCCATAACATTGGTCATTTTACCCGAAAGCCAAGAAACCTCGAATGAGATAGGTCATTTTATGAAGGTTTCTTTGAGACATAATCAATATACCAAGTTTGATATTCTTCCTTCTAACTATGTCACATAATATAACACCACGCGAAGGTTTCGCATTGTTTTGATCGTTTTTGAATTTTTTTATGCCCGTTTTAAACTATATATAATATTTTATGTTTTACTTAATTTTTATTTATAAATGTGTAATATTTGAGTGTAGATAGATATGTCTTATTTTTCTGCAAATTTTGATATATTATTTGTATTTTTCCGAATTAGAATTATTTAGTTATGATTTTTCAAAGTTTAATGAGATAAAATAAAAAATAGCTACGCCGAGGGCAACCGTCGGCGTATGCTACGCCGAGGGCAGCCGTCGGCGTAGCATAGAATATGCCGAGGGCAATTTTACGCCGACGGCTGCTTGGCGGGGCTGGCCTGGACGATGGCTACGCCGACGGCCCCGACGTTTGGCCGTCGGCGTAGCGACCGGCCGTCGGCGTAGCTTCCCATTCCTGTAGTGTCATCAAATTATCAGATTTAATCCTATTTTTTATAGAGAAACTGCTCCCACTTAGCGATAAAACAATCATTAAATCCCAACGACGTAGAGGCCATTTTCGATCTGGGATCATTTCGGCCCATCTAACTACTGTTTGGCTTCTCCAAGAGGCGAGCAACGAAACATTTCGCACCTCTACATCTTCTCGCTACACCAAATCGCTGAAACCATTTTCTCGCATTGCCCCTTCCTCTTCAATGTTCTCTTTGCACGTGCAATCTTCTCTTCTTCTTCTTCTTCTTCTTCTTCTTCCTGAACCTTTCGAGCTTCGTCTAATTTCGATGGCGTGTTTCTACAAAAATGAATCTAATTTTTTCTCTTATTTCCCCCGATGAGTTTGTTTTTCGTGTCTCTGCAGATGAAGGTTAGATCTGATTGTCCGCCACCATCCAAGGCTGATGATGCGTCGCTTTCCTGGTCAAATTTTCGGTGCCAATGTTGATGAGGAATTTAACTGTGCCTCCCCTGTCTGGTTGTTTTATCTGGCTTTGTCGGTTGTTTATTCATCTCGGATTGTTCCATTTCTTTCTCCGGGCACTATTGTTTTCTGTCAAGACTAATGTCTGCTACAAGAAATTGATCGAGGCATCAACTAGCTAGCTTGGCATGACGCTACACATCAAGCTAGCTTTGCTCGTCGCGGTTTCCAGCCTTCTAGGAAGAGTACCTGAATTGATTAACGTTCTTTCGTCTCCGCGTGACTGCACGCAGCGGTTGATCTCGACGACTATAAGCAAAAGTAAAGCCGAGCCTAAGGACAACATTCTCTATATGTGTGCCTCTCAATTTCAATACATCTCTACTGCTTGGCACTGCCAGTGCCTTACAAGTTCCGTCCGAGTTATTCCAGTGCCAGTGCGAGTGCCAGGACTCGGGAGGTGTGCTCCAGCAGTTTCATATGGCTCATCGTCTCCTCCTAATATCAATGATATTTTCTCAAGTATTGTCAGGATTTCATCCAACTGAATATATCCTAGGTGAGTGCCTCCTTCTGTTGCGATTTGTACATATGTTTAGGATATTTTCGGATTTAAAAAGCGTCTCCATGAATTACTAGATAGGTCAAAAATAAGGAGCACCTCTTTGATCATTGATTCAGATCGGGTACTTCTCTATCGTCAACCTGTTAGAGACCTGATTGTAAAATTTGACAAACTCTGCAACCTAAGTCGAATGTGTAAACTGCAACCATATATTTCTTAATATATGACACAATGCATTGTGCTTTACTACATCTGAACGGCATATTTCTTTAATGTTTCATTTCTCAAAACTACTTTTGTTGCAACTAGCTCAATAAATATAAGGGTTTACACAATATTCTATATGTCCTGCACCAGTGTATCTACTAAACTTTTTTTAGAACAAATGTATTATGATTTGCATTTGGTAATAATATGTTTTTAACATCGAAATATTGTTTAGTCACTACAGGAATGGTCAGATGCGCCGACGGCCGTCCGCTACGCCGACGGCCAAACGCCGGGGCCGTCGGCGTAGCACCGCACCAGGCCAGCCCAACTGGCCAGCCCTCGGAGTAGCCAAGCCGTCGGCGTAGTTTACACTACACCGACGGTCACCCTCGGCGTAGTGGCGGCCCTCGGCGTAGCTAGCGGACGCGTGGCACATGGCGGGCAGCACGGACGGCGCGCTAACGGTGCCGTCGGATAGGACGACGGCGACCCTCGGCATAGCGTACGCCGACGGCCACCCTCGGCGTACCAGCAACGTACGCCGACGGTCACCCTCGGCGTAGCCTTCTCTATTTTTCATATATTTTGTATTTGCATCAATTATTTATATATTTTTTTATTAATTGGATAATTTCGTACCCTCTGAATAGCAGTCTACATGTCCACATGAAATGTCGTTGCGAATCTTCTCACACCCCGAGAAATTTCTATATGTTTGTAAGTGTTATTATCGCATGTGGTTCTCAATAGCACTCACCACGACCAAATGAAGTGCTTGCATGTATCCCCCTCGCATGCATGCGCTCTAACCTAGAGGCGAAGGTTCCGTACCCGTATAAGGGTGAAATCTCCCCGTCGAGGTGAAACCGGGTAGGATAGTGCCCCAACTTGTGAACCAACATGGTTTGACATCACCCTATGACCTAAACAAACACAAAACAAGAGAGAGCTACGCCGGGCTACCCCTGTCAGAGGAACGTTTAGGGGGGTAGACGATCCGAGTGTGCACAGAGATCAGGGTTTCGCCGGAGGAAGACCACGAGAACATCGGAATGAGATGAAAACTTGCATGTACCCCTAGCATATTTGTGTGTGGGTGTGGTGAGAGGTTGGTATATATAGGTGCTTGCATGTGTCCCCCCTTGCATGCATGCGCTCTAACCTAGAGGCGAAGGTTCCGTACCCGTATAAGGGTGGAATCTCCCCGTCGAGGTGAAACCGGGTAGGATAGTGCCCCAACTTGTGAACCAACATGGTTTGACATCACCCTATGACCTAAACAAACACAAAACAAGAGAGATCTACGCCGGGCTACCCCTGTCAGAGGAACATCTAGGGGGGTAGACGATCCGAGTGTGCACAGAGATCAGGGTTTCGCCGGAGGAAGACCACGAGAACATCGGAATGAGATGAAAACTTGCATGTGCCCCTAGAATATGTGTGTGTGAGTGTGGTGAGAGGTTGGTATATATAGGTTCTTGCATGTGTCCCCCCTCGCATGCATGCGCTCTAACCTAGAGGCGAAGGTTCCGTACCCGTATAAGGGTGGAATCTCCCCGTCGAGGTGAAACCGGGTAGGATAGTGCCCCAACTTGTGAACCAACATGGTTTGACATCACCCTATGACCTAAACAAACACAAAACAAGAGAGAGCTATGCCGGGCTACCCCTGTCAGAGGAACGTCTAGGGGGGTAGACGATCCGAGTGTGCACAGAGATCAGGGTTTTGCCGGAGGAAGACCACGAGAACATCGGAAAGATGAAAACTTGCATGTGCCCCTAGCATATGTGTGTGTGGGTGTGGTGAGAGGTTGGTATATATAGGTGCTTGCATGTGTCCCCCCTCGCATGCATGCGCTCTAACCTAGAGGCGAAGGTTCCGTACCCGTATAAGGGTGGAACCTCCCCGTCGAGGTGAAACCGGGTAGGATAGTGCCCCAACTTGTGAACCAACATGGTTTGACATCACCCTATTACCTAAACAAACACAAAACAAGAGAGAGCTACGCCGGGCTACCCCTGTCAGAGGAACGTCTAGGGGGGTAGACGATCCGAGTGTGCACAGAGATCAGGGTTTCGCCGGAGGAAGACCACGAGAACATCGGAATGAGATGAAAACTTGCATGTGCCCCTAGCATATGTGTGTGTGGGTGTGGTGAGAGGTTGGTATATATAGGTGCTTGCATGTGTCCCCCCTCGCATGCATGCGCTCTAACCTAGAGGCGAAGGTTTCGTACCCGTATAAGGGTGGAATCTCCCCGTCGAGGTGAAACCGGGTAGGATAGTGCCCCAACTTGTGAACCAACATGGTTTGACATCACCCTATGACCTAAACAAACACAAAACAAGAGAGAGCTACGCCGGGCTACCCCTGTCAGAGGAACGTCTAGGGGGGTAGACGATCCGAGTGTGCACAGAGATCAGGGTTTCGCCGGAGGAAGACCACGAGAACATCGGAATGCGATGAAAACTTGCATGTGCCCCTAGCATATGTGTGTGTGGGTGTGGTGAGAGATTGGTATATATAGGTGCTTGCATGTGTCCCCCCTCGCATGCATGCGCTCTAACCTAGAGGCGAAGGTTCCGTACCCGTATAAGGGTGGAATCTCCCCGTCGAGGTGAAACCGGGTAGGATAGTGCCCCAACTTGTGAACCAACATGGTTTGACATCACCCTATGACCTAAACAAACACAAAACAAGAGAGAGCTACGCCGGGCTACCCCTGTCAGAGGAACGTCTAGGGGGGTAGACGATCCGAGTGTGCACAGAGATCAGGGTTTCGCCGGAGGAAGACCACGAGAACATCGGAATGAGATGAAAACTTGCATGTGCCCCTAGCATATGTGTGTGTGGGTGTGGTGAGAGGTTGGTATATATAGGTGCTTGCATGTGTCCCCCTCGCATGCATGCGCTCTAACCTAGAGGCGAAGGTTCCGTACCCGTAAAAGGGTGGAATCTCCCCGTCGAGGTGAAACCGGGTAGGATAGTGCCCCAACTTGTGAACCAACATGGTTTGACATCACCCTATGACCTAAACAAACACAAAACAAGAGAGAGCTACGCCGGGCTACCCCTGTCAGAGGAACGTCTAGGGGGGTAGACGATCCGAGTGTGCACAGAGATCAGGGTTTTGCCGGAGGAAGACCACGAGAACATCGGAATGAGATGAAAACTTGCATGTGCCCCTAGCATATGTGTGTGTGGGTGTGGTGAGAGGTTGGTATATATAGGTGCTTGCATGTGTCCCCCCTCGCATGCATGCGCTCTAACCTAGAGGCGAAGGTTCCGTACCCGTATAAGGGTGGAATCTCCCCGTCGAGGTGAAACCGGGTAGGATAGTGCCCCAACTTGTGAACCAACATGGTTTGACATCACCCTATGACCTAAACAAACACAAAACAAGAGAGAGCTACGCCGGGCTACCCCTGTCAGAGGAACGTCTAGGGGGGTAGACGATCCGAGTGTGCACAGAGATCAGGGTTTCGCCGGAGGAAGACCACGAGAACATCGGAATGAGATGAAAACTTGCATGTGCCCCTAGCATATGTGTGTGTGGGTGTGGTGAGAGGTTGGTATATATAGGTGCTTGCATGTGTCCCCCCTCGCATGCATGCGCTCTAACCTAGAGGCGAAGGTTCCGTACCCGTATAAGGGTGGAATCTCCCTGTTGAGGTGAAACCGGGTAGGATAGTGCCCCAACTTGTGAACCAACATGGTTTGACATCACCCTATGACCTAAACAAACACAAAACAAGAGAGAGCTACGCCGGGCTACCCCTGTCAGAGGAACGTCTAGGGGGGTAGATGATCCGAGTGTGCACAGAGATCAGGGTTTCGCCGGAGGAAGACCACGAGAACATCGGAATGAGATGAAAACTTGCATGTGCCCCTAGCATATGTGTGTGTGGGTGTGGTGAGAGGTTGGTATATATAGGTGCTTGCATGTGTCCCCCCTCGCATGCATGCGCTCTAACCTAGAGGCGAAGGTTCCGTACCCGTATAAGGGTGGAATCTCCCCGTCGAGGTGAAAACGGGTAGGATAGTGCCCCAACTTGTGAACCAACATGGTTTGACATCACCCTATGACCTAAACAAACACAAAACAAGAGAGAGATACGCCGGGCTACCCCTGTCAGAGGAACGTCTAGGGGGGTAGACGATCCGAGTGTGCACAGAGATCAGGGTTTCGCCGGAGGAAGACCACGAGAACATCGGAATGAGATGAAAACTTGCATGTGCCCCTAGCATATGTGTGTGTGGGTGTGGTGAGAGGTTGGTATATATAGGTGCTTGCATGTGTCCCCCCCCGCATGCATGCGCTCTAACCTAGAGGCGAAGGTTCCGTACCCGTATAAGGGTGGAATCTCCCCGTCGAGGTGAAACCGGGTAGGATAGTGCCCCAACTTGTGAACCAACATGGTTTGACATCACCCTATGACCTAAACAAACACAAAACAAGAGAGAGCTACGCCGGGCTACCCCTGTCAGAGGAACGTCTAGAGGGGTAGACGATCCGAGTGTGCACATAGATCAGGGTTTCGCCGGAGGAAGACCACGAGAACATCGGAATGAGATGAAAACTTGCATGTGCCCCAAGCATATGTGTGTGTGGGTGTGGTGAGAGGTTGGTATATATAGGTTCTTGCATGTGTCCCCCCTCGCATGCATGCGCTCTAACCTAGAGGCGAAGGTTCCATACCCGTATAAGGGTGGAATCTCCCCGTCGAGGTGAAACCGGGTAGGATAGTGCCCCAACTTGTGAACCAACATGGTTTGACATCACCCTATGACCTAAACAAACACAAAACAAGAGAGAGCTACGCCGGGCTACCCCTTTCAGAGGAACGTCTAGGGGGGTAGACGATCCGAGTGTGCACAGAGATCAGGGTTTCGCCGGAGGAAGACCACGAGAACATCGGAATGAGATGAAAACTTGCATGTGCCCCTAGCATATGTGTGTGTGGGTGTGGTGAGAGGTTGGTATATATAGGTGCTTGCATGTGTCCCCCCTCGCATGCATGCGCTCTAACCTAGAGGCGAAGGTTCCGTACCCGTATAAGGGTGGAATCTCCCCGTCGAGGTGAAACCGGGTAGGATAGTGCCCCAACTTGTGAACCAACATGGTTTGACATCACCCTATGACCTAAACAAACACAAAACAAGAGAGAGCTACGCCGGGCTACCCCTGTCAGAGGAACGTCTAGGGGGGTAGACGATCCGAGTGTGCACAGAGATCAGGGTTTCGCCGGAGGAAGACCACGAGAACATCAGAATGAGATGAAAACTTGCATGTGCCCCTAGCATATGTGTGTGTGGGTGTGGTGAGAGGTTGGTATATATAGGTGCTTGCATGTGTCCCCCCTCGCATGCATGCGCTCTAACCTAGAGGCGAAGGTTCCGTACCCGTATAAGGGTGGAACCTCCCCGTCGAGGTGAAACCGGGTAGGATAGTGCCCCAACTTGTGAACCAACATGGTTTGACATCACCCTATGACCTAAACAAACACAAAACAAGAGAGAGCTACGCCGGGCTACCCCTGTCAGAGGAACGTCTAGGGGGGTAGACGATCCGAGTGTGCACAGAGATCAGGGTTTCGCCGGAGGAAGACCACGAGAACATCGGAATGAGATGAAAACTTGCATGTGCCCCTAGCATATGTGTGTGTGGGTGTGGTGAGAGGTTGGTATATATAGGTGCTTGCATGTGTCCCCCCTCGCATGCATGCGCTCTAACCTAGAGGCGAAGGTTCCGTACCCGTATAAGGGTGGAATCTCCCCGTCGAGGTGAAACCGGGTAGGATAGTGCCCCAACTTGTGAACCAACATGGTTTGACATCACCCTATGACCTAAACAAACACAAAACAAGAGAGAGCTACGCCGGGCTACCCCTGTCAGAGGAACGTCTAGGGGGGTAGACGATCCGAGTGTGCACAGAGATCAGGGTTTCGCCGGAGGAAGACCACGAGAACATCGGAATGAGATGAAAACTTGCATGTGCCCCTAGCATATGTGTGTGTGGGTGTGGTGAGAGGTTGGTATATATAGGTGCTTGCATGTGTCCCCCTCGCATGCATGCGCTCTAACCTAGAGGCGAAGGTTCCGTACCCGTAAAAGGGTGGAATCTCCCCGTCGAGGTGAAACCGGGTAGGATAGTGCCCCAACTTGTGAACCAACATGGTTTGACATCACCCTATGACCTAAAAAAACACAAAACAAGAGAGAGCTACGCCGGGCTACCCCTGTCAGAGGAACGTCTAGGGGGGTAGACGATCCGAGTGTGCACAGAGATCAGGGTTTTGCCGGAGGAAGACCACGAGAACATCGGAATGAGATGAAAACTTGCATGTGCCCCTAGCATATGTGTGTGTGGGTGTGGTGAGAGGTTGGTATATATAGGTGCTTGCATGTGTCCCCCCTCGCATGCATGCGCTCTAACCTAGAGGCGAAGGTTCCGTACCCGTATAAGGGTGGAATCTCCCCGTCGAGGTGAAACCGGGTAGGATAGTGCCCCAACTTGTGAACCAACATGGTTTGACATCACCCTATGACCTAAACAAACACAAAACAAGAGAGAGCTACGCCGGGCTACCCCTGTCAGAGGAACGTCTAGGGGGGTAGACGATCCGAGTGTGCACAGAGATCAGGGTTTCGCCGGAGGAAGACCACGAGAACATCGGAATGAGATGAAAACTTGCATGTGACCCTAGCATATGTGTGTGTGGGTGTGGTGAGAGGTTGGTATATATAGGTGCTTGCATGTGTCCCCCCTCGCATGCATGCGCTCTAACCTAGAGGCGAAGGTTCCGTACCCGTATAAGGGTGGAATCTCCCCGTTGAGGTGAAACCGGGTAGGATAGTGCCCCAACTTGTGAACCAACATGGTTTGACATCACCCTATGACCTAAACAAACACAAAACAAGAGAGAGCTACGCCGGGCTACCCCTGTCAGAGGAACGTCTAGGGGGGTAGATGATCCGAGTGTGCACAGAGATCAGGGTTTCGCCGGAGGAAGACCACGAGAACATCGGAATGAGATGAAAACTTGCATGTGCCCCTAGCATATGTGTGTGTGTGTGGGTGTGGTGAGAGGTTGGTATATATAGGTGCTTGCATGTGTCCCCCCTCGCATGCATGCGCTCTAACCTAGAGGCGAAGGTTCCGTACCCGTATAAGGGTGGAATCTCCCCGTCGAGGTGAAACCGGGTAGGATAGTGCCCCAACTTGTGAACCAACATGGTTTGACATCACCCTATGACCTAAACAAACACAAAACAAGAGAGAGCTACGCCGGGCTACCCCTGTCAGAGGAACGTCTAGGGGGGTAGACGATCCGAGTGTGCACAAAGATCAGGGTTTCGCCGGAGGAAGACCACGAGAACATCAGAATGAGATGAAAACTTGCATGTGCCCCTAGCATATGTGTGTGTGGGTGTGGTGAGAGGTTGGTATATATAGGTGCTTGCATGTGTCCCCCCTCGCATGCATGCGCTCTAACCTAGAGGCGAAGGTTCCGTACCCGTATAAGGGTGGAATCTCCCCGTCGAGGTGAAACCGGGTAGGATAGTGCCCCAACTTGTGAACCAACATGGTTTGACATCACCCTATGACCTAAACAAACACAAAACAAGAGAGAGCTACGCCGGGCTACCCCTGTCAGAGGAACGTCTAGGGGGGTAGACGATCCGAGTGTGCACAGAGATCAGGATTTCGCCGGAGGAAGACCACGAGAACATCGGAATGAGATGAAAACTTGCATGTGCCCCTAGCATATGTGTGTGTGTGGGTGTGGTGAGAGGTTGGTATATATAGGTGCTTGCATGTGTCCCCCCTCGCATGCATGCGCTCTAACCTAGAGGCGAAGGTTCCGTACCCGTATAAGGGTGGAATCTCCCCGTCGAGGTGAAACCGGGTAGGATAGTGCCCCAACTTGTGAACCAACATGGTTTGACATCACCCTATGACCTAAACAAACACAAAACAAGAGAGAGCTACGCCGGGCTACCCCTGTCAGAGGAACGTCTAGGGGGGTAGACGATCCGAGTGTGCACAGAGATCAGGGTTTCGCCGGAGGAAGACCACGAGAACATCAGAATGAGATGAAAACTTGCATGTGCCCCTAGCATATGTGTGTGTTGGTGTGGTGAGAGGTTGGTATATATAGGTGCTTGCATGTGTCCCCCCTCGCATGCATGCGCTCTAACCTAGAGGCGAAGGTTCCGTACCCGTATAAGGGTGGAATCTCCCCGTCGAGGTGAAACCGGGTAGGATAGTGCCCCAACTTGTGAACCAACATGGTTTGACATCACCCTATGACCTAAACAAACACAAAACAAGAGAGAGCTACGCCGGGATACCCCTGTCAGAGGAACGTCTAGGGGGGTAGACGATCCGAGTGTGCACAGAGATCAGGGTTTCGCCGGAGGAAGACCACGAGAACATCGGAATGAGATGAAAACTTGCATGTGCCCCTAGCATATGTGTGTGTGGGTGTGGTGAGAGGTTGGTATATATAGGTGCTTGCATGTGTCCCCCCTCGCATGCATGCGCTCTAACCTAGAGGCGAAGGTTCCGTACCCGTATAAGGGTGGAATCTCCCCGTCAAGGTGAAACCGGGTAGGATAGTGCCCCAACTTGTGAACCAACATGGTTTGACATCACCCTATGACCTAAACAAACACAAAACAAGAGAGAGCTACGCCGGGCTACCCCTGTCAGAGGAACGTCTAGGGGGGTAGACGATCCGAGTGTGCACAGAGATCAGGGTTTCGCCGGAGGAAGACCACGAGAACATCGGAATGAGATGAAAACTTGCATGTGCCCCTAGAATATGTGTGTGTGGGTGTGGTGAGAGGTTGGTATATATAGGTGCTTGCATGTGTCCCCCCTTGCATGCATGCGCTCTAACCTAGAGGTGAAGGTTCCGTACCCGTATAAGGGTGGAATCTCCCCGTCGAGGTGAAACCGGGTAGGATAGTGCCCCAACTTGTGAACCAACATGGTTTGACATCACCCTATGACCTAAACAAACACAAAACAAGAGAGAGCTACGCCGGGCTACCCCTGTCAGAGGAACGTCTAGGGGGGTAGACGATCCGAGTGTGCACAGAGATCAGGGTTTCGCCGGAGGAAGACCACGAGAACATCGGAATCAGATGAAAACTTGCATGTGTCCCTAGAATATGTATGTGAGTGTGGTGATAGGTTGGTATAGGTGCTTGCATGTGTCCCCCCTCGCATGCATGCGCTCTAACCTAGAAGCGAAGGTTCCGGGCCCGTATAAGGAGGAATCTCCCGTTTAGGTGAAACCGGGTAGGATATAGTGCCCCAACTAATATATTACGATTTGTTATATTACTAGACACCAAATAAAGTTTCTTGTATAATTTTTAATAATAAGAAAAATAAAAAAATTTGCCCTAGCTACGCCGACGGCTGCCCTCGGCGTATGCCTTGCCGTCGGCGTAGCCTCACCCGTTTTTTTTGGACCAGCGGCCCACCCCGGTCCACTCGTTTCCCATCGTCATTCTATCCCCAACCCCCTCCCCACCTCCCGCCTCCCAACCCCCTCCCCACCCCCCGACCCGCTGCCACCCGTCGCCGGTCCCCGAGCTAGGGTCTGCCGCGGCCAGCCCCCTCTCTCCTCCCGCGAGCCCTCCCCCACTTCCCCACCCCGGCCCTCCCCCACCCCGTCCCTCCCCCACTTCCCCACCCCCACCACCCCGCCGCCACCACCACCCCACCACCCCGCCGCCGGTCCCCGAGCTCGGGACCGCCGCCGCCAGCCCCCCTCTCTCCCTCTTGCGAGACCTCCCCCACCCCGGCCCTCCCCCCTCCCGGCCCTCCCCCACTTCCCCATCCCCACCACCCCGCTGCCACCCCCACTTCCCACTGCCCCGCCGCCTCCCCCAGTACCGCCACCCCCACCCCCATTGCCCCGCCGCCACCACCACCCCGCCACCACCCCTACTGCCCCACCCCTCCCCCACTTCCCCACCCCCAACCCCACTGCACCGCCACCTCCCCCACTGCTCCACCCCTTTCGGCACTGCCCTACCCCATTGGTTAGTTTTTTTTAAAAAATGTTCTTGTTTTTATTTTAGTTTGTAGTAGTTTTTAGTTTTAGTTTGTACTAATTGTAGGTTTAGTTTGTAGTAGTAGTTTCAAGTAGTAGTTTGTAGTAGTAGTTTATAGTTTGTAGTATGTAGTTTTTCTTATGTACTAGTAGTTTGTAGTAGTAGGTTGTAGTATCTAGAGGTAGTTTGTAGTTTGTACTATGCAAAACAATAGTTCATGTTTAGTAAAATAGATGAAATTTGTTAAATATATGTTGTATATGGTATGTTGTTTGCAGTTACCGGAGGGTGAGCGTGGGGAGTGTTTCGACGACGGGTCCCGGATAATCTTCTACGATTTGATCACGCTTCGAGGGTGAGAATATGTTCGCCTCTCTTGTACCTAGGTTTTATTTTTGTGTCTAGATCACCAAGTCTGTCGCGTCACCTAGGCGTCATCCCGACCGTAAGCGTTACGCGACTTAATATGCATTAGTGGTCTCGCATATTTTGCTTGGGGCTTGTGTGAAGTTGACCCCCCAGGTGTGGTACAACCAGAAGGTCACAGCCGCTAGCCACTTCTGGGCTGACAGGGGCGTGAGGGTCAGGAAGGAAGACATTGTCGGTAGGAACCCTAATCCTGAGTACTCGATGACGCCAGAAGAGTACATGTCGGTGAGTAAAATGTCAATGAGATTCTACATTGCTTCTAAGTTGCCATTGCATTGTCTGGAGTTGAGTATTGCATTTTCAGGTTATCCCCGATTGGGCCGAGCCACATCGACTCGCATGGGAGGAGCTGGTTAGGACGAGGTGGCTCAGAGAAGACGAGGAGTTTGCAGCCTTGTCGAGGCGGAACGCGGATAACCGAGGCGATGGTGGAACGCACTGCGCGGGAAACCGCAACTTTGACCGCTTCAAAGGGAAGGTGGTACGTATATACATGGAACGACCTGCGTGCATTTCTGCTTATGTTTGTACTTCATATGCATAATATTTTCTTTTCGCGATACAGGTGGCCGAGGCACAACCCGGGGAGGTGATTCATGACGTCGCCGTCTATGAGATGATGCGGCGAAAGAAGCCCAATTACTCGGAGCCTCAACCCTCGTTGCCCGTGTACTTCGGCACTGCCCAGAACGACTTGGGGAACTACATCACGATGGTGAAGGCTCGTCACCCCCATGTGGATGACCCCATTCACGCGGAGATCGACGAGGAGTCGTTGGTCCTGTCGGGGCACAGATTGCAGCATGGACGCCTTAAGATTCTGAATAAGAAGGTCAAGCCTACCCTCAGCACGAGCTTCAGCCGTCTCAAGGCTACCTACCCCGCCGACGGCCCCCCTATCCCGCCTCATGGCCAGCCTCGTCGCTTCGCCGAGGATGTAAGTTTTTCTCGTTTTCATCATCTTTATGACTTTTGTTCCTGCATGGCTAACCGTTGACGAGATTCCTTGTATTTGAAATTGTAGCCTGAGTTAGACGCGGCCTACGATGCCGCTTATGGAGAATATCAGGTGGCCTTTCGGCAGCATCAGGAGGCGAATGCGATCTACATGCAATACGTAAATGTAAGTCCGAACCTTTATTTTTTGCAAAAGATACAAGTCCCACTTCCCCCCCGTTTGTTGTACTACGGCCTGACTTCTAAACTATCTTGCAGGGCATGATGGTGAATATTCAAACTGGCCAGAATAGAGATTTAGGGCTCGTGCCTCCCATGCCAGGTCCGATGCCATTTTGGCAATCGAAGGAAAGCTTCGCTAGGACGTACTACGCATCGACACCGGTAAGTTCTTTGCTAACCCACTGGTTATCGCTTTACTTTGCCTCGCAAGTTGCTAACATGTAGGCAACATGTAGGGAACGGGAGCTTCTGGGAACCGGCACTTTGGCCACGCCTCGCCGGATGGGCGTCAGATCACACCGCTTCATGACCATGGTCCATCTCCTGGCCATTCTGCAGGTGGTTCTCCCGAGCTTCACACTTCTCCTACTCCCCCTCGCCAGGTGGCTCTTCTGCTGCTTCTACTGGACGCAACCCTCGGCAGAGGTCGCCACTTTTCACCAGGGGAGATCTCGGGTACACCCCGTCTCCTCCAGAGTTGTAGGGATGTGTGATGATGTCGATGATCTTGTATGACTAATGTATGGATGATCTTGTATGACTGATGTTGATACATGTATGGCATATGTGATCTTGTTTCAATTGGTGTGGAATATATATTGCATGGATGTATGGATGATGTATGGATGTATGGATGATGATGTATGGATGTATGGCTGCTGCTGCAAAAAAATTCAAAAAAAAAACTGTGCATTTGATACGCCGACGGCCTTGCCCTCGGCGTAGGAGGTAAGCGTGACCAAATGGTCAAGGCTACGCCGACGGCAAGGCCCTCGGCGTAAGGCCAGCTCGCTGCTGCCAGGCCGCTGCGCTGCCTCCACGTGGCAGGCGTACGCCGAGGGGGAGGCCGTCGGCGTAGCAGCTGTGCCAGGCCGCCCGCCGGCCTCCACGTGGCGAGCGTACGCCGAGGGGGAGGCCGTCGGCGTAGCAGCTGCGCCAGGCCGCCCACCAGCCTCCACGTGGCTTGGTACGCCGAGGGTGAGGCCGTCGGCGTAGCCGACGCGCCGTTAACTGGCCGTGTGACGGCGCGGTCGACGTTCGCCGACGGTCTCTACGCCGACGGTCTTGTCCTACGCCGACGGCCGCGCCTGCTCCGCCGAGGACGGTACGCCGAGGACAGCCGTCGGCGTAGCGTATGCCGAGGGTTTTCCTGGCTACGCCGACGGCAATAAGCCCTCGGCATACCGAGCTTCTCCTGTAGTGAGTGAATGTCGCATGTGTTCCCGCTGCAACGCGGGGTGTCATCTAGTAATACTAACAGTTACACCCATGCCCACGGGAGAACATGTAAAGCTGATTGAATCGACGGTTTCATACGGAGTACGGCGCATGCATTCGTTTACACGGCGAGTATAATAACAGTTTTTACGCGCACACACAGTTCAGACTCATTTTCACGCGTGCGCACGCACAGCTCAACCAGATGCCTGCTTATCCACTGGCCCCATCCAAACTCATTCATAAAATTCGTCCGGCGATAAAACTCGGCGATTAAGCCATAACTGCAGCTGATCCAGCGACTGGTATGAGGCAAACAAATTTATCTTTTCGTTCATTTTATTTCATAAGCTGAAGAATTGCCATGACAAATCTCGATGCTAGGCTCCTAGCATAGCAGGTCCGCCACTACTTGCCTCCTGGAATCATGGCGCCGTTGAGCGGCTCTCCAGGAGTCTGCCTCTGTGCATGCTCACAGTTCGTTGCTTGGACAGGATTTGTACACACGCTCACTCTACATTTTTATTTGTAACAATCAAAAAGGTGGTACATAAATATTTAGGCCATGGCCATAGTAGAGCTGCTGTGTGTAAGCTTAGGGCACCCATAGTGTTGCCGTAGCCAAATTTCTGATAAAGCACTATTTGGCATTGGTATCAAATTTGGCAACAGCTCCACTATAGGGGTTCGTAGCATGGAAAACAAAAAAATTCGATCGCGTGAACACATAAGCCAAGATCTATCTACTACATTGTAGCAACGAGTCGATAGAGTACTAACCCTCGAAGATCCAAAGCGATAACGAGAGAAGATTCTCGTTGGTGATGTAGTCGTTCACTTGCCGATCTCAAGATTGCGTAGACAATCCTTTCGGCGCCGCGTTCCGGCAGCGCTCCCGCAGTCGGTCACACGTACGGTACTCGATGAAGACCCTCCTCTCCCTTGTTCCAGCAGGCAGCGAAGGTTGTAGCTCTCTCCTCGTGATTCCGGCAGCACGACGGTGTGGTGTCGAAAGTAGAGGGGAGATCCCGCAGGGCTTCGCCTAAGCCGAAGCGAGTATGGTGGAGTAGAAGAGGGCCTCGGCTATCTAGATTTTAGATGCCGAGGGAAGAGGGCAGCCGGAGGCTAGGGTTTAGGCTAGACGGCAGCGGTGATTTAGAGGGGATCTAGGGTGCCGGTGGCTTGGGGGGGGGGAGGGGCAGCGGCGACCTAGGGATTGGGTCTTGGGCGCCTAGGGAAAGGGGGATACCTTGGGATGCGCCCCCATCCCTCCTTATATATGTGGGGGGGGCGTCCAAAGGTGTTCCCAGCCTAGGTGAAAACCCTCCTTAACTCAGAAACCCTCCTTAACTCGGAAACCATATTGGGATTTGACTTTTTCAAACTGCCCTTTTGACTTTCAAATTAGAGTTTGATTTCTATCTTCCAAGTGAGCTAGGACATGATGCAACCATTCCACTTTGTCATGACACATTCATGTACCGTTCCCCTTCCGATTCGGTGGACCTTCTAGACCCTTCTAGAACATTCTGGTGAAAACACCGAAACCATTTCTGAACTTCGGATTTGGACTTTCCCTATATGAATCTAATTCTCCGGACCATTCCATATCTCCTCATGATATCCCGGATCCCATCCGAGACTCCGAACAATATTCGGTCTCCCTACTTACATTCCATATCTACTAAACAACATCAAATCCTTAAGTGTGTCTTAATGCAACTGATGACCCACAAGTGTAGGGGATCGCAACAGTCTTCGCGGGTAGTATTACCCAATTTATTGATTCGACACAAGATGAGCCAAAGAATACTTGCAAGCCTTAACAACTGAGTTTTCAATTCAGTTGCACATGGAAATAGTTCTTGCTCACAGAAGTTTACTAGTAGCAACAGTTTGTAGTAGCAACGACAAAGCAACAGTGAAACAGGAGCAATAGTAACAGTAACGGTAATGGTAACAGTAACGGTAACAGTGGGATTCGAGTGCGGTAGGCATAGGGATGTGTGACACCCCCGAGATCAGGGCTAAACAAATTCCAGACCTCCGTCTGAAATAAGCTTAACCTTGAGCTCGAGAATATCCAGTGAAGAATCGGTAACATGGCAGTGACCCTACGACACAAAATTTATTACAGCAAGCTCATAACTGAGCAGAGAACCAAATTATTACAAGCAGAGGTCACTGAACACAAACATCAAACAACGGAAGGCAAATTATGCCACTAAGTATAGCAAACTTAACAAATGGCCTAAGAGGCCTGAAGCATAACGATGACGTCCCAGCCCATAGATTCCAGGCTGCCGGCCGGAAACCCCAAGCTACTCGTCGATGTCGATGTAGTACAGAACTCGTCTTCAGGTGAATACTTACTCTGCCAAAAGTATCAACAAAGCAAGGGTGAGTACAGGGTGTACTCCGCAAGACTTATGGCTGGTGGAGTTGTTTTGCATAAAGCCACTTTTGTTTATAAAACAAGAGGGAGAAGAAGCTCGTCTAATCAGAGTATTTTAAAAGGGCATAAGAGAACGACGTCTTCGAAATATTGATCATCATCTTTTGATATCCACCGAATCATCATCATCTGAACTAGGATCACCCCTCGTACCCATGAGGAAGCATCCTTAACAAACATTAGTTGCCAAGTTTTACGATTAGGTTAAAGTTCTCTATGATCTTAGAATCTGGTCACCAAGTTGTTCATAACCGTGAACACGGCTTTTCGAAAAGATTATTACCCTGCAGGGGTGTACAACTTTACCCACACGTACTAACCTTCTCTTAATGCCACTAGTAATAGCCCTCTTCCTTGGAAGGCCGGCAGAGGGTGGTTAGACACGACCTTTACCTTGCTTTGCCGAGACCATGAGTCATGCAATAAGTATGGTTCCGCCGTAACGGGTCAAATCCCGAATCCGGTACTTAAAGATGTGAGGCGAGGTTGGTTAACAGGGGATCCATCGACCCCAAGCAACCCCGGCCACGCTTACCTACCTGTTATGAATGCAGCAACTTCACCCGGCAAATCTTTCAAAAGATTTTCTATGCATATGTCGAATTGAACGCCCGAACTATGTGACTCATGGAATCTACTAGGCAAGTTAGTTGCTCGTGAGGTTGTCCAGGCCCTGTGTGGTTGCACGCTCGTCTTGGTTCCAAAGGCAAGAACTCAGTTCCTAGTGGTGCGAGCATGGGACTAGAAAAACCACATCCCACCGTGGCCTCCCATACAAGCCTTAGCATGTTTAACTCATATCACCTCTGATATCATCTCATCACGTTCTCCTGTCATACTAAATTCTCTGCATCTGATACATCATCTGGATGGACCAGAACCGACAACTATGCATGGCTAGGCAGACACAGATAAAAACTCTAGCAGTGCACACAAGCCAAACCTAGTTATGCTAGGAGGAGTGGATCAGGTAATATAAGCTCAACGGGAGTAATGCAATAGATAAGATACTTTATCTATCGATAAAATACCACAGTAGAATCATATGCTTCATGGCAGGAATTGAAATGCTTTCAAAATCATAGGATTATATCATGGTGGGGCTATGCTTGCCTTTGCCTGTTGATAACCAATAAGCAGATCCTCGGGAATCTTGTACTTGACTTGGTCATAGTTGGTCAAGTATTGTTCGTCGATCTTCGATCTTCGATGGTGTTGACCTCGGTCTTCGATCTTGATCTCGATCTCGTATTCTACCGGGAATAAGCAAACACCAGAAAGAGAGGGAAACAATTAACACATGGCATCGATGCAATGCTCAAGCAAGGATGATGATATGACAAGTTAATTTGCATTGAATTGAAACCCTAAAGCAAGCTCGACCATTTAAACGGGGTTCCGAGGGTGAAAACCCTAATTCAGGAAAACTTCGGTTGTATATGAGAGGGGTTACTATGTTCTTCTAATTAAACTTATTATAAAAGTTGTTGAACAATGCATGATTATAGCATAGATAGATAGTTCTCATTTTTCTGAACATTTTGGTATATTATACATATTTTTTGACTTATAAATAATAAGTTATTGAATTTACAATATTTAATCAAATTCTGGAATTATTTAAAGGGTTTATTGCATCAATATGACGTCACCAGAGGGAGAGGATCGTTTCTCACTAGGGCTTAGACTACCCACCGTGGCTGACAGAGGGGCCCGAGGCCACCTCAGCTGCCACGCGGGCAGCCAATAGTCAGCACATGGCATGGGTGTTCCTCACCAGGGCAGACGCTACCCCCAGTCACTAATGACTGGGTCCCACGGGATATTAATTTTTTCCAGAAAATAATTAAAGAAACATTTAAAAAAATGAAAAGGGGGTTTATGACATGGGCATGGCATCATCTGGGGATTGATCTTCAGATCATGGATCGGTCCGTCGATCAGGAGGAAGCGGGCGAGCGAGGAGGGTCTTGCTCGACTCAGCGCATCACGCTGAGCCAACCAGTGGTGGCGCCGCCAATGTTTGGCCACCGGACCATGGTCGACGACGACCTTCTATGGCGGCGAATGGTGACTCACGTCGGGAGGACAACATAGAGCAAGAGGGCGATAGAGAAGAGGATTCGGAGAACAGGTAGCTCCCCGAGAGCTTGATAGTGTGGCCGAAGAGGGCTGGGGAGGCCGGAATCGATGGTGATGGCGGCGGTCGGAGTCGGGGACGGAGATACCAATTGGAGCATCTAGGGTTCCCCGACTTGCGAGCTTGAACGGGGTGAACGAGGAGACGGTGGTGGTTCTAACAGTGGTATCGCCAGGTCTCAACGAGGTCGGGAACGCCGGGTCGATTGAGATCCGGCGAGCTCGGTTTCAGCGAGAGAGAAATTCGGGGAAGAGGAGAAGATAGGGTTCGTCTCTGCGCAGGAGGGGGTCTTGTAGATGTCGTATAGGACGGTAGCGCGCATCTCCTTGCAGCGAGCATCACAGCAAGGAGGGGACGATGCCGGCGTCGACACGCAGCTACTCCTCCCCTTTGTCCTTCTGTCGGCAGGAAGAAGAAAAAGGAAAGAAGGGCGGAGGGTTACGGGCTGGCTGCGGGCTGCACTTGGGCCGAGCTGGGCTGCAGGGTTCCGCACTGCACAAAAGAAAGGAAGAAAGGGAGTGTGTTATGCGGCTTGGGCTGCTGCTGCTCTATTGTTTTTTAAAAAACAAAACCTTTTTGTTTTCTATTTTGATTTCTTCTTTTGTGATGCATTTTCAAATTTGTTTTGGATGTTTCAAAATATCAGAAGCTTTTGTAAAATATACAAACTGTTGTGGGGCCCTTGTAATCCATTTGGGATCCACAATTTTGGGTTTTCAAAATATTCAAACCATTTTGAATAAGCTTCATAGAGAGAGGGAAGATTAGGGTTTTACATTATTTCTTGATGCATTAAATTTTTATATGATGCTCATGATGCACAAACGAAACCCTAATTAATAATTAGCTAAAACTGGGTTGTTACAACTCTATCCCCCTTACGAGAATCTCGACCAGAGATTCCAAAGGTAGGAAAAGAGACGGAGAGAGAAAGAAACAGGGTCACTCTAAGGATAAGAGGGAAACACACTATACAAGACATAGAGTATCTCATGGTCAACTCATGGATGAAGTGTTTGGTAACAACTCTGAGATGACAAACATGTAAACACGTCAAGGTAACGGAAGAAACAATAGGAGAAGGTTTCAAGTTGTTAGATATATGGTATTCATAAGGATTGAGATCATGGAACTTGCAGAAGAGTTTAAGCTTCTGAAGAGGAAAGCTTCCAACAGAAAGAACATGACCACAGACTTCGGTTTGGAACCTCTGCTAAATGACTTAAGTAGAGATTTTAGGTTCAGAGATATGGATCAACAAAACCAAGCTGTTGAACTAATTTTGACACAGAAGGATCACTTTTTCATTCAACAGAGGGTCAAGACAGAAAGGTGTTTTGTGGAGAGGACTCGTAAAAGTCACAAGAAACATGTAGCAAGATAAACTACAGATTACCAAAATCATATTCACTCTTAAAACATGGCTGAGAAAATGAAGGAAACTCTTTATCCATCCTGGTTTATCAAAATCTTTGCCAAGATCATGATATCACTTTGCTCCACTAGATGGATAGTTAAGAATATTCCTGATGACACGAGAATAAAGAAACTTCATTCTCAGACTTCAATTACTTGGCACAACAAGATGCTTGCCAACATAAAGGGTCCGGAGGATCGACCGAGAGACATTTAGCAACACTACTTTAAATGTTCTCCTTGATGTTCGAGAAATCATACATCAAGTGAAGGTCGGACTTCGGATACAAAGGAACCATAAGCACAACTCCTATAATAAATCATAGAAGATGCCTCATGAAGAGTGGTTGTTATTTCTGAATCAAGAGAATATGAAAAGAGGTCTTTCCGGCTAAGTGTGTCAACCATTACATCAATCTTGCCAGACTTACGAAGAAACCTATGTCAAAACCTTGAGGAACACCAACCATCATTGCTGCTTGAGATCCAACTTGGTTTAGGTAAAATGATATTTCAGACTTAGCATATCTAAATAGATAGTTTGCAACATTTACCGCGAAGGTAAAGTTAATAGATTCTCAAGACATGGACTACAGTGTAAATCTCCAAAGGACGAGCTAGATTGCTATACCCATGTATTTAACAACTTGTCGGGAGACAACTGCACACACATAAGGTACTGACAATAAAACACACATGTGTCCTTAAGAAAAGGAAGATAACTCTACTCGAATCCACGACGACATCTTTCATCATTTGCACGTGAATTAGAGAAGATTACTTCTAACATCCAGAACACATACTTCATGATGACTCGAAGACGGTTCCCGAAAGTTTACAACATTAATGCCCAATGTTCCATATGAATTCTGTATAGGATGGTGAAAATAAGAATGTCATCGATGGGCTCAACAACAAACTTATTGAAACACTCCAAGAAGATGGACTCATATGTTGCTTGAACTAGGCAACAATATTGGTCAGACCAAAGGTCATGAAGATGTACTCCAGTGAAACATCACAAGTAGAAACACCATCAAGATAGTCCTTGGAACTGAGTTTGGTTTGACGATAACCCAAATCAAATCAAAGGTGGGGGAAAATAACATATCCTCAAAGGAGATACTATCTTTCTTCAACACAGACAAAACTAGACATCCCATTACAAAGGAACTGTGTCGGCTAGAACTTTTATCTTACAACTCTCCAAGTTGTTGTTTAAGCTCAACTAACTAGTTCAGGGGTATCCAGAATGTATCCTTGGAGATAGGAGCAGTTCAGAGAACTTGCTTGCTCAAAAACCTGATAACACGGTCATGTGGCAACATGGAGATACTTCTAGAAAGACATCTAGAATATCACGAACCACCGATATGTCACTTAGTTTGAAACTTGCTTGGTAAGGCAAGCAGACATAGTTTCAGAGCTTCGGCACAAGCCTAACTCTTTGACCGAAGAGAGTGCACTAGAATAACGGAGTTGGTAGCACGATCATCCTTTGCTTAGTGATAGGGTTAACCAATCATGCTGAGAATGACACAAATGTCCTTAGAGTTCAAAACAATAATAATTGCTAAGAATCTCAGATGGCCTCATTGTTACGCACACGCATCATTCACGAGCGCAAAAGCTCGAGTAAGGGTGGGTAACAATGTGTAAAAGCATCACTTCTTTAAGGAATCATAAAACTCAGCACGACCTCTTAGTATAAAAGAGTGTGATACTTTAAGGTAGAACAGATAGAAGCTAATCAATGCCTCTTAATCTGCGGATTACAACACTTTGACCTGGTCCTAGATATGACGAGGTACTGGAGTTTGTTTTTCCTGACATCCCGAAATGGTTTGTATTGACGGACCACAAGAGTATCTTGCATCGGAAGACACCAATGTACATATACTACTTGGCTACCAACTGGTAGACGAAGGTCGGAAAACAACAAGGGAAAAGGAAACATGCTCAGGATGGAATCCTGAGATGTGGATGCATAAGTCAACAACCTTCCAAAGACCAATGCATAAGAAGGTTAAAGTGTGGCAGAGTCACGAGTATAGATGCGAGACTCTCTAGGAGTACTCTTGTCGTGATCTTTTTGGTTGTATTAAAGAACATATGCCATAGAATGTGGTAGGGGAAGTCCTTAATTGTCACAATTCAATCGTGACAAAAACCACAAGCTTGAAGGCTAGAATGGTAGTACCAGCCATCCCAAGGTAATGTTTGAACATTAACGACAGGGTTAAAAAGGATGGATCTTGAGTTAAAGGTCAGCTTCATGTACAAGATTCACAACACCAGAATCCAACACAATCAGGGATCTTAGGTTCAAGTCCAAGGGTTAAAACCCAAAGAAAGAAGTAAATACTACTTGAGTGACAAAGCGTACACTACAAGATAGCATTCACGAGGTAGCTTCCAAGAGAAGAAATGACTTCTGAAGTACCAAACAAACAGAAATGAGGCACACGAGGCGAAAGGAGACCTCAAAGCCTAGAACAAAATATTGTGGAACCAACAATATAATATTATGGGTCCAAAAGATAGAGAGATCATGATGGAAAGAAATCTCTCAGATGAACAAGAGCAAAGGGGATCAAGGGATACACAACACACACAACTCTATAAAACTCAACACTAGGTCATCTGGTTAAGAAACGGCATGCCAAGAAGGCACCTAAGCTTTGAAAGACTAGAAGAGATATCAAAACTTTTCTGAAATCAACACTAGATAAGTTAACCCAGAGTTAGAGAGAAACTGGATAAGGAGTAAAAGAAGCATGCTAGGGTTTTCGCAAATAATTTTCATCTTTGAAAATAGTTTTCACAAGCATTAGACTTAACATCGACCAATAGCAAGGTTTTCCTACGGTCGGTACTTCTTGATACCAAGATCTGTGACACCCTTGGGATCAGGGCTAAACAAATCCTAGACCTCCATCTGAAATAATCTTAACCTGGAGCTCGAGAATATCCAGTGAAGAATCGGTAACACGGCAGTGACCCTACGACACAAAATTTATTACAGCAAGCTCATAACTGACCAGAGAACCAAACTATTACAAGCAGAGGTCACTGACCACAAACATCAAACAACGGAAGGCAAATTATGCTACTAAGTATAGCAAACTTAACAAATGGCCTAAGAGGCCTGAAGCATAACGATGACGTCCCAGCCCATAGATTCCAGGCTGCCGTCCGGAAACCCAAGCTACTCGTCGATGTTGATGTAGTACAGAACTCGTCTTCAGGTAAACACTTACTCTGCCAAAAGTATCAACAAAGCAAGGGTGAGTACAAGGTGTACTCCGCAAGACTTATGGTTGGTGGAGTTGTTTTGCATAAAGCCACTTTTGTTTATAAAACAAGAGGGAGAAGAATCTCGTCTAATCAGAGTATTTTAAAAGGGGATAAGAGAGCGACGTCTCCAAAACATTGATCATCATCTTTTGATATCCACCGAATCATCATCATCTGAACTCGGATCACCCCCCTCGTATGCATGAGGAAGCATCCTTAACAAACATTAGTTGCCAAGTTTTACGATTAGGTTAAAGTTCTCTATGATCTTAGAATCTGGTCACCAAGTTGTTCATAACCGTGAACACGACTTTTCAAAAAGATTATTACCCTGCAGGGGTGTACAACTTTACCCACACGTACTAACCTTCTCTTAATGCCACTAGTAATAGCCCTCTTCCTTGGAAGGCCGACAGAGGGTGGTTAGACACGACCTTTACCTTGCTTTCGCCGAGACCATGAGTCACACAATAAGTATGGTTCCGCCGTAACGGGTCAAATCCCGAAGCCGGTACTTAAAGATGTGAGGCGAGGTTGGTTAACAGGGGATCCATCGACCCCAAGCAACCCCGGCCACGCTTACCTACCTGTTATGAATGCACCAACTTCACCTGGCAAATCTTTCAAAAGATTTTCTATGCATATGTTGAATGGAACGCCCGAACTATGTGACTCATGGAATCTACTAGGTAAGTTAGTTGCTCGTGAGGTTGTCCAGGCCCCGTGTGGTTGCACGCTCGTCTTGGTTCCAAAGGCAAGAACTCAGTTCCTAGTGGTGGCGAGCATGGGACTAGAAAAACCACATCCCACCGTGGCCTCCCATACAAGCCTTAGCATGTTTAACTCATATCACCTCTGATATCATCTCATCACGTTCTCCTATCATACTAGATTCTCTGCATATGATACATCATCTGGATGGACCAGAACTGACAGCTATGCATGGCTAAGCAGACACAGATAAAAACTCTAGAAGTGCACACAAGCCATACCTAGTTATGCTAGGAGAAGTGGATCAGGTAATATAAGATCAAAGGGAGTAATGCAATAGATAGGATACTTTATCTATCGATAAAATACCACAGTAGAATCATATGCTTCATGGCAGGAAATGAAATGCTTTCAAAATCATAGGATTATATCATGGTGGGGCTATGCTTGCCTTTGCCTATTGATAACCAATAAGCAGATCCTCAGGAATCTTGTACTTGACTTGGTCATAGTTGGTCAAGTATTGTTCGTCGATCTTCGATCTTCGATGGTGTTGACCTCGGTCTTCGATCTTGATCTCGATCTCGTATTCTACCGGGAAGAAGCAAACACCGGAAAGAGAGGGAAACAATCAACACGTGGCATCGATGCAATGCTCAAGCAAGGATGATGATATGACAAGTTAATTTGCATTGAATTGAAACCCTAAAGCATGCTCGACAATTTAAACGGGGTTCCGAGGGTGAAAACCCTAATTCGGGAAAACTCCGGCTGTATATGAGAGGGGTTACTATGTTCTTATAATTAAACTTGTTATAAAAGTTGTTGAACAATGCATGATTATAGCATAGATAAATAGTTCTCATTTTTCTGAACATTTTGGTATATTATACATATTTTTCTGACTTATAAATAATAAGTTATTGAATTTACAATATTTAATCAAATTCTGGAATTATTTAAAGGGTTTATTGCATCAATATGACGTCACCAGAGGGAGAGGTTCATTTCTCACTAGGGATTAGAATACCCACAATGGCTGACAGAGGGGCCCGATGCCACCTCAGCTGCCACGCGGGCAGCCAATGGTCCGCACAGGGCATGGGTGTTCCTCACCGGGGCAGACGCTACCCCTAGTCACTGATGACTAGGTCCCACGGGATATTAATTATTTCCAGAAAATAATTAAAGAAACATTTAACAAAATGAAAAGGGGGTTTATGACATGGGCATGACATCATCTAGGGATTGATCTTCAGATCATGGATCGATCCGTCGACCAGGAGGGAGCGGGCGAGCGAGGAGGGTCTTGCTCGACTCAGCGCATCACGTTGAGCCAACCAGTGGTGGCGCCGCCAATGTTTGGACACAGGACCATGGTCGACGACAACCTTCTGCGGCGGTGAATGGTGACTCGCGTCAGGAGGACAACACAGAGCAAGAGGGCGATAGAGAAGAGGATTCGGAGAACAGGTATCTCACCGAGAGCTTGATAGTGTGGCCGAAGAGGGATAGGGAGGCTGGAATCGATGGTGACGGCGGCGGTCGGAGTCGGGGACGGAGATACCGATTGGAGCATCTGGGGCTTCCCTGGCTTGCGAGCTTGAACGGGGTGAACGAGGATACGGTGGTGGTTCTAATGGTGGTATCGCCAGGTCTCGGCGAGGTCGGGAACGCTGGGTCGGTTGAGCTCCGACAAGCTTGGTTTCAGCCAGAGAGAAATTCGGGGAAGAGGAGAAGATAGGGTTCGTCTCTGCGCAGGAGGGGGTCTTGTAGAGGTCGTATAGGACGGTAGCGCGCATCTCCTCGCAGCGAGCATCACGGTGAGGCGGGGACGGCGCCGGCATCTACACACAGCTACTCCTCCCTGTTGTCCTTCTGTCGGCAGGAAGAAGATAAGGGAAAGAAGGGTGAAGGGTTACGAGCTGGCTGCGGGCGGCACTTGGGCCGAGCTGGGCTGCGGGGTTTGGCACTGCGCAGAAGAAAGGGAGAAAGGGAGTGGGCTATGCGGCCTGGGCTGCTGCTGCTCTATTGTTTTTTTAAAACAAAACCTTTTTGTTTTCTGTTTTGATTTCTTCTTTTGCGATGCATTTTCAAATTTGTTTTGGATGTTTCAAAATATCATAAGCTTTTGTAAAATATATAAACTGTTGTGGGGCCCTTGTAATCCATTTGGGATCCACAATTTTGGGTTTTCTAAATATTCAAACCATTTTGAATAAGATTCAAAGAGAGAGGGAAGATTAGGGTTTTACATTATTTCTTGATGCAATAAATTTTTAGATGATGCTCATGATGCACAAACGAAACCATAATTAATAATTAGCTAAAACTGGGTTCTTGCAGGATGGATGGATGGGCGTTGCATGGACGAGTCTAAACATGTAATGTCAAGATCTAGAGCATTGCAGATAAATAATAATAAGCATCGAAGTACTAAACAATCCTAGGCATGTGCTCCATATATAGTCATACATGCTCACAATGAGAATTTGCACAACATCTTCTGTCCAACCAGCCCGTGGCAGCGGGGCCTTTAGGTAACTACTAACAATTAAGGTGCTCCTTTTAATAGAGTACCGGAGCAAAGCATTAACACTCCATGAACACATGTGATCCTCACACCACAGCCATCCCCCCGGTTGTCCCAATTATTGTCACTTTGGGGCCTTTGGATCCGGACAATGATATGTGTACACAACTTGCATATAAGACCACAAACAATACTATCATCATGATTCAATAATAAGTTCAGATCTGAGATCATGGCACTCGGTCCCTAGTGACAAGCATTAAGCACAACAAGTTGCAACAAAGTCAAATAGCACTACTAGAGATACTAGGCACTATGGCCTAATAATCTTATTCGATTACATGATATAACTCATCCAATCCCTACCATCCCCATAGCCTACTGTGGGGGATTACTCACTCATGGATGAGGGAAACTAAGAGGATACATGCAAGTAAACCCAAACCCAATCTGGAATTCAAACCAAGGAATAGACCATATAACAACAACAATTCCAACCGGAGTGTAAATCCAAACGTAAAGAATATTATATGCCACAATTGCAAACTTCCAGGGCATATGAGCAGGGATTGCCCGAAACCAGTAATTGTGTGCCATGCTTGTGGTCAGAGAGGTCACATGAAGCCAAATTGTCCAAGCAAACCACAAGGAGGTTGGCCGGTTAGAGATGGAAGACAAGCTAGTGGAGGATATGGGAAGCCAAATAAAGGAGGAAATAATGTCAAGAACAACAATGGCAAGAGGAACAGACCTACCGGGAAGCTGAATTGCGCAAACCTATAGGAGGTGGATAACTCGGAGCATGCAGGGATAGGTACGCTCAATATCCTTACCAATCCCGGCAAAGTTCTATTTGATACTGGTGCAACTACTTCATTCATTTCTGAAAAATTCTGTGATAGATTTGGGATTAGAAGGGCAATGTTAGAAAACCCTATGAGCGTAGTTACGGAAGGGGGAAATGTGATTGTACGCCACATTAAACAAGATCAGGTTATTTCGATCTGTGGTTGTACATACTTTGTGGACCTTTATGTGATTCCTTTGAAGGGAATTGTAGTAGTGCTGGGGATGGACTGGATGACTGAACATGGGGCTCAGATAAATTGTGAGGATAAAACTCTCTCAATCAAAACTCCAAGTGGAGCAAGAATAGTTTATCAAGCAGATGGGCACAGTCATATCATGGTGGATATTCAGTTGAACTCAATGAAGGAGGTCAAATTGGAAGATATTCCTGTAGTAAATGAGTTTCAAGATGTTTTTCCAGCAGAGCTACCTGGAGTGCCACCAGATCGGGAAATAGAGTTCACTATTGATCTAATTCCAGGTACAACACCAATAGCTCAAGCACCATACAAGATGGGACCAAAATAATTAAAAGAACTCAAAGGGCAAATTGATGAGTTAGCCAGAAAAGGATTTATTCAGGAAAGTGTATCCCCATGGGGAACACTGGTGATCTTTGTGGATAAAAGGGATGGTGGAAGAAGGATGTGTGGGGACTACAGAAATCTGAACAATGTTACCATAAATAATAAGTATCCCTTACCAAGAATTCAAGATCTATTTTATCAAGTGAAAGGAGTTGGAGTATTCTCTAAGATCGATTTAAGATCTAGATACCATCAGATAAAAATCAAACCAGAAGATGTTCCAAAGACAACATTTGTCTCAAGATATGGACACCATGAGTATCTTGTAGTACCATTTGGTTTGACCAATGCACCAACAATATTCATGAACCTGATGAACAAAATATTCATGCCATATTTGGATAAGTTCTTCATAGTCTTCATTGATGATATTCTGATATATTCCAAGGATAAGGAAGAGCATGCTGATCATTTGAGAATAACATCGCATACTCTAAGAGAACATAAACTTTATGCTAAGTTTAGTAAGTGTGAATTCTGGTTAGATGAGGTAGAATTCCTCGGTCATGTGATTACTAAAGATGGAATTGCTACAAATCCATCCAAAGTTCAACCAGTACTAGAATGGACTGCACCAACCAATGTGAAACAAATTCGAGGTTTCTTGGGGATGGCTGGTTATTATCGGAGATTCATTGAAGGTTTATCCAAAATAGCTAGACCAATGACCAAATTGTTAAGGAAGAATGCCCCATTCAATTGGGATGAGAAGTGTGAAGCAAGTTTTCAGGAGTTAAAGACCAGATTAACTACCGCTCCAATCATAGCAGTTCCAGAAACAGGAAAGGACTTTACAGTATACTGTGATGCATCTAAAGAAGGTTTGGGTTGTGTGTTAATGCAAGATCGGAAAGTGATTGCTGATGGATCAAGACAACTGAAACCACATGAAGTCAACTATCCAACTCATGATTTAGAGTTAGCAGAAGTAGTCTTTGCTCTGAAGGGATGGAGGCATTTTCTTTATGGAGCCAAATGTGAGTTATACACTGACCACAAAAGTCTCAAATATTTCTTCAACCAAAAGGAATTGAATATGAGATAAAAGCGTTGGTTGGAACTAATCAAATATTATGATTTAACAATCAACTATACCCCGGGAAAGGCAAATGTTGTAGCAGATGCTTTAAGTCGTAAAAGTGCGGATATTCAGCCTAGCAATCGGGAACTACCAAAAGAGTTACAGATGAATTTGGAAATATTAGAACTTCAATTTGTTAGAACAACAACTTTTGGAGGATTAACTACTATGCAGGTAGTTGCAGAGCAGGATAGTGATCTTAAGCATGAAATTTTTAGACATCAAGCAGAAGATCCTTTGATTGCTTAAGAAATTCGGAGGATATCTCAAGGGCAAACATCAGTTTTTCGCCTAGGAGATTATGAATCTTTATGGTTCCAAAATCGTATGTGTGTTTCGGATGTGACTGAGATTCATGAAGTCATACTCCGAGAAGCTCATGAAATACTATATTCTATACATCCAGGAAGTACTAAGATGTACATGGATCTGAAAGAATTATGCTGGTGGAATAACATGAAAAGGGACATTGCAAGATATGTGTCAGAATGCCATACTTGCCAAAGGGTGAAGGTTGAACATCAAAGTCCAACAGAGCCATTGAAACCTTTGGAAATTCCCGAATGGAAATGGGAGGAAATTGGTATGGGATTCATCACAGGATTGCCCATGACACCTAAATGGAAGGATATGGTATGGGTAATTGTTGATAGACTTACTAAAAGTGCACATTTTATTTTGGTAAATCAGAAGGATAATGCCAAGAAGTTAGTGGAAGTTTACATCAAAGAGATATTAAGTAAGCACAGAGTGCCCAGGAAGATCGTAATTGATAGGGGATCAGTGTTCACTTCGGCATTTTGGAAGCAACTACGTGAAGCACTTGGTTCAAAGTTAGATTTTAGCACAACTTATCATCCAGAGACAGGGGGTCAAACGGAAAGAACCAATCAAATACTGGAAGACATGTTAAGGGCTTGTGCATTAGATTTTGGAGGTTCGTGGGAAGATCATCTACCGTTGGCAGAATTTTCCTACAATAACAACTATCAGAGTAGTCTGAAGGCAGCTCCATATCAAGTTCTGCATGGAAGGAAATGTAGATCACCAATATGTTGGTATGAGCCTGGAAGTAGCAAAGAATTTGCGCCAGACTATATCAAGGAAAGACAATATATCATTAATAAAATCAAGGATATATTGAAAATAGCTCAAAGTAGGCAGAAAAGTTATGCTGATCAAAGTCGAAGATCATGGCATCCTGAAATGGGAAACATGGTATATCTGAAAGTAAGTCCAATCAAAGGAGTTAAAAGGTTCAGAGTTAAAGGAAAATTGAGTCCAAGATATATAGGGCCATTCAAAATACTGAGCCAGAACAGGATTATAGCTTATGCTTTAGAGTTACCCTCAAGATTGGCTCAAGTTCATAATGTTTTCCATGTGTCACCACTCCGAAAATTTCTTAAAGTTCTTGCTGATGCAATCACACATCAAGAGATAGAATTACAAGCAGACCTGACCTATGTTGAAAAACCCTATAAATTTTTGGAAGAAAACTAGAAAAGGTTGAGGAACAGGGCAATCAAGTACTGCAAGGTTCAGTGGGAACATCATCCCGAAAGATAAGCCACCTGGGAGAAAGAAGATGATTTAAGAAAAGCCTATCCAGAATTGTTCAGGTACACTTCAACAAACTTCGGGACGAAGTTTAATTTAAGGGGGGAAGTTTGTAACATCCCAGCATTTAGGAACCAACGAAGGGTAGATTTAGGAATCTGTGCAATTGCATGCATTCATCTGTAAAAATGTGGGTAATTTTTTTGCCAAAATAAAAACTTAAAGTGATCAAAGTTTCTTTCACTCTTTAAGTTTAGGAATAGCCTTGGAGAATTATCGTTATAAACTTTGACATGATCTTTATGGATTATTGTGTTTTGGGGAAGGAAATTTGAATTCAAACTTGAGATTTTGATTTATAATTTTTAAAAAGATTAGAATTATGTTTGAGTAATCTTATTTAATCAAGAAATAATATTTAGTAACTCAAACTTTAAATAATATAACACAATGAAGAAAATGAATATTTATTCCATGTATTTATTCAATAAATAAGTTACAAAATGTAACTTATGAAATTAATCAAGAATCTTTACAATAGTAAATTATAAAAGGTGGAATATTTACATATTGAGGATTATTACAATATCTCTTATAAAGGGATAAAGTAAAGATTACAAAAAATTAAAATAAATATTACAAAGGAACTATTCTATCTAAAAGTACACCTATTCTAATCTTGAATCTTCAAGTCTTATACCTGCAAAACAAAGAACAAACAAAAAAGAAAGAAAATAAAGGTTACGATATTTTTACTCTTAGTAGTGAACAGTGAGATGCACTGTTACACTTTACATCATTGAGTGTATCTTTAGGGGCAAGTTTCACCAATATGAAATAATTAAATCTTTGATAATTAATAAGCCACAAGTCAAATGATTCCAATCATTAAGAGGGGCAAGTTTCACCAGGCAGATAAATGGTAATCAGATAAAAAGGTAGATCATCTCCCTGAGCATATCCATAAGGATGTAGCAGGCATACAAACAGCTTACACACCTAAATGCATGGTGTGTGCTGTCAACATAGCCACAACTGTCTACACAAGCAAAAGAGCTCAACACAACCATGGGCAAGCAAAAAAACACCATTCTTTTGCTCATACACACCAAGCATCAGCAGTCTAGCCACAAAAAACCAAACCAAATCAACCACACACCAGATCATCCCAGTACTCACCAAGATGGTGACATTAGGAGGGGGTGGATTAGGTGGATAGCAAGGACAAGGCCAAGCTAACAGAAACCAGAAGGTGGATAGCACGATCAAGGACCAGCTTCTAGGAGCTGGAAGTAGCAGGAGCAGCATCAGGAGAAGAACAAGATCAGGCTAGCAGCCCAAGACAACACGATTAAGTCACCTGATCAATCATCAACCACAACAACAACCAACTATTGTGGTGAGTTATATAAAACCCTCACATGATCTGTCTATCATATTTATATACAGATTCATGTGTTGTTTCATACTTAACTTCTCAGTATTCACCCAAGTGAGGTGAATCCATCATAGAAGATTTTGAATACAAAAGCTATAAGAAAACTTTACAGATCAAACCAGGATCTCAGAACAACCTCATTGATCCTGGCTATAAAGCTATATCTCATACTCCAAGAATAAATGTAGCCAAGATTTGGAATTCTAGGCACATCTCTTAAAAGGGAGTAGCACCTTAGAATCCCTAGATCTTATAGATCCATATAACTTAAGAAGCATACCAATCATTTTCCCAACTTTGACTCAAGAATTAGTAACTGGTATTACTACCAGAACATTTCTATTAGGGAAAACAAATTAGGAAAGTAGTTTCTATGCCTCAGACCAACATCATAGGCAGAGAAGTTTAAAAGAGGATTTCCACTTATCTTTGGCATTTACCAATTTCAAACATTGTCAGAATTAAGCTAAATAATAGAACCCAACCACTTGTGTGCCATTCTATGATGGTGTCACAAGGACAAGTTCTAAAAGCCAAGCAAAACCATTACTTAGCTTTCACAAATAAAATGGCAAGCCACTAAATATCATTTTCCTGGAATCAAATGCCAGAAATCAACATCAAGCTTATCTATACATCTTCAGAACATCACTAGAATATAATGATTAATATCAATCTGTATATCACCATACAAGCCAACAATTATAAATGCAGTGAACAATCACTGACAGAACTACTGTTAGTACTAACATTTTGACAATAAAAAGTTCCCAAATCAACAACATCCACAAGTCATAGTCCCACAGTAGTAGTATCAACTAAACCATATCCAATTATCAATTGGAATCAGATCAATAAAGCCACTAGCATTATAAAAACTAGCTATGGACAGTGATTAACATAATCACCATACTCAAAGATCATCACTACTAGTTCCAGTTCATCATATATAACCACAACAAAGGGATGAACCCTAATCAGGACATGAACCCTAATAAGGACATGAACTCTAATCAAGACATGAACCCTAATCAGGGGTAGCCACTAGAAACAAACAGGATAGGGAGGCAGAGTACAGAGAGCACGAGTGGGGAGAGAAAACGAACTTACTGGAGGTTGTAGCTATGGTCGAGAAGAGGAATCAGAGAGGCCAACGAGCGCGGCGGCACGGGGAGCACCCAAGGGGCACTGCAACCCGCACCGAGCCAAGGCGGCGACCACAACAACGCTTGAGGACGAGCACCACCACCACAACAACATAGGAACACCCCACAACACCACGGGCGCAGCGGCGACGGTAGCACCAGCACCACCCCAAACCCTAGGTTTAGGGACGGAGTCGGCCTGGCCACAGGAGAGCCCCAAATCCAAATTGAAATGGATTATATGAAGGATCGGGGTCGACATCCATGCCATGCACCACAGCGATGGCCGGAGAGGACCACGGCGGCGTGAATCGCCCGGCGGTGGTATTGGCAACCACGGGGTCGAGGAAGAAGAAAGGATGAGGACGAGAGAGAAGGGCAGGAAGAGTGGGGTGAGACGGCCAACCCTTCGGGGAGCCTTTTTGTTCTTGATCACTTGGGCCAAAATGGCCCAATAAGCCCAACAAAGCCAGCCCAACAACCTAAAGAAAGTTTTAATAATTAAGAAAAGACTAAAATACCCCTGAACTTTAATAAATTATATAAAATGAAATAAAAATATAAATATTATAAATAAAATATTTTTGGATTTACAATAATCCAATTTATCTAAATAAATTAAGAAATAAATTTTTATGCATATAATTTTTATCAAGAATTTTATAATATATGTATTCCTTATGGAATTTTATAAAATTAAAGAAAGAAGTTAAAAATAAATAAAAATCACTTTTATTATATATGAATATTGTAGTATTTTAGAAAAATACTAAATAAATGTGTAATATCATAAAAATAAATTCTTGTATTTAAATGATAATTCTTAAAAGTATTATTAAATAAATAAAAATATAATAAAATAAAATAAGAATACAATATTCAATAAATATTAAAATATTAATAATTAATATTTATGAATCCTTTACTACTGAAAGGAATTTTTGTAACTAAAATAATGGGTAGAACACACAAAAATAAATAATGCATTACATTACTTTGCATAATCATTTTTCCTCTTTAAATATTGTCCTTACCGGGCAATAATGATGTTATGTAGACTTAGAAGCTCAAGGTCCAGTGCAAGCATCCAACTTCACTACCTTGAAATCACAAAGCAAGTTCATCACTTGCTCATATCCTTTGAAGAGTCTTTATCAAAGTATTTGCAAATTGTGTGTTATCATCAATATTCCAGAAAAAGAAAATATTATTTTCTCAAACAAATAAATCTTTGGTACCATCCTAAGTGATGATATAATGAAGCAACAGAACATAGGTTTCTATTTGCAACAATGATGATCAATTAGGGATTTAATAACCCATGACATCCGTGATTCTAGCGCCGTATATAACGCGTTAACCCTGAGATTTGGAATGGGACGGAGAAGTCACCTCTATCCTTTTACTCTCATATAGTCATATGGAGGCAAGACGACCTTAACGTGACGTTACGATTCCTTGTGCGGATCCAACATATGGGTGGGCACCCTTACGCCCCACACTTTTGGTGTCTAGATTATCTATGAATGGTGTTTAGTGGTATAGTCCATTTAATATGGTACTTGCGAGGGCATCACTAGGTCATAGAGTCTTTGGGAACTCATCAGGGTTTTACCCTTCCCGAAAGGGGGATTGATGGGGATATGCCTACCGGGGTATGCCCAGCAGGACGTTTCCTATTGGCCCAAGCTGCCAGCGAGTGGGCCTGCAGGACGGCGACTGGATCGAGACTTGGAGAGGACTCAGGCGACTGGAAGCTGGAGGCCCAGAAGCGTAGCTAGGCCCAGTCGGACTAGGTCAAAGACCCTCCGAATCCTTAACTAATTCGGTTGGAGATCTATAAACCCTAGCGAGGTGAGGCTATATAAACCTCCCTAGGGTACACATAGAGGATACGTTCCATCATACACCCAAGCGACTCGCCGCCTATTCGTCGAGCTCGCCCTTGTAATCTCACCATAATACGATCTAGCAGGAGCAGGTCTTTACATTTCGGGGTGGCGAACCTGGGTAAATCCTTGTGTCTCCGCCCTCATCTCGCACCGCAGATGGCTGGCCGCCCTTGCCCCATGTTCTACTACTCGCTGCCGATTGCAGCATTTGCCGTGGCCATTCCCACGACAGTGGCGCCCACCATGGGGCCTGGCCGGTCAGGCCGGTGTTCTGCGACGAGATCCAATCTGCCCATCAATGAGACGATCGCCACCAGCCGCATGATCGCGATCGGCGAGATCCTCCAGATCTTGGCCCAAGCTACGTCCCGCGGCACGCCCCATCACGCACAGCGTGATCTTGCCGGTCAGCACGATCAGCCTCTTCGTCGGCCTCACCGAAGTCATTGTTTCGGAGGACTCGGCTTGCATCCGCGAGTCGCCGCCACACGACCAGCTCTCTGAGAGCCAGGTCCGCACGATCCACCGCCTTGCCTCCGAGTACGACTCGGCCCACAACAACATGGCCGAAACCGCCATGGCCGTGGACGACGCAGCCCTCAAGAACAACGCCGACTCGGCGACCCCGACATCGGCTGCCGGATCCATCATCGCCGTATCGCCCACAGGCTCCATCACCCAGATCTCCAACGTGGGAGACTTCGAGGACCCCTCCATCCTCGGGATCTTCGACTTCGACTCCGGCTTCGAGAACTCCGCCGACCTCCACGATGGGGCCGGTCGCCACGTCGCGACCTACATGGCGACTAGCGCCAACCCCCGCAAGACCCCTTATCCACGCCGATCCCGTCAAACGCAACGGCAATAGAGGTCGAGGAACTCCGCCTTCGGCTGGAGGAGGCGGTCCACAAAGAACAAGCCGAACGCGATTTTTTTTGCCTCGAGCAGGTGACAGCGCAGGAGCTCTCGCGTTACCACCAACTCCGAATCAGGTCGCGCCTGAACGCCACCATTCAGGGACGCGCCCTGAACTTCGACGACGAGAATGCCCCGGCTCGTGCAGCCGAGCGCGCGATCTGCGAGAACGCGCCGCCAGGAGGGAGCTCCCGCCCCCACCAGGCGCGACGGCCAACGGTTCCCCACCACCACCCAACTGCGCGCCCCCCAGGGACCAACCAAGAATCATGGTCTCCTCTCGGGAGCGAGATGCAAACGGCCTCCCGCTGTTCTCCACTCCGATGGACAATGTCGTCACAAGCCGAGCAGCGGTCGACAACATAAACGTAACCGGGGAAGGCGCCATGCAGATCCAGTACGCCAAGGTTCTGCTCGCAAAGGCAGTCGAGCAACAAAACGCGGACGCCGACTCATAGGGTCGGATGTACTCACGTTCTTCAGGCAGCAGGGCGGCCTCGAGCGGCTGCCCAATGGCGGCAAACACCCTCAACTGCCCACCACCCGAGCCCCTGCAGCTCCAAAATCGACCCGCGCACGCGGCACTCTCCACCAACGACCCGCGGCCGGCGAACAACTTCGTCACCGCCAACGGGCAGCCAGTCAACGCGCACACCCACATCATCAACAACCAGAGCTGGCGCGCATGCCAGCCCGACGACCTGCGGCATACCCTCACCAACCGCCGCGACGGCGAACCAAGGGGATCGCCGAGTAGAGTTGGACCCCAGTGCTTCAAACCAATGATCCGAGGCAAAAAATACCCGGCGAACTTCAAAGCGCCGAAGGAGATCGAGAAGTACGATCCCTCCTACGACCCGTCCGTGTGGCTCTATACCTACCTCATGGAAATGGGGATCGCTGGCCACACCGACCTGCTTGCCGCACGCTACCTGCCCCTAATGATGGAGGGAGCATGTAGACAATGGATCAACACCCTCCCTGCGAACAACATCGACTCCTGGGAGGAAATGCGCGACGCCTTCGTCAGGCACTTCGAGGGTTCCTACACCCGGCCACCACCATCGAGGACCTGGAGCGATGCATCCAGGGACCCCGCGAGTCGACCCGCAGTTGGGTCCAACGGTGGCAAGACCTGTGGTATAACGCGGCCGAAATCCACCCGAACACCGCGATCCACTGCTTCAAGACCTCGTGCCGCTACGAGCCCCTAGTCGCCAAGCTCAAGCGAGTGTACAGAAAACTCGACAACATACCAGACCTCTTGGAGATCGCCAAGCGGTACGCGGAGGAGGACCCAAACCAAGAAACCGACGACGAGTTGGGAGGGAATCGCCGCACGAGCGGCCACAACAACGGGAGGCGACCCGAGCTACGCTACAGCAACATTCGCCTCACCGGCAAGCGCCGCGGTGATGGGCGAGTCGACTTTGTCGCCAACACCGGATACGCGCCGTGCGGACCCGAGAGCTTCCACCGCAACAGAGGTCAGCGCCGCGACGGCGGCAACTACAAGGCGAAGCCAAGGTTCGACCCCACGGCTCTCCTCTATCAACCCTGTGTGTTTCACAATAGGGAAGGGAATCCCGCCATGCACACGACCGCCGACTGCCACTCCCTCAAGGAGATCGAGAAGGCACGACGCACACAGGAAGACCCCGACAACAACCCGCCAAACGGCAGAAAATTCGGCAGCGTCGCCGGCTCGCTCCACACCTTCACAGGCTTCAACACGAAGCGTTATAAGAAGTTCATCGCCCGCGCTGTCACCATCAACGCGGTGTCCCAGATAGACATCCCTTAGTTCCTCAACTGGTTAGAGCAACCAATCACCTAGAGCCGCGAGGACCACTCGCCACGGATCGAATATCCGGGCCGAGTCGCCTTAGTGGTCAAGCCCAAGGTGGGGTACTATTGGCTCCCCAAGACACTGATGGACGGCGGCAGCTGAAGGAAATATGCCCTAGAGGCAATCATAGAGATGATTATATTTCATATGTATCCATGAGTTATTGTAATGTTCCTTGAATATCCATATTAGACAACTTGTATTTATTGGCAATTACGTGAATTGTTTGTGAAACTCTATACTTGTATGGTTATTTAAGAGTTGTCCCTAGTCGGAGTTCATGTGAGGACACACGTGAATATTAGACTAGCACATCGATTGGTTGATGACTATGTTTCGCAAGTCATAGACATGGAGATGTCAAACCAATGATGTGGACACATGTTATGAACATGGGGTTGGACTGACCCAACCTGAGACTGGCAATTAGTTGCAGCTCTCTCTCTACACATCGTGTACGTTTTGTCCTTAGACCTGAGATTGTCGCATGTACTTGAGATGTGGATCGACCTACTTTGGGGCTATCAAACGCTGCACTGTAACTGGGTAGTTATAAAGGTAGCTTTCGGGTTTGTCCTGAAGCATGCTGCAAGGCATGGTCAATCAAGATGGGATTTGCCCCTCTCTACTTGAGAGAGATATCTCTGGGCCCCTCGAGTGAGCGGATCCAGAAATGCATGGCCATGCTACATATGGTTAAGAGTTAACCTAGTAAAGGGATTCCGAATCGCGGTATCGAGAAAGGGAGGTCAGCTTGGAGCTAGACCAAATATCGTGAGGCAAAGGGAAAGACATGTACTAAACCTTGTGATGGTTCGTCCGATATGATCTTTGTATGCGTTTAGGAGTTGGCACGTCTTGCTAGAGGCCGATACCAATTATTGACAAAATAAGTGTATTCGTGTCATGTCTATACGCATATGAACCTATAGGGTCACACACTTAAGGGGCTCGAAGCCTAATGAGGATTGGATCCGAATTAGACCAGGCTTAGGCTACTAATGGGCCACTAATGCAGAAGCCCACTAGGGACGCCTATATAAGAGAGGGTGGGGCGAGCTGACCAGGGTGAGACCTCAGATCATTCCCAGCCGCCACTCCTCACGCCTATGTTGCACGCGCGGACCTAGCAGTCCGACGTCTGACGCTTCCACCCTGTACGTGTGGATACCTCGGAGGCGCTGCATCTGTAGCACTTGGACGAGCCGCGCAAGGGGATCTGCTCGTGGGATGAGGACAAGAAGGAGACGTGGAACGTCTGCACTGCCTCAACGCGCTTCATCAATTCCGCAACTGCGCATCTAGTGGTAATCCCGTGATCTATGACAACAATAATCCTGGTATACGAGGTAGAATTTTTTTGATTTGCGCTAGTGTAGCCTACCCGTATCCCTTCAGTGGTATTAGAGACGATGCTGTTCAGTTATAGGTTCGGGATGTTTGCATATGGTGATATGCAGATTGATATGAATGATGTGATCGTTTATATGGCGGTGGTTCAGGATTGATCTATGATCTTGCTTTCCGTGATCCTAATTCTGAGGTTGTCGAACGACTTACCCTTACCGGTCGGTTTCCGCCATCAGGGTAGACAGTGACACATAAATCCTGTTGAATCATGCGAAGATCAATATGATTGATCGAATCGGAACCTAGATCTAAAATCGATGTACCGTGATGAAAGGAGTTTGATTGAATCGGGACATGAGTCGGTTTATGGTAAATTTGATTTCCCGATCAAAATCCTTAAAGAAAATTGTGAAGAAAATCCTTAAAGAAAATTGTGAAGATCCGCGAGGGGCGCTGCCCCTTCGAACCCCGCAGGGGGAGACCCCTAGACCCTCCTTAATCATATCCCCTTTTGTATCTCGTTAAGGTAACTAGGTGCTGCGATGTCACATAATCCGGTAGAATGCGATTCTATGCATAACTTGTTTTTGCAGGATGTATGTGATCAGTATGGCCCATATATGTATGTGATGCATGTATGAAATTTGCATGACCTACGTGTCGTGTGTAGGGCAACACGGCTGGAGCCATATGTGTTGTCATTTATTGTAATGGCCTGCGTGCCAACTTGTGATGATCCCAATACTATGTAATTTTGATTACTAGCTGTTAGGAGTAATAGCTTGTAGTTCTTGGAGGACTCATCACTTGGAAGATGGCTCACATGGAACATGAAGATGGAGATCATCATGGTGGACAGGTTCTATGGCGATGGAGATCACCATGAGAAAATGGGCCATACTATGTCACATATATGTGAATGCTATTCTTATGTGTTTTACTACTATGCATGCTTAGATGATAGAAGTAGAATGATCCCTCACAAAGTTTAAGTTAAACCATGCCCTCCCAACCAAACCTTGCACCATCCTATGCCCTGTACAATCGTTGGTGGGCCTATGAAATTAGGGTGCCGTGGTTTTCCTTGGCTGGATGGGTTTGTATCGGATACCTACACGCATAAGGGTTGGTGAACTTGACAAGGTCATCTTAACAGTTAAGGACCTTGGGGCATAAAGGTTGGAAGCCTAGTTTTTGACATAGAGATGTCACCCAACAACAAGAGTCATATGTGATATGATTAGCAAGTGTTGCTTACCGATTTACCTTGTCTTCTAGCAGTGATGCTAAAGCTCACTAGTCGACTTGTTAATTGTGGATCTTGAATCACTTAGTATCAATAGAGGGATATTGATTTAAGTGGGAGTATATGCTATTAAATTGTTTAATATGTTTTACTCTTTCATGGTTACATGGCTTAGTATTTTGCATGTTTTCTGTTGTAGATCAATGGCACCGAACACTACATCACCTTTCTCTTTGCGTTCGATTCTTGATAAAGAGAAACTATATGGAACAAACTATTCGGACTGGGTCCATAACCTGAGAATTATTCTCAGGTCTGATAAAAAGGAAACGGTTCTGGATACCCCAATCCCTGATGAACTTGCTGATAATGCATCTGCTGCCCTAAAGAACGCCTACAAGAGAGCATGTGATGATTCTCTTGAGGTTAGCTGCCTTATGCTTGTATGCATGGAACCTGAACTCCAAAAGAAGTTTGAGGATCAGGAAGCGTACGATATGATCATAGCGCTTAAGGACATGTTCCAAGATCAGGCAAGGACTGAGAGGTACAATGTTGCCAAGTCCTTTGTAAAATTCAAGCTAGCAGAGGGAGCAACTGTAGGCCCCCATGTGATCAAAATGGTTGGTTACAGTCAGACTTTGGAAAAGCTTGGTTTTCCACTAGGCCAAGAGTTGGCCACTGACTTCATTTTGGCGTCTCTTCCATCCAGCTATGGGCAGTTCATTTCGAACTACCATATGCATGGGGTGGAGAAGGGCCTTAATGAATTATGTGGGATGCTAAAAACAACAGAAAGTGACATGAAGAAGTGTGCAGGGCATAGACATGCGATGGCTATGCAGAACAAGCCTAGCTTCAAGAAAAAAGGTACTTCTTGGAAGAAGAAGGGCAAGGCTAAGGATACGATCCCTAAGCCTGCACCCAAGCAAAAGGCTGGACCTGTAGAAGACACGGAGTGCTTATTTTTTCATGAACATGGCCACTGGAAGAGAAACTGCAGCAAGTACCAGGCTTCTTTGAAGAAGAGTGGAAGTAAGAGTACTTCCAACTCAGGTACGCTTGTTGTAAATGTTGTGGACATTCTTCTCACTAATTCCTATGTTAACTCTTGGGTATTTGATACCAGATCGGTTGCTCATATTTGCAATTCGATGTAGGGGCTAATAAGGACTAGAGAAGTGCAGAAAGGCGAAGTGGATTTTCGCGTCGGAAATAAAGCAAGGGTTGCTGCATTGTTCATCGGTGTCATGCAACTTCACCTTCTGTCAAGATTTATTATGGAGTTGAATAATTGTTATTACATTCCTAGTATGGGTCAAAACATTTTATCACCTTCATGTTTGATGAGGGATGGTTATTCATTCGCGAGTGCAAACAATGGTTGTGTAATCTCTAAGAATGCTATGTTTATGGCTAATGCTCCCATTGTGAATGGGTTATTTATTTTAAATCTTGATGATGCATCTGTTTACAATGTTAGTGCTAAAAGGCTTCGGCCTAATGATTTGAGTCCTACCTATTTATGGCATTGTCGTTTGGGGCATATAAGTGAAAAGCGCATGAAGAAGCTCCATGGTGATGGTCTTCTAACTTCGTTTGATTTTGAATCATACGAGACATGTCAGGCTTGTTTACTTGGAAATATGACCAAGTCGCCTTTTTCGGGTTTACCCGAGAGAGCGACAGACTTGTTGGAACTCATACATACTGATGTATGTGGGCCAATGAGCACGACATCCAGAGGAGGATATCACTACTTCATTACTTTCACTGATGATTTCAGTAGATATGGTTATGTCTACTTGATGAGGCATGAGTCTGAAACTTTTGAAAAGTTCAAGGAGTTTCAGAGTGAAGTAGAGAATCAACGTGGCAAGAAAATAAAGGCCTTGCGATCTGATCGTGGAGGTGAATATTTGAGTCACGAATTTAGCGATCATCTTAAGAGTTGCAGAATTGTTCCACAACTTACACCGCCCGGAACGCCTCAAAGAAACGGGGTCTCTAAATGGCGTAATCGAACTTTGTTGGACATGGTTCTATCTATGATGAGCCAGTCGGATTTACCCTTATCATTTTGGGGTTACGCTCTAGAAACGTCAGCTTTCACACTTAATAGGGTACTATCTAAATCCGTAGTTAAGACACCATATGAGATGTGGACTGGAAAGAATCCCAGTTTGTCTTTTCTAGAGATTTGGGGTTGTGATGCATTTGTCAAGCGACTTCAGTCGGACAAGCTAACACCCAAATCGGATAAATGCATTTTCGTGGGATATCCGAGGGAAACCTTAGGGTATTACTTCTACAACCGTGAGGAGGGCAAAGTGTTTGTCGCTCGTAGTGGTGTTTTCCTAGAGAAAGAGTTTCTCACAAAGGGAACAAGTGGAAGGTCGGTGCGACTTGAAGAAGTTCAAGATGAGCCAGTTGGGGATGCTTCTATGAGTGATGCTATTGTAGCAGAACTAACTGAGGAACCCGTGGAAACAGAAGCACCACAACCACGAAGGTCGGCGAGGCTCCGCGAAGCGCGGGAATTATTATTGTTAGACAATGATGAGCCTGCGACCTATGCATAAGCGATGGTGGACCCAGACTCTGAGAAATGGCTGATCGCCATGAGATCCGAGATAGAGTCCATGGGGGACAATCAAGTTTGGAACTTGGTTGACCTGCCTGATGGTTTTAAAGCCATCGAGTGCAAATGGATCTATAAGAAGAAGATTGATATGGATGGAAATGTTCACATCCATAAAGCTCGACTTGTTGCAAAAGGTTTTCGACAAGTTCAAGGAGTTGACTACGACGATACTTTCTCGCCCGTAGCGATGCTTAAATCTATATGGATAATTCTAGCCATTGCTGAACATTTCGACTATGAAATATGGCAGATGGATGTCAAGACGGCTTTCCTAAATGGAATCCTAACTGAGGACGTGTATATGATGCAGCCCGAAGGTTTTGTCGATCCAAACAATGTTGGAAAGGTATGCAAATTTCTGAAGTCCATTTATGGGCTGAAGCAAGCATCTCGGAGTTGGAATATTTGATTTGATAAAGTTGTAAAGGAGTTTGGATTCATCAAAAACGAACAAGAACCTTGTGTTTACAAGAAGGAAAGTGGGAGAGCGCTGTTATTTCTAATCTTATATGTAGATGACATATTGCTGATTGGAAATGACATTCCTATGCTCGAGTCTGTTAAGACCTCATTGAAAAATAGTTTTTCGATGAAGGACTTGGGAGAAGAGGCATATATTCTGGGCATCAAGATCTATAGAAATAGATCAAGAAGGATAATTGGATTAAGCCAGAGTACATACATTGACAAATTGTTGAAACGGTTCAGCATGGAAGAGGCTAAGAAGGGGTTCTTGCCCATGTCTCATGGCATAAGACTCAACAAGACTCAGTGTCCTTCGACTACTGATGAGCGTGAGAGCATGAACAGGGTTCCATATGCTTTTGCTATTAGATCCATCATGTATGCAATGATATGTACTCGCCCAGATGTTTCCTATGCTCTAAGTGTTACGAGCAGATACCAGGCTGATCCAGGTGAAGGTCACTGGACAGCGGTAAAGAACATCCTTAAGTACTTGAAAAGGACTAAGGATGTGTTCCTAGTTTATGGAGGTGAGGATGAACTCAGTGTAAGGGGTTACACAGATGCGAGTTACCTTAACGACTCAGATGATTCGAAATCGCAATCAGGTTATGTGTTTGTCATGAATGGTGGTGCTGTGAGCTGGAAAAGTTCCAAGCAAGATACGGTGACCTCCTCTTCAACAGAAGCTGAATATATTGCTGCCTCGGAGGCCGTAAAGGAAGCTGTTTGGATTAGGATTTTCCTGATCGCTCTCGGTGTGGTTCAGGGCGCGTCCAATCCCCTGGATGTTTATTGTGACAATAATGGTGCTATTGCACAAGCCAAGGAACCTAGACAGCACCAGAAGAACAAACATATTCGCATGCGTTACCATCAGATTCGAGAGTTCGTTGAGGATGGTAGTGTCATGATATGCAAAATACATACGGACTCAAATGTTGCTGATCCCTTGACTAAGCCTCTCCCGCAGCCCGCGCATGAAGCGCACACAAGAGCAATTGGTATTAGATGAATTTTAGATTGACTCTAGTGCAAGTGGGAGACTGAAGTAAATATGCCCTAGAGGCAATCATAGAGATGATTATATTTCATATGTATCCATGGGTTATTGTAATGTTCCTTGAATATCCATATCAGGCAACTTGTATTGATTGGAAATTACGTGAATTGTTTGTGAAACTCTATACTTGTATGGTTATTTAAGAGTTGTCCCTAGTCGGAGTTCATGTGAGGACACACGTGAATATTAGACTAGCACATCGATTGGTTGATGACTATGTTTCGCAAGTCATAGACAAGGAGATGTCAAACCAATGATGTGGACACATGTTATGAACATGGGGTTGGACTGACCCAACCTGAGACTAGAAATTAGTTGCAGCTCTCTCTCTACACATCGTGTACTTTTTGTCCTTAGACCTGAGATTGTCACATGTACTTGAGATGTGGATCGACCTACTTTGGGGCTATCAAACGCTGCACCGTAACTGGGTAGTTATAAAGGTAGCTTTCAGGTTTGTCCTGAAGCATGCTGCAAGGCATGGTCAATCAAGATGGGATTTGCCCCTCTCTACTTGAGAGAGACATCTCTGGGCCCCTCGAGTGATCGGATCCAGAAATGCATGTCCATGCTACATATGGTTAAGAGTTAACCTAGTAAAGGGATTCCGAATCGCGGTATCGAGAAAGGGAGGTAAGCTTGGAGCTAGACCAAATATCGTGAGGCAAAGGGAAATACATGTACTAAACCTTGTGATGGTTCGTCCGATATGATCTTTGTATGCGTTTAGGAGTTGGCACGTCTTGCTAGAGGCCGCTACCAACTATTGACAGAAAAGTGTATTCGTGTCATGTCTATACGCATATGAACCTATAGGGTCACACACTTAAGGGGCTGGAAGCATAATGAGGATTGGATCCGAATTAGACCAGGCTTAGGCTACTAATGTAGAAGCCCACTAGGGACGCCTATATAGGAGAGGGTGGGGTGAGCTGACCAGGGTGAGACCTCAGATCATTCGCAGCTGTGTAACACCCTCAGAATCGGCCCTATGCAAGTTTTAGCGAAATCCGCCAAACCCGCATAGAAAAGATTCAAAGGTGCCCACCAGGCACTTTCGTGCGGGTGGAAAACGAAGTAATAACATTACACAACAGTCCTCGATGGGACCCACAGAACAGATATATATATATATATATATATAACAGCGACTCCATGAGTCAAGAATACAGATATAATATACAAAGATTCAAATCACCTTGAAAACGATAGTGCGTCCAGCTACGGACAAGATGCAAATGGGGCTAAGAGCCCTGAAGAATAACCAATGGCGTCCATAACCCTGCCCAGGCCAAGCCGGAAGGGTAACCCTGCTAACGACGTCGACCTCAAACCTGCTTAAACAAAAGGGGTGCCGACAAAGGGCAAGGAAAAAGAGGAGCGTCAGTACTGAGGCCAGTACACGGCGAGGCTAGAATTCGGCGGTCCTCGCCTACATAGGTATGGTGGACTGAAGCGGCAGCGACAGCATGCACTAAACAACCTATAGAGACTCGATACAACTGGCGGCAATCAGAGAGGGGTAAGAAGGACCTATTCGGAACCAACCTGATTCTACCATCAAACAAACCCATCCTGGCGTTTCCCCCTCGAGACCAATCGAGGAAGTCAACCGAGGAACTCACACCGTTGGCATTTTTATTTATTCAGTTATCGTTGCAGCAATTACTAGTCAAGTATAGATAGTCATCCTGATAAAATAAGCAGTGGGCACTTTTATTTAACCATTCCGTTGTAGTTGCAACACTTACTAGTCATATACAATTAGCATGCGATAACCCAAAACCCAGCAGTTGTTGGTACTTTTATTTAGCCATTCCGTTGTAGTTGCAATACTTACTAGTCAGGTACAATGGTCGCAAGCGACAATCCAAACAAGCAATTGTTGGCAGGTTTATTTAGCCATACCATTATAGTGAAGCTGATTACTATTCATTATAAAGTCAAGTTTATAGCACTACTTTAGTTATGCTTGTCTATGATCGAGATACTGTGCTCCAAGTCGTCCATATCCGCGGACACGGCTTTCAGAAAGTTTTACCCGGCCGGGATGCACCAATAGCAACACACGCTCGATCAACCTCGGAAAAACCAAATCAAAACCCAACGAGGCTTTCACGACAAAGCAATCACAGGATTCAAAAATATTTCAGGGGGCCACCCCATTGAGTAGACCCGCAACGAAGCCAGCTGACTCCGAGACGGACTCAAGGTTTGCGACAATGGCTGTAAACGACTGGGAACCCGAAAGTGTGGCTGGGCTTGTCGATACCGCGTAAACATTCCGCTTACCTAAACAGTACAGTGTGCTCCTCGCACAATCGTAAATAAAGCAGTAGCATGGCATAAGTACAGGATAGTAAATAAAACCTCAAACTAGTTTGTGGCCCCAAGAAATAAGACTGAATCAAGCTCTAGCTCAGGGGGGTCCCATATACCTCCCGGATGTGGATAGCGCGATAAATCAAGGAACATGTATCAAGTACTCGGGGTCCTACGGGACACAAGTGGGCGTTCGGAAACCAAATATTATCTATCACCCACCGATGCCTCTGCTTACTTCAAATTTTAGTTGTTAAACAGGAATTGAAGTGAGCGATAAGTAAAACTATGATCATCTCCAACATCAACATGCGGCAATACATCAACAACTGTGGCACTTGACGACACGCAACAGCACTGGAGCAAGCGACTACGGCGCGCAAGTCCAACTATCTACCAAACAACAGGTAATAGGATGTGTCCAAGGCAATATAAGGCTGCATGGGATATCACGGGTACGGAAACTAGAGCATCGCAACACAGATAGCAATAGATCAACAGGAGGGAATAAATACTATAAAAGTAAGATAGGTAGAAAGGGGGAGATGCTCGCCTGAAAACATTGCCAAAGGGTTCATCCGAAGATCGGGCGAAGCTCACATCAACTCAACGGCCTTATCCGCGAAGAACCAAAACACTAGAAGGAACACCGGATGCACTATTTAATACAACGGCAGAAGATCGGGCATGATGCATGTATGATGCATGACATGGCAAAGATGCGATGCAATTAGATCATATTAAGCGGAACCAGGGTCCCGACAATTAATTAGATGGTTCATGTTATTTAGAACCCCCGCAATTTAAATGTTGTTTATCATGGCAAAAGAGTTACCGGTTCGCTACACAAATTTAAATGAGGCCAATATGAGACTAGATTTGCCCGCATATGGGCCCCATATTTAATTATTAGGTGAATCGGCGTAAGGCCCCCCAAACCAAAGATATGCATGCGAGATGAATGACAATTTAATATGCGACAAGGTTATTATATTATAAGATAGGGTTTCGGGAAGGGGTTCACACATTAGGGTTCGACGCTCTTGGGGTTCCGGGGTTCGGGGTCGGTCTCAGGTCCAGGGTTCGACGGAAACGAGGTTCGGACTCCGGGATCGCTCTCGGATTACTGGGTAGATCTTGTGGTTCTGTGTCGGTGACCTCGGCATCCGGGAAGCAGGACTTGGTTCGGCGCCGGGGCGCATCGGATTCTCCTGGTCGCTGTCGTTCTTGTCGTCGTGCAGATCTTGTCGGGTCCCACGGGGTCGATCTTGCCGTTGCGAGGGTCTTGTCGGGCCCGCGCCATCGAGTCGGTGATAGCGTTCGGAAGCGTTCTCGTGGCAATCTTGTCGTTCCGTGTAGGCATTCTCGAGTTCGATGGCGAACTTGTCCGGTACCGGGGTTCGATGTTTTTTGCCCCGGAACGGTCTTGTCATCTGAGTGGACGATCTTGACGTCAGGGCTCGCGGTCTTCAGATCCGGGACGAAGTACTTTTCGCATCTGGGGTCTTCGGGGGGAACGGTCTTCGGGGTTTGGGAAGTAGCTCTCGGTGCTCCGCGTGGAATATCTTGGAGTCGTGCAGGCATTTGACTCCAGCTTGGCGTCAGCGGGATCGGCCTTCGGTAGATCTTGACACGGTGACAGCTCCCATCGGTGGTCCTCCGGTAGTGGTGCTGCGGCGACATCACCGGCGATGTCGGAGGTCTTGGTGTTGGAGATATGCCCAAGAGGCAATAATAAAGTGGTTATTATCATATCTTCACACTTATGATAAATGTTTACATACCATGCTATAATTGTATTAACCGGAAACATTAATACTTGTGTGATTTGTAAACTAAAATAAGAGTCCCTAGTAAAGCCTCTTGTTAAACTAGCTTGTTGGTTAATATATGATCATGGTTTCCTGATCATGAACATAGAGATGTTATTAACAACAGGATCATATCATTAGGAGAATGATGTGATGGACATACTCCTATAGATAAGCGTAGCATAAAGATCAAGTCATTTCAATAGTTTAATTGCTATATGCTTTCTGATACATAGTAACCTAATTCCTTGGACCATGAGATCATGCATATCACCTTTACCGGATGGATGCTTTGATGACATCAAACACCACACCGTAACTGGGTGGCTATAAAGGTGGCATTGAGTGTTCGGAAAGTATTGGTTGAAACACATGGATCAACAGTGGGATTTGTCCATCCATATGACGGATAGATATACTCTGGGCCCTCTCGGTGGAATGTCATCCAATTAGCTTGCAAGCATGTGACTGGCTCACAAGGCATCACATATCACGGGAACGAGAAAAGAGTACTTATCAGTAACGAGTTTGAACTAGGTATGCAGAGATACCGACGATCATAACCTCGGATAAGTAAACTATCGTGAGACAAAGGGAAATTGGTATCGTATGTAAGTGGTTCATTCGATCGCAAAGTAATCGTAGAAATATGTGGGAGCCATATGAATTTCCAGATTCCTCTATTGGTTATTGTTCCGAGAAGTGTCTCGATCATGTCCGCATAATTCACGAACCATAGGGAGACACACTTAAGGATTCGACGTTGTTTGAGTAGTTATGGTATTATGAGAAAGAGACCGAATGTTGTTCGGAGTCTCGGATGGGATCCGGGATATCACGAGGTGATCCGAAATGGTCCGGAGAATAAGATTCATATAAGGAAAGTCCCGTTTCGGAGTTCGGGAATGATTCCGGTGTTTTCATCGGGAATGTTCTAGAAGGGTCCGGATTGTCCGGCACTCCGGGGGGGGGGGGGGGGGGAGGGTACATGAATGTGTCATTGAATGATTGCATCATGTACTAAGTGTTTTTGCTGTTCCAAAACTGAAAAGTCAAATTGCCAGTTTGAAAGTCAAACGGCTAAAACAGGAAACTGTGGAAAACAGGAAACTGTGGGAAACAGGAAACTGTGGGAAACAAGCAAGAGGAGGTTGAAACCAACTTGGAGGAGGAGTCCCTCTCCTCCAAGCCGGCGGCCAGCCTTGTCCGAGTTGGGGAGGGACTCCCCTCCCCTTCCCTGGCGCGCCAGCCCCTCCACCTATAAAAGGAGGGGCAGGGCCTCCTCCTCTACACACAAGTTCCTATCCTCTAATCTCCGGTTTAGAGCCGTTTTGGTTTAGAGCTTCTAATTGCTTTAGCCTGTGGTTTAGAGCCTTCTAATTGGTGTGTCTAATCTCTAGACCACTAATAGCCCTCTCTCATACTCCACCATACTCGCTCCGACTTAAGGCGAAGCCCTGCGGGATTTCCCCTCTACTTCCGGTACCACGCCGTTGTGCTGCCGGAATCGCGAGGAGAGTGCTACAACCTCCGCTGCCTGCTGGAACAAGGGAGAGGAAGGTCTTCGTCGAGTACCGAACGTGTGACCGACTGCGGAAGCGCTGCCGGAACGCAGCGCCGGAAGGATCGTCTACACGATCTTGAGATCGGAAAGAGTACGACTACATCAACCACGAGAATCTGCTCTCGTTAACCGCTTTGGAATCTTCGAGGGTGAGTTATTCCATCGACTCGTTGCTACAATCTAGTAGATAGATCTTGGCTTGTTTGTTTGTATGCGATAGAATTTTTTTGTTTTCCATGCTACGAACCCCTACAGTGGTATCAGAGCCGTGTCTATATGTAGATCTGTTGCACGAGTAGAACACAATGGTCATTGTGGGCGTTGATGCTTTTATTGTCGATTGCTTCTTATGTACTTTGCATCTTGCGGTATGTTGGGATGAAGCGGCCCGGGCTAACCTTACATGACATCGTTCATGAGACTTGCTCCACGCTTGACATGCAACTTGTATTGCATAAGTGGCTTTGCGGGTGCCTGTTTCTCCTAGCATAGTTAAGATCCAATTTACAACGGGTGATTGACAATACTAGTATCAATGTTGTGGTTCTTGTTCGTAAGTTAGAACGACACTTATTGAAAGCCCCAAACCACGTAAAATATGCAAAGAAAGTAGAGGCGTCTAACTTTGTTTTGCAGGGGTGTGCAGTGATGTGATATGGCCATGATTGTGATTATATTTGATGTATGCAATGTTCCTTATTGTAAGTTGGCAACCGGCAGGAGCCATATGGTTGTCTTTAATTTATGTTAAGACCCGCGTGTCTATTCAAAGTAGTTGTAATAGTTGAAGCCGGTGGACGACAACCATGGTGAAGCGTCATTGACCTTGATGCAATGCCGGTGATGATGAAGACCATGTTTGTGCTTGAAGATGGAGATCGGAAGCACAAAGAAGAAAGGCCATATCATATCACATATTGTTGAATTGCATGTGATGTTAATCCTTTATGCATCTTGTATTGCTTAGTAGAAGACGGTAGCATTATAAGATGATCCCTCATGCACATGAATTTCAAGTCATAAAGTGTTCACCCTTAGTTAGCACCGTTGCTAAAGCTTGTTGTTTCGAAGCACCACGTGATGATCGGGTGTGTTAGATTCTACAAGTGTATACAACGTGAGCAAGCCAGATTTGCTCATGCGGAAACTAAGGTTTGATCTTGACGAGCCTAGCATGTACAGACATGGCCTCAGGAACACGGATTACCGAAAGGTAGAGCATGAGTCATATAGTAGATATGATGAACATGTTGATTGTTCGCCATTGAAGCTATATCAACTCTCGTGATGATCGGTTTTGATGTGGTGGATTTGGTTCGTGTGATCACTAAAACAATGTGAGGGATATTGTTTTGAGTGGGAGTTCACCTAGATTAATTTAATTATTAATTAGAACTCAATTTATCATAAACTAAATCAAAGTGAATTTGCATAGTTGTTGTAGTCATTGGCATCCGTTTACCACCTTGCGCTTAGTTATAATTGAGATGATAGAACTATAGAATTCTGGTTAGTTACTTTACAAACTGGTATCGTATTGAAGTGTTAATCTAAAGTTTAAAAGTCCTATTGCAAACTTTCAGTAAGTTCCGGTTACTCCATGAAGTTTAATAATTAGTATTAAATCAAGAGTAACAATTCCAAGTGTTAGTGTATAAGTATCATGTTTGTTTCCATGATTCTTGATATTCAAAGGATTGTCTTAATATCAAGGTTATCTAAGGATCTGAAAGAGTTGTTTCAGAAACCATGATTTGTGGAAGATATTGTGATATCTGAAACGAAGTTTTGGTTGCAACATGATAGAGTATAATATGGCTAAAGTCATGTTCTCATATTTGATGAGAATTTGCAAAAGGTTGGAGACACTAGTTGTCCTAATCGTCCAAAAGGATTTGGAGAGCAACATTATACTCATGATTCACCGTTATAAGCTAAAAGTAGCTTGATCATGGATAAATCCATGATGAGGGTGAATATTTGATGTAGGTAAAATGTTTACTACACCAAGAGATTACTAAAGAAAGGAATTTGAAAGAACACCAAACATTTGATGATGGTGATCTACTTCAAAGTGCAAGTCCAAAGACGTTGGTATTTGACTATACATGTTTTGGACTATGTGTCATATGTATGACTCCACTAATTGATGTTGATAGATTCTTTTAAACAGAAAAGGAAATACTGAAAGAGAATCTCATAAATATATGGCAGAAAAGAAAAGACTTGAATTGTTCAGTTTAAGTATATAGATGATATACATGTTATGGATATACTCTTTGCTTATTAAACAATGTGGTTCTTAAGTATTTGATACTGAATTTGTTGGTGTGAATCGTCATACGAAACAACACAATTCATGAACTACAATGGCCTAAGTAACTAGAAAAAGAATATGTGATGATGTTCATCGAGAACAAATAAAGGGTTATTGTGTTGCTCGTTAAAACATCAAAGCTTGCCTTCAAGATTTGTTTTATCAGGTATTATGAGAACAAAAGGGTTGTTCAAAATAATTGCCGTAATCCATAAAATATGGATGATTCACAAGTCTCGTTGGAGAAATCACATCCATAAAACTAGTGCTAAAAATGTCGAAAGACAAATTGATTGAAAGGTCACTTAGGAAGTGACATCGCAGTGTAAATTATATTGGAAAGAAAACATGAAGAAACTCCATATGGATGGAATTTTGGAGTCTGTTTGATTTTGATCAAATGACGCTTGTGAAACTTTCCTAGAGATAGTTAAAACTTTGTTCATAGGCCAAAAGGGAACGAATGACTAGCTTATTGGAACTTGTACATATTGTTGTATGAAATCCATTATGTGTAGTCAAGAGCGATGGATTTCAACTTCATATGCTTTCTCCAAAATTTGAGTGAATATATGAATATTTACTTAATAAGGATGAAGTATGAAACATTTGAAAAGTTCGAAGACTTTCAAGATGAAGTGCAAAATCATTGTAACAAGAATATAAATAGTTTATGATAAGATCATAAAGGAAGATATTTGAGTTACAAGTTTAGCATAATACCTAAGATTTAAGGAATCGTTCCGTGGATTTGCATTTTCCCGAAACACCATAAGAGTATGGAGCGTTCGAGATATGTAATTAAACCTTGTTTGACATGGTAAGATCGAAGGTGTAATTCATAAAACTGTCATTATATTTTAAAGATTAAAAGCTTTAGTGATTACCGTTTTTCCACTGAAAAGAGCTTCATCATAATCCGTTGAAATGACACCATATAAGGTTATGGTTTGGGATAAAACCCAAGTTGTCCTTTCTTAAACATTGGCATGCTATGCATAATAGGATGTTTGCAACCAAAGTCGGATGAACCTGTCTTTGTATGTTATTTTGAATAACTGTTAAGTATTATTCCATAAACACCGGAGACAAAAGTGTTTGTCGCTTAAAACGTCAAGTTTCTTTGAGAAGGAATTTTTCGTGAAAAGATAAGTGGGAGGACAATAGAACTTTGATAAAGTTAAAAGAACCTTAGCTATATGTGCAGAGTTGCGCAGTGCCGAAAAGTGTTCCGGAGGCAGCAACAATGCTCATGGCTCACGTGCCTCAAAGGTTGTGGTCACGAAGATCTAAGTTCCTATTGAAACAAGTAGATCGGGTAAACAATCAAATACCAAGATTTGAGGGTTGAATCATTATTTGAGAATAATGAACCGACTACATGCAAAGAAGCGATGATGGGCCCTGACTCCGTCAAATGGCTTGAAGCCATAAAATCCGTGATAGTTCCATACACGAGAAATCAAGTTTTGAACTTGAAGGACCCTCGAGAAAGGTGTAAGACCTTACAGTCGTGTTTGGATCTATAAAGAAATAGACATGGATGTTTCGCATCTATGAAATAGTCGACATGTTGGGAAAGAGTTCACAAAATGTTCAAAGGTTGACTATGACAAGATTTGATCTTTCATAGTGATATTTAGTCTAGACGGATTAGTGTAGCAACCACTACATATAATTTTGTTATATGGTAGTTGAATAAACAAAACAAATTCTTCTAATAGAAGGGTTACCTAGGACGTGTGCATGACACAGTCCAAAGGGTTTTTTTGTTAAATTTCAAGGGATGCTAAAAACATATGCAAACTTCAATGGTTGAAGTAAGTATAGCGGAGTTGGAATCTTCACTATGATGAAATTGTTAAAAGAGTTTTAATTCATCAGAGACAATGAAGATGCTTGCGTTTGCAAGAAATTAAGTGGGAGCGCTAAGACATGTTTCTAATACATTATGTGGAAGACATATTGTTGATTGGAAATGATGTATCTTTTATTAACACATATTAAGAATTTCATCTCGATGAAAGACTTAGGCAAAACCTAAATATTTGGCATCAATAGATGCAAATATGGTTGTGCCAGAAGTACATAGACGAGATATTGAATGAGTTCAATATAGAAACTACAAGAAAGGTTCTTGTCGCACAGAAAGGATTGAATGAGTTCAATATTGATGATATATTCAAGTGTATTGACATTTGGTAAAGTGAAACAAATAATCAAGTATAGATTGATACTTGATGTATGAAATCACAAAGAATATTTATATCAATCATACTGTGATATGTACAAATCCAGATATGTCCTATGCTCTAAATATTGTGAGCATATACCAGAATGATTCGTAAGATGATCATTGGACAATAGTAAGGATATTCTTATGATCTTTTGGAAGAACTAAGAGTATATTATTTGTAGAAGTGACAAATAGATGGTTAGTTCATTGTAAAAGTACTACATTGATACTAGCTTTGTCGCAAAGTACAAATTAAGTTTATCTCAATCTAAACTAAGGGTGGCACAATATAATGGAAAGTGAGTTCCATAATGGATTTTGATGAGTTCCAAAGTTAAGACATTGTGACAGATACTACAACAAAAGGCTAAGTATATGACTGCTATTATAGCAGCAAAAGAGGGCATTTGTGTCAAGTAGTTTGTTATCAAACTAGGTGTAGTTCACAGAGGGATAATACTATGAAGATATATTGTACGACAATATTATCAACATGTTTTAACCCCAAAGAACTAAAGGTCACACCGAAAGACCAAATTTATACAAAGCCATCTCATTATAGAATGAGTGATGCGTAGAGACGCAAAGACATGCAATTACACACGGACCTGGAAGTATCAGATCCGGAGATCAGTTGACCACTAGCAATCGTGTACATACAACACCGGAAAGCCATAGGTGTTGAATACACAATGGTTTGAAACTAGATTATTGACTCTAGTGCAAGTGGGAGACTGTTGGAGATATGCCCAAGAGGCAATAATAAAGTGGTTATTATCATATCTTCACACTTATGATAAATGTTTACATACCATGCTATAATTGTATTAACCGGAAACATTAATACTTGTGTGATTTTTAAACTAAAATAAGAGTCCCTAGTAAAGCCTCTTGTTAAACTAGCTTGTTGGTTAATATATGATCATGGTTTCCTGATCATGAACATAGAGATGTTATTAACAACAGGATCATATCATTAGGAGAATGATGTGATGGACATACTCCTAGAGATAAGCGTAGCATAAAGATCAAGTCATTTCAATAGTTCAATTGCTATATGCTTTCTGATACATAGTAACCTAATTCCTTGGACCATGAGATCATGCATATCACCTTTACCGGATGGATGCTTTGATGACATCAAACACCACACCGTAACTGGGTGGCTATAAAAGTGGCATTGAGTGTTCGGAAAGTATTGGTTGAAACACATGGATCAAGAGTGGGATTTTTCCATCCATATGACGGATAGATATACTCTGGGCCCTCTCGGTGGAATGTCATCCAATTAGCTTGCAAGCATGTGACTGGCTCACAAGGGATCACATATCATGGGAACGAGAAAAGAGTACTTATCAGTAACGAGGTTGAACTAGGTATGCAGAGATACCGACGATCATAACCTCGGATAAGTAAACTATCGTGAGACAAAGGGAAATTGGTATCGTATGTAAGTGGTTCATTCGATCGCAAAGTAATCGTAGAAATATGTGGGAGCCATATGAATTTCCAGATTCCTCTATTGGTTATTTTTCGGAGAAGTGTCTCGATCATGTCCGCATAATTCACGAACCGTAGGGAGACACACTTAAGGATTCGACGTTGTTTGAGTAGTTATGGTATTATGAGAAAGAGACCGAATGTTGTTCGGAGTCTCGGATGGGATCCGGGATATCACGAGGTGATCCGGAATGGTCCAGAGAATAAGATTCATATAAGGAAAGTCCCGTTTCGGAGTTCGGGAATGATTCCGGTGTTTTCATCAGGAATGTTCTAGAAGGGTCCGGATTGTCCGGCACTCCGAGGGGGGAGGGTACATGAATGTGTCATTGAATGATTGCATCATATACTAAGTGTTTTTGCTGTTCCCAAACTGAAAAGTCAAATTGCCAGTTTGAAAGTCAAACGGCTAAAACAGGAAACTGTGGAAAACAGGAAACTGTGGGAAACAGGAAACTGTGGGAAACAAGCAAGAGGAGGTTGAAACCAACTTGGAGGAGGAGTCCCTCTCCTCCAAGCCGGCGGCCAGCCTTGGCCGAGTTGGGGAGGGACTCCCCTCCCCTTCCCTGGCGCGCCAGCCCCTCCACCTATAAAAGGAGGGGCAGGGCCTCCTCCTCTACACACAAGTTCCTATCCTCTAATCTCCGGTTTAGAGCCGTTTTGGTTTAGAGCTTCTAATTGCTTTAGCCTGCGGTTTAGAGCCTTCTAATTGGTGTGTCTAATCTCTAGACCACTAATAGCCCTCTCTCATACTCCACCATACTCGCTCCGGCTTAAGGCGAAGCCCTGCGGGATTTCCCCTCTACTTCCGGTACCACGCCGTTGTGCTGCCGGAATCGCGAGGAGAGTGCTACAACCTCCGCTGCCTGCTGGAACAAGGGAGAGGAAGGTCTTCGTCGAGTACCGAACGTATGACCGACTGCGGAAGCGCTGCCGGAACGCAGCGCCGGAAGGATCGTCTACACGATCTTGAGATCGGAAAGAGTACGACTACATCAACCACGAGAATCTGCTCTCGTTAACCGCTTTGGAATCTTCGAGGGTGAGTTATTCCATCGACTCGTTGCTACAATCTAGTAGATAGATCTTGGCTTGTTTGTTTGTATGCGATAGAAAATTTTTGTTTTCCATGCTACGAACCCCTACACTTGGCACCTGGAGCAGCACCACAGGGAGAGCCGACAGATGTTGAGCCGCAAGGCAGCATGGCGACGGCTGTAGCAGAGCTCGGCCGAGGCGGCGCTCGCTCGCGGCGTGCTCGCGTGCGGCGAGGCCGGCCACAGGAGGGCGGCGGAGAGGGCGGGCGGTCCAGACGCGAACGGGCGGCTGGAAGGAGGGCGACCTCGACACGGCCAGGAGGAGATCGGGCAGAGGAGGTCGGCCGGAGAGGGGCCCGCTGCGGCGGCGCTTGGGCCACGCGGCGGCGGCGCGCGCGCTGCGAGGGGAGGAGGCGGGCGGCTCGGGGACAGAGAGGCGGCGGGTGACGGGCCGGCTCCGGGAGGCGGAGGCCGGAGCTCGGGGCGAGCCTGACGGAAGCAGAGGGGCGGAGGAGGCGCGACGTCGGCGGGCACAGAGGCCGGCGGGAGGGGGGGTCGTGGCGGGGCAGTCGAGGTTGGGGCGGCGCAGGCTCGACGGAGACGGGCGGGGGCGCGGCCGGGGAGAGGGAACGCCGACGGTCTCTGCGGGGTGGGTCGCGGGTGAGGGAGGCGAAGAGAGGCGGTGGAGGAGGGGAGGCCGACGAGGAGGCGGAGAGGGAGGTGCGCGGGCGGAGGGTGAGGCCGAGGTCGGCGCGGTCGGGGCCGGCGAGGGTGGAGGAAGCTCGGTCCGGGGGCGAGCGGTGGCGCCATGGTCGGGAGGGGCAGAGGCGGCCAGGCGAGCGGGGCCGCCGACGGAGAGGAGGCACAGAGGCGCGACGAGGGTGGGAGAAGGGCGGCGGCGGTGGTGAGGATGGAGTCGGCGGAGGCGGGCGGTGGAGCCTGGGGAGAGGCGGCCGGCGTCGGGGCGAGGAGGGGGTCGCCGGCCTGGGAGGATGCGGGGGTCGGGGCGCGCTGGGCCGGCTCGAGCGGGAGGTAGGGGAAGGGGGCTGCGTGGGGCGCGTGAACAGGGGCAGGTGGTGGGGCCGGCTTGCAGGGTGGGGCCAGGAGAGGTGAGGCGTGTGTTGCCTGTGTGCGTGGCGTGTGTGGTTGCGACAGGGGCATGTGCGTGTGTGTGTTGTGTGGGGGGTGAGGGTGAGAGAGGTGGCTAAGAGGAATTGGGGGTAGGATTAGGTGGCAGATGCTGGTTGGTTGGGGAAGGGAAAAAGGTGAGGTGGCATATGGTGATTGGCCCGGGTGAGGTGGAGGCAAGGGTGGGTAGATTAGGTTGGGTATGTTTAGGAATTTAGGCGGACCGATTTTTACTTTGGGGGTGGTCGTTCGGGTCGATTCGGCCCGTTCGACTGCCCCACTAAAATAATTTAAAATTTTATTTGTTTAAACACAACTTCTGCAAACCGATAGCAGACGAAACAAAATAATCCGGAGACCCGGGTTTTGGTTTTGAATAAAGATGGGGCGTTTAGAAAACACAAACAGGTTTTTCTGCAAATAGTTTTATACAAGCAAATGCAAGATGATGACGATGCTCAAATGCAATGTGGCATGATGACATGAGCATGCGGTCATGATGATGCAATGCACAAAAACAACGCGATTTTCTAGTAGTGGTTTTGCGGGATGCCACAAGCTGCCACTCCTCACGCATGTGTTACACGCGCGGACCTAGCAGTCCGGCATCTGACGCTTCCACCCTGTACGTGTGGATACCTCGGAGGCGCTGCATCTGTAGCGCTTGGACGAGCCGCGCAAGGGGAGCTGCTCGTGGGACGAGGACAAGGAGGAGACGTGGAACGTCTGCACTTCCTTGACGCGCTTCATCAATTCCGCAACTGCGTGTCTAGTGGTAATCCCGTGATCTATGACAATAGTAATCCTGGTATACGAGGTAGAATTTTTTTGATTTGCGCTAGTGTAGCCTACCCGTATCCCTTCAGCAGCTCCATCAACATCCTATACCTGGACACATTCAGGCGACTGCGGCTCCCGCAGTCAATGATCGAGACGACCTACACCACCTTCCACGGCATCATCCCCGGTCGGAAGGCGTACCCAATCGGCAAGGTGACGCTGCCAGTCACCTTCGGCACACCAGCAAACTTCCGCACCGAGCGGATCGTCTTCGAGCTGGTGCCGTTCAACAACCCCTACCACTGCGTCCTGGGGCGCCAGGCATTCGCCAAATTCATGGCAGCGTCCTGGAGGTGAATAATGGGGTGTTTGGGTCTTTATATCTCGGCCCAAAGGTCCTAGAGTTAGTTGTAATTCGGCCCGGCAGAGGGTTAATTTGGCATGGGCCTGACCCAGGTCAAACTTCCTCCCTGCCGAGTCAACCCATGGCCCAGCCGGGTCATGAGCGGCCGAGCCGGATTACTGCCTAGCCGGCCCAAGTGGCGAATGGCCAAAGGGAGCTGCTGGAGTGCTATTGCCCGGGGTGGGCCTTTTCTTCTCTATGTCGGCCCAGCCGGGTAAAGGAGATGATGGACCTGGTGCTGGCGCGTGGCCCCGCGGTGGGCCGAACTGTTCACGTCGGCCCACCCGGGGGAAGAGCTTGCTGGAGAGGACAGAGCGCCTGGGCGGGCCGAACTGACTCCCTGCCGGCCCAATCGGGCGTCGTTGAGGAGGCACAGTGTGCAGTCATCGTTGGTTGTCCGAAGTTGGCGGGGAGATGCTCTGGCGTGGGATCGAGTCGACGTGGGCGGGAGCGGAAGCGTCGGGGGCGACGTCTGGCAGGAACGGAAGGAGCTCCTGTGCTGATTCTTGGTGGGCCGAAGTGACTGAATTTGGCCCAAGCGAGATGATCCGGCCAGATTATTCCTGATTCGGCCTCTAGAGCCTAATTCGGCCCGTTCCATATAGATCTGGTCCAGCTGGGGTGAGGACTGGGCCGACTTAGTGTAAACTCGGCCCAGATCGGTTTTTGCCTTTGTATTTTTCTATTTGACTCATATTGAATATCATTTTCTCATATATGTTTCTTATTGACTCACTTAATTCATCAACTCTGGGGTACCCGAGGGTACACCCCCGACATTAGTCCCCGAGGCTATGTGGGACTCGTAGAGTCGTGCATAGGCTTTATACTAAATATCTCCAGAGTTGTTTATCCGGCCTATATTCTTTTCATATATCATTGATTTCTGGCGCTCTAAGGTACTGGTTCATAACCCTTTTGGGTAAGTTTTTTGACTTCTGGCCTGCTTTGGCATTGGTTATAACCCCTTTGGGCAAGTTTTTTGGACCTCTGGCCTTCTTGGGCATTGGTCATAACCCCTTTGGGTAAGTTCTTGGACTTCTGGCCTTCATGGGCACTGGTCATAACCCCTTTGGGTAAGTTTCTGAGCTCTGGCCTTCTTGGGCACTCTTCTCTTAACCCCTTTGGGTAATATATGAGTTCTGGCCTTCTTGGGCACTCCTCTCTTAACCTCTTTGGGTAAGTTATGACTTCTGGCCTTCTTGGGCACTGGTCTTATAATCCCTTTGGGTAAGTTTCTGAGTCCTGGCCTTCTTGGCACTCCTCTCTTAACCCCTTTGGGTAAGTTATGACTTCTGGCCTTCTTGGGCACTGGTCTTATAACCCCTTTGGGTAAGTTTCTGAGTTCTGGCCTTCTTGGGCACTCCTCTCTTAACCCCTTTGGGTAATTTCTTGACTTGTGGCCTCCTTGGGCACTGGTCATAACCCCTTTGGCTAAGTTCTTGACTTCTGGCCTTCCTGGGCACTGCTCTTTTAACCCCTTTGGGTAAGTTACGAGTTCTGGCCTTATTGGACACTGCTCTTTTAACCTCTTTGGGTAAGTTATGAGTTCTGGCCTCATTGGGCACTGCTCTCTTAACCTCTTTGGGTAAGTTATGATCCGAGTCATCTGTTTCCAAATCCAAGTTATTTTACTCAAAATTGACTTATGTCTTAAGTCTGAGTCTTCTGACTCAAATCCGAGGTATATGAGTCAAATCCGAGTTATCTCATTCCAAATCCGAGTTACTTTACTCATTTTTGACTTACATCTCAAATCTGGGTCATCTGACTCAAATCCAAGGTATATGACTCAAATCCGAGTTATATCATTCCAAATCTGAGTTACTTTATCAACTTTGACTTACATCTCAAATCTGGGTCATCTAACTCAAATCCGAGGTATATGACTCAAATCCGAGTTATCTCATTCCAAATCCGAGTTACTTTACTCAATTTTGACTCACATCTCAAATCTGAGTCATCTGACTCAAATCCGAGGTATATGACTCAAATCCGAGTTATCTCATTCCAAATCCGAGTTACTTTACTCAACTTTAACTTACATCTCAAATCCGAGTTATCTCATTCCAAATCCGAGTTACTTTACTCGGATTTGACTCACATCTCAAATCTGAGTCATCTGACTCAAATCCAAGGTATATGACTCAAATCCGAGTTATCTCATTCCAAATCCGAGTTACTTTACTCAATTTTGACTTACATCTCAAATCTGGGTCATCTAACTCAAATTCGAGGTATATGACTCAGATCCGAGTTATCTGTTTGCCACGATACGACTTGATTTGGCGTGATGATGTTAATTTGCCTTTGATATGGATCCGAGATTAAGTTTTGGGATATGATAATAGGGCTAACCGCTGAGAGATCTGATTCGAGATGTAGATATGAGATATAGATTCGAGATATGATAAGCTGGCCAATAGTCATCCGAGATATTGGATAACCTGGCAAGATGGTGAAATATCAATCCGAGTCATAACATAACCTGGAAATCTGGCGAACTGAATAAAGCTTCAGCCCGAATCAGAGATATGATTAGTACGCCGAGTCTGAATACCAATCCGAATTATAATATACCGTGGCAAGCTGAATCAAATGTTAGTCCGAATCCGAGACAATCTACTGAGCTGAGTTAAAGGTTAATCCGAAGCATAAATAAATTGACTCAAATTATATCCGAATCATCAATAAGCTGGCCGGTAAGCTGAGTTAAAGGATAATCCAAAGCATAAATAAACTGACCCAAATTCTGTCTGAATTATAAATAAGCTGACTCAAATTCTATCCGAATTATAAATAGGCTGACTCAAATCTTATCCGAATCATAAATAAGCTGACTCAAATTCTGTCCGAATCAGCAATAAGCTGGCTGGTGGGCTGAGTTAAAGGTCGGTCCAAAGCATAAATAAACTAACTCAAATTCTATCTGAATCATCAATAAGCTAGCTGACGAGCTGAGTTAAAGGTTAATCCAAAGCATACATAAACTGACTCAAATTCTATCTGAATCATCAATAAGCTGATTCAACTTCTATCCGAGTTATAAATAAGCTGGCTGGTGAGCTGAGTCAAAGGTCAATCCAAAGCATAAATAAACTAACTCAAAATCTGTCTGAATCATAAATAAGCTGGTTCAACTTCTCTCCGAGTTATAAATAAGCTGACTCAAATACAGATCTAAATCAACATAATGTTCTCTTAATCCAAAGGTGACTCTACGGATAAGTTGACTAGTCCCCGGGTTAAGTTATTTCTCCCCGGGGTGAAGGATTGAGTGTAGGTGGCTGAGTTATCTGGCACTTACAGTATACTTGGAGAATTGTTTGAGTGAGTCTTGCTAGGTCATACCTGCCCTGCTGAATTACCTGGTACTTACAGTAAGCTTGGAGTAGTGCTTGAGCCCTTCTTGCTGAGTCTTATCTGCTTTGATGAGTTAGACTTGGAGAGCCTCTGCGCTTACCACTTTGTTCTCTGTTGGCTTGGTGGAGCTGAATGAGCCCTATGAGGAAGAAGATGATGAAGATGTCCCCGTCCGGATGGAAACCCAACCAACGCCACTAGAAGGCCCCACGGTGGGCGCCAAATGTCGTGGTGGTATCACGGCATATGCCATGGGTAGGCTAAAGTTGGGGCCGATGGACATGGAGGAATCCGGGGAGGGATGATGCAGTGAAGACCGCATTCGTATGAACAAAGAGACATACAATGTATATGGGATTGAAGCTCTCAAGTGGGGATAACACCTCATGCTCTACCTCTAATCTCTTATAATCTTGCCATACTTGTGGCTACAATCATGCTCCTTGAGCTGTCTCTCCTATGCCTCTATCTAGATCTCTCTATGAGAGTGGAGGAAGGAGAAGAAGGAGAGCTCCTATTGAGCAGAGAGGGGAGGAGCCCTTCGGGGCCTCTCTTAGAATGATACCCTGGTGCTCCTTATAAAGGGGAGCCCAGGGGACAAGACTTGTTCCTTACACTTGGCATCTGTGTAGCATATTCCTGGCATCTTCTTAGATGCTCAGCATATGCCTTGGCATCTTTGGAGATGCCATGGCATATCCCTTAGCATATTCTTGATGCCAAGGGCATATTCTCTAGCATATTCTTGATGCCAAGGGCATATTCCATAGGTCCATGTGCCAGTCTGAGCCATGGGCGTCCCAAGACTGGCACGAGACTTGTTTGTCTTGTCCTGGATCGACGGTGAGTCGTTGTAGATGTCATGAAGTCATCTGGAGGTGAATAATGGGGTGTTTGTGTCTTTATATCTCGGCCCAAAGGTCCTGGAGTTAGTTGTAATTCGGCCCGGCAGAGGGTTAATTCGGCATGGGCCTGACCCAGGTCAAACTTCCTCCCTGCCGAGTCAACCCATGGCCCAGCCGGGTCATGAGCGGCCCAGCCGGATTACTGCCTAGCTGGCCCAAGTGGCGAATGGCCAAAGGGAGCTGCTGGAGTGCTATTGCCCGGGGTGGGCCTTTTCTTCTCTATGTTGGCCCAGCCGGGTAAAGGAGATGATGGACCTGGTGCTGGCGCGTGGCCCCGCGGTGGGCCGAACTGTTCACGTCGGCCTACCCCGGGGAAGAGCTTGCTGGAGAGGACAGAGCGCCTGCGCGGGCCGAACTGACTCCCTGCCGGCCCAATCGGGCGTCGTTGAGGAGGCGTAGTGTGCAGTCATCGTTGGTTGTCCGAAGTTGGCGGGGAGATGCTCTGGCGTGGGATCGAGTCGACGTGGGCGGGAGCGGAAGCGTCGGGGGCGACGTCTGGCAGGAACGGAAGGAGCTCCTGTGCTGATTCTTGGTGGGCCGAAGTGACTGAATTTGGCCCAAGCGAGATGATCCGGCCAGATTATTCCTGATTCGGCCTCTAGAGCCTAATTCGGCCCGTTCCATATAGATCTGGTCCAGCTGGGGTGAGGACTAGGCCGACTTAGTGTTAACTTGGCCCAGATCGGTTTTTGCCTTTGTATTTTTCTATTTGACTCATATTGAATATCATTTTCTCATATATGTTTCTTATTGACTCACTTAATTCATCAACTCTGGGGTACCCGGGGGTACACCCCCGACATTAGTCCCCGAGGCTATGTGGGACTCGTAGAGTCGTGCATAGGCTTTATACTAAATATCTCCAGAGTTGTTTATCCGGCCTATATTCTTTTCATATATCATTGATTTCTGGCCCTCTAAGGTTCTGGTTCATAACCCTTTTGGGTAAGTTTTTTGACTTCTGGCCTGCTTTGGCATTTGTTATAACCCGTTTGGGCAAGTTTTTTGGACCTCTGGCCTTCTTGGGCATTGGTCATAACCCCTTTGGGTAAGTTCTTGGACTTCTGGCCTTCATGGGCACTGGTCATAACCCCTTTGGGTAAGTTTCTAAGCTCTGGCCTTCTTGGGCACTCCTCTCTTAACCCCTTTGGGTAATATATGAGTTCTGGCCTTCTTGGGCACTCCTCTCTTAACCTCTTTGGGTAAGTTATGACTTCTGGCCTTCTTGGGCACTGGTCTTATAATCCCTTTGGGTAAGTTTCTGAGTTCTGGCCTTCTTGGGCACTCCTCTCTTAACCCCTTTGGGTAAGTTATGACTTCTAGCCTTCTTGGGCACTGGTCTTATAACCCCTTTGGGTAAGTTTCTGAGTTCTGGCCTTCTTGGGCACTCCTCTCTTAACCCCTTTGGGTAATTTCTTGACTTGTGGCCTCCTTGGGCACTGGTCATAACCCCTTTGGGTAAGTTCTTGACTTCTGGCCTTCCTGGGCACTGCTCTTTTAACCCCTTTGGGTAAGTTACGAGTTCTGGCCTTATTGGACACTGCTCTTTTAACCTCTTTGGGTAAGTTATGAGTTCTGGCCTCATTGGGCACTGCTCTCTTAACCTCTTTGGGTAAGTTATGATCCGAGTCATCTGTTTCCAAATCCGAGTTATTTTACTCAAAATTGACTTATGTCTTAAGTCTAAGTCTTCTGACTCAAATCCGAGGTATATGAGTCAAATCCGAGTTATCTCATTCCAAATCCGAGTTACTTTACTCATTTTTGACTTACATCTCAAATCTAGGTCATCTGACTCAAATCCAAGGTATATGACTCAAATCCGAGTTATCTCATTCCAAATCTGAGTTACTTTACTCAACTTTGACTTACATCTCAAATCTGGGTCATCTAACTCAAATCCGAGGTATATGACTCAAATCCGAGTTATCTCATTCCAAATCCGAGTTACTTTACTCAATTTTGACTCACATCTCAAATCTGAGTCATCTGACTCAAATCCGAGGTATATGACTCAAATCCGAGTTATCTCATTCCAAATCCGAGTTACTTTACTCAACTTTGACTTACATCCCAAATCCGAGTTATCTCATTCCAAATCCGAGTTACTTTACTTGGATTTGACTCACATCTCAAATCTGAGTCATCTGACTCAAATCCAAGGTATATGACTCAAATCCGAGTTATCTCATTCCAAATCCGAGTTACTTTACTCAATTTTGACTTACATCTCAAATCTGGGTCATCTAACTCAAATTCGAGGTATATGACTCAGATCCGAGTTATCTATTTGCCACGATACGACTTGATTTGGCGTGATGATGTTAATTTGCCTTTGATATGGATCCGAGATTAAGTTTTGGGATATGATAATAGGGCTAACCGCTGAGAGATCTGATTCGAGATGTAGATATGAGATATAGATTCGAGATATGATAAGCTGGCCAATAGTCATCCGAGATATTGGATAACCTGGCAAGATGGTGAAATATCAATCCGAGTCATAACATAACCTGGCAATCTGGCGAACTGAATAAAGCTTCAGCCCGAATCAGAGATATGATTAGTACGCCGAGTCTGAATACCAATCCGAATTATAATATACCGTGGCAAGCTGAATCAAATGTTAGTCCGAATCCAAGACAATCTACTGAGCTGAGTTAAAGGTTAATCCGAAGCATAAATAAATTGACTCAAATTATATCCGAATCATCAATAAGCTGGCCGGTAAGCTGAGTTAAAGGATAATCCAAAGCATAAATAAACTGACCCAAATTCTGTCTGAATTATAAATAAGCTGACTCAAATTCTATCCGAATTATAAATAGGCTGACTCAAATCTTATCCGAATCATAAATAAGCTGACTCAAATTCTGTCTGAATCAGCAATAAGCTGGCTGGTGGGCTGAGTTAAAGGTCGGTCCAAAGCGTAAATAAACTAACTCAAATTCTATCTGAATCATCAATAAGCTAGCTGACGAGCTGAGTTAAAGGTTAATCCAAAGCATACATAAACTGACTCAAATTCTATCTGAATCATCAATAAGCTGATTCAACTTCTATCCGAGTTATAAATAAGCTGGCTGGTGAGCTGAGTCAAAGGTCAATCCAAAGCATAAATAAACTAACTCAAAATCTGTCTGAATCATAAATAAGCTGGTTCAACTTCTCTCCGAGTTATAAATAAGCTGACTCAAATACAGATCTAAATCAACATAATGTTCTCTTAATCCAAAGGTGACTCTACGGATAAGTTGACTAGTCCCCGGGTTAAGTTATTTTCTCCCCGGGGTGAAGGATTGAGTGTAGGTGGCTGAGTTATCTGGCACTTACAGTATACTTGGAGAATTGTTTGAGTGAGTCTTGCTAGGTCATACCTGCCCTGCTGAATTACCTGGTACTTACAGTAAGCTTGGAGTAGTGCTTGAGCCCTTCTTGCTGAGTCTTATCTGCTTTGATGAGTTAGACTTGGAGAGCCTCTGCGCTTACCACTTTGTTCTCTGTTGGCTTGGTGGAGCTGAATGAGCCCTATGAGGAAGAAGTTGATGAAGATGTTCCCGTCCGGATGGAAACCCAACCAACGCCACTAGAAGGCCCCACGGTGGGCGCCAAATGTCGTGGTGGTATCACGGCATATGCCATGGGTAGGCTAAAGTTGGGGCCGATGGACATGGAGGAATCCGGGGAGGGATGATGCAGTGAAGACCGCATTCGTATGAACAAAGAGACATACAATGTATATGGGATTGAAGCTCTCAAGTGGGGATAACACCTCATGCTCTACCTCTAATCTCTTATAATCTTGCCATACTTGTGGCTACAATCATGCTCCTTGAGCTGTCTCTCCTATGCCTCTATCTAGATCTCTCTATGAGAGTGGAGGAAGGAGAAGAAGGAGAGCTCCTATTGAGCAGAGAGGGGAGGAGCCCTTCGGGGCCTCTCTTAGAACGATCCCCTGGTGCTCCTTATAAAGGGGAGCCCAGGGGACAAGACTTGTTCCCTACACTTGGCATCTGTGTAGCATATTCCTGGCATCTTCTTAGATGCTCAGCATATGCCTTGGCATCTTTGGAGATGCCATGGCATATCCCTTAGCATATTCTTGATGCCAAGGGCATATTCTCTAGCATATTCTTGATGCCAAGGGCATATTCCATAGGTCCATGTGCCAGTCTGAGCCATGGGCGTCCCAAGACTGGCACGAGACTTGTTTGTCTTGTCCTGGATCGACGGTTTGTCGTTGTAGATGTCGTGAAGTCATCTGGAGGTGAATAATGGGGTGTTTGTGTCTTTATATCTCGGCCCAAAGGTCCTGGAGTTAGTTGTAATTCGGCCCGGCAGAGGGTTAATTCGGCATGGGCCTGACCCAGGTCAAACTTCCTCCCTGCCGAGTCAACCCATGGCCCAGCCGGGTCATGAGCGGCCCAGCCGGATTACTGCCTAGCCGGCCCAAGTGGCGAATGGCCAAAGGGAGCTGCTGGAGTGCTATTGCCCGGGGTGGGCCTTTTCTTCTCTATGTTGGCCCAACCGGGTAAAGGAGATGATGGACCTGGTGCTGGCGCGTGGCCCCGCGGTGGGCCGAACTGTTCACGTCGGCCCACCCGGGGGAAGAGCTTGCTGGAGAGGACAGAGCGCCTGCGCGGGCCGAACTGACTCCCTGCCGGCCTAATCGGGCTTCGTTGCGGAGGCCCAGTGTGCAGTCGTCGTTGGTTGTCCGAAGTTGGCGGGGAGATGCTCTGGCGTGGGATCGAGTCGACGTGGGCGGGAGCGGAAGTGTCGGGGGCGACGTCTGGCAGGAACGGAAGGAGCTCCTGTGCTGATTCTTGGTGGGCCGAAGTGACTGAATTTGGCCCAAGCGAGATGATCCGGCCAGATTATTCCTGATTCGGCCTCTAGAGCCTAATTCGGCCCGTTCCATATAGATCTGATCCAGCTGGGGTGAGGACTGGGCCAACTTAGTGTTAACTCGGCCCAGATCGGTTTTTGCCTTTGTATTTTTCTATTTGACTCATATTGAATATCATTTTCTCATATATGTTTCTTATTGACTCACTTAATTCATCAACTCTGGGGTACCCGGGGGTACACCCCCGACATTAGTCCCCGAGGCTATGTGGGACTCGTAGAGTCGTGCATAGGCTTTATACTAAATATCTCCAGAGTTGTTTATCCGGCCTATATTCTTTTCATATATCATTGATTTCTGGCCCTCTAAGGTACTGGTTCATAACCCTTTTGGGGAAGTTTTTTGACTTCTGGCCTGCTTTGGCATTGGTTATAACCCCTTTGGGCAAGTTTTTTGGACCTCTGGCCTTCTTGGGCATTGGTCATAACCCCTTTGGGTAAGTTCTTGGACTTCTGGCCTTCATGGGCACTGGTCATAACCCCTTTGGGTAAGTTTCTGAGCTCTGGCCTTCTTGGGCACTCCTCTCTTAACTCCTTTGGGTAATATATGAGTTCTGGCCTTCTTGGGCACTCCTCTCTTAACCTCTTTGGGTAAGTTATGACTTCTGGCCTTCTTGGGCACTGGTCTTATAATCCCTTTGGGTAAGTTTCTGAGTCCTGGCCTTCTTGGCACTCCTCTCTTAACCCCTTTGGGTAAGTTATGACTTCTGGCCTTCTTGGGCACTGGTCTTATAACCCCTTTGGGTAAGTTTCTGAGTTCTGGCCTTCTTGGGCACTCCTCTCTTAACCCCTTTGGGTAATTTCTTGACTTGTGGCCTCCTTGGGCACTGGTCATAACCCCTTTGGCTAAGTTCTTGACTTCTGGCCTTCCTGGGCACTGCTCTTTTAACCCCTTTGGGTAAGTTACGAGTTCTGGCCTTATTGGACACTGCTCTTTTAACCTCTTTGGGTAAGTTATGAGTTCTGGCCTCATTGGGCACTGCTCTCTTAACCTCTTTGGGTAAGTTATGATCCGAGTCATCTGTTTCCAAATCCGAGTTATTTTACTCAAAATTGACTTATGTCTTAAGTCTGAGTCTTCTGACTCAAATCCGAGGTATATGAGTCAAATCCGAGTTATCTCATTCCAAATCCGAGTTACTTTACTCATTTTTGACTTACATCTCAAATCTGGGTCATCTGACTCAAATCCAAGGTATATGACTCAAATCCGAGTTATATCATTCCAAATCTGAGTTACTTTACTCAACTTTGACTTACATCTCAAATCTGGGTCATCTAACTCAAATCCGAGGTATATGACTCAAATCCGAGTTATCTCATTCCAAATCCGAGTTACTTTACTCAATTTTGACTCACATCTCAAATCTGAGTCATCTGACTCAAATCCGAGGTATATGACTCAAATCCGAGTTATCTCATTCCAAATCCGAGTTACTTTACTCAACTTTAACTTACATCTCAAATCCGAGTTATCTCATTCCAAATCCGAGTTACTTTACTCGGATTTGACTCACATCTCAAATCTGAGTCATCTGACTCAAATCCAAGGTATATGACTCAAATCCGAGTTATCTCATTCCAAATCCGAGTTACTTTACTCAATTTTGACTTACATCTCAAATCTGGGTCAGCTAACTCAAATTCGAGGTATATGACTCAGATCCGAGTTATCTGTTTGCCACGATACGACTTGATTTGGCGTGATGATGTTAATTTGCCTTTGATATGGATCCGAGATATAGATCCGAGATTAAGTTTTGGGATATGATAATAGGGCTAACCGCTGAGAGATCTGATTCGAGATGTAGATATGAGATATAGATTCGAGATATGATAAGTTGGCCAATAGTCATCCGAGATATTGGATAACCTGGCAAGATGGTGAAATATCAATCCGAGTCATAACATAACCTCGCAATCTGGCGAACTAAATAAAGCTTCGGCCCGAATCAGAGATATGATTAGTATGCCGAGTCTGAATACCAATCCGAATTATAATATACCCTGGCAAGCTGAATCAAATGTTAGTCCGAATCAGAGACAATCTACTGAGCTAAGTTAAAGGTTAATCCGAAGCATAATTAAATTGACTCAAATTATATCCGAATCATCAATAAGCTGGCCGGTAAGCTGAGTTAAAGGATAATCCAAAGCATAAATAAACTGACCCAAATTCTGTCTGAATTATAAATAAGCTGACTCAAATTCTATCCGAATTATAAATAGGCTGACTCAAATCTTATCCGAATCATAAATAAGCTGACTCAAATTCTGTCTGAATCAGCAATAAGCTGGCTGGTGGGCTGAGTTAAAGGTCGGTCCAAAGCGTAAATAAACTAACTCAAATTCTATCTGAATCATCAATAAGCTAGCTGACGAGCTGAGTTAAAGGTTAATCCAAAGCATACATAAACTGACTCAAATTCTATCTGAATCATCAATAAGCTGATTCAACTTCTATCCGAGTTATAAATAAGCTGGCTGGTGAGCTGAATCAAAGGTCAATCCAAAGCATAAATAAAATGACTCAAAATCTATCTGAATCATAAATAAGCTGATTCAACTTCTATCCGAGTTATAAATAAGCTGACTCAAATACAGATCTAAATCAACATAATGTTCTCTTAATCCAAAGGTGACTCTACGGATAAGTTGACTAGTCCCCGGGTTAAGTTATTTTCTCCCCGGGGTGAAGGATTGAGTGTAGGTGGCTGAGTTATCTGGCACTTATAGTATACTTGGAGAATTGTTTGAGTGAGTCTTGCTAGGTCATACCTGCCCTGCTGAATTACCTGGTACTTACAGTAAGCTTGGAGTAGAGCTTGAGACCTTCTTGCTGAGTCTTATCTGCTTTGATGAGTTAGACTTGGAGAGCCTCTGCGCTTACCACTTTGTTCTCTGTTGGTTTGGTGGAGCTGAGTGAGCCCTATGAGGATGAAGTTGATGAAGATGTTCCCGTCCGGATGGAAACCCAACCAACGCCACTAGAAGGCCCCACGGTGGGCGCCAAATGTCGTGGTGGTATCACGGCATATGCCATGGGTAGGCTAAAGTTGGGGCCGATGGACATGGAGGAATCCGGGGAGGGATGTGAAGGGTTTCGCGGCATAGTAAATCAAAATTTTCTACGGATGCGAACAGAGGGAAATCAAAGATCTAATCTAGGAGATGCAAACAACGAGAGAGATTGGATTAGATCTTCATACCCTTGAATATTCGCACAGCGGAACGTTCGTCGGAACGTGGGTGATGTAGTCGTACTCGCTTCTCCTCCTCGCGATCCGATCCAATCTAGCACCACAAGTGGCGGTGCCTCCGTGAGATGCACACGTGCAGCACCTCGACGTCTCCTCCTTCCTCGGACCAGCAAGTATGGTGGAGAGATGGATTGGATCTATAACACGACGGCGTGGTGTATATGGTGGAGAATTTCTACAGCAGGGCTTCGCCTACAAACAGTCGGGAGGGAAAGAGGAAGGGCAGCAGGGCGGCTAGGGTTGGAGAGGAAGGTGTAAGGGGTTGGTGCGCCCCCACCCCTCTTTATATAGAGGGGGGGGCGCATCCCTAGCCCCTCCCCCAAGCCCAAACCGGCGGCCCCAAAGGATAAGGAGTGGGGGGCAAGGAAACCCCCCTTCTAGAAGGTCTATCTCGAGTTTAAACCTCTCTTGGACGGCTGGGCCCTATGGGGCCTTGTACCACTGGCCCAATGCGGCCAGGGCACTCCCTCATAGGCCCATGCCCCCTCCCGGATGGTGGGGCCACGTTGGTCCCCTTCCAGAAGGTTCTAGAAGCTTCCGGTACAATACCGATTAATCCGGAACAATTCCGAACCCCAAAAACTGCACTGCCTTATATGAATCTTATTCTCCGGACCACTCAGGAACCTCTCGTGATGTCCCGGATCCCATTCGAGACTCCGAACAAAAACTCATAAACCAATTATCCAATCTATCCTAGCGTCGAAACACGTTAAGTGTGTGACCCTGCGGGTTCGAGAATATGCAGACATGATCTTCTATCAATAATCAACAGCGGGGTCTGCTAACCCATATTGACTCCCACACATGCATCGACGATCATATCGTATGAACCACGATGCCAGGATTCAATCAATCCCATATATATATTCCCTTCGTCTCGCGATATTTTACTTGCCCGAGATTTGATCGTCGGTACCGTCATACCTAGTTCAATCTCGTTCACAGCAAGTACTTTACTCGTTCCGTAATCCGATATCACTTTGTGATTAACTCCTTAACCACATGCTTGCAAGCGGTGTTGATATCAATTACCGAGTGGGCCCGAAGTATATCTCTCCGACTTGGGAGGGACAAATCCCATCTCGATACATACAACCCAACAGATACTTTCCGATCACCTGAGAGACAACTTTATGATCACCCTCTCATAGGATGACGTTTGATAACCTCAAAGCTTTCTTCCGATACCAGGGAGTTGTATTATCTCATGGTCTAAGGAATACAATATTTGACATAAGAAAAGCTTCGCAAAGACGAACACGATGACACGATCTAATTGCTTCGCTTAGTTTGGGTTTGTCCACCATATCATTCTCCCAATGATATGATCTCATTATTAATCGACAACTCATGTCCATGGCTAGGAAACCTTAACCATCATTAATCAATGAGCTAGTCCATAGAGGCATACTAGGGACACGGTGTTGTTCACAAACCACACAAGTATTAAAGTTTCCGCTTAATACAATTCTAGCATGGAATATAAACTTTATCATGAACAAGAATTATGATAATAACATCTTTATTATTGCCTCTAGGGCATAATTCCAATAGTCTCCCACTTGCACTAGAGTCAATAATCTAGTTTACATCTGGCAACAATCTCACACCCATGGCACTGAGGTGCTGATCATGTTTTACACGTGGAAGAGGTTTAGTCAATGGATCTGCGACATTCAGATCTGTATGTACTTTGCTAATCTTCAGATCTCCATCTGATATATAATCTCGGATTATATGAAACTTGCGGTTGATATGCTTGGTCTTTGGATGATATCTTGGTTCCTTAGCAAGTGCTATGGCGCCAGTGTTGTCACACAATATCTCCAGTGGGTCCAATGCACTTGGAACCACGCCAAGCTCAGTGATGAAGTTCCTGATCCAAACTCCTTCACTTGACGCTTCTGCAGTAGCCATGTATTCCGCTTCTACTGTAGATCCCGCGATCACGCTTTGCTTGCAGCTTCTTCAGCTCACAGCTCCTCCATTCAAAATATAAACGTATCCTGTCTGAGATTTAGAATCATCCTTGTCGGTGTCGAAACTAGCATCGACGTAACCTTTTACGACGAGCTGTTCATCACCCCCATAGACTAAGAACATTTCTTTAGTCCTATTTAGGTACTTTAGGATGTTCTTCACGGCTGTCCAGTGTTCCACTCCTGGATCACTTTGATATCTGCTCGTCAAACTAAGAGCATTGGACACATCCGGTCTAGTACACAGCATGGCATACATGATAGAACCTATGGCCGAGGCATAAGGCACTTTGCTCATAGCTTCCCTATCATTTACCGTAGCTGGACACTGAGCCTTGCTCAATATCTTACCTGACAACATGGGCACTGAACCTTTCTTTGCCTTATCCATTCTGAACCTTTTCAGAACTTTGTCTAGGTATGTACTCTAGCTTAAAGCTATCAGGTGTCTTTGTCTATCTCTATAGATCTTGATGCCCAATATATAAGCAGCTTCACCTAGGTCTTTCATTGAAAAACACTTGTTCAAATAACTCTTCACATTGTTAAGCATGTTGATGTCATTTCCAATAATCAATATGTCATCCACATATAGTACCAGAAATGTCACCGAGCTCCCACTCACTTTCTTGTAGATGCAAGCTTCGTAGCAATTTGGAACAAATCCAAAGCTCTTGATCACTTGATCAAAACGAAGGTTCCAACTCCGAGATGCTTGCTTCAGTCCATAAATGGAACACTGAAGTTTGCATACTTTATCAGCATCCTTAGGATCGACAAAACCTTTGGGTTGCATCATATACAACTCTTCATCAATGTTGCCATTGAGGAACGCAGTCTTGACATCCATCTTCCATATTTCATAATCATGAAATGCAACAATTGCTAATAAAATCCGAATGGACTTAAACATCGCTACGGGAGAGAAAGTCTCATCGTAGTCAACACCTTGAACTTGTCGAAAACCTTTCGCGACAAGCCGTGATTTATAGACGGTAACATTACCATCCGCGTCCGTTTTCTTCTTGAAGATCCATTTGCACTCAACGGCCTTTCGGTCGCTAGGAGGGTCCACCAAAGTCCATACTTGGTTTTCGCTCATGGATCCCAATTCGGATTTCATGGCTTCTAGCCATTTCTCAGAGTCTGGGCTCATCATCGCTTCCTCATAGTTCGTAGGTTCACTGTCTTCTACTAACAAGACAGTCAAGACAGGGTTGCCGTACCACTCAGGAGGGGCACGCGACCTTGTCGACCTAGGAAGAGCCATGCTTTGGCCGAGGCACTCGAGATTTGGCTCAAGGGTGAAGAGCCATGCTTTGGCCGAGTGCACGCGGCCCCGCACTGGGTAATGGGCTTCTCGGAAGGGTGAAGAGATTTGTCCGGTATGACATTAGATCGGATTTGGAAGAATTTAGACCAAACATGTATGGAGGTCCAGAGGCCGAAGTACCCCTCCGAGGCCGAGATGTAAGCTGACAAGGAGGCGATAGCATTGGCCGGCAGGTGATGCGGCTGGAGGCCGAAGTAATCAAGGAACTCCCTGGCGAAATCACTAAGGGGGAGGCCGAACCCGCGAGCAAAATGGGACATGAATACTACGTATTCTCCCTCGTTGAGCACGGGAGAGGATTCATTGCCGGCCAAGCGACAGCTTACCTCGACAGGGATTCAACGCGTCTTGATTAGCCACTCTACCTCACGGCGAGTGACAGTGGAACCCTGCCAAGAATCTCGTTTTGGACCGGATGCAAAATCATCCTCCTCAACGAGGGCTCCGTTGGCAGAACTAGACATGGGCTCGCCGGAGGAATCAACGGAGGAGAAACTAGCGGCGGAGGGAGGCCTAGAAGCGCAGGGCCCCGTCGTGATTCTAACGAGCGCGGCGACGTGACAAAGAAGAACCGCCACGAGGAATCTGGGAAACCGAGAGATTGCCTAGAGCGGAAATCTAGCGGCAGTGCTATAGAATAACTCACCCGCAGAGGCGGCGAAGAAGGGCAAGGCGGTGAGGTCGTCGAAGCAGAAGAACTGCAGCGTCATCGTCAAGGAGATCGATAATGGTGCAGCCGCCAGCACACGAACAGAGGCACGGGCGCGAGGAGGAAGAAGAAGGGCAAACGAATGGGGAAAGTAAAACGGTCTAGCCCTTTTCCCCTCCTTATAACCGCGCAGTTCTGACGGTAGTGGGATCGTGGGTGCGTACGATAACCGTGTAAATCACGCGTGTGGCAGAACCATTCGCTACTATTGGAGCCACACCGAAGACCACACATCGCAGGAGGGGATCGGGCCTCCTGACCGATGCGGTACTCGAGGCATCACTGCGCCGACGCGACGGGTGCAGTAATCACTGTAGCTTGTTAGTGGGCACTGTAGAGGAACAAAAAACTAGAAGAATAATGATGAGTGGTACACGTAGGACAAGATGTGCTCAGGAAGCTGCACGGATACCTCGAACGGAAAGAAGTAACTCGGAAAGAAAGAGAGAAGTATGTTGGGAAACTGATGTGGCCCGGCCGAGGTTTCCGGCAGAACCACACCAGCTTCGGGGACTAATGTTGGGGAGGTGACCCCGGATAGGGTAAAGACAGGGGAAAGACGAAAGGAATCTCCCTTGTCGTGAGCCGAATTACTGTTTGTATTGGCCGAGTCATGTAAGAGTCGGCCGAGATGAACAAAGCTATGACAGATACAGAATGAGTAACGCCTTATCCGGCCGACATATGAGTTAAGTCGGCCGAGCGAGTCTGACTAACTTGAATGCAGGTGAAGGCCGAGCCGAGTCATGCGAGACAAGGCCGAGTAACACAAAGCTTGCAGGAGAAGGAGGTGCCTATAGTCAAACCCTAGTCACTGGCTAGGAGGAATCTGAACAGAGCCAAGAACAAAGGACAAGGAGCAGAGCAGCAGAAGGGCAGAAGAAGGTCACGGAGGTGACAGCCAGGGAGCCCGAGGCGCACATGTGAAGCTCTCTGGAACATTGCCGCCGATAGAAGGGGGACACGGAAAGGAAGCCGCCGAGTTACCATATTGGGACAAGCATATTCCAAGAATATGCTTGCCACGTTAGCCCTAGAAGGAACCAAGACACCCCTTTATAAGGGGGGACGCGGGCTCCTGAGAGGGGATCAATTCATTCTACGCTATAAGGCTCGTGTAGTAGCTCTCTTCTTTCTGGATACAACTCAAGGAGCATTTGTAGTCCTTAAGAGGAGAAATAAAGATCTACTTGTTAGTCATTTGAGTGTAGAAATCACTACATCTTCCCTCCCCGGATCCCTCTAGTATCCATTGGCCCCATACTTTAGCCTACCCATGGCATCTGCCGTTCCACCACCACGACACCCTTATTCATGGTGTATGGTGCGGAGGCAGTCATGCCAACCGACCTTGAGCACGACTCACCTAGGGTGGTCAACTACACAGAGGATGACAATGAGCTCGCACGCTAAGACGGAGTCGACCAGCTCAACGAAGCACACGACCTAGCTCGCTCCCGCACCGCCATCTACCAGCAAGGGCTTCGCCGCTACCATAGCCGACGAGTACGGACTCACACTTTCCAGGAAGGCGACTTGGTACTGCGTCTAATCCAGGACAAGAAAGGCATGCACAAGCTCTCACCCCCTGGGAAGGACCATTCGCCATCGGGCGAGTCCTGGGCAACGACGCCTACTACCTCACCGACGTCCGAGGCGACGGAAAACTCAATGTCAAGCGACCATGGAATGTAAACCTCCTACGGAAGTTCTACTCTTAGAACTCCAGACATGTACCCCCCTACCCGCTATGAAATAAAGTAGATTGATTCCCACAAATTGCGTCTACTCTCCATGCCTTGTGCCACTCGCACTCGTAATAACAGTGTTACGCTATTCGTAGAAGTCAACCTTTGGTAACGCGACCGACATGGCCAAGTAGTGCGGTACGAGGGCACTGGAATAATTCAGGCCTCGTACCGGTTATGAAAAAAGCTAACCCGGAGCCCCATTGGAGTCGCCTAGCTCGACTGGCTCCTCGAGCTAAGACAACTGCACTCGCTTCCCACAGCGACCAAGTCCTCCACATCCTCGGTGCAGCGACTCGAACGGCAAAGTACCATGCTCGGGGACTGACACCAGACCAAAGAAGAGTGGCTAGGGAAAACCGACAAGTAAGAGAGCGCGCCCAGGACTCGCCATGCGACTGATCTTACGGATCAGGCGGAGTGACGCGCCTAAAACAACGCGCTTAGTCCTCACCTACCTTGGGCATGCGACTAGAACGACCAAGTACCACGCTCGGGGACTCGGTGACCCGACCCCGTTCGCGCTCGAGAAAACGGCCAAGTAAAGAGCACCCCTGGGAGTCGCCACACGACTGGCTTCCCGAGCCATGGCGAGTCGACCCTAACTCACTAACAGTTCACACAACATATAAAAACGAGGTTAACCCCATAAAAAGGGCGGACGCGCTAGGGGACTCGTACAACCAACATTCAAATCACAAAAGCAATGACAAAATAACCCGTGCATTCCTTCATAGCAGCAAAATTTGTTTCGTGTACAAGGTGAATTACATAGTTATCTTATACTAACGCCGAATGGCACAACATCCTATTCCGTAGGCTTTGATGAAGAAGCACCACCATTTTTGCGGCAAAGGGCACCCAGGGATTCGACGGGTACGTCGTGAGCTCGCCCGCCATCACCACACGAAATGGTTGCTCCACCTTGAAGTCGCGGTACTTTGGCTCAGGGTCATTGGGGCAACGACCGTTTCCTGATAGGGAATAAGGTCGCCCATCGCCCAAACGCGGTCGGAGTATACCACGGCTCGGTTCGTCAGCTTAAACACCTCGGCAATCTCGACCGAGCCTGTTGACGAGGGGTACCCGCTTGTGACGTCGTCAAGGTCGAAATCGTCAGGAAAATGCGCGAGCCCAAGGCTCAACGCAGTCGCCGTTCCACGACGGAAGGCCGACCGTGTCATGAACTCCACGACCGACGGGGCCTTCTCCAAATAGCGCCATACCTTGACGAGGTCGCTGGGGATCACCTCCGTGGGCGAGATCTCCTGAAGATATGCCCGGAGACAAGTCGCTGACAGCGAGGCTGAGTCGACCAGGGTGGTTACGCATTGCCGCGGGTCGTACGACTGTGCCTCTTCGGCGTTATCAGTGAACCATCCTACAACACACAAGAAAACAGTGAGAAAAGCACCAAAACCACAATGGGGTACACGCGCTCGGAAAGTGGATGAAGGAAGACTCACCAATCAGCGGGCAGCAGAGGTCCGTGATGAAATTCTGAAGAGCCAAGAGGTCATTCTGCAACCCGATGACAAGTGCGTCCGACACCTTCCGCTCTTCAGCAGCGGAAGTGATGGATGCCTTGGCTCATCCTTCCGCCGAGCTTGCTTCCACCTTCGCCTCCTTGAGCTCACGCTCCAGTTCGGCGATTCGCTTCTCCGTTACGCTCAAAGCAGATTGAGCCGCCGTCAACTCACCCGCCGGGACAAGTCCCTGGCGAACCTCCTTCACTGCAGCCGCACTACTCTCTATTTCCAAAACAAAATGATCAGCACCGCAACAAATTCGCGACAAGCGCCAAACAAGCCAAACACCCACCCGTAGTCACTCGAAGCTCCTCGTTTGTTTCCTGGACATCGATAAACTCCTTTTCCACGCGGCACTTGGCAACAAGCCACTCGGCCGACTCGCGCTGCAAGCCCTGTGCAACAATCACAACATCAACAATCAAAAATTCCTAAGTGCCCAGCCGCTGAAATTCAGCGACTAGGCACTCGGGGACTGGATGACAAATATCTTATGTGCCCAGCCGCTGAAATTCAGCGACTAGGCACTCGGGGACTGGATGACAAAATTCCTAAGTGCCCAGCCACTGAAATTCAGCGACTAGGCACTCGGGGACTGGATGAATTCATAAGTGCCCAGCCGCTGAAATTCAGCGACCAGGCACTCGGGGACTGGATGGCGAAAAACAGTAAGAATCCGACCACTGAAATTCAGTGGCCAGATCCTCGGGGACTGGACATACCTGGATGGCGGCACCTAGCATGCCATGAAGCTCCATCGCGTCCACCGACGCAAGCACGAGCGGGGTGTGACCGCGATGATGTTCGACCTCCATGCCGGTGGCCCCAAGGAGTTGGCTCAATGGCACCGAGGCACTCGCCATGGCGGCTTTCGCCACGAAGCGAGGGAATGTCGCCACCGCGTCCCCCGTGCCACTCGAAGGCGGCCTGGTCGCCTCGGTCGAAACCATGGGCATTGCATGCTGTGACCCCGCGTCCTCCTTGTCCATCAGGGCTACGTCCACTGCGATCGGGGGTTCGCTCGGGGCAGCCCTTTGTTCTTTTGGTGCCTTCAGCGGGAGCAATGACTTCGTCGCTCTTCCTCTTCTTCGAGGGATCAGCCGACGCCTCCGTGCCGACTGGTGGAACCTTGGCCACCGAAGGGTGACCTATCTTCTTGACTCCGGTCCTGCGAAACAACTCTGTCAATAACACTCGCCGATCGAAACACGAAGCAAGCAGATGAATGAAAGGCCAAGGAACACTCACTTGGCGACTAGAATAAATCGTAGGCTGGTGCGGATGCTGGTCGGCTTCTCCAGTTCTGGCCCCAGTTTTCGACTAAGGCCCGTCTCGAATACACCTTGTGCCCAAGACAGTGACGGTTTCTTCGAGGATGAGGCCGCGGCAGGAGCCTCAGTGGCAATCGCTGTGGGAGCTCCTCTCGGCGGCGAGGCCCCTGCGGCTGGAGCGGCCACCAACCCGGTGACTGGGGCGAATGGCGGCGGCAATGATGCCAGCGGCGCCTCGTCCTCTACGACGGTCGCGGCAATCACTGAGCCGCATTTATCGCTGTTTCTTCGGCCGCGCTGGTAGCGTCGGAGCTACTCGCAGACCGAGGCAGAGACGCCGGCTTGGCCGGCTTCGCCTTCTTCTTGGGTGGCGGCTGCTTCTTCTTCTTGTTCTTCGATGGCGTAGCGTCGCGCTGTGAGGTATGCTCGGGGAGCTCGTCGTCATCGTCATCGTGGGCCTCGAGGCTTTTGCTGGCCTTGAGGTCGCGCTGGTGCTGCCCGCGAGTCTTGCGGACCGTGGGGGCAGCAACTTCCACGGCTTCATCGTCGTCGTCACTGTCGCCACCCCCGTCACTCCTGACATCGCCCTTGTCAGGCAACGACTCGCTCTCGTCCTCGGCGGACGAGTTCGAGTTCTCGTCATCTGCGGGTGGAAGCCAACCTTACACCACTTGAAATAACTGCAATAATCAGACAACGTTAGCACAACCGCAAATGCACAAATTGCGACTGCGAGTGCAAAGGAAATAACAACTCACCGTTGGAGCTGGACGCCTTGCAGTGTAAGGTGCGACCCTGGCCTTCGCATCAAGATACACCGCCTGGGTGATCTTTTTCAGGGCCAGGGTGTAGTCATTGAGTCTCCGCTCGTCGTGGCAGGACTTCGTCAGGTCGTCCTTACCCGTGTACTCGTGCATATAGTGGGCACGGCTGGCCAGGGGCACGAGCCATCGCCTGAGCCAGCAATTGTAGAGGTTGATGGTTTGGAGGCCTTTCTTCTTCAAGTTGCGGATGGTCTGCAGCATCTCGTCGACGACCATCCGTTGTTCTAGCGGAAGTTTGGTAACTTGGAGCCGACGCGGCTCAGGTCGGTCGGCGGAGTACCTTGGAAGCGCCACCTCATCGCCCAGAGTTGACTCGGTCACGTAGAACCAGTTCTTCTTCCACTCGTTCGCTGCTTTGGTGGGCAACATCAGATCGAAGAATGACGCCTTCGACTTCAGCTGGAAAGTCAAGCCGCCCGCGGCTAGCATTGGGCCGCCTGACTCTTCGCGGCTGATCCTGCCATGGAATAGATCTTGCCATAAGGGAAAGTATGGCCGGCAGCCCAGGTAGCACTCGCAGAACACCACGAAGACGGCGAGCTGCTCGATGCTGTGTGGTCCCAGGTCCGATGGCTGAATGTCGTAGTAGGCGCAGAAGCGCCGGAAGAAGAGGGAAGTGGGGAATCCGAGCCCCCGCTCCAGGTGGCTGGTGAAGCAAACAAATTCCCCCTCGCGCGGATCTGGAATCACTTCTCTGTCCGTGGGGATGCACCATCTCCCGACGCGGAGGATCCCCGCCTCCTCGAAGGATTTCAGCAACGCCTTTGCGTACTTGGATCTGCCCCATGGTTCTGCAGGGGGAACCATCGGTTGGGGAATCAGGAGTTGCGGATCGCTCTCGGTCGCTCTGGTCGCTGTGCGGAATGGGGGAACAAGATTGCGCGAGTTCGGAAGAAGTGAGGGAAGCATTTTCCCCTCACCCATCACTCTCCTTATATGGTGGTTGTCACCCGCCATTTTCGGGGAGCCGTTATCACGCGGTAATTACGCCGATATTACCATTGGATTACCCAATGGCTAGTTTGACCAAGCTGACGGTCCAACTTCATCCACTCGACTCGCTGCCTTCAGCGACTCGACGATTCGCCGACCCAATCACTATAACAGTGACTTGATTACTCGCCGACCCGTTCGCCAAGCTGCGATTTGATTGGTCGCCGTTATTGCGAATAAAATGACTATTTCTTTCCTTTGTTCAGGAGTCCACCGCCGATTTGACTGGACGTCCGCATTGTACCAGCATACTCCGACTGCCAACGATGGCCTCGGGGACTACTGATGGGGATATGCCTACTGGGGTATGCTGAGCAGGACGTTTCCTATTTGCCCAAGCTGCCACCGAGTGGGCCTGCAGGACGGCGACTGGATCGAGACTTGGCGAGGACTCAGGCGACTGGAAGCTGGAGGCCCAGAAGCGTAGCTAGGCCCAGTCGGACTAGGTCAAAGACCCTCCGAATCCTTAACTAATTCGGTTGTAGATCTATAAACCCTAGCGAGGTGAGCCTATATAAACCTCCCTAGGGTACACATAGAGGATACGTTCCATCATACACCCAAGCGACTCGCTTCCTAGTCGTCGAGCTCGCCCTTGTAATCTCACCATAATACAATCTAGCAGGAGTAGGTCTTTACCCTCCGAGGGGCCGAACTTGGGTAAATCCTTTTGTCTTCGCCCTCATCTCGCACCGCAGATGGCTGACCGCCCTTGCCCCATGTTCTACTACTCGCTGCCGATTGCAGCATCTGCCGTGGCCATTCCCACGACATGGCTTAACGGAGGTGAGCCGGACCCGAAGGACCATGCAGACATATGGGGTCGCGGAGAGGGCAATGATTGTCTTGGACCAACTATTGGGCCCCACATCATGGAATTGTGGACGGGAAAGTACGCCCGGTTGTGCAACAAGGAAGTTGATCTCTCATGGGTAAAGTAACGCACCTCTGCAAAGTGTAAGAACTATAACTTGTTACTCCCTGTTCCGGGAAGGAGCTACGAACACGGCAGGAAAGGAACTCCATGAAAGTTCTGGTCAACCTATGAAGACTGATGGTCATAGATTTTCATAATAAAATCAATCTTTGAAGAAAGATTTACAAAAACTGCATAGTGCCAAGGACTTATAGTCCGAGGTGGTAGATAGAGCATCAAACTTCCCACCTTGCATATAATGAACTTGCTGGGTAACACTGTTACTCACGCTCTCCTTTGATCCCTTGCTTAGACTCTGAGGATCCTGAATATACTCCAATGTATGCAACTGAGAGCCAAGAGGAGGTCTTCTATGAAGAGCCCAATATGTATGGAGCCGTAGAAGGGGAGGACTACGATATAATCTGCGGAGGAGAGTACCAAGAGTCAGAATAATTAATATAGTTCTAGGAGCCAATTGAGCCGAGCAACATGAATGATATATAGCAATAAGTTGTTGAGCTCAATTTGGAGTTTAAGTTTTCACTTTGAAACTTCCGCTGAAACACTTATATTTTGGTTTGTAAGTTGAATCTTTTGGAAGTCTTGAACTTCTGGTATTTTAATAATAATAATATGTGTATGTTTTTAATATGTACCCACAATATTTCTATTGTACAACTCTGAGGGATGTGATATTTACAGAACGGTGTTCTGTGGAAGTCATGTCAACGACTATAGTGTACTACACATGCAGTGGTATGCTGGGTCACCCCAATAACACAATAGTTTTCTCGAGTCTTGGAAGTTATTACCTCTGTAATAACCTCTCCTTATCCTTTTTATTTTATTTTTGTGCCAAGAATAACCTCTAATGAGAGAGAAGTAAGATTTGGGGGGTTGTTGTCCCAAAACAGATTTTTGTGCTTCACTGTAAAAATTCGTGAAAAATCTCTGTATGTCGGATTGAGCTGTAATTTTTTTTTCTTATGCCCTAGGTTGTTATCTAACTTTCATTAGTTCAACACTTTTTTATTTGAGGAACAGAAGGTTTCGGAAAAAATCGATTTTCACCTTCTGATCTGTTTTGACAGATTTCTGTCATTATTTGCATTTGCCTATTATCGATTTCTTTTTGAGTTCTCTTTGGGAAATTGATCTTTTTAAAATAAATTGGTTCAGTAGCTTGTGTTCTTAATGAAAGTTTTGCTGTTTTGAAACTAAACCCAAAGGTTTATTACTTTTGAATGCACTAATGTTGCTAATGAAGATTGTGTGAAGTTTTGTATGAAGGAAATTTTCAGGTGTAGGGAAAGAATGATGTAATGAGATGAAGAATGAACAAAATATCAAGCTTGGGGATGCCACCCCGTGTCACCCCAAGAAATATTCAAGAGGTACAAGCGTCAAAGCTTGGGGATGCCCAAGGCATCCCCTTCTTCATCAATAAAAATCCCAGGTCTTTTTCTAGACACTTCGTTTTTATTGTTTCATGCACAGTTGTGTTGTTCTTGGAGTGTATTATTTTTCATTTTTGGTTTTCGTTTGTTTAGTTTGGTTGCATAAAGTAGTTGGACCCCCGCTTTCGCTATGATGTTTCAAATAAGTTGATTCATGTTGGAAAAGAGTAGAATGCTTCATGCTTAAGTGGTACAAAAGTGAGCTTGCTTTGACTGTGGCTTAGACTTTACCATGTCATGCTAGATGGTGTTTTGACCTTATACTTAGTGATTATTTATGTATCATGAATTTTTCCAAACTATTGAGATTTCTTAATATGCCTTGCAAGAATCATGCGTTGTTTCAGCATACAAAGGCATAATATTGTGGTATTCTCCTTTGATGCTTTGTTTGGGTTAACTTGGCACATGCTCACACCATGTTATGACTATGAACCAGTCACCTTAGCCTCTATGATCATTTAGTTTTTGACTTGTGGTACCACTTTATGCTTTGATTGATAATGTTTTGTCGCTCTGCATGATTATGGCCATTATTGCTCTCTTAGTTGGTCGCTCCCAGTCTTTTGCTAGCCTCCAGTTGTATGAGTAAGCTCTACTCATGCATCCAACTCCCAAGAAACCAAGTTATTCCAAAGAGTCCACTATAAATTCCTATGCATGGTGTGTTACACCATTCCAAGTAAATCCTTGTTTTATCTACCTTACAATTAAAAAGTTGCTTTGTTATGTGAAAATTAGTGATTAAAGCTCTCACAAACTTGATGGAACACTTTATGATGGGGATATGCCCACCGGGGTATACCCAGCAGGACGTTTCCGACTGGCCCAGGATCTGGCGAGTGGGCCTGCAAGACGGCGACTGGATCAAGACCTGGCGTGGATCCAAGCGACTAGAAGATGAAGGCCCAGGAGAGTAGATAGGCCCAGTCGGGTTAGGTTAAACAAGTACCGAAACCCTAACTGATTCGGTTGAGATATGTAAACCCTAGGGGAGGGTGGGTCTATATAAACATCCCTACAGGGCGTGTAAACGTACGTTCCATCATCCACCCAAGCGACTCGCCGCCTAGCCGTCGAGCTCGCCCCATTGTACTTCCAACATAATACAATCTAGCAGGAGTAGGTATTTACCCTCCGGGGGGCCGAACCTAGGTAAACCCCTGTGTCTCCGCCCTCATCTCGCACCGCAGATGGCTGGCCGCCCTTGCCCTTCGTTCTACTACTCGCTGCCGATTGCAGCATCTGCCGTGGTCATTCCCACGACAGTGGCGCCCACCGTGGGGCCTGGCCGGTCTGGCCGGTGTTCTGCGGCGAGATCCAATCCGCCCATCACCGAGTCGGTCGCCACCGGCCGCATGATAGCAATTGGTGAGATGCTCCAGATCTTGCCGAGCAGCTATGTCCCGGCGGCGCGACCCGTCACGCGCAGCATGATTTTGCCAGTCGGCACGATCAGCCTCTTCATCGGCCTCACCGACGTCATCGTCTCGGAGGACTCGGCTCGCATCCGTGAGTCATCGCCACGCGACCGGCTCTCCGAGAGCCAGGTCCGCACAATCCATCGCCTCGCCTCCGAGTACAACTCGGCCCACAGCAACGTGGCCGAAAACTCCGCGGCCGCGGAAGACGCGGCCCTCAACGACGACACCGACTCGGCGACCCCGACGTCACTCGCCGGATCCATCACCGCGGCTTCGCCCGCAGGCTCCATCACCCAGGTCTCCAACGTGGAAGACTTCGAGGATCCCTCCATCCTTGGGATCTTCGACTTCGACTCCGGGTCGGAGAACTCCGCCGATCTCCGCGACGGGACCGGTCGCCACACCGCGACCTACATGTCAACTGGCACCGGTCCGCCGAAGGATCCCTTCTCCACCTCGATCCCTCCTAACGCCACGGCAACGAAGGTCGAGGAACTCCGCCTGAAGCTGGCGGAGGCAGTACGCAAGGAGCAGGCCGAGCGCGAAAAATTTCGCCTCAAGCAGGTGACGGCGCAGGAGCTCTCACACTACCATCAACATCCTATACCTGGACACATTCAGGCGACTGCGGCTCCCGCAGTCAATGATCGAGACGACCTACACCACCTTCCACGGCATCGTCCCCGGTCGGAAGGCATACCCAATCGGCAAGGTGACGCTGCCAGTCACCTTCGGCACACCAGCAAACTTCCGCACCGAGCGGATCGTCTTCGAGCTGGTGCCGTTCAACAGCCCAGCAGTCCTGGGGCGCCAGGCATTCGCCAAATTCATGGCAGCGTCCTGGAGGTGAATAATGGGGTGTTTGGGTCTTTATATCTCGGCCCAAAGGTCCTAGAGTTAGTTGTAATTCGGCCCGGCAGAGGGTTAATTTGGCATGGGCCTGACCCAGGTCAAACTTCCTCCCTGCCGAGTCAACCCATGGCCCAGCCGGGTCATGAGCGGCCGAGCCGGATTACTGCCTAGCCGGCCCAAGTGGCGAATGGCCAAAGGGAGCTGCTGGAGTGCTATTGCCCGGGGTGGGCCTTTTCTTCTCTATGTCGGCCCAGCCGGGTAAAGGAGATGATGGACCTGGTGCTGGCGCGTGGCCCCGCGGTGGGCCGAACTGTTCACGTCGGCCCACCCGGGGGAAGAGCTTGCTGGAGAGGACAGAGCGTCTGGGCGGGCCGAACTGACTCCCTGCCGGCCCAATCGGGCGTCGTTGAGGAGGCACAGTGTGCAGTCATCGTTGGTTGTCCAAAGTTGGCGGGGAGATGCTCTGGCGTGGGATCGAGTCGACGTGGGCGGGAGCGGAAGCGTCGGGGGCGACGTCTGGCAGGAACGGAAGGAGCTCCTGTGCTGATTCTTGGTGGGCCGAAGTGACTGAATTTGGCCCAAGCGAGATGATCCGGCCAGATTATTCCTGATTCGGCCTCTAGAGCCTAATTCGGCCCGTTCCATATAGATCTGGTCCAGCTGGGGTGAGGACTGGGCCGACTTAGTGTTAACTCGGCCCAGATCGGTTTTTGCCTTTGTATTTTTCTATTTGACTCATATTGAATATCATTTTCTCATATATGTTTCTTATTGACTCACTTAATTCATCAACTCTGGGGTACCCGAGGGTACACCCCCGACATTAGTCCCCGAGGCTATGTGGGACTCGTAGAGTCGTGCATAGGCTTTATACTAAATATCTCCAGAGTTGTTTATCCGGCCTATATTCTTTTCATATATCATTGATTTCTGGCCCTCTAAGGTACTGGTTCATAACCCTTTTGGGTAAGTTTTTTGACTTCTGGCCTGCTTTGGCATTGGTTATAACCCCTTTGGGCAAGTTTTTTGGACCTCTGGCCTTCTTGGGCATTGGTCATAACCCCTTTGGGTAAGTTCTTGGACTTCTGGCCTTCATGGGCACTGGTCATAACCCCTTTGGGTAAGTTTCTGAGCTCTGGCCTTCTCGGGCACTCCTCTCTTAACCCCTTTGGGTAATATATGAGTTCTGGCCTTCTTGGGCACTCCTCTCTTAACCTCTTTGGGTAAGTTATGACTTCTGGCCTTCTTGGGCACTGGTCTTATAATCCCTTTGGGTAAGTTTCTGAGTCCTGGCCTTCTTGGCACTCCTCTCTTAACCCCTTTGGGTAAGTTATGACTTATGGCCTTCTTGGGCACTGGTCTTATAACCCCTTTGGGTAAGTTTCTGAGTTCTGGCCTTCTTGGGCACTCCTCTCTTAACCCCTTTGGGTAATTTCTTGACTTGTGGCCTCCTTGGGCACTGGTCATAACCCCTTTGGCTAAGTTCTTGACTTCTGGCCTTCCTGGGCACTGCTCTTTTAACCCCTTTGGGTAAGTTACGAGTTCTGGCCTTATTGGACACTGCTCTTTTAACCTCTTTGGGTAAGTTATGAGTTCTGGCCTCATTGGGCACTGCTCTCTTAACCTCTTTGGGTAAGTTATGATCCGAGTCATCTGTTTCCAAATCCGAGTTATTTTACTCAAAATTGACTTATGTCTTAAGTCTGAGTCTTCTGACTCAAATCCGAGGTATATGAGTCAAATCCGAGTTATCTCATTCCAAATCCGAGTTACTTTACTCATTTTTGACTTACATCTCAAATCTGGGTCATCTGACTCAAATCCAAGGTATATGACTCAAATCCGAGTTATATCATTCCAAATCTGAGTTACTTTACTCAACTTTGACTTACATCTCAAATCTGGGTCATCTAACTCAAATCCGAGGTATATGACTCAAATCCGAGTTATCTCATTCCAAATCCGAGTTACTTTACTCAATTTTGACTCACATCTCAAATCTGAGTCATCTGACTCAAATCCGAGGTATATGACTCAAATCCGAGTTATCTCATTCCAAATCCGAGTTACTTTACTCAACTTTAACTTACATCTCAAATCCGAGTTATCTCATTCCAAATCCGAGTTACTTTACTCGGATTTGACTCACATCTCAAATCTGAGTCATCTGACTCAAATCCAAGGTATATGACTCAAATCCGAGTTATCTCATTCCAAATCCGAGTTACTTTACTCAATTTTGACTTACATCTCAAATCTGGGTCATCTAACTCAAATTCGAGGTATATGACTCAGATCCGAGTTATCTGTTTGCCACGATACGACTTGATTTGGCGTGATGATGTTAATTTGCCTTTGATATGGATCCGAGATTAAGTTTTGGGATATGATAATAGGGCTAACCGCTGAGAGATCTGATTCGAGATGTAGATATGAGATATAGATTCGAGATATGATAAGCTGGCCAATAGTCATCCGAGATATTGGATAACCTGGCAAGATGGTGAAATATCAATCCGAGTCATAACATAACCTGGCAATCTGGCGAACTGAATAAAGCTTCAGCCCGAATCAGAGATATGATTAGTACGCCGAGTCTGAATACCAATCCGAATTATAATATACCGTGGCAAGCTGAATCAAATGTTAGTCCGAATCTGAGACAATCTACTGAGCTGAGTTAAAGGTTAATCCGAAGCATAAATAAATTGACTCAAATTATATCCGAATCATCAATAAGCTGGCCGGTAAGCTGAGTTAAAGGATAATCCAAAGCATAAATAAACTGACCCAAATTCTGTCTGAATTATAAATAAGCTGACTCAAATTCTATCCGAATTATAAATAGGCTGACTCAAATCTTATCCGAATCATAAACAAGCTGACTCAAATTCTGTCCGAATCAGCAATAAGCTGGCTGGTGGGCTGAGTTAAAGGTCGGTCCAAAGCGTAAATAAACTAACTCAAATTCTATCTGAATCATCAATAAGCTAGCTGACGAGCTGAGTTAAAGGTTAATCCAAAGCATACATAAACTGACTCAAATTCTATCTGAATCATCAATAAGCTGATTCAACTTCTATCCGAGTTATAAATAAGCTGGCTGGTGAGCTGAGTCAAAGGTCAATCCAAAGCATAAATAAACTAACTCAAAATCTGTCTGAATCATAAATAAGCTGGTTCAACTTCTCTCCGAGTTATAAATAAGCTGACTCAAATACAGATCTAAATCAACATAATGTTCTCTTAATCCAAAGGTGACTCTACGGATAAGTTGACTAGTCCCCGGGTTAAGTTATTTTCTCCCCGGGGTGAAGGATTGAGTGTAGGTGGCTGAGTTATCTGGCACTTACAGTATACTTGGAGAATTGTTTGAGTGAGTCTTGCTAGGTCATACCTGCCCTGCTGAATTACCTGGTACTTACAGTAAGCTTGGAGTAGTGCTTGAGCCCTTCTTGCTGAGTCTTATCTGCTTTGATGAGTTAGACTTGGAGAGCCTCTGCGCTTACCACTTTGTTCTCTGTTGGCTTGGTGGAGCTGAATGAGCCCTATGAGGAAGAAGTTGATGAAGATGTCCCCGTCCGGATGGAAACCCAACCAACGCCACTAGAAGGCCCCACGGTGGGCGCCAAATGTCGTGGTGGTATCACGGCATATGCCATGGGTAGGCTAAAGTTGGGGCCGATGGACATGGAGGAATCCGGGGAGGGATGATGCAGTGAAGACCGCATTCGTATGAACAAAGAGACATACAATGTATATGGGATTGAAGCTCTCAAGTGGGGATAACACCTCATGCTCTACCTCTAATCTCTTATAATCTTGCCATACTTGTGGCTACAATCATGCTCCTTGAGCTGTCTCTCCTATGCCTCTATCTAGATCTCTCTATGAGAGTGGAGGAAGGAGAAGAAGGAGAGCTCCTATTGAGCAGAGAGGGGAGGAGCCCTTCGGGGCCTCTCTTAGAACGATCCCCTGGTGCTCCTTATAAAGGGGAGCCCAGGGGACAAGACTTGTTCCTTACACTTGGCATCTGTGTAGCATATTCCTGGCATCTTCTTAGATGCTCAGCATATGCCTTGGCATCTTTGGAGATGCCATGGCATATCCCTTAGCATATTCTTGATGCCAAGGGCATATTCTCTAGCATATTCTTGATGCCAAGGGCATATTCCATAGGTCCATGTGCCAGTCTGAGCCATGGGCGTCCCAAGACTGGCACGAGACTTGTTTGTCTTGTCCTGGATCGACGGTGAGTCGTTGTAGATGTCGTGAAGTCATCTGGAGGTGAATAATGGGGTGTTTGTGTCTTTATATCTTGGCCCAAAGGTCCTGGAGTTAGTTGTAATTCGGCCCGGCAGAGGGTTAATTCGGCATGGGCCTGACCCAGGTCAAACTTCCTCCCTGCCGAGTCAACCCATGGCCCAGCCGGGTCATGAGCGGCCCAGCCGGATTACTGCCTAGCTGGCCCAAGTGGCGAATGGCCAAAGGGAGCTGCTGGAGTGCTATTGCCCGGGGTGGGCCTTTTCTTCTCTATGTTGGCCCAGCCGGGTAAAGGAGATGATGGACCTGGTGCTGGCGCGTGGCCCCGCGGTGGGCCGAACTGTTCACGTCGGCCTACCCCGGGGAAGAGCTTGCTGGAGAGGACAGAGCGCCTGCGCGGGCCGAACTGACTCCCTGCCGGCCCAATCGGGCGTCGTTGAGGAGGCGTAGTGTGCAGTCATCGTTGGTTGTCCGAAGTTGGCGGGGAGATGCTGTGGCGTGGGATCGAGTCGACGTGGGCGGGAGCGGAAGCGTCGGGGGCGACGTCTGGCAGGAACGGAAGGAGCTCCTGTGCTGATTCTTGGTGGGCCGAAGTGACTGAATTTGGCCCAAGCGAGATGATCCGGCCAGATTATTCCTGATTCGGCCTCTAGAGCCTAATTCGGCCCGTTCCATATAGATCTGGTCCAGCTGGAGTGAGGACTGGGCCGACTTAGTGTTAACTTGGCCCAGATCGGTTTTTGCCTTTGTATTTTTCTATTTGACTCATATTGAATATCATTTTCTCATATATGTTTCTTATTGACTCACTTAATTCATCAACTCTGGGGTACCCGGGGGTACACCCCCGACATTAGTCCCCGAGGCTATGTGGGACTCGTAGAGTCATGCATAGGCTTTATACTAAATATCTCCAGAGTTGTTTATCCGGCCTATATTCTTTTCATATATCATTGATTTCTGGCCCTCTAAGGTTCTGGTTCATAACCCTTTTGGGTAAGTTTTTTGACTTCTGGCCTGCTTTGGCATTTGTTATAACCCGTTTGGGCAAGTTTTTTGGACCTCTGGCCTTCTTGGGCATTGGTCATAACCCCTTTGGGTAAGTTCTTGGACTTCTGGCCTTCATGGGCACTGGTCATAACCCCTTTGGGTAAGTTTCTGAGCTCTGGCCTTCTTGGGCACTCCTCTCTTAACCCCTTTGGGTAATATATGAGTTCTGGCCTTCTTGGGCACTCCTCTCTTAACCTCTTTGGGTAAGTTATGACTTCTGGCCTTCTTGGGCACTGGTCTTATAATCCCTTTGGGTAAGTTTCTGAGTTCTGGCCTTCTTGGGCACTCCTCTCTTAACCCCTTTGGGTAAGTTATGACTTCTGGCCTTCTTGGGCACTGGTCTTATAACCCCTTTGGGTAAGTTTCTGAGTTCTGGCCTTCTTGGGCACTCCTCTCTTAACCCCTTTGGGTAATTTCTTGACTTGTGGCCTCCTTGGGAACTGGTCATAACCCCTTTGGGTAAGTTCTTGACTTCTGGCCTTCCTGGGCACTGCTCTTTTAACCCCTTTGGGTAAGTTACGAGTTCTGGCCTTATTGGACACTGCTCTTTTAACCTCTTTGGGTAAGTTATGAGTTCTGGCCTCATTGGGCACTGCTCTCTTAACCTCTTTGGGTAAGTTATGATCCGAGTCATCTGTTTCCAAATCCGAGTTATTTTACTCAAAATTGACTTATGTCTTAAGTCTAAGTCTTCTGACTCAAATCCGAGGTATATGAGTCAAATCCGAGTTATCTCATTCCAAATCCGAGTTACTTTACTCATTTTTGACTTACATCTCAAATCTGGGTCATCTGACTCAAATCCAAGGTATATGACTCAAATCCGAGTTATCTCATTCCAAATCTGAGTTACTTTACTCAACTTTGACTTACATCTCAAATCTGGGTCATCTAACTCAAATCCGAGGTATATGACTCAAATCCGAGTTATCTCATTCCAAATCCGAGTTACTTTACTCAATTTTGACTCACATCTCAAATCTGAGTCATCTGACTCAAATCCGAGGTATATGACTCAAATCCGAGTTATCTCATTCCAAATCCGAGTTACTTTACTCAACTTTGACTTACATCCCAAATCCGAGTTATCTCATTCCAAATCCGAGTTACTTTACTTGGATTTGACTCACATCTCAAATCTGAGTCATCTGACTCAAATCCAAGGTATATGACTCAAATCCGAGTTATCTCATTCCAAATCCGAGTTACTTTACTCAATTTTGACTTACATCTCAAATCTGGGTCATCTAACTCAAATTCGAGGTATATGACTCAGATCCGAGTTATCTGTTTGCCACGATACGACTTGATTTGGCGTGATGATGTTAATTTGCCTTTGATATGGATCCGAGATTAAGTTTTGGGATATGATAATAGGGCTAACCGCTGAGAGATCTGATTCGAGATGTAGATATGAGATATAGATTCGAGATATGATAAGCTGGCCAATAGTCATCCGAGATATTGGATAACCTGGCAAGATGGTGAAATATCAATCCGAGTCATAACATAACCTGGCAATCTGGCGAACTGAATAAAGCTTCAGCCCGAATCAGAGATATGATTAGTACGCCGAGTCTGAATACCAATCCGAATTATAATATACCGTGGCAAGCTGAATCAAATGTTAGTCCGAATCTGAGACAATCTACTGAGCTGAGTTAAAGGTTAATCCGAAGCATAAATAAATTGACTCAAATTATATCCGAATCATCAATAAGCTGGCCGGTAAGCTGAGTTAAAGGATAATCCAAAGCATAAATAAACTGACCCAAATTCTGTCTGAATTATAAATAAGCTGACTCAAATTCTATCCGAATTATAAATAGGCTGACTCAAATCTTATCCGAATCATAAATAAGCTGACTCAAATTCTGTCTGAATCAGCAATAAGCTGGCTGGTGGGCTGAGTTAAAGGTCGGTCCAAAGCGTAAATAAACTAACTCAAATTCTATCTGAATCATCAATAAGCTAGCTGACGAGCTGAGTTAAAGGTTAATCCAAAGCATACATAAACTGACTCAAATTCTATCTGAATCATCAATAAGCTGATTCAACTTCTATCCGAGTTATAAATAAGCTGGCTGGTGAGCTGAGTCAAAGGTCAATCCAAAGCATAAATAAACTAACTCAAAATCTGTCTGAATCATAAATAAGCTGGTTCAACTTCTCTCCGAGTTATAAATAAGCTGACTCAAATACAGATCTAAATCAACATAATGTTCTCTTAATCCAAAGGTGACTCTACGGATAAGTTGACTAGTCCCCGGGTTAAGTTATTTTCTCCCCGGGGTGAAGGATTGAGTGTAGGTGGCTGAGTTATCTGGCACTTACAGTATACTTGGAGAATTGTTTGAGTGAGTCTTGCTAGGTCATACCTGCCCTGCTGAATTACCTGGTACTTACAGTAAGCTTGGAGTAGTGCTTGAGCCCTTCTTGCTGAGTCTTATCTGCTTTGATGAGTTAGACTTGGAGAGCCTCTGCGCTTACCACTTTGTTCTCTGTTGGCTTGGTGGAGCTGAATGAGCCCTATGAGGAAGAAGTTGATGAAGATGTTCCCGTCCGGATGGAAACCCAACCAACGCCACTAGAAGGCCCCACGGTGGGCGCCAAATGTCGTGGTGGTATCACGGCATATGCCATGGGTAGGCTAAAGTTGGGGCCGATGGACATGGAGGAATCCGGGGAGGGATGATGCAGTGAAGACCGCATTCGTATGAACAAAGAGACATACAATGTATATGGGATTGAAGCTCTCAAGTGGGGATAACACCTCATGCTCTACCTCTAATCTCTTATAATCTTGCCATACTTGTGGCTACAATCATGCTCCTTGAGCTGTCTCTCCTATGCCTCTATCTAGATCTCTCTATGAGAGTGGAGGAAGGAGAAGAAGGAGAGCTCCTATTGAGCAGAGAGGGGAGGAGCCCTTCGGGGCCTCTCTTAGAACGATCCCCTGGTGCTCCTTATAAAGGGGAGCCCAGGGGACAAGACTTGTTCCCTACACTTGGCATCTGTGTAGCATATTCCTGGCATCTTCTTAGATGCTCAGCATATGCCTTGGCATCTTTGGAGATGCCATGGCATATCCCTTAGCATATTCTTGATGCCAAGGGCATATTCTCTAGCATATTCTTGATGCCAAGGGCATATTCCATAGGTCCATGTGCCAGTCTGAGCCATGGGCGTCCCAAGACTGGCACGAGACTTGTTTGTCTTGTCCTGGATCGATGGTGAGTCGTTGTAGATGTCGTGAAGTCATCTGGAGGTGAATAATGGGGTGTTTGTGTCTTTATATCTCGGCCCAAAGGTCCTGGAGTTAGTTGTAATTCGGCCCGGCAGAGGGTTAATTCGGCATGGGCCTGACCCAGGTCAAACTTCCTCCCTGCCGAGTCAACCCATGGCCCAGCCGGGTCATGAGCGGCCCAGCCGGATTACTGCCTAGCCGGCCCAAGTGGCGAATGGCCAAAGGGAGCTGCTGGAGTGCTATTGCCCGGGGTGGGCCTTTTCTTCTCTATGTTGGCCCAGCCGGGTAAAGGAGATGATGGACCTGGTGCTGGCGCGTGGCCCCGCGGTGGGCCGAACTGTTCACGTCGGCCCACCCGGGGGAAGAGCTTGCTGGAGAGGACAGAGCGCCTGCGCGGGCCGAACTGACTCCCTGCCGGCCTAATCGGGCTTCGTTGCGGAGGCCCAGTGTGCAGTCGTCGTTGGTTGTCCGAAGTTGGCGGGGAGATGCTCTGGCGTGGGATCGAGTCGACGTGGGCGGGAGCGGAAGCGTCGGGGGCGACGTCTGGCAAGAACGGAAGGAGCTCCTGTGCTGATTCTTGGTGGGCCGAAGTGACTGAATTTGGCCCAAGCGAGATGATCCGGCCAGATTATTCCTGATTCGGCCTCTAGAGCCTAATTCGGCCCGTTCCATATAGATCTGGTCCAGCTGGGGTGAGGACTGGGCCAACTTAGTGTTAACTCGGCCCAGATCGGTTTTTGCCTTTGTATTTTTCTATTTGACTCATGTTGAATATCATTTTCTCATATATGTTTCTTATTGACTCACTTAATTCATCAACTCTGGGGTACCCGGGGGTACACCCCCGACATTAGTCCCCGAGGCTATGTGGGACTCGTAGAGTCGTGCATAGGCTTTATACTAAATATCTCCAGAGTTGTTTATCCGGCCTATATTCTTTTCATATATCATTGATTTCTGGCCCTCTAAGGTACTGGTTCATAACCCTTTTGGGTAAGTTTTTTGACTTCTGGCCTGCTTTGGCATTGGTTATAACCCCTTTGGGCAAGTTTTTTGGACCTCTGGCCTTCTTGGGCATTGGTCATAACCCCTTTGGGTAAGTTCTTGGACTTCTGGCCTTCATGGGCACTGGTCATAACCCCTTTGGGTAAGTTTCTGAGCTCTGGCCTTCTTGGGCACTCCTCTCTTAACCCCTTTGGGTAATATATGAGTTCTGGCCTTCTTGGGCACTCCTCTCTTAACCTCTTTGGGTAAGTTATGACTTCTGGCCTTCTTGGGCACTGGTCTTATAATCCCTTTGGGTAAGTTTCTGAGTCCTGGCCTTCTTGGCACTCCTCTCTTAACCCCTTTGGGTAAGTTATGACTTCTGGCCTTCTTGGGCACTGGTCTTATAACCCCTTTGGGTAAGTTTCTGAGTTCTGGCCTTCTTGGGCACTCCTCTCTTAACCCCTTTGGGTAATTTCTTGACTTGTGGCCTCCTTGGGCACTGGTCATAACCCCTTTGGCTAAGTTCTTGACTTCTGGCCTTCCTGGGCACTGCTCTTTTAACCCCTTTGGGTAAGTTACGAGTTCTGGCCTTATTGGACACTGCTCTTTTAACCTCTTTGGGTAAGTTATGAGTTCTGGCCTCATTGGGCACTGCTCTCTTAACCTCTTTGGGTAAGTTATGATCCGAGTCATCTGTTTCCAAATCCGAGTTATTTTACTCAAAATTGACTTATGTCTTAAGTCTGAGTCTTCTGACTCAAATCCGAGGTATATAAGTCAAATCCGAGTTATCTCATTCCAAATCCGAGTTACTTTACTCATTTTTGACTTACATCTCAAATCTGGGTCATCTGACTCAAATCCAAGGTATATGACTCAAATCCGAGTTATATCATTCCAAATCTGAGTTACTTTACTCAACTTTGACTTACATCTCAAATCTGGGTCATCTAACTCAAATCCGAGGTATATGACTCAAATCCGAGTTATCTCATTCCAAATCCGAGTTACTTTACTCAATTTTGACTCACATCTCAAATCTGAGTCATCTGACTCAAATCCGAGGTATATGACTCAAATCCGAGTTATCTCATTCCAAATCCGAGTTACTTTACTCAACTCTAACTTACATCTCAAATCCGAGTTATCTCATTCCAAATCCGAGTTACTTTACTCGGATTTGACTCACATCTCAAATCTGAGTCATCTGACTCAAATCCAAGGTATATGACTCAAATCCGAGTTATCTCATTCCAAATCCGAGTTACTTTACTCAATTTTGACTTACATCTCAAATCTGGGTCATCTAACTCAAATTCGAGGTATATGACTCAGATCCGAGTTATCTGTTTGCCACGATACGACTTGATTTGGCGTGATGATGTTAATTTGCCTTTGATATGGATCCGAGATATAGATCCGAGATTAAGTTTTGGGATATGATAATAGGGCTAACCGCTGAGAGATCTGATTCGAGATGTAGATATGAGATATAGATTCGAGATATGATAAGTTGGCCAATAGTCATCCGAGATATTGGATAACCTGGCAAGATGGTGAAATATCAATCCGAGTCATAACATAACCTCGCAATCTGGCGAACTAAATAAAGCTTCGGCCCGAATCAGAGATATGATTAGTACGCCGAGTCTGAATACCAATCCGAATTATAATATACCCTGGCAAGCTGAATCAAATGTTAGTCCGAATCAGAGACAATCTACTGAGCTGAGTTAAAAGTTAATCCGAAGCATAATTAAATTGACTCAAATTATATCCGAATCATCAATAAGCTGGCCGGTAAGCTGAGTTAAAGGATAATCCAAAGCATAAATAAACTGACCCAAATTCTGTCTGAATTATAAATAAGCTGACTCAAATTCTATCCGAATTATAAATAGGCTGACTCAAATCTTATCCGAATCATAAATAAGCTGACTCAAATTCTGTCTGAATCAGCAATAAGCTGGCTGGTGGGCTGAGTTAAAGGTCGGTCCAAAGCGTAAATAAACTAACTCAAATTCTATCTGAATCATCAATAAGCTAGCTGACGAGCTGAGTTAAAGGTTAATCCAAAGCATACATAAACTGACTCAAATTCTATCTGAATCATCAATAAGCTGATTCAACTTCTATCCGAGTTATAAATAAGCTGGCTGGTGAGCTGAATCAAAGGTCAATCCAAAGCATAAATAAAATGACTCAAAATCTATCTGAATCATAAATAAGCTGATTCAACTTCTATCCGAGTTATAAATAAGCTGACTCAAATACAGATCTAAATCAACATAATGTTCTCTTAATCCAAAGGTGACTCTACGGATAAGTTGACTAGTCCCCGGGTTAAGTTATTTTCTCCCCGGGGTGAAGGATTGAGTGTAGGTGGCTGAGTTATCTGGCACTTATAGTATACTTGGAGAATTGTTTGAGTGAGTCTTGCTAGGTCATACCTGCCCTGCTGAATTACCTGGTACTTACAGTAAGCTTGGAGTAGAGCTTGAGACCTTCTTGCTGAGTCTTATCTGCTTTGATGAGTTAGACTTGGAGAGCCTCTGCGCTTACCACTTTGTTCTCTGTTGGTTTGGTCGAGCTGAGTGAGCCCTATGAGGATGAAGTTGATGAAGATGTTCCCGTCCGGATGGAAACCCAACCAACGCCACTAGAAGGCCCCACGGTGGGTGCCAAATGTCGTGGTGGTATCACGGCATATGCCATGGGTAGGCTAAAGTTGGGGCCGATGGACATGGAGGAATCCGGGGAGGGATGTGAAGGGTTTCGCGGCATAGTAAATCAAAATTTTCTACGGATGCGAACAGAGGGAAATCAAAGATCTAATCTAGGAGATGCAAACAACGAGAGAGATTGGATTAGATCTTCATACCCTTGAATATTCGCACAGCGGAACGTTCGTCGGAACGTGGGTGATGTAGTCGTACTCGCTTCTCCTCCTCGCGATCCGATCCAATCTAGCACCACAAGTGGCGGTGCCTCCGTGAGATGCACACGTGCAGCACCTCGACGTCTCCTCCTTCCTCGGACCATCAAGTATGGTGGAGAGATGGATTGGATCTATAACACGACGGCGTGGTGTATATGGTGGAGAATTTCTACACCAGGGCTTCGCCTACAAACAGTCGGGAGGGAAAGAGGAAGGGCAGCAGGGCGGCTAGGGTTGGAGAGGAAGGTGTAAGGGGTTGGTGCGCCCCCACCCCTCTTTATATAGAGGGGGGGCGCAGCCCTAGCCCCTCCCCCAAGCCCAAACCGGCGGCCCCAAAGGATAAGGAGTGGGGGGCAAGGAAACCCCCCTTCTAGAAGGTCTATCTCGAGTTTAAACCTCTCTTGGACGGCTGGGCCCTATGGGGCCTTGTACCACTGGCCCAATGCGGCCAGGGCACTCCCTCATAGGCCCATGCCCCCTCCCGGATGGTGGGGCCACGTTGGTCCCCTTCCAGAAGGTTCTAGAAGCTTCCGGTACAATACCGATTAATCCGGAACAATTCCGAACCCCAAAAACTGCACTGCCTTATATGAATCTTATTCTCCGGACCACTCAGGAACCTCTCGTGATGTCCCGGATCCCATTCGAGACTCCGAACAAAAACTCATAAACCAATTATCCAATCTATCCTAGCGTCGAAACACGTTAAGTGTGTGACCCTGCGGGTTCAAGAATATGCAGACATGATCTTCTATCAATAATCAACAGCGGGGTCTGCTAACCCATATTGACTCCCACACATGCATCGACGATCATATCGTATGAACCACGATGCCAGGATTCAATCAATCCCATATATATATTTCCTTCGTCTCGCGATATTTTACTTGCCCGAGATTTGATCGTCGGTACCGTCATACCTAGTTCAATCTCGTTCACAGCAAGTACTTTACTCGTTCCGTAATCCGATATCACTTTGTGATTAACTCCTTAACCACATGCTTGCAAGCGGTGTTGATATCGATTACCGAGTGGGCCCGAAGTATATCTCTCCGACTTGGGAGGGACAAATCCCATCTCGATACATACAACCCAACAGATACTTTCCGATCACCTGAGAGACAACTTTATGATCACCCTCTCATAGGATGACGTTTGATAACCTCAAAGCTTTCTTCCGATACCAGGGAGTTGTATTATCTCATGGTCTAAGGAATACAATATTTGACATAAGAAAAGCTTCGCAAAGACGAACACGATGACACGATCTAATTGCTTCGCTTAGTTTGGGTTTGTCCACCATATCATTCTCCCAATGATATGATCTCATTATTAATCGACAACTCATGTCCATGGCTAGGAAACCTTAACCATCATTAATCAATGAGCTAGTCCATAGAGGCATACTAGGGACACGGTGTTGTTCACAAACCACACAAGTATTAAAGTTTCCGCTTAATACAATTCTAGCATGGAATATAAACTTTATCATGAACAAGAATTATGATAATAACATCTTTATTATTGCCTCTAGGGCATAATTCCAATAGTCTCCCACTTGCACTAGAGTCAATAATCTAGTTTACATCTGGCAACAATCTCACACCCATGGCACTGAGGTGCTGATCATGTTTTACACGTGGAAGAGGTTTAGTCAATGGATCTGCGACATTCAGATCTGTATGTACTTTGCTAATCTTCAGATCTCCATCTGATATATAATCTCGGATTATATGAAACTTGCGGTTGATATGCTTGGTCTTTGGATGATATCTTGGTTCCTTAGCAAGTGCTATGGCGCCAGTGTTGTCACACAATATCTCCAGTGGGTCCAATGCACTTGGAACCACGCCAAGCTCAGTGATGAAGTTCCTGATCCAAACTCCTTCACTTGACGCTTCTGCAGTAGCCATGTATTCCGCTTCTACTGTAGATCCCGCGATCACGCTTTGCTTGCAGCTTCTTCAGCTCACAGCTCCTCCATTCAAAATATAAACGTATCCTGTCTGAGATTTAGAATCATCCTTGTCGGTGTCGAAACTAGCATCGACGTAACCTTTTACGACGAGCTGTTCATCACCCCCATAGACTAAGAACATTTCTTTAGTCCTATTTAGGTACTTTAGGATGTTCTTCACGGCTGTCCAGTGTTCCACTCCTGGATCACTTTGATATCTGCTCGTCAAACTAAGAGCATTGGACACATCCGGTCTAGTACACAGCATAGCATACATGATAGAACCTATGGCCGAGGCATAAGGCACTTTGCTCATAGCTTCCCTATCATTTACCGTAGCTGGACACTGAGCCTTGCTCAATATCTTACCTGACAACATGGGCACTGAACCTTTCTTTGCCTTATCCATTCTGAACCTTTTCAGAACTTTGTCTAGGTATGTACTCTAGCTTAAAGCTATCAGGTGTCTTTGTCTATCTCTATAGATCTTGATGCCCAATATATAAGCAGCTTCACCTAGGTCTTTCATTGAAAAACACTTGTTCAAATAACTCTTCACATCGTTAAGCATGTTGATGTCATTTCCAATAATCAATATGTCATCCACATATAGTACCAGAAATGTCACCGAGCTCCCACTCACTTTCTTGTAGATGCAAGCTTCGTAGCAATTTGGAACAAATCCAAAGCTCTTGATCACTTGATCAAAACGAAGGTTCCAACTCCGAGATGCTTGCTTCAGTCCATAAATGGAACACTGAAGTTTGCATACTTTATCAGCATCCTTAGGATCGACAAAACCTTTGGGTTGCATCATATACAACTCTTCATCAATGTTGCCATTGAGGAACGCAGTCTTGACATCCATCTTCCATATTTCATAATCATGAAATGCAACAATTGCTAATAAAATCCGAATGGACTTAAACATCGCTACGGGAGAGAAAGTCTCATCGTAGTCAACACCTTGAACTTGTCGAAAACCTTTCGCGACAAGCCGTGATTTATAGACGGTAACATTACCATCCGCGTCCGTTTTCTTCTTGAAGATCCATTTGCACTCAACGGCCTTTCGGTCGCTAGGAGGGTCCACCAAAGTCCATACTTGGTTTTCGCTCATGGATCCCAATTCGGATTTCATGGCTTCTAGCCATTTCTCAGAGTCTGGGCTCATCATCGCTTCCTCATAGTTCGTAGGTTCACTGTCTTCTACTAACAAGACAGTCAAGACAGGGTTGCCGTACCACTCAGGAGGGGCACGCGACCTTGTCGACCTGCGACGTTCAGTAGCAGCATCGTCCGAAGCTTCATGATCCTTGTCATTAGCTTCCTCTATTGTTGGTGCAGGCGGCACTGGAACAATTTCAGGTGCTGCGCTACTCTCCAATTGAAGAGAAGGTTCAATAACCTCGTCTAGCTCTACTTTCCTCCCACTCACTTCTTTCGAGAGAAACTCTTTCTCAAGAAAGGAACCGTTCTTTGCAACAAACACTTTGCCTTCGGTTCTGTGATAGAAGGTATACCCAATAGTTTCCTTAGGGTATCCTATGAAGACGCATTTCTCCGCTTTGGGTTCGAGCTTGTCCGGCATCAACTTCTTGACGTAAGCTTCGCATCCCCAAACTTTAAGAAACGACAACTTAGGTTTAGCACCAAACCACAGTTCATACGGTGTCGTCTCAACGGATTTAGATGGAGCCCTATTTAAAGTGAATGCAGCGGTTTCTAATGCATAACCCCAAAATGATAACGGCAAATCAGTAAGAGACATCATTGATCGGACCATATCTAATAGGGTTCGATTCCGGCGTTCAGACACACCATTGCGCTGTGGTGTTCCGGGTGGCGTGAGTTGCGAAACGATTCCGCTTGCTTTAAGATGCGTGAGAAAATCATAACTCAAATATTCACCTCCACGATCGGATCGTAGAAACTTAATCTTTCTGTTACGATGGTTCTCCACTTCATTCTGAAATTCTTTGAACTTTTCAAACGTTTCAGATTTATGTTTCATTAAATAGATATACCCATATCTACTTAAGTCATCGGTAAAAGTGAGGAAATAGCGATATCCACCGCGCGTCGAAACACTCATCGGTCCGCATACATCGGTATGTATGATTTCCAACAAGTTCGTTGCTCGCTCCATCATACCGGAGAACGGTGTTTTGATCATTTTGCCCATGAGGCATGGTTCGCATGTGTCAAATGATTCAAAATCAAGATACTCCAAAAGTCCATCAGAATGGAGTTTCTTCATGCGCTTTACACCGATATGACCTAGACGACAGTGCCACAAATAAGTAGTATTATCACTATCTACTTTGCATCTCTTAGCCTCAATGTTATGGATGTGTGTTTCATCCCTTTCGAGATTTAGAAGAAATAAACCATTCACAAGAGGTGCATGACCATAAAAGATGTTACTCATATAAATAGAACAACCATTATTCTCCGATTTAAATGAATAACCATCTTGCAATAAACACGATCCAGAAATAATGTTCATGCTCAACACAGGCACATAATAACACTTATTAAGGTTTAAAACTAATCCCGAAGGTAAAACTAAGGAGAGCGTGCCGACGGCCATCACATCAACTCTTGATCCGTTGCCAACGCGCATCGTCACCTCATCCCTCGCAAGCCACCGTCTATTTCGTAGCTCCTGTTTCGAGTTACAAATATTAGCAACTGAACCGGTATCAAATACCCAGGCACTACAACAAGGGCTAGTAAGGAAAACATCAATAACATGTATATCAAATATGCCTTTGATGGTGCCAGCCTTCTTGTCCGCTAAGTACTTCGGACAGTTGCGCTTCCAGTGACCCTTGTCCTTGCAATAGAAGCACTCAGTGTCCGGCTTAGGACCAGACTTGAGCTTCTTCTCAGCAGGGGCAGTGCGCTTGCCGCCGCCCTTCTTGAAGGGCTTCTTTGCTCCCTTACCTTTCTTGAAGGTGGGCTTGTTGACCATCAACACATGATTATCCTTTTTGATGTCCACTTCCGCGGCCTTCAGCTTTGCGAAGAGCTCGGTGATCGTATTAGTGGAACCAATCTGATTATGAGTCACTACAAAACTTTTGTAGCTGGGAGGGAGTGATTGCAGAACCCTGTCAATCTTGAGCTCCTCTGGAATCGTGCATTCCAGTTGCTCAAGGCGTTGAGTGTATCCCGTCATCTTAATGGCGTGCTCACTAACGGAACTCCCTTCCTCCATCTTGCAGTTAAATAACTTCTCAGAGATCTCATATCTCTCAGAACGGGCCTGAGTCTGAAACATGGTTTTCAGCTCTTCGAGAATCTCAAAGGGCCCGGGATAGTCTTCAAAACGATTTTGAAGTTCCGGTTCCATAGCAAACAACATGGTGCTCTTAATCACACCATAATCATCTTTGCGCGGCTGATAGACAGCTTTCTCATCAGCCGGCACAGTTGCAGCAGGGGGGTCACCTAACGCTTTCCCAAGTACATAGTCCTTTTGACCGCCAGAGAGAATGATTCTTAGATTGCGGAACCAATTGGTGAAGTTAGACCCATTGTTTCTAAGCTTTTCCTTCTCAGCAAAAATGTTGAAATTGAAGTTGGACTTGGCCATGTGATCTACACTATTTGCAAGTACAATTTAGACTATGTTCATGATAAATAGTGCAACTTAATCAAATTACTAGATGAACTCCCACTAAATTCAACATCCCTCAAGTTGTTTAGTGAACACGATCCAAATTCACCACACCTAATCCGATCATCACGAGAAGAGATGTGGTTTCAATGGTGGACAACAAAGTGTCGATCATATCATCCATATGACTCATGCTTAACCTTTCGGTTCTTGTGTTCCGAGGCCATGTCTGTACATGCTAGGCTCGTCAAGTTAGACCCAAGTATTTCCGCGTGTGCAAAACTGGCTTGCACCCGTTGTATGTGAGCGTAGAGTCTATAGCACCCGATCATCATGTGATGCTTGGACACGACGAACTTTCGCAACGGTGCATACTCGGGGAGAACACAGTTTTTATCTTGATCTTTAAGTGAGGAATCATCTTATAATGCTACCGTCGCGATCTAAGCATGATAAGATACATAAAAGGATAAACATCACATGCATATAACTTTAATGTGACATGGTATAGCCAATCTTCGCACAATGATCTCCATCTTGTGCGTTCCGGCATGATCTCCATCACTCCACCATGATTGCCTCCACCACGAATAGCAACTACAACTATTACTAACTACTTAGCGATAAAGTGAAACTATTACATGGCGTATAAGAAGTTGACACACAGGTCATACACAATTATAAAGACAACCATATGGCTCCTGCCGGTTGTGTACTCATCGACATGCAAGTCATGAAACATTACAAAACATGATCATCGCATACATTATACACATCACATCTTGGGCCATACCATATCATAGAAAACACTCCCTGCAAAAACAAGTTAGACGCCTCTACTTTGTTGTTGCATGTTTTACGTGGCTTATGGGAGTAGATGCTAAGAACGATTCTTACCTACGGAAAGCCACAACGGTGATATTATGGTTGCCAAACTACGGTGTTAATCCCATGACAACTATAGTGAGAGAAACTGACATCCACCAGCCGCATGTGTGGAACAAGCCATACGTCAAGTGAGGAGCCGGTCTCGCGAACGACGTCGCGTAAGGTTGGCCTGGACCGCTTCAATCTCACTATCCCGTGTCATAAGAAGGACACAAACAAGAGGCTTGCAACAGAAAACATCAACGCCCGCAACAACCATGTTGCGTTCTACTCGTGAAACACATCTACACATAGATCTAGCTCTGATACCACTGAAGGGTTTTGCGGCATAGTAAATCAAAATTTTCTACGGATGCGAACAGAGGGAAAGCCAAGATCTAATCTAGGAGATGCAAACAACGAGAGAGATTGGATTAGATCTTCATACCCTTGAAGATTCGCACAGCGGAACGTTCGTCAGAACGTGGGTGATGTAGTCGTACTCGCTTCTCCTCCTCGCGATCCGATCCGATCTAGCACCACACGTGGCGGTGCCTCCGTGAGATGCACACGTGCAGCACCTTGACGTCTCCTCCTTCCTCGGACCAGCAAGTATGGTGGAGAGATGGATTGGATCTATAACACGACGGCGTGGTGTATATGGTGGAGAATTTCTACAGCAGGGCTTCGCCTACAAACAGTCGGGAGGGAGAGAGGAAGGGCAGCAGGGCGGCTAGGGTTGGAGGGGAAGGTTTAAGGGGTTGGTGCGCCCCCACCCCTCTTTATATAGAGGGGGGGTGCAGCCCTAGCCCCTCCCCCAAGCCCAAACCGGCGGCCCCAAAGGATAAGGAGTGGGGGGCAAGGAAACCCCCCTTCTAGAAGGTCTATCTCGAGTTTAAACCTCTCTTGGCCGGCTGGGCCCTATGGGGCCTTGTGCCCCTGGCCCAATGTGGCCAGGGCACTCCCTCATAGGCCCATGCCCCCTCCCGGAAGGTGGGGCCACGTTGGTCCCCTTCCGGAAGGTTTTAGAAGCTTCCGATACAATACCGATTAATCCGGAACAATTCCGAACTCCAAAAACTGCACTGCCTTATATGAATCTTATTCCCCGGACCACTCCGGAACCTCTCGTGATGTCTCGGATCCCATCCGAGACTCCGAACAAAAACTCATAAACCAATTATCCAATATATCCTAGCGTCGAAACACGTTAAGTGTGTGACCCTGCGGGTTCGAGAATATGCAGACATGATCTTCTATCAATAATCAACAGCGGGGTCTGGTAACCCATATTGACTCCCACACATTCATCTATGATCATATCGGATGAACCACGATGCTAGGATTCAATCAATCCCATATATATATTCCCTTCGTCTCGCGATATTTTACTTGCCCGAGATTTGATCGTCGGTACCGTCATACCTAGTTCAATCTCGTTCACAGCAAGTACTTTACTCGTTCCGTAATCCGATATCACTTTGTGATTAACTCCTTAACCACATGCTTGCAAGCGGTGTTGATATCGATTACCGAGTGGGCCCGAAGTATATCTCTCCGACTTGGGAGGGACAAATCCCATCTCGAAACATACAACCCAACAGATACTTTCCGATCACCTGAGAGACACCTTTATGATCACCCTCTCATAGGATGACGTTTGATAACCTCAAAGCTTTCTTCCGATACCAGGGAGTTGTATTATCTCATGGTCTAAGGAATACAATATTTGACATAAGAAAAGCTTCGCAAAGACGAACACGATGACACGATCTAATTGCTTCGCTTAGTTTGGGTCTGTCCACCATATCATTCTCCCAATGATATGATCTCATTATTAATCGACAACACATGTCCATGGCTAGGAAACCTTAACCATCATTAATCAATGAGCTAGTCCATAGAGGCATACTAGGGACACGGTGTTGTTCACAAACCACACAAGTATTAAAGTTTCCGCTTAATACAATTCTAGCATGGAATATAAACTTTATCATGAACAAGAATTATAATAATAACATCTTTATTATTGCCTCTAGGGCATAATTCCAACAGGATGATGCAGTGAAGACCGCATTCGTATGAACAAAGAGACATACAATGTATATGGGATTGAAGCTCTCAAGTGGGGATAACACCTCATGCTCTACCTCTAATCTCTTATAATATTGCCATACTTGTGGCTACAATCATGCTCCTTGAGCTGTCTCTCCTATGCCTCTATCTAGATCTCTCTATGAGAGTGGAGGAAGGAGAAGAAGGAGAGCTCCTATTGAGCAGAGAGGAGAGGAGCCCTTCGGGGCCTCTCTTAGAACGATCCCCCTGGTGCTCCTTATAAAGGGGAGCCCAGGGGACAAGACTTGTTCCCTACACTTGGCATCTGTGTAGCATATTCCTGGCATCTTCTTAGATGCTCAGCATATGCCTTGGCATCTTTGGAGATGCCATGGCATATCCCTTAGCATATTCTTGATGCCAAGGGCATATTCTCTAGCATCTTATTGATGCCAAGGGCATATTCCATAGGTCCATGTGCCAGTCTGAGCCATGGGCGTCCCAAGACTGGCACGAGACTTGTTTGTCTTGTCCTGGATCGACGGTGAGTCGTTGTAGATGTCGTGAAGTCATATGGAGGTGAATAAGGGGGTGTTTGGGTCTTTATATCTCGGCCCAAACGTCCTGGAGTTAGTTTTAATTCGGCCCGGCAGAGGGTTAATTCGGCATGGGCCTGACCCAGGTCAAACTTCCTCCCTGCCGAGTCAACTCATGGCCCAGCCGGATTACTGCCTAGCCGGCCCAAGTGGCGAATGGCCAAAGGGAGCTGCTGGAGTGCTGTTGCCCGGGGTGGGCCTTTTCTTCTCTATGTCGGCCCAGCCGGGTAAAGGAGATGATGGACCTGGTGCTGGCGCGTGGCCCCGCGGTGGGCCGAACTGTTCACGTCGGCCCACCCGGGGGAAGAGCTTGCTGGAGAGGACAGAGCGCCTGGGCGGGCCGAACTGACTCCATGCCGGCCCAGTCGGGCGTCATTGATGAGGCGCAGTGTGCAGTCATCGTTGGTTGTCCGAAGTTGGCGGGGAGATGCTCTGGCGTGGGATCGAGTCGACGTGGGCGGGAGCGGAAGCGTTGGGGGTGACGTCTGGCAGGAACGGAAGGAGCTCCTGTGTTGATTCTTGGTGGGCCGAAGTGACTGAATTCGGCCCAAGCGAGATGATCCGGCCAGATTATTCCTGATTCGGCCTCTAGAGCCTAATTCGGCCCGTTCCATATAGATCTGGTCCAGCTGGGGTGAGGACTGGGCCGACTTAGTGTTAACTCGGCCCAGATCGGTTTTTGCCTTTATATTTTTCTATTTGACTCATATTGAATATCATTTTCTCATATATGTTTCTTATTGACTCACTTAATTCATCAACTCTGGTGTACCCGGGGGTACACCCCCGACAGTCAGGTTCCCCGCTGTCCGGGGTATTCCAATCTACAGTCCACGGAAGAGCCAGAACCTCGGCATCCTCGATCTTTTGCTCCGCAAACCTCTGCGAGAGAAGAAACAAAGTAGAATTAGCAAAAGAATTGTCACAAACGCGGCTCGGAAACAAACACCAATGCGTAAATTTACCCGAGGAGTGGGATTCCCGCGAGTGAACGGCTTCAGTCCCCATGCCCAATCCTCCGGCATATCGGTCTTGAAGATAGCTCGGACACACTTATAAATATGATAGTCGTCGAGCTCAACCGTCGAAACTCGATTGGGATCAAGAGGACCACTCATGTAACAAAGCTTGTGAGAGCGAAGCTGGAAATGGCAGATTCGGCTGCTGATGAATGCGGTCATCAGATCCTCACCCGGAGCCCGGCGCGGATCAACTCCTTGAGCCAAATCTCGAGTGCCTCGGCCAAAGCATGGCTCTTCCTAGGATTGTAGTTCCAATTCTTCTTGGAAGGGGTGCCAATAGAAAAGGCGGGGAGCCGAATCTTATCTTCTTTTCCAGTGTTTTTGACATAGAAAAATGATCTATGCTATTTCTTGCAAGACTCGAGGCCGATGACACGAGGGAACTCGGAGTTTCTCCGAGGTGTAATGGACGCGGCCCCGCACTGGGTAATGGGCTTCTCGGAAGGGTGAAGAGATTTGTCCGGTATGACATTAGATCGGATTTGGAAGAATTTAGACCAAACATGTATGGAGGTCCAGAGGCTGAAGTACCCCTCCGAGGCCGAGATGTAAGCTGACAAGGAGGCGATAGCATTGGCCGGCAGGTGATGCGGCTGGAGGCCGAAGTAATCAAGGAACTCCCTGGCGAAATCACTAAGGGGGAGGCTGAACCCGCGAGCAAAATGGGACATGAATACTACGTATTCTCCCTCGTTGAGCACGGGAGAGGATTCATTGCCGGCCAAGCGACAGCTTACCTCGGCAGGGATTCAACGCGTCTTGATTAGCCACTCTACCTCACGGCGAGTGACAGTGGAACCCTGCCAAGAATCTCGTTTTGGACCGGATGCAAAATCATCCTCCTCAACGAGGGCTCCGTTGGCAGAACTAGACATGGGCTCGCCGGAGGAATCAACGGAGGAGAAACTAGCGGCGGAGGGAGGCCTAGAAGCGCAGGGCCCCGTCGTGATTCTAACGAGCGCGGCGACGTGACAAAGAAGAACCGCCACGAGGAATCTGGGAAACCGAGAGATTGCCTAGAGCGGAAATCTAGCGGCAGTGCTATAGAATAACTCACCCGCAGAGGCGGCGAAGAAGGGCAAGGCGGTGAGGTCGTCGAAGCAGAAGAACTGCAGCGTCATCGTCAAGGAGATCGACAATGGTGCAGCCGCCAGCACACGAACAGAGGCACGGGCGCGAGGAGGAAGAAGAAGGGCAAACGAATGGGGAAAGTAAAACGGTCTAGCCCTTTTCCCCTCCTTATAACCGTGCAGTCCTGACGGTAGTGGGATCGTGGGTGCGTACGATAACCGTGTAAATCACGCGTGTGGCAGAACCATTCGCTACTATTGGAGCCACACCGAAGACCACACATCGCAGGAGGGGATCGGGCCTCCTGACCGATGCGGTACTCGAGGCATCACTGCGCCGACGCGACGGGTGCAGTAATCACTATAGCTTGTTAGTGGGCACTGTAGAGGAACAAAAAACTAGAAGAATAATGATGAGTGGTACACGTAGGACAAGACGTGCTCAGGAAGCTGCACGGATACCTCGAACGGAAAGAAGTAACTCGGAAAGAAAGAGAGAAGTATGTTGGGAAACTGATGTGGCCCGGCCGAGGTTTCCGGCAGGACCACACCAGCTTCGGGGACTAATGTTGGGGAGGTGACCCCGGATAGGGTAAAGACAGGGGAAAGACGAAAGGAATCTCCCTTGTCGTGAGCCGAATTACTGTTTGTATTGGCCGAGTCATGTAAGAGTCGGCCGAGATGAACAAAGCTATGACAGATACAGAATGATTAATGCCTTATCCGGCCGACATATGAGTTAAGTCGGCCGAGCGAGTCTGACTAACTTGAATGCAGGTGAAGGCCGAGCCGAGTCATGCGAGACAAGGCCGAGTAACACAAAGCTTGCAGGAGAAGGAGGTGCCTATAGTCAAACCCTAGTCACTGGCTAGGAGGAATCTGAACAGAGCCAAGAACAAAGGACAAGGAGCAGAGCAGCAGAAGGGCAGAAGAAGGTCACGGAGGTGACAGCCAGGGAGCCCGAGGCGCACATGTGAAGCTCTCTGGAACATTGCCGCCGATAGAAGGGGGACACGGAAAGGAAGCCGCCGAGTTACCATATTGGGACAAGCATATTCCAAGAATATGCTTGCCACGTTAGCCCTAGAAGGAACCAAGACACCCCTTTATAAGGGGGGACGCGGGCTCCTGAGAGGGGATCAATTCATTCTACGCTATAAGGCTCGTGTAGTAGCTCTCTTCTTTCTGGATACAACTCAAGGAGCATTTGTAGTCCTTAAGAGGAGAAATAAAGATCTACTTGTTAGTCATTTGAGTGTAGAAATCACTACATCTTCCCTCCCCGGATCCCTCTAGTATCCATTGGCCCCATACTTTAGCCTACCCATGGCATCTGCCGTTCCACCACCACGACACCCTTATTCATGGTGTATGGTGCGGAGGCAGTCATGCCAACCGACCTTGAGCACGACTCACCTAGGGTGGTCAACTACACAGAGGATGACAATGAGCTCGCACGCTAAGACGGAGTCGACCAGCTCAACGAAGCACACGACCTAGCTCGCTCCCGCACCGCCATCTACCAGCAAGGGCTTCGCCGCTACCATAGCCGACGAGTACGGACTCACACTTTCCAGGAAGGCGACTTGGTACTGCGTCTAATCCAGGACAAGAAAGGCATGCACAAGCTCTCACCCCCTGGGAAGGACCATTCGCCATCGGGCGAGTCCTGGGCAACGACGCCTACTACCTCATCGACGTCCGAGGCGACGGAAAACTCAATGTCAAGCGACCATGGAATGTAAACCTCCTACGGAAGTTCTACTCTTAGAACTCCAGACATGTACCCCCTACCCGCTATGAAATAAAGTAGATTGATTCCCGCAAATTGCGTCTACTCTCCATGCCTTGTGCCACTCTCACTCGTAATAACAGTGTTACGCTATTCGTAGAAGTCAACCTTTGGTAACGCGACCGACATGGCCAAGTAGTGCGGTACGAGGGCACTGGAAAAATTCAGGCCTCGTACCGGTTATGAAAAAAGCTAACCCGGAGCCCCATTGGAGTCGCCTAGCTCGACTGGCTCCTCGAGCTAAGACAACTGCACTCGCTTCCCACAGCGACCAAGTCCTCCACATCCTCGGTGCAGCGACTCGAACGGCAAAGTACCATGCTCGGGGACTGACACCAGACCAAAGAAGAGCGGCTAGGGAAAACCGACAAGTAAGAGAGCGCGCCCAGGACTCGCCATGCGACTGATCTTACGGATCAGGCGGAGTGACGCGCCTAAAACAACGCGCTTAGTCCTCACCTACCTTGGGCATGCGACTAGAACGACCAAGTACCACGCTCGGGGACTCGGTGACCCGACCCCGTTCGCGCTCGAGAAAACGGCCAAGTAAAGAGCACCCCTGGGAGTCGCCACACGACTGGCTTCCCGAGCCATGGCGAGTCGACCCTAACTCACTAACAGTTCACACAACATATAAAAACGAGGTTAACCCCATAAAAAGGGCGGACGCGCTAGGGGACTCGTACAACCAACATTCAAATCACAAAAGCAATGACAAAATAACCCGTGTATTCCTTCATAGCAGCAAAATTTGTTTCGTGTACAAGGTGAATTACATGGTTATCTTATACTAACGCCGAATGGCACAACATCCTATTCCGTAGGCTTTGATGAAGAAGCACCACCATTTTTGCGGCAAAGGGCACCCAGGGATTCGACGGGTACGTCGTGACCTCGCCCGCCATCACCACACGAAATGGTTGCTCCACCTTGAAGTCGCGGTACTTTGGCTCAGGGTCATTGGGGCAACGACCGTTTCCTGATAGGGAATAAGGTCGCCCATCGCCCAAACGCGGTCGGAGTATACCACGGCTCGGTTCGTCAGCTTAAACACCTCGGCAATCTCGACCGAGCCTGTTGACGAGGGGTACCCGCTTGTGACGTCGTCAAGGTCGAAATCGTCAGGAAAATGCGCGAGCCCAAGGCTCAACGCAGTCGCCGTTCCACGACGGAAGGCCGACCGTGTCATGAACTCCACGACCGACGGGGCCTTCTCCAAATAGCGCCATACGTTGACGAGGTCGCTGGGGATCACCTCCGTGGGCGAGATCTCCTGAAGATATGCCCGGAGACAAGTCGCTGACAGCGAGGCTGAGTCGACCAGGGTGGTTACGCATTGCCGCGGGTCGTACGACTGTGCCTCTTCGGCGTTATCAGTGAACCGTCCTACAACACACAAGAAAACAGTGAGAAAAGCACCAAAACCACAATGGGGTACACGCGCTCGGAAAGTGGATGAAGGAAGACTCACCAATCAGCGGGCAGCAGAGGTCCGTGATGAAATTCTGAAGAGCCAAGAGGTCATTCTGCAACCCGATGACAAGTGCGTCCGACACCTTCCGCTCTTCAGCAGCGGAAGTGATGGATGCCTTGGCTCATCCTTCCGCCGAGCTTGCTTCCACCTTCGCCTCCTTGAGCTCACGCTCCAGTTCGGCGATTCGCTTCTCCATTACGCTCAAAGCAGATTGAGCCGCCGTCAACTCACCCGCCGGGACAAGTCCCTGGCGAACCTCCTTCACTGCAGCCGCACTACTCTCTATTTCCAAAACAAAATGATCAGCACCGCAACAAATTCGCGACAAGCGCCAAACAAGCCAAACACCCACCCGTAGTCGCTCGAAGCTCCTCGTTTGTTTCCTGGACATCGATAAACTCCTTTTCCACGCGGCACTTGGCAACAAGCCACTCGGCCGACTCGCGCTGCAAGCCCTGTGCAACAATCACAACATCAACAATCAAAAATTCCTAAGTGCCCAGCCGCTGAAATTCAGCGACTAGGCACTCGGGGACTGGATGACAAAATTCTTATGTGCCCAGCCGCTGAAATTCAGCGACTAGGCACTCGGGGACTGGATGACAAAATTCCTAAGTGCCCAGCCACTGAAATTCAGCGACTAGGCACTCGGGGACTGGATGAATTCATAAGTGCCCAGCCGCTGAAATTCAGCGACCAGGCACTCGGGGACTGGATGGCGAAAAACAGTAAGAATCCGACCACTGAAATTCAGTGGCCAGATCCTCGGGGACTGGACATACCTGGATGGCGGCACCTAGCATGCCATGAAGCTCCATCGCGTCCACCGACGCAAGCACGAGCGGGGTGTGACCGCGATGATGTTCGACCTCCATGCCGGTGGCCCCAAGGAGTTGGCTCAATGGCACCGAGGCACTCGCCATGGCGGCTTTCGCCACGAAGCGAGGGAATGTCGCCACCGCGTCCCCCGTGCCACTCGAAGGCGGCCTGGTCGCCTCGGTCGAAACCATGGGCATTGCATGCTGTGACCCCGCGTCCTCCTTGTCTGTCAGGGCTACGTCCACTGCGATCGGGGGTTCGCTCGGGGCAGCCCTTTGTTCTTTTGGTGCCTTCAGCGGGAGCAATGACTTCGTCGCTCTTCCTCTTCTTCGAGGGATCAGCCGACGCCTCCGTGCCGACTGGTGGAACCTTGGCCACCGAAGGGTGACCTATCTTCTTGACTCCGGTCCTGCGAAACAACTCTGTCAATAACACTCGCCGATCGAAACACGAAGCAAGCAGATGAATGAAAGGCCAAGGAACACTCACTTGGCGACTAGAATAAATCGTAGGCTGGTGCGGATGCTGGTCCGCTTCTCCAGTTCTGGCCCCAGTTTTCGACTAAGGCCCGTCTCGAATACACCTTGTGCCCAAGACAGTGACGGTTTCTTCGAGGATGAGGCCGCGGCAGGAGCCTCAGTGGCAATCGCTGTGGGAGCTCCTCTCGGCGGCGAGGCCCCTGCGGCTGGAGCGGCCACCAACCCGGTGACTGGGGCGAATGGCGGCGGCAATGATGCTAGCGGCGCCTCGTCCTCTACGACGGTCGCGCCAATCACTGAGCCGCATTTATCGCTGTTTCTTCGGCCGCGCTGGTAGCGTCGGAGCTACTCGCAGACCGAGGCAGAGACGCCGGCTTGGCCGGCTTCGCCTTCTTCTTGGGTGGCGGCTGCTTCTTCTTCTTGTTCTTCGATGGCGTAGCGTCGCGCTGTGAGGTATGCTCGGGGAGCTCGTCGTCATCGTCATCGTGGGCCTCGAGGCTTTTGCTGGCCTTGAGGTCGCGCTGGTGCTGCCCGCGAGTCTTGCGGACCGTGGGGGCAGCAACTTCCACGGCTTCATCGTCGTCGTCACTGTCGCCACCCCCGTCACTCCTGACATCGCCCTTGTCAGGCAACGACTCGCTCTCGTCCTCGGCGGACGAGTTCGAGTTCTCGTCATCTGCGGGTGGAAGCCAACCTTACACCACTTGAAATAACTGCAATAATCAGACAACGTTAGCACAACCGCAAATGCACAAATTGCGACTGCGAGTGCAAAGGAAATAACAACTCACCGTTGGAGCTGGACGCCTTGCAGTGTAAGGTGCGACCCTGGCCTTCGCATCAAGATACACCGCCTGGGTGATCTTTTTCAGGGCCAGGGTGTAGTCATTGAGTCTCCGCTCGTCGTGGCAGGACTTCGTCAGGTCGTCCTTACCCGTGTACTCGTGCATATAGTGGGCACGGCTGGCCAGGGGCACGAGCCATCGCCTGAGCCAGCAATTGTAGAGGTTGATGGTTTGGAGGCCTTTCTTCTTCAAGTTGCGGATGGTCTGCAGCATCTCGTCGACGACCATCCGTTGTTCTAGCGGAAGTTTGGTAACTTGGAGCCGACGCGGCTCAGGTCGGTCGGCGGAGTACCTTGGAAGCGCCACCTCATCGCCCAGAGTTGACTCGGTCACGTAGAACCAGTTCTTCTTCCACTCGTTCGCTGCTTTGGTGGGCAACATCAGATCGAAGAATGACGCCTTCGACTTCAGCTGGAAAGTCAAGCCGCCCGCGGCTAGCATTGGGCCGCCTGACTCTTCGCGGCTGATCCTGCCATGGAATAGATCTTGCCATAAGGGAAAGTATGGCCGGCAGCCCAGGTAGCACTCGCAGAACACCACGAAGACGGCGAGCTGCTCGATGCTGTGTGGTCCCAGGTCCGATGGCTGAATGTCGTAGTAGGCGCAGAAGCGCCGGAAGAAGAGGGAAGTGGGGGAATCCGAGCCCCCGCTCCAGGTGGCTGGTGAAGCAAACAAATTCCCCCTCGTGCAGATCTGGAATCACTTCTCTGTCCGTGGGGATGCACCATCTCCCGACGCGGAGGATCCCCGCCTCCTCAAAGGATTTCAGCAACGCCTTTGCGTACTTGGATCTGCCCCATGGTTCTGCAGGGGGAACCATCGGTTGGGGAATCAGGAGTTGCGGATCGCTCTCGGTCGCTCTGGTCGCTGTGCGGAATGGGGGAACAAGATTGCGCGAGTTCGGAAGAAGTGAGGGAAGCATTTTCCCCTCACCCATCACTCTCCTTATATGGTGGTTGTCACCCGCCATTTTCGGGGAGCCGTTATCACGCTGTAATTACGCCGATATTACCATTGGATTACCCAATGGCTAGTTTGACCAAGCTGACGGTCCAACTTCATCCACTCGACTCGCTGCCTTCAGCGACTCGACGATTCGCCGACCCAATCACTATAACAGTGACTTGATTACTCGCCGACCCGTTCGCCAAGCTGCGATTTGATTGGTCGCCGTTATTGCGAATAAAATGACTATTTCTTTCCTTTGTTCAGGAGTCCACCGCCGATTTGACTGGACGTCCGCATTGTACCAGCATACTCCGACTGCCAACGATGGCCTCGGGGACTACTGATGGGGATATGCCTACCGGGGTATGCTGAGCAGGACGTTTCCTATTTGCCCAAGCTGCCACCGAGTGGGCCTGCAGGACGGCGACTGGATCGAGACTTGGCGAGGACTCAGGCGACTGGAAGCTGGAGGCCCAGAAGCGTAGCTAGGCCCAGTCGGACTAGGTCAAAGACCCTCCGAATCCTTAACTAATTCGGTTGTAGATCTATAAACCCTAGCGAGGTGAGCCTATATAAACCTCCCTAGGGTACACATAGAGGATACGTTCCATCATACACCCAAGCGACTCGCTTCCTAGTCGTCGAGCTCGCCCTTGTAATCTCACCATAATACAATCTAGCAGGAGTAGGTCTTTACCCTCCGAGGGGCCGAACTTGGGTAAATCCTTTTGTCTTCGCCCTCATCTCGCACCGCAGATGGCTGACCGCCCTTGCCCCATGTTCTACTACTCGCTGCCGATTGCAGCATCTGCCGTGGCCATTCCCACGACATGGCTTAACGGAGGTGAGCCGGACCCGAAGGACCATGCAGACATATGGGGTCGCGGAGAGGGCAATGATTGTCTTGGACCAACTATTGGGCCCCACATCATGGAATTGTGGACGGGAAAGTACGCCCGGTTGTGCAACAAGGAAGTTGATCTCTCATGGGTAAAGTAACGCACCTCTGCAAAGTGTAAGAACTGTAACTTGTTACTCCCTGTTCCGGGAAGGAGCTACGAACACGGCAGGAAAGGAACTCCATGAAAGTTCTGGTCAACCTATGAAGACTGATGGTCATAGATTTTCATAATAAAATCAATCTTTGAAGAAAGATTTACAAAAACTGCATAGTGCCAAGGACTTATAGTCCGAGGTGGTAGATAGAGCATCAAACTTCCCACCTTGCATATAATGAACTTGCTGGGTAACACTGTTACTCACGCTCTCCTTTGGTCCCTTGCTTAGACTCTGAGGATCCCGAATATACTCCAATGTATGCAACTGAGAGCCAAGAGGAGGTCTTCTATGAAGAGCCCAATATGTATGGAGCCGTAGAAGGGGAGGACTACGATATAATCTGCGGAGGAGAGTACCAAGAGTCAGAATAATTAATATAGTTCTAGGAGCCAATTGAGCCGAGCAACATGAATGATATATAGCAATAAGTTGTTGAGCTCAATTTGGAGTTTAAGTTTTCACTTTGAAACTTCCGCTGAAACACTTATATTTTGGTTTGTAAGTTGAATCTTTTGGAAGTCTTGAACTTCTGGTATTTTAATAATAATAATATGTGTATGTTTTTAATATGTACCCACAATATTTCTATTGTACAACTCTGAGGGATGTGATATTTACAGAACGGTGTTCTGTGGAAGTCATGTCAACGACTATAGTGTACTACACATGCAGTGGTATGCTGGGTCACCCCAATAACCCAATAGTTTTCTCGAGTCTTGGAAGTTATTACCTCTGTAATAACCTCTCCTTATCCTTTTTATTTTATTTTTGTGCCAAGAATAACCTCTAATGAGAGAGAAGTAAGATTTGGGGGGTTGTTGTCCCGAAACAGATTTTTGTGCTTCACTGTAAAAATTCGTGAAAAATCTCTGTATGTCGGATTGAGCTGTAATTTTTTTTCTTATGCCCTAGGTTGTTATCTAACTTTCATTAGTTCAACACTTTTTGATTTGAGGAACAGAAGGTTTCGGAAAAAATCGATTTTCACCTTCTGATCTGTTTTGACAGATTTCTGTCATTATTTGCATTTGCCTATTATCGATTTCTTTTTGAGTTCTCTTTGGGAAATTGATCTTTTTAAAATAAATTGGTTCAGTAGCTTGTGTTCTTAATAAAAGTTTTGCTGTTTTGAAACTAAACCCAAAGGTTTATTACTTTTGAATGCACTAATGTTGCTAATGAAGATTGTGTGAAGTTTTGTATGAAGGAAATTTTCAGGTGTAGGGGAAGAATGATGTAATGAGATGAAGAATGAACAAAATATCAAGCTTGGGGATGCCACCCCGTGTCACCCCAAGAAATATTCAAGAGGTACAAGCGTCAAAGCTTGGGGATGCCCAAGGCATCCCCTTCTTCATCAATAAAAATCCCAGGTCTTTTTCTAGACACTTCGTTTTTATTGTTTCATGCACAGTTGTGTTGTTCTTGGAGTGTATTATTTTTCATTTTTGGTTTTCGTTTGTTTAGTTTGGTTGCATAAAGTAGTTGGACCCCCGCTTTCGCTGTGATGTTTCAAATAAGTTGATTCATGTTGGAAAAGAGTAGAATGCTTCATGCTTAAGTGGTACAAAAGTGAGCTTGCTTTGACTGTGGCTTAGACTTTACCATGTCATGCTAGATGGTGTTTTGACCTTATACTTAGTGATTATTTATGTATCATGAATTTTTCCAAACTATTGAGATTTCTTAATATGCCTTGCAAGAATCATGCGTTGTTTCAGCATACAAAGGCATAATATTGTGGTATTCTCCTTTGATGCTTTGTTTGGGTTAACTTGGCACATGCTCACACCATGTTATGACTATGAACCAGTCACCTTAGCCTCTATGATCATTTAGTTTTTGACTTGTGGTACCACTTTATGCTTTGATTGATAATGTTTTGTCGCTCTGCATGATTATGGCCATTATTGCTCTCTTAGTTGGTCGCTCCCAGTCTTTTGATAGCCTCCAGTTGTATGAGTAAGCTCTACTCATGCATCCAACTCCCAAGAAACCAAGTTATTCCAAAGAGTCCACTATAAATTCCTATGCATGGTGTGTTACACCATTCCAAGTAAATCCTTGTTTTATCTACCTTCCAATTAAAAAGTTGCTTTGTTATGTGAAAATTAGTGATTAAAGCTCTCACAAACTTGATGGAACACTTTATGATGGGGATATGCCCACCGGGGTATACCCAGCAGGACGTTTCCGACTGGCCCAGGATCTGGCGAGTGGGCCTGCAAGACGGCGACTGGATCAAGACCTGGCGTGGATCCAAGCGACTAGAAGATGAAGGCCCAGGAGAGTAGATAGGCCCAGTCGGGTTAGGTTAAACAAGTACCGAAACCCTAACTGATTCGGTTGAGATATGTAAACCCTAGGGGAGGGTGGGTCTATATAAACATCCCTACAGGGCGTGTAAATGTACGTTCCATCATCCACCCAAGCGACTCGCCGCCTAGCCGTCGAGCTCGCCCCATTGTACTTCCAACATAATACAATCTAGCAGAAGTAGGTCTTTACCCTCCGGGGGGCCGAACCTAGGTAAACCCCTGTGTCTCCGCCCTCATCTCGCACCGCAGATGGCTGGCCGCCCTTGCCCTTCGTTCTACTACTCGCTGCCGATTGCAGCATCTGCCGTGGTCATTCCCACGACAGTGGCGCCCACCGTGGGGCCTGGCCGGTCTGGCCGGTGTTCTGCGGCGAGATCCAATCCGCCCATCACCGAGTCGGTCGCCACCGGCCGCATGATAGCGATCGGTGAGATGCTCCAGATCTTGCCGAGCAGCTATGTCCCGGCGGCGCGACCCGTCACGCGCAGCATGATTTTGCCAGTCGGCACGATCAGCCTCTTCATCGGCCTCACCGACGTCATCGTCTCGGAGGACTCGGCTCGCATCCGCGAGTCATCGCCACGCGACCGGCTCTCCGAGAGCCAGGTCCGCACAATCCATCGCCTCGCCTCCGAGTACAACTCGGCCCACAGCAACGTGGCCGAAAACTCCGCGGCCGCGGAAGACGCGGCCCTCAACGACGACGCCGACTCGGCGACCCCGACGTCACTCGCCGGATCCATCACCGCGGCTTCGCCCGCAGGCTCCATCACCCAGGTCTCCAACGTGGAAGACTTCGAGGATCCCTCCATCCTTGGGATCTTCGACTTCGACTCCGGGTCGGAGAACTCCGCCGATCTCCGCGACGGGACCGGTCACCACACCGCGACCTACATGTCAACTGGCACCGGTCCGCCGAAGGATCCCTTCTCCACCCCGATCCCTCCTAACGCCACGGCAACGAAGGTCGAGGAACTCCGCCTGAAGCTGGCGGAGGCAGTACGCAAGGAGCAGGCCGAGCGCGAAAAATTTCGCCTCAAGCAGGTGACGGCGCAGGAGCTCTCACACTACCACCAGCAGCGAATCAGAACGCGCCTGAACCCCACCGTCCAGGGGCGCGCCCTGAACTTCGACGACGAAAACGACCCGGCCTGCGTGGCCGAGCGCGCGATCTGGGAGAACGCGCCACCAGGAGGAAGCGCCCGGCCCCCACCAGGGTCAACGGCGATGGGCGCCCCACCTCCACCCAACCGCGCACCCCCCAGGGATCAGCCGCGGATAGTGGTTTCCTCACGGGAGCGAGACGCGAACGGCCTACCACTGTTCTCCACCCCGATGGACAACCTCGTGGCAGGCCGAGCAGCGGCCGACAACATCACGGCCACCGGCGACGGCGCCCTACAGATCCAGTACGTCAGGGCCCTGCTCGCAAAGGCGGTCGAGCAACAAAACGCAGGCGCCGACTCACAGAGTCGGGTGTACTCGCGCTCTTTGGGCAGCAGAGCGGCCTCAAGCGGCCATCCATTGGCGGCAAACACCCTTAATTGCCTGCCACCCAAACCACTGCAGCTCCAACACCGACCCGCGAACGCGGCACTCTCCACCAACGAACCCAGGCCAGCGACCAACTTCGTCGCCGCCAACGGTCAGCCCGTCGACGCCCGCACCCACATCATCAACAACCAAAACTGGCGCGCACGCCAGCCCGACGACTTGCGACACACCCTAACCAATCGCGGCGACGGCGAGCCGATGGGGTCGCTAAGCCGACTCGGGCCCAGGTGCTTCGGACCGATGATCCGAGGTGAAAAATACCCGGCGAACTTCAAAGCGCCGAAGGAAATCGAGAAGTACGACCCTTCGTACGACCCCTCCGTGTGGCTGGACACATACCTCATGGCGATGGGGATCGTTGGCCACACCGACCTGCTAGCCGCTCGCTACCTCCCCCTAATGATGGAGGGAACATGCAGGCAATGGATCAACACCCTTCCTCAGGATAGCATCGACTCCTGGGAAGAGATGCGAGATGCCTTCGTCAGGCACTTCGAGTGCTCCTACACCCGCGCCACCACCATCGAGGACCTGGAACGATGCGTCCAGGGACCCCGCGAGTCGAGCCGCAACTGGGTCCAGCGGTGGCAAGAACTATGGTACAACGCGGTCGACATCCACCCGGACACCGCGATCCACTGCTTCAAGACCTCGTGCTGCTACGAGCCTTTGGTCGCCAAGCTCAAGCGACATTCCCGCACACTCGACAACATACCGGACCTCCTCGAGATCGCCAAAAGATACGCGGAGGAAGACCCAAACCAGGAAACCGACGACGAGTCAGGAGGCCAACGCCGCATGAGCGGCAACGACAACGGACGACGGTCCGATCTACGCTACAGCAACACTCGCCTCACCGGCAAACGCCGAAGTGACGGGCGAGTCGACTTCGTCGCCAACGCCGGGCACGCCCAGCGCGAGCCCAAGAGCTTCCGCCGCGATGGAGGGCAACGCCGCGAAGGCGGCAACTACAAGGCGAAACCAAGGTTCGACCCCGCGGCCCTCCTTAACCAGCCTTATGCGTTTCATAGTAGGGAAGGGAAGCCCGCCACGCACACGACCGCTAACTACCACTCTCTCAAGGAGATCGAGAAGGCACGGCGAGCGCGGGAGGACCCCGACAACAACCCGCCAAACGGCGGAAAATTCGGCACTGTGGCCGTCTCGCTCCACACCTTCACAGGCTTCAACACGAAGCGCGAGAAGTAGGTCATCGCCCGCGCCGTCACCGTCAACGCGGTGGCCCAGGTGGATGTTCCCCAGTTCCTCAACTGGTCGGAGCAGCCCATCACCTGGAGCCGCCAGGACCACTCGCCACGCTTCGAGTACCCAGGCCGAGTCGCCCTGGTGGTCAAGCCCAAGGTGGGAGACTACTGGCTCCCCAAGACATTGATGGACGGCGGCAGCTCCATCAACATCCTGTACCTGGACACCTTCAGGCGACTGCGGCTCCCGCAGTCGATGGTCGAAACGACCTACACCATGTTCCACGGCATTGTCCCTGGCCGGAAGGCATACCCGATCGGGAAGGTCACGCTGCCAGTTACCTTCGGCACACCAGCAAACTTTCGCACTGAGCGGACCGTCTTCGAGCTGGTACCCTTCGACAGCCCCTACCACTGCGTCATGGGGCGCCAGGCATTCGCTAAGTTCATGGCAGCGCCCCACTATGCGTACAACGCGATGAAGCTCCCCGGGCCGCGCAGCGTCATCACCATCAACGGCGACCCCGACATGGCCGCCGAGTGCGAGACCAAAGGAGCCGAACTCGCCGACGCCGTCATCGCGGCAGAGGCCAACCACGCCGACGAGCTTGCCAAGTACGCGAGCGGGGTCAACAACGACGACCCCACCATACTCAAGAAGCCCAATTCGGAGGGCGCCAACACCTCATCCTTCGAGGCAACGACGCACACCTGCACCGTCGAGCTGGTCCCAGGAGACTCCAGCCAGACGACGACGATCGGGACGGGCATGAGCCCAGCCTAGGAAGGCGCGCTCATCGAGTTCCTCCGTGAGAACAGGGACATCTTCGCATGGAAGCCCTCTGACATGCCTGGTGTCCCTGGGGAACTCGCTGAGCACAAACTAAACGCCGACCCCAAAGTGCGACCCGTCAAGCAATCGCTGCGGCCCTTCAATGAAGAGCGCCGCCGAGCCATTGCCGAGGAGGTGCAGCGTCTATTCGCTGCAGGCTTCATCTGGCCAATCAAATACTCCAAGTGGCTGGCAAACCTAGTCCTGGTCGAGAATAAAAATGGGACCTGGAGGATGTGTATCGACTACACAAACTTAAACAGCGCCTGCCCGAAGGAGCAGTTCGTCCTCCCGCGGATCGACCAAATAATCGACTCCACCGCGGGCTCGGAGTCGCTGTGTTTCCTCGACGCCTACTCTGGGTTTAACCAGATCAAGATGGCCGTTGAGGACGAGGAGAAGACGACGTTTATCACGCCATTCAGAGCCTTCTGCTACACTGCCATGACCTTCGGCCTCAAGAACGCCGGGGCAACTTACCAGCGGTGTATGCAGGAATGCCTTGCGAGCCAAATTGGGCGCAACATCCATGTATACATCGATGACGTGGTAGTGAAGTCCGCTCGCCAGGGCGATCTACTCGCCGACCTGGCGGAAACATTCGCCAACCCGCGGAAATACAAGATAAAGCTCAACCCAGGAAAATGCACTTTCGGTGTACCAGCAGGGCAACTACTGGGCTACGTCGTCTCCAAGCACGGGATAGAGGCGAACCCCACCAAGATCGACACGATATCTCGACTCGGCAAACCCGAGTGCCTGCGCGACGTCCAAAAACTGGCCATCGAGTCGTGGCTCTTAGTCGCTTCATCCCCCGATTGGGTGAAAAGGCGATGCCCCTATATCGCCTGATGCGTAAGAACCCCACCTTCCAGTGGGACAAGGAGGCGGACGACGCACTCCGCGACCTCAAGAAAGTGCTACTCACAACACCGCTACTCGCCGCCCCTGTCGACAAAGAACCCATGCTGGTCTACGTCGCAGCTTCCGAGCACGTCGTCAGCGCCGTCATGGTTGTCGAGCGGCCGGAGGAAGGAAAGGAGCGCCCGGTACAACGACCGGTGTACTACATCAGCGAGGTCCTCACCGAGTCGCGCCAGCGGTACCCGCAATACCAGAAACTGGTATACGCAGTCTTTAGAGCACAGCGGCGACTGCCGCACTACTTCCAGGAGCACCCGATCACGGTCGTCTCCTCAGCACCGTTGCAGGACATCATCCGCAACCGTGAGGCGACCGGGCGAGTCGCCAAGTGGGCCGTCGAAATCGGCGTTCACAACATCAAATATGAGCCACGAAAAGCGATCAAGTCGCAGGCTCTCGCGGACTTCATCGCTGACTGGGAAGAGGCCCAGCAGCCGGAAAAGCTGCCATACCTCCACTACTGGAACCTGCACTTCGACGGCTCCAAGAATGCGGACGGCGCAGGAGCAGGGATCGTGCTGACTTACCCGAAGGGCGACAAGCTCCGCTACGTCCTCTGCCTCAACTTCACCCCCTGCACCAACAACATGGCCGAGTACGAGGCACTACTCCACGACATGCGAGCTGCCAAGGAGATGAATGTCAACCGCCTACGTTGCTACGGAGACTCCGACCTCGTCGCTGGGCAAGTCGCCGGTACTTGCGACGCCGTCTCTCCCACCATGGCGGCATACCGCCAAGCTGTAGACAAGCTGGGTGGACACTTCGCAGGCTACTCCGTCGAGTGGATTGACAGGCGGAAGAACGAGGAGCCTGACGCACTCTCTCGCATCGGGTCGGCTCGACTCGCACCACCCGCCGGCGCCTTCCTCGACACGATCACCAAGCCATCAGTCTCTCCCCCAAGGGAGATCGACATCGGAGTCCCGTTGCAACCAGAGGCAGCCCTGGTCGCACTCATCGCCCAGCCAGACCACTGGACCTAGCCGTAGATCGCCTACCTGGAGGCTGGCACCTTGCCGACAAACGAGACAGACGCCCGGATGGTGGCACGTCGATGCAAATCCTTCACCATCATCGACCGCGAGCTCCACAGGCGTAGCGTGACCGGCATATTCCAACGCTGCGTACAACCCGCCGAAGGACGCAAGATCCTCCACGACATCCACTCCGGCGACTGCGGCCACCATGCCGGAGCCCGCTCTCTGGTCGCAAAGGCTATGCGGCACGGCTTCTACTGGCCCACCGCACATGCCGACGCCGTCGACATCGTCCAGCGGTGCGCCGGGTGCCAGAAATACGCCAACCAGACACACGTGCCGAGCTCAGCGCTCAAGACAATGCCCATCACCTGGCCATTCGCCGTGTGGGGTATGGACATGGTAGGCCCTTTCAAAAAGGCCCCCTCCGGCTTCACCCACCTCCTGGTCGCGGTCGACAAATTCACAAAGTGGGTGGAGGCCAAGCCAGTCCGGAAATGCGACGGGAAGACTGCCACCAAATTCCTACGTGAGCTCATATATCGCTACGGGTTCCCAAACAGCATCATCACGGACAACGGCACCAACTTTGCCAAAGGAGCCATGGCCGAGTTCTGCGAGGAACATCACATCCGGCTTGACCTCGCGTCAGTCGCCCACCCGGAGTCCAACGGTCAGGCGGAACGCGCCAACCAGAGCATCCTCCACGGCCTAAAGTCGCGACTCCAAGTACCACTCGAGCGCACCGCCGGGTGCTGGGTCGAGGAGCTACCCTCCGTCATCTGGGGTATCCGCACCTCGGTCAACAGGTCGACAGGGTTCACCCCCTTCTTCATGGTGTACGGCGCCGAGGTAGTCATGCCCACCGACCTCGAGCACGACTCGCCAAGGGTCGTCCACTACACGGAGGCGGCGAACGAACTCGCATGTCAGGACGGAGTCGATCAACTCGACGAGGCACGCGACCTAGCTCACTCCCGCACTGCCATCTACCAGCAAGGACTCCGCCGCTACCATAGCCGGCGGGTGAAAACTCGCACCTTCCAGGAAGGCGACCTGGTGCTACGCCTCATCCAGGACAAGAAAGGCACGCACAAGCTCTGCCCCCCGTGGGAAGGACCATTCCCCATCGGACGAGTACTCGGCAACGACGCCTACTACCTCACCGACGTCCGCGGATACGAAAAACTCGACGTCAAACGACCATGGAACATAAACCTCCTACGGAAATTCTACTCCTAGAACTCCACATATGTATCCTCCAGTCGCTACGAAATAAAACATATTGGCCACCACAAATTGTGTTTACTCTCCGTGTCTTGTGCTACTCGCACTCGTAATAATAGCACCAAGCTAACTGCAGGAGTCAACCTCTGGCACAGCGATCGACACAGCCAAGTAGTGTGCTACGAGGGCACTGGGTTACCCCAGGTCTCGTAACTTCCACGAAAAACGCCTACCCGGAGCACCATTGGAGTCGCCTAGCTCGACTGGCTTAACGAGCCAAGACAACTGCCTTCGCTCCTCACAGCGACCATGATCGTCCGCACCCTCGGCACATCGACTGGAACGGCCAAGTACCACGCTCGGGGACTGACAACCAGTTCAACGCGAGCGACTCGGGAACAACGCCAAGTATGAGAGCATGCCCAGGACTCGCCATGCGACTGACCCGACGGGCCAGGCAGGAGTGATGCGCTCACTCTAACGCGCCAAGTCCTCACCCACCCTAGAGTCGCGCCTAGAACAAACAAGTACCACGCTCGGGGACTCGGCTACCCGACCTCGTTCGCGCAAGGGAAAACAGTGAAGTACAGAGCACTCATGGGAGTCGCCTTGCGACTGTCTTTCCGAGTTTGGGCGAGTCGACCTCATTAAAAAAACGTTCAAAACCGCAAACACATAACAAACGAGGTAAACCCCATAAAAAGGGCGGACGCGATCGGGGACTCGTTCAACCCTCAATCACCAACACAAGACAATCCAGAAAATAAGACGATATCTCATTTAGCATATCACAAATGTCACAAAATACAAAGTATGCCCAACGGCAGAACTGCTACTAACGCCCCAGGGCACAATGTTTTACTCCGCGCAGGCTTCGACGATGACTCGCCTCCACCCTTGCGGTTGCGAATGAAGGGAATGTACGGGTTTGACGGGTACGTCGTCAGCTCACCCGCCATCGCCGCACGGAAGGGCTGATCAATCCTGAAGTCCCGATGCTGCGGCTCGAGGTCGTTGGGTGCGACGATCGTCTCCTGATAAGGAAAGAGATCGCCCATCGCCCAGACGCGATCGGAGTATACCGCGGCGCGGTCCGTCAGCTTCAGCACCTCAGCGATCTCCACCGAGCCCGTCGACGACGGGTAGCCACTTGTCACGTCGTCCAGATCGAAATCTTCCGGGAAGTGGGCGAGCCCAAGGCTCAGCGCCGTCGCCGCCCCGCGCCGGAACGCCGACCGCGTCATGAACTCAACGACTGATGGCGCCTTCTCCAAGTACTGCCACACTTCGACGAGGTCACTGGGAATCACTTCCGTGGGCGACATCTCTTGAAGATACGACCGAATACAAGTCGCGGACAGCGTGGCCAAGTCGACCAGAGTGGCCACACACTGCCGCGCGTCGAATGACTGCGCCTCTTCCGCGCTGTCGATGATCCGACCTGTGGACAGAGGGGGGTAGTGAGTATACCAAAGATCACACAATGAAAACATTACAGGCAGAGGCAGGCACACTTACCAATCAACGGACAGGAGAGATCCGTTATGAAGCTCTGAAGAGAGGAGTAGTCGTATTGAAGCCCAGCAACAAGGGCGTCAGAGACCTTACGCTCCTCAGTGGCGGCCGTAATAGCAGGCTTGGCTCGCTCATCCGCCGAGCTCGCCTCCTCCTTCGTGTCCTTAAGCTCGTGCTCAAGGTCGGCGATCTGCTTCTCAGCCAAACTCAACGCAGATCGAGCCGCTGTCAGTTCACTCACCGGGACAAGGACCTGGCGAACCTCCTCTGCCTTCGCAGCAATCGCCTGGAGTCCCTTGTTCGCTTCTTGGACGGCAAAAAGTTCAATCTCCGCGCGACACTTTGCAGCAAGCCGGTCGGCTGATTCACGCTGCAAACCCTGTACAAAAGTCAAATAGTTAACTAAACGGAATCCTAAGTGCCCACCCGCTGAAATTCAGCGACTGGACAATCGGGGACTGGATATCAAAAGCCTTAAGCGCCCACCCGCTGAAATTCAGCGAATGCGCACTCGGGGACTGGGCGCGAGAAATAAAAGCAAAACACCAAAAGAATCTCACCACTGCAATTCAGTGGCCCGATCCTCGGGGACTGGACATACCTCGATGGCTGCGCCAAGCATGCCATGAAGCTGTAGCGCGTCAACGGATGCGAGAAGAGCCGGAGTGTGCCCGCGATGCTGCTAGACCTCCGTCTCGGCGACCCCAGGTGCACGGCTCGATGGCATGGTACCACTCGCCGTAGCCGCTCTGGCCATGAAGCGGGGGAAGGTCGCGATGGATGCGCCGGCACCAAAAGAGGCCGGCTCGGCCATCCCAGGCGAGGAACCACCCTCCTTGATAGCCGAGGCCGCCCCCGCCGCAGGTTCACTCGGAACTATCGTCATGTCGTCAGACACCGTGACGACTTCGTCGCTCTTGTCCTTCTTGGCGCTGTCTGTGGGGACAGCGACCTCATCAGCCTTCCTCTTCCGAGAAGGGTCCTCCTCGGCGACGACTGGTGGCACCTTGGCCACGGACGGGTGGCCTATCTTTTAACCCCAGTCCTGCAAATTGATTACATGAGCAAAGTGGTTCGAGTACAACGAAAAGTAAAGCAGGTGAACAAAACTCACTTGGCGACTGGTATGAACCGCAGCTCCGTGCGGATGCTAGCTGGTTTCTCCAGTTCGAGACCCAGTTTTCGACTGAGGCCCATCTCCAGGACGTCAGGCGCCCAAGACACAGACGGGCTCTTTGTTGATGAGGCCGCGACAGGAGCCTCCACGACATTTTCGGCAGGATCTCTCCTGGGAGGCGAGGCTGCCGCGACTGGAGCGACCCCCGACCCAGAGACTGGGGCGAATGGGGGAGGAATCGAGGCCAGAGGCACCTCGTTCAGGATGGCGGTGACATCTGGCGCTGCCATCGCCTGTGGCACTTCATCCCTGGCCAGGCTGGTGGCGTCGAGACTACTCGCCGAATGAGGCGGAGATATCCGTCTCGCTGGCTTCGTCTTCTTCTTCGGAGGGGCCTTCACTTCTTTCTTCTTCTTCTTTTTTTGACGGAGTAGCCTCGCGACGCGAGGTGAGCTCGGGAAGCTCGTCGTCATTGTCATCATCATGACGTTCGAGGCTTCTGCTCGCTTCGAGTTCACGCTGACGCTGTCCGCGAGTTTTGCGAACTAGCGGGGCGACCTCTTCCTCAGACTCGTCGTCATCGCCGCTCCTATCACTCTTGATCCCGCCCCTCGCAGGAGGCGATTCGCCCCCGTCCCGGACGGACGAGTTCGAATTTTCGTCATCCGCGGGCGGAAGCCACCCTTCCACTACTTGAAATAATTGCAATAGTCATGAGACAATATCAGTATAAACCGCGACAGCATCAACTGCGACTGCGAATGATAGAAAGAGATTTACCATCGGGGCTGGATGCTTCGCGGTGTAGGGGGTGACCCCGGCCTTCGCGTCCAGGTACACCGCCTAGGTGATCTTCTTCAGCGCTGGGATGTAGTCCTCGAGTTTCCACTCGGCAAGGCAGGATTTCGTCGAGTCCTCCCGGCCCGTGTACTCATACATATAATGATCACGGCGGGCCAGGGGAACGAGTCGCCGCCCGAGCCAGCAGTTGTATAGATTGATGGTCTGAAGACCCTTCTTCTTTAGACCGCGGATGGTTTGAAGCATTTCATCCACGACCATCCACTGGTCTGTTGGGAGCTTGCCGACTTGGAGTCGGCGCGGTTCAGGCCGGTCGGCGGAGTATCTTGGGATCGCCACCTCGCCGTCTGGAGTCGCCTCGGTGACGTAAAACCAAGACTTTTTCCACTCGCTCGCCGCCTTGGCAGGTAGCATCAGATCAAAAAAGGAGGCCTTCGACTTCAACTGAAACGTCAAGCCACCCGCAGCAAGCATTGGGCCGCCTGCTTCTTCGCGACTGATCCTCCCTTGGAACAGATCCTGCCACAGGGGGAAGTAAGGTCTGCAGCCCAGGTAGCATTCGCAGAACGCCATGAAAATGGCGAGCTGCTCGATGCTATGCGGGCCCAGATCCGATGGCTGGATCCCGTAGAAGGCGCAGAAGCGCCGGAAGAAGAGAGATGTGGGGAATCCCAGCCCCCGTTCTAGGTGGCTGGTGAAGCAGATGAATTCTCCCTCGCGCGGGTCCGGAGTCACCTCTCCGGCCGCGGGGATGCGCCACCCGCCCGACCGCAGGATCCCGGCCTCCTCGAAGGACGCTAGTAGCGCTCTTGTATACTTGGACCTACCCCGTGGTTCGGTGGAGGGGGCCATTGGCGGAGAGGTTCGCGGAGGTTGGAGGATTTGGGTTCGGCTGGATCGCGATGCGGAGGAAAACGGAGGTGCGCACAATTGGAGGAAATGACGAGGAGGTGGTTCTCCGATCGCCTACCATTCCCTTTATATAGCGGTTGTTACCCGCTAAATCAGGGATCCGTTACTACGCGGTGATTACGCCGAAAGTTACCGTTGGATTACCCACAACGGCTAGTTTTGATTGCGTTTGACGGTCCAACTTCCGCCACTCGGCTCGCCGGCCCGACCACTATAACAGTGTTTAAATATTTCGCCGACCCGTTCGCCAAGCTGCGACCAGAATGACTAGTTTTTTCCTTTATTCAGGAGCCCGCCACCGATTCGACTGGATGTCTGCATTGGACCCGTATGCTCCGACTGCCGGCAACCACCTGCGCCCAATCGACGACGGCCTCAGGGACTACTGATGGGGACATGCCCACCGGGGTATACCCAGCAGGACGTCTCCGACTGGCCCAGGATCTGGCGAGTGGGCCTGCAATACGGCGACTGGATCAAGACCAGGCGTGGATCCAAGCGACTGGAAGATGAAGGCCCAGGAGAGTAGATAGGCCTAGTCGGGTTAGGTTAACCAAGTACCAAAACCCTAACTGATTCGGTTGAGATATGTAAACCCTAGGGGAGGGTGAGTCTATATAAACCTCCCTACAGGGCGTGTAAACGTACGTTCCATCATCCACCCAAGCGACTCGCCGCCTAGCCGTCGAGCTCGCCCCATTGTACTTCCAACATAATACAATCTAGCAGGAGTAGGTCTTTACCCTCCGGGGGGCCGAACATGGGTAAAACCCTGTGTCTCCGCCCTCATCTCGCACCGCAGATGGCTGGCCGCTATTGCCCTTTGTTCTACTACTCGCTGCCGATTGCAGCATCTGCCGTGGTCATTCCCACGACACTTTATTTTTCTTGCCCCTAATAAACTTGAACCATTGTGTCATTTATGTTGTATATGCTTGCACTTATAAGTTGGGAATTAGCAGAACCATGCTGTCATGAGGAACGCTTTCAACACCTATAAATATCTACCCAGTTGATATCATGCTCTTTTTTTTATGGATGTCGGTGGTGTGAAATAAAAGGGGAGCCTGTAAGTTCATGGAGTTATATATGTGTGTTAGAGAAATGCCTGGGCCGCTAGCCTAAGCCATGCCTAATCATGGTGGAAACTTGCAACATAACCATAGTGAGCAATCTATGAAACATCTTCAAAGAAAAAAAAGAGAAAAAGAAAAAAGGGAAAGAAAAAAAGGGAAAGAAAAATTCTCCCATGATAAATAAAAATATGCTGAGATGCTCATTGTATATCGCCTTGTCATTTTGATATGGGATAGCTCCTGTATCATGGGGCAAGGGGTACCCCGTTGGCGGTTCTCTATGATACACATATACTTACAATGACAAGAACTTGCTTGTGACAAAAGTTGAGTAGCATGAGGAACGGCCCTCGTACTCAAGGGACATGAGATTGCCAACTTACATTTTGTCAAGCATATACTCCATACTTTGTTCACTTTAACCTTAATCACTTCAATATGCTTATGATAGGGGAAATGAGAGCTGAAAGCTAACATGTACCATAATATTTAGAAGCTCTTTATGAAACTTGAAATCCCTGCTTCCCTTTATGATGGGCCTTTCTTTCCACTTTTATATTGAGTCTCCACCTTCTATCTTTATGCACCAATTAGGAGAGAATAGTTGCCTTTCTTAGTTCTTTGTGCATTGTCCCAAAAGTTATTGATTGATTCCTAATGTTGATATTTCTTGTTCTTGAACTATTTGTATCTAGTCACCCTTATGAACTTTAAAGGTGTCCTATGCATTTATGTTTTTCTACTCCATGAGGGAAAAGCTGAATACCAATATGCTATGTTTTCTATATGTGAAACAAACAAATGTATTTCAATGCATTGTTATTCATGATCTTTGTTTGTATCCTTTCTTGTTGCAACATAGTTACTATGTAATATTGTTAGAACTTCATCTTTCATGCTCATGTTTAGCGTACTTTGATCCCAGCTTTCAATGCTTGCAAATGGTTTTATCAAGATTGTGATGGTGCATGTCACCTCAAAAAATATTATTTTTATCACTTACCTACTCGAGGATGAGCAGGAGTTAAGCTTGGGGATGCTTGATACGTCGTAAACGTATCTATAATTTTTGATGTTCCATGCTTGTTTAGTATCAACTTTGCTATGCTTTGTCTACACTTTGAGGTATTTTTATACATTTTCTAGGACTAACCTATTAACAAGTTGCCACAGTGCCAGTTGCCTGTTTTCTGCTATTTTTGGTTTTGAGAAAAGCTAGTAAGGAAATATTCTCGGAATTGGACGGGACAAAAGCCAAAGCTAATATTTCACTGAGGAGAACACGAAGTCCAGAGGAGAGACAGAGGGGGGGCGTAGGGCGGCCACACCCCCAGGCGCAGGCCCACCCTGGGGCATGCCTAGGCAGGGTGTAGGCCCCCTGGCCGCCTCCTCGCCTCGCCTCTTCGCCTATAAAAACCCCCGATACCAAAACCCTAAGTACCCGATCACATCTCCATGAAACAGTCCGTAGACACCGCCACCATCGTACCTAGATCGGGAGGGATCTGAAGCTCTTCCCAGCACCTTGCCGGAGGGGAGAGATCATCCCGGAGGCCTTCTTCATCACCATGCTAGCCTCCAGTATGATGCGTGAGTAGTTCACTCTTGGACTATGGGTCCATACAGTAGCTAGATGGTTGTTTCTCCTCCTTTGTTCTATCATGTTTAGATCTTGTGAGCTCCATTCATGATCAAGATCATCTATTTGTAATCATACATGTTGTGTTTGCGGGGATCCGATAGATATTGAGATACTATTGTTAGGTTGATTATTTATTCTATCATGTCTTATTGATTATTGATTCTATCATGTCTGTGTTGTTTGAGATCTTGCATGCTCTCTGTTTCTAGTAGCTATCTTGGCCAAGTAGATGCTAGTGACTCCAAGAGGGAGTATTTATGCTTGATAGTGGGTTCATGCCTCTATTGAATCTGGGGAAGTGACAGAAATCTCTAAGGTTGTAGATGTGTTGTTGCCACTAGGGAGAAAACAACAATCTTTTGTTCATGGAACAATTGTATTGTTTACTTTACACACATTGCTTAATGCAGTTATTTGTTGCTTGCAACTTAATACTGGAGGGGGTTCGGATGATAACCTGAAGGTGGATTACTAGTCATAGATGCAGTTGGATGGTGGTCTATGTATATTGTTGTAATGCCCAATCAAATCTCATAGGAATCATGAATGTCTAGTATTTGCATTGTTATGCCTTGCTTAATTCTTGTCAATTGCCCCGCTGTAATTTGTTCACCCAGCATGTTATGTTATTTATCTTAAGGAGAACACCTCTAGTGAACTATGGACCCCGGTCCAATCTTTACCATTGTTACATCATCTACTATTATCGTTTACTTTCTGCAAGCCACCATTACCTTCCACATTGTACGTTTAATCCTTTGTTTTCAGCAAACCAGTGAGATTTACAACCTCACTGTAAGTTGGGGCAAAGTCTTGAGTTTGTGTTGTGTAGGATTCCAAGTTGCTAGCAACACCTTGGATTTGTTTTCTTGCTCCTACTAGTTCGATAACCTTGGTTTCACAAATGAGGGAAAACTTGCTACTGTTCTCATCATACCTTCCTCTTGGGGTCTCCCAAGGAAGATCTACTGTCGAGCCACATTAGATGCCCAAGGCAATGGCAAGCACGGTGATGACGCCTCCACATGTGATTGGCCCTTGGCTTTGGGAGGATTGGTGCTCCAAGTAGCGCACAAGAATTGTGCCCAAATTGAGTGACAGGTCGTTGTTGTTAAAAGCAGCTTTTCCGAGGATCAAAATGTCCTCCTCATTGAGTCTTGTAAACTCATTTCGTGCCTGCAAGGTGTTAGCAATAACATAAACAAATAGTGAATTGCATGATGTTGAATATTCTTCCCCTTGTTGACTCTCGAAGTGAGACTCATTCTATTATAATAATGATTCGGGGAAGGGTAGATGTCATCAAAAGATGCGTGTAAAGCATTAACACCATTGTTTGGTAAATGAAAACAATTGCACCATTCATCAAGTGATAATGTATAATTGTTGTTCATAAGTCGTAAAGAAATCATGTCCTCTCCGTTCCATGCTTTAATGGTGATTTTTAAAGAACTTAAAAATTGAAGAGTTAACTGGCGATAAGTAGGCACATCATGGAATACAGAGTTTTGTAGGCCAACTCTATTGCAAAGTAAATTGAAGTCATTAGAAATACTGAGTTGATTCAATATGATGGGACGATCCCACTTGGTTGTCTTCACTTCTCGGTTATTGATCATGTTGAAGCCATCACGTTGGAGCTCATCCCTAAAATGTATCCACATGCGGTCCTGAGCTGTAGAGGCAGCCCGAGATGAACTCGCGGTGGCACGAGCACGCGTTTGGCTCCTTGTGTTCATCATCTAAAATAATAAGAAAAGACAAAAATAAAACTTTTTGATCCAATAGTAATAAAAATAAGATATTCATCGTCATAGCACACTAAAGAATCTCCTCAAAATAATAATCTAGGCAAGAGAAACATGGCAATTAGTTCATAGTAGGTCTCACCCTAGATTGATAATGACAACAGACCGGAGATGAATTTGTAAAAAGTAATTAGAGGATCGGAGGAGAAATATACCATAGATTACTTGTGTGCAAGGAAATCGAACGAAATTGAGTAGAGATGAAGATCTCTTGAGGTTTTGAGATAGTTTGGAGGTAGAAGGGAGAAAAAGGATTGAAGTTTTGGTGTTAGGGGTACCTTCCCGTGGAGTTTTTGTGGTCGCACGAACTATACGGCCAAAACTATATGGCCGAAATGTGTATTCCCGCCGTATAGTTTGCCTGACGGCAATATTTTAGGGTTTCTTTCTGGCGGTGCAAGCTATACGGCTAGAACTATACGGCCGAAATTTTTATTTCCCGCCATATAGTTGGTCATTAAACCTTCGGTATCCTGGAAAAGAAATTTTACAAAGGCATCAATATCTATACGGCCGGTACTATACAGCCGGAATTTTTATTCCCGCTGTATAGTTGGTCGTTAAACCTTCTGTATCCTTTGAAAGAAATTTTACGAAGGCATAGATAACTATGCGACCGCAACTATATGGCCGGAATTTTTATTCCCGCCGTATAGTTGGTCGTTAAACCTTCTGGAGTCGCCAATATTTACCTATTTTTTCGAAAATTCTTTATTAACGTGAAACTTAGCGAAACACCATGTTTTGAAAGAAAAATGACAGATTAAATTGTCGACCAAGTACAACATGCATAAAACAGGATTTTAGTACCACTGATCTTCTACTTCTCAACTGGAGTTTTCTAGCACTCTTTATTCAACATGAAACTTAAATTTGTTACTCAAACCTTTATTTCACAGGGGTTGCCTCCCATGAAGCGCTCTTTTATGGTTAATAGCTTGACCATTATGTTGCTCACTTAGGCCAAATGAGTGGAACACCCACTCCAGAATAGTTGTCCTTAAAAGTGGTGGCCTCCTTCTCATCATGCTTGGCTTTCTTCTTTCTGGAAAAATGAACAACAAAAGGATCACGCGAAGGCAATTGAAGCTTCATGTTCCCTTCATGTAGATTAATAAAAGCCTTAATAGTTCTTAAGAATGGACGGCCTAGCATGATAGGAGCAGTAGCATCTTCAGACATGTCAACAATAACAAAATCAATAAGAGCAGGACAGCCTGTAATGTATACTAAAGTATTCTTCTTAATTCCTACAGCTTGTTTGTAGGTAGAATCTGCTAAATGTAATTTCAGTTCAGTAATTTCAAAAGAGGAAAGATTTAACTTATCAAAAAGACTTTTTGGAATCGTTGAAACAGTTGCACCTAGATTACAAAGTGCAGCTATCTCATTAGTCCCAATTTTAATTTTAATAGTAGCCTCAAATATATCATCAACCTTATGTCACATCCCAAAATTTTCCAAATTTTGAAATGTGAAAAATAAACAAACAAAAGAAACAAATGTTGAAATTTAGGGTGAAAAGAAACTTTTGCTTCTAAATGGAAACATCAAAACCCTACTTGAACAAAATTTGATTGAAAAGGCAACAAACAAATTCTTCAAACAAGTCAAATGCATTCATCAATGGATGTATCTTGAATTTAAAACACTTGGAGAAGTTAAACTAAAACCCTAAACCCTAATAAAATAATCATCTCCAAGATCACTCTAAGACTATGGCTTTGTCCCATATAAAATTCAGCAACAAACATTTCTAAATGACCAAAGAAATGGTAAGCAGAAATATTACAAAACCATGGGAATTGGTTTCACTCCATTCGGAACCATGGATAAAAACTTATGAATTTAATAAGATAAAAGAAAGTAATTCCCAAGGATAATAAAATCTCCTAACAAAAATCAATATCAAATTGTGAGCAAAGTAATCCTAAAAGGATTTAAAAGGATAAATAAATATTAAATAAAATTGTACAAAGGGAATCACATATTTTGGAACTATAAATAAAAAATATGAATTTTATAAGATAAAGAATTAAATAAATAAGAATTGTTGCAAAGACAATTTAAACCTTGTCTCAAATCCCTAAGCAAATGGAATAAAAGTAATTCAAATAAAATAAAACCATACTCAATTTTAATGGGCCTTTAAACCATACTCAATTTTATTAAAGACAAAATGCCTCACTTAAATAAATATTAAATCACAAGAAAATATTTGGATTACTCCAAGTTGGACTAAATAACACACTATTAAAAAGTATAAAACCTACTGAAAAGGTTTGGTAAAAATTTGAAATCAAATTGAGGTTAAATCATTTGATTTGAATTAAAACAAAAACTAGAAACAGAAAAAGAAAAAGGTTTTGAAGAAAAAATGAAAAAAAACTAGCAACCCAGGCCCAACAGCAAGCCCAACAAACCATCCCACCCGGCTCCACCTCTCTCCCTCCCCGCAGATCTTTCTCACCCACGCGTTCACTCGCACCCTCCCTGACGAGCTGACCCCACAGCCACGTCAACATCGTCTTCAACGTCGTGCTGACCCCGCTCCATTTACCTCCTCGCCGTTTCTGACCGAATGAATTCGAGTAACTCAGCGATTAAATCCCTCTCTGATGACCCACAAGTGTAGGGGATCGCAACAGTCTTCGCGGGTGGTATTACCCAATTTATTGATTCGACACAAGGGGAGCCAAAGAATACTTGCAAGCCTTAACAACTGAGTTGTCAATTCACTTGCACCTGGAAATAGTTCTTTCTCAAAGAAGTTTATCAGTAGCAATATTTTGTACTAGCAACAGCAAAGCAACAACAATGGTAGAACAAGAGCAATAGTAACAGTAATAGTAAACAGTGAGATTCGAGTGCGGTAGGCATAGGGATGGATGGACGGGTGTTGCATGGACGAGTCTAAACATGTAACTTCAAGACCCAGGGCATTACAGATAAATAATAACAAGCATCCAAGTACTAAACAATCCTAGGCATGTGCTCCAAATATAGTCATACGTGCTCGCAATAAGAACTTGCACAACATCTTCTGTCTAGACAGCCCGTGGCAGCAGGGCCTCTAGGTAACTACTGGCAATTAAGTTGCTCCTTTTAATAGAGCACCGGAGCAAAGCATTAACACTCCTGGACACACGTGATCCTCACATCACAACCATCCCCTCCGGTTGTCCCAATTTCTATAACTTCAGGGCCTTTGGATCCGGACAATGATATGTGTACACAACTTGCAGATAAGATCACAAACAGTACTATCATAATGATTCAATAATAAGTTTAGGTATGAGATCATGGCACTCGGGCCCTAGTGACAAGCATTAAGCACAACAAGTTGCAACAAAGTCAAATAGCACTAATAGAGATACTAGGCACTATGCCATAACAATCTTATTCGATTACACGATAGAACTCATACAATCCCTACCATCCCCATAGACTACTGCGGGGGATTACTCACTCATGGATGAGGTAAACATCGATGATTGATGGAGAGGCATTGGTGATGATGATGGCGATGATCCTCCCCAAATTCCCTGTCCTGGCAGGGTGCCAGAATGGAGTTTCTGGTTCCGAATCTTGTCTCTGGTGGTGGCGGCGCAGCAGAACTCTTTACTGGAAAACGTCGAACCCCCCTTGGTTTTTAGGTCAAGGGTCACTTATAGGCGCAGAGGGAGCCCGAGGGGGTGCCTGGGGTGGCGGCACCCCTCCTAGGCGTAGGCTGGGCCCACCCGCGCCTGGTAGGGGTGTGGCCCCCCAGGCATCCACTCCGTCTCGTCTTCTGGATCCATGGATCTTCTGGTGAAATAGGATTTTGGCATATTTTCCGGGATTTTTCCTGATAGTTGATTTTCTGCACAAAAACTAGACACCAAGGTAATTCTGCTGAAAACAGCATCAGTCTATGTTAGTTGTATCCAAATCACATAAGTTTAGAGGAGAAACAATAGCAAAAATGTTCGGGAAAGTAGATACATTTTGGACGTATCAACTGCCCCCAAGCTTAGCTTATTGCTTGTCCTTAAGCAATTCAGTTGAAAACTGAGTGCGATAAAAGAACTTTCACAAACACATTTGCTTCATATGATGTATATATTTTTAGCACATGAGTAGATTCTTAAACCTTTCATAATAAGAAGTATGCAACTAAGCCTACTCAATAGTCAATGCAAGCTATGAAGAGAAACTAACTCAATAATAATAAGTAGCATGAAACATAAACATAAGCAACATTGCGATGCTCATAATAAGGTATGATAGAGTGGTATCTCGCTTGCCTTTGTTTGAAGAGCACAATATAAATGCCAAGGCACCTCTGAAGTTCAAGTGAAGACTAGAAGTAAAGATATAAGAGATACAAGCATTAAAGTCATGACATAATTAACCAAGTTTTGAGACAAAGACAAGAATGACAACTATGCTCTCAAGAAGGTGATCATAGAATAAGTGGTGACTCAACAAGGTTGTGAAAAGGTTTTGAAAAGTTTGAAAGGCTTCCAAATGCTGAAAGTAAGGTACTCATCAGCTTTGAGCTCTCATTGCCCCTATCATAGTCATCTTTGAGACAAATACAAGAATGACAACTATGCTCTCAAGAAGGTGCTCATAGAATAAGTGGTGACTCAACAAGGTTGTGAAAAGGTTTTGAAAAGTTTGAAAGGCTTCCAAATGCTGAAAGTAAGGTACTCATTAGCTTTGAGCTCTCATTTCCCCTATCATAGGCATCTTCATGTGGTTAAGGTGAAAGTGAGGTCCAATCTGAGTTATATGCTTGACAGACCATAAACTAGAAATCCCAAGTCCCTTGAGTACGAGGGCCGCTCTGCATGCTACTCAACTTTGGTTACCTGTAAGTTCTTGTCATTGTAAATACATGCATATCATAGAGAATTGCCAACGGGGTACCCCTTGCACATGATATAGGAGCTATCCCGTGATCAAAATGACAAGGCAAGCAGACAATGAGCATCTCAGCGATCTTTTTATTTACTATGTGCATAGATTTTTATTGAGGATGCTTCATAAATGCTCATTATGGTGATGTTGCAAGTTTCCACCATGATTAGGCATGGATTAGGCTAGAGGCCTAGGCGTTTTGTCTAACACAATGTATAGACTCCATGAACTCACAAGCTCCCTTTTTATTTCACACCGATGACATCCGCAAACAAAAGAGCAAGGTATCAACCGGATAAAATATCCAAAAAGGGTTGAAAGCGTTCCCCATGACAGCACGGTTCTGCTGACTCCCAGCATATAATTTGCAAGCATATAACTTTCATGGACATGTCACAATGGTTCAGGATTATTAAGCGCAAGGAATAAAGTGTGCCATCAAGTTCGTGAGAGATTTACTAACTAACTTTCTCAAAACAGACAACCATTTTATTTGGAAGAAAACAAGGCATAATGAATATGCACTGAAATAGCAAATGATGCTAATAGGTAGGTATGGTGGACACAGTTGGCAATATTGGTTTTGGGGAGTTGGAAGCACAGGTAGAGCTCATACTCAGTGCAAGTGAAGGCTAGCAATAGAGAGGGAGCAACAAACGAGAGAGCAATAACTATCATAATCATGCTTGCAACAAAACATGACTAATTATGGCACGAAAGTGATACAAGAACTCCGAGGAAAAATAAGTCATCGAGACTAACTGACTATTTCTTAGTCATATGCATGCGTGAGCATGTGCCAAGTCGATTCACATGAAACTTATATAGGAGGATAATGCAATATCATACCAAAGTATGAATAAAACAATGCAAGCAAACATTCATATGACATGCTACAAACTATTAGCAAGCAAGAACTACTAAGCATTCATAGTAACATACACCTTACCTGAACATGCTAAGCATGCTCACAATGATGAGTATATGTACAAAAATGAAAACAAATAGAGTTTGTTACCAGCCTCTTACCACACCTCAAGTTGTCTTAATCTTCATTATTGCCCTTCACTTGTGTGACTTGAATAATAACATGAAAGCAAACTCCACTGAGGACGACTGAACCATGCAAAGAACTCACAAAACCAAAGAAGAACACAAAATATTTTGGGTTTTTTCGATTTTTAAAGCAAGCCAAACAAAGCAAAAGCAAACAAAGAAAAATCTTTTTGGATTTTTTTATTTTAAGGCAAACCAAAACCAAAAAGGAAAGAAACAAACCAAGAGAAACAACGAAAATATTTTTGGTATTTTTGTGTTTTTGAGAAAGCAGCAACAAGAACCAAAACAAAGCAAAACAATAGATATACAAAGAACCGACAAAACATGATATATAGATGAGTGTGATGTAGGTATACCTCCCCCCCAAGCTTAGGCTTTTGGCCTAAGTAGGACTTAATCCCATGGTGCCCAAGAAGGTGCACCTTCGTAGTACGTCGAGGAGGCTCCCTCGTCCTGGGATGAGCTTGAGGACTCCCCTGTGTAGTACACAGAGGGATCGTATGAGGGTTCTTCCCCCTGATAGTGTCCATGGAAGCCAAGTACACGCAACTTGTCATCCATCTCCACCTTGGAGCGTGACAAAGGTCCTTGAGAAATACTGAACAAAGTGGTTTGGGGGAGAGGGATCTCTCTCTCTCTCTCTCTTCCCTATCAATAAACAGCATTCTATAAACGAAGTTCTCAAGGGTAGAGCTAGTGGTGACAAAGTGATGCACTTTCATGGCAGCAAGTTCAAGCCAATGAGGAGCCAAGACTGTATCATTTGGATCAACAGCAAGGTCCAAGGCAGCAGCAACACGTGTAGCAATAATACCCCCATAAATGGGTCCCTTAGCAGCTAAACGACGAGCAATGAGAGAACCAAGATTGTACCTAGTTTCATTGTTGAGCGTAGCAGCTATGAAGGCCAAATGATAGTTGGAAATATTACTAGTGTTCTCCCTACCAAGAACACTAGTGGCAAGATAGTAAGCAAAGTACCTGATGGCTGAGAGTTGAATATTTTTTATCTTTCCCCGTTGAGCTCTACAGTCATCATCATTGGTTATCCCTCGGTAAAGCTCCAACAAATCAGTGGGTTGAGCTAGAATCTTCTTCGCCGAGCCAGCTGTACCAAGTCCCAGGGCCTCACAAAATTTCTTCAATGTCAAATTATAAGACCTACCATAAATTTTGAAAGACACATCTGGCTTGAACATGCTGTTAGTAAAAGAAAATCTCTCCATAAATGTTTTAGTGAGCATTGCATATTGCACGCTCTCATCCTACATATAACTTGTTAGTCCAGCCCTCCGAACCAAGGTCATAGAATCATCAAGAATCCTAGCAGCCCACAAGAAGGTCAAGGAAAGGTGGAGGGGTGCGCATCCCCCTCATCTCCCTCGTCGCCAAATCGCAGAGTAATGAGATCCTCATTGTATGAGGGCCTAGCATGGGAGGATGATCTTCAAGGCCTTTCCCTTCTAGGTGCATCACTCTCAAATATTTCACCAAATGTGTGGTTGTCCATGACCTCTTTTTTCTGAAATTTTTAGACAAACATCAAACCAAGTGATTTCTAAGTTGATAACTGATGAGCAACTACTATAGGAACTTGCTAGAGGGATACACATGCATCAAAATGATATCTATAAGCATAGAACAAGCATGCAAGCTCACACAACCTGACACCTATAGCAGCAAAATACTCAAGATACAATCTACCAATCACAAATCTAATTGGACAAGTGGAGGAGGCACATACCAAGAGCAATCCCTACAAAAATCAGTAGCCAAGATGGGCTAAGCAAGGAGATCGAAAATCACGAGCAAGAACAGCAAGAACTCGAGCTTGAGAAAGTTTTCCGGTGTTTTTCGGGAGAGAGAAAGAAGATGGCTTTGAGGAGGCACCTGGGAGGGGCCCAGGTGGGCCACACCCCACCCAGGCGCCACCTATAGGTAGGCCACGCCTACCAGCGGCGTGGGTGCCTGGGGTGGCCCCCTGGGTCATTCTAGGTGTCCCTCTGCCCCTTTTTTCGAGGAAAAAATTATTTTGAATTTTCTAGGATTTTTCGAGAAACTTTATTTTGGGCCAATTTCGAGGGTATGAAAATTGATTTTCTCGCAGAAACAGACTTTCTCAGAAGAAGCAAAAGCAAACAAAAACCAAACTACAGAAGTTCTAGGACACTCTAACAAGCAAACAATTAGCTAACAAGAGCAAAAGCAAAGACTAGGAAGGAGAAAAGTAAAAGAAAGCAAGTATAATCATAGTGAAAACATTATTTTGTTCATTAAAATCCTTTTGTTAACAAGGTTGATCAAGTCTTGTTACCAAAACAATCTTATATGAAACAAAACTTTGTATTCCACAAAGTGATTATGTTACCTCAAGCTTGATAGCAATGGTCCCAATCATAATAGTTTCAAAATTTTCTTGTGGAATGGGACAATATATTTCTCCAACCTTGATGCTCTCAATATTTTCAATGGAATTCAGGCAATAGCTCTTAGCAACCTTCTTGGGGAAATAGACAGTATGCTCTTTCTTGTTAATATTGAATGCTACTTTTCCTTGATTACAATTGATAACATCACCTGCAGTGTTAAGAAAAGGTCTCCCAAGAATAATAGACATATTATCATCTTCACGCATTTCAAGCACAACAAAATCAGTTAAAACCAAGCAATTATGAGCCACTTGAACAGGAACATCCTCACATATACCAACAGGAATAGTAGTTGACTTATCAGCCATTTGCAAAGATATATTAGTTGGTATCAACTTTTCTAGCTGGAGTCTCTTATAGAGAGAAAAAGGCATAACACTAACTCCAGCTCCCAAATCACATAATGCAGTTCTAACATAATTATATAGTTGGTATACCTGGATCACCAAGTTTCTTTGGAACCTTACCATTGAAGGAATAATTATCAAGCAAAGTAGAAATCTCCTCATTAGGAATCTTCCTTATATTAGAGACAATATCCTTCATATACTTTGAATAAGGAGGCAACTTAATAGCATCAGTCAAAGGAATTTGCAAAAATAAAGGTTTCATCCACTCACAAAACTTGTTGTAGTGTTCTTCCTCCTTTGACTTGTGTTTCTTACCTGGAAAAGGCATAGGTTTCTTCACCCAAGGTTCTCTCTCTTTACTATGTTTATTAGCAATAAATCTTCCTTAGTGTACCTAGTGTTCTTAGTGTGCCTCTCGGGTTCTTCCTCAATTTACTCCTTATAAGGAGCATCATTTTTATCATTACCACTCTCAATTTCAGCATCAGAGACATATATACTATTAGGATCTACAGCGGGTTTAATGGGTTCCTCAACTATTCTATGTTTATTTTTCTTTCTCTTACGAGGACTACCACTACTTTCACCTCGTTTAGAATCCTGCTCAATTCTTTTAGGGTGTCCTTCCGGAAATAAAGGATCTTGAGTAGCTATACCACTCCTAGTCTAATTCCATAAGCATGTTTATCTCCTGAGGCATTAACTAGCATATCCTTTTGACCTTAGCAAGTTGATCAAGTTGGGTTTGAACCATTTGAAAGTGTTTACAAATCATTTTAATATCATTAGAAGTTCTTTCCACAATATCTTTCAACTCTTTAATAGCTCTAGAGTTTTCCAATAAATGATTCTGAACTTGTTTATTAAAATTACCTTGTTTAACAATAAAAATGTCAAGTTCCTCTAAACATTGATCAGGAGGCTTACCATAAGGAATATCAGCTTCATCAAAGTGTTGGAGAGAATGTACCTCAATAGTAGATGAGTGGGGAATTGGCTTACATAATTCTTCTATAGGAGGTAGATTCTTCACATCTTCAGCTCTAATACCTTTCTCCTTTAGAAATTTCTTAGATTCCTTCATCACTTCATCATTTAATGCAATAACTCCCCTCTTCTTTGGTGTTGGTGTTGGAACTGGTTCAGGCACAACTGGTTCAGGAGTAATAGGCTTAGGTGTATTTAGCTCAGTTGACGTCCAATCATCATAATTATTGCTTATTTTAGCCATTAATTCTTCAGCATCTGTAGGAGTTCTTTTTCTGAAAACACAATCAGCAAAGCTATCTAGGTATGTCCTAGAATCATCAGTTTGTCCATTATAATAAATATCAAGAAGCTCATTCTTAGGTAATGGACATCCAGGATGCGCATGAATTAAGGCACAGAACCTTGTCCATGACTCAGGCAATTTCTCTTCTTCTCCCTGTTTAAAATCAAAAAGTCTCTACAAAGCAGCATGTCTAGCACTGGGAGGAAAATATTTCTGGAAGAAAGAAGCAATCAAACAATCAGGGCTATCAATGGAACCAGGAGGTAAACTATTAAACCAATCCCTAGCTTCTCCTTTTAGTGAAAAAGGGAAGATCTTAGTAACAAAATACTTGCACATCTTAAAATCATCAGAGAATAAAGCACTCATAGTAGAAATCTCATTCATATGAGCCACATCACTCTCAGTTTCAGTCCCACAAAAAGGTTCTTTCTCAACAATGTCCAAATAGGATAAATCAAGAGAGAAATCATAATCTTTATCTTTAATATCTATGGGAGAAGTGGCAAACTTAGGATCAGAGGACAACTTAGGAATAATGGTACGTCTAGCAAGGAGACTCTTAATAGCACTAGTACCATGTGTGTTTCGGCACTCTTCAACAAAATCATCAGTAAAATCAATGTAGCCATCATTAATATCATAACTCTCTCTAGACTCAGGTGAGCTAACAGGTGTAACCGTGTCTTCACTAGGAGTTTCGGTATTTCCTATACTAGCCATAGTAGCATCTAGGAAAGGACCTAATGAACCACTCGCATCAAGCACAGTAGAAGTAACATCATGAATATCAAAAGCAGTTTCAAACTCAGCAGTAGTAGCAGTGTGTGTAGCATGTGTATGTGGTGGTGGTGTAACAAGCTTACTTATAACAGACGGTGAATCAAGAGCAATAGAAGTGTTTAGGCCTATACCTCTTCATGTAGTGGATGGTAAAATATGAAACTTTCCATCATGAGACTTCCCCATGATGAAAGGAGTAGCAGTGAACAATAATAGATCCAAGTGAACTTACAAATAAAGCTATGCTCCCTAGCAACGGTGCCAGAAAATAGTCTTGATGACCCACAAGTGTAGGGGATCGCAACAGTCTTTGCGGGTAGTATAACCCAATGTCACGTCCCAAAATTTTCCAAATTTTGAAATGTGAAAAAATAAATAAACAAAAGATTTAATTGTTGAAATTTAGGATGAAAAGAAAAATTTTGCTTCTAAATGGAAACATCAAAACCCTACTTGAGCAAAGTAATCCTAAAAGGATATAAAAATATAAACAAATATTAAATAAAATTATACAAATTGGAATAACCAATTTTGGATCTATAAATAAAAAGATATGGATTTTATAAGGAAAAGAAAGAAATAAATAAAGAAGGAATATTTAAAAGCCAAATTAAATCTTGGCCAAATCCATAAACAAATTAAAGTTATTTAATAATAAAAAAAGAGTAAAAGATTGTTTAAATAAAATGATAAGGATTGAACAATATCCAATTTTATTTAAATAAGACAAATTGCCTAAACTAATTAATAAATCCCAAGAAAATTATTTAGAAGACAATTTAAAACTTGAATTAAATCCATAAGCAAATGGAATAAATATAATTCAAATAAAATAAAAAAAGGATTATCTAAATAAAATTATATGGGCTTAAATTATATTTAAATGAAGACAAAAATCCCTAATATAAATGATTAATCAAATCATGAGAAAATAATAATTGAAATTACCCAAGTGGATTAAAGTTATCTATTTAACTTAAAAAGAATAAAAGAATAATGAAATATATGGATTGGAACCATATTTAAAATCTTATTTAAATAAAGACAAGTGTCTAATTTAAATAAATAATAAACCATAAAAGAATAAAAGAAATTATTCTAAAATGGACTTTAAAACACATTAATCTATACTACTTATAAAGAGGCGAACATTTTTTTTCCTAAGCGCACCCAACAAACGCACACAAACTGATTCCAACCGCACGATCTGTCCCACTTATGGCAATCTAACAGTCAGGATTGACCTAAACATTTGACTGTTGTGCTATTAGCATTTAACATTGACGGAACGTACTTAGACGCAGAGGTTCCGCTGCCTCTTCCTTAATCCCCGATCCAAAAATCACAGAAACAGGTTCCCAAATCAGCCACGATCGCATCTCTCGCCCCAAACAATCATCGAGACTCCCTCAGAAAAAACATCAAGACGCCCCGACGAGGACTATCCACCAAGCAGCTTCTCCATCGGCGCGCCACCAGTGGCCGTTGCTCGTGCCCTGCGGCGCTCTTTCAGTGCCCTACTACTGTCCTGCCGCCGTGCTGTAAGGGCAGCATATGGACGTCTCCGCCCCGCAGGTGCAGCAGCTGCAGATCACCCCCCTCCGCCAATGGCCCAAGCCTGGAATACACGACTTACTGGCTGCCGCCGCCGAGTCGACAGCCCACTCTGCGAGGCCGCCGCATCCCACACCGACCGACGACGATGCCACATTGCCTGTGCCAAATTTGGTGTTTCTATTTTCTATTCCTAATTTTAGTCTTTCTGGTGTGATGCAGCGAGCGGAGCCTGACCAGATTGTCGTCTAAGTCATCGCCGCCTCTGATCCTCCCGCATCCAGGTCATTGCTCGCCTCGGGACCAGGTCCAGCTGTCCAGGCATCCCTGTCCTGCAACTCGCCATGGCAGCGCACAAAGAGGACGACACACAGGCTGCCATGGAGCCGAACGAGGTCGTCGCTACATGCTGTCCAGGTTCTTTGTTCTCTACAGGTCCTTGCACTTCCATTTTTACATATGTGATTGCAGATATTTGTTGTCAACTTGCTAGATTCAAGGTCTAAATGGCAGCCGTAATAAGCTGAGCCTGTCTCGGTGGAGTATCAATGGAGTTAAACCATGTGATGCTTTTCATGTCAGTTTTGTTTACCATGTGAAGCCTTGTTCGGTTTAGCCGGGACGAAGAGAATTGAAAGGGTTTGGGTGGATTAAATCCCATACAAGTCAAAATCCCCTCAAATCCACCCCATTCCACTCCAATCCTCTTGAGGAGAGGATTAACCGAACATAGCCTGAGTCTATAACGAGATGATCCGAGGTGCTTTCATGTGGTTATTGCCATGTCAGTGATAAAAGGGTGATGATGGTTCAGATGCATCATCTCCTCGAGCCATATTCGATGCATATGCAGAAATGAAGTTATGTCCACATTATTTACTAAACTTCAACTGTTTTTACTAATACTCTGTGATACTAACATGGCGTGAGAAGACATTAAAGCGAAAGATAAATCATGGCATTCACAGTTCAGAGGATAGTGGTGTACGTATGACAAATGACGGTCGTATATACACACTGTCTATCAGCCTCCCTTCGTCATAAGAGATCTCATGAACTTAATTTCTCCAGTATGTGTAGCTATACTTGGACCGAGCCCGATCTGCAAAAAGCTCGGTCTGGAAGTGTCGAGCCCGAGCCAACTCCCCGCTGGCGAGCCGCAAAATGGAGCTTGGCCCGAGCTTCCGACGATCTCGGTCTAGCTCGGTGCAGCTCGCGAGCCTGGCAGGGCTGGGACACTGACGTGGGTGGGCCCTCCTCAACGGCAGCACTGCAATGCGCTGGAGGAATTAGCGGTCGTGTCGGGCGGCGCAGCGGAGGCAGCGGCGGCTGTGATGCGGCGTGGCGGAGGTAGCGGCGGCCGTGGGTGGATGTTTGGGGCGGCGTGGCAAAGGTGGCGGCAACGGAGAAGGGTTCAACGCAACACCGGCGACATCCAGACGGGCAGCGGCATCCTAGAAAGAAGACGACTAGGATTTCCTCTTCCTTGCCCTCCCTTAATTTCGCCCATGCTTCCTCTCTTAATTTGGCCCAGATAGCTCTCCTTTACTCTCTTAATTTGGTCCATGTTTAATTCAAGAAAAAAATAACAAGCTCGAGCTCACTACGGTCCAGCAGCGGAGGCTCGACTTGGTCCGACAGCACCGGGGGCCGAGCCCAGCTCGCCCCGAGCCGTGAAAACTCGAGCCTAGCCGAATGGCCCGAGTTCGGCATCCACTTATATGTGTAGCCATTTATGTCATACATACAAATGCTGATATATTAATATATAAACTGCACTATAGGTTGTAATTTTGTTTTGTATTTTATTATAATCAGACATGCCATAACTTTTGACTACCATACCAGCTTACTATCAAAGTTAAGTGTACATCCATATGTTTCTCTTTTGCCTTCTAAACTGAATCTTGAAAATGTGGTTAATTTATTAATTTGTATCACAATCAATATATACAGGTTGGCTTCTATAGCCATAGCAACTCAAAAAAAAATTTGATACAGATATTGGGATTGGCATACCCCAACTTGTAATCTGAAAACATTGTCAAACTGTTGGATCATATGTTTAATGTCGGCGGTCTCCACTGATATAACAAGGTTATCACAAATTTCGCACAATTATTTGAACTTTCCAGATAGCTTGTTGATTTGAGTTCCAATGTGTCCTAATTGTACGAAGTTGTGATAAAGGACTACATGAATTGCTCAAAACCTGCACTTAGAGGTGTTGAATTTTTCATCAAAGATGCATTCGTTGTGGTTTAGTAACTAGAAGATTGTGATGATGTCTTTGCAACTTTCATAAATGTAATTCTTGAACATTCCGAGTGAAGTTCCTCCATTTAGCTTTAGGGTTAATATTAGATGATAATGTCGCTTCCATTTCCCCTATGATCCACTTTGTAGTAGGGTTGAGACAATATTTTGAAATTTCCCAACAGCAAAGCATTATATGTTGGGTGCTTGCATTCCTGAATCATACTATAACTGTCGGAGTATTTCCATTTTCCCGAGGAAGAATAATTTTGTAGGTAATGCATTGTAAATTATACAATGACCCTTGGTTGCAACTTGTACTCCAAAAGAAGGAAACATGGTTGTTGAACATCTGCTCAAAGCCTTCCTGAAGTGCGCATCACATGTTGCAACCGGAAAGATAGGCATATGTGTATTTTGTTGATGTCATTGAAAGAAAAGAAGAATAAGGCTACATGTGGGACTCTCAAGGGATCTTAGAGTTTCTTACATCTAGATACATGAGAATGGAACTAATAATTCATGTGTTGTTTTCTTATTCTTCTAGATTATTTGTTGTTTTCGGTTACATTGTTCCATTAATGAAATTTTATATCCATATCTCATTGGTTTTATCATTATGAAGAAAGGCTGACATCAATTGGTTGCTAAACATCTGAACTTATGATTTTAGTTGGTTCTCATGTCAATCTGAATTAGCTAAAGGAAGGAATAAATGACTGATTTTTTCCTTTTACTAGAGAGACAAAGATCACTTGTAACTTTTCCTTAAAAAATATGGAATCAGTACCAACTCCTCTTGCCAAAAACCGGCGCTCGGATCAAGAATGACATCATCAGCCGTGGGCATATAGTAAACGCTGCATATTTGGACTTTGTCTCAGTCGGCAGCCAAATATCACTGCTTTCACATTTAGTTTTGTTAGTACCTAACTTCATTTCAGATGATAGTGATAGGCTCCATGAGACAAAAAACTTTGTTTACCCTTTGATGTCCAATACCAAATTAGTGCGAGATTGTTTGTTCTTCCATGTATCACCGTACATGGTTTCACACATATATTTATTAATGTCGTTATTACACGTGCGTTGCACGTGCATGATTACTATAAACAATAGTAACCTACTGAAAAGGTTTGATAAATATTTGAATTCGAACGGGTGTTTGAATCATTTGAATAAATTCAAAACAGAAATTAGAAATGAAAAAGGAAAAAGAAAACAGAGAAAGAAAAATGAAACAGATCAAACCAGCTCCCAGGACCCAACCCACTAACCTAGCCCAACAGGCCCAACAATAACCCACCCGGGCCACTCACTTCTTTCACTGGCCAATCTTTTCTCACCCGCGGACTAACCACCCAACCATTGACGCATCGACCCCACCAACGCCACCTCCTCATCGTTAACCCCGTGCTAACCTCGCCCCATTCCCCTCTGGCCGTTTTCGGCCGTTGAATGCCGGCGTAAATTCACAGTAACACCGCGATTAACCAGCCTCGTGACCTTGCCCTCATAAGCGCCCTGCTCCCCTCTCTCTTTCCCCTCACTCGCTGATCCCTCCCTGCCCCCAGGCTGCCCTTAATTTTGCTTGCACCTTTACTGCCACCGACGAGCTTCCGTGCGAATTCCGGCGAGCCCTGACCCTCCCCTACCTCCTAGACCACACAAGCTTGATCCCCATCATCTCATGCACCTGCCCGTGGTCTCCGTTCACCCGCGCGTGCCCCACAGCCTCGGCAACGACAACACCCGAGCGCCGCCGCAGTATGCAGCAACTCCGGCAACCTCCCTCGGTAATTCCTGACCGCGCCTCCCCCTCTCTTTGACGCACTGTAACACCCTCGCCTGATAAGGCTGAGTTCATGTGTATAGTGTCAATCCCTGGATCGGTTCACTGGCACACACAGTACAGATGAATACCAAAGAATTTAACAGTGCATCATAAATAACGAATTGATCCAGAATTTTCAATTATTACAATAATGCTTAGCTCAAGGCTAGCTCAATATCAAGTAGCATACGGAAGCATAAACAATTGATAGGCTCCATCTTCAATTGTACCACATGCGAACAACTGTTAAGTGGAGTATCGTGACCTATTCGATCACTCAGAATCGAAAACATAACCTGCAACATAAAACATAGCATCCCCGAAGGGTCAATACTTGGAATGTATGGCAAGTAGAGCTATTAAAGGAGACAATAAACCTAGTATCTATGCTTATTTGGCAAGTGGAGCTGTGGCTAGCTTGCATTTTCAAATACCTTTGTTCTACTTTCATAATCAGTTTTTGATTTTCTTTGAAAAGATCCCAATTAAGTTAACCCATCAACATTAAAGCAATTAGGAAATTAGAATGAGCGAGAAAAATGTCATGAACTCAATATCAAGCAACTCAGATGTCCATAACCGGGGACACGGCTAATCGATTAGTTTATACACCCTGCAGGGGTTAGTACACTTTACCCATGTGACTTGGCCAGCCCAGCTCATACCACCACTCTCATATTGGGTGATGATAGGGAGAAGTCCAAGAAGGGACCATTCGGGAAGTATCTCCCCAAACCCGACACGCACCGTACCAACCTACCAAAATTCTACATCTCTGGATACGTGGGTTCGAGTTACCACAACCTATTGAGTCCAACCAACCACCCATTCCATTATTGGCACATGGTTATACACGTAAGGTACCAAATAAAGAAGCCAATCATTTTCTCTTGATACCTGGGTGCCTTTCCGCAATGATACCACAAAAAATTATCAATCCCATCACACCCAGGAGATTCATTGATTAAGTTGTTTTTAGCTTTCGCAAACCAACACATTTAGAAACAACTTTCAGTGATGTAACCCAGTCCTCGTTCATCATAGCATGGCTAAGCACATCTACCAACGGTGGCTCATTTATAGGAAATCCCTACCACATAATAGGACATAGGATAGTACTTTCCTACACATGCATCTACAAAATACACGACAATGCATTGAAAATAGTAGGACAACATCATGAAAAAAGTAGAATCTACTTGCCTTGATAGTTGGTGAAGTCGTTCAAACACTCGTTGCAATCACACACGTTGCACTCCTCGCAATCTATCGAGCAAACAATTGCATACAACATAAACAATAGCACATAGAGATCAAACAAATGCAACAAATACATGCATGATAATTTAATAAGTCACAATGGTTGTTACTTTAGTTCTCTAAACAATACTTAAGTATATGATGCATGCAAGAGACCAATTAATGCAATGAAGTACTTGTTATTAATAATTACTTGCCAATATAGGGTTTTTAATAGTACTGTTGTAACGCCTATTCTAACTATCGAATTAAATTTGTTTCTTGGGTTTACTGGATAGAGGACGTCAATACTAACCAGTAGGCGTTGGATTCACCTTAATCGGAGTTATAAATCTTTTCTTATAATTTAAATAGTGTTTAATGGGTTTTAAATCATTTATATAGTTTCTATTGCCTAAAAATCAAACTAAAATTACATCTGTAATCTCCACGGAATTGTGATTCCAGGGACATATTATTTGTAATTTCCTGTGCAGCACTCGAATTACTATGATTTTAATACTCTAAATACGCCATTAAACTATTTATTTAATTTCTGCGAAACCTTAGAGTATTTGCCTGAACCATTTGCATATTGATGATCTACATGGAACCAGCTTTCCATCGGTATATCATTTATATTTTTGTGATATGCAAATAATTTACTATGAATTTAATGATTTCTAAAACCATTAAAACTAATTAAATCACTATGGGGTAAATAATCAGCAAAGGCTGGATCCAACCAGATATTGTTAATCTACACTATAGTAGCTTCAATTTGATATATTGTTCATATTTTTCGGAGTTATAGATAATTTCCTATGAATTTATTAACCTAAAAGACCATTAAAACTAATTAAATGACTACAGTAAACGCATACTGTAAAGGTTAGATCTAATGTCATATTAATATTCTACACGTTTTTATGAATCCATTGATATATAATTTGTTATTTTTGGATCTACGAATATTTTTGTGTGATTTTTGCAAGTTTACACAATTTTCTGCAATTTAAATTCAATTTCAAATCTACAGGGAATATTCCATGGGAATATTCTATACTGACTGGGACGCGGGGCTGACCTGGCTTGACACGTGGCGATATTTGGTTGGCTCGTACCCCTTCGTTGATAAGATCTAATCTTGACCGTCGGGATGAGATATAGTGGCTAGGAGAGGAGATTGACCCGATTTTGGCTCAGAATAGACAAGAAATAGATCTATGTTAGAGAGACAAATCCGTAGGTCAAATTGAAAAACTTACAACATGAAACTTACATCTTGTATTTACACCGTCATATCTGAAATATTGCGGTGCGAAATTCTCTGGCTGTGGTGGATGGAAAGAGGTGAGGTTTGTCGGGATTAAAATATTTCGACGAGATCTACAACTTTCGTGCTTTGGCCAAAGGCAAACGACGAAGTCTAGATGGGTGAATAAACGAAATAAAATTCGGATATGTGTAGATTCAGGATTTTGAGAAGGGAAACTCATACAGCTATGGCTCCATGGGTTTATATAGAGGTTTAGGATAGTGTATAGATAGGTCTTGGAGTAGGAAACAAGTAGAAACAAACGGAAGTCGATTCGGAGTTATAGATAAAAAGATATAAGAGTTTGAATAGAGATAGGTTTGAGAAAAAATGATTTGCATGTAAATTAAAGCAAACAAGGCATCGATGCCTTCTCCCGTACGCGCGTGTAGCTCTCCAGTGGCTGAATGGGCCGGTCCACTTAGGATTTTTTTTCTTTTTTTTCTTTTTTCTATTTTTGTATTTCCTTTATATCTTTTGCATACGAACTCCAAATAACACGATTCTTGTTTTTAAAATTTTCTAAAATCGAATAGATCAGTGTAGGATCATATTTATAATCTTTTTACTAGTTTGCAAATAGTGGATTTATAAATCCATGTATATTTCATTTTATTTATATCTTTATTTGTTTGTATTTATTCCATAACTTTTTCATAATAGCTCCAAACGAGCTCAATTTTGTTTCTAAAATTTTGTAATATTCACTAGATCTTTTTAGGCTATAATTTAGCAGTAATCGCTGCCTTAGCAATAGTGGGTTTGTATAAATCCAATTTAATTCCCTTTAGGAACAAAGTGGCATATACTATTTAGGAATTTAGTCCTTTATTTATATTTAGGAATTTTTCTTGATGCAAATATGCAATGCAATTCTCATAAATGACATGTAAAAACATTTTTTTCTAGTCCAAAATTTCAAAATCTTGGGATGTGACACACACACATACTCTCCTCTCCCTTGCGCGTCTAACGCCGCCTTTATTTGGTCTTCCCGTGGCTTGTATTTTCGACTCCGACAAGAACCGTGCATGCCCGACGCTGTCGCAAACTCCGGTGAGGAATCGCCAGCAACTCCATGCGCCCCTTCATCTACGACGAGTACATTGAGCTTCAGCATGTCACGGCGAGTCTGATAATGCTCTCCTCCCTCTCCATCACTTCCTGGAGTAGCCAGACCACCACAGCCCGAGCGCGCCACCGCTCACCGTTGCCCAGCACCGCCCATCTCTGGTCGAGCCATTGTGAGTCGTTAGATCCCGATCCTGTGGATGAGTTAGATTCACTTAAACGAAGCGGTACATTAGATCTGCACCGTACGCTATAACTTAGATCCAACGCACCACACTGCGTGATCCGTGCCAATCGGTATCGGCCAATGAAAACATGACACGTAGCCCTGTCTTTTGTTTTAAAAACAGAAACGTTTCTATTAGATAAATGATTTTTTTAAATTCATAACTTTTGTTTTACACGTCCAAAATTACAAATTTTATATCATTGGAATCAGGAAAATGTGAACTTTGCAACCATGCCCTTAGTTTAGTATTTTGATTCTGTAAAATTAGGTGTTTTTGCAGAAACATTTCTAGGCCTATTTTGAGTATAAATTTATTCTAAAAATAATTTTTGGGTAAAATCTTTTGCAGATGATTTGTTTTGAACCTGCTGACTAGAAACACAAACTTTTGGGTTTAGAAATATATTTTGTTTAACACAAGGAATTATTCCTTGAATAAAGGCATTTCTAGTAAAATAAAAATGTTGCTATTATTTAAAAATGATTTTGAGTGAAACCTTTTGTAAATGGATTTGTTTTAAACACTTTGACCCTAAGCACTAACATTTGTGTGTAAAAATAAATTTGGCTAACACTAGAAATTATTCCTTTGATTAAAATCATTTCTAACAAAACAAAAATGATTTAAATGGTCCATTTTTCACTAACTTGGTTTTAAATGGTTTTGTCACTTTTATAAATGACCAATAGGTGTTTTAAAATGTTTATAGCCTTAGTAGAAACCACTTTTTCAATAAAACAATCTTTTGCATGCTTGCATGCATTGTTTTGTTTTTATCATTTTATGAGATGAATTGTTTGAATGCTAGTTTGAATTTGTGCCTTGATTGAATTGTAGTGAACTTTGAAGAGTGTGACAATTGGAAGATCAAGGAGTGAATCTATATTCTCTACTAAAAAGGCAAGTGGTGCTTCATACAATTTGTCCTATTGTTTTCACTATGCATTAGTGATATTTTAAGTAGGACTTGCATGGAATTTTCTAAGTATAAGCTATGCCATGGGAAATCCTATATGATGCCTTAGTAGAATTTTCCCTAATTTAAGATCCTTACTACTATCATGCTTAGCTTCGCTAGTAGAAACCAAGGGTGGATTATATTCATGCTATGAAATATTTCTAAGTCTATGACTTGTGTTTTGTTTAATAAAACAACTATGTGAATGAATCACCTGGGTGGAATGGTGAGAATGTATTTATGTTGAGTGGTTACACATGGCCAGTAAACTGGCAAAAACTTGTGTATCACACTTGTGGAAAGCCACCCAGGAACAAAGAGATTTGAGATGTCAAATGTTGAGAAGCTTCAAGTGCAGCCACATGGTAATATGGGCTCTGCCTGGATCATATAGGTTGCAATAACTTAGCCAAATGGACAGAAGGTGGTAGGGGGTGATAGTATGGAGCGCGTCCATTTGGTCTAAGGGAAGGCCTCTGAAAGATATTGTCTCGGTGCATGTCGAGTCTTGTGGGGAAAGCGCACCACCTCTCGAGAGATTAAAATCTAAGTACTTAGCCGTGTCCCCGACAATGGACAATTTGAGCATCAAGACATGGAAGCTATCAAGGATCTCCTCATCCCAATTTCTAAGTTAAAAGCTTGTGGTTGAACAAGGGTTAAAGGATCACCAATTTTATTGGTAGATACCTTGGATGATTTTGACAAACAAAAACTTAGTGTTTTCGAATGATAAGGAAAATCTATTTTGAGCACAGCAAGCCTAAGCTCCACTTAGCCAAATGCATATAGATGATAGATACCACTATTCTACCATAGTATCACTTGCCAATACAATTCAAATGTATTGACCCTTGTGGCTGTAACTTATTATGTTGCAGGTTTGTTTGATGTTAGTGAAGTGTGTTGAATAGGATTACAAGTCTACAACCAACATGATTGCCTGTGGCACTTTGAATATGAAGGACTCCATGCTATATAGATATTTCTGCTGCATTGTAATGAGATAGCCATATGAGCTATGTAAGATGTAATGAATTATTTTATTCCTGGTAATAAAGTTGTATTATGACCTTTGTTTCTTGATATTACATCTTAAACTGTGGATGCTAGCTATTGATCCAGGGACTAGCATTGTAAACACAGGGATCTCTACCTTATCAGGTTGGGAACTCTATAGATGGTATCAGAGCACTGTGTTGCCTGTAGGATTATAACCCTAGTATTGGACAAAACCCCTTAGAAAAATAGGAGTTGTATTTTGTTCAAACTTATTTACAAACAATCTAGTAAACTCTTTCCTCAACCTTTTTGGTTTTGATTCTACATCTCTCCTTTTAACTTGATGGACAAAACCTTCAACAAGAGCAAAGACTTCAACAAGAGCAAAGACTTCAACTTGAGCAAAGACTTCAACATCACCAATGACTTCAACTTTAGTTTCACCAAGGACTTCAACTGGGACATCACTAAGGACTACAAGTGAGACAAGAAGATTACTCAAGACTTGGAGACTAAGGAAACACAACCTAGAAGGAACTATCATCACCTTTGAAGCTTTGTGAGCAAGATGCAAGAGTTTTTTTCCAAGGAAACCATGATCTCATTCATGAAGAGACAACTAAGAAGAATGGAATGATCTCAAGTGAAACCTATAGTTGGACCACCATATTAGTTTTTAGTTAGATCAATCACACCAACTTATGTGGTGTAGCAAAAATATTTTGTTGCCTAAAAATGTGCTTGAACCTTGTTGTTTGAGTGGAATGTTTGTTTGTGATTGCTTGCACATTGCTTATGTGAATTGTTGTGTGTGGTTAGAATTCTTCCTCTAGAAATCTTTTGCCTATTCTAATCCCAATCCAGCCCAAACAGATGACTCCTCCAAGAAACCATAACTCCAACATCAAGGACAACAATAACAACAACCAAGAGATACACATGAGAGAACAACTTCTAGCAACCCAAGCCCATTTGAAACAAGTGACAACTCAATTTTTAGCCAACAATAATGGGATAGACCCAACCATGCAAAGGTTTTTAGAAACCCAATCCCAATTGTTGCAAAGGATGACCAATCAACTGATCAACATGAGAAACAACCTTTCCCAAAGTGCTTGTGACAACAATGATATTATAGAAGGAACTCAAGCATGCAATATTTGTGGAGACATGGAACACACTTACAAAGAGCATGAGGACCAATTCCCTAATTGTGAAGAGAAACGTCCAACTAAACAGTGCCTCACATCTCAAGTGACGTGTTTCCTATGTGAAGGAAATGATCATGTCCCTGTCCAATGCCCCATCTATCCCATAGTTCAACAAATGAAACAAGATGGAATGCACCAAATGTTTGGAAACCTCCATAAGGGAACCACTTCTACCAAGAAGGATAAAGACAAAATCAGAACCGTGCCTCACAAGGCCACATCCAAAGTGACCATAAAGTGTTGCTACTCTTGTGGAGAAGAAGGTCATATCTCTAGTGACTTTCCCCAAGAAGAGAGAAAGATTTCCCACCTTTGAGGTGAGATATGAAGAACATGAACTAGAAGAACTCCCAGCTTTGGAGAGACCCAAAAAGAAGAAATGCCCCAACCCCAGCAAGCAAGACATTAGCTAGGTGCAATGTTACAATTGCAAAGAGATGGGACACTATGCCAATAAATGTCCAGAAAAGAAGAAGAACCAAGAAGGCAAACAAAAGATAGTGAAACCAAAGATGAGGAAGGATATTATCCAAGTGATGTGCAACCACTGCAAAGAGCTAGGCCATTATGCATCATATTGTCCAGAGAAGACACCTCAAGATCTCAACCTTATCACATGTTTCAAGTGTGGAAACAAAGGACATTATGCAAACAACTATCCAGAGAAGTTACATCAAGACCCCAAGTAAGCCAAGATGAAATCTAGTTGAAAACCTTTTTTAAGGGTGGTAGTACCCTAGTTGTCTTGAAGCCAACTTGTACCTCTAGCCTTCCCAAATCTCGAGACAAGATTTCTTTTAAGGGTGGTTATACAGGGCCAGTAATGGTGAGAATGGATTTATGTTGAGTGGTTACACAGGGCCAGTAAACTGGTGAAAACTTGTGTATCACACTTGTGGAAAGCCACCCAGGAACAAAGAGATTTGAGATGTCAAATGTTGAGAAGCTTCAAGTGCAACCACATGGCAATATGAGCTCTGCATGGTGTTGGGGATATGCCCAAGAGGCAATAATAAAGTGGTTATTATCATATCTTCATGCTTATGATAAATGTTTACATACCATGCTATAATTGTATTAACCGGAAACATTAATACTTGTGTGATTTGTAAACATAAAAGAGTCCCTAGTAAATCCTCTTGTTAAATTAGCTTGTTGGTTAATATATGATCATGGTTTCCTGATCATGAACTGTCACATCCCAAGATTTTCCAAATCTTGTAATGTGAAAAATAAAGGAATAAAATAAAACTTTGTTGAATTTCAGGGTGAGAAGAAACTTTTTGAATCCAATTGGAAACTTTCAAACCAATTTGGATCAAATAAATCCTAAAGGGATTTTAAAAGATAAACATTTAATAAAGGAAAATAAAAATATTTTTGAATTACTATTATGGATCTTTTAATAAAAAGATTTGTTTTCAAAGGAGAAGGATAGAAATAAAATAAGTATTATTTTAAAGAGACAAATTAAAACTTGGCCAAGCCCTTGAAATAAAATATTTCTATTTGAGAAAAATAGTAAAGGTTTATTTAAATAAAGTAATAAGGATTTAATATCCAAGTTTTATAAATAAAGGTTTTACTATTTTAATTAACCATCAAAACTTATTTATTAAATTCAAATAAGTTTTCCAAGTATTTTATATTCTCAAATAAAACCTACTGATTTGGTTTTGTTATTGTTTTAGATTTCAAAATGGAGTTTTGAATAAATCAAAATCTATTTGATTTAATAACAATGGTCTATTTATTTAATTAATAATGGACCCTAAAATAAAATATTATTTTGATCTCTGAATTTGGTTTATGTTGTTAAACAGAACCAAATTCAATTATAATTTTTGGTGAAAGTTTGAATTGATTTGACTGTTGACTTGTGGTTTGAAATTCAAAACAGAAAATGGAAACAGAAAAAGAAAAAGCATTTGAAAGAAAAAAATGGAGTCAGACCTGACCCAGCCGGCCAAGCCCAACGAGGCCCAGTACCAGCCCAGCTTCTCTCTCCCAAAGAAAACATTTCGCACTCAATCTTTAACCCGCGCAGACAATGACTGGTGGACCCCTCTCTCTGCCTCTCTCCTTCGCTGACGATGAGGACCCACGCAGCCATCTCGTTGTCTTCTTCCTCGCGCAGACGACGCCGTCCGTTTCCTGCCGTTGATACTGCAGTTAAATTCGCCTTAACGCCTTCGCCATTACTCCCTGCGACCACGCTGTATTAAGCGCCCACTCCTCCTCTCCATTTCCCCTCACGCGCCTCCCTCTCTCTGCCCCGAGGCCGACGGAATTTCGAGCCACACTCCCACTGCTCCAATGAGCTTCCTCCTCCAATTCCGGCGAACCCAGCCACCGCCTTGCCTCCCCGAGCACACGATCACACTCCCCACTCCCAGACGCTTCTCCATGTACCTCCCATTCAACCGCGGGCGCCCCAGAACGTCGGCAACCACTCCGACAGAGCGCCGCCGTGTCTGCCTTCTTCTCTGGCGAAATTCCCTGGTAAGAACAGACCACCCCGCGCCTTCTCGTTCACGCACGCGTCATCGCCTCGACCATGCGCATCTAACCATGCCCACTGTTTGCCTCCTCGTGATCTACAGGGTCGCCTCCGACCACGACCAGAGCCACCTGACGTCGTCCTTGACTCCGGTGAGGAATTCCGACGGACCCCGAGCGCCCCTTGCCAAGCCGACCGTACCTCGAGCATCAGCACATCCTTGCGATCACGGTGAGCATTCCCACTTCGTTCTTTGCTTCCTAGAACCGCCGCTAGCCCATCGCCTGACCGTCGCCGCCGTCTGCTGCCGCGCAGCGCCGCCAGTTCTTGGTTGTATTGCTGCGAACCGTAGGATCTAGATCGAACGAACGAGATTGATCACTTAAGCGCTGAAGGGGTACGCAACCAGAGCCGTGCGATCTGTTTAGATCCAACGCACCATAGAGCCTGATCCGACCGAAGCGGTACCAGCCAATGACTTTGCGACGCGTGGCCAGACTTTATTTAAAACAGAATTTTGAAAACAGATTTAGATGCAAACTTGAAACCTTTGTAACTTTTGATCCACACGTCCAAAAATTTCAAACAATATATCATTGGAATCAGTGGAACAATCCCTAGCCAACCATGCAATTTGTTTAGTAAATAGTAACTGTTAGATTGTTTGTTTTGAAGAAACATTTGTATGCTTGTTTAGATTAGAAAAATTGTTCAAAAATGTTTTTGAAGTTGAAATCTTTGCAAATTGGTTTGTGGTAAACTTACTGACCCTAGGAACCAACCCATGGTTTTGAAAATGGATTTGGTGAAGTTTAGGATGGATTAATTGATTTAGCCCATTTCTAGCCAAATAAAAATAATGGTTTTGTTATGAAAATGTTTTTGGAGTAAAAACCTTGGGAAAATGATTTTGATCAAATATACTGACCCTAAACACCAAGTTTTGAGAAACAACAACTTATTTGGTGAACAACTTAAAGTTGTTGCTTTGATAAAAATATTTTCCACCACAGAAAATAATGAATGGATTTAAAAATGGTTTATGAATAAAACCCTTTTGCAAATGACTTTGCCACTTTGTAAAATGACCACTTTGGACTTTAAAAAATTTAGAGCCTAGTGGAAACCATCTTTACAAATAAAACTATCTCTTTCATGCTTGCATGCATGACTTAGATCCCATTGTTTTATGTGTGTGAATTGTTTGATTGATCATTGGTTTGGAATGCTAGTTGATATTGTGTTTGCTTGATTGATTGTAGTGAAGTTAGAAAAGTGTGAGACTAGCAAGATCAAGGAGTGAACCAACATTCCCTACCAAAAGAAAGGCAAGTGACACTATCATCTAAAGTCCTACTATTTTCATTATACTTAGTGGATTTTGAAACATGCATGAAAAGAATTTCTACACTTATGCTATGCTAAATCCTAATAGGATACCCTATACATTCCTTAGTGAAAACAATATAGTTGTTACATGCTTAGCCATTCTATATTTGAAAAAAGATTCATGTTGAGATTTTATGAAGTTGAGAAAAGGACTTGTGTTTTTATATAATAAAACAAGGACTCAATGAACCACCTGGGTGGACAAGGATACTTTGAGTTTTGGAGAAGGTGGCAACAAAAGGAACCATGTCTATGGCAATCCCTTTGTGTTGTGCTCCAAAAGGAAACCACCCAGGAAACTTAGAGATTGAACATGTTTCTCCAATTGTGGCTTTCGGGTGCAACCACATGCTATTTATGGCTCTGGCTTAGTCAACTACATTGGGAAGACCCGTGCATTGTCTTCAGGTTACTGGACATGAGGACCTGGAATCCTACATGGGTACTGAAGACAAGCTAGCAATGGTATATGGGAGGACCCTCTGGAAAGACTTCGTCACATTCTCAATCTGCAGGTACTCCATCTTGGTGAGCACCAATCCAGTGGCCACTGGTGGCAACAAGATGGGATTGTGACATGTGGGTAAAGTGTACTACTTCTGCAGAAGATAATAAAATCTAAGTACTTAGTCGTGTCCCCGGTTATGGACAATACTGAGCAACTAAAGTTTGAAACTATGGGAAATCTCGACATTCCAATTTCTAAAAGAATTTTTTTTAAGTGACAACAAAAGACTTGATGCACTTGGGGGTACCAAGGAACTCAAGAGATTTTGATAAAACTTGATGCACTTGGGGGTACCAAGGAACTCAAGAGATTTTGATGAAAACTTGAACACTTGGGGTTACCAAGGAGCTCAAGAGCTTTTTAAACAAAGACACTTGGTGGATTCCAAGGAGGTGACAAAAGATCAAAACCCTTTTGAGAAGATAGGATAAAATTATTGCTTTCTGCAAATGAGCCTAAAACCCTACTTAGCCAAGTATGCATGTAATGATAGGATCCACTTATATTCAACATAATAGTGAAACTTGCCAATACAATTCAAATGTATTGACCCTTTGTGGCTGTAACTTGTAATGTTGCAGGTTTGATTGGTTTTAGTGAAGATTGATTGATTAGGATTACAAAGTCTACACCCAACATGTTTGCCTTTGGCACTTTGAAGATGAAGGACCCCATGCTTATAGTTATTCCGCTGCAATGTGATGTATTAGCCAAATGAGCTATGCAAGATGTAATAAAATTATGTTATTCCTGGTTATAAAGTTATATTATGACCTTTGTTTCTTGATATTACATCTTAACTGTGGATGCTAGCTATTGATCCAGGGACTAGCATTGTAAACACAGGGGACTCCACCTTATATTAAATAAAGGTTGGGACACTCCCTTTACATGAACATAGAGATGTTATTAACAACAAGGTCATATCATTAGGTGAATGATGTGATGGACATACTCCTATAGTTAAGCATAGCATAAAGATCAAGTCATTTAATTTAGTTCACTTGGTATAAGCTTTCTGATACATAGTAACCTAATTACTTCGACCATGAGATCATGCTAATCACCATCACCGGAAGGATGCTTTGATGACATCAAACACCACACCGTAAATGGGTGGCTATAAAGGTGGCATTGAGTGTTCGAAAAGTATGTTTTGAGGAACATGGATCAAGATTGGGATTTGTCCATCCATATGACGGATAGATATACTCTAGGCCCTCTCGGTGGAATGTCATCCAATTAGCTTGAAAGCATGTGACTGGCTCACAAGGGATCACATATCAAGGGAACGAGAAAAGAGTACTTAGTGGTAACGAGGTTGAACTAGGTATGCAGAGATACCGACGATCAAACCTCGGATAAGTAATGGTCCGAAGAATAAGATTCATATAAGGAAAGTCCAATTTCGGAGTTCGGGAATCATTCCGGTGTTTTCACCAGAATGTTCTAGAAGGGTCTAGAAGGTTCATCGATCCAGAAGGGGAAGGGTACATGGATGTGTCATGACAAAGTGTAATGGTTGCATCATGTCCTAGGTCACTTGGCTGGACACTTGGAAGAGAGAAATCAACCTCTGATTTGAAAGTCAAAAAGGCAGTTTGAAAAAGTCAAATCCCATCATGGTTTCCGAGTTAGGGAGGGTTTCCACCTAGGTTGGGAACACCCTTGGACGCCTCCCACCTATATAAGGAGGGGTAGGGGCGCACCCCAAGGTATCCCCCTTGCCCTAGGCGCCCAAGAAACCCTAGGTTGGCCGCCGCCCCCCTCTCTAGTTGCGACCAATCTAGATCTCCTCTAAACCGCTACCGACTAGCTAAACTCTAGTTGCTAGCTACCTCTAAACCTCAGCCATCTAAACCCTAGATCACCGGGGCTCCCTCTACTCAACCATACTCGCTCTGGCTTAGGCGAAGCCCTGCGGGATCTCCCCTCTACTTCCGACACCACGCCGTCGTGCTGCCGGAATCACGAGGAGAGAGCTACAACCTCCACTGCCTGCTGGAACAAGGGAGAGGAAGGTATTCATCGAGTACCGTACGTGTGAACGACTGCGGGAGCGCTGCCGGAACGCGGCACCGGAATGATCGTCTACGTGATCTTGAGATCGGCAAGTGAACGACTACATCACCCACGAGAATCTGCTCTCGTTAACCGCTTTGGATCTTCGAGGGTTAGTACTCTATCAACTTGTTGCACCGATCTAGTAGATAGATCTTGGCTTGATCATAGATTAGATCTTGATTGTGTGTTCATGCGGTAGAATTTTTTTGTTTTCCATGCTACGAACCCCTATAGTGGTATCAGAGCCGTGTCTATATGTAGATATGTTGCACGAGTAGAACACAATGGTCATTGTGGGCAATGGTTCTTTTATTATCAATTGCTTCTTTTGTACTTTGCATCTTGCGGTATGGTCGGATGAAGCGGCCCGGGCTAACCTTACATGACATCCTTCATGAGACTTGCTCCACGCTCGACATGCAACTTGTATTGCATAAGTGGCTTTGCATGTGTCTGTCTCTCCCATCATAGTAAAGATTCAATTTACAACGGACACTTGATAGTTCAAGCATCAACGTTGTGGTTCTTGTTCGTAAGTTAGAACGACACTTACTGAAAGCCCCAAACCACGTAAAACATGCAAAGAAAATTAGAGGCATCTAACTTTGTTTTGCAGGGGTGTGTTGTGATGTGATATGGCCATGATTCTGATTATATATGATGTATGCAATGTTCCTTATTGTAAGTCGGCAACCGGCAGGAGCCATATGGTTTTCTTTTAATTTCATCTAGACCTGCGTGTCTATTATTCAAAGTAGTTGTAATAGTTGATGCTGGTGGACGACAACCATGGAGCGGCGCCATTGACCTTGACGCCACGCCTGTGATGATGGAGATCATGTTCGTGCTTGAAGATGGAGATCGGAATCACAAGAAGAAAGGCCATATCATATCACATATTTTGAATTGCATGTGATGTTAATCCTTTTATGCATCTTGTATTGCTTAGTTCGCGACGGTAGCATTATAAGATGATCCCTCTAAAAAAATGTCAAGTTATAGAGTGCTCGTCCTTAGTAGGCACCGTTGCCAAAGCTCGTTGTTTCGAAGCACCACGTGATGATCGGGTGTGCTAGATTCTGCGAGTGTATACAATGGGAGCAAGCCAGATTTCCTCATGCGGAAGCTAAGGTTTGATCTTGACGAGCCTAGCATGTACAGACATGGTCTCGGAACACGGAATACCGAAAGGTAAAGCATGAGTCATATAGATGATATGATGAACATGATGATTGTTCGCCTTTGAAACTATATCATGTCACGTGATGATCGGACTTGGTGTAGTGAATTTGGTTCGTGTGATCACTTAAACAATGTGAGGGATATTGTTTTGAGTGATAGCAATATGATTAAAAGTTGAACTCTATTTATCATAAATTAAATCAAAGTAAATTTGCATAGTTGTTGTAGTCATTGTCATTCGTTTACCACCTTGCACTTAGTTATAATTGAGATAATAGAACTGTAGAATTCTGGTTAGTTACTTTACGAACTGGTATCGTATTGTTTTGAAGTGTTAATCTAAAGTTTAAAAGTTCTATTACAAACTTTCAGTAAGTTCCGGTTACTCCGTGAAGTTTAATAATTGGTATTAAATCAAGAGTGACAATTCCAGTGTTAGTATATAAGTATCATGTTTGTCTCCATGATTCTTGATATTCAAAAGATTGTTTTAATATCAAGGTTATCTAGGATCTAAAAGAGTTGTTTCATAAACCATGATGTGTGGAAGATATTGCGATATCTGAAATGATGTTTTGGTTGCAACATGAGAGAGTATAATATGGCAAAGTTTATGTTCTCATATTTGATGAGAATTTGAAAAAGGTTGGAGACGTTTGTCGTCCTAATCCTCCAAAAGGTTTTGGAGAGCAACATTATACTCGCGATTCACCGTTATAAGCTAAAAGTAGCTTGATCATGAATAGTTCCATGATAAGGGTGAATATTTGATAAAATGTTTACTACACTAAAAGATTACTAAAGAATGGAATTTCAAAGAACACCAAGTATTTGATGATGGTGATGTACTTCAAAGTGCAAGTCCAAAGACATTGGTATTTAACTATACATGCTTTGGACTATGTGTCATGTGTATGGCGCCACTATTGATGTTGATAGATTCTTTTGAACGGAAAAGGAAATACTGAAAGAGAATCTCATAAATATATGGCAGAAAAGAAAAGACTAGAATTGTTCATCTTAGGTATATAGAGGATATATATGTTATGGCTATATTCTTTGCTTATTAAACAATGTGGTTCTTAAGTATTGGATACTGAATTTGTTGGTGTGAATCATCATACGAAACAACACAATTCATGAACTACAATGGCCTAAGTAACTAGCAAAAGAATATGTGATGATGTTCATCAAGAACAAATAAAGGGTTGTTGTGTTGCTCGTTAACATCAAAGCTTGCATTCAAGATTTGTTTTATCAGGTATTATGAGAACAAAAGGGTTGTTCAAATAATTGCCGTAATCCATAAAAGATGGATGATTTACAAATCTCGTTGGATAAATCACATCCATAAAAATATTGCTAAAAATGTCGAAATACAATCGATAAGAAAGATCACTTAGGAAGTGACATCGTCGTTTAAATTATATTGGAAAGAAAACATGAAGAAACTCCATGTGGATGGAATTTTGGAGTCTTTTGATTTTTGATCAAATAACGCTTGTGAAATTTTCCTAGAGAAAATTAAAACTCCGCTCATAGGACAAAGGAAACAAATGACTAGCTTATTGGAACTTGTACATATTGTTGTATGAAGTCCACTATGTGTAGTCAAGAACGATAGATTTCAACTTCATATGCTTTCTCCGAAAATTTGAGTGAATATATGAATATTTACTTAATAAGGATGAAGTGTGAAACATTTGAAAAGTTTAAAGACTTTCAAGATGAAGTGCAAAATCAATGTAACAAGAATAAAGAATTTATGATAGGATCATAAAGAAAGATATTTGAGTTATAAAGTTTAGCATAACACCTAAGATTTGAGGAATCGTTCCATGGATTTGCATTTCCCGAAACACCATATGAGTATGGAATAATCGAGATATGCAATGAAACCTTGTTTGACATGGTAATATCAAAGGTGTAATTGATAAAATTGCCATTATATTTTAAAGATTAAAGCTTTAGAGACTACCGTTTTTCCACTGAAAAGAGCTCCATCATAATCCGTTGAAATGACACCATATAAAGTTATGGTTTGGGATAAAACCCAAGTTGTCCTTTCTTAAACATTGGTATGCTATGCATAAGAAAGATGTTTGCGACCAAAATCGGATGAACATATCTTTGTATGTTATTTTGAATAATCATTGAGTATTCCTCCATAACACCAAAGACAAAAATGTTTGTTGCTTAGAACGTCAAGTTTCTTTGAGAAAGGAATTTTCCGTGAAAAGTTAAGTGGGAGGATAATAGAACTTTGATAAGGTTAAAAGAACTTTAGCTATATGTGCAAAGTTGCACAACGCTGAAAAGTGTTCCAGAGGCAGCAACAATGCTCATGGCTCACGTGCCTCAAAGTTTGTGGTCACGGAGGTCTAAGTTCCTATTGAAACAAGTAGGTCGGGTAACCAATCAAATACCAAGATTTGAGAGTTAAATCATTATTTGACAATAATGATCCGACTACATGGAAAGAAGCGATGATGGGCCCTGACTCCGTCAAATGGTTTGAAGCCATAAAATCCATGATATTTCCATATACGAGAGATCAAGCTTTGAACTTGAAAGACCCTCTGAAAAGGTGCAAGACCTTACAGTCGTATTTGGATCTGTAAAGAAATAGACATGGATGTTTCACATCTATGAAATTATCGACATGTCGGGAAAGAGTTCACGACAATGTTCAAAGAGTTGATTATGACAAGATCTGATCTTTCATTAAGCGATATTTAGTCTAGACGGATTAATGTAGCAACCACTACATATAATTTTGTTATGTGGTAGTTGAATAAACAAAACAAGTTCTTCTAATAGAATGGTTACCTAGGATGTGTGCATGACACGATCCAAAGGGTTTTGTTAATTCAAAGGATGCTAAAATCATATGCAAACTTCAATGGTTGAAGTAAGCATCGCGGAGTTGGAATCTTCACTATGATGAAATTGTTAAAAGAGTTTAATTTCATCGGAGACGATGAAGATGCTTGCATTTGAAAGAAATTAAGTGGGAGCGCTAAGACATGTTTATAATACATTATGTGGAAGACATATTGTTGATTGGAAATTATGTATCTTTTTATTGACACAGGTTAAGAATTTCATCTCGATGAAAGGCTTAGGCAGAACCGAATATTTGGCATCAATGTCTATATGGATAAATTGAGACGCTAATATGGTTGTGCCAGAAGTACATAGATGAGATATTGAATGAGTTCAATATATAAACTACAAGAAAGGTTCTTGTTGTATAGGAAGGATTGAATAAAGATTCAAGTATTTTTGATACTTGATATATAAAATCACAAAGAGTACTTTATCAATCATGCTGTGATGTGTACAAATCTAGATATGTCCTATGATCTTTTATAAGAATGATTCATAAGATGATTATTGGATGATAGTAAAGATATTCTTGTGATCTTTTATAAGAACTAAGAATATATTATTTTGTAGAAGTGACAAATAGACGGTTAGTTCATTGTAAAAGTATTACATTGATACTAGTTTTGTCACAAAGTACAATTTAAGTTTATCTCTATCTAAACTAAGGGTGGAACAATATGATGGAAAGTAAGTTCCATAATGGATTTGGATGTGTTCCAAAGTTAAGACATTGTGACAGATACTACAACAAAAGGCTAAGTATATGACTGCTATAATAGCAGCAAAAGAGGGCATTTTTTGTCAAGTAGTTTGTTATCAAACTAGGTGTGGTTCACAGCGGGATAGTACTATGAAGATATATTGTACGACAATATTATCAACATGTTTTAACCCCAAGGAACTAAAGGTCTCACCAAAAGACCAAATTTATACAAAACCATCTCATTAGAGAATGGGTGATGTGTAGCGACGCAAAGACATGCAATTACACACGGACCTGAAAGTGTCGGATCCGAAGATCAGTTGACCACTATCAATCATGTAAATACAACACCGGAAAGCCATAGGTGTTGAATGCACAAAGGTTTGAAACTAGATTATTGACTCTAGTGCAAGTGGGGGACTGTTGGAGATATGCCCAAGAGTCAATAATAAAGTGGTTATTATCATATCTTCATGCTTATGATAAATGTTTACATACCATGCTATAATTGTATTAACCGGAAACATTCATACTTGTGTGATTTGTAAACATAAAAGAGTCCCTAGTAAAGCCTCTTGTTAAACTAGCTTGTTGGTTAATATATGATCATGGTTTCCTAATCATGAACATAGAGATGTTATTAGCAACAGGGTCATATCATTAGGAGAATGATGTGATGGACATACTCCTATAGTTAAGCATAGCATAAAGATCAAGTCATTTAATATAGTTCACTTGCTATAAGCTTTCTGATACATAGTAACCTAATTCCTTCGACCATGAGATCATGCTAATCACCATCACCGGAAGGATGCTTTGATGACATAAAACACCACACCGTAACTGGGTGGCTATAAAGGTGGCATTGAGTGTTCGGAAAGTATGTGTTGAGGCACATGGATCAAGATTGGGATTTATCCATCCATATGACGGATATATATACTCTAGGCCCTCTCGGTGGAATGTCATCCAATTAGCTTGCAAGCATGTGACTGGCTCACAAGGGATCACATATCATGGGAACGAGAAAAGAGTACTTATTGGTAACGAGGTTGAACTAGGTATGCAGAGATACCGACAATCAAACCTCGGATAAGTAAAGTATTGTGAGACAAAGGGAAATTGGTATCGTATGTAAATGGTTCATTCGATCACGAAGTAATCGTAGAAATATGTGGGAGCCATATGAATTTCTAGATTCCTCTATTGGTTATTGATCGGAGAAGAGTCTCGATCATGTCTGCATAATTCACGAACCGTAGGGAGACACACTTAAGGATTCGATGTTGTTTAATAGATATGGAATGTGAGTAAAGAGACCGAATGTTGTTCGGAGTCTCGGATGGGATCCGGGATATCACAAGGAGATCCAGAATGGTCCGGAGAATAAGATTCATATAAGGAAAGTCCAATTTCGGAGTTCGGGAATCATTCCGGTGTTTTCACCGGAATGTTCTAGAAGGGTCTAGAAAGTTCACCGATCCGGAAGGGGAAGGGTACATGGATGTTTCATAACAAAGTGTAATGGTTGCATCATGTCCTAGGTCACTTGGCTGGACACTTGGAAGAGAGAAATTAAACTCTAATTTGAAAGTCAAAAAGACAGTTTGAAAAAGTCAAATCCCAACATGGTTTCCGAGTTAGGGAGGGTTTCTGAGTTAGGGAGGGATTCCACATGGGTTGGGAACACCCTTGGACGCCCCCACCTATATAAGGAGGGGTAGGGGCGCACACCAAGGTATCCCCCTTTCCCTAGGCGCCCAAGAAACCCTAGGTTGGCCGCTGCCCCCCTCTCTAGTTGCAGCCAATCTAGATCTCCTCTAAACCGCTACCGACTAGCTAAACTCTAGTTGCTAGCTACCTCTAAACCTCGTCCCTCTAAACCCTAGATCATCGGGGCTCCCTCTACTCCACCATACTCGCTCTGGCTTAGGCGAAGCCCTGCGGGATCTCCCCTCTACTTCCGACACCACACCGTCGTGCTGCCGGAATCACGAGGAGAGAGCTACAACCTCCGCTGCCTGCTGGAACAAGGGAGAGGAAGGTCTTCATCGAGTACCATACGTGTGACCGACTGCGGGAGCACTGCCGGAACACGGCGCCGGAAGGATCGTCTACACGATCTTGAGATCGGCAAGTGAACGACTACATCACCCACGAGAATCTGCTTTCATTAACCGCTTTGGATCTTCGAGGGTTAGTACTCTATCAACTTGTTGCACCGATCTAGTAGATAGATCTTGGCTTGATCATAGATTAGATATTGATTGTGTGTTCATGCGGTAGAATTTTTGTTTTCCATGCTACGAACCCCTACACATGGATCATATAGGTTGCAATAACTTAGCCAGATGGACAGAAGGTGGTAGGGGGTGATAGGATGGAGCGCGTCCATTTGGTCTAAGGGAAGGCTTCTGAAAGATCTTGTCTTGATGCATGTCGAGTCTTGTGGGGAAAGTGCACCACCTCTCGAGAGAGTAAAATCTAAGTACTTAGCCGTGTCCCCGGCAATGGACAATTTGAGCATCAAGACATGGAAGCTATCAAGGATCTCCTCATCCCAATTTCTAAGTTAAAAGCTTATGGTTGAACAAGGGTTAAAGGATCACCAATTTTATTGCTAGATGCCTTGGGTGATTTGGAAAACAAAAACCTAGTGTTTTCGAATGATAAGGAAAATATATTTTGATCACAACAAGCCTAAGCTCCACTTAGCCAAATGCATATAGATGATAGATACCACTATTCTACCATAGTATCACTTGCCAATACAATTCAAATGTATTGACCCTTGTGACTGTAACTTATTATGTTGCAGGTTTGTTTGATGTTAGTGAAGTGTATTGAATAGGATTGCAAGTCTACAACCAACATGATTGCCTGTGGCACTTTGAAGATGAAGGACTCCATGCTATATAGATATTTTGGCTGCATTGTAATGAGATAGCCATATGAGCTATGTAAGATGTAATGAATTATTTTATTCCTGGTTATAAAGTTGTATTATGACCTTTGTTTCTTGATATTACATCTTAAGCTGTGAATGTTAGCTATTGATCCAGGGACTAGCATTGTAAACACAGGGATCTCTACCATATCAGGTTGGGACCTCTACACCCAATTTATCGATTCGACACAAGGGAGCCAAAGAATACTTGAAAGACTTAACAACTGAGTTGTCAATTTAGCTGCACCTGGAAATAGTTCTTGCTCACAGAAGTTTATCAGTAGCAACAGTTTGTAGTAGCAACAGCAAAGCAACAACAACAATAGAACAAGAGCAATAGTAACAGTAACGGTAAACAGTGGGATTCGAGTGCGGTAGGCATAGGGATGGATGGACGGGCATTGCATGAACGAGTCTAAACATGTAACTTCAAGTCCTAGGGCATTGCAGATAAATAATAACAAGCATCCAAGTACTAAACAATCCTAGGATGTGCTCCAAATATAGTCATACGTGCTCGCAATGAGAACTTGCACAACATCTTCTGTCCAGCCAGCCCGTGGCAGCGGGGCCTCTAGGGAACTATTGGCAATTAAGGTGCTCCTTTTAATAGAGCATCGGAGCAAAGCATTAACACTCTGTGAACACACGTGATCCTCACATCACAGTCATCCCCTCCGGTTGTCCCAATTTATGTTTCTTCGGGGCCTTTGGATCCGGACAATGATATGTGTACACAACTTGTAGATAAGGTCACAAACAATACTATCATAATAATTCAATAATAAGTTCAGATCTGAGATCATGGCACTCGGGCCCTAGTGACAAGCATTAAGCACAATAAGTTGCAACAAAGTCAAATAGCACTAATAGAGATACTAGGCACTATGCCCTAACAATCTTATTCGATTACATGATAGAACTCATCCAATCCCTACCATCCCCATAGCCTACTGCGGGGGATTACTCACTCATGGATGAGGGAAACATCGATGGTTGATGGAGAGGCATTGGTGATGACGATGGCGATGATCCTCCCCAAATTCCCCGTCCCGGCAGGGTGTCAGAACAGAGTTTATGGTTCTGAATCTTGTCTCTGGTGGTGGCGGCGCATCGGAACTCTTTTCTGGAAAACGTCGACCCCCCCCCTCGGTTTTAGGTCAAGGGGTAACTTATAGGCACAGAGGGATCCCGAGGGGGAGCCTGGGGTGGACGCACCCCCTAGGCGCGGGCTGGGCCCACCGACGCCTTGCAGGGGTGTGGGCCCCCTAGGCATCCACTCCGTCTCGTCTTATGGCTCCGTGGATCTTCTGGTGAAATAGGATTTTTGGCATATTTTCCGGGATTTTTCCTGATAGTTGATTTTCTGCACAAAAACTAGACACCAAGGTAATTCTGCTGAAAACAGCGTCAGTCCATGTTAGTTGTATCCAAATCACATAAGTTTAGAGGAGAAACAATAGCAAAAGTGTTCTGGAAAGTAGATATGTTTTGGACGTATCACTCCCCCGACCTGACCTTCTTAACCGCCACCCTCTCCTCTCTGTTTCCCCTCAATCCCCATGCCACCAGAGCCCCCAGGCTGCTCTAATTTTTGCTCGAACCACCGCTGCCTCCGAGCGAGCTTCAGCAACGATTCCGGTGAGGTCTGACCCCCCTCGCCTCTGGTTTGCTTTGCCGCATACCCTGTCCTCGCGTGCACACGCTAACATTTTTGGTTTGTGCACTGGCGCACTGTAGGCTCGCCTCCGTCAACGACTTTGAGCATCCGACGCCAGGAACATCTCCGGCGAGTTTTCCCGGTAATCCTCGTGCGCGCCTTGTCCTCTAGCTCATGCTATCTTGATCTCCATCATCTTGCGCATCCCCTGATGCTCGCCGTTTACTCGCTCGAGATCTGTAGGCTCACCTCTGACGACAAACAGCACCACCCGACGGTGAAAGCAACTCCGGCGAGGAATTACTGTCACGTCTGTGCGCCCCTTCTCCAACCACTGCCACGTTGAGCACCCCCTCTCCACGGCGACTCTGGTAACACCCTCCTTCCCTCCTCTTGCTTCCTAGAATCGCTGGACCACCATCGATAGAGCGTCGGCAGCAGCGCTGCCAAACTATGGCCAACGTGCTCTGGTCCGTTAGATCTACAACCTAGGGCTAGGATTAGATCATTTAATGAAGGGGTATCGATCCATCGGATCCGTGTGATGTTAGTTAGATCTAACGGCCTGTGTAGCTCGATCCACCCAAAGCAGTATGAACCAGTAGAAATAAGACACGTGGCCAGGATTCTGTTTTAAAAACCAGAATTTGATCTATTAGTTGTTTGATCTTGCAAAAATCATAACTTTTGATCTGTATGTCCAAAAATTACAAATTTTATATCAATGGATTCAAAAAAAATGAAAAATTTGCAACTATGGCCCTGGTTCGGTTAATTTCTTCTAAAAATTTAGAGTTTTATGCAGAAACATGAATAGGAATATTTTGGATATAAAAATTGTTCTAAAAATTATTTTTGAGTGAAACCTTTTGCAAATGTATTTGTTTTGAACCCTCTAACCATAAACACTATCATTTGAATTTAAAAATATATTTTGTTGACACTAGGAATTAATCCTTTGAATAAAAGCATTTCTAGTAAACCAAAAATGATTTAAAAGGCCTATTTTCACTAACTTGATTTTAAATGAATTTCCACCTTTATAAAAGACCAGTAGGTGTTTTGTAATGTTTAGAACCTTGTTAGAAACCACTTTGTTAATAAAACAACCTTTTTGCATGCATTTCTTTTTGTTTTTATTTGATTTGTGATGTTATTTGTTTGAGTGCTAGTTTTGAATGTGTGCTTTGCTTGATTGAATTGTAGTGAACTTTGAGTAGTGTGACAATTGCAAGATCAAGGAGAGTACCTAGTTTCTCTACTAAAAAGGCAAGTGATACTTTGTCATCAAAAGTCCTATATTTTCAATATTGCATTAGTGATATTTTTGTAGTATGCATGATAGGACTATTTCTAAATATTGCTATGCTATAGTAGATCCTATAGAATATATCTTGGTAGGAATTTTACTAAGTTAACAGACATGTTATGCTAGTATGCTTAGCCAAGCTAGTAGAATACAAGGGTGGAATATTCATGCTATGATATTATGCAAAGTCTATGACTATGTTTTTGATTAATAAAACAACTATGTGAATGAATCACCTAGGTGGAATGGGAAGATTGGTTTGTTTTGAGTGGTTACCCAGGACCCATTTCTATGGCTTACCCTGGTGTATCTCACTTATGGATGGCCACCCAGGAACAAAGATATTTGAGATGTTTTGTGTTGAGAAGCTTCTAGTGCAGCCACATGGCATATGGGCTCTGCCTTGACCAACTAGGTTGCAAGAACTCAGCTAGATGGACAGTTGGTGGTAGTGATGATAGGTTGAACGTGTCCATGGTGGTCTGAGGGATTGCTTCTAAAAAGTCTCGTCTCGATGCATGTCGAGTCTTGTGGGAAAAGTGCACCACCTCTCGAGAGGGTAAAACCTAAGTACTTAGCTGTGTCCCCAGTAATGGACATTTTGAGAATCGAAGACATTGAAGCCATCAAGGATCTCCTCATCCCAATTTCTCTAAGTTAAAACTTGTTGGGTGAACAAGGGTAGCACCTGGTGTATCCCGTGTGCCATTGTGTGATGAAATGTTTTGAAAAGAGAAAAACTATTTTACAAAGGATAGGAAAAACTTATTTTATGCAAAGGCCGGCCAAAACTCCACTTAGCCAAATATTCATGTAGATGTTAGATTCTCCATATCAATATGATATCACTTGCCAATACAATTCAAATGTACTGACCCTTGTGGCTGTAACTTATCATGTTGCAGGTTTGTTTGATGTTAGTGAAGTTTGTTGAGTAGGGATTACAAGTCTACAACCAACATGATTGCCTGTGACACATGAAGATGAAGGACTCCATGCTTATAGATTTATCTGCTGCTTTGTAATAAGATAGCCATATGAGCTATGTAAGTTGTAATGAATTATTTTATTCCTGGTTATAAGTTGTAATATGACCTTTGTTTCTTGATATTACATCTTAAATTGTGGGTGCTAGCTATTCGATCCAGGGACTAGAACTGTAAACATAGGGATCTCTACCTTATCAGGTTGGGACCTCTACAGCTTAATAACTAGTTTTTTAGCAATTTTATTATATTCATCTTCAAGCTCACGTACCTTTATTTCTACCCGAGTAACGAAATGTTGATACATAGCTTCATCATTTCCTTCACTTACTGGAATCTTAATGTTGATCCTTTTCACAAGATCTTAAACCGTGTAATTTGGTGAAGGGGCATTGCTATAGTCAAGTTCTTCAGGCTCATCCCTTTGGATTCTTATCATCTGGAGGTCTTCAACCGGATTGGGCTCAACTTTACCTGCAAATTTAGATAGAATGAGAATTTGACTCTCAGTTATCTTACCTAGCTGTGCCTCCATAATCCTTGTTCTTTCTTGGAGGGCATGGAAATCATTCTTCAAACTCACAAATTCGTTAGACAATTTTCCAAGCATATTATCATGGTTCTCCGTTATCTTAACAAGGATATTATTTTGCTCATTTTGTGAGTCCATAAAGGACTTAAGTGATTCTTGGAGACTACCATTACTTGATCCAATATTATTATTAGAGTTACCTATAGGGCTAGAATAATGTTTTTGGAAACTTGGATTATAGTTCTTCTTCCAAGCAGAGTTATAATCATTCCGAGCTATGAAGTCTATTTCTTCAATATTTGATTCTAGGATAGCTCTTACCTGGGTTTTCTTACCCTTGACGGCTAATATGAGCTTGTCCACCTTAGTAATGAGTTCTTCATTTTCCTCCGGTGTGACGGAGTTCACCTTCTTTGTGTTTGATCTTTCCACATGCCATTGAGCATGGTTGTCTTGCATATTGTCTAGCAGCTGCTTTGCTTTGGAAATTTTTTTGCCCATAAATGTTCCTCCAGCTGCAGTATCAAGCATAGACTTAGACACATGGTTAAGAGCATTATAAAATAATTGGAGAATTAACCAATCTTCCATCCCATGACTGGGATAGTTTCTCATGCATTCTTTCATTCTCTCCCATGGAAGTGCTAGTGGCTGATGACCCACAAGTATAGGGGGCTGTATCATAGTACTTTCGATAAATAGGAGTGTCGATCCCAACGAGGAGAAGAAGGTGTTGACTAGTGGTTTGGATCAGGAATTCTCTGTAAATACTTAGCAAACGGATTTTTAGGGGGTTTTGATAATCAAAAGAAATAAAGTGCAATTAAATAAAAGAGAATAATGATAAATGCAGCAAGTGGCCCAATCCTTTATTCATCAAAGGACAAGACGGTTGTATTACTTATGAGGACCAAACATTCTCGAGGACACATGGGATACTGTCAAGTGCTTTTGCTTCATATAGTTGATTAATCTTCTTTGGTTGGTTAAGTGTTGTGTGCGTGAACCTATGCTAATGTACTGACCTTACTTGAACTAATACATACTTGTGATTAAACCCCTTGCAAGCATCCGCAACTACAAGAAAGTAATTAAGATAAAAACCTAACCACAACATTAAACACTGAGATCCTACACTAACTTGTGCAAAGGTTTCCTAATGGGGGTTCTGGTTTCTGTCACTCCGGCAGCCCCACAATTAGTAGACAAATACACAATGCATTCCCCTAGGCCCATAAATGGTGAAGTATCATGTGGTCTACATTCACATGACACCACTAGAAGAATAGCACCATAACTTAAATATCAAACCATTGAATATTACTTCAACACAATTCCACTACTAACAACATGACTTCTCCCATGTCCTCAAGAACTAAACGAACTACTCACGAGACATCATATGGATCAAGATCAGAGATGATATAATGATGGATAACAATCTGAACATAGACAATAATTCAATGGAACTACAAAAGTAATCAACACTGGGAAAGTTTCCCCTAAGAACTATGCAAGATTCAACCCAATTGTTACAGCGGGATGGAGTGGTGATGATGGTGCTAGTGGATATGGTGGCAAAGATGATGATGATGATGATCCCGATGAAGTTTAGCTTGATGACGGTGTTGATGGCGACGATCTCCCCCCTCCGGGAAGGAATTTCCCCGGTAGAAATCTGCCTGCCGGAGAGCTCTTTCTCTCTTTGTAGTTTCCTCCCAGCAGAGGCGACAAAATCTTTCTGTGGTTGTCCCCCCAGTATTAGGGTTTCAGGAGGAAGTTATAGGTGAAGGGGCAAAGCAGGAGATGGGCCAGGGTGGCCACACCCCTGCTGGCGCGTCCTAGGGTGGGCCTGCGCCAGGGGGTAGTGTGGGCCCCTGTGGCCCAACTTCGCCTCCCCTTCCGGCTTCCTTCGTCTTCTAGAAAAATAGGATTTTCCATATTTTTTTGGAATTTTCCGATCTTCGCGAATATTGCATCTGGACACCGCCTTTTCCATTAGAATCCTGACTCCGACAGTTCATCCTCCAAAAGTCACCCAACATGCAAAAATAGATGAAATAACATAAGTATCACTTCTTAATATGAAATATATCAATGAATAGTAGGAAATTATGATATAAAATAGTGATGCAAAATTAATGTATCAGTGGCTCACGCTCTTCCCATTTAAAACCAGTAATTTTAGATCTTAGTTGCATAGTCTTTGCAGGTGGGAAAAATTTAGTCATTAATAAAGAATTACATTCTACCCGTGATGCAATAGTATTTCTAGGCAAAGATAGCAACCATTCTTTTGCTCTTACTCTAATAGAGAAAGGAAATAAGCACAGCATGACCCATCGGGGTCAACATCTTTAATGCGCATCATATCACATATTTTAGTGAAAGTGTTCAAGTGCATACCCATGTCCTCAGCAACAGAGCCTCCAAATTGATTCAGTTGAACCAAACTTAAATAGTGGGGCTTAATTTCATAATCCTCAGCAGTAATTGATGGATGGGTAATAGGTCTACAGAAATAATCATTGTTGGGAGTTGCAAACTCCCCAAGTTTCTTTTCAGCCATAGTACCTATGTTTTTGGGTTTTCTAAACAAAAACTTATGTTAATAAAAACAAGAATTTAAAGGCTAACTATTTTTTTTTTCAAATAAATATTTAAAGCAAACTAACAAGGTTCCTAATAACCTTACCAGGGTAGATATTTGTTCCCCAGCAACGGCACCAGAAAAAGGGTTGATACCTTCGATCCGGATTATGGATGTGGTATAGCTCTTTTCCCTAGTAGACCTAGGTTATCGAATCCCCAGGAAGCAGAAAGCGTGGTAAAGTTACTTTAACAGATCTTCAGGAGTTTTAGAATTCTTTTAGTGTTTTACCGAACCAAGAGTTTGTGATCTTTTGTTGTTATCAATGATGGAGAGAGAGGGCACAGGGCATTCAGTTTCACCTGTAGCTGTGCAAAAAAACTGATGGTAATAAAATATAATAATAAAGTACGCATATAATTGTTAGAGCAAGATAATTATATGTGGGCAGTGCAACTGCTATTGCCTCCGTAACCGCTTATAGCAATAACCTATTAGTCTCATCCATAGAAGAAAGATAACTAATGATATGAACAATAATGTCACCGTTAATCCCAAGTAAATCCCTCACATATAGCCGTACTACCCTTTCTGTCACTAGGGTTCCCATCCTGCAGATTATTCATTACTCATACTCCCTATACCTGGCTTAATCCTCGGAGTCTTGGGTACCTGACAAGTCCTTAGATTGAGGCAAGAGAGGATAAAATAATCATCATGTCATGCAAACTAATACATGATCCCATCTATAATAAATAACATGCACAAACTACATGGCTAGGTTGAAGCCCTTAGCCCAAGGAGAATTACTCACACATAGAGATAAGATCAACAATCATAAACATTGTCTAGGAAATCATGAGATTGGTAGTAATAGTCTTACAATGTCGCCAATTGGAGATGAGATCTACTATTACAAGTGGTGGACTATGGCTATGGTGGTGGATAAGGGTTTGGAGATTAGATCTAGATCTATTCCTCCGGAGGATCTTCGGTGTTGTGGTTTCTGATGGCTTGGTGTGTTGGATATATGCCCAAGAGGCAATACTAAAGTAGTTATTATCATATCTTCATGTTTATGATAAATGTTTACATACCATGCTATAATTGTATTAACCAGAAACATTAATACTTGTGTGATTTGTAAACATGTACGAGTACCTAGTGAAGCCTCTTGTTAAACTAGCTTGTTGATTGATATGTGAACAATTGAGTTCTAGATCCCTTCCAAAAAATGTCTTGGTAGGTCTCAGTTTTTCAATTTCATATGCACGATTAATATTCAGGAGTGTCTTAGTACCAGCAGTTTTGGGATTTCCTTCTCTAAATAAGTGCATTCTTATTGCATGTTGTGTTTTGGCAGCTCTTCTTAATTTACTTACAGAAACACTATGGACACTCATGTAAACTAAGTCCGATGGCGACTGTCGAGTGAGGATAAAAAACTTCTTTGTGTAAGTCTTGAAGTATTGATTTATTTCTAAGTGGATACTATTCTTGCCGATATAAGCTTCACTTTGTCAACCCCATAAACCCCAAGTGAATAAATCCTCTCTTTGATTTCTCATCATGAATGTAGATATACATTTACAAATACCTTTTATTATTTAAGTAAGAATTGCATTTGTCGTCCTATTTTTAAACTTTGATCCAGTGGTATGGCAATAGATCAGTGATAAATTCTAGATTTTTGGGGCAGCCTTGGTGGTAGACCAATATGATTAGACATGTGTGCCGCTGCAAAATGACAATGTTTTCCATCATTAATCGGGTCAGGTGGGAAAAAATGGTCTTTTTCCTTCTTTGGGAGAAGGGTTCTGTTGAAGTTCATAGGAGCAAGGGTTTCCCTACATATACATAACTATAACATCCAAGATCCTAAAGTCCTTTTTGTAAGGAAAACCTGCAAGAGTTCCTTGAGGTTCGATTTTCTAGGTGTGTGCTATTAAAAATTTATGTCATTTTCATTTTATGTTGCCTTATCCCCTTGGTTTATCCTGATTGACTCATCTAAGGGTTGTGATTCATGTCACTATTGGTATGTCCAAATTTAGGTAGTTAGTAGTTTTTAATTTGCTTTGGTTGTTGTTAAGGTTTAGGTAACATTTTCCCTGCATTTCCTTGCTGATGAGCGACACTGACCTCATGGTGTATTGCTCACTGCTATTATTTAGCCGTTGAGCACTTGATATTGACCCATTAGTCTCTTGTGAATAGATTCAAGCTTGTGTCTGCCTTCATATGTTATTATCGTGCAAATGTTGATAAGAGAATGTATGAAGCTAGGCCAAAGTGAGGGTGAAAACATTTTTTTCCTCTTGTTCAACTTACCCCGCATGTGAGTGGTTGTGTTTGTGTAACATCCCAAATTTCATCAAATGCAAATTCATATTATTGAATTCATAACATCATAGCATTTTGATCTTGCATAAAATTTCCAAAGTATAAACCCTAATAGAACCATTTTTATACCCTTTTATATATATGTATGGGGCATGGTTTCTATTTTATTTTATGACCTCAAAATGGTTTTTGAGTGATTGCATGTGTTTGTCACACATTTGAATGCTAGGATCACCATACAAAAATTTGGTGAAGGTTTGAATTCAATTGGACTTGAATAAGCCATTCAAATGCCATTTGGAAAATCAAATCAGAAAAGAAAAAGGAGAAATAAAAAATAAAACCAGGCGCTACCTATTTGGCACAAACCCAGTTGCAGCCCAGCAAGCCCACCCGGGTTCCCTCTCCCTCTCCCCCTCTCTCTTTCTCACCCACGCGCACACACCCCCTCTCACTGCCAGTGGACCCTTCGCCACCTCAGCATCGTCGTCCCCAAATCCCGCACATGACCAGGCCCTCCGCCGTTTCTCCCCGCAGTGACTGCCACGATTTCAATTCGATTAAATTGTGTTGATTGCTCACGTAATCCCCGCCCCTGCTCCGGCTACTTAACCCCCGCCTCTTTGCGGCCATTTCCCTCACCTAGCTCACGCTAAGCGCCGCCAGGCTAATCTAATTCTCGCTCGCACCACTGCAGACCCGAGCAGCTCCGGTGACACATGCCGGTGAGCTCCGTGCTCCCCTATGCCCCTCATTCTTACAAACTTGTTTGCCTGGCTCTTGCACATCTAACCATGCCTTTGTTTTGTCCCAAGTCGCCCCAGGTCGTCGGCCCTGTCAAGCACTGCGAGCACCTGAGGCGCCGCTCGACTCCGGCGAATAATCTAGGTAATTCCCGAGCGCCCCTTGCCCTCTGATTCAAACCATCGTGTTCATCATGAACTTGTGCACCTCCTAATTTCATTTGTTTTCCTGATTGCGACCTAGGTCGTCGCCTTCGTCTCCGCCCGCAAGCACCCGATGCCCATGAGATCTCCGACGAGCTCCTACGCCCGTGTCCATGCACCCCCGTCCCAGCCACGACCACGTTGAGCTTCATGATGTCTACGCACTTATATTCTTGTAGACAGTTGTTGGGACTCCAAGTGGAGAGGTTTGTAGAACAGCAGCAAGTTCCCTTAAGTGGATCACCCAAGGTTTATCGAAATCAGGGAGGAAGTGGTCAAAGGTATTCCCTCTCAAGCAACCCTGCAATCAAGATACAAGAAGTCTCTTGTGTCCCCAACACACCCAATATAGGTGCACTAGTTCGGCGAAGAGATAGTGAAATACAAGTGGTAACGGTGCTAGAAAATAGCTGATGGCATGGAGGAAAAGACTGGAAGCAAGCAAACAGGTGACATATCTAGATGCAAACGGTGTTTCAATGTTTAGAAACAAGGCCTAGGGATCATACTTTCACTAGTGAACACTCTCTCATATAAATATCCTCTCTTCATGATACTACTCTTAACTACTCTCTGATTGGACACTCTAATCCATGGTAGGGCTATAACAGCACACCTCAAGGTCCGCCTTCCCTGATGGGGATATGCCTACCGGGGTATACCCAGCAGGACGTTTTCGACTGGCCCAAAGAACTGGCGAGTGGGCCTGCAAAACGGCGACTGGAAGCTGAAGGCCCAGGCGAGTGGATAGGCCCAGTCGGATTAGGTTAAACGAGTACCGAAGCTCTAACTGAATCGGTTGGGATATGTAAACCCTAGGGGAGGTGAGCCTATATAAACCTCCCTATAGGGCGAGTAGAGATACGTTCCATCATACACCCAAGCGACTCGCCGCCTAGCCGCCGAGCTCGCCCATTGTACCGCCTCCATAATACAATCTAGCAGGAGTAGGTCTTTACCCTCCGGGGGGCCGAACCTGGGTAAACCCTGTGTCTTTGCCCTCATCTCGCACCGCAGATGGCTGGCCGCCCTTGCCCCTCGTTCTACTACTCGCAGCCAATTGCAGCATCTGCCGTGACCATTCCCACGACAGTGGCGCCCACCGTGGGGCCTGGACGGTCTGGCCGGTGTTCTGCGGCGAGATCCAATCTGCCCATCAACGAGACGGTCGCCACCGGTCGCATGATAGAGATCGGCGAGATGCTCCAAATCTTGCCGATCAGCTACGTCCCGGTGGCGCGGCCCGTCACGCACAGCGTGATCCTGCCGATCGGCACGATCAGCCTCTTCGTCGGCCTCACCGACGTCATCGTCTCGGAGGATTCGTCTCGCACCCGCGAGTCGCCGCCGCGCGATCGGCTCTCCGAGAGCCAGATCCGCACGATCCATCGCCTCGCCTCCGAGTACAACTCGGCCCACAACAACGTGGCCGAAAACTCAGCGGCCGCGGGAGACGCGGCCCTCGACGACGACGCCGACTCGGCGACCCCGGCGTCACTCGCCGGGTCCATCACCGCGGCTTCACCCGCGGGCTCCATTACTCAGGTCTCCAACATGGGAGACTTCGAGGACCCCTCCATCCTCGGGATCTTCGAATTCGACTCCGGGTCGGAGAACTCCGCCGACCTCCGCGACGGAACCGGTCGCCACGCCGCGACCTACATGGCGACCGGCACCGATCCGCCGGAGGATCCATTCTCCACCCCAATCCCTCCTAACGCCACGGCAACGGAGGTCGAGGAACTCTGCCTGAAACTGGCGGAGGTGGTGCGCAAGGAGCAAGCCGAGCGCGAAAAATTTCGCCTCGAGCAGGTGACGGCGCAGGAACTATCACGCTACCACCAGCAGCGGATCAGGTCGCGCCTGAACCCCACCGTTCAGGGGCGTGCCCTGAACTTCGACGACAAAAACGACCCGGCCCGCGTGGCCGAGCGCGCGATCTGCGAAAACGCGCCACCAGGAGGAAGCGCCCGGCCCCCGCCAGGATCAACAGCGATGGGCGCCCCACCTCCACCCAACCGCACCCCTCCCAGGGACCAGCCGCGGATAGTAGTCTCCTCACGGGAGCGAGACGCAAACGGCCTCCCACTATTCTCCACCCCGATGGACAACCTCGTGGCAGGCCGAGCAGCAGCCGACAACATCACGACCACCGGTGACGGCGCCCTACAGATCCAATACGTCAGGGCCCTGCTCGCGAAGGCCGTCGATCAGCAAAGAGCGGGCGCCGACTCGCAAGGTCGAGTATACTCGCGTTCCTCGGGAAGCAGAGCGGCCTCCAGCGGCCGCCCAGCGGCGGCAAACACCCTTAACTGCCTGCCACCCGAACCACTGCAGCTCCAACACCGACCCGCGAACGCGGCACTCTCCACCAACGACCCCAGGCCGGCGACCAACTTCGTCGCCGCCAACGGGCAACCCATCGACGCCCGCACCCATATCATCAACAACCAAAGTTGGCGCGCACGCCAGCCCGACGACCTGCGACATACCCTAACCAATCGCCGCGACGACGAGCCCATGGGGTCGCTCAGTCGACTCGGACCCAAGTGCTTCGGACCAATGATCCGAGGCGAGAAGTACCCGCCAAACTTCAAGGCGCCAAAGGAGATAGAAAAGTATGACTCCTCGTACGACCCCGCCGTCTGGCTCGACACATACCTTATGGCGATGGGGATCGCATGCCACACCGACCTGCTAGCCGCCCATTACCTCCCCCTGATGATGGAGGGGACGTGCAGGCAGTGGATCAACACCCTCCCCCGGGACAGTATCGACTCCTGGGAGGAGATGCGCGACGCCTTCGTCAGGCACTTCGAGTGCTCCTACACCCGCGCCACCACTATCGAGGACCTGGAGCGATGCGTCCAGGGACCCCGGGAGTCGACCCGCAATTGGGTCCAACGGTGGCAAGAACTTTGGTACAACGCGTTCGGCATCCACCCGGACACCGCGATCCATTGCTTCAAGACCTCGTGCCGCTACGAGCCCTTGGTCGCCAAGCTCAAGCGACACTCTCGCACACTCGACAACATCCCCGACCTCCTCGAAATCGCCAAACGGTACGCGGAGGAAGATCCAAACCAGGAAACTGACGACGAGTCAGGAGGTCAACGCCGCACGAGCGGCAACGACAGCGGACGACGGTCCGACCTACGGTACAGCAACACTCGCCTCACCGGCAAGCGCCGCAGTGACGGGCGAGTCGACTTCGTCGCCAACGCCGGGCACGTGCAACGCGAGCCCAAGAGCTTCCGCCGCGACGGAGGACAACGCCGCGACGGCGGCAACTACAAGGCCAAGCCAAGGTTCGACCCCGCGGCTCTCCTTAACCAACCATGTGCGTTTCATAGCAGGGAAGGGAAGCCCGCAACGCACACCACCGCCGACTGCCATACCCTCAAGGAAATCGAGAAGGCACGGCGAGCGCGGGAGGACCCCGACAACGACCCGCCAAACGGCGGAAAATTCGGCAAAGTGGTCGGCTCGCTCCATACCTTCACAGGCTTCAACACGAAGCGCGAGAAGAAGGTCATCGCCCGCGCTGTCGCCGTCAACGCGGTGGCCCAGGTGGACGTTCCCCAGTTCCAAAACTGGTCAGAGCAGCCCATCACCTAGAGCCGCCAAGACCACTCGCCACGCATTGAGTACCCAGGACGAGTCACCCTGGTGGTCAAGCCCAAGGTCGGCGACTACTGGCTCCCCAAGACATTGATGGACGGCGGTAGCTCCATCAACATCCTGTACCTCGACACCTTCAGGCGACTGCGGCTCCCGCAGTCGATGATCGAGACGACCCACACCACATTCCACGGCATCGTCCCCGGTCGGAAGGCGTATCCGATTGGCAAGGTCACACTGCAAGTCACCTTCGGCACACCGACAAACTTCCGCACCGAGCGGATCGTCTTCGAGCTGGTGCCCTTCGACAGCCCCTACCACTGCGTCCTGGGGCGCCAGGCGTTCGCTAAGTTCATGGCAGCACCCCACTACGCGTACAACGCGATGAAGCTACCCAGGCCGTGCGGCGTCATCACCATCAACGGCGACCCCGACATGGCCGCCGAGTGCGAGGCCAAAGGAGTCGAGCTCGCTGACGCCGTCATCGCGGCGGAGACCAACCACGCTGATGAGCTCGCCAAGTATGCGAGCGGGGCCAACAACAACGACCCCACCATACTCAAGAAGCCCAACTCAGAGGGCGCAAACACCTCAACCTTTGAGGCCACGACGCACACCCGCACCGTCGAGCTGGTCCCAGGCGACTCCAGCCATACGGTGACGATCGGGACGGGCATGAGCCTAGCATAGGAAGGAGCGCTCATCGAGTTCCTCAGTGAGAACAAGGACATCTTTGCATGGAAACCCTCTGACATGCCCGGTGTCCCTAGGGAGCTCGCTGAGCACAAGCTAAACGCCGACCCCAAAGTGTGACCTGTCAAGCAGTCGCTGCGGCCTTCAATGAAGAACGTCGTCGAGCAATCGCCGAGGAGGTGCAGCGTCTACTCGCTGCCGGCTTCATCCGGCCAATCAAGTAATCCAAGTGGCTGGCAAACCCAGTCCTGATCGAGAAGAAGAACGGGACCTGGAGAATGTGTATCGACTACACAAACCTGAACAGCGCCTGCCCAAAGGAGCAGTTTGTCCTCCCGCGGATCGACCAGATAGTCGATTCAACCGCGGGCTCGGAGTCGCTATGTTTCCTCGACGCCTACTCTGGGTACAACCAGATCAAAATGGCTATCGAAGACGAGGAAAAGACGGCGTTCATCACGCCATTCGGAGCCTTCTGCTACACCGCCATGACCTTCGGCCTCAAAAACGCCGGGGCGACCTACCAGCGGTGCATGCAAGAATGCCTCGCGAGCCAAATTGGCCGCAACATCCACGTCTACATCGACGACGTGGTCATAAAATCCGCTCCCCAGGGCGACCTACTCACCGACCTGGCGGAAACATTCGCCAACCTGCGAAAATACAAGATAAAGCTCAACCCGGGCAAATGCACCTTCGGTGTACCTGCAGGTCAACTACTGGGGTACGTCGTCTCCAAACGAGGAATCGAAGCGAACCCCACGAAGATCGACACAATCGCCGGCTCGGCAAACCCGAGTGCCTGCGCGACGTCCAGAAACTGGCCGGGCGAGTAGCGGCTCTCAGTCGCTTCATCCCCCGCCTGGGCGAAAAGGCGATGCCCCTATACCGCCTGATGCGCAAGAACCCCACCTTCTAGTGGGACAAGGAGGCGGACGACGCACTCCGCGATCTCAAAAAGGTGCTACTCACCGCACCGCTACTCGCCGCCCCCGCCGACAAAGAACCCATGCTGGTCTACGTCGCGGCTTCCGAGCGCGTCGTCAGCGCCGTGATGGTCGTAGAGCGACCGGAGGAAGGAAAGGAGCGCCCAGTGCAGCCACCGGTGTACTACATCAGCGAGGTCCTCACCGAGTCGCGCCAGCGGTACCCCCCAGTACCAAAAGCTGGTATACGCGGTCTTCAGAGCTCAGCGGCGCCTGCCGCACTACTTCCAGGAGCACCCGATCACGGTCGTTTCCTCGACACCGCTGCAGGACATCATCCGCAACCGTGAGGCGACCGGGCGGGTCGCCAAGTGGGCCGTCGAGATCGGCGTCCACAATATCAAATACGAGCCACGAAAAGCGATAAAGTCGCAGGCACTGGCAGACTTCATCGCCGACTGGGAAGAGGCCCAGCAGCCAGAGAAGCTGCCGTACCTCCATTACTGGAGCCTGCACTTTGACGGCTCCAAGAACGCGGACGGCGCAGGCGCAGGGATCGTGCTAACTTCACCAAAGGGCGACAAGCTCCGCTACATCCTCTGCCTCGACTTCACACCCTGCACCAACAACATGGCTGAGGCCCTACTCCACGGCATGCGAGCTGCCAAGGAGATGAACGTCAATCGCCTCCGCTGCTACGGAGATTCCGACCTCGTCGCGGGGAAAGTCTCTGGCACCTGCGACGCCGTCTCCCCCACCATGGCGGCGTACCGCCAAGAAGTGGACAAGTTAGGCGGACACTTTGCAGGCTACTCCGTCGAATGGATCGACAGGCGGAAGAACGAGGAGGCCGACGCACTCTCTCGCATCGGGTCAACTCGACTCACCCCACCCGCCGGCGTCTTCCTCGACACGATCACCAAGCCATCAGTCTCTCCCCCGAGGGAGATCGACATCGGAGTCCCGCTCCAACCAGAGGCAGCCTTGGTTGCACTCGTCAACGAGCCAGACGACTGGACCAAGCCCTACATCGCCTACCTGGAAGCTGGCACCTTGCCAGCAAACGAGATGGACGCCCGGATGATCGCCCGCCGCTGCAAGTCCTACACCATAATCGACGGTGAGCTCCACAAACGCAGTGTCACCGGCGTGTTTCAACGCTGCGTCCAACCCGTCGAAGGACGCAAGATCCTCCACGATATCCACTCCGGCGACTGCGGCCACCACGCCGGCGCCCGCTCCCTGGTCTCCAAGGCTATGCGACATGGCTTTTACTGGTCCACCGCACACGCCGATGCCGTCGACATTGTCCAGCGGTGCGCCGGGTGCCAGAAGTACGCCAACCAGATGCACGTGCCGAGCTCAGCGCTCAAGACGATCCCCATCACCTGGCCATTCGCTGTGTGGGGCATGGATATGGTAGGCCCCTTCAAGAAGGCCCCCTCCGGCTACACCCACCTGCTAGTTGCAGTCGACAAATTCACAAAGTGGGTGGAGGCCAAGCCAGTTCGGAAATGCGACGGGAAGACCGCCACTAAATTCCTACGCGAGCTCATATATCGCTACGGGTTCCCAAACAGCATCATCACGGACAACGGCACCAACTTCGCCAAGGGATCCATGGCTGAATTCTGCGAAGAGCACCACATTCGGCTCGACCTCGCGTCAGTCGCCCACCCGGAATCCAACGGCCAGGCGGAACGGTCCAACCAAAGCATCCTCCACGGCCTGAAGCCGCGACTCCAAGTACCACTTGAGCGCACCGCCGGGTGCTGGGTCGAGGAGTTGCCCTCTGTCATCTGGGGGATCCGCACCTCAGTCAACAAGTCGACAGGGTTCACCCCCTTCTTCATGGTCTACGGCGCCGAGGCAGTCATGCCCACCGACCTCGAGCACGACTCGCCGCGAGTCGTCCACTACACGGAGGCCGCGAACGAGCTCGCCCGCCAAGACGGGATCGACCAACTCGACGAAGCACATGACCTCGCTCGGTCACGCACCGCCATCTACCAGCAGGGACTCGGCCGCTACCACAGCCGGCGGGTGAAAACTCGCACCTTCCAAGAAGGCGACCTGGTGTTACGCCTCATCCAGGACAAGAAGGGCATGCACAAGCTCTCCCCTCCGTGGGAAGGGCCATTCGCCATCGGGCGCGTACTCGGCAACGATGCCTACTACCTCATCGACGTCCGCGGGGACGGCAAACTTGATGTCAAGCGACCATGGAATGTAAACCTCCTACGGAAGTTCTACTCCTAGAACCCCACACATGTACTCTCCAGTCGCTATGAAATAAAAAGAAACGGTTACCGCAAATTGCGCCTACTCTCCATGACTTGTGCCACTCGCACTCGTAATAACAGCGTCAAGCTAACCGCAGAAGTCAACCTTTGGTACAGCGATCGGCACGGCTAAGTAGTGCGGTGCAAGAGTACTGATTCACCTCAGGTCTTGCATCGTCCATGAAAAACGCCTACCCGGATCCCCATTGGAGTCGCCTAGCTCGACTGGTTCTATGAACCAAGACAACTGCCTTCGCTTCTGACAGCGACCTTGGTCCTCCGCATCCTCGGCATAGTGACTCGAACGGCTAAGTACCACGCTCGGGGACTGACGACCAGTTCATCGCGAGCGGTCGGGGAAAACGCCAAGTAGGAGAGCATGCCCAGGACTCGCCACGCGACTGACCCCACGGGCCAGGCAGGAGTGACGCGCTCAAACCAACGCGCTAAGTCCTCAACCACCCTCGAGTCGCGCCTAGAACAACCAAGTACCACGCTCGGGGACTCGGCCACCCGACCTCGTTCGCGCAAGGGAAAGCGGTAAAGTACAGAGCACTCAAGGGAGTCGCCTAGCGACTGGCTCTCCGAGCTCGGGCGAGTCGACCAAAATAACAAAACACGTAACAACAACACATATATCACATACGAGGTAAACCCCACAAAAAGGCCGGACGCGCTCGGGGACTCGTTCAAACATCAATCACAAACACATGACAAATACCAAAATAGACACGATGTCTCATTCAATTGCATATCGCATTGTCTCATGTTACAAAATATGCCTGCATGGCAGACCTGCTGCTAACGCCACAAGGCAAACTATCCTACTCTGCAGGCTTTGATGACGACTCGCCAACATCCCGGCGATTGCGGATGAACGGCGTGTACGGGTTCGACGGATACGTCGTCAGTTCACCCGCCATCGCCGCGCGAAAAGGTTGCTCGACCTTGAAGTCACGATGCGGCGGCTCGGGGTCGTTCGGCATGACGACCGTCTCCTGGTACGGAAGGAGATCGCCCATTGCCCAGACACATTCCGAGTACGTGGCAGCGCGGTCCTGCAACTTGAGAACCTCGGACAGCTCCACTGTGCCAGTCGACGATGGGTATCCACTCGTCACATCGTCGATGTCGAAGTCCTCGGGGAAGTGGGCAAGTCCAAGACTAAGTGTCATCGACGCTCCGCGCCGAAAAGCCGACCGCGTCATGAACTCAACGACCGCGGGCGCCTTCTCCAAGTACTTCCACACCTCAACGAGGTCGCTGGGAATCACCTCCGTGGGCGATATCTCTTGGAGATAGGCGCGGATGCACGTCGCCGATAACGTTGCCGAGTCGATAATCATGCTTACACACTGCCTCGCGTCGAACGAGCTCGCCTCCTCCTCGCTATCAATGATGCGACCTGCGAGTAGAAGACAATAATGAATACGACGGACACCACAAAAGGCACAACCACCGGAAGGGGCAGATGCACTTACCAATCAACGGGCAGGCGAGTTCCGTGATGAAGCTTTGAAGCGACGTATGGTCGTCCTGAAGCCCAGCAACAAGGGCATCGGACACTTTGTGATCCTCTTCGGCGGCTGCAATGGCGGCCTTGGCTCGCCCGTCAGCCGAGCTCGCTTCTTCTTTTGCCTCCCACAGCTCACGCTCGAGGTTGGCGACCCGCTGTTCAGCCGCACTCAAAAGCCGATTGCGCCGCCACCAAATCACCAGCGGGGACAAGCCCCTGGCGAGCTTCCTCTGCCTTCGCGGCAACAGCCTGAAGCCCTTTGTTCGCCTCCTGGACGATGGCCAATTCCTTCTCCGCGCACTGTTTCGCGGCCAATCGGTCAGCCGATTCAAGCTGTAGACCCTGCATATCATCAAAAAGGTTAATCAAAGCAAAATTCCTAAGTGCCCACCCGCCGAAATTCAGCGAGTGCGCACTCGGGGACTGGCAATCAAAGAAATTCCTAAGTGCCCACCCGCTGAAATTCAGCGAGTGCGCACTTGGGGACTGGTATTCAAAGAAATTCCTAAATACCCACCCGCTGAAATTCAGCGCGTGCGCACTCGGGGACTGTATGCGAAAAAATAAAGATAAGACATTATAAGAATCAGGCCGCTGCAAAGCACCGACCTGATCCTCAGGGACTGGATGTACCTGGATGGCTGCGCCAAGCATGTCGTGGAGTTGTATCGCGTCCACGGACGCAAGGAGAGCCGACGTATGCCCACGACGTTAGTCGACTTCAGCATCGGCGGTCCCAGGAGCGTGGCTTGAGGGCGAAGTCCCACTCGCCGCGGCTGCCTTGGTTATGAAGCGTGGGAAGGTAGCGATAGAGGCACCCGCTCCAAAAGAGGTCGGCTCGGCTGCTCTAGGCAAGGGAGCGCCCTCCTTCGTACACGCGGCTGCCTCCGTCACGGGTCTGGCTGGCGCAACCGCCGTGTCGTCAGAAATAGTGACGACGTCGTCACCCTTGGCCTTCTTGCTGCCATCCGCAGAGACGTCGACCTCGTTCGCCTTCCTCTTGCGGGAAGGATCTTCCTCGCTAACGACCGGTGGCACCTTAGCCACGGTCGGATGGCCCATCCTCTTCACTCCGGTCCTGTGCATCAATCGTATAAGCAAAAATAATTCAAGTAATTATGAAATACAAAGAAGGGTGAGTATACTCACTTGGCGACTGGAATAAAGCGTAGCCCCGTACGGAGGCCGGATGGCTTTTCCAGTTCAGGGCCCAGTCGGCGACTGAGCCCCATCTCCAGGACGTCGCGTGCCCAAGACACGGACGACATCTTCGTCGTTGAGGACGCAGCTGGAGCCTCTGGGATATCTTCGGCAGGAGCCTCCTTGCGAGGCGAAGCCGCTGCAGCCGGAGCATCCCCCAGCCCGGAGACTGGGGCGAATGGCGGAGGCATTGAAGCCAGTGGCACTTCCACGGTCGCCGTGTCCAGCACGGCTGTCACTGGTGGCGCATCGTCCTTGGCCGGGCTGGGAGCGTCAGAGCTGCTCGCCGAGTGTGGCGGCGAGGCCGGCCTCGATGGTTTTGTCTTCTTCTTTGGAGGGGCCCTTGCCTCCTTCTCTTTCTTCTTCTTCTTCGACGGAGTGGCCTGACGAAGCGAGGTGGTCTCTGGGAGTTCGTCGTCGTCATCGTGACGCTCGAGGCTTCTGCTTGCCTCGAGCTCGCGCTGTCGTTGTCCGCGGGTCTTGCGAACCAGTGGGGCGACCTCCTCCTCGGACTCGTCGTCATCGTCGTCGTCGCCCTTAGAACCACCTTTGGCGGGTGGCGACTCGCCTACGTCCTGAACGGACGAGCTCGAGTTCTCGTCGTCCGAAGGTGGGAGCCACCCTTCCACCACTTGGAATAGCTGCGATGAATACAAGATGAAATTAGGATTACCACGACTACATAAACTGCGACTGCGAGCGAAGTGAAGCGATTACCGTTGGAGCTGGACGCTTTGCGGTATAGGGGGCGACCCCGGCCTGTGCGTCCAGGTACGCCGCCTGGGTAATTTTCTTCAGTGCTGGGAGATAGTCCTCCAGCTTCCACTCGTCGAGGCAGGCCTTCGTCGAGTCTCCCCGGCCCGTGTACTGATACATGTAGTGCTCGCGCTGAGCGAGCGGGACGAGCCGCCGCCCGAGCCAGCAGTTGTACAGGTTTATCGTCTGGAGGCCCTTCTTTTTCAGACCGCGGATGGTCTGGAGCATCTCGTCGACGACCATCCGCTGATCGTTGGGGAGCTTGCCGACTTGGAGATGGCGCGTCTCGGACCGATTGGCGGAATACCGCGGGATCGCCGCCTCGCCCTCCGGGGTCGCCTCGGCCACGTAAAACCACGAATTCTTCCAGTCGCTCGCTGCCTTGGCGGGCAGCATCAGATCGAAGAATGAAGCCTTTGACTTGAGCTGGAAGGTTAGGCAGCCCGCGGCCAGCATTGGGCCGCCTGCTTCCTCGCGGCTGATCCGTCCGTGGAACAGATCTTGCCACAAGGGGAAGTAGGGCCGGCAGCCCAAGTAGCATTCACAGAACGCCACGAAGATGACGAGCTGCTCGATGCTGTGGGGACCCAGATCCGAAGGCTGGATCCCGTAGCAGGCGCAGAAGCGCCGGAAGAACAGGGACGTGGGGAACCCTAGCCCCCGTTCGAGATGGCTGGTGAAGCAGATGAACTCCCTCTCCCGCGGATTCGGGGTCGTCTCTCCGGCTGCCGGAATACGCCAACAGCCGGCTCACAAGATCCCGGCCTCCTCGAAGGAAGCCAGTTGCGCCCTCGTGCATTTAGATCTACCCCACGACTCGGTGGAAAGGGCCATGGCCGAGAGGTTTGCTGGGGGTCGGGGGATTTCGGGTCGGCTGGATCGCGATGCGAGAGCAGGCGGAAGGTGCGCGCGGTCGGAGGAAATGGTGAGAGGATGGTTCTCTGATTGCCTGCCATTCCTCTTATATAGCGGTTGTTACCCGCCAAATCAGGGAGCCGTTACTACGCGGTGATTACGCCAAAAGTTACCATTGGATTACCCCAACGGCTAGTTTGACCACGGTTAACGGTCCAACTTCGGCCACTCGACTCGCCGACCCAAACACTATGACAGTGTTTCGCCGACTCGATTCGCCAAAGCTGCGATCAGGATGACTAGTTTTCTCCTTTATACAGGAGCCCGCCGACGATTCGACTGGATGTCAACTCTAAAGGCGTACACTCCGACTACCAGCAGCCACCTACGCCTAATCGACGGCGGCCTCGGGGACTACTGATGGGGATATGCCTACCGGGGTATACCCAGCAGGACGTTTCCGACTGGCCCAAAGAACTGGCGAGTGGGCCTGCAAAACGGCGACTGGAAGCTGAAGGCCCAGACGAGTGGATAGGCCCAGTCGGATTAGGTTAAACAAGTACCGAAGCTCTAACTGAATCGGTTGGGCTATCTAAACCCTAGGGGAGGTGAGCCTATATAAACCTCCCTATAGGGCGAGTAGAGATACGTTCCATCATACACCCAAGCGACTCGCCGCCTAGCCGCCGAGCTCGCCCATTGTACCGCCTCCATAATACAATCTAGCAGGAGTAGGTATTTACCCTCCGGGGGGCCGAACCTGGGTAAACCCTGTGTCTTTGCCCTCATCTCGCACCGCAGATGGCTGGCCGCCCTTGCCCCTCGTTCTACTACTCGCTGCCAATTGCAGCATCTGCCGTGACCATTCCCATGATATTCCCCAATCTAGATAACCCCACACTGTCACCTTGAGCACTAGATGGTTCGAAAAAACACCACAATTTCATAGAGACATCCAACTCCAAATATAACTCATAACAAATATTCAATCTAGCCAAAGTGCCACACACGGTATGCACGCTGTCACTTTCACACACGTGGGGAAAAGCATAGATCTATTAAAGCACAAAGAGTATTTGTGTAGACTCAAACCTAAGTGCCACCATGGCGTGCACGCTGTCACTTTCACACACATGGGGAGAGCAGAGATCTAATGAAGCACTTGAGTAGCAAGGTAGATCTACTTGATTACAAATCTCATGACCACAAGATCATGCATAGAGAGAGAGATGAACACATAGCTACCGATAGAGCCCTTAGCCCTAAGGAAGAACTACTCCCTCCTCATCATGGGAATCAACAATGGTGATGAAGATGGGGATGGATATAGATGGAGATGGCTCTGGGGGAAATTCCCCGTCCAGGAAAGGTGCCGGAACAGAGACTTTCTGTCCCTCGAATCTCCCCTTCGGTGGTGGTGGCGCAGCAGAGGTTTTCGTGGATTTCTTCTGGCTCATCTAGGGTTTTCTCATTGGGGGGCTCTTATAGGCGCAGGAATAGAGATCGGTGGGGGTACAGGGTCCCACACCCCCTGTGAGCGCCCCCAGGGCTTGCCCGCGCCTAGGGGGTGCGGCCACCCTGTGGCCCCCCTCCGGCTCTACTTTGTGGTTCCGTGTTGCTCCGGGAAAAATAATGACTTTGGCTTTTGTCCGAGAATATTGATTTTCTGCCTTTCTGGAACCAAAAACAGAAGAAAACAGGCAATTGGCACTGTCGCAACTTGTTAATAGATTAGTTCCAGAAAAGATTTAAAAACACCTCAAAGTGTAGACAAAACATAAGACAAATGATACTAAACAAGCATGGATCATCAAAAATTATAGATACGTTTCCGACATATCACTTCACCATCTTCTCGCGATCATGGTAAGCATCTACACGCCCCTCCTAACCCCCTAGCCTCACCGGCGTGTCATTGGTAGAGTCGCCACCGTCGCCAGTGCCATGAGCACCGCTGGTTTCTGGTCGAGTTGATCTGGCCCTCTGGATCTAGATCTAGCGGCTAGGATTAGAAATTAGAACGAAGGGGTAAGTTTAAATCCGAACCATAGGATTCGCATAAGATCTAACAGCGCGGAAGCGCGATCCTGAGCAAACTGGTACGCACCAATCAGCAAGCACCACGTGTCATTGGATTCGATTTAAAATCCGAATTTAAATCTATTAGATATTCAAACTTGTAAAATCAATAACTTTTGATCTATTTGGCCAAAAATTACAAATTTTATATCAATGGATTCAAAAAATGAGCTCTTTGCAACTATGGCCTTGAATTAGTCATTTGCTTATGAAAAATTAGGATTTATCGCAAAAGCATTTGTAGGCCTATTTTGCATATAAAAATTATTTGGAAAATTGTTTTAAAGTAAATTTGAGTTTATTTAGACTTTAGAAAGTTTACTTTGTGTTCAATACTGTTTAGTTTGACTTGTTAGTATGGAAAATCATTCCATTGGATTTGCATGCATTCATATGTATTTTTGTTTGAATTTTGAATGTAAATTTGGTGTTATGATTTTATGTGTAGATTTTGGTGATTGTGATTGTGAGGACTATTGCTATTCTCCTAGTTACCAAGGCAAGTGATGCTTCATACTTTTGTCCTATTATTTTGCCTATGCACTAAGGAATATTTTGATAGGATTTGCATGATTATTTTCTAGGTATATTCTATGCTTGGGTAAATCCTATAGATATTGTCTTAGTAATTTTTCCCTAAGTTAAGAGACTTGTTATGATAGTATATTAGCCTAGATAGTAGAATGCAAGGGAGAAATATTCATGCTATGAAATATTGCTAAGTATATGACTTGTGTGTTTGGTTAATAAAACAACTATGTGAATGAATCACCTGGGTGGAATGGAAAGATTGGTTTATGTTGAGTGGTTACACAAGGCCCATGTCTAGGGTTTACCTTGTGTATCACACTTGTGGATGGCCACCCATGAACAAAGATATTTGAGATGTTTAGTGTTGAGAAGCTTCTAGCGCAACCACATGGCATATGGGCTCTGCCTTGACCAACTAGGTTGCAAGAACTTAGCCAAATGGACAGTTGGTGGTAGGGTTGATAGGATGGAACGCGTCCATGGTGGTCTAAGGGAATGCTTCTCAAAAGTCTCGGCTCGATGCATGTCGAGTCTTGTGGGGAAAGTGCACCACCTCTCGAGAGGCTAAAACCTAAGTACTTAGTCGTGTCCCTGGTAATGGACAATTTGAGCATCAAAGACATTGAAGCAATCAAGGATCTCCTCATCCCAATTTATCTAAGTTAAAACTTGTGGTTGAACAAGGGTAAAGGTTCACCAATGTCAATTGGTGGTTCCTTGGGATTTTATCAAACAAAAACTTAGTGTTTTCAACTAATAAGAAAACCTTATTTTGAGCAAAGCAAGCCTGAGCTACACTTAGCCAAATTCATGTAGTTATTAGATACTACTATTCTACTATGGTATCACTTGCCAATACAATTCCAAATGTATTTACCCTCTGTGGCTGTAACTTATGATGTTGCAGGTTACTCTGATGGTGACTAGGGTTGTGAGTCTACACTTAACATGTTTGCCTGTGGCACATGAAGATGAAGACTTTTATTTATCTACTTTTGTATGAACTCTATGTATTATGGCTAAAGACTATGTTATCTCTGGAATGACGATGTAATGATGACCTTTGTATCTATGTACTTCATATTAAACTATGGATGCTAGCATTTCGATCCAAGGGCTAGCATTGTAATCACATGGATCTCTACCTTATTTGGTGAGATCTTACAGATGGTATCAGAGCACTGTGTTGCCTGTATGATTATGACCCTAAGATGGATTAGACTAAGGAAACTACTAGGAAATGCAAACTCCTTTACAAAATTCCACACTTGTATCTTTTCATCTCGTAAAACTTCTCCTAATATTATTTATCATCTCTATTTGTAGATGAACTCCATCAACAAAGCCGTCAGGAAGGGACCACTCATGACCATGACTTTAGAATGTGAGACGGAGTTTCCCAAAGCACTCGAGAACCTTATGGTCACCATGGGAATACATGGTGAAGCTGTGTACAAGGGATTCCCAGTGATGGATGAAGGCGAAGAATATTGGTGGGTGCAACTCCACTTGTATAAAAACAAGGAGGACAACCACAAAGAGTCGGGCTTCTGCATGATCACCAACTCTAAAATGCATATGTCATTCTTTGACTCTGCAAGGAATGCAGCTTGGAATGCCATCAAGGAGCGTGGTGATAGACTCAAGTGTATAATGCTCAACACTCAGAATGACCTTAGAGAGGAGAAGAAGCATACCCAAGAATTGGATACCACCATAAAACGTCTAAGGGAGGATGTTATAAACTTGACATTTGAGTCTTGTTTTCAAGACGAGCAAATAGCTACCTTGACTAGAGAGTGAGAATTGTTTATGTACTCCAATAGTTGGATGACGGCTCAGTTGATGTGGAGCCTATTGGGAACCCCAAGAGCAAGGTGTGAAGCAGCACAACAGCAAGTCTTCCCTCAGTAAGAAACCGAGGTTATCGAACCAGTAGGAGGAAGGAAACATCACAAAGGTGTTGCAAGCAACGTGGAAACCTGCACAACACAAACTCAAGACTTTGCCCCAACTAACAGTGAGGTTGTCAATCTCACTGATTGCTGTAACAAAGGATTAATTGTATGGTGTTAACACCCGGATTTTTAATCATAGATGCCTGTTATGCGATACATCGCAATCCCAGGATTACCATTTTTGTGAGACATAACAGATTGGATATCACAGTACATCATCCATTACAAACCATACATAAGGTCTTACACAAATAAGGATCTCATGATCCAGTCTTAATACAATTCAAGCAGCAGAATAACGTAATAATAATGATAGCATAGGCGAAGCTCCATCTTCATGGTCACAGGCAATGCTAACAATGGGAGATGATCCTAGTTGTCGTAACCTTCCTATTGTCCCTCTTCTTGATACTCCTCTTCATAGTCTGGCCACGAGAATAGCCAGGGACAAAGCCATGAGTACTCTTTAAGTACTCGCAAACTAATACTCACAAGTAAAGTGGTTTTGAGTAGGATACTAAGCTCTAGGTTTGTTTTGCAAAAAGCCAGATTTACCTCTACTAAGTTCAGAAGTAAAGAAATCTAGTTGAAAGTTTTATAACACCTAAGTAGGAACTTGAATTTCATATCACAACTCTGTTGTGGTCAAGTCAAAGTCATAACTCATTTCATAAGTCATTTTGAAAACATCTGATGACGGAACAGTATGGCCACACCAACTGTCCATAACCACGGACGTGGATATTCGAATAGTTTGACACTCTGCAGAGGTGGTACACTTTCACCACAACATTCGATACATCCGTCAGGAACAATCCTGAATTCACCATACTCAGTATGCGGATAATCAATCCTAACCTTTCAATTACACGCCCTAGTATAGGCACCTCTCCTGTGAGTTTGGCCTCCCAACCATGACCAACTATCATCTTAGGAACTACACAGGTGGACAATCTTCACAAGGTAGCCTCAGCTGAGACCTTGGCCGCAAGGGAACCCATAGTAAAGTATATAAATTTCCAGTCAAGCCCTACCCAGATTTCGGGTATTGTGGTTGTATGGTAAAATTGGAATGGTATCGCATCCAGACAACCATCAGTTTTATAAAGGACTAAGGCTCATGCCTTAACATTTTCATCATCAAAATCATCTAGTGTTCAAGACACATACCAAAATATTTCAATAGAATGACTCATCATTCTAAGGTTTTCATAACCATTTTCACCAAGTATTCCCATCTAAAGTTGATCAAGTTTTATGCTTAGCACTAGCATCTACATGTGGGGGTAAATACTAATGAGGGGTGATAAGCAATTGGATCTTATCTAAGTTCAATCTCATGCCTCAGGATGACATCATGATTTATCTAACTTAAGCCAATGTAACATCCCAAAAATCATGATTTATAAAGTTTGCATATCATTCATGCATTCATAAGCATTTGGATCATTTTCAAATAAAGATTTCAAAACATAAACAATTTTGGCCTATTATTTTATGTAGTAAAGGCAATGACTTTATTTTTTACTCTCAAATTATGATAATACTTTGTTTTCAACCAGAAAGGTTTGAATGTTGATTCCAAAGCTTGCACAAAATTCTCAAAACAAGATTTAAATATGAAACCATTTTATGCCTATTATCTATAAACATATTAAGGCATGGATTATTTTATTTCCATTAATGTCAAAGTGTCTTGGACTAAACAGTAAGGTTTCACACTCATTTGAATACAAGGTTTTCACTGCAAAAATTCAAAAGAAATTTGAATTCAAACTCATTTGATTATTATTTGAAAATGAGTTCAGAAAATAAAAATAGAAAAAGAAAAAGAATAAGAAAACAAGAAAAGGCCGGAGCCACCTATTCGGCCCAGTAACAAAAGCAGCCCAGCAAGCCCACCCGGGCCTTTCCTCTCTCTCTCTCTCACGCAACGCAAGCCTACCCCGCGCTCACTGACTTGTGGCCCCAAATGCCATGCAATCATCGTCCCGAAACCCTGCACCCCCGACCCCGTCGTCGCCGCCGTTACCACCATCACTACCGCAATTGAAGCGGGCTTAATTGCTGATCAATGCCACGTAATCCCCTATCCCCTCGCCGGCTATTTAACCCCCTCCCCTCTCCGCTCCTTTCCCTCACTCAGCACCCCTTCTCCGCCACTAGGCTGCCCGCAATTCCACTTGCACCGCCGCAGTACCGAGTGTCTCCGGCGACTAAATTCCGGTGAGCCCGACCACACCTGTCCTTCTAGTTCAAACAAGAGTGGTCCTTGTGTTCTTGTGCAACTTCTGACACCTCTGGTTTGCCTGCGTGTGACAGAGCCGCCGCTCAACTCCGACGAGCGATTTAGGTAATCTCCGAGCGCCCCTTGTCTTCTTTCTGACCCTGTTGTGTTCGCCTGGTCTTTGTGCACGCGCTGATGTTCTTGGCTTGCGCTAGGGCGTTCCAGAACGTCGCCAATGTCACCATCCGCACAAGCCCGACACTGTCCGCAACTCCGACGAGCTCCCACGGCCACAACACCTCGCCCCTGTCCACGCCAGCAGCACCTTGAGCATCCTCGCAACCTTGCGACACTGGTAAGCACCACCACTGCCCCTAGCCCCCTATATAATTGCCAAAGCACCCTCGCCAGTAGCTCCGCCGCCGCCAGCATCCATTTTCGCCGCCCATCCATGGTCACGTGCTCAGCAGCCATTGGATCTAGATCTAGCGCGTAGGATTAGATCACTTAACGAAGGGGTACGAGTAGATTTGGCCCGTGTGATTTTATTTAGATCGTGCGGCCCTCATTGATCGATCCGGACGAACCGGTACGGGCCAATCAGACACGCCCACGTGTCTGGGTTTTTGATTTAAAATCTTTTTTTGAATCTATTAGTTATTCAAACTTGTAAATTCAATAAATTTTGTTCTGTTTATCCAAAAAATACAAATAATATACCATTGGAATCTAAAAAAATAAATCCTATACATCTGTAGGCTTAGTTTTGTATTTTGTTTCTATTAAAATAGAATTTTATGCGGAGACATTTGTAGGCCTATTTTTTGTATAAAAATTATTTGGAAAATGTTTAAAAGCCAAATTAAGTTTATTTGGTGTATAAATGTTTAGTTTATGGTTCAGTACTGTTTTACTTGTCTTGTTTTGTTTAGAAAAATCATCACATGGCATTTGCATGCATTCATATATTTTTGCTTGATTATTTGAAATGTGAATTTGGTGCTATCATTTTATGTGTAGATTTTGGTGCTAGTGGTGATTGTGACTGTGAGGGTTGTTGTTACTCCCCCAACAACCAAGGGAAGTGGTGCTTCATATTTTTGTCCCAATATTTTGACTATGCATTAGAAATATTTTGTATAGGGCTTGAATGATAATTTTTGCTAAGTATCTATATGCTATGCTTGGGAAATCCTAGTAGTTGTAGAATTGTTAGAATTTTCTCTAAGTTAAGATACTTGCTATTGCCATGCTTAGCATAGCTAGTAGCAACCAAGGGTGGATTATATATATGTTATGGAAAATATTGCTAAGTCTTTGACTTGTGTTTTTCTTAATAAAACAACTAAGTGAATGAAACACCTGGGTGGAATGGTTTGTTTGGGTTATGTTGAGTGGTTACAAAAGGCCCATATCTATGGTCTACCTGGTGTATCACACTTGTGGAAAGCCACCCAGGAACAAAGGGATTTGAGATGCCATATGTTTAGAAGCTTCTAGTGCAACCACATGGAATATGGGCTCTGCCTTGATCATATAGGTTGCAATAACTTAGCCATTTGGACAGTTGGTGGTAGGGTGATAGGTTGGAACGCATCCATTTGGTCTAAGGGAAGGCTTCTGAAAGGTCTCGTCTTGATGAAAGTCAAGTCTTGTGGGTAAAGTGCACCACCTCTGCAGAAGGAAGAATCTAAGTACTTAGCCATGTCCCCGGAAATGGACAAATTGAGCATCAAGACATGGAAGCTATCAAGAATCCCGTCATCCCAATTTTCTAAGTTAAAAACTTGTGGTTGAACAAGGGTAAAGGTTCACCAATGTATATTGGTGGTTCCTTGGGAGATTTTGCCAAACAAAAACTTAGTGTTTTCAACTAATAGGTAAAACCTATTTTGAGCAAAGCAAGCCTAAGCTACACTTAGCCAAATTCTTGTAGAAGCTAGATACTATTATTCTACTAAGGTATCACTTGCCAATACTATTCCAATGTATTGACCCACTGTGGCTGTAACTTGTGATGTTGCAGGTTACTCTGATGAGGATTAGGGTTATGAGTCTACACTCAACATGCTTGCCTATGGCACATGAAGATGAAGACTTTTATTTATATTGTTAATTTAAACTCTTGTACTAGCCTATGGCTGACTAAGAAACCACTAAGGAAAAAAATTGAAAAATTTCCACACTTGTCTTTTCTTCTCGTAAACTTTTCTAATCTTCTTTATCATCTCTATTTGTAGATGAACTCCATCAACGAAGCCGTGAGGAAGGGACCACTCATGACCATGACTTTGGAGTGTGAGACTGAATTTCCCAAGGCACTCAAGAACCTTATGGTTACCATGGGATACATGGTGCAATTGTGTACAAGGGATTCCCTGTGATGGATGAAGGAGAAGAGTATTGGTGGGTGCAACTTCACTTGTACAAAAACAAGGAAGACAACCACAAGGAGTCAGGATTTTGCATGGTCACCAACTCTGAAATGCACACAACATTCTTTGACTCTGCAAGAAATGCAGCTTGGAATGCCATCAAGGAGCTTGGTGATAGACTCAAGTGCAGAATGCTCAACACCCAAAATGACCTTAGATAAGAAAAGAAGCATACCCAAGAATTAGAGACTACCAACCAACAACTAAGGGGAGACACCATAGACCTAATATGGGAGTCTTGTGAACAAGATAGACAGATGGCCACTAAGGATGCCCTGATAGATATTTTGTCTAATGAGTGAGAGTTGTAACATACTTCGTTAGTTGGACCACCACACTTATCGTTTTTACTTCCAAAATTTTGTCTAAGTTATGTTGAACCTTTGATGTTGTAATGGATTTGTGTATGCCATGAATTGTGTGTTTGTTGCAAAAAGATGTGCTTGTGATATTTTGTCTTGTGATTTTTCTCTACTTATGTTGATTCTAACTTTTCTCTATCTTGTAAAAATAGATGCCTAATGTTGTTATCAACAGGGCCAAGGATTTCAAGGGAACTCGTTTTGGTACTCGTCTCATTGAGCTCACTAGTGTGCTCAACCTTCCACTTCCTAGCATCATGACACTTCAGCTCACCAAGTTTGAGAGGAAGGAACTATGGGGCTTCAGAGTCACACAGCCGGGACGCCAGGCAGAGCCACCCATGGAGGCTATCACCTTCAAGCTGATGCATGACGACAAGGAGAAAGGCTTGGATGTAGTCATGCAGGAGTTACTTGGGCGCCTAGTAGGGAGGCACTCCACTGAGCTTAGAGTTCTTTACTTTCACCCCTTCGGGAGACGCAACGAGGAGGGTGAGGCTATAGAGTACGAGGATGATGCTAGAGAGACGATGGAGTCGATTCGTCTATACCTTTAGGACCTAGAGGGTCTTATTAGACACCTTGATACTGATAGGACCAACGTCATGCTTAGAAATGACAAGCTCCAGGTACAGCTTCGAGAGAAGGACAAGATCTTCACGGAGCAAGATGAGATTGTCAAGCAAATGGAGGCCAAGTTTGAAAGCCAGGACACGAAGTTCAAGAGCCAGGAGAAAAGAGTCCAAGACAGGAACAAGAAGATCCGGGAGATGAAGGAAGAGTTAGAGGCTAAGGACTTCGAGCTTGAGCACCAACAGGGAGTGATCGAGAGGCTTCGCTCACAGAAGAGGGCTCTTAGGGCCAAGATTGAGGCCTTGACTGCTAGTGTTGATGAGTACAAGACCGCCATGGAGAATGCAGGTCTTACCCTCATTGATGTGGAGATTGATGCAGAGGAGTAGTGTAGACTACTCGATTATCTTTCATCTACCGTACTTTGATTATTGAGTCGCAATGACCATCCAACATGTGGATGGCTTTCTATGGTGTGTTTTCTTTTTCCAAAACTTGTTGTTTATGTCGTTCAAACTCTATGTTATTTTGATGCTTGGTTATTGTGATTGCTCTATGTGATGTTTTGTGCATGTTAAGCATCTATGGGTATCTCATTCTTATCCTTATTAAAACCACGGATGCCTCCTCGACGTGCCAACCCCAACCAAAACAACAACAACAAAAACAACAACACCGTCACTCCCGACATGCAACAGTTGATGACAACACAAGCTCAACTATGCATATGATGACCATGTTCATGCAGAACCAGAACCAGAATAACAACAACAACAACAACCAGAATAATCCGCCAGGATTTGACATGCTCACCAGATTTCTGAGACTGTGGCCTGCAAAGTTCTCGGGAACCACTGATCTAATGGTAGCCAATGATTGGTTACATTCAGTGAACAAGGACTTAGTGACTGTTGGCTGCACTGATGAAGAAAGAGTCAGGTTCGCAGCACATCTGCTCGAAGGGCCAGCAGCAACCTGGTGGGACAACTTTCATATCACCACTCCCATTGAGGATGTGACTTGGGCTATCTTTGAGGATGGATTCTGTACAGCTCACATCTCATCCGGAGTGATGAATTTGAAGAAGGAGTTCCACAACCTGATACAGCGTCACCGCAGTGTGGCTGAGTACATTGAAGAATTCAACAATCTGGCGCATTATGCACCAGATGAAGTTGATACAGATGCCAAGAGGAAGGATAAATTCCTCGAAGGACTGAATGATGAGTTGAACCTGCAACTGTCTATTGCCTATGTCCCAACCTACCAATCATTTTGTGACAAGGCTACCATCTTGGAGAACAAGATGAAACAGGTTGAGAGCAGGAAAAGGAAGCATAGCTTTGATAAGCACATCTCGGGATCGTCTCACAAGCGTTCCCATCATGATGATAGTGGGAGTTCTGGATCCCACAAACATGGAAAGTACAACAACCACCACAGCCACAATCGTCATCATGACAACAAGCATCACCACAGTCATGATAATGACAAGTATAAGAACCACAAGAGTGGACACAAGAGCCACCACAGTGGAGGTGGAAGTGGAAGTGGAAGTCAGCCTGTAAAGAAAGATCTCGGTCAGGTTGAATGCCTCAAGTGTAAGAAGATGGGGCAGTATGCTAATGAGTGCCCAGAAAAGAAAGTTGATGGCGCCAATAAGCCCAATCCCTTCCAAAAGGTACAAGTGAACCACATCAATATGGAAGAAATATATGAGGAATCTGATGATGTGGCTGGTAAGTTCAAATTCAATTCTATTCCAGTACTTGTTCTTTTTTATACTGGCGCATCGCATTCATTCATATCAAGAGCATTTGTTGATAGTAATGGACTTCCAGTTGAAACTATTGGGTGCCCTATAAAAGTAAGTTCTCCTGGTGGAGAAATGATAGTGAACTCGGGATGTCATGATCTAGTGATAGAATTTGGGAGGTATAAGTATCCCGTTAATTTGATAATCCTAGATTCCCAAGGATTGGATGTCATTTTGGGAATGGATTGGATGACTAAGTACAAGGGAGTGCTAGATTGTGCCAATCGTACTGTCACACTCACAACCCCGGATAATAAAAGGATTAGATTCAAGTCTAACTTTGAATCAAAAGGGAGTAAGTTAAATTCTCTTAAGGGGGTTAGCATAGACAGTGTGCTAATTGTGAGAGAATATCCGGATGTGTTTCCGGAGGAATTACCCGGAATGCCACCAGATAGAGATGTCGAGTTTCTGATTGACTTGCTGCCGGGATCAGGACCAATAGCAAAAAGACCTTACAAGATGTCAGTTGATGAGTTGAAGGAACTCAAGAAACAACTTGGAGAACAGTTGCAGAAAGGATTTATTCAACCAAATTCTTCATCTTGGGGAGCACCAGTTTTTTTGTTGAAAAGAAAGACAAAAGTCAAAGGTTATGCATAGATTATCGTTCACTCAATGAGGTGACTATCAAGAACAAATATCCTTTGCCCAGTGTCACATCCCAAGATTTTCCAAATCTTGTAATGTGAAAATAAATAAACAAAATAAGTTATTGTTGATTTTTAGGGTGCAAAGAAACTTTTGTTTCTGAATGGAAACTTAAAAATCCCATCTTGAACAAACTTTGGTTAATGTTTGAATCTAATTAAATTCAAATCAAGTGGAATGCATTCTCTTTAAATGCATCTGGAAATTTAAACACTTGAGGAATAAACCAAAACTCTAAAAACCATAAGGAAAGAAAATCATTTTCAAATTATCTGTAAAACTATGGATTTGATCCATATAAAAATTGGTCAAACCAACTTTTCAAATTGATCAAGAATGACTATTGGAAATATTATAAAACCATATGAATTGGATTCACTTACTTTGGAGCCATGAATAAAATCCTATGAATTTAATAAGGTAAGGAAAAGTAATTTCCAAAGCTAATAAAGCAACCCTCTAGAAATCCATACCAAATGGTGAGAAAATAATCCTAAAGATATTTAAAAGGATAAATAAATATTAAATAAGATTTTACAAATTGGAGTCACCAAGTTTGGATCTATAGATGAAAAGATATGGATTTTTATAAATAATAAATAAGAAATATTTAAAGACCAAATTAAATCTTGACCTAATCCATTAAGAAAATGGAATGAATAGAATCCAAATCCAAATAAAATAAAAGGATAAACAATTTCCAAATAAAATGGCATTAACCATTCTAACCCTATTTGAATAAAGACAAATCTCTAATAAGAATGATTATGTAATTCAGGAGAAAATAGTATTTTGGAATTTACCCAAGTAAAATAAAAGTTGTTTAATTCAACTTAATTAAGATTAAATAAATCTTTCAAATAAACTTTAGGGGAATTAAAACTATATTTAATTCCAGTGGAATTAAAACAAATACCCAATTCAAATGATTTATAAATCATATTGAATTTTTCTAAATAAATCTAGGTGAATATTTTGACACCCTATTAAACAAATAAAAACCTACTGAAAAGATTTGGAAAGTTTAAGAATTCAAATGGTGTTTTGAAGATATTATTAAATCTTATTTGAATTAAAACAAAGGCCTAATTAAATAATTAAAAGACCCTAAAAAGAATAAAGTTTTATTCCCAAAATTGACTTCAGAATATACTATTAATCAGTATTTGAGTCTTCACAAAATTTGGCAAAGATTTGAATTCAAATGAATGTTTAAATTGTTTAAACAAAATCAAAACAGAATATTAGAAACCGAAAAAGAAAAACAAAGCAGTACAAAAAAAAATGAAAACTAACTAGCCCAGCCCAGCTAGCCCACTAAGGCCCAGCAGCCCACCTATCTCTCTCTCCCCGAAACATTTTTCCTCACCGTAGACCGAACCCGCTAAGTCGCTGACCACTGGACCCCATTCCCCACTCCTCCTCTCTCTCACTCGCTGTCAAACGGACCCCACTACCACGTTAGCGTCTTCCCCAGCGCAACCCGTTCCTTCCTAGATTTCTGCCGTTTCTACCGATTAATTCGCGTGATGAATTCACATCAATGATGCAGTGATTCCGCCCCCAGACCATGCTATCTACATCGCCTTCCTCTCCTCTCCATTTCCCCCAGACGCCACACCTTGAGATCCCCTAGGCTGCACGAATCCTTGCCCGGACCCTCACTGTCTCCGGCAAGCTCTAGTAGAAATTCCGGCGAGCCCAGCTACTCCTCTGCCCCCTGGAGCACACGAGCACCTTCCCCAGCCTCTGGCGCACCTCACTGTACCTCCATTTCATCCGCGCGAGCACCACAACGTCGGCAACGACGACACCAAGCACCACCGCCACCTGCCATTTCCTCCGGCGAGTTTCCCTGGTAAGCTCGGGCCGCCCCGGTGCTTATCGTTGATGCTCGCATGTTACCTGGTACCGTGCGCGTCTAACCGTATCTTCCACTTGCCGTAGGGTGACCTCTAGCTTCGCCCCGACAACAGACAGAGTCGCCAGACGTCGTCTTGAACTCCGGCGAGGAATCCACGCCACCACCGTGCGCCCCTTTCCTTCTCGCGAGCACGACGAGCATCAGCAAGAACACGCGATTCTGGTGAGCATCTCCTTTCACTATCTCGCTTCCTACATCGCCAGCTCCGCCGCCGTCTGACCGCGCGCGGACACACGCCGCCACCAGCGCCGCTGCTTATTGGTCAAACGCATAGCGACCGTTGGATCTCGATCCTGTGACATAGATATATTCACTTAAAGCGAAGGGGTATGCGATCTGTGCCATGCGATCAAGTGAAATCCTACGGTATGTGTTAGCCGATCCACGCGAAGAGGTATAGACGAATCAGAATGTGACACGTAGCCTGGAGTATGTTTTAAAAACAGAAACTTGACTATTTGATGTTCCAATTTGAAAAATTCATAACTTTCAAACCACATGTCCAAATTTTGCAAATTTTATATCAATGGAATCAGCAAGACAAGTACTTTCTGACCATGCACTTTGTTTAGTAAAAAGCTTCTGTTAAATTGATTGTTTTTGCAGAAACTTGTGTATGCATGTTTAGAATATAAAATTTGCTCTAAAATGATTTTTGAGATAAAACCTTTGGCAAATGGTTTGTTTTGAAACTACTGACCATAGGAATCACTTTGTGGTTTCAATAATATATTTGGTGAAGCAAAATAATAAATCTTTGATTTAAACCATTTCTAGTCAAATAAAAATATGGTTTAATTGTTAAAAATGATTTTGGAGGAAAACCTTTGGGAAATATTTTGATTTAAACTCTTTGACCCTAAACACCAAGTTTTATGAATTAAAAATGTATTTGGTGAACTCTATAAAGATTGTTACTTTGATAAAGGCATTTTCAACCACATAAAATAATGATTTGGTTTGAAAATGGTTTATATGTAAAATCTTTTGCAAATAGTTTTGCCACTTTATAAAATGACCAAAAAGTGTTTTAGAATATTTGTAACCTATTATAAACCACTTTTGTAAATAAAACAAAGTTTGGCATGCTTGCATGCATTGTTTTGTTTCTATTATTTTATGTGATGTGCTTGAATGGTAGATTAAAATATTGCTTGCTTGATTGAATTGTAGTGAATTGAAGAGTGTGATCATTGCAAATACAAGGAGTGAACTTATATTCTCTACCAAAAAGGCAAGTGATGCTTCATACTTTGTCCCATTATTTTCACTATGCATTAGTGATATTTTTAAGTAGGACTTGCATGGAATTTTTGCTAAGTATAAACTATGCCATGGGAAATCCTAGTAGATGAAACCTTAGTAGAATTTCCTAAGTTAAGATTCCTACTACTATCATGCTTAGCTTAGCTAATAGAAAACAAGGGTGGAATATATATTCATACTATGGAATATTTCCAAGTCAAGGACTTGTGTTTTGTTTAATAAAACAACTAAGTGAATGAATCACCTGGGTGGAATGGAAGGAATGGTTTGTGTTGAGTGGTTCACAAGGCCCATTTCTATGGTTTACCTTGTGTATCTCACTTGTGGATGGCCACCCAGGAACAAAGAGATTTGAGATGTCAAATGTTGAGAAGCTTCAAGTGCAGCCACTTGGCATTATGGGCTCTGCCTGGATCATATAGGTTGCAATAACTTAGCCAAATGGACAGTTGGTGGTAGGGGATTGATAGGTTGGAGCGCGACCATTCTGGTCTAAGGGAAGGCTTCTGAAAGATCTTGTCTTGGGAAACCAAGTCTTGTGGGGAAAGTGCACCACCTCTGCAGAGTGTAAAATCTAAGTACTTAGCCATGTCCCTGGTAAAGGACAATTTGAGCATCAAGACATGGAAGATATCAAGAATCTCCTCATCCCAATTTCTAAGTTATAAACTTGTGGTTGAACAAGGGTTGAAGGGTCACCAATTTCTATTGGGAGATGCCTTGGGAAAGATTTTGTCAAGCAAAAACTTAGTGTTTTCAAATGATAAGGAAAATATATTTTGAGCAAAGCAAGCCTAAGATCCTCTTAGCCAAATGCATATAGATGATAGACTCCATTATACTACCATAGTATCACTTGCCAATACAATTCAAATTTATTGACCCTTGTGGTTGTAACTTATTATGTTGCAGGTTTGTTTGATGTTAGAGAAGTTTATTGATTAGGATTACAAGTCTACAACCAACATGTCTGCCTGTGGCACTTTGAAGATGAAGGACCCCATGCTATTGTTATATTCTGCTGCATTGTAATGAGATAGCCAAATGAGCTATGTAAGATGTAATAAATTATTTTATTCCTGGTTATAAAGTTGTATTATGACCTTTGTTTCATGATATTACATCTTAACTGTGGATGCTAGCTATTGATCCAGGGACTAGCATTGTAAACACAGGGGACCTTACCTTATTAAAGGTTGGGAACCTTACACCCAGAATCAATGACTTGTTTGATCAGTTAGAAGGAGCCCGTGTGTTCTCAAAGATTGATCTTCGATCAGGCTATTTTCAGGTAATGATAAGGGAACAAGACATACCTAAGACTGCTTTCACCACTAGGTATGGATTGTATGAGTACACCGTGATGCCATTTGGTTTGACAAATGCACCAGCCTACTTCATGAATATGATGAACAAGGTGTTCATGGAATTTCTTGACAAATTCGTTGTCGTTTTCATCGATGACATTTTGATCTATTCCAGGAGCAATGAAGAGCACGAAGAACATTTGCGATTGATACTTGAGAAGATTAGAGAGCATAATCTATATGCCAAATTCAGCAAGTGTGAATTTTGGCTGAATGAGGTTGGATTTCTTGGACATATTGTGTTAGGAGATGGTGTAGCAGTTGATCCCGCAAAAGTGTCAGCTATAGCTAAATGGGAATCTCCTAAGTCAGTGAAAGAAGTTCGTAGTTTCCTTGGCTTGCAGGATACTATAGAAGATTTATTGAGAATTTCTCAAAGGTAGCTAAGCCAATGACGGAGTTACTTAAGAAAGACCAGAAATTTGATTGGACTGAAGGATGTGAACTCAGTTTCCAAGAGTTGAAGAAGAGACTAGTGACAACACTAGTCTTATGTCTGCCATATTTGGAGAAGGATTTCCAAGTGTATTGTGATGCATCTCACCAAGGATTTGGTATGCAGATCTGATGCAAGAAGGGAAAGTTGTGGCTTATGCCTCGAGACAACTCAAAACTCATGAAGTGAATTACCCTACTCATGATTTGGAGCTAGCCTCTGTTGTCCATGCACTCAAAACATGGAGACATTATCTTTTCGGAAAGCGATGTGAAGTGTTCACAGATCATAAAATTTTGAAGTATATCTTCACTCAGAAAGAAATCAACATGAGACAAAGAATATGGCTAGAACTCATCAAGGACTATGACTTGAGTTTGCAATACCACCCCGGTAAAGCAAATGTTGTAGCGGATGCATTAAGCCGTAAGGTTTATGTGAATCTCCTTACTAAGGGAGAACTGCCAGATGATCTGTGTGCCCAATTCAAAGATCTCAGATTGGAGATAGTGCCTGAAGGGCATCTCATGTCATTGGATGTTCAACCCACCTTGTTAGACAAAATCAAGGAAGCCCAAAAGACGGACAAGGAAATTGAAGAGGTTGAGGAGAAAATTAGCAAAGGGAAAGCCAAAGGATTCCATGAAGACGAAAAGGGTACTTTATGGTAGGGAAAACGTATCTGCATTCTGCAAGATCCGGAGCTTCGGAAACTGATTTTACAAGAAGCACACAACTCACCATATTCCATTCATCCGGGTAACACCAAAATGTACATGGATGTGAAGGAAAGATTTTGGTGGAATAATCTCAAGAAGGACATCGCCGAACATATTTCTTTGTGTGATGTATGTAGTAGAGTGAAAGCAGAACATCAGAAACCAGCAGGATTGTTACAACCACTACCTATTCCTGATTGGAAGTGGGGCAAGATTGGCATGGATTTCATCACTGGACTGCCGAGGAATAGATCGGGATATGATTCCATTTGGGTCGTAGTAGATCGCCTAACTAAAGTGGCTCATTTCATACCCGTGAAGACAACCTATACAAGTGCTAAGTTAGCCAAGATTTATATGAATAGAATTGTGTGTCTGCATGGAGTACCCAAGAGTATTGTGTCTGATAGAGGAACTCAATTCACTTCCCATTTCTGGAGGCAACTGCATGAGTCATTGGGAACGAGATTAGAATTCAGCACTGCTTTTCATCCCTAGACTGATGGACAAACAGAAAGGACCAATTAGATTTTAGAGGATATGTTGAGGGCATGTGCCCTAGATTATGGTGCTAGTTGGGATGAAAGTCTGCCTTACGCAGAATTTTCTTACAACAACAGCTATCAAGCCAGTATTGAGATGGCACCGTTTGAATTTCTCTATGGGAGAAAGTGTACTACACCATTGCTATGAAATGGTGTTGGAGAAAGAAACTTGTTCAGGCCAGAACTAATCAAGGAAGCTAAAGAGAAAGTCAAGTTGGTAAAGGACAGATTGAAGATAGCACAACCCCGACAAAAGAGCTATGCAAACCCAAAGCATAGAGAAGTCACCTATGAGGTGGGAGATAGAGCTTATCTTAGAGTATCACCACTTCGTGGAGTGAAGAGGTTTGGAGTCAAAGGAAAATTGGCACCAAGATATGTTGGACCATTCAAGATTCTGAGGCGTAAAGGAGAAGTAGCATATGAGATTGAATTGTCTGAATCATTGTCTGCCGTTCACAATGTATTCCATGTAAGTCAGCTAAAGAAATGCCATCCGGATATGGAAGAGACTTCTTTGAAGGATACTATACCTTTGCAGGAGGTCCAATTGGAAAGTGACCTCACTTATGAGGAAAAACCTATCAAGATTCTTGAGACTGCAGAAAGAGTTACACGGACAAAGACTATCAAATTCTGCAAAGTTCAGTGGAACCATCATCCCGAGGAAGAAGCAACATGGGAAAGAGAAGACGATCTTCGAAAAGACCACCCTCGCCTATTTGCTAGCCAATCCGAATATCGAGGGCAAGATTCATCTTAAGGGGGTTAGATTTGTAACATCCCAAAAAACATGATTTATAAAGTTTGCATATCATTCATGCATTCATAAGCATTTGGATCATTTTCAAATAAAGATTTTAAAACAGAAACAATTTGTGGCCTATTATTTTATGTAGTAAAGGAAATGACTTTATTTTTCACTCTCAAATTATGAGAATACTTTGTTTTCAACCAGAAAGGTTTGAATGTTGATTCCAAAGCTTGCACAAAATTCTCAAAACAAGATTTAAATATGAAACCATTTTATGCCTATTATCTATAAACATATTAAGGCATGGGTTATTTTATTTCCATTGATGTCAAAGTGTCTTGGACTAAACAGTAAGGTTTCACACTCATTTGAATACAAGGTTTTCACTGCAAAAATTCAAAATAAATTTGAATTCAAACTCATTTGATTATTATTTGAAAATGAGTTTAGAAAATCAAAATAGAAAAAGAAAAAGAATAAGAAAACAAGAAAAGGCCGGCGCCACCTATCCGGCCTAGTAACAGAAGCAGTCGAGCAAGCCCACCCGGGACTTTCCTCTCTCTATCTCTCACGCAATGCAAGCCTACCCTACGCTCACTGACTGGTGGCCCCAAATGCCACGCAATCATCGTCCCCAAACCCTTCACTCCCCCGACCCCGTCGTCGCCTCCATTACCACCATCACTGCCGCGATTGAAGCGGGCTTAATTGCCGATCAATGCCGCGTAATCCCCTTGCCCCTCGCCGGCTATTTAACCCCCTCCCCACTCCGCTCCTTTCCCCACACTCAGCAACCCTTCTCCGCCACCAGGTTGCCCGCAATTCCACTTGCACCGCCGTAGTACCGAGCGTCTCCGACGACTAAATTCCGGTGAGCCCGACCACCCCTGTCCTTCTGGTTCAAAGAAGCGTGGTCCTTGTGTTCTTGTGCAACTTCTGACACTTCTGGTTTGCCTGCGTGTGACCCAGGTCGTCGTCCCCGTCCACCTCTGCAAACGACAGAGCCGTCGCTCAACTCCGACGAGCAATTTAGGTAATCACCGAGCGCCCCTTGTCTTCTCTCTGACCCTGTCATGTTCTCCTGTTATTTGTGCACACGCTGATGTTCTTGGCTTGCACTAGGGCGGTCCATAATGTCGCCAACTTCTCCGTCCGCCCGAGCCCGATGCTGTTCACAACTCCGACGAGCTCCCACGGCCACAGCAGCTTGCCCCTGTCCACGCCAGCAGCACCTTGAGCATCCTCGCAACCTTGCGACGCTGGTAAGCACCACCACTGCCCCTAGCCCCCTCTAGAATCACCGGAGCACCCTCTCAAGTAGTGCCGCCGCCAGCATCCATTTGCGTCGCCCATCCATGGCCGCGTGCTCAGCAGCCGTTGGATCTAGATCTAGAGCGTAGGATTAGATCACTTAACAAAGGGGTACGAGTAGATCTGGCCCGAGCGATTTCATTTAAATCGTGCGACCCTCGTTGATCGATCTAGCCGAACCATTATGGGCCAATCAGACACGCCCACGTGTCTGGGTTTTTGATTTAAAATCTGTTTTTGAATCTATTAGTTATTCAAACTTGTAAATTCAATAACTTTTGTTCTGTTTATCCAAAAAATACAAATAATATACCATTGGAATCTAAAAAAATAAATCCTACACATCTGTAGGCTTAGTTTTGTATTTTGTTTCTGTTAAAATAGAATTTTATGCAGAGACATTTGTAGGCCTATTTTGTGTATAAAAATTATTTGGAAAATGTTTTAAAAGCCAAATTAAGTTTATTTGGTGTAAAAATGTTTATTTTATGGTCCAGTACTGTTTTACTTGTCTTGTTTGGTTTAGAAAAATCATCACATGGCATTTGCATGCATTCATATATTTTTGCTTGATTATTTGAAATGTGAATTTGGTGCTATCATTTTATGTGTAGATTTTGGTGCTAGTGGTGATTGTGACTGTGAGGATTGTTGTTACTCCCCCAACTACCAAGGCAAGTGGTGGTTCATATTTTTCCCAATATTTTAACTATGCATTAGAAATATTTTGTATAGGGCTTGCATGATAATTTTTGCTAAGTATCTATATGCTATGCTTGGGAAATCCTAGTAGTTGTAGAATTGTTAGAATTTTCTCTAAGTTAAGATACTTGCTATTGCCATGCTTAGCCTAGCTAGTAGCAACCAAGGGTGGATTATATATATGCTATGGAAAATATTGCTAAGTCTTTGACTTGTGTTTTTCTTAATAAAACAACTAAGTGAATGAAACACTTGGATGGAATGGTTGTTTGGGTTATGTTGAGTGGTTACACAAGGCCCATATCTATGGTCTAACTGGTGTATCACACTTGTGGAAAGCCACCCAGGAACAAAGGGATTTGAGATGCCATATGTTTAGAAGCTTCTAATGCAACCACATGGCATATGGGCTCTGCCTTGATCATATATGTTGCAATAACTTAGCCATTTGGACAGTTGGTGGTAGGGTGATAGGTTGGAACGCGTCCATTTGGTCTAAGGGAAGTCTTCTAAAAGGTCTCTTCTTGATTAAAGTCAAGTCTTGTGGGGAAAGTGAACCACCGCTACAGAAGGAAGAATCTAAGTACTTAGCCTTGTCCCCGAAAATGGACAAATTGAGCATCAAGACATGGAAGCTATCAAGAATCCCCTCATCCCAATTTTCTAAGTTAAAAACTTGTGGTTGAACAAGGGTAAAGGTTCACCAATGTATATTGGTGGTTCCTTGGGAGTTTTTGCCAAACAAAAACTTAGTGTTTTCAACTGATAGGTAAAACCTATTTTGAGCAAAGCAAGACTAAGCTACACTTAGCCAAATTCATGTAGAAGCTAGATACTATTATTCTACAAATGTATCACTTGCCAATACTATTCCAATGTATTGACCCACTGTGGCTGTTACTTGTGATGTTGCAGGTTACTCTGATGAGGATTAGGGTTATGAGTCTACACTCAACATGTTTGCCTGTGGCACATCAAGATGAAGACTTTTATTTATATTGTTAAGTTAAACTCTTGTACTAGCCTATGGCTATGGAATTGTAAAAGACTATGTTATCTCTGGAATGACGATGTAATAATGAACTTCATCTTAAACTGTGTAACCATCTTAAACTGTGTAACCATCTTAAACTGTGTAACCATCTTTCTGTGTACTTCATCTTAAACTGTGGATGCTAGCAATTGATCCATCCAGGGACTAGTATTGCAATCACAAGGACCTTTACCTTTATAAAGGTGGGGTCTTACAACCAAGTTTTATGCCCTTTATGCTACCTTTAAATATCTTTCTAAAATCTACACGTCACTAAGTAAACTCTAAGAGAAAGCTTTAATAAAGAAATAAAGTACTAAGCTTGCAAGTAAAACTAGGATGGGGTATCATCAAATGTATCTAACCAATCATGCTCAATGCATGGAATAGATTATCTAACTTTCATAGTTGCAAGGGTTAGCTTGTAAAGTCAATAGCTTGCCTTGTGCAGAGCAGTGGCTGAAGTTCTCCTCGGCTTCTTCCTTGTAGTATCCTCCTTCCTCCTCGTATCTTTGGTCGGTACTAGCGTCTATAAATAAATACAAGGTACATAATCACCACACAATTCTTAGCTACTCTATTTAGCACATAAAGGTTCACACTAGATGATCTAGCATCATCACTGTTATCACAAAGATTAAAGCACTTGTCTTATTTATTTTATTTTAGAAAAATAATTTCTAATCATTGAAAAGCTACTTAAGATTTAATATTCCCCAACTAAAACATGGGATCATGTTGACACATGTCATCACCGCATATTTCAGTACTTGGGAATGTGATTTAAAGTGGTGTCGCAATTTAATAAAGTTTAACCTTTTATTTTAATTAAATAAAATGACTAGAATGGCCTATGGGGCATTCTTTTATTACTTGATCATTATTTCTATAAGTAAACCTATATATTTTTATATATTCTGAAAGGTCTTGTTAATGATTTTTGAGAGTTGGAATCAACTCAAAAGCTTTTATGGTTGAATTTTGAAAAAAATTTGAATGCAGAAAAGCTTCTGCCTTGTTATTTTTACCATGGGTGATCTATAAATCCAATTGGTTTGAATCCAATGAGCTTGGATTAAGCACTCTAGTATCTTTATAACAAAATTGGTTTCATGCATTTTGGTTCAGTGAATCGAGCTGGGTTGATTTTTGAATCTGGGTACAGAACTAAGTTTAGAACCAAATGGAAAAACCTAAATTTGAATTGATGGGTCTCCTGAGAGGTTTAACTGGGCTAGCCCACTACACACAGCGCACGCGCGGGCTGATTAAGTGGTTGTCCCTACTCATCAGTAAAATAGAGAGTGGCGAAGCGGTACGGGGTGATCTAGGTCATGCGATCTAGCTCTAATCCTACAAATGATGTTCATCGTCCACGCCTGAACAGGACACGGCGAGGTTGAACCCTAGCGCGGCCAGTGGGGGTCGACGAGGGCTCATTGGGGATCCTACGATGGTCGGCAATGGGGGCGAACAACGAAGTCGACGACGGTGATCCTCCTGGTACTGGCAGCTCCTCCTAGGGCGGCTCCGATCAACGGCGCCACTCCTCCTCTGCAGCGACGAACTCCGGTGAAATTATGGCCACCTGGTGCTCGCCTTGCTCCGGGAGTGAGTGGGTGTGATCAGTAAGAGGTGGGGAGTGAGATGGTGTGCTCAAATCGAACGGGGGTGGCATCCTTTTATAGTGCCTGAAGGGGACCGACGGGCGGGGGTGGAGCTCGTCGTGGTCATCGGCACGGCGTGCTAATGGCATGGCCGACGATAGGGGGCGGTGTGTTGTCTCCTGGCGAAGCTCAACGGCTTTATGGCGAGGCGTGGGGCGGTGAGGAACGGTCAGAACATCGAGGCGCTCTAGGTGGGTCTGACGGCAGTTTTACTGGCGCACAGCGTCCATGGTCCGTGCGGCGGCGAACGAGGTTGTCTGGAGGGTTGCTGGGGTGTTGGCGGTCCTGCTCGCACACGATATGTGGGCGTATGTCGCGGTTGGCGCTCTGGCGCACTCTCGGCTCGCTCGCAGAGAGGCTTGGAATGCTCGGGCTGTGTGGTCCAGGGGCTGGCTACGCTCGAGGCTTGGACAGGGGGTGGCGGTGTACGGTGCTGCATGTCCCTGACTAGGTTGGCAAGTCTAGAGCTTCTCCTAGCTCGCTGGCGACATGGAGGTGGCAAGGGTGCTCTCGGCATGGTCACCATTGATGGCTATGCATGCTCACAGTGGTGCTAAGGCTAGTTAAATTAGTTTGATCATCTACTGAGAGTGTAGAGTGACCTAGGGAGGGAACAAGGTTGGCCGAAATCACTGCTTCTAATAGTGTTTTGTGTTTGTTTGTTTGCTGCTTACAAGGTGTTTGATGAAATGGCCGCAAGAGATTCAAATTTGAATTTTGGATTCAAACTTGGTGGGTTTGCTAGTTACATACTAGGGAGTCTCTGGTCAGTTGGATTGGTCAAGGGGAACTGGTTTGGTTGGGTTTTGAAAATGTGGGATCTTCACATATGTTATAGATTTAATTTTAAATTATCATTTGAATGGTGTTGCCAAATGTTTCTGCAAGTTTGAAAGGTAGGCTTTGATTCACTTTTACTTGGTCTTGCAAGGGGTGAAAATAAATGGAAAAGTTTCTGTTTGAAATCTTGGACTAGAAACACTCAAAGTGGCCTAGTGAGCAAGATTGGCAAAAATGACAATTTGCTTTATTTGTTTTGTTTTTGATTTTATCTTGATTTTTTTCTGCTTGGAAATGTTTTAGATGATGATGTATTCATATTTAAACCCTTCCTTGCTATTTAGATCAATCACACAAGTCCATTCATGCATTCACACAATCATCACATACACACATGCATTCATAATGATTTGAATTAACAAAAGTTTTTGTTAAATCTAATTTTGGTGATTGGAATTTGATAATCATTGTTCAACATTTTTGGGATGTTACAAACCTTTACTCCTTAAACAAAATCTCGTCCCGAGATTTGAGAAAGGTGAAAGAAGAAAACTAGGATTGAAAAAGATCGGGAAACTTCGTCCTGATGTGATCTTCTCGCTCCAAGGTAGCTTCTTCTTCAGTGTGGTTACTCCACTGAATCTTGAGAAACTTGATGCTTCGGGTTCTGGTGGTTCTGAAAGCTTCCTCCAAAATATTGATGGGTACTTCGGGATACGTCAGGTCATCATTGATCTCTATGGTGCGGTGATCAATGTTCTTGAAAACTTCGGTCTTCTACGGAACTTCAAGGAATTTGCGAAGTAACGATATATGGAACACATTGTGCACGGCTGAAATTTACTCTGGCAGTTCCAATTGATACGATACTTCTCCTCGACGATTCAGAATCTTGAAAGGTCCGATATATCTGGGGGCTAACTTTCCTTTGAGCTGGAAACGTTGCATTCCCTTCAAAGGCGACACTTTGAGATACACAAAATCTCCGATATTGAAAGCGAGGTCTCGACGTCTCTTGTCGGTGTAACTCTTCTGTCTTGATTGGGCGGTCTTGAGGTGCTCATGGATCTTGTGAACTTTCTCTTCTGCTTCTCGTAGGATGTCGGGTCTGAAGATCTGACTCTCTCCTACTTCCGACCAATTAAAAGGGGTGCGACACTTCCTTCCATACATGAATTCAAATGGGGCCATTTGCAAACTAGCTTGATAACTATTGTTGTAAGAAAATTCTGCGAATGGCAGACAGTCTTCCCATTTAGATCCATACTCTAGCACACATGCTCTCAACATATCTTCGAGTATTTGATTTACTCGCTCCGTTTGTCCATCAGTCTGAGGGTGATACGCTGTGCTAAAATCTAGTCGGTTTTCTAAACCTTCTTGGACTTTCTTCCAGAATCTCGAGGTAAACTGAGTTCCTCGATCTGATACGATGTTCTTGGGGACTCCGTGCAAACTGACAATTCTAGCGATGTATAACTCTGCTAGCTTCGAACTCTGGTAGGTGGTCTTGACTGGTAAGAAATGGGCTACCTTGGACAATCTGTCAACTATGACCCAGATAGAGTCATTTCCCCTACTAGAAGTAGGCAATCCGGTGATAAAGTCCATTCCTACAGAATCCCATTTCCATTCCGGAATCTGCAATGGTTGCAACAGTCCTGCGGGTCTCTGATATCCCGCCTTGACTCTCTGACAAATATCACATTTGGCGATGTAGCTTCTGATTTCTCGATTCATCTTATGCCACCAAAATTGCTCCTTCAAATCCTGATACATCTTCGTTCCTCGGGGGTGGATAGAATAAAAGGTATCATGGGACTCCTTCAAAATAAATTCTTTCAACTCTGAATCTGCTGGTACACAGAGACGTCCTTTGTACGACAGAACTCCTTCTTCATCCTCGGTAAATCCGGGTACTTTGCCTGTACCAATATGACGTTTGATTCCGTCGATACTAGCATTTCCTTTTCGCGCATCCTTGATTTGACTGATCAAAGTGGGTTGAAGTTATATGCTAGCCAAAAATCATTCACTTACTAATTCCATTCTGAAATCTTCCATCTCTTTGTGCAAACTTGGTTGCTCCTTCAGAATCATGGAGTTCAAGCGGCACAGCAATCTGCTAAGGGCATCAGCTACCACATTGGCTTTACCGGGGTGATAGTGAATGTCCAGATCATAGTCCTTGATTAGCTCTATCCATCTTCTCTACCTCATATTCACCTCCTTCTGAGTGAATATATACTTCAGGCTCTTGTGATACGAATAAATCTCACAACGGTTTCCCATCAGATAATGCCTCCATGTCTTCAGGGCTAGAACTACGGCTGCTAGTTCAAGGTCATGAGTAGGATAATTCTGCTCATGCTGCTTTAGTTGTCGGGATAGATAAGATATATCTTTTCCTTCTTGCATCAACACACACCTGAGACCGATCTTGGATGCGTCACAATATACATCAAAGGGCTTCGTGATATCCGGCATGATCAAGATTGGGGATGAAATCAATCTCCTCTTGAGTTCCTGAAAACTCGCTTCACATTTGTCCATCCATTCAAACTTCGTATCCTTCTTCAGCAATTGGGTCATGGGTCTAGTGATACTCGAGAATCCTTCTACGAACTTGCGGTAGTATCCCGCTAATTCGAGAAATGCACGAACTTGGGTTTGAGTGGTTGGGGCTTGCCAATCTTCAACATCCTTGACCTTTGCAGGGTCGACGGCAATTCCTCCGGCTGATACAATATGTCCGAGGAATCCTACCTCCTGTAACCAGAATTCACATTTCTTAAACTTGGCATACAACCGATGCTCTCTAAGGGTTCCAAGGATGGTCCTTAGGTGTAGCTCATGTTCTTCTTCTAATTTGGAATAAATCATAATGTCATCGATAAAAACAACGAAAAACTTATCCACGAAGTCCATCAAAATCTTATTCATGAGGTTCATGAAATAAGTGGGGGCATTGGTTAATCCAAAAGACATGACAATATACTCGTATAATCCATATCTGCTGGTAAAGGCAGTCTTTGGAATATCCTCTGCGCGAATCTTGAGTTGATGATAGCCAGTTCTAAGATCAATCTTAGAAAACACTTTGGCACCAGTCAAGTGATCAAACAGGTCTTCTATTTTCGGCAGTGGGTACTTGTTCTTGATGGTGACATCATTCAACTTCCGATAATCCGTACACAAACGATTACCTCCATCTTTCTTATCCACAAATAAAACAGGTGATCTACATGGCGACGCACTTGGTTGGATCAATCCTATCTCCAGCATGGCATCCAGTTTCTTCTTCAGTTCCACTAGTTCAGACGGGTTCATACTATATGGTCTCTGGGATATGGGTCTGGTTCCAGGGATTAGTTCAATGATAAACTCGATATCCTGATCTGGGGGCATACTGGGCAAAACATCTGGAAATACATCGGGGTATTCACAGACTATCCGGACTTGGTCAATGGTTGGCTGGGCTATACTCTTGTTGCACTTGAATTGATGGGGCAAGGTTTTAGATATATGCTCGACTGATATTCTGGCTGTACTGGTCATGGTTATGGCTTTCTTGGCACAATAAATTAATCCTTTATGTTTGGACATCCAATCCATTCCTAGTACTACTTCCAAAACTTTAGTTCCAAGTACTATTAGATTAGCATAAAAATCTATGTCATGGATTCGGATAGGTATGGCTTTGCAAATTTTTCTAGCTTTGGTGGTTGAACCAGGTATTTGAACTATAATAACATGCTTCAATTTGGTTGGTTGGATCTTACTAGTGCATGCAAATTCTTCAGTAACAAACGAGTGCGATGCTCTAGAATCAAACAACACTCTTGCAAGTACTGAGTTAACAGAAAACATACCTAGCACGACATCTGGCGCTTCTTGGGCTTCTTCAGCATGCATGAGAAAGAGATGGCCATTGCGGTTGAGCGAGTTCCCTGGGGCAAACCTTCTTCCAGGCTGCACACGATGCTACTGCTGAGCTGGGCATTTGCATTGGGGGCTGCGGCAATCTTCTTGGGGCACTTATTGGAATAGTGACCTTTGGTTCCACATTCATAACAAGTCACTTGGGACTTGTCCTTTGCGGCAACAGGCACAACATTGCTTCCAGTCATTGGGGCAGTGTTGGTGTTGGTGGCGACATTGTTGTTGTTGAACTTGGGCGGTGCACGGTTGAAATTGCTGGGGTTGCCGGGGTTGTTATGGTTTCCTCCGGGCATTGGGTTTCCACGGTTGGGATAGGTCGGACAGTTCATCGGGGGTCTGTTGGTTCTTGGGGTAAATCCTGGAGATGGGTTGGGGCGATACTTTGGTGTATGGTGGGTTCCTGGTTGATTCATCATGCGACGCTTGTGGTTATCATTAGCTTGGTTGATATTTCCTTCCATCTGAATGGTAGAGTCAACTAAAGATTCAATATCATCAAATGGGATATTGACTAACACTGTCTGTATCTCATCATGCAGACCATTCAGGAATCTCTCCTTCTTCTTGGCTTCAGTGTCTATCTCATCCGGTGCATACCTAGCCAATGACAAGAATTTGTCATGGTACTCAACTACTGTCATCCTGCCTTGCTTCAGTTCCCTGAATTCATCTCTCATCCTCTTGATCAAACCCGGGGGCACATGGGTTCTGCTGAATTTGAATTTTAACTCTTCCCAAGTGATCAGCTGACCTCCTGTCATCGCGCGAATGTTGTTCCACCATGCTCTTGCATCTCTGGCCAGGTAGTGGGTAGCAAACATCACTTTCTCATTAGCTTCCACTCCTGCAACTTCCAGATTGTTTTCCATGGTTTGTAGCCAATCATCAGCATCGAGGAGCTCTTCCGACTTAGTGAAAATGGGTGGATTGGTGTTCTGGAAATTCTTGAGATTAGATCCATGGTTGTCCTGATTTCCATGGCCTCGATTGTTGTTGGCCATCTGAGCTATCTGTTGAAGGGTGGCTAAGTTGGCTTGACGTTCGGATCTTTTGGCTTCGCGGTCAGAAACCAACATTTGCAAGATTTGCAACATCGGGTCCGGGGATGAAGTGCTTCCTCCGCGAGGCATCTGAAGATTGAGATAGATCATGAGAAAAGAGGGAAATTTCTAAGGTTCGGGGTTTTGGGTTTGAAAAGTTTTCAAAGTTGGACTCGGATTTTTCTAGAAACTTGCTTTTCATTCATTCATTCATTCATAGCACACGATACAAACACACACCACAACAAAGGAAAACAGATGGTTTTAAGAACCATTCTGGGAAACTACGATATAGTGGGACCGAATAAAACTCACTAACACTAGTGCTCAAGTGCTACTACTCCTCGGAGTCAGTGTCCTCATCATCATCATCATCATCATTGATGAAGGCGAAGTCATCCTCATAGGTGAAGAAGTCCATGGCCTGATCCTCCAGAAAGTCATCATCATCACTGAGATAGGAGTAGGGGTCTCCACGAAGGTCTTCCCTTGCATTCTCCCTCTCCTCCAACTGCATGTCTCTCTCGTGGACAGTCTCCTCCAACTCTGTGATCCGGTGGCAAAGACGGGCAATGATCCGCTCCTTCTTGTCGAGCTGACGGCGACGAGACTAGCGATCCTTCACTAGCATGGCAATGTCTGATCCTTCTTGGAGGCGATGGCGTACTTGTGGTTGGCGTAGGAGCGCGCATTGTCTAACTCCTTCTGACGGTCATACATCATGAAGCTGAGGTGGTCCAATTGACTCTTCAGCTCATGGTGATATGGGGCCTCCAGTGGCTGTCCAATAACATCACGACTTGGGTAGAACTCAAAGCGGTTACCCTTGAGCTGATTGATACTCTCCCCACACAGACGAGCAAGAGCTTCCTGCATGGCCCTAGCAAGTCCATCGAGCCAGTTGTTCTCTCTCAAGGTGAACTGAATTCCCTGTGAGGTGGGGGCTTCAATATTCCATCGGAGACTTGCAACAACTAGCCACTGCAAATCCATCCTTCCTAATCATTGAGCTGAGCTTCTGCGGTGACCCAGCATACCACTGCATGATGTAAAACACTATAGTCATAGACATAACACCAATGAAACACTGTTCACTAGTATTACATCCCTCAGAGTGGTACAATAGAAACACAGCAGGTCCAAGACATGACTATAGGTTACAACTCAACTCTTCACACAAGATCCAGAGAACACTCTAGGTTAAAAAGAGACAAAGAAACTTCTTAGAAAGAAGAATCAGAAATAAACAATTCCAAAACTATAATACTATTAAGATTAATATCTTAACTAATGGTCTGGCATTGTTGCTATAGGAATACACTACAGAAATAGGTTCTATGGCTAGAGATTCTATTCTTATCTAATCAGCAACTTCGTATTCACTTGAGTTGATGTATATGTTGACTTTCTTGACTTCATTGAAGAGCTTTAGCTTTTGATGATGATTCCAGGAGTATGAATTGATGTAGTCATCGTCTGTACTGGCTTTATAACCTAGCAAGGGTTAAGAAGATACTTTGAGTACGAGCGTACTCAGCAAGTCCACTAGAAAAGGAGTGTTTGATGCACTATATCTAAAGCCATAGACCATAGGTCGTAGGCAATGCAGGTTTTTGTAAACATTTCTTCAAAGGTTGCTTTTATTCTAAAAAGCTATGTCCGTCAGCCTCCACGGGTTTACCAGAACTTTCATGGAGTTCCTTTCCCGCCGCGTTCGCAGCTCCTTCACGGAACAGGGAGTAACAAGTTACAGTTCTTACACTATGCAGAGGTGCATTACTTTATCCATGAGATATCAACTCCTTGTTGCACAACCGGGCGAACTTTCCCGTCCACACTTCCTATGGTGTGGGTCCCAGTAGATGATCCAAGCCAATCACTGCCCCCTTCGTGACCTCGCATGCCTCCTTGGTGTACACCATGCCCACATATTGAATTATGACAATGGTTTGTACAGACCGTTAGATGCCAGAACTATCGTGGGACGTTAAGGGATCCCACCCATATGCTGCATATCCTCTACGAATTACCAATTAATATGCACGCCACAAGGATAACAACCACGACCTGCACATCCGGCTACATGCGAGAGGAAGAAGATACAGCTGACTTCTCCGTCCCATTCCAAATCTCATGGTTAACGCGTGATATACAACGCAAGAATCACTGGCGACATTGGTTGTTAAGTCCTAGATAATATGTTCCTTTACCACTGGAACTTTCATAGTAGGTTATTACCTCATGGTAAATAACCTATAATCACATTATTATGAAAATAGTGTTTTCGGACCTTTTTCAAATGTAGGTGATGACAACACTGGATTTGTAAAATACTTTACAGAAAATAACCAAAGGAAATGAGCAAGGGTGAACTTGCCTTTTGTGATTGCAAGATTATGCACTCACGGTCTTCGAGATGACATAAGATCCAATATTTGAAATCTGCATCATTGGTCCGGTAAGGACTAATGTTTAAAGAAGCAATATGCTGTTGTGCATAAGTAATGCTATGCATTTTGTAAAACCCCCAAAGTGAATCCCCAATATTGTAAGTGAAGTGAACTTAGGTGATTCCTTTAAGAGTTGGTTTATCTTCAAATTTTTACTTCACATGAAGTGCATCTATAGGGATTTTAAGTTTTGATATACAAGATATAAAAGTAGAGTTTAATAGTAATTTAAGATTTAGATTAGTTGCTATTTGGTGATTAGGATGGAAGGCTATGTATTGGATTATTAAGGTTTGAAAGAACTATCCTAGTGTTGTTGCTTGAAGTGGCAAAAAGAATAACATTTGAAGAAAAGATTTCCTTTCTAAGGTTTAAACAATCATCATTGTTAATAGAACATGATCAATGTCTTTTGGTGTTTGATTTATTAGTTTGGACTTGAGATGCTTTATGTCTTAAGTTAAATAGACCAAAGTTAACTATAAAAACATAAGTGATTTATTAGACCTGATGTTTATAAGCTTTGAGACTAAAGTTAACTTTAAAAGGGTAAGTAAACTTAAGATGTAATATGTTTTAATCATTTCTATGTTTTAGATTTATGATAGGTATAACTAAGGTGTGGAATTATTCACTTTATATTTTAGTGAATGTTTATAAATTTATTTTGAAGGTTGTGATTTTAAATCATTATTTAAGGTTTCAAAATATATTATAAAGTTAATAATTTACACTTAAGTTTTATTATAAATCTTAGTTCTGGTTTAGAACTTTAGTAATTTGATTTTTTAGGGTATTAATATTTCTTGAAGAAATATAATTATTTCTTACTTTAAAAAATGTATTTAAAGAATTTTCAAAAATATATAATGGATAAGGATTTATTATTTTAAAATATTAAAAACTTTTCTACTAATATATTTAGTATTTTTCTAGTGTAATATATTTATTTTGAAAATGATTTTCATTTTATTTTTAAGTATTATTTTTATATTTATAAAATTCCAGAAAGGTTCAATTGTCTTTGAATATTACTTTAAAATTTATTTATATATAAAAAAATAAGTTATTATTTTTATAAATTAGTAGATTTAATTTATACATAAACTTGATTTTTATTCATTTTTAGGATTTTTCCTTATTTTATGAAATTTCTTTTAGGATGTAATGGTGTTAATATTTATCTACATTTTATTTATATTAACAAGTAAGATTATAATTTTTCTATGTATATATTATTCTTGTGATCATTTTGACATATCATACGTATTTTTGGAATTTTTCTATATTTTTCTAGGGTATAAATTATGTTCAGGGGTAGTTTGGTCATTTAATGATTTGATAAATATCTTATTTTCTTATTTTTCCTTTGGAATTGGGCCAGGCTCACCAAAGGGCCCATCTAGACCCAACTTGGCCCAACAGGTCTTGGGGTTAAACCCCATCCAGTTGCCACTAGACCGACCCATCGGCCGAGTACCCCCCTTCTCTACACTCGACCTTATCCCTCTCTTCCTCGCACTGGTGTTGCCATGGACGCCCCTGGATCTGTTCGATTCCGGCAGACTCCGCCGCAGTGGTCATGCCGCGGTGCAAGACTACCGAGTCGACGCTGCCGCATGATCATGTCCAAGTCGATTCCCCTCTGGGGTCTTCTCCCGGTCTCGTTGACCCTCGCCCGAGGCTAGGGTTAGGGTTCAGTCGCCTTGGTGCTTCGTCGACGCTGTGCTGGGTTGCTCACAGGTTGCTCCTGATGAGCTGCAGGTGCGGGTTGCAGCGCCCCTCCGGGGGTGCTCCCCGTGTTGCCGCCTCTTCATCGTCATCGGCCACTCCTCTGCTTCCTCTTCTAAATTTTTGCGAGGACCTCGGGTAAGTGTGCTTCCCCTACTGTGTTTCTCTCTATGCCCCATCTACCTTGCCATGTCAAGCATGCTTGCTGTGATTACCCCCTGTCAAGGTTACATCTCTGTAACCAGGGTTCATTTGCTTGACGATATTACTTGTGACCTGTGGTTCGATTAAGTTAAGATTAGCGAGACTTGGTATTGTTCTTGATACATGGTATTTGATCTTGTATATGATCAATGTGCTTCAGTAAGATTACTAGCTTATGAACATTTGTTTACTGGCTGTGGTTCAGTCTAGTGGCCAGGTTTATTGAGGAATGGCTTGCAGATGTGATTAGTTGAATGATTCCTAGCTAGTGTGACTTAGGAAGATGATTGGAATAACTTGGTGTAGTTTCTTATACTTGTACTTCTTATTTGAGAAATGGTTAAAAAGGAATGAAACTACTACAGAGGTGCTACCATTTTATGGAATGTGCCCTGTAGTAGTTCATTAAAGAATCTGTTGTCACCTAGTTCTAAACTAGTGAACATTAGCTTAGGTCAATGGTGTATGATCTGAGACCTTGCCACAGATGGAAAAATGTTGTTAGGCCCTTTTTAAGTTATCCATGTTGATAAAAAATTCATCTGAGTGTGTCTCTAAGGATATATTCTATCCAACAGATCTTACTCTCCTTATGGATGTAAATCCATAGGCAACTTGTGAAAATGATCCCTAAAATGTTAGGGAGATGATTTGATCTAATTTTCTAGTGGTAGATTATAAATGATGTACTTGGCTCAATGTTCAGTTTATATATAAAAGGTGCATGCTGAACTGAACCTATGGTTCAGTAATGATATTAATTACATATTCAAAAATGATTCCTAGTTTACTAAACTGGGGAAATGATAGAATTTGTTGGGTTTGGATAACTTGGTGAGCTAGCTAATGTGTAGGGATTATTCTGGTGGCTTTAGTTGTTTTTGGCTGCTACTGTGGTGCCTTCAACCTTGGAGAGTGCACAATAGTAGGTCATAAATATGTTGCTCGATACCCTGTTCTATTGGGTTCTCTTGCTTGTAAGACTAAACAAAATTGTTTCACCTGAATGCTTGTGATGCTAGTCTGAAGCATAGGTTAAGTCAAAAATTTCCCTTCATTACTTGGCTTTGCCTAAGATGCAAAGACTGCGGCACAAGTAGATAACAAGGACAGTTATTGTTTGTCTTGACAAAATCTACTCTATGATGAATTGTGCATATCATTTATATGCAACACTGAGAGTATTCCCTTTTTCAAAAAAAAACACCATTTGTGTTTGTATGGATTACTTTGATAAGAACATATGTTAAAGTTGGACATGATACTTACTCACTCTTGTTATTGTGAGGATGAGTTGAATCATCTGCTAATAGTACTTCTTGCCTCCTCCTCCTTTGCAACTATGTTTACCAATTTCTCCGTTGGTGATCATGTTGCTTGGTCAGCTCCTCCCAGCTCCTGGCTTGATCTTGATCTGCTCCTGGATGGCTTTCCCAAGCAACCAGGGTGTTGGTGGAAGCTTTAGTGTTGAACCATGTGTTCTGGGGTTGTGGATGTGGACTGGTTGGATGTTGGATGGTAAGGTTTGCTATCTGCGGCTGTGCTCTTTGTTTTGTACTTCCTGTGAGGCTCCTGGTGTTGACAACACAGCTGCTGCATGCAGTGTGTGAGCTGCTTACTTGTGTCCCTTCTCTGGTTCAAGTTACAAGAACTGTAACTTATAAAGTGTCGATCAGATCAGGTAAAAACCTGATGTTTACCACCTGCACTTTTATTTGCCTTTGGTGAAAATTGCCCCTGGCCAATGAGGGTGTTCTGAGGCTTAATCTGATAAAAACAGATTTTATCTTATCTGGTGAAATTTGCCCTAAGCTCAATAATGAAATGATTACAGTGCATTACATTGTTCATTCTGAGAGCAATCCCCTTTTTCACACTTACTGTTTTGTTTTTGTTTGTTTGCAGGTATAAGATCAGGAGTATGAAGAGAGGATTTAGAAGATAAAGATAATGAAGATGAATTTAGTTTTAAGTTTTTTTTTCTTTATTCTTTTGTAATCTACTATTTGTTTTGTGAAATGTAAAGCATTGTAATAAAGGAATTATTTTTATTCATTCATTCTTCTTTTGTAAAGAATATTGTATTGTTTGTTTTATTCAATAAAATATACTAGTTTTCTTTTTATTTTATAATATATTTGCAAATACAATGTAATAAGAATCTTTTTAGTTCTTTATTTATGTATTTCATTTTTTAAAATTTATTTGTTTTATAATAGTGCACCTTTATTCTTTTATTCATTATTGTAATTCTTCATTTGTTTGGAACTTAATAAAAATAGTGAAATGTTTGTACTATTGTAATAAAACTATTCCTCTCTATTTCATTATCTTATTATCCCTTTGGTTCATCATTGTATAGATAATATATTAATGTGTAATGTAAATAAGATTATTCTTTATCAATTCTTGTTTATTATGTCATTATTGTAATATCATATTACATTACTTATTTACTCATTTCATTTAAATTTCCACTATCTTTTATTTTGTTTGATAAAAGATTATACCTTGTTTATAAATGAGAGTTCACCTCTTATTTTCTATTACAATTCAGTTTCCAATTATTATTCCATTTCAAATTCTTTTAGAATTCAAATTCTCCAATTGAATATTCAAACTTGAATTTCCTTCCCCTCAAACACAGAAGTACAAGAGAGGTCATGTCGAAATCCATCGCACCTGTCCTGGTGTTTCCATCAGAACAAGAGAGATCTCAATCCCCATGTAGCTCTTTTAGTTTTTCGCGAAAATTTCCTGGATTTTCTTATGCATGAATGCAATGCACAAACATGTGTCCTCTATAATTCTAGGTGCTAATCCTGGGATGTTACAGCTCTGAAGAACTCGGGGTGCGAACGCTCCAGCATCTCTGACAGCTGGTCCAAGTCACGCTCAAAGATGAGGTCTCTTCCATTCCCCAACTGATAAAACTTGATGTACTTCACGTCCATCTATAAGAATATAGGATGAGTAAGTTAGTAGAGTGATCAAGTGTGTCAAATTTTATGTAATTTTGCAAGAATTTTTTAGGAACATGAATTTTCATGAAAGAGTCTAAGTGATAAGAAAGAGAATAAGTTTTCATAAATACTCACTTCCTTGGTTTTGAAACTAAGTTTTTGGATTCAAACGTCCATTCTAAACTAGGGTCTCCTATGGTCAGGATGGCTCTGATACCAACTTGTCAACACCCGGATTTTTAACCATAGATGACTGTTATGCCGTACATCGCAATCCTAGGATTACCATTTTTGCGAGACATAACAGATTGGATATCACATTACATCATCCATTACAAACCATACATAAGGTCTTACAAAAATAAGGATCTCATGATCTAGTCTTAATACAATTCAAGCAGTAGAATAACATAATAATAGCGATAGCGTAGGCGAAGCTCCATCTTCATGGTCACATGCAATGCTGACGATGGGAGATGATCCTAGTTGTCGTAACCTTCCTGTTGTCCCTCTTCCTGATACTCCTCTTCATAGTCTGGCCACGGGAATAGCCATAGATAAAGCCATGAGTACTCTTTAAGTATTCGCAAACTAATACTAACAAGTAAAGTGGTTTTGAGTAGGATACTAAGCTCTAGGGTTGTTTTGTAAAAAGCCAGATTTACCTCTATTAAGTTCAGAAGCAAAGAAATCTAGTTGAAAGTTTTATAACACCTAAGTGGGAACTTGAATTTCATATCACAACTCTGTTGTGGTCAAGTCAAAGTCATAACTCATTTCATAAGTCATTTTGAAAACATCTGACGACGAAACAGTATGGCCACTCCAACTGTCCATAACCGCGGACGCGGATATTCGAATAGTTTGACACTCTGTAGAGGTGGTACACTTTCACCACAACATTCGATACATCCGTCAGGAACAATCCTGAATTCACCATACTCAGTATGTGGATAATCAATCCTAACCTTTCAATTACACGCCCTAGTATATGCACCTCTCCTATGAGTTTGGCCTCCCAACCATGACCAACTGTCATCTTGGAAGCTGCACAGGTGGACAATCTTCACAAGACACATGGCTCATCCAGACAACCATCAGTTTTATAAAGGACTAATTCTCATGCCTTAACATTTTCATCATCAAAATCATATGGTGTTCAAGACACATGGCAAAACATTTCAATAGAATGACACATCATTCTAAGGTTTTCATAACCATTTTCACCAAGTATTCCTATCTAAAGTTGATCAAGTTTTATGCTTAGCACTAGCATCTACAGGTGGGGGTAAATACTAATGAGGGGTGATAAGAAATTGGATCTTATCTAAGTTCAATCTCATGCCTCAGGATGACATCAAGATTTATATAACTTAGGCCAAGTTTTATGCCCTTTATGCTACCTTTAAATATCTTTCTGAAATCTACAAGTAACTAAGTAAACTCTAAGACAAAGCTTTAATAAAGAAATAAAGTACTAAGCTTGCAAGTAAAACTAGGATGGGGTATCATCAAATGTATCTAACCAAGCATGCTCAATGCATGGCATAGATTATCTATCTTTCATATTTGCAAGGGTTAGCTTGCAAAGGCAATAGCTTGCCTTGTGCAGAGAAGTGGTTGAAGTTCTTCTCGGCTTCTTCCCCGTAGTATCCACCTTCCTCCTCGTATCCTTGGTCGGTACTAGCGTCTATAAATAAATACGAGGTACACAATCACCACACAATTCTTAACTACTCTATTTAGCACACAAAGGTTCACACTAGATGATCTAGCATCATCACTATTATCACAAAGATTAAAGCACTTGTCTTATTTAACTTTATTTTAGAAAAGTAATTTCTACTCATTGAAAAGCTACTTAAGATTTAATATTCCCCAACTAAAACATGGGATCATGTTGACACATGTCATCACCACATATTTCAGTACTTGTGAATGTGATTTAAAGTGGTGTCACAATTTAATAAAGTTTAACCTTTTTATTTTAATTAAATAAAATGACTAGAATGGCCTATGGGGCATTCTTTTATTACTTGATCATTATTTCTGTAAGTAAACCTATATATTTTTATATATTCTGAAAGTTCTTGTTAATTATGATTTTTGAGAGTTGGAATCAACTCAAAAGCTTTTATGGTTGAATTTTGAAAAATGTTTGAATGTAGAAAAGCTTATGCCTTGTTATTTTTACCATGGGTGATCTACAACTCCAATTGGTTTGAATCCAACGGGCTTGGATTATGCACTCTAGTATCTTTCTAACAAAATTGGATTCATGCATTTTGGTTTAGTGAATCGAGCTAGGTTGATTTTTGAATCTGGCCACAGAACTAAGTTTAGAAATAAATGGAAAAACCTAAATTTGAATTGCTGGGTCATGCGGGAGGTTTAATTGGGCTGGCCCACTATGCACAGCGCGCGCGGGCTGATTAAGTGGTTGTCCCCACTTGTCAGTGAGACAGAGAGTGGCGAAGCAGTAGGGGGTGATCTAGGTCGTGCGATCTAGGTCGTGTGATCTAGCTATAATCCTACGTCTGTGGTTCATCGTCCATGCCTGAACAGGACGCTGCGAGGTTGAACCCTATCGCGGCCAGTGGGGGTCAACGGGGGCTCACTGGGGCTCCGGCGATTGTCCGTGATGGGGGCGAACGACGAAGTCGACAACAGCGATCCTCCTGGTACCGGCAGCTCCTCCTGGGGCGGTTCCAATCAACGGCGCCTCTCCTCCTCTGCAGCGACGAACTCCAGTGAAATTCTGGCCACCTGGTGCTCACCTTGCTCCGGGAGTGAGTGGGTGTGATCAGTGAGAGGTGGGGAGTGAGATGGTGTGCTCAAATCGAGAAGGGGTGGCATCCTTTTATAGTGCCTGAAGGGGACCGACGGGCGCGGGTGGATCTCATCTTGGTCGCCGGCACAACGTGCTAATGGCATGGGCGACGATAGGGGGTGGTGTGTTGCCTCCTGGCAAAGATCAATGGCTTGATGGCGAGGCGTGGGGCGGTGAGGAACGGTCGGAATGTCACGGCGCTCTGGGCGGGTCTGACGACAGTTTGAATGGCGCACAGCATCCATGGTCCGCGCAGCGGCAAACAGGGTTGTCTGGAGGGTTGCTGGGGTGCTGGCGATCCTGCTCGCACGCGGTGAGGGCGGCGCGCGGTCTGTGGGCATGTGTCACGGTTGGCGCTCTATCGCGCTCTTGGCTCGCTCGCAGAGAGGCTTGGCATGCTCGGGCTGTGTGGTCCAGGGGATGGCTGCGCTTGAGGCTTGGATAGGGGGTGGCGGTGTATGGTGCTGCGTGTCCCAGACTAGGTTGGCAAGGCTAGAGCTTCTCCTAGCTCGCTGGCGACATGGGGGTGTCAAGGGTGCTCTCGGCATGGTCACCATTGATGGCTATGCATGCTCACAGTGGTGCTAAGGCTAGTTAAATTAGTTTGATCATCTACTAAGAGTGTAGAGTGACCTAGGGAGAGAACAAGGTTGGCCAAAATCACTGCTTCTAATAGTGTTTTGTGTTTGTTTGTTTGCTGCTTACAAGGTGTTTGATGAAATGGCCGCAAGAGATTCAAATTTGAATTTTGGATTCAAACTTGGTGGGTTTGCTAGTTACATACTAGGGAGTCTCTGGTCAGTTGGATTGGTCAAGGAGCACTAGTTTGGTTGGGTTTTGAAAATGTGGGATCTTCACATAAGTTATAGATTCAATTTTAAATTGTCATTTGAATGGGGTTGCCAAATCTTTCTGCAAATTTGAAAGGTAGGCTTTGATTCACTTTTACTTGGTCTTGCAAGGGGTGAAAATAAATTGAAAAGTTTCTGTTTGAAATTTTGGACTAGAAACACTCAAAGTGGCCTTTGTTTTTTATTGTCTCTTGATTTTTTTTTTCTGCTTGGAAATGTTTTAGATGATTTTGTATTCATCTTTAAACCCTTCCTTGCTATTTAGATCAATCACACAAGTCCATTCATGCATTCACACAATCATCACATACACACATGCATTCATAATGATTTGAATTAACAAATTTTTTTGTTAACCCTAATTTTGGTGATTGGAATTTGATAATCATTGTTCAACATTTTTGGAATGTTACATATGGTATGGAAGGTGATGGTGGTTTGTAGCAAGTAAATAGTAACAGTGGAAGATGTATCAATGGTAAAGATTGGACTGGGGTCCATAGTTCACTAAAGGTGCTCGCCTTAGATAATCAACATGGCATGAAGGGTAAACAAATTACAGCAGGGCAATTGACAGGAACTGAGCAAGGCATAACAAAGAAATACTAGACAAAAAGATCCTATGATATTCGATTGGGCAATACAACAAGATACATAGACCGCCATCCAACTGCATCCATGACTAGAAGTCCACCTTCAGGTTATCATCCGAACCCCCTCCAGTATTAAGTTGCAAGCAACAAACAGCTGCTTTAAGAAAAGTGTGTAAGGTAAACAATCCACTTTCTCCATGAACAAGAGACCGTTGTTTTCTCCCTAGTGGCAACAACACATCTACAACCGAAGAGATTTCTGTCACTTCCCTTGGAAACTAGAGGCATGAACCCACTATCGAGCATAAATACCCCCTCTTGGAGTCACTAGCAACTACTTGGCCAAGATATCTACTAACAATAGAGAGGATGCAAGATCACAAACAACACAAACATGATAGAATCAATAAGACAAAACCATTAATCAATCTGACATAGTAATCTCAATATCCATCGGATTCCCGCAAACACAACATGCATGATTACAAATAGATTAGATCTTGATCATGAACGGAGCTCACAAGATCTATACATGAAAGCACAAGGAGGAGATACAACCATCTAGCTACTACATGGACCCGTAGTCCAAGGTGGAACTACTCACGCTTCATACCGGAGAAGAAGGCCTCCAGGGTGATCTCTCCTTCGGCAGGGTGCCGGGAAGAACTCCAGACCCCCCCCCCCCCCCCGATCTAGGGAAGATGGTGGCGGAGGCTACAAATGGTTTCGTGGAGTTTTGATCGGGTGCCTAGGGTTTCTGCATCGGGGGATTCTTATAGGCGAAGAGGCAAGGCTGGGAGGCGGCCAGGGGGGCCACACCCTGCCCAGGCGCGGCCTAGGGTGGGCCCGCGCCTAGGGGGGTCTGGCCGCCCTGTGGCGCCTCTCTGTATCTCCTCTGTACTCCGTGTTACCCATGGTAAAATATTGACTTTGGCTTTTGTCCCGTCCAATTCCGAGAATATTGATTTTCTGCCTTTCTGGAACCAAAAACAGAAGAAAACAGGCAACTGGCACTGTGGCAACTTGTTAATAGGTTAGTTCCATAAAACATATAAAAACACCTCAAAGTGTAGACAAAGCAAAGCAAAGTAGATACTAAACAAGCATGGAACATAAAAATTATAGATACGTTTCCGATGTATCTTTGGACCACCACATTTGTCGTTTTTCTAGCGTTAATAAATTTGATCATACCAACTCAAGTTTTTTTCTAAGATTTTTTGAGACTTAGTGTTTGTGATTGATTATTATATGCCATGACTTGTGTGTTTGAAACAATTTATGTGTTTGTTGTAAGCTTTTATTTCTGCTATCTTGTTTTTATCTTTACTTGTGTTGTTCTAATTCTTTCTCTGTCCTATGCAATAGATGGATTTCAATGGAACTCGTTTTGGATCCCGTATCGTGCAGCTTGTTAGTGTGCTTGGTCTTCCCCTCCCTAGCATTAAGGGACTCCAGCTCCGGAAGTTTGAGAGGAAGGACCTATGGGGATTCAAGATCTCCCAGCCAGGACGCCAGTCAGAGCCCCCTACCGAGGAGATTGCCTTCACGATTATGCATGATGACAAGGAGAAGGGACTCGACGTCGCCATGCATGAGCTACTTGGACGCCTCTGTGTACGCCACTCTGCCGAGCTCACGGGCCTCTACTTCCACCCATTTGGGAGACGTGACGAGGAGGGAGAGGCTATAGTGTACGATGATGCCACTAGGGAGACTATTGAGCCGGTGCGCCTCTATCTTCAGGACCTAGAGAGCCTCGTTAGACACCTTGACACCGATAGGACCAACGTAATGCTTAGCAATGACGAGCTACAGGTTCAGTTGAGGGAGAAAAACAAGGCCTTCGAGGAGCAGGAGGAGAGCATCAAGGAAATGGAGGCTAGGTTCGAGAGCCAAGACAAGAGGTTCAAGAATCAAGAGAAGAGAGTGCAAGATAGGAACACGAAGATCAAAGAGATGAAGGCCGAGATAGACCTTAAGGATCTTGAGCTAGAGACACGGCAGGGAGTGATAGAGAGGATGCGCTCGCAGAAGATAGCCCTTCGGGCAAAAGTCGATGCCTTGACCACCAACGTGGATGAGTACAAGGCAGCAATGGAGGCAGCAGGTCTTGCTCTAGTAGACAAGGAGGTTGACATGGTAGAGTAGTGATGACTACTTGGCTACCTATCTATCTATCATCCTTTTATTCATCGTGTCGCATTGATCATCCAACATGTGGATGACTATGCTAGTGTGTTTACTTTTCCAAAACTTATTGTTCACGTTGTTTAAACTCTATGTTATCTTGTGTTTGTTGCTATGTGATGTATTTTTCATGTTAGCATCTATGGGTTATATCTCATTCCTTATCCTTATTGAAATCACAGATGCCTCCCTGTCGTGCCAATCCCAACAACAACAACAACAGCAACAGCAACATCAACAGCAACAGCAACAGCAACATCAACAGCAACAGCAACAGCAACAGCAACAGCAACAGCAACAACAACAACAACAACAGCAACAACAACAACAACAACAACAACAACAACAACAACAACAACAACAACAACAACAACAACAACAACAACAACAACAACAACAAAAACAACAACAACAACAATAACAGCAACAACAAAAACAACAACAACAACAACAATAACAACAACAACAACAACAACAACAACAAAAATCATAACAACCCACCAGCATTTGATATGCTCACCAGGTTTCTGAGATTGAGGCTACTAAGTTTTTAGGAACCACTGATCCTACGGTAGCCAGTGATTGGTTACGTTCTATGAACAAGGACTTGGTTACTGTTGGCTGCACTGATGAGGAAAAGGTTAGGTTTGCAGCACACCTGCTAGAAGGACCGGCAGCTACTTGGTGAGACAACTTCCAAATCACTACTCCCATTGAAGAAGTGACTTGGGAAATATTTGAGGATGGATTCTACACTGCTCATATCTCTTCAGGAGTGATGAGATTGAAGAATAAGGAATTTCACAACCTCAAGCAACGCCACCGCAGTGTTGCAGAATATTTTAAGGAGTTCAACAATCTGGCACGCTATGCACCAGATGATGTTGACACTAATGCCAAGAGGAAGGAAAAGTTCCTTGAAGGGCTGAATGATGAGATGTGCATGCAACTATCTGTTGCATATGTTCCAACCTATCAATCTCTGTGTGACAAAGCTACTATCTTAGAAAGCAAGATGAAGCGGGTTGAGAACAGAAAGAGGAAGAATCACTTTGACAAGCACAACTTAGGATCGTCTCACAAGCGTTCCTACGGTGAAAGTGGTGGAAGTTCTGGATCCCACAAACATGGGATTCATAACAACCACCGCAACAATAGCTATCATGATAGCAAGAATCATCGTGGACATGACAATGGTGGACACAGAAGCCACAGGAGTGGATATAAGAGCCACCATAGTGGAAATGGAAATGGTGGGAATGGAGGTCAGCCAGCAAAGAGAGACATAAGTCAGGTTGAGTGCTTCAAATGTAAGAAAACTGGGAACTATGCAAATGAATGCCCAGAAAAGAAGACAGATGGAGCCAACAAGCCCAATCCTTTCCAGAAGGGTCATGTGAACCACATCAATGTGGAAGAAATCCATGAAGAGGCTGATGTTGTTGTTGGTAAGTTCAAGATTAATTCTTTTCCAACACTTATCCTTTTTTATACCGGCGCATCACATTCATTCATATCAAGAGCATTTGTAGACCAAAATGGGGTACCAACTAAAACTATTAGGTGCCCTATAAAATTAAGCTCTCCAGGTGGAGAGATGATAGTGAATTTTGGATGCCATGATCTAGTATTAGAATTTGGAAAGAACAAGTTCCCAGTTAGTCTAATAATCCTAGAGTCCCAAGTATTGGATGTAATTTTGGGTATGGATTGGATGACTAAGTATGTGGGAGTAATATATTATGCCAATCATACTGTCACACTCACAAGCCTAGATAAGAAACGGATTAGGTTCAAGTCTAACTTTGAACCAAAAGGGAGTAAGCTAAATTCTCTTAAGGGGGTTAGCCTAGACAGTGTGCCAGTAGTTAAGGAATATCATGATGTGTTTTCAGAAGAATTGTCAGGAATGCCACCAGATAGGTATGTAGAGTTTCAGATCGACTTACTACCCGGATCTAGACCCATAGCCAAGAGACCCTACAAGATGTATGTGGATGAGTTGAAGGAACTCAAGAAACGGCTTGGTGAACAGTTGAAGAAAGGATTTATCCAACCAAGTTCTTCGTCTTGGGGTGCACCACTTCTGTTTGTGGAGAAGAAAGACAGAAGTCAGAGGCTATGCATAGATTATCGTTCACTCAATGAGGTGACTATAAAGAACAAGTATCCTTTGCCTAGAATCAATGATATTTTTGATTAGCTAGAAGGATCTCGAGTGTTCTCAAAGATTGATCTCCTATCAGGCTATTTTCAGATAAAGATTAGGGAACAAGACATACCTAAGACTGCTTTCACCACTAGGTATGGATTGTATGAGTATACTGTGATGCCATTTGGGCTAACAAATGCACCAGCTTATTTCATGAACATGATGAACAAGGTGTTCATGGAGTTTCTTGACAAGTTTGTTGACGTTTTCATCGATGACATATTGATCTACTCCAAGAGTGACAAAGAACATGAAGAACATTTGCGATTGATTCTAGAGAAGCTCAGAGAGCACAAGTTATATGCCAAGTTCAGCAAGTGTGAGTTTTGGCTAAATGAAGTTGGTTTTCTCGGACATGTTGTGTCGGGAAATGGTATAGCTGTAGATCCCGCGAAGGTGTCAGTCGTGACTGAGTGAGAATCTCCCAAGTAAGTTAAAGAAGTCCGTAGTTTCCTAGGCTTGGCCGGGTACTATAGGAGGTTCATTGAGAATTTCTCGAAAGTGGCTAATACAATGACAGAGCTGTTTAAGAAAGAGAAGAAGTTCGATTGGACAGAAGGATGTGAAACTAGTTTCCAAGAATTGAAGAAGAGACTAGTGTCAGCACCAGTCTTATGTCTGCCATATTTGGAGAAAGACTTTCAAGTCTATTGTGATGCATCTCACCAAGGATTGGGTGGAGTACTGATGCAAGAAGGGAAAGTTGTGGCTTATGCCTCGAGACAACTCAAAACTCATGAGGTGAATTACCCTACTCATGATTTATAGTTAGCCTCTGTTGTCCATTCACTCAAAACATGAAGACACTATCTTTTGGGAAAGCGTTGTGAAGTGTTCATAGATCACAAGAGTTTGAAATATATATTCACTTAAAAGGAACTCAATATGAGACAAAGAAGGTGGCTAGAACTCATCAAGGACTATGAATTAAGTTTGCAATACCATCTCGGTAAAGCGAATGTCGTAGATGATGCTTTAAGCCGCAAAGTCTATGTGAATGGACTTACTAAGGGAGAATTGCCTGATGATCTGTGTGCCCAATTCAAAGATCTAAGATTGGAGATCGTGCCTGAAGGATATCTCATGTCAATGGAAGTGCAACCAACACTGTTGGATAGGATCAAATAAGCCCAAAAGTTGGAAAAGGAAATAGAGGAGATTAAAGGAAAAATTAGCAAAGGTAAGGCGAAAGTATTCCATGAAGATGAACAAGGAACTTTATGGTATGGAAAGCGTATCTGTATTCCACAAGATTCTGAACTTCGGAAGTTGATTCTGCAAGAAGCACACAATTCACCATACTCTATTCATCCGGGTAACACCAAGATGTACATGGATGTGAAGGAAAGATTTTGGTGGAACAATCTCAAGAAGGACATCGCAGAGCATATTGCTTTTGTGATGTGTGTAGTCTAGTGAAGGCGGAACATCAGAAACCGGCAGGATTATTACAACCACTACTTATACCTGATTGGAAGTGGGATAAAATTGGTATGGATTTTATCACCAGACTACCAAGGACCAGATCTGGATATGACTCCATATGGGTTATTATGGATTGCCTAACTAAAGTGGCTCATTTCATACCCGTGAAGACAACATATACAAGTGCTAAGTTAGCCAAAATCTATATGAACGGAATCGTGTGTTTACACGGAGTACCTAAGAGTATTGTATCTGATAGGGGAACTCAATTTACTTCACATTTTTGCGACAACTGCATGAATCATTGGGAACAAGGTTAGAGTTCAGCACGGCTTTTCATCCTCAGACGGATGGAAAAACTGAAAGGACCAATCAGATTTTGGAAGACATGTTGAGAGCTTGTGCACTAGACTATGGTGCTAGTTGGGGTGAAAGTCTTCCTTATGCAGAATTATCTTACAATAACAGTTATCAATCAATCATGGAGATGGCTCCGTTTGAATTCCTTTACATAAGGAAATGCACTACGCCATTACTATGGAGTGGATTAGGTGAAAGGAATTTATTCGGACCAGAACTGATCAAGGAAGCTGAAGAGAAAGTCAGAATGGTAAAGGACAGATTGAAGATAGCCCAGTCCCAACAGAAAAGCTATGCATACCCAAAGCATAGGGAAGTCACATATGATGTAGGTGATAGAGACTATCTTAGAGTCTCACCACTTCATGGTGTGAAGAGGTTTGGGGTCAAAGGAAAATTGGCACCCCGATATGTTGGATCATTCAAAATTTTGAGCCGCAAAGGAGAAGTGGCTTATGAGATTGAATTGCCTGAATCACTGTCTGCAGTTCACAATGTGTTTCATGTGAGTCAGTTGAAGAAGTGCCATCCGGAGATGGAAGAAACTTCATTGAAGGACACTATACCTTTGGAAGAGGTTCACTTGGAGAGTGATCTCACTTACAAAGATAAACCTATCAAGATTCCCGAGATAGCAGAAAGAGTTACTCGTACTAAGACTATCAAATTCTGCAAAGTACAGTGGAATCATCATATAAAAAAAGAAGCAACTTGGGAAAGAGAAGATGACCTTCGGAAAGATCACCCTCACCTATTTGCTAGCCAATCCAAATCTCGAGGGCGAGATTCATCTTAAGGGGGTTAGATTTGTAACATCCCAAATTTCATCAAATGCAAATTCATATTATTGCATTCATAACATAATAGAATTTTGATCTTGCATAAAATTTCCAAAGTATAAACCCTAATAGAACCATGTGTATACCCTTATATATATATATGTATGGGGCATGGTTTCTATTTTATTTTATAACCTCAAAATGGTTTTTGAGTGATTTCATGTGTTTGTCACACATTTGAATGCTAGGATCACCATACAAAAATTTGGTGAAGGTTTGAATTCAATTGGATTTGAATAAGCCATTCAAATGCCATTTGGAAAATCAAATCAGAAAATAAAAAGGAGAAAAAAAAAAACCAGGCGCTACCTATCTGGCCCAAACCCAGTTGCAGCCCAGCAAGCCCACCCGGGTTCCCCCTCCCCCTCTCTCCTTCTCACCCGCGCACACCTGTCACATCCCAAAATTCTCCTAATTTTGGAATGTGAAATAAATAAATAAGTTTGATTGATTGTTTAACTATGTTGAAAATTCTCAAAGAGAAGAAACTTTTTGAATAGAAAATCCTCTCAACCTTGAATTCAAAATCTTATATTCTTTTGTTATGACCTAAGTAGCCATATAGGCAAAAGGGCATGAATTGATTATGGATTGTAGAATTGGTGTGCAAGATTTCAAAATGAAAATCAGGAAGCATTCATAAGCATTTCATTACATCCACGCAAAGTTCTCACAAACTGAATCCAAATCCTGGTATCCGAATTCTATAGTTGATTCACCCAAATGTTCCTAATGGTAATTAAATTGACTTTATAAAACCCACTGTTGCTAAGGCATACATTATTGATAATTATAGCCTAAAGAGATCCAATTGATATTACAAAATTTTTAGAAACAAAATTGAGCTCATTTGGAGCTATTATGAAAAAGTTATGGAATAAATACAAACAAATAAAGATATAAATAAAATTAAATATACAAGGATTTATGAATCCACTATTTGCAAACTAGTAAAAAGTTTATAAATATGATCCTATAATGATCTATTCAATTTTAGAAAAATTTAGAAACAAGAATCGTGTCATTTGGAGTTCGTATGCAAAAGATATGAGGGAAACAAGTAAATAGAAAAAGAAAAAGAAAAAAACTAACGGGCCGGCCCACCCGGACCGACCGAACAAACCAGCCAGCGTACAACCGATCGTGCCCAGGTTTGCTTTAAAAAGCGTGCGAAACAGTTTTTGTTAAACCTATCTCTATTCAAACTCTCATAACTTTTTATCTACAACTCCGAATTAACTTCGATCGTTTCTACTTGTTCCCTACTCCAAAACCTATCTCCCCACCGTCCTAAACCTCCATATAAAATCGTGGAGCCACAACGGTATGAGTTTCTCTTCTCGAAATCTCGAATCTACACATGCACGAATCTTATTTCGCTTTTTAACCCATCTAGACTTTGTTGTTTGCCTTCGGCCAAAAATGAAAGTTGTAGAATTCGTCGAAATCTTTCAATCCCGACAAACCTCACCTCTTTTCATCCAACACAGCTGGAGAATTTCGCATCGCAATATTTCAGATCTGACGGTGTAAATCCAAGATGTACTCGCGCTCGTTCCTTCAAATCCAAATTCCTTTGGTGAGAAGGTAGGACTAATGATTCCCCACAACTTTCATGTTCTAAGTTTTTAAATTTGACCTATGGATTTGTCTCTCCAGCACAGATCTCTTTCTTGTCTATTCTGAGTCAAAATCGGGTCGGTCTCTTCTTCTAGCCACCGGATCTTATCCAGACGGTCGAGATCCAATCAAACCGGTGTGTACCATGTCGTCATTCCGGTTAGCTTCCTCATCATCGCCACGTCGTCGTCAGGTCAGCATCTAATCCGAGTCAGCATGCAAAGTCAACCTGTCCAGTCAGCGGAATATTCTCTGGAATATTCTATTCGAATTTAAAATTGCACATTATAGATCTAACTTGTAAAATTCATTAGAAATTCATACAACGTCCAAAAATTGCGTATAATATATAAAATTGAAGATAATTCTACGTAGAATCGCCTTATCAGAATAGATCCAACTTTTACTGTACGTGGTTACTGCAGTAATTTAATTAGTTTTAATGGTCTTTTAGGTTAATAAGTTCATAGAAAATTATCTGTAACTCCGAAAAATATGAACAATATATCAAATTGAAGCTACTATAATGTAGATTAATAATACCTGGTTGGATCCAGCATTTGCGGATTATTTACCCCGTAGTGATTTAATTAGTTTTAATGGCTTTAAAAATCATTAAATTCATAGTAAATTATTTGCATATCACAAAAATATAAATAATATACTGATGGAAAGCTGGTTCCATGTAGATCATCAATACGCAATTATTTCAGCCTTTGACTGTAAGGTTTTGCCGTGAAGATTTAAATGGTTTAATGGCCTATTAAGAGTAATAAATTCATAAGAAAATAAATACTGCTCAGAAAATTACAAATAATATGTCCCTGGAATCACAATTCCGTGGAGAATACAGATATAATTTTAGTTTGATTTTTAGGCAACAGAAACTGTATGAATCATTTAAAACCCATTAAACACTATTTAAATTATATAAAAAGATCTATAACTCCGATTAGGGTGAATCCAACGCCTATTGGTTCGTATTAACGTCCTCTATCCAGTAAACCCAAGAAACAAATTTAATTCTACAGTTAGAACAGTCGTTACAACAGAACTATTAAAAACCCTATATTGACAAGTAATTATTAATAACAAGTACTCCATTGCATTAATTGGCCTCTTGCATGTCTCATATACTTCAATATTGTTTAGAGAAATAAAGTAACAACCATTGTGACTTATTAAATTGTCATGCATGCATTTGTTGTATTTGTTTGATCTCTTTGTGCTATTGTTTATGTTGTATGCAACTGTTTGATCGATAGATTGCGAGGAGTGCAACGTGTGTGGTTGCAACTACTATGATTGCAAGTATTGTGGTTATGACGAGTGCAACCATTATATCTATGAGGATTGTGAGGATTATATAATTGACTACATCTACATCAAAGGCAAGTGGTGCTATCTTGGTCATAAATGTCCTACTGTTTTCCTATGCATTGTAGATGTTTTTGTAGAATTGCATATATAGGAATTGATGTGTATATGCTATGCTATGTCCCATATTATTCCCTAGCATTCCTTGTTTATGAGCCACCGTTGGTAGATGTGCTTAGCCATGCTATGATGAACGAGGGCTGGGTTACATCACTGATGTTGATTCTAAATGTGTTGGTTTGCGAAAACTAAAACAACTTAATCAATGAATCTCCTGGGTGTGATGGGATTGATAATTTTTGGTGGTATCATTGCGGAAAGGCACCCAGGACACTGAGAAAGGATTGGCTTCTTTGTTTGGTAGCTTTCATGTGCAACCATGTCCAATAATGAAATGGGCGGTTGGTTGGACTCAGTAGGTTGTGGTAACTCGAACCCACGTATCCAGAGATGTAGAATAGTGTAGGTTGGACCGGTGCGTGTCGGGTTTGGGGAGCTACTTCCCGAATGGTTCCTTCTTGGACTTCTTCCTATCATCACCCAATATGAGAGTGGTGGTACGAGCTGGGCTGGCCAAGTCACATGGGTAAAGTGTACTAACCCCTGCAGGGTGTATAAACTAATCGATTAGCCGTGTCCCCGGTTATGGACAATTTGAGCGACCTGATACTGATGCTATGATATTTCTCACTCATCCTTATTTCTTAATTACTTAAAACTTGTTGGGTGAACATAATTGGGTAGGAGCAACTGGGAGTGAACCAGAGTGTCCTATTTATCGTATTGGAAAACTACTTTGTTACAAATGTTAGGATAAAATTGTTGCTTTATGCAAATGAGCCTGAACTCCACTTGTCCAAATAAGCATGTAGTTGATAGATCTGGTGTTAACCACTTTAGCCTACTTGCCATACATTCAATGTATTGACCATTCGTGGCTGCAATGTTTCATGTTGCAGGTTATATCGTATCTGAGTGATTGTTCATAGGTCGCGAGACTCCACTCAACAATTGTTCGCCTGTGGCACATTTGGAGGATGGAGATCTACCTTGTATTCGTTTTCCACTGTGTACTTGAATAAATAATGTAAAATTCTGCATCATATTCGTTGTATTTATGATGTACAGTTATATTTGGTATCATTTTGTACTGTGTGTGCCAGTGAACCGATCCAGGGATTGGCACTATACACATGAACTCAGCCTTATCAGGCGAGGGTGTTACAAGATGGTATCAGAGCTGTGTTTTGACTGTAGGATCGTGACCTTAGAAATGGATTAGCAATAGGAGACCTCTATTAGGAGAACAATAATATTTTCTACTTATTAGAGTTCTTATATTCTTGTCTATCTTTTCTAGAACCTCTTCCTATTCAAACATTTATAGTTGTCCATTCTTATGATACTTATATGAGAGTTAGCTAAGTAAAAGAACAAATAGTATGACATAAATAAACATCTCATCAAGTTTGGTTAGGTCTAGACCACCATGTTCTATCTCTTTAGGAGATCATCGCTATCGTGTTAGCATATTGTTCTTACCAACTTATGTGGTATGACAATATAGGTTGCTTGCTTGTTTGTACTGAACCATATCGTGTGATGCCTTGTTTAGGATCTGTTGTTTTGAAAATCTAAAGTTGCTGGAGTTATCGTGTGGTTTTATAATTATTTTAATTGTGTGAATTGATTGAAATTCGTGGGATTACTGCTGCAGTTTTCTGCCTGACCTGTTGTACTGTTGGGGAGGTGACCTCGGATAGGGTAAATACGAGGAAAGACGATAGGATGTCCCCCGACCAGTTTCCGAGTTACAGCCTGAGTTGGCCGAATCCTATAATGGTCCGCCGAGATATGAGAGGGCAGGACCCTTATGATAATGGCAAGGCATTACCCGGCCGAGATACGGCGTAAGTCGGCCGGGTTAGCCCGAGTAATCTTAATGCAGGTGAAGGACGAGCCGAGTTACGTGAGGCGGGGCCGAATGATACGAAGCTTACAGGAGAAGGAGAAGCCTAAAGTCAAACTCTAGCCACAGGCTAGGGAGAATCTGAGCAGAGCCAGGCACAAGGGACAAAGGCGCAGAGCGACAGAGGGGCAGAAGGAGGTCACGGAGGTGACAGTACTGAAGCCCGAGGCACGCAGAAGGGGCCCTCTGGAACCTTGCCATCAATAGAAGGGCGACACGGAAAGGAGGCCGCCGAGTTACTATATTGGGACAAGCATATTCCTCGAATATGCTTGCCACGTCAGCCCTAAAGGAACCCAAGGTTCTCCTTTATAAGGGGAGGCTTGGAACCTGAGGAGGGGATCGGCTCGTTTAGTATCGTTAGGCTGGTAAAGTTCTTCCTCTCTACTTGTAAATAGCTCAAGGAGCACTTGTAGCCCAAGGAAGGAGAAATAAAGATCTTTACCTAGGTCTTCTGTGTGTAGAATCAACTACATCTTCCCTCCCCAGATCCCTCTAGCATCCATTGGCCCCATACTTTAGCCTACCTATGGCATCTGTCATGCCACCACCACGACAGTTGGCGCCCACCGTGGGCCAGCAGCGATGCTAGCTGGAGTCATGATCCGGACGGGAAACTTCTTCGACACTGGCGGGCGCATTGTCTTTGGCTTGGTCCGGAGATTTGATCTCTGTGACTACGTCAGCGACAATGCGGGCAGCTTCAAGGGAAAAGCTCCTCCGCGCAACGGCGTCTTCATCAGCTTGGGCATGCACCAGATCTACGTCGGCGTCGACATCTCCAGCGTTTATCCTCACCAGGTTGTTGTTGCAGGAGAAACTCCCCTTAGCGCCGCGAGCAATCCGCGCGAAGTGCGCCATGTCAGCAGCGTCGAGGTAATGGTCGCAGTCGGGGTGTAGGCGGGACTAGCAGGAGCCGGATCAAGCAGAGACCCTGCGGCCGGAGTACAGGTCGCGCCCGGGCAGACAGCTCCACAACCCACCGAGGTAATCCCTTCAGTGGCGAAACAGGCCGAGGTGCAGGAGACGACCCCAAAGGCACCAAGGGTGAGAGGGCCACCTCTGGAAAGACCAGAAAATATTCTTCAGGCAACCATAGATAATTTGACTACACCTATAGCATTGATACTTGATCCGGCAAATGCTCAGGCAGAGTTGGAAGAAACCAGGCAAAAAGTGCTGGGAGAGGCAAAAAAGGTGTCGGCCTTGCGGGAGTCCTTAAACAGGACCCTGCGAGAATATGCCAGGGCAAATAAGCTTGACGTCAACCCCAAGCGGGTAGACGAGTTAAGATTAAGAGGAAAGAACCTCATAGAGGATATCAACAAGGAGCATGATGCTCATAAGGCAGAATCAGTTGATCTAGGCTTGCCGAGATACAGTACCCCGGCAAAGAACCTGAGAGCGGCAAATGCCGCAGCATTAGAGTTAGAAGGATTGACCGGCGAAGCCCGGCAGAAACAGCAAGAAAGAGTGAATGAGATGGTGCGCATTGCGAACCAGCAAAATGAAGAAATGCTCAGAGCAGACCCAGCGAGGCCAGGTGCCTCGCGAATGGTTCACTCGGCTGGAGCTGCACATGCCTTATCTGTGGCAGCAGCATCTTCACCCGGAAACAATGCACAAAAGGACAGAGCGGTAACTTCGGGAAAAAGAAATAAGCAAATTGTTCCATATGATCCGGCAGTAGCCGGAAAAGCAAATGAGAACAGAGGCAATGGTAGCCGAGGTAACAGTGGCGAGAGAAACCCCGGCCGTGCCGAGAAGGGCAGCGGAGGCCGAGGCAATGGAGATCTCGGGAGAGGAGAACTCCGAAGAGGAAATCACGAGAACAATATCCCAGTCGAAGGAAGGAGAGAACCGCCACCCAACCCGCAGCCGAGACATGAACCTCGGCTGGAAAGAGAAATGAGACCAGTTCGCCACAATCAAGTGAATGAGAGGTATAATGATGGATATTCCGAGATGGAATATGCGATTCATGGTGGAAATAACCACTATGGAATGCAGGACAGAGCTCTGTACAGAGATTTGCCATCAACTGACGCCAGAGTGAAGCTGGACCGGCTATACCGATCCGAAATACTAGAAGAACAGGGTCCGCCAGGTCCGGCATGCTTCGGACCTCGGATCATGGGCGAGCCGTCTGTGCCAAACTTTCAGCTGTCAAGAGGCACAAAAACATAAAATGGGAGCACTAAACCTCAGGATTGGTTGATTGACTATGCTACTGTTGTAAAAATAGCTGGTGGAAACTTACGATGGGCAATACGATATGTCCCGCAAATGTTGGAAGGACCAGCTAGAGTATGGCTGAATAACTTGCCAGCAGGCAGTATCAACTGTTGGTTGGACTTTGAAGAAATGTTTGTTAGCAATTTTACCAGTACTTACAAGAGGCCAAACAGGCCGCAGCAGCTAGCCATGTGCATGCAAAGGCCGAATGAGACGGGCAAAGAATTCTTAACTCGGTGGTGTAACCTGAGAAATTCGTGCGAGGGAGTTATAGAGTCACAGGCAATAGCTTGGTTCGCCCAAGGATGCCGCTATGCCAGTGTATTGTGGCAGCGACTGCAAAGAGATATGCCAACCACATTGGCAGAAACCATCAGGATAGCGGATTCCTATGCATTGGGAGATCCGACGCAACCAGAATTAATGTCGGCAGATCATCGACAACATCAAGATCAATATGCAAGAGATGTGTCCGGGTCATCCAGACGCAATGACTTCAGAGGGAGAAGAAGAGAAGAGAGACCGGATTATAGATATGGTTCAACTCAGGTGGCAGCGGTAGTGCAAGATCAGCCGAGTCACGGAAATAGTCAACGGCAAAAGAATGGCCCTCAGCAATGGACACCAAGGAATGAAGGAAAAAGACAATGGACACCAGAGCAAAAGAAGCAGTGGCAGGAGAGGCCGAAATACACGTTTGAGTCTATGTTAGATCAGCCGTATAAATTTCACACGTCAAACCCGGCCAGGCCAGCCAGCCATACGACCCGCCAATGTGCATGGATGAAAAACGCAATGGGTAACCCCGCAGGCATACAGACAACACCTCTCCAGGCACATCAGCAGCATCAGGCACAGTTGACTGGAGCAAATGCACAGCAACTAATGTTACCACCCCCTCCCCCGAGGTATGAAAACTCGGACCGAAGGGATGCGGTGCATCAAGTGATAAACCAAGGTCCGGATGGAAGGAAAAATCCAGGAAATAATGGACGCAATGATTACAGAGAGCATCATCAGTCGTATTGCGTGTTCACAACAGAACAGCAAGACAAGCAGAGTGTACAGCGCCGGCATATGGAAGTACATGCAGTTATGCCGGCAGTACCAAGATATGTGCCTTGGTCGGATCAAGAAGTAACTTGGAGCATAAAGGATCACCCCAAGATAATGCCGAGTCCAGGGTCGTATGCACCCGTTGTTGGATCCGACATTTGTCGGACCAAGCATTAATGTGAAATTTTCAAAGGTACTCGTGGACAATGGGAGCAGTATCAATATCATGTACAAAGATACAATGCATAAACTCGGAATATCGCAGAACATGCTGCAATCCACGAGGACCACTTTCCACAGGATAGTACCAGGGCTTTCGTGCGAACCCATTGGCAAGGTTTGAGTGGATGTCTTATTCGGCACAAGGGATAATTGCAGAGCAGAAAATCTAGAGTTTGAGGTGGTGGATCTAGAAAGTTGCTATCGTGCTCTACTCGGACGGCCAGCATTGGCCAAATTCATGGGCAGCTGCCATATAAGTTATCTAAAAATGAAGTTACCCGGACCACAAGGGGTGATAACAGTAGCAGGGGATTACAAGAAGTCAATGGAATGTGCTTCAGCCAGATCAAATCTGGCTGAGTCATTGGTAATAGCAAGAGAAAAAAGAAGGATTCAGGAGGTAGCGGCCCTTGCTCAATCAGCGCAACTGAATATGCCGGCATTGGTCAACCCACATGGCAGTGTTTCTTTCCAGGCGACTAAGGAAACAAAGAAGGTCCAGATAGATGAGCAGTTCCCAGAGCGCACCGTCACCATTGGTGCCGGCCTAGATGCCAAATAGGAAGACGAGCTCACCAACTTCCTCCGTGTGAATCGGGATATCTTTGCATGGTCAACTCAAGACCTGCAAGGTGTGCCGAGAGAGTTGGCTGAGCACTATCTGAATGTAAGGCCAGGGGCAAGGCCGGTGAAGCAACCTCTCCGCCGCTTCGCCGAAGACAGGAGAAAAATAATAGGGGATGAGATAGCTCGGCTCCTCGCGGCCGGGTTCATCATGGAGGTGTTGTATCCGGACTGGTTATCAAACCCAGTGCTAGTGGAGAAGAAGAAGGAAGATCCAAATATAGCCATTGTATGGCGAATGTGTATCGATTACACGAACCTGAACAAGGCGTGTCCAAAAGATCCTTTTCCTTTACCTAGAATAGACCAAGTCATTGATTCGACCGCTAGTTGTGAACTGTTGTCATTTGTAGACGCGTATTCTGGTTTTCACCAAATACCGTTAAATCCGGCCGATCAAATAAAGACTGCGTTTATTACCATGTACGGGGCTTATTGCTATCGCACCATGCCATTCGGCCTGCGCAACGCAGGAGCAACGTATCAGAGATGCATGCAAAAATGTCTACATGACCAGATAGGAAAAAATGTACAAGTATATGTAGATGATGTGGTTATCAAAACCAAAGAAAGCAAAACGCTACTGGATGATATCCGGCAGACTTTCGCGAACCTGAGAAGGTTCCGAATGAAGCTTAACCCGGAAAAATGCACATTTGGTGTGCCAGCAGGAAAATTGCTCGGTTTTCTCGTATCTAGCCGAGGTATAGAGGCCAACCCAACTAAGATAAAAGCAGTGGAAAGGATGGAATTGCCAAGATGTCTAAATGACGTACAAAAGTTCACAGGTTGTTTAGCCTCGCTCAGCCGATTTGTATGTCGGCTGGGAGAAAAAGCACTACCACTTTATCAGCTGATGAAAAAATCGGATAAATTCATTTGGACTCCACAAGCAGACAATGCATTTCAAGAATTGAAAAAGATGTTGGTCACAGCACCGGTCTTGGCTTCTCCATTATCGAAAGAGCCTATGTTACTTTACATAGCAGCCACCAACAGAGTAGTGAGCGCTGTAATAGTGGTGGAACGAATCGAAAATGATAAATCAGTACAAAGGCCGGTGTATTACCTAAGCGAGGTACTATCAGCCTCAAAACAAAATTACCCACATTATCAGAAGATGGCATATGGGGTGTACATGTCAGCAAAGAAACTTAAACATTACTTCGAAGAGCACCCCATCAAGGTGATTTGTGAAGCACCTATAGCCGACATATTGAGCAACAAAGATGCAAGTGGCCGAATAGCAAAATGGGCAATTGAATTGTCACCTTATGCTCCGCAATTCGACAGGCGAGATGCAATCAAATCTCAGGCTATGGCCGACTTCTTCGTAGATTGGGCCGAGGTACAATATGAGCCACCATTACCAGATCCGAATTATTGGATGATGCACTTTGACGGTTCCAAACTAAGAAATGGTTTGGGGGCAGGAATAGTGTTAACCTCGCCAAAAAGAGACCAGCTGAGATATGTGCTGCAAATTCATTTTGCCGCGTCATTAGCCGAATATGAAGCACTGGTCCATGGATTGAAGGTGGCGAAAGAGATTGGCATACGCCGAATCTTGTGCTATGGAGATTCAGATTTAGTAGTACAGCAAGTCTCAGGAAATTGGGATGCGTTGGATGATAATATGGCTTTGTATAGGTTTCATGTGTAAAAAATTAGTGGATACTTCGATGGATGTGAATTTCATCACATACCTCGGGCAGAAAACGACGCCGTAGACACATTGTCAAAACTCGGATCAACCAGACAGTCAATTCCCCCAGGTATCGCCCTAGAGCACTTGAGGAAGCCATCAATAACATCGTCTCCAGAATCCGAATCCATCTTTATTCCGGCAAAATCAAGAGAGGATAATGTGCCGATGGAAATTGACAAGCAATGTAACCCGTAATTTCCAAAAATAAAGCCAGCCGAGGCAAGGATGAGTATAGAGAAATCCGAGGTAGTTATGTCGGCAGAAAATATGGAAATAGATAGTGAGACACCAGGGAAAATCACACCTACATGGGCGCAACCCATATTCTCTTACCTTAGAGATGCGAGTTTGCCGAATAACGATATATTAGCAAGACAGACAGTGAGAAGAGCTAAATCTTATACAATCATAAACAATGAGCTGTATAAAAGGAGTGTCACAAGTGTGTTGCAAAGATGTGTGAGCTCAGCGTAAGGCCAGGAGATCCTCCTAGATATACATCAAGGAGAATGTGGACATCACGCCTCATCCCGAGCTTTAGTGGCCAAAGCATTCAGGCATGGGTTTTATTGGCCAACAGCGTTGAAAGAGGCCAAAGAACTGGTCGACAAATGTAATGGTTGCCAAAGATATGCCAGCAAAATACATATGCCTTCGTCCGAGTTAAAACGATACCAATTACTTGGCCATTTTCTGTATGGTGCTTAGATATGGTGGGATCATTTAAGCCGGCCCGAGGTGGGATGACCCACATATTAGTAATGGTGGACAAATTCACAAAATGGATTGAAGTGAAACCAATAAAGAAATGTGATGGGCCCATAGCAGTGAAATTCCTCAAAGATATTATCTTAAGATATGGGTACCCACACAGTGTTATTACAGACAATAGTACAAACTTTGCAGAAGGAGCCTTCGCTAGATTCTATCAAGAAAAGCACATAAGACTAGATGTCGCCTCCGTGGCTCACCCAATGTCCAATGGGCAAGTAGAAAGGTCTAATGGACTAGTACTGTCCGGAATAAAACCACGACTCGTCGAACCGCTGCAAAGGTCGGCAGGATGTTGGATTGAGGAACTACCAGCAGTACTATGGAGCCTCAGGACTACCCCAAACAGATCAACAAGTTATACGCCATTTTTTCTAGTATATGGGGCAGAAGCTGTGCTTCCAGCCGACATAATACATGACTCGCCAAGGGTTACCCAGTATACAACCGCTGAAGTAAATGAGGTAGCTCGGCAAGATGATGTCGATCTGCTAGAAGAAGCCAGAGAGCTGGCGCTATCAAGATCAGCTATCTATCAGCAGGACTTGCGACGATATCACAGCAAGAAGGTGAATCCAAGAGTGTTTAAAGAAGGAGATTTGGTTCTCCGGCTGGTGCAACGCACGGCCAGCATGCACAAGCTGTCGCCTCCATGGGAAGGACCATTCATCGTGAGCAAAGCGTTGCACAATGATGCGTATTACCTAATCGACGCGCAATCACCAGGAAAGAACAGGGTAGACAAAGCCGGCGAAGAATCGAAAAGACCATGGAACGTAGCTTTACTTTGTCCATTTTACTCGTAGGAGTCGTCTATGACACGTTGTAAAATGATGCCTCAGGATGGAGCACCGTGTATTGAACCTCGGCATCCAGAGCAGTGACTCGGGAACTGCCATATGTTGTTTTTTAATTTTATGTTGTGTATCAAACCTCGGCACCTTGAGCAGTTACTCGGGGACTGTCCCATATTGTTTCTAAGTTTGATCCAAGTATTGGACCTCGGCACTAAAGCAGTGGCTCGGGGACTGACAAATATTATTTTTAAACTTTGTGTTACATAATGAACCTTGGCACCTTGAGAAGATACTCGGGGACTGTCCCATATTGTTTCTAAGTTTGATCCAAGTATTGGACCTCAGCGTTAAAGCATTGGCTCGGGGACTGACATATATTATTTTTAAATTTTGTGTTATATATTGAACCTCGGCACCTTGAGCAGTGACTCGGGGACTGTTCTATATTATTTCTAAAGTTGATTTATATATTAAACCTTATTGCCTTGAGCATTGGCTTGGGGACTACCCTATACTATTTCTAAATATGGGTTATCCTTTGTTGCAAGAATGGGTATCAAACTTAGGCTCCCAGAGTGGTATTACTTCGTTCTCCCCAAATACGGTCTTCAAGGTTTACGCCCAGATTAACAATCCAAACCACAGTGGTCAAATGGCAAGGTTAATTAAAGTCAGGCAATATTAGACGCCGAACTAAGGGAGAACAAAGGCAAATATATACTCCAAACTCAAGAAATTGAAGGCCGCCAAAGCAAGGATTCGGACAAACAGGACCCGTTAAACAAAGTAATAACGATTACAACCACATGTGTCTCAGCGGCACACGGCAAAAGAAATTCATGCCGCACAAAAGACGGACAAATGTTTGACGTACATCATACGCCCGGCATACCAGGGATAAGAAATGACTTAGAGTTTTTTAGCTGGGGAAGCAGTGACTTGGTTAGGAGCTGGGCACTCAGAGATAGGTGGAACTTCGGCCGAGGTTGCCTCGCCCTCCACAGACCCAGGAGCGACTTCGGAGGAAGCGCGAGGTTGTTGAGGAGCGTCAGCTTGCGCATTAGAATGCCCAGTACCTTTGGAGGAGGATCGCGCGTCGCCGTTTCCATCCGAGCTAGAACTGGAATCACCAGAAGTAGCCGAGTCACCCTCATCTTCGCCCTGATCAGCGGAATTATCATCCGAAGCATCCTCGACTTCGACCTCGTCCTCCGGGTTAGGAAGGAAACTCGGACCTTCATTCCAGCTATGCACGTCTGCATACTCAACAAGCTGGAAGGCACGAGCTTGCCGGAGAGCGACAAAGTCTGGATCCTCAACCCAACGGGAACCAGTGCGCAAATTTCTCAAGGTATCAAGAGAAATATCTTCATACCATGACATGATGACAGTGAGAGCCATATCAGCACCAGCTCGTCCGGCCGATTCCCTCCAAAGACTTAGCTGTCTCTCAGATGCCATTAATCTTTCCACCAATATTTTGACCTCATCAATGTCAGGAGTACCAGAAGTATTCGGCCAGAGAACGTGGTAGGCTCGGATAGCTGCCTGCACCAAATCCCTGCCCATAATCTTCATCGGACCAACTGCAGCGCCAACAGCAACCAAGAAATCTTCCATCGAGTACTCTAAGCGAGCGTCGGCAGGAACAGCTCGGCGCATACGAGCATTAATCACCGCTTTAGAGCTCACGGGTTTAGCTTCTAGAAAATGGTCTGCGCAAAACAGAAGTGCGTCGGTCAACAGTAAGTAAGGATAAAGATAACTCGGCCAAGGTCAGAAGCTTACGATGAATATAGCTCAACATTATCTGAAGATCTTTAGCCCAATCACTCTTGCTCTTCTCAAAGCGAGTGATCTCCTCGCTCATCCCCCGTGTCTTCAGTTCGGCAGCCTCGAGGAGCTCTTTATTTTTCTGCAATTACAGAGCTAGCCGATTCTTCTCCTCGGAGAACTCCTGGTCGACTTTTTCTAATTCAGACTTCTGAGAGAGCTTAAGGGACTCCACCTCGGCACGCAAGCGAGCTATCTCGTCATCTTTATCCTTCAGTTGCGCCGAGTGAATAGCAGTTTGTTCTAAAAAATGCAGCATCACATCAGGCATGGGCGTGCAATCTTGGTGGGACGCTGCAAAGGTTTGTAACTCGGCTTTACCAAAGCCAAAAGACTTAAAAGAAACTTAATGCACATTTCAAAGGGGAGTATATAAAGTAAAAGAGTAACTAACCTTCCAGGGCCTTGACTTTTTTCTCAAGGCAGATGTTAAGATTATTGATGTTCCCTGTTTACCAACAGAGTGAGCCAACATCTGATGTACAAAGCAATAAGAACTTCGGAGATGATGCAAGAGTTTGTCAACTTACCAGCTTTCTTCACCACAGGAATAACCTTCTCGTACTTTTCTTGCAATTTTTTATGCGCGAAAAGCAGCCTTTGGAATTCGGCGGTCCGCCGGTCATGCGCAACCTAAGCAATAAAGCAAATAGTAATAAGATATTTCAACCTAATACAGATCCGAATCAAGCAAGACTTAACTCGGATCTAGGTGGCTAGATATTCAAAGCTAAGACAGATCCGAGTCAAGCAAGACTTAACTCGGGTCTAGGTGGCAGGATATACAAAGTTCAGACAGATCCGAATCAAGCAAGACTTAACTCGGATCTAGGTGGCTGGATATTCAAAGCTAAGACAGATCCGAGTCAAGCAAGACTTAACTCGGATCTAGGTGGCAGGATATACAAAGTTCAGACAGACCCAAATCAAGCAAAATTTAATGCAGATCTAGTTGGATGGAGGTTCAAACTCTAAGGCAAAACTGAACTAAGTAAAGCATCATCAAACTTTCAAACGAATAACAAGTTACTCGGTTGCAAGCTTCGGGGACTAGGGTATATATAATAGCATCCGGAGGACTAATCAAAACTCCGTAAAAACAATTACCTCATTCATCTTGTCACTGTCAAGAATGATCTTGGCAGCCAGATATAGGCGGTTGATGATGTCGGAAAGTTGAAATGGCTGGGTGCTTGGATTACCCTCGAGCTGATCGGCAGCGTTCCAGTTGTGGGCATACTCGACCAACGAGCCGAGGCTGTTCCCACTTTCCGTGTGAGTCAGAACTTTACCTCGGACGTGTTGGGTAGCCACCGCTGCCGCGGGACTCGTATGGAGGGAAAGCTGTGTGTCAGCAGCCGGGGTAATGGTGCTCTTAGCAAAGGAAGCCCCCTTACGCAGCGCATCAGCAATTGTAGGCTGGGATGAGCTGGCAAGTCCTTTTTGAGAGAACGCAGGCTTCATAACAACGACCTTCCTTGCCTTAGCAGAGGCGTCGGTAGGAGCCGATACCTCGGCACTTGGAACAGTGTCCCTGGGAGCCGGAGGAATTACGGTTGCAGAGGGCGCCGGGATATTGATATCCTCGGCTAGAGTTGGTGTCACAGTAGAGACCGCGGGGGTCGAGGGTATCTCGGTAGAAACATCGGGGTTCACGGAGGAGGCAGCGGGTTCGGTAGGAATATCTATTGGCCGAAGTGTATCGGCATCAACAGGAGAAATCTCGGGCGCATCATGGCGAGGTGGTGTCTGATTCGGAGCAGGAGGAGAAGCAACGCGAGCAGGACTCGGAACTCTGGTATCCTCAGGAGGAGGAGAAGGCGGCCGTGTCGTATGACTCATCATGCTGGGACCGCTGGGTTTAACAGAAAGAGGAGCCCTGCAAAGACAACAAGGTTAGGTCAAAAAAGCAGAAAGAGAGAAACAAGAAATACAAACAAAAGCAACTCACCCAGTAACCCCGGGCATAGTTTTGCGCTTCGGAGGGTGCTGGGATGACTTCTTTATTCGTTTTCTGGGAGCCGCTCCTGAGGAACCGGCTGGGGCGCTACGCTTCCCCGAGGTAACAGGAGGCCGGGAGGCGAGAGGCTCGGCGTTGTGAACCTGACCGGCCGGATTAGCTGAGAAAGTAGAATCCGGAAATGCATAAGAAATTGGCATTGCGGCAACTACCTCTAGAACTTGGACCTCGTCCGAATCACCTTCCTCCTCGTGTGCCGAGGTCTTGCCGCGAGCACGAGACGGAGCGAGATCCGACTTAGGAACGAACTCTTCTGAGTCCGGCTCCCCGCTGTCCAGAGTATCCCGATCCGCAGGCCACGGGAGTGACAAAACCTCGTCGTCCTCAGTCCTCTACTCCTCAAACCTCTATAGAACAAGAAAGAGAAAAATTAGCGAAAAGAATTACGAACGCGATTAGAAAGCAAAACACAAATGCGTAAACTTACTTCGGGAGGGGGATGCTCGCGGGTGAACGGCTTCAATCCCCAGGCCCAATCCTCAGGCATCTCCGTCTTAAAGATAGCCCGAACGCGCTTGAAGATGAGGTAGTTGTCCAGCTCCACCGACGAGACTCGGTTAGGATCGAGAGGACCGCTCATATAGCAGAGTTTCTGTGTGCGCTTCTGGAATGGGCAGATCCGGCTGCTAATGAAGGTAGTCATCAGATCCTCACCGCGTAGCCCGGAGCGGATTAGTTCCTTCAGCCGAATCTCAAAGGCCTCGGCCAGAGCATGACTCTTCCTCGGATTGTAGGTCCAGTTCTGCTTGGAAGGAGGGCCAATGGAAAAAGCAGGGAGCCGAATCTTATCTTCACTCCCAGAGTTCTTGACATAAAAGAATGACTTATGCCACTTGTTGCATGATTCTAGACCTGCAACGCGAGGAAATACGGATTGCCTCCGAGGTGTTATGGACGCGGCGCCGCACTGGGTGAGAAAATTCTCGGAGGGGTGCAGAGATTTGTCTGGGACGACGTTGGATCAAATCTGAAAAAACTTGGACCAAACATGCACAGATGGCCATAGGCCGAAGTATCCCTCCGAGGCGGAGATGAAGGCAGAAAGAGAAGCGATGGCGTTAGCAGGAAGATGATGCGGCTGAAGGCCGAAGTAATCGAGGAACTCCCTAGCGAAATCGCTGAGAGGGAGACCAAACCCGCATGCGAAATGTGACATGAAGACCACATATTCGCCCTCCCTAAGAACTGGAGAGGACTCGCTGCCAGGTAAGCGACAAGTTACCTCGGCAGGAATCCGGCGAGTTCGGATTAGCCACTCAACCTCTCGGCGGGTGACAGAAGAGCCCTGCCACGAGCCCCGTTCGGGCCCAGAGGCAGCATCGTCCTCCTCAATAAGGGCACCGCTGACGGAGCTCGACATGGGGTCGCTGGAGAGATCTACGGAGGAAGAACTGGCGGCGGAGGAAAACTTAGAACTGCACGGCCCCGTCGTGATTCTACGCGGAAGTAGCGGCGGAGCAGCGAAGGGACTACCACGCGAAAACGAAAGGGAAACAGAGGAATCTAGAGGAGATCCTAGGCGGTAGGACCGGAAGAACTCACCGGCGATGACGCCGGAGCAAGCGAACGGGGACGAGGCCGATGGAGCAGTGCGGCGGGATCCCTGCCGTCGGAGACCCAGGAGAGCGCGAGGCGGCGGAAGCACGAACGGGAGCTGAGGCGTGAGGAATAAGAAGGGCGCAGGTAAGGGGAAGGAGAAAGTGAATCCCCCAGTCCCGCACCCCTCTTTATAACCGCGTCACCTGAGAGGTAGTGGGATCGTGGGTGTGGTGGTTATCCGTGTAGAACGTGTACACGGCACGACCGCACGCAGCTAAGTGGAACCGCACAGGCGACCACACGATGAAAGAGAAGGCCAAGATCCCTGACAGAAATGGTACGCGAGGCATCGCAGCACCGACGCGACAGGCACAGTAATAACTGTAGCCTGTCAGTAAATACTGTAGAAAAACAAAAAACTAGACAAACAATGATGAGTACAACACGTAAGACGAGGCGTACACGAGAAGATATGCGGATACCTCGGACGAGAAAAAGATAACTCGGAAACATTGGGAAACGAATATCATGAAACTGATACGGACCGGCAGAAGTTATCGGAGGGGCCATACCAGCTTCGGGGACTAATGTTGGGGAGGTGACCTCGGATAGGGTAAAGACGGGGAAAGACGATAGGATGTCCCCCGACCAGTTTCCGAGTTACAGCCTGAGTCGGCCGGATCCTGTAAAGGTCAGCCGAGATATGAGAGGGCAGGACCCTTATGATAATGGCAAGGCATTACCCGGCCGAGATACGGCGTAAGTCGGCCGGGTTATCTCGAGTAATCTTAATGCAGGTGAAGGGCGAGCCGAGTTACGTGAGGCAGGGCCGAATGATACGAAGCTTACAGGAGAAGGAGAAGCCTAAAGTCAAACTCTAGCCACAGCCTAGGGAGAGTCTGAGCAGAGCCAAGAACAAGGGACAAAGGCGCAGAGCGATAGAGGGGCAGAAGGAGGTCACGGAGGTGACAGTACTGAAGCCCGAGGCACGCAGGAGGGGCCCTCTGGAACCTTGCCGTCAATAGAAGGGTGACACGGAAAGGAGGCCGCCGAGTTACTATATTGGGACAAGCATATGCCTCGAATATGCTTGCCACGTCAGCCCTAAAGGAACCCAAGGTTCTCCTTTATAAGGGGAGGCTTGGACCCTGAGGAGGGGATCGGCTCGTTTAGTACCGTTAGGCTGGTAAAGTTCTTCCTCTCTACTTGTAAACAGCTCAAGGAGCACTTGTAGCCCAAGGAAGGAGAAATAAAGATCTTTACCTAGGTCTTCTGTGTGTAGAATCAACTACATCTTCCCTCCCCAGATCCCTCTAGCATCCATTGGCCCCATACTTTAGCCTACCTATGGCATCTGCCGTGCCACCACCACGACATGTACCGCGCGATTTTTCATATTTTATTGGTAACTCAGAAAAATCTAAAAAATAGGATCTGGAGCGTAATTACCTGTAGTACATTCACAAAAATTAGATAAAATTCCTGACGAGTTTAGGTCGGTCAGAAAAATTCGTGAAGTATGCTGTACCGTTTTGACAGATTTTGTTTATTGCTTATATGTTGCTCTATCTTACTCTAGTATTGTTCCCAATGCTTTCAAACTATTTTGTGGTTATATACTACTAAGTTTATACACCTGTATTGTTATTATACAAGTGTTTGCTTGTGTGTTGATTCCTTATGATTGTTTGCTTGTTTATGACATTGAATGCTTCATATAGTTATGGGTAGGATTATTTTTTTAGTCGTTTCTTTCCTATAGAATTTATTCTTCCCTATCTTGAACCCTTGGAGATATAATAATGTGTTAATTGGAAGGTTTGACAACACAATGCATTTAGGAAGGAGAATGCTTTGTCTAATGGAAAAAAAAGAGATGTGGGAGTATGAAGTGTTGAAATGATGTTATGTAGTAGATTACGCAACCTGAAAGTTGAATTATCGATAGTTTAGTTTTAGTAGTAGCTTTGTTGATTGAATACATGGGAGTATACATAGAGCATTAGTTCGTGCCCATGGAAACATTCTTCAAGGCAAGTGACAATGCCCGAGTGATAGAAAGATTCACCTATCCTCATACAGGGTAATGATTTGGGTGCAGGATGGATTGATCACCATTCCTACTACTCTTATTATTCGCTCTTGTACTATTGGCTTTGTGAATCTTGAGTGCCCTTTTCAACCTTAGCAGAGAGTCGACGTTGAGCCTAAACCCTAGAATGGTATACTGTTACGCCCTTCTAAAAGCATCCATTGCTAAGCATAGGAATGTACGGTAAGGATGAATCCCAACCGTGAATTATGGGCACCGTGAAGTAAACATTCCCTATTTGACCACCATGAGAGTTTTGCTAGTTTAACTCCAAAACTATCAATCATGATGTTTAGAATGTGCTAGATAAATTGTGCCAATAAAAGTCTAAAGGAGAACCAATCTGAGCTAAGTGAATCTTCGATAAATGACCTAGTCAATTTTATTTTAAGGGCGGTAGCATCCTAATGGATCCCGAATCTTTCTTTCTTTCTACCCTTTCCAAATCTCGGGACGAGATTTCTTTTAAGGGTGGTAGTCTATCACATCCCAAAATTCTCCTAATTTTTGAATGTGAAATAAATAAATAAGTTTGATTGATTGTTTGACTATGTTGAAAATTCTCAAAGAGAAGAAACTTTTTGAATAGAAAATCCTCTCAACCTTGAATTCAAAATCTTATATTCTTTTGTGATGACCAAAGTAGCCATATAGGCAAAAGGGCATGAATTGATTATGGATTGTAGAATTGGTGTGCAAGATTCCAAAATGAAAATCATGAAGCATTCATAAGCATTTCATTACATCCATGCAAAGTTCTCACAAACTGAATCCAAATCCTGGTATCCGAATTCTATAGTTGATTCACCCAAATGTTCCTAATGGTAATTAAATTGACTTTATAAAACCCACTGTTGCTAAGGAATACATTATTGATAATTATAGCCTAAAGAGATCCAATTGATATTACAAAAAATTTAGAAACAAAATTGAGCTCATTTGGAGCTATTATGAAAAAGTTATGGAATAAATACAAACAAATAAAGATATAAATAAAATTAAATATACAAGGATTTATGAATCCACTATTTGAAAACTAGTAAAAAGGTTATAAATATGATCCTATAATGATCTATTCGATTTTAGAAAAATTTAGAAACAAGAATCGTGTCATTTGGAGTTCGTATGCAAAAGATATGAGGGAAACAAGTAAATAGAAAACGAAAAAAAATAAAAAAAACTAACGGGCCGGCCCACCCGGACCGACCGAACAAACCAGCTAGCGTACAACCGATCGTGCTCAGGTTTGCTTTAAAAAGCGTGCGAAACAGTTTTTGTTAAACCTATCTCTATTCAAACTCTCATAACTTTTTATCTACAACTCCGAATTGACTTCCGTTCATTTCTACTTGTTCCCTACTACAAAACATATCTCCCCACCGTCCTAAACCTCCATATAAACTCGTGGAGCCACAACGGTATGAGTTTCTCTTCTCAAAATCTCGAATCTACACATGCCTGAATCTTATTTTGCTTTTTAACCCATCTAGACTATTGTTTGCCTTCGGCCAAAAAACGAAAGTTGTAGAACTCGTCGAAATCTTTCAATCCCGACAAACCTCACCTCTTTTCATCCACCACAGACGGAGAATTTCGCATCGCAATATTTCAGATCTGACGGTGTAAATCCAAGATGTACTCGCGCTCGTTCCTTCAAATCCAAATTCCTTTGGTGAGAAGGTAGGACTAATGATTCCCCATAACTTTCATGTTCTAAGTTTTTCAATTTGACCTACGGATTTGTCTCCCTAACACAGATCTCTTTCTTGTCTATTTTAAGCCAAAATCGGGTCGGTCTCTTCTTCTAGCCACCGGATCTTATCCAGACGGTCGAGATCCAATCAAACCGGTGCGTACCATGTCGTCATTCCGGTCAGCTTCCTCATCATCGCCACGTCATCGTCAGGTCAGCATCTAGTCCTAGTCAGCATGCAAAGTCAACCTGTCCAGTCAGTGGAATATTCTCTGGAATATTCCATTCGAATTTAAAATTGCACATTATAGATCTAACTTGTAAAATTCATTATAAATTCATACAATGTCCAAAAATTGCATATAATATATCAAATTGAAGATAATTCTAAGTAGAATTATCTTATCAGAATAGATCCAATTTTTGTTGTACGTGGTTACTGCAGTAATTTAATTAGTTTTAATGGTATTTTAGGTTAATAAATTCATAGAAAATTATCTGAAACTCCGAAAAATATGAAGAATATATCAAATTGAAGCTACTATAATGTAGATTAATAATATCTGGTTGGATCCAGCATTTGCGGATTATTTACCCCGTAGTGATTTAATTAGTTTTAATGGCTTTATAAATCATTAAATTCATAGTAAATTATTTGCATATCACAAAAATATAAATAATATACCGATGGAAAGCTGGTTCCATGTAGATCATCAATATGCAATTAGTTCAGCCTTTGGCTGTAAGGTTTTGCCGTGAAGATTTAAATTGTTTAATGGCCTATTTAGAGTAATAAATTCATAAGAAAATAAATACTGCTCAGAAAATTACAAATATTATGTCCCTGGAATCACAATTCCGTGGAGATTACAGATATAATTTTATTTGGATTTTTAGGCAACAGAAACTGTATGAATCATTTAAAACCCATTAAACACTATTTAAATTATATAAAAAGATCTATAACTCCGATTAGGGTGCATCCAACGCCTAATGGTTCGTATTAACGTCCTCTATCCAGTAAACCCAAGAAAAAAATTTAATTATACAGTTAGAATAGTCGTTACAATAGAACTATTAAAAACCCTATATTAACAAGAAATTATTAATAACAAGTACTCCATTGCATTAATTGGCCTCTTGCATGCCTCATATACTACAATATTGTTTAGAGAAATAAAGTAACAACATTGTGACTTATTAAATTGTCATGCATGCATTTGTTGTATTTGTTTGATCTCTTTGTGCTATTGTTTATGTTGTATGCAATTGTTTGGTCGATAGATTGCGAGGAGTGCAACGTGTGTGGTTGCAACTACTATGATTGCAAGTATTGTGGTTATGACGAGTGCAACCATTATATCTATGAGGATTGTGAGGATTATATAATCGACTACATCTACATCAAAGGCAAGTGGTGCTATCTTGGTCATAAATGTCCTACTGTTTTCCTATGCATTGTAGATGTTTTTGTAGAATTGCATATATAGGAATTGATGTGTATATGCTATGCTATGTCCCATATTATTCCCTAGCATTCCTTGTTTATGAGCCACTGTTGGTAGATGTGCTTAGCCATGCTATGATGAACGAGGGCTGGGTTACATCACTGATGTTGATTCTAAATGTGTTGGTTTGCGAAAACTAAAACAACTTAATCAATGAATCTCCTGGGTGTGATGGGATTGATAATTTTGGGTGGTATCATTGCGGAAAGGCACCCAGGACACTGAGAAAGGATTGGCTTCTTTGTTTGGTAGCTTTCATGTGCAACCATGTGCCAATAATAAAATGGGCGGTTGGTTGGACTCAGTAGGTTCTGGTAACTCGAACCCACCTATCCAGAGATGTAGAATAGTGTAGGTTGGACCGGTGCGTGTCGGGTTTGGGGAGCTACTTCCCGAACGGTTCCTTCTTGGACTTCTCCCTATCATCACCCAATATGAGAGTGGTGGTACGAGCTAGGCTGGCCAAGTCACATGGGTAAAGTGTACTAACCCCTGCAGGGTGTATAAACTAATCGATTAGCCGTGTCCCCGGTTATGGACAATTTGAGCGACCTGATACTGATGCTATGATATTTCTCACTCATCCTTATTTCTTAATTACTTAAAACTTGTTGGGTGAACATAATTGGGTAGGAGCACCTGGGAGTGAACCAGAGTGTCCTATTTATCGTATTGGAAAACTACTTTGATACAAATGTTAGGATAAAACTGTTGCTTTATGCAAATGAGCCTGAACTCCACTTGGCCAAATAAGCATGTAGTTGATAGATCTGTTGTTAACCACTTTAGCCTACTTGCCATACATTCAATGTATTGACCATTCGTGGCTGCAACGTTTCATGTTGCAGGTTATATCGTATCTGAGTGATCGTTCATAGGTCGCGAGACTCCACTCAACAATTGTTCGCCTGTGGCACATTTGGAGTATGGAGATCTACCTTGTATTCGTTTTCCGCTGTGTACTTGAATAAATAATATAAAATTCTGGATCATATTCGTAATTTATGATGTAGAGTTATATTTGGTATCATTTTGTACTGTGTGTGCCAGTGAACCGATCCAGGGATTGGCACTATACACATGAACTCAGCCTTATCAGGCGAGGGTGTTACAGCACCCCCCTCTCACTGCCAGTGGACCCTTCGCCACCTCAGCATCGTCGTCCCCAAATCCCGCCCGCGACCAGGCCCTCTGTCGTTTCTCCCCGCGGTGACTGCCGCGATTTCAATTCTATTAAATTATGTTGATTGCTCGCGTAATCCCCGCCCCTGCTCCGGCTACTTAACCCCCACCTCTCTGTGGCCATTTCCCCTCACCTAGCCCACACTAAGCGCCGCCCGGCTACTCTAATTCTCGCTCGCACCGCCGGAGACCCAAGCGGCTCCGGTGTCACATTCCGGTGAGCTCCGTGCTCCCCTATGCATTCTTACGAACTTGTTCGCCTGGCTCTTGCGCATCTAACCATGCCTTTGTTTTGTCCTAAATCACCCCAGGTCGTTGGCCCCGTCAAGCACTGCGAGCACCCGAGGCGCCGCTGGACTCTGGCAAACAATCTAGGTAATTCCCGAGAGCCCCATGCCCTCTGATTCAAACCATCGCGTTCGTCGTAACCTTGTGCACCTCCTAATGCCATTTGTTTGCCTGATTGCAACCTAGGTCATCGCCTTTGTCTACGCCAGCAAGCACCCAACGCCAGTGAGATCTCCGACGAGCTCCTACGCCCGCGTCCTGCACCCCCATCCTAGCCACGACCACGTTGAGCTTCACCATATTCTCGCGATCGTGGTAAGCATCTACACACCCCTCCTAACCGCCTAGCCTCACCGGCGTGTCACCGGCAGAGCCGCCAGCGCCGCCAGTGCCATGAGTGTTGCTGGTTTCTGGTCGAGTTGATCTGGCCCTTTGGATCTATATCTAGCGGTTAGGATTAGAAATTAGAATGAAGGGGTAAATTTAGATCTGAACCATAGGATTCGCATTAGATCTAACGGCGCGGAAACGCTATCCTGAGTGAACTGGTACGCACCAATCAGGAAGCGATGCGTGTCACTAGATTCGATTTAAATCAGAATTTAGATCTATTAGATATTCAAACTTGTAAAAACAATAACTTTTGATCTGTTTGGCCAAAAATTACAAATTTTATATCAATGGATTCAGAAAAATGAGATCTTTGCAACTATGTCCTTGAGTTATTCATTTGCTTCTAAAAATTTATGATTTATTGCAGAAGCATTTGTAGGCCTATTTTGCATATAAAAATTATTTGGAAAATTGTTTTAAAGTAAATTTGAGTTTATTTAGACTTTAGAAAGTTTACTTTGTGTTCAGTACTTTTTGGTTTGACTTGTTAGTATGGAAAATCATTCCATTGCATTTGCATGCATTCATATGTATTTTTGTTTGAATTTTGAATGTAAATTTGGTGTTATGATTTTATGTGTAGATTTTGGTGATTGTGGTGATTGTGATTGTGAGGACTGTTGCTATTCTCCTAGCTACCAAGGAAAGTGATGCTTCATACTTTTGTCCTATTATTTTGCCTATGCACTAAGGAATATTTTGAGTAGGATTTGCATGATTATTTTCTAGGTATATGCTATGCTTGGGTAAATCCTATAGATATTGTCTTAGTAATTTTTACCTAAGTTAAGAGACTTGTAGTATGCTTAGCCTAGCTAGTAGAATGCAAGGGATAAATATTCATGCTATGAAATATTGCTAAGTCCATGACTTGTGTTTTTGGTTAATAAAACAACTATGTGAATGAATCACCTGGGCGGAATGGAAAGATTGGTTTATGTTGAGTGATTACACAAGGCCCATTTCTATGGTTTACCTTGTGTATCACACTTGTGGATGACCACCCGGGAACAAAGGGGTTTGGGATGTTTAGTGTTGAGAAGCTGCTGGTGCAACCACTTGGCATATGGGCTCTGTCTTGACCAAGTAGGTTGCAAGAACTTAGCCAGATGGACAGTTGGTGGTAGGGTTGATAGGATGGAACGCGTCCATGGTGGTCTAAGGGAATGCTTCTAAAAAGTCTCGTCTCGATGCATGTCGAGTCTTGTGGGGAAAGTGCACCACCTCTCGAGAGGGTAAAATCTAAGTACTTAGCCATGTCCCCGGTAACGGACAATTTAGCATCAAAGACATTGAAGCAATCAAGGATCTCCTCATCCCAATTTCTCTAAGTTAAAACTTGTGGTTGAACAAGGGTAAAGGTTCACCAATGTCTATTGGTAGTTCCTTGGGATTTTATCAAACAAAAACTTAGTGTTTTCAACTGATAAGAAAACCTTATTTTGAGCAAAGCAAGCCTAAGCTACACTTAACCAAATTCATGTAGTTATTAGATACTACTATTCTACTATGATATCACTTGCCAATACAATTCCAAATGTATTGACCCTCTGTGGCTATAACTTATGATGTTGCAGGTTACTCTGATGGTGACTAGGGTTGTGAGTCTACACTCAACATGTTTGCCTGTGGCACTTGAAGATGAAGACTTTTATTTATCTACTTTTGTATGAACTCTATGTATTAGTCTTGGCTAATGAGTTGTAAAGACTATGTTATCTCTAGAATGACGATGTAATGATGATCTTTGTATCTGTGTACTTCATCTTAAACTGTGGATGCTAGCATTTAGATCTAGGCACTGGTAGAAAACGCCCCATGCGTCCCGGTTGGTAAGGTCCATTAGTCCCGGTTGCCCAACCGGGACGGGGCAATCGGGACTAAAGCCCTAACCTTTAGTCCCGGTTGCCCCACTAACCGGGACAAATGGGGGCACACGTGGCGGCATCAGAGCACGAGGGGGGGTGGAGCATTAGTCCCGGTTCGTAACACGAACCGGGACTAATAACCTGCTGCCGTGGCAGAGATTTGGCCCATTTCTCTGCCGCGGCAGAGAATTCATTTTGGCACATTTTGTTGCCGCGGCAGCATTTTCGCCACTTTTTGTGCCGCGGCAGAGAATTCATTTAGGTTGTTTTATTGTTTATTTAGTGTTTTGCACTTATCAACGAAGGAACCTTATATTACACAAGATCATCATGACAATATTACATTCAATACACGGATCGAGTTCATGCACTACATACAAAAGTTGTTATTCGATGCTACCGGCCAATTCCTTCAAAGTTGCTATTTTTACAATCCCTATTATCTATACACAGCAGAATAGTATTCCCCTTTCGGGTCTAGGACTTCTGCATCCAAAAATCCTGCCAATTCCTCCTGAATTGCTCGTACGCGGTCCGTTGGCAGAAGACCGTCGCGTAGACGTTCGATCTGATTTAAAAAAGGAGTCAGCCTATATGAATGAAACTAAACACAATTTGTTTGAAATTTGAAAATATAGAAATTGTTTACGTACGTGGAGTTGCTCTAAATTTCTGCCCTTCTCATCGCACGTCTGCCGGATGAACTCGCAAACATAGTATCCACAGAGATTGTTACCTGGTCCCTGCGTCAGGCACTTTACGAGAACAGAGTTCAATCAAAATAATAATCAAGCATGATAATAACTGTATCAAAACTAGAATCAAAGAGATGCGCGGATATAGCTAGTGCTGCTTACATCTAGTGCTTCAAATGTAAGCTCCTCTTTCCAAACACCCCTAGCCTTTTTGGTGAACCTTTTCCAAGCGCTGCCCGGCGAAGAAAACGAATAAAATAAGTTATTAAGTACTTGATATCATAAAATTCACGAACGTTGCCGATATAGTGTCGTAATGATTAGAATTACCGCTGGAGAAGTATCTGCATGTCCTTCCACGTCTCAAGGGGTTTATGTTTCGAGTCCATGACTAGTACACGCCCTTTGTCAAGTTGAATGATTAACAGAATATAGTGGTACCTGCGAATGCAGAACTAATCAATTATATACTTAACATCGAGTAAGCGAAATAGAAAGTGTATACAAGACAATAACACTCACTGGAAGTTGTAAGGAAATAGTATTTCCCTTTTGGTTTCTTGAAACCTTAACGCGTGTACTATATTATCCTCCATATCCTGGGGGCTTATTTTGAGATTAGCTTCATGAACCCAATATGGGTCAATGAAGCCAATGTCATAGATTTGTCCTCTGCTGCATTCGAGAATCTTCATTCTGCATATTACAGTATGATTATAGACATGCAATAAACAAAATAATATAGCTAGAGACTAAATAAATTACAGAATTAGTACTTACAGACAATAGGCACTGATGATCGATTTGTCCAAGGCGTCTTGATTGAATAATTGAAATAGTTCATCAAATTCAATGGATATCATGTCATCCCTTTCTTTCCCATGATGCTTTTTTGTAACCCTCAGCACTATCCAGTTAGCCCCGGCGGACGTGGCATGCATGTACCAGTTATGCAATCTTCGCATTTTTGTTGAAAGATTGTTTACCTCCTCAGGTTTGACGAGAGGTTTGCCGTACTGGTATTTGTATGCTACTTCACTCACGGGGAAGAACTCTAACTGGGATAAGTACTGGGCAATACTCATACCTTGAGCAGCGGCAGCTTCTCCGTATTGTGCAACTACCTCTGGATCATACTGCTCTTCGGCCCCATATTTGCTCGACCCCACATTGGTTTGAGAAATCACCTTGAGAGGGGCGCAAGTCTGTTTTGCTTGTTCTCCGAGCTAGGCAACAGATTTCCCGCTTGCATCAGTACTGCTCTTCGAGGCTTTTTGTGCCGCATGTGACTTGAGAATAGAACGGTCATAGTCTGATGACAGCTTTGGCTCGGGTTGATGAAGATTCTTTAGCATTTTAAACACTTTGGCTTTTTCTTCTTTGGTGCTGGGGAACTCTGGCTCTTTTGGCCGCCTCAGCTTAGCGAAAAACGCTGTCGTTTCCGCATCAACGATCGCCGCAGTCTCCTCTTCAGTACAGTCATAAGCTCTCTTGGGAGGAACCTTTGGTACTTTTGGAAGAGGCTCTTGTTTACGTTTCGGCGATCGCTTACGATGCACAGTAGAGGTACGCTTACGCTTTTTATCCTGAGGCGCCGGCGATGGCTGCACCGGAGATTGGTGAGGCGACGGAGCCGGGTGAGGCGACGAAGACGGCTGCCGCGGCGACGACGACCTCGCTGGAGACGGGTGAGGCGGCGGTGAAGATGGCCTTGGCGTGTGATTTTGAAGCACGATACATTCCTTCGGCCATAGAATGGTGACGTTTTTTGCGTCACCCAGCACAGTCACATCCCCTTCACCAGCAGGGTAGTGAAGATCCAAAACCTCAAAGGTGGGCATGATTTCATCCACGCCGACAACAGCGTAGCCCTCTGGAACCGGACGACAGTGGTAAGTTGGTGTGGGTCCAATTGGTAAGGCATAGCCGACCGCCACCTTCATTGATATGTTCACAACTTTGACATGTAGCTCGCAGTGTGTCATCTCTGTGATATCATCCACTGGGTAGCCAACAGGAGCCATCGTCGGTGCATCATCGTCATCGCCATTGTCATCACCCGGGACCTCGGTGGAAGCCACACTGCTTTTTCGATTATTCGATAGGCCGGTAGCATCGAATGCAGTGTGCTGCTGAGATGGGCCGGTAGTACTTTGCTCTTTAAGTGCGTTAATTTCATCTTGTTGTTGCTTTAATCGTTCTTCAATTAAATGCATTCGCTCTTTCTGACTTTCTGCTTCAACTGCCGCCCTGTCCTTACTCCTCTGACGGCTTCTATCAGGATATTTCTTCCTCTCTTCGGGAAACCCAGTCCTCCATGATTGGGAGCCTATTGTGCCTCGTGTTCGTCCATCATGTTCCTTATTTCCAAGGGCGAGTGTGAGCTCATCATTCTCTCTATCGGGAATGAAGTCCCCATCTTTAACAGCCTTTACTGCTTTTCTGATCCTCTTGATTGGCAAGGGGTCTTCTTTATGTCGTATGTTATATATACACCTCCCTTCCGAGTCCAACGTGCCCCCATGCCTGTAAAACCAATTCCTTGCATGTTCTACCCAATCGTCTGTCTCTGGGGTGATCTTTTTATCACGCAGTTCCTGCTCAAGTTTCTCCCACTAAGGAATGCCAGCCCTGTAGCCACCTTGCCCCATAGTATGGTGATACTTCTTGTTAGCAGCATTCAGCTTATTTGTTTCAGACATTTTCTTAGCTTTTTCTGATTTCTTGTATTCCACAAACTCAGCCCAGAATGGTTTTATCTTCTCAAACTGAATATTCTTGAAATCGGGAGTCTTCTTTTTCACGACATAGTCAAGGTGCAATCTTTTCTTCCAGTTGGTGAAACACTGGGCCATCTTATTCAAAGCCCACTCCCTGACCTTAGCCTCCATGGCTCTCCCATGTTGTAAGGCGTCCTCAACTGGATCCTCCGCATTTGGATCCAGCTCTATCTTCGGTAGTTTGAAATTAACCATGAGCCTCTTCCACAGTAAATCTTTGGCGTGGTTAGGGACAAATAAACATGTTCCCTCTTCATCCGCATTAGCAGGCCTATTCCAATTTCTAATGGTGATCGGGATTAAGTCCCTAACGATTACTCCGCATTGTGCCACAAATTTGGTTGCGACAACTTCGGGAGTCGTCGGTTTGCCGTCTTCAGCGACATCTTCGATCCTGAACCTCTCATGGACTTGCAACTTTTTGGTTGGGCCTCGTCCGCTCTTTTCAGTAGATTCCTTCGATCCGGAGGGCTAAAAGAAGAAAGATCGTCGTTACTATTTCTATATAGATAGCAGATGATTAATTAATGAATTGATTTATATTACATGCACCTCGCCGGAGCGGTCGTCTTCTCGATTACACAAGGCATCGCCTTCTCCCTCGCGGAAGGCAACACCTTCAACCTCAAACAAGTTGTCTACTCCGGTAAAAAGAGGATCACCCTCACCGGAGTTGTTCAGAAACGTTGATACGTCTAAATTATCTTCCCCACGGATCACACCTTGGATCAACTCTTCCTTTTCTTCGTCTCTGACGTGTGGGTCCATATTTTCTGCATAGGTGGAAAAACGAATAAGTCAAAGCGGCTAAAGGAGAAAGTTAAGTACGGTGTTGAGAGATATAAACCCTAATTCAGAGAAACCCTAATATATACATACACAATAATAAAAATGAAGAGAAAGGGAAACCGTGTAGTAGATAGGCACATCGTCGAACCCACATGCACCTAAGTTGCTTGACAATGTGAATCGGGTCTAGGGCTACCCACAGTGACTAACCAGTGGGGCCGAAGACCAATACTACCAAAGTAATTAATAAACCTAATAATACCTAAATAATAATAAACCTAATAATCGAAACACCAAAAAGAAAGGGAAACAATCAACACATGGCATCGATGCAATGCTCAAGCAAGTATGATGATATGACAAGTTAATTTGCATTGGAATGTAACCTTAAGACATGCTCGACGATTTAATCGGGGTTCCGAGGGGTGAAAACCCTAACTCAGGGAAACTCCGGAACATATGAGAGGGGTGCATTTGTTCTTCTAATTATACTTGTCATTTAAGTTGTTTAACAATGCATGATTATAGGTTAAATAGATAGGTTTCATTTTTCTGAACAATTTGATATATTATTTGTATTTTTCTGACTTATAAACAATAAGTTATTGATTTTACAATATTAAATCATTTTCTAGAATTAAAAATAAAAAGGCAAATAGTTTTTACATCGGGGCGACCCCTAGCCAGTGAGACTGACAGATGGGCCCTAGTGCCAACTCAGCCTCCACGCAAGCAAGCAGGCCCCACCGAACCCTGGTTATTTTTCACGAGTTCACAGTCTACCCACTGGGGTTGGCCGGTGGGCCAGGGCCATGGCCACCTCGGCGCCCGCTCGGCTCGCCGGTGAGCACTGTGCGGTGGCCGGCGACGTTGCTAGAGGGCTCGGGAGGGGGCGTGCGTGGGTTTGTTCGAAAGAGGGCGTCGAGGCAAACCTAACTAGTAGGGCACCGCCCGGATTTGGTCACCGGAATAGGGCACGCGACGACATGCAGCGGCGGCGGATGGCGGCGGACGGCGGGGGAGAAGGACAGAGCGCTAGGGGAGGAAAGAAGGGGTCCCAGAGAGTTACAAGCTCACCCTCGACGCGTGTGTAGCCTTGGCGGGGACGGAGGAGATCGGTAGCAACGGTGATGGCAAGGCGGAGCTCGTCGGTGATGGGGAAGACGCGGTCGATTCCAGTCGCGCGGCTTCGATTCCTTCGGCGAGGAGGATAAGCACAGCGAGGCAGCGCGTGGAGGCCGACGGCGAGACGATGGTTGGGCAGCCTGACGGCGTCCGAGCGGTTGTCCTTGCGGCGGCGGCGATCTCTGTTGCGGGTGAGTGAGAAAGAGGAACGGGGAAGAAGGAGAAGGGGCATGGTTAACTAGTAGGGGACCTTTAGTCCCGGTTGGTGGCTCCAACCGGGACTAAAGGGTTATACGTCCCGGTTGGAGCCACCAACCGGGACGTATAGTCCAATATTTTCAGCAGACCAAGGGTTGGCGCGCAGGGGGTCTTTAGTCCCGGTTGGTGGCTCCAACCGGGACATATTCCCCTGATTTCAATTTTTTTCAGGTATTTTCTCTCTGTTCCCGCCTTATTTTTTATTTTGGGGTTTAAATTTGTATTGTTTTTTAAATGATAATTAATTTGGAATTTAGAAAAACTTTAAACATAAAAAGTGTTTGGATTTGAATAAATAATTCAAAACCATTTTCTGTTTTAAAACATAATTAATGTAACCATTTAAAATATGAACCATTTACAATTAAAAATGAATTAACTTATTTTTTTTTAATATCAATTTGGAATTTAGAAAAACTTTAAACATAAGAAGTGTATGGATTTGAATAAATAATCCAAAACCATTTTCTATTTTTAAAAAATAATTAATGTAACCTTTTAAAATGAATTAACTTATATTTTTGAATATTAATTTGGAATTTAGAAAAACTTTAAACATAAAAAGTGTTTGGATTTGAATAAATAATTCAAAACCATTTTCTGTTTTAAAAAACAATTAATGTAACCATTTAAAATATGAACCATTTACAATTAAAAATGAATTAACTTATATTTTTTAATATCAATTTGCAAATTTAGAAAAACTTTAAACATAAGAAGTGTATGGATTTGAATAAATAATCCAAAACCATTTTCTATTTCTAAAAAATAATTAATGTAACCTTTTAAAATGAATTAACTTATATTTTTGAATATTAATTTGGAATTTAGAAAAACTTTAAACATAAGAAGTGTATGGATTTGAATAAATAATCCAAAACCATTTTCTATTTCTAAAAAATAATTAATGTAACCTTTTAAAATGAATTAACTTATATTTTTGAATATTAATTTGGAATTTAGAAAAACTTTAAACATAAGAAGTGTATGGATTTGAATAAATAATCCAAAACCATTTTCTATTTTTAAAAAATAATTAATGTAACCTTTTAAAATGAAGATAGGGGACGAGCATCGTTAGAACTTGCATTGGATCTCTGAAGAAACCACATATTGCGAGTCTAATAATGATTTTTTCAAAAAATCACGGGCGATAGATCATGTACCTGTAGTACAAACCGGACCCACTTCCTACCGATTCGGCAGACATTTGTCCTTTTTATCCGGGATGGACGAAAAGGTTTGATATGTACCGGTTGGGAGATAGTCCATGTAAGGTGGTCTAGTATTTTAGGAAAATGGGACGGTAGCATTCTGAAACGGAATTTTGGTGGTTACTTCACAAAACGACCCGTTTTTTGCGCTCGGAAAATGGAAAATGGCTTTTCCGTGCGACAAAAAGGAAAACTTCCTCCTGCAACATTGTTCTCCATAACAATGTCCACACACATGCATAATATGGGCACAACATCACAAACTATGTCGTGATTCAGCACATAACATCGGTCATTTGGACCGAAAGCCATGAAACGTCGAACATGATAGGTCATTTTGTGAAGGTTTTTTCGAAACATAATCAATATACCAAGTCTGATATTTTTCCTTTCAACTATGTAACAAAATATGACACCACGCGAAGGATTTTCATTGTTCGGATTTTTTTTGAATTTATTATGCCCGTTTTGAATTATCTGAATTTCTAACTATGGTCGAACCGGTGTGCATGAAGATAGGGGACGAGCATCGTTAGAACTTGCATTGGATCTCTGAAGAAACCACATATTGCGAGTCTAAAAATGATTTTTTCAAAAAATCACGGGCGATAGATCATGTACCTGTAGTACAAACCGGACCCACTTCCTGCCGATTCGGCAAACATTTGTCCTTTTTACCCGGGATGGACGAAAAGGTTTGAGATGTACCGGTTGGGAGATAGTCCATGTAAGGTGGTCTAGTGTTTTAGGAAAATAGGACGGTAGCATTCTGAAACGGAATTTTGGTGGTTACTTCATAAAACGACCCGTTTTTTGCGCTCGGAAAATGGAAAAGGGCTTTTCCGTGCGACAAAAAGGAAAACTTCCTCCTGCAACATTGTTCTCCATACCAATGTCCACACACATGCATAATATGGGCACAACATCACAAACTATGCCGTGATTCAGCACATAACATCGGTCATTTGGACCGAAAGCCATGAAACGTCGAACATGATAGGTCATTTTGTGAAGGTTTTTTCGAAACATGATCAATATACCAAGTCTGGTATTTTTCCTTTCAACTATGTAACAAAATATGACATCACGCGAAGGATTTTCATTGTTCGGATTTTTTTTGAATTTATTATGCCCGTTTTGAATTATCTGAATTTCTAACTATGGTCGAACCGGTGTGCATGAAGATAGGGGACGAGCATCGTTAGAACTTGCATTGGATCTCTGAAGAAACCACGTATTGCGAGTCTAAAAATGATTTTTTCAAAAAATCACGGGCGATAGATCATGTACCTGTAGTACAAACCGGACCCACTTCCTACCGATTCGGCAGACATTTGTCCTTTTTATCCGGGATGGACGAAAAGGTTTGATATGTACCGGTTGGGAGATAGTCCATGTAAGGTGGTCTAGTATTTTAGGAAAATGGGACGGTAGCATTCTGAAACGGAATTTTGGTGGTTACTTCACAAAATGACCCGTTTTTTGCGCTCGGAAAATGGAAAATGGCTTTTCCGTGCGACAAAAAGGAAAACTTCCTCCTGCAACATTGTTCTCCATACCAATATCCACACACATGCATAATATGGGCACAACATCACAAACTATGTCGTGATTCAGCACATAACATCGGTCATTTGGACCGAAAGCCATGAAACGTCGAACATGATAGGTCATTTTGTGAAGGTTTTTTCGAAACATGATCAATATACCAAGTCTGATATTTTTCCTTTCAACTATGTAACAAAATATGACACCACGCGAAGGATTTTCATTGTTCGGATTTTTTTTGAATTTATTATGCCCGTTTTGAATTATCTGAATTTCTAACTATGGTCGAACCGGTGTGCATGAAGATAGGGGACGAGCATCGTTAGAACTTGCATTGGATCTCTGAAGAAACCACATATTGCGAGTCTAAAAATGATTTTTTCAAAAAATCACGGGCGATAGATCATGTACCTGTAGTACAAACCGGACCCACTTCCTACCGATTCGGCAAACATTTGTCCTTTTTACCCGGGATGGACGAAAAGGTTTGAGATGTACCGGTTGGGAGATAGTCCATGTAAGGTGGTCTAGTGTTTTAGGAAAATAGGACGGTAGCATTCTGAAACGGAATTTTGGTGGTTACTTCATAAAACGACCCGTTTTTTGCGCTCGGAAAATGGAAAAGGGCTTTTCCGTGCGACAAAAAGGAAAACTTCCTCCTGCAACATTGTTCTCCATACCAATGTCTACACACATGCATAATATGGGCACAACATCACAAACTATGCCGTGATTCAGCACATAACATCGGTCATTTGGACCGAAAGCCATGAAACGTCGAACATGATAGGTCATTTTGTGAAGGTTTTTTCGAAACATGATCAATATACCAAGTCTGGTATTTTTCCTTTCAACTATGTAACAAAATATGACACCACGCGAAGGATTTTCATTGTTCGGATTTTTTTTGAATTTATTATGCCCGTTTTGAATTATCTGAATTTCTAACTATGGTCGAACCGGTGTGCATGAAGATAGGGGACGAGCATCGTTAGAACTTGCATTGGATCTCTGAAGAAACAACGTATTGCGAGTCTAAAAATGATTTTTTTTAAAAATCACGGGCGATAGATCATGTACCTGTAGTACAAACCGGACCCACTTCCTACCGATTCGGCAAATATTTGTCCTTTTTACCCGGGATGGACGAAAAGGTTTGAGATGTACCGGTTGGGAGATATTCCATGTAAGGTGGTCTAGTGTTTTAGGAAAATAGGACGGTAGCATTCTGAAACGGAATTTTGGTGGTTACTTCATAAAACGACCCGTTTTTTGCGCTCGGAAAATGGAAAAGGGCTTTTCCGTGCGACAAAAAGGAAAACTTCCTCCTGCAACATTGTTCTCCATACCAATGTCCACACACATGCATAATATGGTTACAACATCACAAACTATGCCGTGATTCAGCACATAACATCGGTCATTTGGACCAAAAAGCCATGAAACCTCGAACATGATAGGTCATTTTGTGAAGGTTTTTTCGAAACATGATCATTGTTCGGCACACATTTAGTACCGGATGTAGTCACAAACCGGGACTAAAAATATTTTCCGCCATTTCCCACCTCTTCAACTACGACACCTGGAATGCCTTCTTCGCTAATAGGCGGGAAAGGGAGCTCGCCAGGTACGAGGGTGATGGCCCGCCACCGGTGAACCACAACAAAGCCGGCCGTCGTCTGTGGTGGGCGAACCGTACTATCATCAAAGTGATGCGCTACATCGCCAGGGGAGACCATCCTCGCCTACGGTGCCCACGAGTCCACCCGCCACAGGCCCCACACTGTCCCGGCGGTAGCGGCATCGTCTTCCAGGAGACCCCTCTCCCACCCGCCGTGAATCCGAGGCTGGAATGGCCCCTGGTATATGCCATGGATGGGCTGAGGATCCCCGGAGTGGCAGGTGACGATGACGATGATGATGACGACGACGATGAAGACCCTGAAGCTCAGTACTATAGGACTGGGCATGATTATGACTAAAGGGGGCGGCTTTAGTCCTGAGTGTTAGCTAGTCCCGGTTTGTCCCGGTTTTTAATATTAATAAATGTCTTGAGTGTTACCTAATAAATAGAGGGAAATGCCTATATAAAGAGAGGGTTCATATTTAGTCCCGGTTGGAGAAACCAACCGCGACTGAAGGGATTGCGGCAGAGTGGGCCAGGCAACACTAATAATAGGGGTGAGTGTCGACATTATGTCGTGCGGCTTGTACCTTGTCCCGGATGGTGTCACCAACCGGGACTAAAGATGAACCTTTAGTCCCGGTTGGAGACACCAACCGGGACTAAAGATGAGTCAGCACTAATAATAGGGGTGAGTGTCGACATTATGTCGTGAGTGTCGACATTATGCCGAGCTGCTTGTACTATAAATATGCATCCTTGTGAGTCCAGTCCTCCAGCCAGTTTGAGGCATCTCCAAGATGGTTTTAGAGAGCAGGGACACCACTACGGCCAGTTTCAGGGAGATGCCGACAGAGCCCAGTCCTCCGGCATCTCCGAGAAACTGGTCATAGAGGCACTCCCTAATATGTGAAATTAGTTAGCTCCGAGGCGTATTGATCTAGTTAGTGAAGTTACAAGCTGCAAGACATTTATTAATATTAAAAACTGAGACTACAAAACCGGGACTAAAGGCCACAAACCGCGAAAGATATCCTTCGGTCAAGCCACAAACCGCGAAAGACATGAACTAGAGTTACATAATATGAGCATGAACTTCTTGGCATATGTCATTCCTTATGACCGCTTCAGACGTAACCATGGAGCATCTTCTTTACTTAACGGAATGCTTGGGTCAGTTTTCACTGTGAAGGGCGGAATTTCATCAAACTTATTATAATCTTCTGACATGTCTGTCTTGTCCTCGATTCCCACGATGTTTCTTTTCCCTGAAAGAACTATGTGACGCTTTGGCTCATCATATGATGTATTCGTTTGCATATTTTTTCTTTTTTCGGTCTGGAGGACATGTCCTTCACATAGAAAACCTGAGACACATCATTGGCTAGGACGAATGGTTCATCTCTATAACCAAGATTGTTGAGATCCACTGTTGTCATTCCGTACAACTGGTCTATCTTTACCCCTTCCCCATTCAGGTTGACCCATTTGCAGCAAAACAAAGGGACCTTAAAAGAGACTCCATAGTCTAGTTCCCATATCTCCTCTATGTAACCATAATATGTGTCCTTTTGTCCATTCTCGTCTATTGCATCAAAGCGGACACCACTATTTTGGTTGGTGCTCTTTTTATCTTGGGCGATCGTGTAGAATGTATTCCCATTTATTTCGTACCCTTGGAAATTCAATACAGTAGAAGATGGTGACGCGGCCAACAAGTATAGCTGATCTCCAATAGTGGTGTCATTCAAGAGATGTGTCCGCATCCAACCACCGAAAGACTTCATGTGTTCATCTGTAATCCATGATTCAGGCTTCCCCGGGTTTTTGGAGCGTACAATATTCTTGTGTTCCTCGATATACGGAGCTGCCAAGGTGGAATTATGTAGAACTGTGTAGTGTGCTTTAGTGAAAGAATCCCCGTCCCTACATATCATTGCTTTCTTTCCCAGCGTGCCTTTTCCACTTAGTCTTCCCTCATGCCGCGAGTCAGAAACACCAATCGGCTTAAGGTCAGGAATAAAGTCAACACAAAACTCAATGACCTCCTCTGTTCCATATCCCTTGGAGATGCTTCCTTCTGGTCTATCACGGTTATGAACATATTTCTTTAAGACTCCCATGAACCTCTCAAAGGGTAACATATTGTGCAGAAATACCGGACCGAGAATGGCAATCTCTTCCACTAGATGAACCAGGAGATGCGTCATAATATTGAAGAAGGATGGTGGGAACACCAATTCAAAACTAACAAGACATTGTACCACATCCTTCTGTAACCTTGGCAGAATATCTGGATTGATTACCTTCTGAGATATTGCATTGAGGAATGCACACAGCTTCACAATGGGTACTCGAACATTTTCCGGTAGAAGCCCCCTCAATGCAATCGGAAGCAACTGCGTCATAATCACGTGACAGTCATGAGACTTCAGGTTTTGGAACTTTTTCTCTGCCATATTTATTATCCCCTTTATATTAGATGAGAAGCCCGACGGCACCTTGATACTGTAAAGGACTTCAAAAAATATTTCCTACTCTGCTTTGGTAAGAGCATAGCTGGCACGACTTAAGTGACGCCCTTTATCCGTCTTGTTATGTGTATGCATGTTCTTTGGGTCTTTCATAATTTGTTGGTCCTCCCGTGCTTCAGGTGTATCTTTTGTCTTCCCATACACGCCTAGGAATCCTAGCAGGTTCACGCAGAGATTCTTCGTCACGTGCATCACGTCGATTGAAGAGCGGACACGCAGGACTTTCCAATATGGCAGCTCCCAAAATATAGATTTCTTCTTCCACATGGGTGCGTGTCCTGTAGCGATGTCGTTCGGAACTGATTGACCGCCAGGACCCTTTCCAAAGATTACTTCTATGTCCTTGACCATACCAAATACATCATCACCAGCAGGGAGTTTAGGCTTCTTCCGGTGATCTGCCTCACCTTTGAAATGCTTGCCTTTCTTTCTTACGGGATGATTGGTCGGAAGAAATCATCGATTCGCCAGGTACACAACCTTCTTGCATTTATGCAAATATGTACCTTCGGTCTTATCTAAACAGTGGGTGCATGCCTTATATCCTTTGTTTGTCTGTCCTGAAAGGTTACTAAGAGCAGGCCAATCATTGATGGTTACGAATAACAACCCTCGTAGATTAAATGGCTCCTGTTTGTTCTCATCCCATACACGTACACCTGGTTTGCCCCACAACTGTATGAGTTCTTCAACTAATGGCCTAAGGTACACATCAATGTCGTTGCCCGGTTGCTTCGGGCCTTGGATGAGCACTGGCATCATAATGAACTTACGCTTCATGCACAACCAAGGAGGCAGGTTGTAGATACATAGAGTCACGGGCCAGGTGCTGTGACTGCAGCTCTGCTCCCCAAAAGGATTCATGCCATCCGTACTTAGACCAAACCATAAGTTCCTTGTGTCACCTGCAAAGTCTGGGAAGTCTCTCTCGATTTTTCTCCACTGTGACCCATCAGCAGGGTGTCTCAACTTCCCGTCTTTCTTACGGTCTTCTTTGTGCCATCGCAACAACCTGGCATGCTCTTTGTTTCTGAACATGCGTTTCAACCTTGGTATTATAGGAGCATACTACATAACCTTAGCAGGAACCCTCTTCCGGAGGGGCTCTCCCTCAACATCACCAGGGTCATCTCGTCTGATCTTATACCGCAACGCGTTGCATACCGGGCATTTATCTAAATTCTCATACTCCTTACCGCGGTAGAGGATGCAGTCATTAGTGCATGCATGTATCTTTTGCACATCTAATCCCAGACGACAGAGAGTCTTCTTTGCTTCGTAGGTACTCTCGGGAAGTTCGTTATGTTTTGGAAACTTCGGATTCATTATTTTCAGCATCTTTTCAAATGAGGAGTCAGTTAGACCACACTCTGTCTTCCATCGCAACAATTCCAGTGTGGTACCGAGCTTTGTGCTGCCATCTTCACAATTTGGGTACAACAATTTCTTGTGATCTTCTAACATGCCCTCTAACTTCAACTTCTCATTTTCTGTTTCACAGTCTCGCTTTGCATCAGAAATGACCCTACCAAGTTCATCAGCCGGCTCATCTGATGCCCGTTCTTCACCTCTTTCCTCTCCATTGTCTTCCATTGCAGTATCACTGTATTCAGGAAACATATGATGATAGTTGTTATCATCATCTTCTTCTTCACCATCTTCCATCATAACCCCTCTTTCCTCGTGCTTGGTCCAGCAATTATAGTTGGGCATGAAACCTTTCATAATCAGGTGGCCGCGAATGATTTTCGAGGAAGAGTACTCCTTGTTGTTCCGACATTGAACACATGGACAACGTATAAATCCATTCTCTTTGTTTGCCGTAGCCACATCGATAAATTTATCCACGCCTTTGATATACCCGGCTACCCGCCGGTCACCATACATCCATTCCCGACCGTTCATCTGCATCATATAAGTAAGTTTATCAAAAAACAGGACATCATAAATAGTGAAATAACCAATTCACACCGACACATGAATTGTATCAATGACCTAGAAAAGATAAGATTGCTAACCTCGATCGAGGGAAATAAAGAGGAGAAAGCTCAAGTGCGTCTCGGACACCTTCTATATTTTTGTTCTATGAGAAATTCAACGGGATTATTCACTCAAACATTTCAACAAACACCTTCAATGCATGCATGAGAAAAAACTAGCACACCCCCTCACACCTTCCACCATTCGAAAAAACAGAGTGGAGGCAGAGGGGGCTGGGGCGTTGCATTTATAGAGGGCAGGGGTCTTTAGTCCCGGTTGGAGCCAGCAACTGGGACTAAAGGTGCGTGCCACGCCACGTGGCTGTGGCCAAACCTTTAGTCCCGGTTGGTGGCTCCAACCGGGACGCATGCCCCCTTACCAACCGGGACGCATGCCCCCTTACCAACCGGGACGCATGCCCCCTGGCCCCGTGCCCGCTCCAACCGGGACGCGTGCCAGCATTAGTCCCGGTTGGTAGCGCAACCGGGACTAATGCTCCGAGGGGTCGCGAACGGATAGCCCTTTTTCCTCTAGTGAGGGGCTAGAATTACAATCACAGGGGTCTCTACCTTATTTGGTGAGATCTTACAGTTTGGTTTGCCCTTGAATAAAGATGCAGATTACCTGCTCTTCCTCGCATTGTTATTTTCAATCTTTGTTATGAGGATTTTTCTGTTACTATTAGTAAGGAATGTTGTAAATTAGTATTGCTGTTGTTGCTGGATTGAGTGTCACTTTGGAATTAGAATAACATACTTTTCAGAGCTAATTCATATCTTAATATCTTTAAAATGACAATATTTGTATCTCGATAGTCATCTATTATTTCTTGTGGGCAGATGCGTAAGCAATAGAAGTGATGATGATGCTAATGTTAAACTGGAACAAATACAACGTATGGCTTAATTTCCGGCCCGTTTCTTCCACTTGCGCCAGTGACGCAACAGGTATCTGTCAACTGAAGAAATGCCGGATGTCGGTGCTCTGTTTTATAGTTCTGTCCATGCTCCCGATGTGTTGTTCCTGCTTTAACTTGCTTCTCTGGCCAAATTATTCAACCTTCTACAATTGCCATTGAGAGCAGAAATGATGAGATCATCTATTCCCAAAAATTAAAGGTCCTACTTACCTACTTATTATTAGTGCGTGATCATGTCTATGTTAGTTCAACCCCATGACATGTATTTTCTCGTGGCCTGATATTTTCTAGTTTGGGTTTATCGGGATCAGCTTTTTATGCCTGCGGTAGCCTGCCTTAGATATTGCACAATTTACATGACTGATGTGATAATAGTGTCGCCACCTATGCCTTTTGTTGCGTGTACTCCGCCATTTTGCATCCCCAATCCACGTGATTTCTGCAAAAGTTACTTATTCCACTGCTGGAAAAACCATCTTCGGTTCGATATGAACAAGGCCAGCAGTCTCGGCCTGGCACAGCTCGCGACTAGTGGGAGCACTAGTCTCGGTCCGTGAGGCCTCTAACGGCTAGAAACGGCCGTAGTCACTAGTCTCGGGCCGGACCAGGTCATTAGTCCTGGTCCGTAATACGGCCCGGAACTAAAAACCTGGAGCAGGCAGCTGGTCCTTTAGTGGACTATTAGTCCCGGGTCGTATCACGGTCCGGGACTAGTTTTCCACCACTATATATTCTGCCTCCTGCCCTGCTGCCCTAAAGCATATGGTGGCCATTTTTCTCAAAAAAGGCAAGAGAGTTTATGCCATTTTTTCTCAAGATTTGTCAAGATTTAGTTTGCAACACCTAAATCCAAAGCTTTAAAAGGTTAGAACTTCATTCTTTCATCTCTTATTGCTACTTTAGCTCTATAATGCTCTAGAAGTATAGAGATATGGATCAATGCATGCATGCTCTAGAAGTAGCTAGAAGGATTTTGATATATATGTGTAACAAATTTTGATTAGGCACATAGTTATTGAAAATTGAAATGTTTAATTTTAAAGTTTCAGAGCTTAGAATGGAATGAGGTTTTCACTGATAGAACAATAATAAAAAACTCCACATTTATCATATTGATTGTTTTCTCCTATTCACAAATTGGTGCATGTAAATTTTTCAAAATTCAAAATTAATGCTCTAGAAGCTCTCAATATAACTTGTAATAATTTTATCATGTTGTGTAATGGTTTTTGATATACTTTTACTATAATGCAGATGGTCCGGGAATGGATGTACGGTACTGACCGACGCTCTGGCGAGTTCATTAATGGTGTGCATGAATTCATCCGTGTTGTTGATGCAAACAAGCGCAATGGTTTTGTATTCTGTCCATGTAATGGATGTAGGAATCAGAAGGATTACTCTGACTCAAAAACCCTTCACAACCACCTGTTGAAGTCCGGATTCATACCCAGTTATAATTGTTGGACCAAGCATGAAGAGAGAGGGGTTATAATGGAAGACAATGAAGAAGAGGAGGAGGATGACAACTATCATGGTTTCCCTGAGTACGGAGATACTTCCATGGGGGATGCTAAAGGGGAGGATGAAGAAGAGACACATGATGAACCTGCTGATGATCTTGGTCGGACCATTGCCGATGCACGAAGATATTGTGAAACTGAAAAGGATAGGGAGAAGTTCAATCACATGTTAGAGGATCACAAAAAGTTGTTGTACCCAAATTGTGAAAATGGTCTGAAAAAGCTGGGCAGCACACTGGAATTGCTGCGATGGAAGGCTGAGTGTGCTATACCTGACTCCTCATTTGAAAAGTTGCTGAAAATGATGAAGAATATGCTTCCAAAAGATAACGTATTGCCTGCCAGTACGTAGGAAGCAAATAAGGTTGTCTGCCCTCTAGGTTTAGAGGTTCAGAAGATACATGCATGCCCTAATGACTGCATCCTCTACCGCGGTGAGGAGTATGAGAATTTGGATGCATGCCCGGTATGCACTTCACTTCGGTATAAGATTAGACGAGATGACCCTGGTGACGTTGAGGGTGAGCCCCCCCCCCCCCGGAAGAGGGTTCCTGTCAAGGTGATGTGGTATGCTCCTATAATACCACGGTTGAAACGCTTATTCAGAAACAAAGAGCACGCCAAGTTATTGTGATGGCATAAAGAGGAACGTAAGTCAGAAGGGATGTTGAGACACCCCGCTGATGGGTAGCAATGGAGAAAAATCGATAGAAAGTACCCGGACTTTGCAGATGACGCAAGGAGTTTAAGGTTTGGTCTAAGTACAAATGACATGAATCCCTTTGGGGAGCAGAGCTCCAGTCACAGCACCTGGCCCGTGACTCTATGCATCTATAACCTTCCTCCTTGGTTGTGCATGAAGTGGAAGTTCATTATGATGCCAGTGTTGATCCAAGGTCTGAAGCAACCCGGCAACGACATTAATGTGTACCTAAGGCCATTAGTGGAAGAACTTTTACAGTTGTGGCACGAACCCGGGATACGCGTGTGGGATGAGCACAAGCAGGAAGAATTTAACCTCCGAGCATTGCTTTTCGTAACAATCAATGATTGGCCTGCTCTTAGTAACCTTTCAGGACAGTCAAACAAGGGATACAATGCATGCACACACTGTTTAGATGAGACTGAAAGTATATATTTGGAACATTGTAATAAGAATGTATACAATGAGCGTCGTCGATTTCTTTTGGCCAAGCATCCCTTAAGAAAGAAAGGCAAGCATTTCAACGGTCTGGCATGTCACCAGACGAAGCCTAAGGAGCGTAATGGTGCTGATATATTTGATATGGTCAAAGATTTAGATCAAATGGTAACCTTTGGAAAGGGTCCTGGAGGAAAATCTGTTCCGAAGGACGCTGAAGGACACGCACCCATGTGGAAGAAGAAATCTATATTTTGGGAGCTACCATATTGGAAATTCTTAGAGGTCTGCTCTATAATCGATGTGATGCATGTGACGAAGAATCTTTGCGTGAACATGCTAGGCTTCTTGGGCGTGTATGGGAAGACAAAAGATACACCGAAAGCACGAAAGGACCATCAACGTATGAAAGACCAGATGGCCTGCATCCAGAATGGTTTCAAGGTCATGCCAGCTACGCTCTTACCAAACAAGAGAAGAAAATATTTTTTGAATGCCTAAGCAGTATTAAGGTCCCGTCTGGCTTCTCGTCGAATATAAAGGGAATAATAAATATGGCAGAAAAAAAGTTCCAAAACCTAAAGTCTCATGACTGCCACGTGATTATGACGCAAATGCTTCCGATTGCATTGAGGGGGCTTCTACCAGATAATGTTCGAGTACCCATTGTGAAGCTATGTGCATTTCTCAATGCAATCTCTCAGAAGATAATCAATCCTAAAGATCTACCACGGTTACAGAATGATGTGGTCCAATGTCTTGTCTGTTTTGAGTTGGTGTTCCCACCATCCTTCTTCAATATTATGACGCACCTGCTGGATCACCTAGTCGAAGAGATTTCCATTCTCGGTCCTGTATTTCTATGAAATATGTTTCCCTTTGAGAGGTTCATGGGAATCTTAAAGAAATATGTTCGTAATCATGCTAGACCAGAAGGAAGCATCTCCAAGGGCTATGGAATAGAGGAGGTCGTTAAATTTTGTGTTGACTTCGTTCCTGACCTTAAGCCGATTGGTCTTCCTCAATCGCGGTATGAGGGGAGACTGAGTGGAAAGGGTACTCTAGGAAGGAAATAAATAATATGTAGGGACGGACATTCTTACAACGAAGCACATTACACCGTTCTATAGAATTCTATCTTGGCAGCCCCATATATCGAGGAACACAAGAAAATCTTACGCTCCAACCCTGGAAAGCATGACTCTTGGATTAGAGATGAACACATGAAGAGTTTTGGCGGTTGGTTGCAACATCTCATCAAAAACAACACTCTTGGAGATCAGCTATACTTGTTGTCTAGGTCACCATCTTCGACTATATCGACTTTCCAAGGGTACGAGATAAATGGGTATACATTTTACACGATAGCCCAAGATAAAAGGAGCACCAACCAAAACAGTGGTGTCCGCTTTGATGCAACAGACAACAATGGGTCAAAGACCACATATTATGGTTACATAGAGGATATATGGGAACTTGACTATGGACCTACTTTTAAGGTCCCCTTGTTTCAGTGCAAATGGGTCAAGCTGACAGGAGGAGGGGTTGAGGTAGACAAGAATTACGGAATGACATCGTTGGATCTCAACAATCTTGGGTACTTAGACGAACCATTCGTCCTAGCCAATGATGTGGCTCAGGTTTTCTATGTGAAGGACATGTCTACCAAACCTAGAAAAAGAAAAAAGAATAAAAAGAATACATCAGACGATGAGCCAAAGCGCCACATAATTCTTTCAGGAAAAAGAAACATCGTGGGAGTGGAGTACAAGACAGACATGTCAGAAGATTGTGATAAGTTTCATGAAATTCCACCCTTCGCGGTGAAGGATGATCCAAGCATCATGTTAATGAATTAAGATGCTCCATGGATACGACGGTATCAGAAAGGAACACACGCGAAGAAATGATATGTAATAATTGTAACATTTTATGAGTGAAGATGCTTCATGTGTCCATTTTTATAGTGTTGTCTGCAAACAATCTTGAGTGTGTTAGTCCCATTTTGTGGCTGGACCGGGACTAAAGGAGGGCCTTTAGTCCCGATTCATACTTACCATTAAGATCTGATCTCCAAACGCGTGAGGTCACATATTAGGGAGTGCCTCTATGACCAGTTTCTTAGAGATGCCGGAGGACTGGGCTCCGGCGGCATCTCCCTGAAACTGGTCGTAGTGGTGTCCCTGCTCTCGAAAACCATCTTGCAGCTTGTAACTTCTCTAACTAGATCAATACGCCTGGGAGCTAACTAATTTCACATATTAGGGAGTGCCTCTATGACCAGTTTCTCGGAGATGCCGGAGGACTGGGCTCCGGCGGCATCTCCCTGAAACTGGATGTAGTGGTGTCCCTGCTCTCGAAAACCATCTTGGAGATGCCTCAAACTGGCTGGAGGACTGGACTCACAAGGATGCCTATTTATAGTACAAGCAGCTCGGCATAATGTCGACACTCATGACATAATTTCGACACTCACCCCTATTATTAGTGCTGACTCATGTTTTGTCCCGGTTGGTGTCTCCAACCGGGACTAAAGGTTCATCTTTAGTCCCGGTTGGTGACACCATCTGGGACAAGGTACAAGCCGCACGACATAATATCGACACTCACCCCTATTATTAGTGTTGCCTCCAACCGGTACTAAAGATGAACCCTCTCTTTATAGGCATTTCCCTCTATTTATTAGGTAACACTCAAGACATTTATTAATATTAAAAATCGGGACAAACCAGGACTAGCTAACACTCAGGACTAAAGCAGCCCCCTTTAGTCATAATCATGCCTACTCCTATAGTACGCAGCTTTAGGGTCTTCTTCGTCATTGTCATCGTCACCTGCCACTCCAGGGATCCTCAGCCCATCCATGGCATATACCAAGGGCCATTCCAGCCTCGGATTCACGGCGGGCGGGGGTGGGGTCTCCTGGAAGACGATGCCTCTACCGCCGGGCCGGTGTGGGGCCTTTTTGTGGCTCTGTGGCGGGTGGACTCGTGGGCACCGCGGGCGAGGATGGTCTCCCCCGGTGATGTAGCGCATCACTCCGATGATAGTAGGTTCGCCCACCACAGATGACGGTCGGCTTCGTTGTGGTTCACCGGGGGCGGGCCATCACCCTCGTACCTGGCGAGCTCCCTTTCTGCCTATTAGCGAAGAAGGCATTCCAGGTGTCGTAGTTGTCGAAATCCCACTGGGGATCCATCCGCTGCTCCGGCGTGAGCTCGTGGTAGAAGTGGTTTGTGATGGCCGCCTCGTGTGCGGAACCTTCAGGGACAGGAGGGACAGGAACCCCTCCAGCGCTCAGCATCCATCCGGCGGGCGGCCGGTAGCCCGGCGGACAAGGGTAGTTGGAGGCGCACAGCGCCTCATTCTCCTCAAGGGTCAGAATGGCCCAGTAGGCGTTGTCCATTGTTCTAAGAGAGGAAGGTGTGGATGTGTGGATAGCCATGGCGCGATCGCCCTAAATATAGAGGGAAAGGGCAGGAAAACTTGGCGTGAATCTTTGGGAAATGGAGAGAAATATCGTTAGTCCCGGTTAGTGACTACATCCGGGACTAAAAGCTCTCGTAGAAAGGAAAGGGCGGGAAAACTTGGCGGGAAGCGGTGGAAAATGGCGGGAAATATCTTTAGTCCCGGTTTGTGACTACAATCGGGACTAAATGGATATTTTATTAAGATTCTTTATATTTTTCTAATAATAATAGACATATTATTTGTTTTATTTGGATTATTACAATAAAATATATGATTTTCCAAAGTTTTATATTTGATTTGATTTAAAAAAGAAAATTTACAAATGAAATAATTTATAAATGATGCAAACAGATAAATGGATATTATATTAAGATTCTTTATATTTTTCTGATAATAATAGACATATTATTTGTTTTATTTGGATTATTACAATAAAAGATATGATTTTCCAAAGTTTTATATTTGATTTGAATTAAAAAAGAAAATTTACAAATGAAATAATTTATAAATGATGCAAACAGATAAATGGATATTATATTAAGATTCTTTATATTTTTCTGATAATAATAGACATATTATTTGTTTTATTTGGAGTATTACAATAAAAGATATGATTTTCCAAAGTTTTTAAATTTGATTTGAACTAAAGAAAGAAAATTTACAAATGAAATAATTTATAAATGATGCAAATAGATAAATGGATATTAATTAAGATTATTTTTATTTTTCTGATAATAATAGACATATTATTTGTTTTATTTGGATTATTACAATAAAAGATATGATTTTCCAAAGTTCTATATTTGATTTGAACTAAAAAAAGAAAATTTACAAATGAAATAATTTATAAATGATGCAAACACATAAATGGATATTATATTAAGATTCTTTATATTTTTCTGATAATAATAGACATATTATTTGTTTTATTTGGATTATTACAATAAAAGATATGATTTTCCAAAGTTTTTATATTTGTTTTGAATGAAAAAGGAAAAATTACAAAAAAACAATTAGTCGCGTGTCGTGGCTGGACCCGGGACTAAAGAGTGCCTGCGCGCGCGAAAACAAAGCGGCCGAAAAAAACCTTTAGTCCCAGGTCGTGGCTTAACCCGCGACTAAAGGGGGGGTCTTTAGTCGCGGGTTAATCCACGGCCCGGGACTAAAGACTCTTTAGTCCCGTCTTGTGGCTTAGCCCAGGACTAAAGGGTTGACCTTTTATATACGCGCGTTCGCCCCTGGCGCGCCGAGCAAGCACTTAGCAAGATGTGACGACGAAGACAAGGCGCCATCGATGCAGAGAACAGGGGAGGTGCTGCCCGCTGGCCGATTCCCGCGCCGGCGCCCTCGTCTTCGGCCGCCCCTCCGTACCGCAGAGCCGCCGCCCGCCGAGCCTCCGCGTCGCCCGCCGTACATGTCGCGCGCGCCGTGCCGCCGTGCCGCGCCGCCCCGCCGTGCTGCACCGCCTCGCCGTGCCGTTGTTCCTCCGGCCGCCCACCTCGCCGGAGGTGGTTATTTAATTATATAGTTAGGTTTTTGTATATAATTATTATTATTATTAGTAATATTTAGGTTTTGTATAAATGTTAGGAAATGTTAGTATTTATATTATTATTATATTATTAGGAAATGTTAGTACTTTTTATAGTTTTTTTATAGTCTCTTGTTATATTTTTTTCTATAGTTTTTAGGATTAGTTATTATTTTAGTTATTAGGGTTTTTTGTTATAGTTTTTTTTATATTAGGGTTTTTTGTTTTAGTATTAGGATTATTGTTTTAATTAAAATATTAGAATTAGGATTAGGATTATTGTTTTAGTTATTTTTTGTTTTATTTATTAGGATTATATTGTTTTATTTATTGCTTTATTAGGGTTATTTTTTTGTTTTAGTTATTATGATTATTGTTTTAGCACAAATAATATTAGGATTATTATAATTAGGATTATATTTTTTTAGTTATTAGGATTATTGTTTTTTCTAACCTGTTTAACTCTCTCTTTGTTATAGATAATTAAGTCATGGATCCATCCGAAGATCCTGGTCGCATCGGTGAAGGTTTTTTTCAGGGCATGATAAGAGGTGAAATTCCTCTTAATATTACTACCGGCGAAGATATTTTGCTCGAGTAAGAGATATCCTCATATCTGAATCCATCCGGTGATGGACTTGAGGAAAACCTAATGTACCAAGGGGAAGACCAGATGGACGAAGGGCAAACAAATATCAACAATAATGATGGCCCCTCGACAGGATCCGGCGAGGTACATATATATATAAAGTCTCGTGTTACCTATATTCATTAACTGATCTAGATATATATTAATCACTCTCTCTTCTTCTTTTAGCCCACCGGATCGAAGCAATCGATAGCTCGAATGAAACAAGGGCCGAACAAAAAGTTGGATGGTAATCAGAGGTTCACCATCGAAGAAATATGTAAGATCCCTCCTTTATAAAGGAAAAGGATCCCTGTGATTGCAATGCTAGTCCCTGGATCAATGCTAGCATCCACAGTTTAAGATGAAGTACACAGAAACAAAGGTCATTATTACAATCATTCCAGAGACAAACATAGTCTTTACAACTCCAAGGCCACAGGCCTAGTACAAGAGTTTTTAACAAGTAAATAGATAAAAGTCTTCATCTTCATGTGCCACAGGCAAACATGTTGAGTGTAGACTCATGACTCCTAATCCTCATCAGAGTAACCTGCAACATCACAAGTTACAGCCACAGTGGGTCAATACATTGGAATAGTATTGGCAAGTGATACCTTTGTATAATTTAAGTGGACTAGATTCTATATGCAATTTGGCTAAGTGTAGCTTGGCTTGCTTTGCTCAAAATAGGTTTTGCCTATTAGTTGAAATCACTAAGTTTTCTTTGTCAAAGATTTTCCCAAGGAACCACCAATAGACATTGAGGTCCTTCACCCTTGTTCACCCACAAGTTTTTACTTAGAAATTGGGATCAGGAGATTCTTGATAGCTTCCATGTCTTGATGCTCAAGTTGTCCAATACCAGGGACATGGCTAAGTACTTAGATTCTTCCATCTGCAGAGGTTGTGCACTTTCCCCACCAGACTTGATTTTCACCAAGACAGGACCTTTCAGAAGCCTTCCCTTAGACCAAATGGACGCGTTCCAACCTATCATCCCACTACCACCAACTATCCAAATGGATAGTTCTAGCAACCTATGTGATCCAGGCAGAGCCCATATTGCCAAGTGGCCGCACTAGAAGCTTCTTAACATTTGGCCTCTCAAATCCCTGTGTTCCTGGGTGGCTTTCCACAAGTGAGATACACAAGGTAAACCATAGAAATGGGACTTGTGTAACCACTCAACATAAACCATTCCTTCCATTCCACCCAGGTGTTTCATTCACTTAGTTGTTTTATTAGACAGAACACAAGTCCAAAGACTTAGAAATATTTTCATCATAGCATGTATATTTCACCACCCTTGGTTGCTACTAGCTAGGCTAAGCATGGCATAGATAAACATCTTAACTTAGAAATTGCGAGCAAAACATTAAACACATTGAATAATTAGAAAGGTCTTGCTCCCCTGATTCCATTGATATAAAATTTGTCAAATTCTAACGTGGGGACCAAAAGTTATAGCTAAAACAAATTCAAACATCTAATAGATTCAAATCCTGTTTTTAAATCTAAACAGCTGCCACGCGTCTTAATCTGATTGGTCCGTACCGCTTCGCGTTGGATCACGCTTCTGAGCCGCTGGATCTAACTTAATCGCGCGGCTCAGATCCAATCTTACCGCTTCGATTATGTTCTATCATATCCGCACGATCTAAATCTAACGGCGCTCAGCACTTTGACCATCCAGTGGCGGCGCAGGCGGCGGCGACAGGCGGCGGCGCTGGCGGCGGCGACAGGTGGCGGCGCCTCTGTCAGAGATGCTGCCGGCGTTCTAGGTCGCGTGGGAGCGGGGAAAGGGGCTTACCAGACTTGCCGTGTGCTGCTGATGCTCAAGGCGGCGGTGGTTTGGCAAGGGGCGCACGGAGACGGTCGCTGGAGCTCGTCGGAGTTGCGGGCGACGTCAGATGCTTGCGTCGAAGACGTTGCCGAGGTTCTGCGTCGACCTAGCACAAGCCAGAAGGTTTAGGAGATGCGCAAGGACCTGGCGATCAAAGCAGTACCAAAGGGGAGGCAAGGGGCGGTCTCGTTTCACCTGAATCGCACGTCGGAGTTGAGCGGCGGCTCAGGTGCTCGTGGGTGAGAACGAAGGTGTCGCTCTGGGTCATGAGAAAGCAAAAGGAGGGCATTAGCTAATGCGCAAGATCATGCTGGTCACGATGGTTTGAACTAGAGACAGAGGGGCGGTCTGTACTCACCGTGATTCGTCGTCGGAGTGTGTCTGTCTGCGGCGGCGCGAGGGCAATTGCGGGCAGCCCGGTGGCGGAGAGGTGACGCTAGGTGAGGGGAAATGGCCGAGGTGCACAGGGGGTTATGTAGGCGAGAGGGGAGCAGCGATTAAGCGCGGAATCAAGGGCAATTAAGCCTGCAGTGACTGCAGCGAGTAACGGCGGAGCGAGCGTCGCAGCCACGCGTGATTGACGACGACGACGACGTGGTCGTAGGGTCCACTTGTCAGCGAGAAAAAAAGAGAGGGGGTGGGGTCCTGGCGTCAGTCACTCATTGGGTTCTTCCGCGAGTGAGAAAGAGAGAAAGGGGACCCGGGTGGGCTTAATGGGCTGGATTCGTAGTTGGGCCAGATAGGTGGCGCTGGCCTTTTTCCATTTCTTTTCTCCTTTTCTTTTTATGTTTTGATTTTCTGAAATGACTTTCAAATCCAAATCAAATGAGTTTGAATTCAAAACTTCTCTAGGTTTTTATACTGCAAACCTTGCACTCAAATGTGTGTCAAACACTACTATTTATTGAAAACACTTTGATCAAATGAAAATAAAAATAAAACCAAGCCTTTATGATATATATAATAGGCATAATGTTGGTTTTATTTACTCCTTTTGTTTTGAAACTTTGTTCAAACTTTTGATGGTGCCTAAGTTTGAATTTCAAACCTTACTGAACCAAAACAAGTACTCTTCTCATTGGAAAATAGCACTAAGGCTAGAGCAAACTTACATGAAATAATAAGCATAAATGCTTCTGTTTTGAAAAGATTTGTTTGAAATGAAAGTTATATGATCATGGATGCATGGATGATATGCATGAGTTTGAAACATGATTTTAGGTATGTTACAAATCTAACCCCCTTAAGGTGAATCTCGCCCTCGAGATTCGGATTGGCTAGCAAATAGGTGAGGGTGGTCTTTCCGAAGATCATCTTCTCTTTCCCATGTTGCTTCTTCTTCAGAATGGTGGTTCCATTGAACTTTGCAGAACTTGGTAGTCTTAGTCCGTGTGACCCTTTCTGCAGTCTCAAGAATTTTGATAGGCTTCTCCTCATAAGTGAGATCACTTTCCAATTGTACCTCCTCCAAAGGTATAGTATCCTTCAAAGAAGTTTCTTCCATTTCTGGATGACATTTCTTAAGCTGACTCACATGAAACACATTATGGACAGCTAACAAAGACTCTGGCAATTCAATTTCATAAGCAACTTCTCCTTTACGACTCAGAATCTTCAATGGTCCAACATATCTTGGGGCCAACTTTCCTTTGACTCCGAACCTCTTCACTCCACGTAGTGGTGACACTCTAAGATAAGCTCTATCACCAACTTCGTAGGTGACTTCTCTACGCTTAGGATATGCGTAGCTTTTCTGTCGGGACTGTGCTATCTTCAATCTGTCCTTAACCAACTTGACCTTCTCTTCGGCTTCTCTGATAAGTTCAGGTCCGAACAAACTTCTTTCTCCCACACCATTCCATAACAATGGGGTGGTACACTTTCTCCCATAGAGAAACTCAAATGGTGCCATCCCAATACTGGCTTGATAGCTGTTGTTGTAAGAAAATTCTGCGTAAGGCAGACTTTCATCCCAACTGGCTCCATAGTCTAGGGCACATGCCCTCAACATGTCTTGAAGAATCGGATTAGTCCTTTCTGTCTGTCCATCAGTTTGAGGGTGAAAAGCAGTGCTGAATTCCAACCTTGTTCCCAATGACTCATGTAGCTGTCTCCAAAAATGGGAAGTGAATTGAGTTCCCCTATCAGACACAATACTCTTGGGTACTCCATGTAGACATACAATTCTACTCATATAGATCTTTGCTAACTTAGCACTTGTGTAAGTTGTTTTCACGGGTATGAAATGAGCCACTTTAGTTAGGCGATCCACTACTACCCAAATAGAATCGTATCCTGACCGGGTCCTTGGTAATCCGGTAATGAAATCCATACCAATCTTATCCCACTTCCAATCAGGAATAGGTAGTGGTTGAAGCAAACCTGCTAGTTTCTGATGTTCCGCTTTCACTCTACTACACACATCACACAAGGCAATGTGTTCGGCGATGTCCTTCTTGAGATTATTCCACCAAAATCTTTCCTTCATATCAATGTACATTTTGGTGTTACCTAGATGAATGGAATACGGTGAGTTGTGTGCTTCTTGCAAAATCAGTTTCCGAAGCTCTGGATCTTGTGGAACACAGATACGTTTCCCATGCCATAAAGTACCTTGTTCGTCTTCATGGAACCCTTTGGCTTTTCCTTTGCCAATATTTTCCTTGATCTCTTCAATTTCTTTATCAGTCTTCTGGGCTTCTTTGATCTTGTCCAACAGAGTGGGTTGAACATCCAAAGACATGAGATGTCCTTCAAGCACAATCTCTAATCTGAGATCTCTAAATTGGACACACAAATCATCGGGTAATTCTCCCTTAGTAAGGCCATTCACAAAAACCTTACGGCTTAGAGCATCTGCTACAACATTTGCTTTACCGGGGTGGTATTGTAAACTCAAGTCATAGTCTTTGATGAGTTCTAGCCATCTTCTTTGTCTCATATTAATTTCTTTCTGGGTGAAGATATACTTCAAACTCTTGTGATCTTTGAACACTTCACATCGCTTTCCCAAAAGATAGTGTCTCCATGTTTTGAGTGCATGGACAACAGAGGCTAACTCCAACTCATGAGTAGGATAGTTCACTTCATGAGTTTTGAGTTGTCTTGAGGCATAAGCCACAACTTTCCCGTCTTGCATAAGTACTGCACCCAAACCATGATGAGATGCATCACAATATACCTGAAAATCTTTTTCCAAGTCTGGTAAACACAAGACTGGTGTTGTCACAAGTCTCTTCTTCAATTCCTGAAAGTTGAGTTCACAACCTTCAGACCAAGCAAATTTCTTGTCTTTCTTTACCAATTCAGTCATAGGCTTAGCTACCTTGGAGAAATTCTCAATGAACCTTCTGTAGTAACCTGCTAAGCCAAGGAAACTACGAATTTCTTTCACTGACTTGGGAGATTCCCATTCAGTTACAGCTGAAACTTTAGCAGGATCAACTGCTACACCATCTCCTGACACAACGTGTCCAAGAAATCCAACTTATTTCAACCAGAATTCACACTTGCTGAATTTGGCATAAAGTTTATGCTCTCTAAGCTTCTCAAGTATCAAACGCAAATGTCCTTCATGCTCTTCTTTGCTCTTGGAGTAGACTAAAATGTCATCGATGAAAACGACGACAAACTTATCAAGAAATTCCATGAACACCTTGTTCATCATATTCATGAAGTATGTTGGAGCATTGGTCAAACCAAATGGCATCACGGTATACTCATATAATCCATACCTTGTGGTGAAAGCTGTCTTAGGTATGTCTTGTTCTCTTATCTTGAGCTGGAAATAACCTGACCGGAGATCAATCTTTGAGAACACACAAGCTCCTTCTAGCTGATCAAACAAGTCATTGATTCTAGGCAAAGGATATTTGTTCTTGATAGTCACCTCATTGAGTGAACGGTAATCTATGCATAACCTTTGACTTCTATCTTTCTTCTCCACAAAAAAAACTAGGGCTCCCCAAGATGAAGAACTTGGTTGAATAAATCCTTTCTACAACTGTTCTCCAAGTTGTTTCTTGAGTTCTTTCAGTTCATCAACTGACATCTTATATGGTCTCTTTGTTATTGGTCCAGATCCTGGTAGCAAATCAATAAGGAACTCCACATCTCTATCTGGTGGCATTCCCGGCAATTCTTCCGGAAACACATCTGGATATTCACTCACAATAGGCACACTGTCTATGCTAACCCCCTTAAGAGAATTTAGCATACTCCTTCTTGCTTCAAAGTTGGTCTTGAATCTGATCCTTTTATTTTCTGGGGTTGTGAGTGAGACAGTATGGTTGGCACAATCTATCACTCCCTTGTGCTTAGTCATCCAGTCCATTCCCAAAATGACATCCAATCCTTGGGAGTTTAGAATTATCAAGTTAACGGGAAACTTATACTTCCCAAACTCTATGACTAGATCATGACATCCTGAATTCACTATCATTTCTCCGCCAGGAGAACTTACTTTTATAGGACACCCAATAGTTTCTACTGGTAGTTCATTTCTTTCAACAAATGCTCTTGATATGAATGAATGAGATGCACCAGTATCAAAGAGAACAAATGCTGGAACAGAATTGAGTTTGAACTTACCTGCAACAGCATCAGGCTCCTCATAAATTTCTTCCACATTGATGTGGTTGACTTGTCCCTTCTGAAAAGGGTTAGGCTTGTTGGGTCCTTCTACTTTCTTTTTTGGGAATTCATTAGCATAATTCCCCAGCTTCTTGCACTTGAAACATTCAACCTGACTAATATCCTTCTTGACATGCTGACTTCCACTGCCACTTCCACTGTGGTGGCTCTTATATCCACCCTTGTGGTTCTTGTACTTGTCATGGTCATGACTACGATGATGCTTGTTGTCATGATGACGGTTGTGGTTGTGGTGCTTGTTAAATTTCCCATGCTTGTGGGATCCTGAGCTTCCGCTATCATCATAATGGGAACGCTTGTGAGACGATCCCGAGTTGTGCTTGTCAGAGTGCTTTCTCTTCCTGCTTTCAACTTGTTTCATTTTGCTCTCCAAAATAGCAGCCTTATCACAAAGAGACTGATAAGTGGGAACATAGGCCACTGATAGCTGCAAGTTCAGTTCATCATTCAGGCCTTCAAGGAACTTTTCCTTCCTCTTAGCATCAGTGTCAACTTCGTCCGGTGCATAACGCGCCAGATTGTTGAACTCCTCGATATATTCAGCCACGCTGCGGTGGCGCTGTTTCAGATTATGGAATTCTTTCTTCTTCAGACTCATCACTCCGGATGAGATATGAGTAGTACGAAAGCCATCCTCAAAGATAGCCCATGTCACATCTTCTATGGGAGTGGTGATCTGGAAGTTATCCCACCAAGTTGCGGCCGGTCCTTCCAGCAAATGTGCTGCAAATCTGACCTTTTCTGCATCAGTACAGCCCACGGTTACCAAGTCCTTGTTTACAGAGCGTATCCAATCATTGGCCACCATGGGATCAGTTGTTCCTGAGAACTTTGCTGGCCTCAATCTCAAGAACCTGGTAAGCATGTCAAAACCCGGTGGGTTGTTGTTATTGTTGTTGTTGTTATTGTTGTTATTTTTGTTGTTGTTGTTGTTGTTTTGGTTCTGGATGAACGTCGTCATCATTTGCATCAGCTGAGTCTGAGCTGTCATCATTTGCTGCATTTCTAGAGTGATGTTGTTGTTATTGGGGTTGGCACGACGGGGAGGCATCTGTGGTTTGTTCAATAGAGATAAGAATGAGATACCCATAGATGCTATCATGCACAATACATCACATAAATAATCACCAAGAATGCATCAAAGTAATAATAGTTCAACAACAAAAACGACAAGTTCGCAAAGTAAACACACCAATAACAAACCATCCACATGTTGGATGGTCATTGTGACGCAAACAAAGTATGATAAATAAATGATAAATGAGTAGTCATCACTACTCCTCGGCATCAACTTCCTCCTCAACAAAGGTAAGACCGGCATTCTCCATAGCGGTCTTGTATTCCTCGACATTGGTGGTCAAGGTCTCAACTTTGGCTTTGAGAGCCCTCTTCTGAGAACGAAGCCTCTCAATCACAGTCTGCTGATGCTCGAGCTCCAAGTCCTTGGCCTCCAGTTCAGCAGTCATGTCTCGAATCCTCTTGTTCCTATCTTGGACTCGCTTCTCTTGACTCTTGAACTTTTTGTCCTGACTCTCGAACTTTGCCTCCATCTCCTTGACTATATCATCTTGCTCCGCGAAGAGCTTGTCCTTCTCACGAAGCTGCACCTGGAGTTCGTCATTGCTAAGCATGACGTTGGTCCTATCAGTGTCCACGTGCCTAAGAAGAACCTCTAAGTCCTGGAGGTATAGACGAATCGGCTCCGTTGTCTCCCTCGAAGTGTCCTCGAAGTTGATGGCCTCTCCATCCTCATCACGCCTACCGAAGACGTGGAAGTGAGTACCCCTAACCTGTCGAGAGTGTCTCCCTAACAGACGTCCAATCAAGTCCTGCATGACTACCTCTAGGCCTCTCTCCTTGTCATCGTGCATGAGCTTGAAGATGATAGCCTCCGTGGTAGGCTCAGTCTGGCGTCCGGGCTGATTGACCTTGAAGCCCCAAAGGTCTTTCCTCTCAAACTTGGTGAGGGGAAGCACCATGATGGTAGGAAGAGGGAGATCGATCAAAGTAGTGAGCTCAATAATACGAGGACCAAAGCGAGTTCCCTGGAACTCCTCAACAGTGCTGATGGTAACATTAGGCATCTATTTTTAAGATATAAAGAGTTAGAACAACACAATTTAAGATAAAACACAAGGCAAAGCATCACATACCTATCCTTGGAAATCAAAACACACAAGTCAGGGCATACATGGATTCTTTACAACAACCAAGGTTCAACTTATTACAAGCAACATTTGGAAAATAAGGTGATAAGTGGTGATCCAACTAACGAAGTAAGTTACAATCCCAACTCACTAGATATGTTGGCTAACACAATATTTCTAGAAGCAATCACTCTCTCTTGAGCACATGACTCCATTACTAAGTCTATAATGTCTCCTCTTAAGGTTTGGTTGGTAGCCTCCAACTCTTGGGTATGTTTCTTCTCTTCTTTTAGGCTATTTTGGATGTTGAACATTCTGCACTTGACTCTATCACCAAGTTCTTTGATGGTCTTCCAAGCTGCATCCCTTGCTAAATCAAAGAATGTAGGGTGCATCACTGAATTGGTGAACATGCAGAATCCTGATTCCTTGTGGTTGTCTTCCTTGTTTTTATACAAGTGAAGTTGCACCCACCAGTACTCAACTCCTTCATCCATCACAGGAAAACCTTTGTACACAGCTGCACCATGTATTTCCATTGCAACCATGAGGTCCTTGAGAGCCTTGGGAAATTCTGTCTCACACTCCAAAGTCATTGTCATGAGTGGTCCTTTCCTTACTGCTTCGTTGATGGAGTTCATCTACAATTAGAGTTGAGAAAGAAGATTAGAAAAGTTTACGAGAAGAATAGACAAGTGTAGAAGTTGTTGAAAAATTTTCCTTAGTGGTTTCCAATCCTAGGGTCATAATCCTACAGGCAACACAGTGCTCTGATACCATCTGTAAGATCCCTCCTTTATAAAGGAAAAGGATCCCTGTGATTGCAATGCTAGTCCCTGGATCAATGCTAGCATCCACAGTTTAAGATGAAGTACACAGAAACAAAGGTCATTATTACAATCATTCCAGAGACAAACATAGTCTTTACAACTCCAAGGCCACTGGCCTAGTACAAGAGTTTTTAACAAGTAAATAGATAAAAGTCTTCATCTTCATGTGCCACAGGCAAACATGTTGAGTGTAGACTCATGACTCCTAATCCTCATCAGAGTAACCTGCAACATCACAAGTTACAGCCACAGTGGGTCAATACATTGGAATAGTATTGGCAAGTGATACCTTTGTATAATTTAAGTGGACTAGATTCTATATGCAATTTGGCTAAGTGTAGCTTGGCTTGCTTTGCTCAAATAGGTTTTGCCTATTAGTTGAAATCACTAAGTTTTTCTTTGTCAAAGGTTTTCCCAAGGAACCACCAATAGACATTGAGGTCCTTCACCCTTGTTCACCCACAAGTTTTTACTTAGAAATTGGGATGAGGAGATTCTTGATAGCTTCCATGTCTTGATGCTCAAGTTGTCTAATACCAGGGACATGGCTAAGTACTTAGATTCTTCCATCTGCAGAGGTTGTGCACTTTCCCCACCAGACTTGATTTTCACCAAGACAGGACCTTTCAGAAGCCTTCCCTTATACCAAATGGACGCGTTCCAACCTATCATCCCACTACCACCAACTGTCCAAATGGCTAAGTTCTAGCAACCTATGTGATCCAGGCAGAGCCCATATTGCCAAGTGGCTGCACTAGAAGCTTCTTAACATTTGGCCTCTCAAATCCCTGTGTTCCTGGGTGGCTTTACACAAGTGAGATACACAAGGTAAACCATAGAAATGGGCCTTGTGTAACCACTCAACATAAACCATTCCCTCCATTCCACCCAGGTGTTTCATTCACTTACACTAGAGGAAAAAGGGCCATCCGTTCGCGACCCCTCGGAGCATTAGTCCCGGTTGCGCCACCAACCGGGACTAATGCTGGCACGCGTCCCGGTTGGAGCGGGCACGGGGCCAGGGGGCATGGGTCCCGGTTGGTAAGGGGGCATGCGTCCCGGTTGGAGCCACCAACCGGGACTAAAGGTTTGGCCACAGCTACGTGGCGTGGCACGCACCTTTAGTCCCGGTTGCTGGCTTCAACCGGGACTAAAGACCCCTTGCCCTCTATAAATGCAACGCCCCAGCCCCCTCTGCCTCCACTCTGTTTTTTCGAATGGTGTAAGGTGTGAGGGTGTGTGCTAGTTTTTTCTCATGCATGCATTGAAGGTGTTTGTTGAAATGTTTGAGTGAAAAATCCCGTTGAATTTCTCATAGAACAAAAATATAGAAGGTGTCCGAGACGCACTTGAGCTTTCTCCTCTTTATTTCCCTCGATCGAGGTTAGCAATCTTATCTTTTCTAGGTCATTGATACAATTCATGTGTCGGTGTGAATTGGTTATTTCACTATTTATGATGTCCTGTTTTTTGATAAACTTACTTATATGATGCAGATGAACGGTCGGGAATGGATGTACGGTGACCGGCGGGTAGCCGGGTATATCAAAGGCGTGGATAAATTTATCGATGTGGCTACGGCAAACAAAGAGAATGGATTTATACGTTGTCCATGTGTTCAATGTCGGAACAACAAGGAGTACTCTTCCTCGAAAATCATTCGCGGCCACCTGATTATGAAAGGTTTCATGCCCAACTATAATTGCTGGACCAAGCACGGGGAAAGAGGGGTTATGATGGAAGATGGTGAAGAAGAAGATGATGATAACAAATATCATCATATGTTTCCTGAATACAGTGATACTGCAATGGAAGATAATGGAGAGGAAAAAGGTGAAGAACGGGCATCAGATGAGCCGGCTGATGAACTTGGTAGGGTCATTTCTGATGCAAAGCGAGACTGTGAAACAGAAAATGAGAAGTTGAAGTTAGAGGGCATGTTAGAAGATCACAAGAAATTGTTGTACCCAAATTGTGAAGATGGTAGCACAAAGCTCGGTACGACACTGGAATTGTTGCGATGGAAGGCAGAGTGTGGTCTAACTGACTCCTCATTTGAAAAGATGCTGAAAATAATGAAGCCGAAGTTTCCAAAACATAACAAACTTCCCGAGAGTACCTACGAAGCAAAGAAGACTCTCTGTCCTCTGGGATTAGATGTGCAAAAGATACATGCATGCATTAATGACTACATCCTCTACCGCGGTAAGGAGTATGAGAATTTAGATAAATGCCCGGTATGCAACGCGTTGCGGTATAAGATCAGACGAGATGACCCTGGTGATGTTGAGGGAGAGCCCCTCCGGAAGAGGGTTCCTGCTAAGGTTATGTGGTATGCTCCTATAATACCAAGGTTGAAACGCATGTTCAGAAACAAAGAGCATGCCAGGTTGTTGCGATGGCACAAAGAAGACCGTAAGAAAGACGGGGAGTTGAGACACCCTGCTGATGGGTCACAGTGGAGAAAAATCGAGAGAGACTTCCCAGACTTTGCAGGTGACGCAAGGAACTTATGGTTTGGTCTAAGTACGGATGGCATGAATCCTTTTGGGGAGCAGAGCTGCAGTCACAGCACCTGGCCCGTGACTCTATGTATCTACAACCTGCCTCCTTGGTTGTGCATGAAGCGTAAGTTCATTATGATGCCAGTGCTCATCCAAGGCCCGAAGCAACCGGGCAACGACATTGATGTGTACCTTAGGCCATTAGTTGAAGAACTCTTACAGTTGTGGGGCAAACCAGGTGTACGTGCGTGGGATGAGAACAAACAGGAGCCATTTAATCTACGAGGGTTGTTATTCGTAACCATCAATGATTGGCCTGCTCTTAGTAACCTTTCAGGACAGACAAACAAAGGATATAAGGCATGCACCCACTGTTTAGATAAGACCGAAGGTACATATTTGCATAAATGCAAGAAGGTTGTGTACCTAGCGAATCGATGATTTCTTCCGACCAATCATCCCGTAAGAAAGAAAGGCAAGCATTTCAAAGGTGAGGCAGATCACCGGAAGAAGCCTGAACTCCCAGCTGGTGATGATGTATTTGGTATGGTCAAGGACATAGAAGTAATCTTTGGAAAGGGTCCCGGCGGTCAATCAGTTCCGAACGACGTCGCTACAGGACACGCACCCATGTGGAAGAAGAAATCTATATTTTGGGAGCTGCCATATTGGAAAGTCCTGCGTGTCCGCTCTTCAATCGACGTGATGCACGTGACGAAGAATCTCTGCGTGAACCTGCTAGGATTCCTAGGCGTGTATGGGAAGACAAAAGATACACCTGAAGCACGGGAGGACCAACAAATTATGAAAGACCCAAAGAACATGCATACAGATAACAAGACGGATAAAGGGCGTCACTTAAGTCGTGCCAGCTATGCTCTTACCAAAGCAGAGAAGGAAATCTTTTTTGAAGTCCTTTACAGTATCAAGGTGCCGTCGGGCTTCTCATCTAATATAAAGGGGATAATAAATATGGCAGAGAAAAAGTTCCAAAACCTGAAGTCTCATGACTGTCACGTGATTATGACGCAGTTGCTTCCGATTGCATTGAGGGGGCTTCTACCAGAAAATGTTCGAGTACCCATTGTGAAGCTGTGTGCATTCCTCAATGCAATATCTCAGAAGGTAATCAATCCAGATATTCTGCCAAGGTTACAGAAGGATGTGGTACAATGTCTTGTTAGTTTTGAATTGGTGTTCCCACCATCCTTCTTCAATATTATGACGCATCTCCTGGTTCATCTAGTGGAAGAGATTGCCATTCTCGGTCCGGTATTTCTGCACAATATGTTCCCCTTTGAGAGGTTCATGGGAGTCTTAAAGAAATATGTTCATAACCGTGCTAGACCAGAAGGAAGCATCTCCAAGGGATATGGAACAGAGGAGGTCATTGAGTTTTGTGTTGACTTTATTCCTGACCTTAAGCCGATTGGTGTTTCTGACTCGCGGCATGAGGGAAGACTAAGTGGAAAAGGCACGCTGGGAAAGAAAGCAATGATATGTAGGGACGGGGATTCTTTCACTAAAGCACACTACACAGTTCTACATAATTCCACCTTGGAAGCTCCGTATATGGAGGAACACAAGAATATTGTACGCTCCAAAAACCCGGGGAAGCCTGAATCATGGATTACAGATGAACACATGAAGTCTTTCGGTGGTTGGATGCGGACACATCTCTTGAATGACACCACTGTTGGAGATCAGCTATACTTGTTGGCCGCGTCACCATCTTCTACTGTATTGAATTTCCAAGGGTACGAAATAAATGGGAATACATTCTACACGATCGCCCAAGATAAAAAGAGCACCAACCAAAATAGTGGTGTCCGCTTTGATGCAGTAGACGAGAATGGACAAAAGGACACATATTATGGTTACATAGAGGAGATATGGGAACTAGACTATGGAGTCTCTTTTAAGGTCCCTTTGTTTCGCTGCAAATGGGTCAACCTGAATGGGGAAGGGGTAAAGATAGACCAGTTGTACGGAATGACAACAGTGGATCTCAACAATCTTGGTTATAGAGATGAACCATTCGTCCTAGCCAATGATGTGTCTCAGGTTTTCTATGTGAAGGACATGTCCTCCAGACCGGAAAAAAGAAAAAATATGCAAACGAATACATCATATGATGAGCCAAAGCGTCACATAGTTCTTTCAGGGAAAAGAAACATCGTGGGAATCGAGGACAAGACAGACATGTCAGAAGATTATAATAAGTTTGATGAAATTCCGCCCTTCACAGTGAAAACTGACCCAAGCATTCCGTTAAGTAAAGAAGATGCTCCATGGTTACGTCTGAAGCGGTCATAAGGAATGACATATGCCAAGAAGTTCATGCTCATATTATGTAACTCTAGTTCATGTCTTTCGCGGTTTGTGTCCTTTAGTCCCGGTTTTGTAGTCTCAGTTTTTAATATTAATAAATGTCTTGAGTGTTAGTCCCATTTTGTGGCTGGACCGGGAGTGCCTCTATGACCAGTTTCTCGGAGATGCCGGAGGACTGGGCTCCGTCGGCATCTCCCTGAAACTGGCCGCAGTGGTGTCCCTGCTCTCGAAAACCATCTTGCAGCTTGTAACTTCACTAACTAGATCAATACGCCTCGGAGCTAACTAATTTCACATATTAGGGAGTGCCTCTATGACCAGTTTCTCGGAGATGCCGGAGGACTGGGCTCCGTCGGCATCTCCCTGAAACTGGCCGCAGTGGTGTCCCTTCTCTCGAAAACCATCTTGCAGCTTGTAACTTCACTAACTAGATCAATACGCCTCGGAGCTAACTAATTTCACATATTAGGGAGTGCCTCTATGACCAGTTTCTCGGAGATGCCGGAGGACTGGGCTCCGTCGGCATCTCCCTGAAACTGGCCGTAGTGGTGTCCCTGCTCTCTAAAACCATCTTGGAGATGCCTCAAACTGGCTGGAGGACTGGACTCACAAGGATGCATATTTATAGTACAAGCAGCTCGGCATAATGTCGACACTCACGACATAATGTCGACACTCACCCCTATTTTTAGTGCTGACTCATCTTTAGTCCCGGTTGGTGTCTCCAACCGGGACTAAAGGTTCATCTTTAGTCCCGGTTGGTGACACCATCCGGGACAAGGTACAAGCCGCACGACATAATGTCGACACTCACCCCTATTATTAGTGTTGTCTGGCCCACTCTGCCGCAATCCCTTCAGTCGCGGTTGGTTTCTCCAACCGAGACTAAATATGAACCCTCTCTTTATATAGGCATTTCCCTCTATTTATTAGGTAACACTTAAGACATTTATTAATATTAAAAACCGGGACAAATCGGGACTAGCTAACACTCAGGCCTAAAGCCGCCCCCTTTAGTCATAATCATGCCTAGTCCTATAGTACGCAGCTTCAGGGTCTTCATCGTCGTCGTCATCATCATCGTCATCGTCACCTGCCACTCCGGGGATCCTCAGCCCATCCATGGCATATACCAGGGGCCATTCCAGCACACCGGTTCATGCACACCGGTTCGACCATAGTTAGAAATTCAGATAATTCAAAACGGGCATAATAAATTCAAAAAAAATCCGAACAATGAAAATCCTTCGCGTGGTGTCATATTATGTTACATAGTTGAAAGGAAAAATACCAGACTTGGTATATTGATCATGTTTCGAAAAAACCTTCACAAAATGACCTATCATGTTCGAGGTTTCATGGCTTTCGGTCCAAATGACCGATGTTATGTGCTGAATCACGGCATAGTTTGTGATGTTGTGCCCATATTATGCATGTGTGTGGACATTGGTATGGAGAACAATGTTGCAGGAGGAAGTTTTCCTTTTTGTCGCACGGAAAAGCCCTTTTCCATTTTCCGAGCGCAAAAAACGGGTCGTTTTGTGAAGTAACCACCAAAATGCCGTTTCACAATGCTAACGTCCCATTTTCCTAAAATACTAGACCACCTTACATGGACTATCTCCCAACCGGTACATCTCAAACCTTTTCGTCCATCCCGGGTAAAAAGGACAAATGTCTGCCGAATCGGTAGGAAGTGGGTCCGGTTTGTACTACAGGTACATGATCTATCGCCCGTGATTTTTTGAAAAAATCATTTTTATACTCGCAATATGTGGTTTCTTCAGAGATCCAATGCAAGTTCTAACGATGCCCGTCCCCTATCTTCATGCACACCGGTTCGACCATAGTTAGAAATTCAGATAATTCAAAACGGGCATAATAAATTCAAAAAAAATCCGAACAATGAAAATCCTTCGCGTGGTGTCATATTATGTTACATAGTTGAAAGGAAAAATACCAGACTTGGTATATTGATCATGTTTCAAAAAAACCTTCACAAAATGACCTATCATGTTCGAGGTTTCATGGCTTTCGGTCCAAATGACCGATGTTATGTCTGCCGAATCGGCAGGAAGTGGGTCCAAACCTTTGTTTTTGAATTATTTATTTAAATCCAAACACTTTTTATGTTTAAATTTTTTCTAAATTCCAAATTGATATTAAAAGAATATAAGTTAATTCATTTTTAATTGTAAATGGTTCATATTTTAAATGGTTACATTAATTATTTTTTAAAACAGAAAATGTTTTTGAATTATTTATTTAAATCCAAACACTTTTTATGTTTAAAATTTTTCTAAATTCCAAATTAATATTCAAAAATATAAGTTAATTCATTTTAAAAGGTGACATTAATTATTTTTTAAAAATAGAATATGTTTTTGAATTATTTATTCAAATCCATACACTTCTTATGTTTAAAGTTTTTTCTAAATTCCAAATTGATATTAAAAAAATATAAGTTAATTCATTTTTAATTGTAAATGGTTCATATTTTAAATGGTTACATTAATTATTTTTTAAAACAGAAAATGTTTTTGAATTATTTATTTAAATCCAAACACTTTTTATGTTTAAATTTTTTCTAAATTCCAAATTGATATTAAAAAAATATAAGTTAATTCATTTTTAATTGTAAATGGTTCATATTTTAAATGGTTACATTAATTATTTTTTTAAATAGAAAATGTTTTTGAATTATTTATTTAAATCCAAACACTTTTTATGTTTAAAATTTTTCTAAATTCCAAATTAATATTCAAAAATATAAGTTAATTCATTTTAAAAGGTGACATTAATTATTTTTTAAAAATAGAATATGTTTTTGAATTATTTATTCAAATCCAAACACTTCTTATGTTTAAAGTTTTTCTAAATTCCAAATTGATATTAAAAAAATATAAGTTAATTCATTTTTAATTGTAAATGGTTCATATTTTAAATGGTTACATTAATTATTTTTTAAAATAGAAAATGTTTTTGAATTATTTATTCAAATCCAAACACTTCTTATGTTTAAAGTTTTTCTAAATTCCAAATTAATTATCATTTAAAAAACAATACAAATTTAAACCCCAAAATAAAAAATAAGGCGGGAACAGAGAGAAAATACCTGAAAAAATTTGAAATCAGGGGAATATGTCCCGGTTGGAGCCACCAACCGGGACTAAAGACCCCCTGCGCGCCAACGCTTGGGCTGCTGAAAATATTGGACTATAGGTCCCGGTTGGTGGCTCCAACCGGGACGTATGCCCCTTTAGTCCCGGTTGGAGCCACCAACCGGGACTAAAGGCCCTTCGTTTATAACTGACGCGCCTCCTCTTCTTCTTCCCCATCTCACTTCTCTGCTTCTCACTGACGCGCGCACCCCCGACGCCGGCAGGCTGCCCGAGCTCGCCGCCACCCGCGCGTTCCGTCCGCCACCGCCGCTGCCTCCGTCCACGCGCTCCCCTGCTACTTTTCCCTCTCGCGCGTGACCTCAATCGCCTGGATTGGAAGCTACGTCCGCGCGTCGCCTCCGTCGATTCCGGCGTCTCCCGAGCTCGCCACCACCTCCGTCGTGTTCCTGGTGAGCTGCTGATCCTCACGGTGTTCTTCTTTCTCTCCCTCTCCTCCTGTACTACTCTCCCCGCGTGTGCCCGACGACGCCGCCGCTCGAGCTCGACGGAGGCGACGCTCCGGTGACCAACAAGGAGCGGCGCCGCCACTCCCTTTCTCCCTGCATCGCGCTCTCTCTAACGCGCCCATCCGCGCGTCCAGGGGTGCCTGCTATCGCCGCCGCTGCCGCTGCCTGCGAGCTCACCGCCAGCGTGACGTCGTGCTGACGTCACTCGTGCTCGCGTGGCAGCTGATGTGGCCTAGGGCCCATCAGTCAGCCTCAGTGGGTAGGCTTCTCTGTGGTAGGAAAATGATCTGTACGCGTGGAGGCTGAGTTGGCACTGGGGCCCTTCTGTCAGTCTCACTGGCTAGGGGGCGCCCCGGTGTAAAAACTATTTGCCTTATTTTTAATTCCAGAAAATGACTTAATATTGTAAAATCAATAACTTATTATTTATAAGTCAGAAAAATACAAATAATATATCAAATTGTTCAGAAAATGAAACCTATCTATCTAAACTATAATCATGCATTGTTCAACAACTTAAATGACAAGTATAATTAGAAGAACAAATACACCCCTCTCATATGTTCCGGAGTTTCCCCGAGTTAGGATTTTCACCCCTCGGAACCCCGATGAAATCGTCGAGCATGTCTTAGGGTTACATTCAATGCAAATTAACTTGTCATATCATCATACTTGCTTGAGCATTGCATCGATGCCATGTGTTGATTGTTTCCCTTTCTTTTCGGTGTTTCGATTATTAGGTTTATTATTAGTTAGGTATTATTAGGTTTATTAATTACTTTGGTATTATTGGTCTTCGGCCCCACTGGTTAGTCACTGTGGGTAGCCCCAGACCCGATTCACATTGTCAAGCAACTTAGGTGCATGTGGGTTCGACGATGTGCCTATCTACTACACGGTTTCCCTTTCTCTTCATTTTTATTATTGTGTATGTATATATTAGGGTTTCTCTGAATTAGGGTTTATATCTCTCAACACCGTACTTAACTTTCTCCTTTAGCCGCTTTGACTTATTCGTTTTTCCACCCAGGCAGAAAATATGGACCCACGCGTCAGAGACGAAGAAAAGGAAGAGTTGATCCAAGGTGTGATCCGTGGGGAAGATAATTTAGACGTATCAACGTTTCTGAACAACTCCGGTGAGGGTGATCCTCTTTTTACCGGAGTAGACAACTTGTTTGAGGTTGAAGGTGTTGCCTTCCGCGAGGGAGAAGGCGATGCCTTGTGTAATCGAGAAGACGACCGCTCCGGCAAGGTGCATGTAATATAAATCAATTCATTAATTAATCATCTGCTATCTATATAGAAATAGTAACGGCGATCTTTCTTCTTTTAGCCCTCCGGATCGAAGGAATCTACTGAAAAGAGCATACGAGGCCCAACCAAAAAGTTGCAAGACCATGAGAGGTTCAGGATCGAAGATGTCGCTATAGACGGCAGACCGACAGCTCCCGAAGTTGTCGCAACCAAATTTGTGGCACAATGCGGAGTAATCGTTAGGGACTTAATCCCGATCACCATTAGAAATTGGAATAGGCCTGCTAATGCGGATGAAGAGGGAACATGTTTATTTGTCCCTAACCACGCCAAAGATTTACTGTGGAAGAGGCTCATGGTTAATTTCAAACTACCGAAGATAGAGCTGGATCCAAATGCGGAGGATCCAGTTGAGGACGCCTTACAACATGGGAGAGCCATGGAGGCTAAGGTCAGGGAGTGGGCTTTGAAGAAGATGACCCAGTGTTTCACCAACTGGAAGAAAAGATTGCACCTTGACTATGTCGTGAAAAAGAAGACTCCCGATTTCAAGAATATTCAGTTTGAGAAGATAAAACCATTCTGGGATGAGTTTGTGGAATACAAGAAATCAGAAAAAGCTAAGAAAATGTCTGAAACGAATAAGCTGAATGCTGCTAACAAGAAGTATCACCATACTATGGGGCAAGGTGGCTACAGGGCTGGCATTCCTAAGTGGGAGAAACTTGAGTAGGAACTGCGTGATAAAAAAATCACCCCAGAGACAGACGATTGGGTAGAACATGCAAGGAATTGGTTTTACGGGCATGGGGGCACGTTGGACTCGGAAGGGAGGTGTATATATACCATACGACATAAAGAAGACCCCTTGCCAATCGAGAGGATGAGAAAAGCAGTAAAGGCTGTTAAAGATGGGGACTTCATTCCCGATAGAGAGAATGATGAGCTCACACTCGCCCTTGGAATAAGGAACATGATGGACGAACACGAGGCACAATAGGCTCCCAATCATGGAGGACTGGGTTTCCCGAAGAGAGGAAGAAATATCCTGATAGAAGCCGTCAGAGGAGTAAGGACAGGGCGACAGTTGAAGCAGAAAGTCAGAAAGAGCGAATGCGTTTAATTGAAGAACGATTAAAGCAACAACAAGATGAAATTAACTCACTTAAAGAGCAAAGTACTACCGGCGCCCCATCTCAGCAGCACACTGCATTCGATGCTACCGGCCTATCGAATAATCGAAAAAGCAGTGTGGCTTCCACCGAGGTCCCGGGTGATGACAATGGTGATGCCGATGATGCACCGACGATGGCTCCTGTTGGCTACCCAGTGGATGATATCACAGAGATGACACACTGCGAGCTACATGTCAAAGTTGTGAACATATCAATGAAGGTGGCGGTCGGCTATGCCTTACCAATTGGACCCACACCAACTTACCACAGTCGTCCGGTTCCAGAGGGCTACGCTGTTGTCGGCGTGGATGAAATCATGCCCACCTTTGAGGTTTTGGATCTTCACTACCCTGCTGGTGAAGGGGATGTGACTGTGCTGGGTGACGCAAAAAACGTCACCATTCTATGGCCGAAGGATTGTATCGTGCTTCGAAATCACACGCCAAGGCCATCTTCGCCGACGCCTCACCCGTCTCCAGCGAGGTCGTCGCCGCCGCGGCAGCCGTCTTCGTCGCCTCACCCGGCTCCGTCGCCTCACCCGGCTCCGTCGCCTCACCAATCTCCGGTGCAGCCATCGCCGCGGGAGCCATCTCCGGCTCCTCAGGATAAAAAGCGTAAGCGTACCGCTACTATGCGTCGTAAGCGATCGCCGAAACGTAAACAAGAGCCTCTTCCAAAAGTACCAACGGTTCCTCCCAAGAGAGCTTATGACTATACTGAAGAGGAGACTGCGGCGATCGTTGATGCGGAAACGACAGCGTTTTTCGCTAAGCTGAGGCGGCCGAAAGAGCCAGAGTTCCCCAGCACCAAAGAAGAAAAAGCCAAAGTGTTGAAAATGCTAAAGACTCTTCATCAACCCGAGCCAAAGCTGTCATCAGACTATGAGCGTTCTATTCTCAAGTCACATGCAGCACAAAAAGCCTCGAAGAGCAGTACTGATGCAAGCGGGAAATCTGTTGCCCAGCTCAGAGAACAAGCAAAACAGACTTGCGCCCCTCTCAAGGTGATTTCTCAAACCAATGTGGGGTCGAGCAAATATGGGGCCGAAGAGCAGTATGATCCAGAGGTAGTTGCACAATACGGAGAAGCTGCCGCTGCTCAAGGTATGAGTATTGCCTAGTACTTATCCCAGTTAGAGTTCTTCCCCGTGAGTGAAGTAGCATACCAATACCAGTACGGAAAACCTCTCGTCAAACCTGAGGAGGTAAACAATCTTCCAACAAAAATGCGAAGATTGCATAACTGGTACATGCATGCCACAAGGGCCAGGGCTAACTGGATAGTGCTGAGGGTTACAAAAAAGCATCATGGGAAAGAAAACGATGACATGGTATCCATTGAATTTGATGAACTATTTCAATTATTCAATCAAGACGCCTTGGACAAATCGATCATGAGTGCCTATTGTCTGTAAGTACTAATTCTGTAATTAATTTAGTCTCCATCTATAATATTTTGTTTATTGCATGTATATAATCATACTTTAATATGCAGAATGAAGATTCTCGAATGCAGCAGAGGACAAATCTATGACATTGGCTTCATTGACCCATATTGGGTTTATGAAGCTAATCTCAAAATAAGCCCCCAGGATACGGAGGATAATATAGTACACGCGTTAAGGTTTCAAGAAACCAAAAGGGAAATACTATTTCCTTACAACTTCCAGTGAGTGTTATTGTCTTGTATACACTTTCTATTTCGCTTACTCGATGTTAACTATATAATTGATTAGTTCTGCATTCGCAGGTACCACTATATTCTGTTAATCATTCAACTTGACAAAGGGCGTGTACTAGTCATGGACTCGAAACATAAACCCCTTGAGACGTGGAAGGACATGCAGATACTTCTCCAGCGGTAATTCTAATCATTACGACACTATATCGGCAACGTTCGTGAATTTTATGATATCAAGTACTTAATAACTTATTTTATTCGTTTTCTACGCCGGGCAGCGCTTGGAAACGGTTCACCAAGAAGGCTAGGGGTGTTTGGAAAGAGGAGCTTACATTTCAACCACTATATGTAAGCACCACTAGCTATATCCGCGCATCTCTTTGATTCTAGTTTTGATACAGTTATTATCATGCTTGATTATTATTTTGATTGAACTCTGTTGTCGTAAAGTGCCTGACGCAGGGACCAGGTAACAATCTATGTGGATACTATGTATGCGAGTTCATCCGGCAGACGTGCGATGAGAAGGGCAGGAATTTAGAGCAACTCCACGTACGTAAACAATTTCTATAGTTTTTAATTACAATCAAATTGTGTTTAGTTTCATATTCATATAGGCTGACTCCTTTTTTAAATCAGATCGAACGTCTACGGGACGGTCTTCTGCCAAAGGATCGCATACGAGCAATACAGGAGGAATTGGCGGGATTCTTGGATGCAGAAGTCCTAAACACACAAGGGGAATACTACTCGGCTGTGTATAGACAATAGGAATTATAAAAATAGCAACTTTCAAGAAATTGGCCGGTAGCATCGAATAGCAACTTTTGTATGTAGTGCATGAACTCGATCTGTGTATTGAATGTAATATTGTCATGATGATCTTGTGTAATATAAGGTTCCTTCATTGATAAGTGCAAAACACTAAATAAACAATAAAACAACCTAAATGAATTCTCTGCCGCGGCACAAAAAGTGGCGAAAATGCTGCCGCGGCAACAAAATGTGCCAAAATGAATTCTCTGCCGCGGCAGAGAAATGGGCCAAATCTCTGCCGCGGCAGCAGGTTATTAGTCCCGGTTCGTGTTATGAACCGGGACTAATGCTCCACCCCCCTCGCGCTCTGATGCCGCCACGTGTGCCCCCATTTGTCCCGGTTGGTGGGGCAACCGGGACTAATGGTTGGAGCTTTAGTCCCGATTGCCCCGTCCCGGTTGGGCAACCGGGACTAATGGCCCTTACCAACCGGGACGCATGGGCCCTTTTCTACCAGTGTTAGTTGTTTTATTAGACAAAACACAAGTCCAAAGACTTAGAAATATTTTCATCATAGCATGTATATTTCACCACCCTTGGTTGCTACTAGCTAGGCTAAGCATGGCATAGATAAACATCTTAACTTAGAAATTTCTAGCAATTCTACAACTACTAGGATTTCCCAAGCATAGTATATAAGCAAAAATATAACATGCAAGTCTAGCAAAATATTTCTAGTGCTTAGTAGAAAACATAGGGATAAAAATATCATGAAGCACCACTTGCCTTGGTAGTTTGGAGAGTAGCTACACTCCTCACAATCACAATCACTAGCACCCAAATCTACACAAAGAATTATAGCCACAAATCACATACAAAACATTTACAAACAAAAATATATGAATGCATGCAATATGTGTGATGATTTTTAAAACTCAACCAAGAAAGTATACAGTACTGGTTTATAAACAAGTTTAAAACTTGCCAAACAACATTTATTTAACCCTTAAAACATTTCTCAAATAATTCATATACTCAAATTAGCCCTACACAAGTTTCTGCAAATAAAACCATTTTAACAGCAGCAAAACATTAAACACATTGCATAATTAGAAAGGTCTTGCTCCCCTGATTCCATTGATATAAAATTTGTCAAATTCTAACGTGGGGATCAAAAGTTATAGCTAAAACAAATTCAAACATCTAATAGATTCAAATCCTATTTTTAAATCTAAACAGCTGCCACGCGTCTTAATCTGATTGGTCCGTACCGCTTCGCGTTGGATCACGCTTCTGAGCCGCTGGATCTAACTTAATCGCGTGGCTCAGATCCAATCTTACCGCTTCGATTATGTTCTATCGTATCCGCACGATCTAAATCTAACGGCGCTCAACACTTTGACCATCCAGTGGCGGCGCTGGCGGCGGCGACAGGCGGCGGCGCCTCTGTCAGAGATGCTGCCGGCGTTCTAGGTCGCGCGAGAGCGGGGAAAGGGGCTTACCAGACTCGCCGTGTGCTGCTGATGCTCAAGGTGGCGGTGGTTTGGCAAGGGGCGCACGGAGACGGTCGCTGGAGCTCGTCGGAGTTGCGGGCGGCGTCAGATGCTTGCTGTCGAAGACGTTGCCGAGGTTCTGCGTCGACCTAGCACAAGCCAGAAGGTTTAGGAGATGCGCAAGGACCTGGCGATCAAGGCAGTACCAAAGGGGAGGCAAGGGGCGGTCTCGTTTCACCTGAATCGCACGTCGGAGTTGAGCGGCGGCTCAGGTGCTCGCGGGTGAGAACGAAGGCGTCGCTCTGGGTCATGAGAAAGCAAACAGAGGGTATTAGCGAATGCGCAAGATCATGCTGGTCACGATGGTTTTAACTAGAGACAGAGGGGCGGTCTGTACTCAGCGTGATTCGTCGCCGGAGTGTGTCTGTCTGCGGCGGCGCGAGGGCAATTGCGGGCAGCCTGGTGGCGGAGAGGTGACGCTAGGTGAGAGGAAATGGCCGCGGTGCAGAGGGGGTTATGTAGGCGAGAGGGGAGCGGCGATTAAGCGCGGAATCAAGGGCAATTAAGCCCGCAGTGACTGCGGCGAGTAACGGCGGAGCGAGCGTCGTAGCCGCGCGTGATTGACGACGACGACGTGGTCGTAGGGTCCACTTGTCAGCGAGAAAAAAAAGAGAGGGGGTGGGGTCCTGGCGTCAGTCACTCATTGGGTTCATCCGCGAGTGAGAAAGAGAGAAAGGGGACCCGGGTGGGCTTAATGGGCTGGATTCGTAGTTGGGCCAGATAGGTGGCGCTGGCCTTTTTCCATTTCTTTTCTCCTTTTCTTTTTATGTTTTGATTTTCTGAAATGACTTTCAAATCCAAATCAAATGAGTTTGAATTCAAAACTTCTCTAGGTTTTTATACTGCAAACCTTGCACTCAAATGTGTGTGAAACACTACTGTTTATTGAAAACACTTTGATCAAATGAAAATAAAAATAAAACCAAGCCTTTATGATATATATATAATAGGCATAATATTGGTTTTATTTACTCCTTTTGTTTTGAAACTTTGTTCAAACTTTTGATGGTGCCTAAGTTTGAATTTCAAACCTTACTGAACCAAAACAAGTACTCTTCTCATTGGAAAATAGCACTAAGGCTAGAGCAAACTTACATGAAATAATAAGCATAAATGCTTCTATTTTGAAAAGATTTGTTTGAAATGAAACTTATATGATCATGGATGCATGGATGATATGCATGAGTTTGAAACATGATTTTAGGGATGTTACAAATCTAACCCCCTTAAGGTGAATCTCGCCCTCGAGATTCGGATTGGCTAGCAAATAGGTGAGGGTGGTCTTTCAGAAGATCATCTTCTCTTTCCCATGTTGCTTCTTCTTCAGAATGGTGGTTCCATTGAACTTTGCAGAACTTGATAGTCTTAGTCCGTGTGACCCTTTCTGCAGTCTCAAGAATTTTGATAGGCTTCTCCTCATAAGTGAGATCACTTTCCAATTGTACCTCCTCCAAAGGTATAGTAGCCTTCAAAGAAGTTTCTTCCATTTCTGGATGACATTTCTTAAGCTGACTCACATGAAACACATTATGGACAGCTAACAAAGACTCTGGCAATTCAATTTCATAAGCAACTTCTCCTTTACGACTCAGAATCTTCAATGGTCCAACATATCTTGGGGCCAACTTTCCTTTGACTCCGAACCTCTTCACTCCACGTAGTGGTGACACTCTAAGATAAGCTCTATCACCAACTTCGTAGGTGACTTCTCTACGCTTAGGATATGCGTAGTTTTCTGTCGGGACTATGCTATCTTCAATCTGTCCTTAACCAACTTGACCTTCTCTTCGGCTTCTCTGATAAGTTCAGGTCCGAACAAACTTCTTTCTCCCACACCATTCCATAACAATGGGGTGGTACACTTTCTCCCATAGAGAAACTCAAATGGTGCCATCCCAATACTGGCTTGATAGCTGTTGTTGTAAGAAAATTCTGCGTAAGGCAGACTTTCATCCCAACTGGCTCCATAGTCTAGGGCACATGCCCTCAACATGTCTTGAAGAATCGGATTAGTCCTTTCTGTCTGTCCATCAGTTTGAGGGTGAAAAGCAGTGCTGAATTCCAACCTTGTTCCCAATGACTCATGTAGCTGTCTCCAAAAATGGGAAGTGAATTGAGTTCCCCTATCAGACACAATACTCTTGGGTACTCCATGTAGACATACAATTCTACTCATATAGATCTTGGCTAACTTAGCACTTGTGTAAGTTGTTTTCACGGGTATGAAATGAGCCACTTTAGTTAGGCGATCCACTACTACCCAAATAGAATCGTATCCTGACCGGGTCCTTGGTAATCCGGTAATGAAATCCATACCAATCTTATCCCACTTCCAATCAGGAATAGGTAGTGGTTGAAGCAAACCTGCTAGTTTCTGATGTTCCGCTTTCACTCTACTACACACATCACACAAGGCAATGTGTTCGGCGATGTCCTTCTTGAGATTATTCCACCAAAATCTTTCCTTCATATCCATGTACATTTTGGTGTTACCTGGATGAATGGAATACGGTGAGTTGTGTGCTTCTTGCAAAATCAGTTTCCGAAGCTCTGGATCTTGTGGAACACAGATACGTTTCCCATGCCATAAAGTACCTTGTTCGTCTTCATGGAACCCTTTGGCTTTTCCTTTGCCAATATTTTCCTTGATATCTTCAATTTCTTTATCAGTCTTCTGGGCTTCTTTGATCTTGTCCAACAGAGTGGGTTGAACATCCAAAGACATGAGATGTCCTTCAGGAACAATCTCTAATCTGAGATCTCTAAATTGGGCACACAAATCATCGGGTAATTCTCCCTTAGTAAGGCCATTCACAAAAACCTTACGGCTTAGAGCATCTGCTACAACATTTGCTTTACCAGGGTGGTATTGTAAACTCAAGTCATAGTCTTTGATGAGTTCTAGCCATCTTCTTTGTCTCATATTAATTTCTTTCTGGGTGAAGATATACTTCAAACTCTTGTGATCTGTGAACACTTCACATCGCTTTCCCAAAAGATAGTGTCTCCATGTTTTGAGTGCATGGACAACAGAGGCTAACTCCAACTCATGAGTAGGATAGTTCACTTCATGAGTTTTGAGTTGTCTTGAGGCATAAGCCACAACTTTCCCGTCTTGCATAAGTACTGCACCCAAACCATGATGAGATGCATCACAATATACCTGAAAATCTTTTTCCAAGTCTGGTAAACACAAGACTGGTGCTGTCACAAGTCTCTTCTTCAATTCCTGAAAGCTGAGTTCACAACCTTCAGACCAAGCAAATTTCTTGTCTTTCTTTAGCAATTCAGTCATAGGCTTAGCTACCTTGGAGAAATTCTCAATGAACCTTCTATAGTAACCTGCTAAGCCAAGGAAACTACGAATTTCTTTCACTGACTTGGGAGATTCCCATTCAGTTACAGCTGAAACTTTAGCAGGATCAACTGCTACACCATATCCTGACACAACGTGTCCAAGAAATCCAACTTATTTCAACCAGAATTCACACTTGCTGAATTTGGCATAAAGTTTATGCTCTCTAAGCTTCTCAAGTATCAAACGCAAATGTCCTTCATGCTCTTCTTTGCTCTTGGAGTAGACTAAAATGTCATCGATGAAAACGACGACAAACTTATCAAGAAATTCCATGAACACCTTGTTCATCATATTCATGAAGTATGTTGGAGCATTGGTCAAACCAAATGGCATCACGGTATACTCATATAATCCATACCTTGTGGTGAAAGCTGTCTTAGGTATGTCTTGTTCTCTTATCTTGAGCTGGAAATAACCTGACCGGAGATCAATCTTTGAGAACACACAAGCTCCTTCTAGCTGATCAAACAAGTCATTGATTCTAGGCAAAGGATATTTGTTCTTGATAGTCACCTCATTGAGTGAACGGTAATCTATGCATAACCTTTGACTTCTATCTTTCTTCTCCACAAAAAAAACTGGGGCTCCCCAAGATGAAGAACTTGGTTGAATAAATCCATTCTACAACTGTTCTCCAAGTTGTTTCTTGAGTTCTTTCAGTTCATCAACTGACATCTTATATGGTCTCTTTGTTATTGGTCCAGATCCTGGTAGCAAATCAATAAGGAACTCCACATCTCTATCTGGTGGCATTCCCGGCAATTCTTTCGGAAACACGTCTGGATATTCACTCACAATAGGCACACTGTCTATGCTAACCCCCTTAAGAGAATTTAGCATACTCCTTCTTGCTTCAAAGTTGGTCTTGAATCTGATCCTTTTATTTTCTGGGGTTGTGAGTGAGACAGTATGGTTGGCACAATCTATCACTCCCTTGTGCTTAGTCATCCAGTCCATTCCCAAAATGACATCCAATCCTTGGGAGTTTAGAATTATCAAGTTAACGGGAAACTTATACTTCCCAAACTCTATGACTAGATCATGACATCCTGAATTCACTATCATTTCTCCGCCAGGAGAACTTACTTTTATAGGACACCCAATAGTTTCTACTGGTAGTTCATTTCTTTCAACAAATGCTCTTGATATGAATGAATGAGATGCACCAGTATCAAAGAGAACAAATGCTGGAACAGAATTGAGTTTGAACTTACCTGCAACAGCATCAGGCTCCTCATAAATTTCTTCCACATTGATGTGGTTGACTTGTCCCTTCTAAAAAGGGTTAGGCTTGTTGGGTCCTTCTACTTTCTTTTTTGGGCATTCATTCGCATAATGCCCCAGCTTCTTGCACTTGAAACATTCAACCTGACTAATATCCTTCTTGACATGCTGACTTCCACTGCCACTTCCACTGTGGTGGCTCTTATATCCACCCTTGTGGTTCTTGTACTTGTCATGGTCATGACTACGATGATGCTTGTTGTCATGATGACGGTTGTGGTTGTGGTGCTTGTTAAATTTCCCATGCTTGTGGGATCCTGAGCTTCCGCTATCATCATAATGGGAACGCTTGTGAGACGATCCCGAGTTGTGCTTGTCAGAGTGCTTTCTCTTCCTGCTTTCAACTTGTTTCATTTTGCTCTCCAAAATAGCAGCCTTATCACAAAGAGACTGATAAGTGGGAACATAGGCCACTGATAGCTGCAAGTTCAGTTCATCATTCAGGCCTTCAAGGAACTTTTCCTTCCTCTTAGCATCAGTGTCAACTTCGTCCGGTGCATAACGCGCCAGATTGTTGAACTCCTCGATATATTCAGCCACGCTGCGCTAGCGCTGTTTCAGATTATGGAATTCTTTCTTCTTCAGACTCATCACTCCGGATGAGATATGAGCAGTACGAAAGCCATCCTCAAAGATAGCCCATGCAACATATTCTATGGGAGTGGTGATCTGGAAGTTATCCCACCAAGTTGCGGCCGGTCCTTCCAGCAGATGTTCTGCAAATCTGACCTTTTCTGCATCAGTACAGCCCACGGTTACCAAGTCCTTGTTTACAGAGCGTAGCCAATCATTGGCCACCATGGGATCAGTTGTTCCTGAGAACTTTGCTGGCCTCAATCTCAATAACCTGGTAAGCATGTCAAAACCCGGTGGGTTGTTGTTATTGTTGTTGTTGTTGTTGTTGTTATTGTTATTGTTGTTGTTGTTGTTTTGGTTCTGGATGAACGTCGTCATCATTTGCATCAGCTGAGTCTGAGCTGTCATCATTTGCTGCATTTCTGGAGTGATGTTGTTGTTATTGGGGTTGGGGTTGGCACGACGGGGAGGCATCTGTGGTTTGTTCAATAGAGATAAGAATGAGATACCCATAGATGCTATCATGCACAATACATCACATAAACAATCACCAAGCATGCATCAAAGTAATAATAGTTCAACAACAAAAACGACAAGTTCGCAAAGTAAACACACCAATAACAAGCCATCCACATGTTGGATGGTCATTGTGACGCAAACAAAGTATGATAAATAAATGATAAATGAGTAGTCATCACTACTCCTCGGCATCAACCTCCTCCTCAACAAAGGTAAGACCGGCATTCTCCATAGCGGTCTTGTATTCCTCGACATTGGTGGTCAAGTTCTCAACTTTGGCTTTGAGATCCCTCTTCTGAGAACGAAGCCTCTCAATCACAGTCTGCTGATGCTCGAGCTCCAAGTCCTTGGCCTCCAGTTCAGCAGTCATGTATCGAATCCTCTTGTTCCTATCTTGGACTCGCTTCTCTTGACTCTTGAACTTTTTGTCCTGACTCTCGAACTTTGCCTCCATCTCCTTGACTATCTCATCTTGCTCCGCGAAGAGCTTGTCCTTCTCACGAAGCTGCACCTGGAGTTCGTCATTGCTAAGCATGACGTTGGTCCTATCAGTGTCCACGTGCCTAAGAAGAACCTCTAAGTCCTGGAGGTATAGACGAATCGGCTCCGTTGTCTCCCTTGAAGTGTCCTCGAAGTTGATGGCCTCTCCATCCTCATCACGCCTACCGAAGACGTGGAAGTGAGTACCCCTAACCTGTCGAGAGTGTCTCCCTAATAGACGTCCAATCAAGTCCTGCATGACTACCTCTAGGCCTCTCTCCTTGTCATCGTGCATGAGCTTGAAGATGATAGCCTCCGTGGTAGGCTCAGTCTGGCGTCCAGGCTGATTGACCTTGAAGCCCCAAAGGTCTTTCCTCTCAAACTTGGTGAGGGGAAGCACCATGATGGTAGGAAGAGGGAGATTGAGCAAAGTAGTGAGCTCAATAATACGAGGACCAAAGCGAGTTCCCTGGAACTCCTCAACAGTGCTGATGGTAACATTAGGCATCTATTTTTAAGATAGAAAGAGTTAGAACAACACAATTTAAGATAAAACACAAGGCAAAGCATCACATACCTATCCTTGGAAATCAAAACACACAAGTCAGGGCATACATGGATTCTTTACAACAACCAAGGTTCAACTTATTACAAGCAACATTTGGAAAATAAGGTGATAAGTGGTGGTCCAACTAACGAAGTAAGTTACAATCCCAACTCACTAGATATGTTGGCAAACACAATATTTCTAGAAGCAATCACTCTCTCTTGAGCACATGACTCCATTACTAAGTCTATAATGTCTCCTCTTAAGGTTTGGTTGGTAGCCTCCAACTCTTGGGTATGTTTCTTCTCTTCTTTTAGGATATTTTGGATGTTGAACATTCTGCACTTGACTCTATCACCAAGTTCTTTGATGGTCTTCCAAGCTGCATCCCTTGCTGAATCAAAGAATGTAGGGTGCATCACTGAATTGGTGAACATCTGATTCCTTGTGGTTGTCTTCCTTGTTTTTATACAAGTGAAGTTGCACCCACCAGTACTCAACTCCTTCATCCATCACAGGAAAACCTTTGTACACAGCTGCACCATGTATTTCCATTGCAACCATGAGGTCCTTGAGAGCCTTGGGAAATTCTGTCTCACACTCCAAAGTCATTGTCATGAGTGGTCCTCTCCTTACTGCTTCGTTGATGGAGTTCATCTACAATTAGAGTTGAGAAATAAGATTAGAAAAGTTTACGAGAAGAATAGACAAGTGTAGAAGTTGTTGAAAAATTTTCCTTAGTGGTTTCCGATCCTAGGGTCATAATCCTACAGGCAACACAGTGCTCTGATACCATCTGTAAGATCCCTCCTTTATAAAGGAAAAGGATCCCTGTGATTGCAATGCTAGTCCCTGGATCAATGCTAGCATCCACAGTTTAAGATGAAGTACACAGAAACAAAGGTCATTATTACAATCATTCCAGAGACAAACATAGTCTTTACAACTCCAAGGCCACAGGCCTAGTACAAGAGTTTTTAACAAGTAAATAGATAAAAGTCTTCATCTTCATGTGCCACAGGCAAACATGTTGAGTGTAGACTCATGACTCCTAATCCTCATCAGAGTAACCTGCAACATCACAAGTTACAGCCACAGTGGGTCAATACATTGGAATAGTATTGGCAAGTGATACCTTTGTATAATTTAAGTGGACTAGATTCTATATGCAATTTGGCTAAGTGTAGCTTGGCTTGCTTTGCTCAAAATAGGTTTTGCCTATTAGTTGAAATCACTAAGTTTTTCTTTGTCAAAGATTTTCCCAAGGAACCACCAATAGACATTGAGGTCCTTCACCCTTGTTTACCCACAAGTTTTTACTTAGAAATTGGGATGAGGAGATTCTTGATAGCTTCCATGTCTTGATTCTCAAGTTGTCTAATACCAGGGACATGGCTAAGTACTTAGATTCTTCCATCTGCAGAGGTTGTGCACTTTCCCCACCAGACTTGATTTTCACCAAGACAGGACCTTTCAGAAGCCTTCCCTTAGACCAAATGGACGCGTTCCAACCTATCATCCCACTACCACCAACTGTCCAAATGGCTAAGTTCTAGCAACCTATGTGATCCAGGCAGAGCCCATATTGCCAAGTGGCTGCACTAGAAGCTTCTTAACATTTGGCCTCTCAAATCCCTGTGTTCCTGGGTGGCTTTCCACAAGTGAGATACACAAGGTAAACCATAGAAATGGGCCTTGTGTAACCACTCAACATAAACCATTCCTTCCATTCCACCCAGGTGTTTCATTCACTTAGTTTTTTTATTAGACAAAACACAAGTCCAAAGACTTAGAAATATTTTCATCATAGCATGTATATTTCACCACCCTTGGTTGCTACTAGCTAGGCTAAGCATGGCATAGATAAACATCTTAACTTAGAAATTTCTAGCAATTCTACAACTACTAGGATTTCCCAAGCATAGTATATAAGAAAAAATATAACATGCAAGTCTAGCAAAATATTTCTAGTGCTTAGTAGAAAACATAGGGATAAAAATATCATGAAGCACCACCCTTGGTAGTTTGGAGAGTAGCTACACTCCTCACAATCACAATCACTAGCACCCAAATCTACACAAAGAATTATAGCCACAAATCACATACAAAACATTTACAAACAAAAATATATGAATGCATGCAATATGATATGTGATGATTTTTAAAACTCAACCTAGAAAGTATACAGTACTGGTTTATAAACAAGTTTAAAACTTGCCAAACAACATTTATTTAACCCTTAAAACATTTCTCAAATAATTCATATACTCAAATTAGCCCTACACAAGTTTCTGCAAATAAAACCATTTTAACAGCAGCAAAACATTAAACACATTGCATTATTAGAAAGGTATTGCTCCTCTAATTCCATTGATATAAAATTTGTCAAATTCTAACGTGGGGATCAAAAGTTATAGCTAAAACAAATTCAAACATCTAATAGATTCAAATCCTCTTTTTAAATCTAAACAGCTGCCACGCGTCTTAATCTGATTGGTCCGTACCGCTTCGCGTTGGATCACGCTTCTGAGCCGCTGGATCTAACTTAATCGCGCGGCTCAGATCCAATCTTACCGCTTCGATTATGTTCTATCGTATCCGCACGATCTAAATCTAACGGCGCTCAACACTTTGACCATCTAGTGGCGGCGCTGGCGGCGGCGACAGGCGGCGGAGCCTCTGTCAGAGATGCTGCCGGCGTTCTAGGTCGCGCGGGAGCGTGGAAAGGGGCTTACCAGACTCGCCGTGTGTTGCTGATGCTCAAGGGTGCGGTGGTTTGGCAAGGGGCGCATGGAGACGGTCGCTGGAGCTCGTCGGAGTTGCGGGCGGCGTCAGATGCTTGCTGTCGAAGACGTTGCCGAGGTTCTGCGTCGACCTAGCACAAGCCAGAAGGTTTAGGAGATGCGCAAGGACCTGGCGATCAAGGCAGTACCAAAGGGGAGGCAAGGGGCGGTCTCGTTTCACCTGAATCGCACGTCGGAGTTGAGCGGCGGCTCAGGTGCTCGCGGGTGAGAACGAAGGCGTCGCTCTGGGTCATGAGAAAGAAAACGGAGGGCATTAGCGAATGCGCAAGATCATGCTGGTCACGATGGTTTGAACTAGAGACAGAGGGGCGGTCTGTACTCACCGTGATTCGTCGCCGGAGTGTGTCTGTCTACGATGGCGCGAGGGCAATTGCGGGCAGCCTGGTGGCGCAGAGGTGACGCTAGGTGAGGGGAAATGGCCGCGGTGCAGAGGGGGTTATGTAGGCGAGAGGGGAGCGGCGATTAAGCGCGGAATCAAGGGCAATTAAGCCCGCAGTGACTGCGGCGAGTAACGGCGGAGCGAGCGTCGCAGCCGCGCGTGATTGACGACGACGACGACGACGACGTGGTCGTAGGGTCAACTTGTCAGCGAGAAAAAAAAGAGAGGGGGTGGGGTCCTGGCGTCAGTCACTCATTGGGTTCGTCCGCGAGTGAGAAAGAGAGAAAGGGGACACGGGTGGGCTTAATGGGCTGGATTCGTAGTTGGGCCAGATAGGTGGCGCTGGCCTTTTTCCATTTCTTTTCTCCTTTTCGTTTTCTGTTTTGATTTTCTGAAATGACTTTCAAATCCAAATCAAATGAGTTTGAATTCAAAACTTCTCTAGGTTTTTATACTACAAACCTTGCACTCAAATGTGTGTCAAACACTACTGTTTATTCAAAACACTTTGATCAAATGAAAATAAAAATAGAACCAAGCCTTTATGATATATATATAATAGGCATAATATTGGTTTTATTTACTCCTTTTGTTTTGAAACTTTGTTCAAACTTTTGATGGTGCCTAAGTTTGAATTTCAAACCTTACTGAACCAAAACAAGTACTCTTCTCATTGGAAAATAGCACTAAGGCTAGAGCAAACTTACATGAAATAATAAGCATAAATGCTTCTATTTTGAAAAGATTTGTTTGAAATGAAACTTATATGATCATGGATGCATGGATGATATGCATGAGTTTGAAACATGATTTTAGGGATGTTACAAATCTAACCCCCTTAAGGTGAATCTCGCCCTCGAGATTCGGATTGGCTAGCAAATAGGTGAGGGTGGTCTTTCCGAAGATCATCTTCTCTTTCCCATGTTGCTTCTTCTTCAGAATGGTGGTTCCATTGAACTTTGCAGAACTTGATAGTCTTAGTCCGTGTGACCCTTTCTGCAGTCTCAAGAATTTTGATAGGCTTCTCCTCATAAGTGAGATCACTTTCCAATTGTACCTCCTCCAAAGGTATAGTATCCTTCAAAGAAGTTTCTTCCATTTCTGGATGACATTTCTTAAGCTGACTCTCATGAAACACATTATGGACAGCTGACAAAGACTCTGGCAATTCAATTTCATAAGCAACTTCTCCTTTATGACTCAGAATCTTGAATGGTCCAACATATCTTGGGGCCAACTTTCCTTTGACTCCGAACCTCTTCACTCCACGTAGTGGTGACACTCTAAGATAAGCTCTATCACCAACTTCGTAGGTGACTTCTCTACGCTTAAGATCTGCGTAGCTTTTCTGTCGGGACTGTGCTATCTTCAATCTGTCCTTAACCAACTTGACCTTCTCTTCAGCTTCTCTGATAAGTTCAGGTCCGAACAAACTTCTTTCTCCCACACCATTCCATAACAATGGGGTGGTACACTTTCTCCCATAGAGAAACTCAAATGGTGCCATCCCAATACTGGCTTGATAGCTGTTGTTGTAAGAAAATTCTGCGTAAGGCAGACTTTCATCCCAACTGGCTCCATAGTCTATGGCACATGCCCTCAACATGTCTTCAAGAATCGGATTAGTCCTTTCTGTCTGTCCATCAGTTTGAGGGTGAAAAGCAGTGCTGAATTCCAACCTTGTTCCCAATGACTCATGTAGCTGTCTCCAAAAATGGGAAGTGAATTGAGTTCCCCTATCAGACACAATACTCTTGGGTACTCCATGTAGGCATACAATTCTACTCATATAGATCTTGGCTAACTTAGCACTTATGTAAGTTGTTTTCACGGGTATGAAATGATCCACTTTAGTTAGGAGATCCACTACTACCCAAATAGAATCGTATCCTGACCGGGTCCTTGGTAATCCGGTAATGAAATCCATACCAATCTTATCCCACTTCCAATCAGGAATAGGTAGTGGTTGAAGCAAACCTGCTGGTTTATGATGTTCCGCTTTCACTCTACTACACACATCACACAAGGCAATGTGTTCGGCGATATCCTTCTTGAGATTATTCCACCAAAATCTTTCCTTCATATCCATGTACATTTTGGTGTTACCTGGATGAATGGAATACGGTGAGTTGTGTGCTTCTTGCAAAATCAGTTTCCGAAGCTCTGGATCTTGTGGAACACAGATACGTTTCACATGCCATAAAGTACCCTGTTTGTCTTCATGGAACCCTTTGGCTTTTCCTTTGCCAATCTTTTCCTTGATCTCTTCAATTTCTTTATCAGTCTTCTGGGCTTCTTTGATCTTGTCCAACAGAGTGGGTTGAACATCCAAAGACATGAGATGTCCTTCAGGCACAATCTCTAATCTGATATCTCTAAATTGGGCACACAAATCATCGGGTAATTCTCCCTTAGTAAGGCCATTCACAAAAACCTTACGGCTTAGAGCATCTGCTACAACATTTGCTTTACCGGGGTGGTATTGTAAACTCAAGTCATAGTCTTTGATGAGTTCTAGCCATCTTATTTGTCTCATATTAATTTCTTTCTGGGTGAAGATATACTTCAAACTCTTGTGATCTGTGAACACTTCACATCGCTTTCCCAAAAGATAGTGTCTCCATGTTTTGAGTGCATGGACAACAGAGGCTAACTCCAACTCATGAGTAGGATAGTTCACTTCATGAGTTTTGAGTTGTCTTGAGGCATAAGCCACAACTTTCCCGTCTTGCATAAGTACTGCACCCAAACCATGATGAGATGCATCACAATATACCTGAAAATCTTTTTCCAAGTCTGGTAAACACAAGACTGGTGCTGTCACAAGTCTCTTCTTCAATTCCTGAAAGCTGAGTTCACAACCTTCAGACCAAGCAAATTTCTTGTCTTTCTTTAGCAATTCAGTCATAGGCTTAGCTACCTTGGAGAAATTCTCAATGAACCTTCTATAGTAACCTGCTAAGCCAAGGAAACTACGAATTTCTTTCACTGACTTGGGAGATTCCCATTCAGTTACAGCTGAAACTTTAGCAGGATCAACTGCTACACCATCTCCTGACACAACGTGTCCAAGAAATCCAACTTCTTTCAACCAGAATTCACACTTGCTGAATTTGGCATAAAGTTTATGCTCTCTAAGCTTCTCAAGTATCAAACGCAAATGTACTTCATGCTCTTCTTTGCTCTTGGAGTAGACTAAAATGTCATCGATGAAAACGACGACAAACTTATCAAGAAATTCCATGAACACCTTGTTTATCATATTCATGAAGTATGTTGGAGCATTGGTCAAACCAAATGGCATCATGGTATACTCATATAATCCATACCTTGTGGTGAAAGCTGTCTTAGGTATGTCTTGTTCTCTTATCTTGAGCTGGAAATAACCTGACCGGAGATCAATCTTTGAGAACACACAAGCTCCTTCTAGCTGATCAAACAAGTCATTGATTCTAGGAAAAGGATATTTGTTCTTGATAGTCACCTCATTGAGTGAACGGTAATCTATGCATAACCTTTGACTTCTATCTTTCTTCTCCACAAACAAAACTGGGGCTCCCCAAGATGAAGAACTTGGTTGAATAAATCCTTTCTACAACTGTTCTCCAAGTTGTTTCTTGAGTTCTTTTAGTTCATCAACTAACATCTTATATGGTCTCTTTGCTATTGGTCCAGATCCTGGTAGCAAATCAATAAGGAACTCCACATCTCTATCTGGTGGCATTCCCGGCAATTCTTCCGGAAACACATCTGGATATTCACTCACAATAGGCACATTGTCTATGCTAACCCCCTTAAGAGAATTTAGCATACTCCTTCTTGCTTCAAAGTTGGTCTTGAATCTGATCCTTTTATTTTCTGGGGTTGTGAGTGAGACAGTATGGTTGGCACAATCTATCACTCCCTTGTGCTTAGTCATCCAGTCCATTCCCAAAATGACATCCAATCCCTGGGAGTTTAGAATTATCAAGTTAACGGGAAACTTATACTTCCCAAACTCTATGACTAGATCATGACATCCTGAATTCACTATCATTTCTCCGCCAGGAGAACTTACTTTTATAGGACACCCAATAGTTTCTACCGGTAGTTCATTTATTTCAACAAATGCTCTTGATATGAATGAATGAGATGCACCAGTATCAAAGAGAACAAATGCTGGAACAGAATTGAGTTTGAACTTACCTGCAACAGCATCAGGCTCCTCATAAATTTCTTCCACATTGATGTGGTTGACTTGTCCCTTCTGAAAAGGGTTAGGCTTGTTGGGTCCTTCTACTTTCTTTTCTGGGCATTCATTCGCATAATGCCCCAGCTTCTTGCACTTGAAACATTCAACCTGACTAATATCCTTCTTGACAGGCTAACTTCCACTGCCACTTCCACTGTGGTGGCTCTTATATCCACCCTTGTGGTTCTTGTACTTGTCATGGTCATGACTACGATGATGCTTGTTGTCATGATGACGGTTGTGGTTGTGGTGCTTGTTAAATTTCCCATGCTTGTGGGATCCTGAGCTTCCGCTATCATCATAATGGGAACGCTTGTGAGACGATCCCGAGTTGTGCTTGTCAGAGTGCTTTCTCTTCCTGCTTTCCACTTGTTTCATTTTGCTCTCCAAAATAGCAGCCTTATCACAAAGAGACTGATAAGTGGGAACATAGGCCAAGGATAGCTGCAAGTTCAGTTCATCATTCAGGCCTTCAAGGAACTTTTCCTTCCTCTTAGCATCAGTGTCAACTTCGTCCGGTGCATAACGCGCCAGATTGTTGAACTCCTCGATATATTCAGCCACGCTGCGCTGGCGCTGTTTCAGATTATGGAATTCTTTCTTCTTCAGACTCATCACTCCGAATGAGATATGAGCAGTACGAAAGCCATCCTCAAAGATAGCCCATGCAACATATTCTATGGGAGTGGTGATCTGAAAGTTATCCCACCAAGTTGCGGCCGGTCCTTCCAGCAGATGTTCTGCAAATCTGACCTTTTCTGCATCAGTACAGCCCACGGTTACCAAGTCCTTGTTTACAGAGCGTAGCCAATCATTGGCCACCATGGGATCAGTTGTTCCTGAGAACTTTGCTGGCCTCAATCTCAATAACCTGGTAAGCATGTCAAAACCCGATGGGTTGTTGTTATTGTTGTTGTTGTTATTGTTATTGTTGTTGTTGTTGTTGTTTTGGTTCTGGATGAACGTCGTCATCATTTGCATCAGCTGAGTCTGAGCTGTCATCATTTGCTGCATTTCTGGAGTGATGTTGTTGTTATTGGGGTTGGGGTTGGCACGACGGGGAGGCATCTGTGGTTTGTTCAATAGAGATAAGAATGAGATACCCATAGATGCTATCATGCACAATACATCACATAAACAATCACCAAGCATGCATCAAAGTAATAATAGTTCAACAACAAAAACGACAAGTTCGCAAAGTAAACACACCAATAACAAGCCATCCACATGTTGGATGGTCCTTGTGACGCAAACAAAGTATGGTAAATAAATGATAAATGAGTAGTCATCACTACTCCTCGGCATCAACCTCCTCCTCAACAAAGGTAAGACCGGCATTCTCCATAGCGGTCTTGTATTCCTCGACATTGGTGGTCAAGGTCTCAACTTTGGCTTTGAGAGCCCTCTTCTGAGAACGAAGCCTCTCAATCACAGTCTGCTGATGCTCGAGCTCCAAGTCCTTGGCCTCCAATTCAGCAGTCATGTCTCGAATCCTCTTGTTCCTATCTTGGACTCGCTTCTCTTGACTCTTGAACTTTTTGTCCTGACTCTCGAACTTTGCCTCCATCTCCTTGACTATCTCATCTTGCTCCGCGAAGAGCTTGTCCTTCTCACGAAGCTGCACCTGGAGTTCGTCATTGCTAAGCATGACGTTGGTCCTATCAGTGTCCACGTGCCTAAGAAGAACCTCTAAGTCCTGGAGGTATAGACGAATCGGCTTCGTTGTCTCCCTCGAAGTGTCCTCAAAGTTGATGGCCTCTCCATCCTCATCACGCCTACCGAAGACGTGGTAGTGAGTACCCCTAACCTGTCGAGAGTGTCTCCCTAACAGACGTCCAATCAAGTCCTGCATGACTACCTCTAGGCCTCTCTCCTTGTCATCGTGAATGATCTTGAAGATGATAGCCTCCGTGGTAGGCTCAGTCTGGCGTCCGGGCTGATTGACCTTGAAGCCCCAAAGGTCTTTCCTCTCAAACTTGGTGAGGGGAAGCACCATGATGGTAGGAAGAGGGAGATTGAGCAAAGTAGTGAGCTCAATAATACGAGGACCAAAGCGAGTTCCCTGGAACTCCTCAACAATGCTGATGGTAACATTAGGCATCTATTTTTAAGATAGAAAGAGTTAGAACAACACAATTTAAGATAAAACACAAGGCAAAGCATCACATGCCTATCCTTGGAAATCAAAACACACAAGTCAGGGCATACATGGATTCTTTACAACAACCAAGGTTCAACTTATTACAAGCAACATTTGGAAAATAAGGTGATAAGTGGTGGTCCAACTAACGAAGTAAGTTACCATCCCAACTCACTAGATATGTTGGCTAACACAGTATTTCTAGAAGCAATCACTCTCTCTTGAGCACATGACTCCATTACTAAGTCTATAATGTCTCGTCTTAAGGTTTGGTTGGTAGCCTCCAACTCTTAGGTATGTTTCTTCTCTTCTTTTAGGATATTTTGGATGTTGAACATTCTACACTTGACTCTATCACCAAGTTCTTTGATGGTCTTCCAAGATGCATCCCTTGCTGAATCAAAGAATGTAGGGTGCATCACTGAATTGGTGAACATGCACAATCCTAATTCCTTGTGGTTGTCTTCCTTGTTTTTATACAAGTGAAGTTGCACCCACCAATACTCAACTCCTTCATCCATCACAGGAAAACCTTTGTACACAGTTGCACCATGTATTTCCATTGCAACCATGAGGTCCTTGAGAGCCTTGGGAAATTCTGTCTCACACTCCAAAGTCATTGTCATGAGTGGTCCTTTCCTTACTGCTTCATTGATGGAGTTCATCTACAATTAGAGTTGAGAAAGAAGATTAGAAAAGTTTACGAGAAGAATAGACAAGTGTAGAAGTTGTTGAAATTTTTTCCTTAGTGGTTTCCGATCCTAGGGTCATAATCCTACAGGCAACGCAGTGCTCTGATACCATCTGTAAGATCCCTCTTTATAAAGGAAAAGGATCCCTGTGACTGCAATGCTAGTCCCTGGATCAATGCTAGCATCCACAGTTTAAGATGAAGTACACAGAAACAAAGGTCATTATTACAATCATTCCAGAGACAAACATAGTCTTTACAACTCCAAGGCCACAGGCCTAGTACAAGAGTTTTTAACAAGTAAATAGATAAAAGTCTTCATCTTCATGTGCCACAGGCAAACATGTTGAGTGTAGACTCATGACTCCTAATCCTCATCAGAGTAACCTGCAACATCACAAATTACAGCCACAGTGGGTCAATACATTGGAATAGTATTGGCAAGTGATACCTTTGTATAATTTAAGTGGACTAGATTCTATATGCAATTTGGCTAAGTGTAGCTTGGCTTGCTTTGCTCAAAATAGGTTTTGCCTATTAGTTGAAATCACTAAGTTTTTCTTTGTCAAAGATTTTCCCAAGGAACCACCAATAGACATTGAGGTCCTTCACCCTTGTTCACCCACAAGTTTTTACTTAGAAATTGGGATCAGGAGATTCTTGATAGCTTCCATGTCTTGATGCTCAAGTTGTCCAATACCAGGGACATGGCTAAGTACTTAGATTCTTCCATCTGCAGAGGTTTTGCACTTTCCCCACCAGACTTGATTTTCACCAAGACAGGACCTTTCAGAAGCCTTCCCTTAGACCAAATGGACGCGTTCCAACCTATCATCCCACTACCACCAACTGTCCAAATGGCTAAGTTCTAGCAACCTATGTGATCCAGGCAGAGCCCATATTGCCAAGTGGCTACACTAGAAGCTTCTTAACATTTGGCCTCTCAAATCCCTGTGTTCCTGGGTGGCTTTCCACAAGTGAGATACACAAGGTAAACCATAGAAATGGTCCATGTGTAACCACTCAACATAAACCATTCCTTCCATTCCACCTAGGTGTTTCATTCACTTAGTTGTTTTATTAGACAAAACACAAGTCCAAAGACTTAGAAATATTTTCATCATAGCATGTATATTTCACCACCCTTGGTTGCTACTAGCTAGGCTAAGCATGGCATAGATAAACATCTTAACTTAGAAATTTCTAGCAATTCTACAACTACTAGGATTTCCCAAGCATAGTATATAAGTAAAAATATAACATGCAAGTCTAGCAAAATATTTCTAGTGCTTAGTAGAAAACATAGGGATAAAAATATCATGAAGCACCACTTGCCTTGGTAGTTTGGAGAGTAGCTACACTCCTCACAATCACAATCACTAGCACCCAAATCTACACAAAGAATTATAGCCACAAATCACATACAAAACATTTACAAACAAAAATATATGAATGCATGCAATATGTGTGATGATTTTTAAAACTCAACCAAGAAAGTATACAGTACTGGTTTATAAACAAGTTTAAAACTTGCCAAACAACATTTATTTAACCCTTAAAACATTTCTCAAATAATTCATATACTCAAATTAGCCCTACACAAGTTTCTGCAAATAAAACCATTTTAACAGCAGCAAAACATTAAACACATTGCATAATTAGAAAGGTCTTGCTCCCCTGATTACATTGGTATAAAATTTGTCAAATCCTAACATGGGGATCAAAAGTTATAGATAAAACAAATTCAAACATCTAATAGATTCAAATCCTGTTTTTAAATCTAAACAGCTGCCACGCGTCTTAATCTGATTGGTCCGTACCGCTTCGCGTTGGATCACGCTTCTGAGCCGCTGGATCTAACTTAATCGCGCGGCTCAGATCCAATCTTACCGCTTCGATTATGTTCTATCGTATCCGCACGATCTAAATCTAACGGCGCTCAGCACTTTGACCATCCAGTGGCGGCGCTGACGGCGGCGACAGGCGGCGGCGCCTCTATCAGAGATGCTGCCGGCGTTCTAGGTCGCGCGGGAGCAGGGAAAGGGGCTTACCAGACTCGCCGTGTGCTGCTGATGCTCAAGGTGGCGGTGGTTTGGCAAGGGGCGCACGGAGACGGTCGCTGGAGCTCGTCGGAGTTGCGGGCGGCGTCAGATGCTTGCTGTCGAAGACGTTGCCGAGGTTCTGCGTCGACCTAGCACAAGCCAGAAGGTTTAGGAGATGCGCAAGGACCTGGCGATCAAGGCAGTACCAAAGGGGAGGCAAGGGGCGGTCTCGTTTCACCTGAATCGCACGTCGGAGTTGAGCGGCGGCTCAGGTGCTCGCGGGTGAGAACGAAGGCATCGCTCTGGGTCATGAGAAAGCAAACGTAGGGCATTAGCGAATGCGCAAGATCATGCTGGTCACGATGGTTTTAACTAGAGACAGAGGGGCGGTCTGTACTCACCGTGATTCGTCACCGGACTGTATCTGTCTGCGGCGGCGCGAGGGCAATTGTAGGCAGCCTGGTGGCGGAGAGGTGACGCTAGGTGAGGGGAAATGGCCGCGGTGCAGAGGGGGTTATGTAGGCGAGAGGGGAGCGGCGATTAGGCACGGAATCAAGGGCAATTAAGCCCGCAGTGACTGCGGCGAGTAACGGCGGAGCGAGCGTCGCAGCCGCACATGATTGACGACGACGACGACGTGGTCGTAGGGTCCACTTATCAGCGAGAAAAAAAAGAGAGGGGTGGGGTCTTGGCGTCAGTCACTCATTGGGTTCGTCCGCGAGTGAGAAAGAGAGAAAGGGGACCCGGGTGGGCTTAATGGGCTGGATTCGTAGTTGGGCCAGATAGGTGGCGCTGGCCTTTTTCCATTTATTTTCTCCTTTTCTTTTTCTGTTTTGATTTTCTGAAATGACTTTCAAATCCAACGCAAATGAGTTTGAATTCCAAACTTCTCTAGGTTTTTATACTGCAAACCTTGCACTCAAATGTGTGTCAAACACTATTGTTTATTCAAAACACTTTGATCAAATGAAAATAAAAATAAAACCAAGCCTTTATGATATATATATATATAATAGGCATAATATTGGTTTTATTTACTCCTTTTGTTTTGAAACTTTGTTCAAACTTTTGATGGTGCCTAAGTTTGAATTTCAAACCTTACTGAACCAAAACAAGTACTCTTCTCATTGGAAAATAGCACTAAGGCTAGAGCAAACTTACATGAAATAATAAGCATAAATGCTTCTGTTTTGAAAAGATTTGTTTGAAATGAAACTTATATGGTCATGGATACATGGATGATATGAATGAGTTTGAAACATGATTTTAGGGATGTTACAAAATAGATGATGATGGTGAACTGATTGCTCCAGAGAAGCACCGGAGGATGTTTATAAATCAATGTGGGGTGCTTGTTAGGGACAACCTGCCGATCACCATCCAAGAATGGAATCAGTCAAAGAAATCTGGTGAACAATCTAGCTATGTCACCGATGATGCCAAAGATGACCTTTGGCAGAAGCTCATAGCACATTTCATACTACCTCCAGAGTATGAAGAATTTGAGGTAGATGGTAGTACCCCAAGGCCGGGTGGGCTTGAAAATAGAGCGAAAGTGAAGGAGTGGGCTCTGAGCAAGATGGCTGAACTATACCGGAACCACAAGAAAAGTTTATACGTGAAATATGTCGCGAAAAAGAAAACTCCAGACTTGAAAGGAGTAAACGAGAAGTTGAGAGAACAGTGGCCCGATTTTGTACAGTACAAGTAATCTGATAAAGCAAAGGCAAAGTCGGCAAAGAACGCGTTAAATGCTGCCAACAAGAAATACCATCATAAAATGGGGACAGGTGGCTACAAGAGTGTCGTCCCTAAGTGGGAAACTATGGAGAAGAACATGAGGGCTAGAGGCGTCACTCCTGGTACAGATGGATGGCCCGAGAGGTCAAAGCACTGGTGGTACGGGCACGGGGGATCCTTGTACCCAGAAACAGGGAAGACATTATTTCATGATAAAATTCTAAAACCCTCCCAAGACCTTATTAAAGCAATGAACGATGCTCAATTGGGATTGTTCCGTCCCGAGAGAGAGAACGACGAGCTGACACGGGCCCTAGGGAATCCTGAAAAGGGAGGACGAACACGAGGCAAAGGCGTCGGTGTCTCGTGGAAGAAAGGGTTTCCTCAGTACGATGCCAGTTACAGAAGCCGTCAGAGAAAGAAGGACCGGGGGGCAGACCGGATCTCCAGGGTGGAGCAGGACCTAGCTGATCTGAAGAACCTCATGCATGAAATTAGCCAAAGGCCGCCGTCGTCAACTCACCGCAGTCTGATGATCCTGCATTGGATCTTAGCCAGCGGAGAAGCAGCGTGGCTTCCACGGAGGTCCGGGCTGATGATCAAGCACTGCTGGATGATGCACCGGCTCCTCACTACCCCGTGGATGATGTCAGAGAGATGGCACAATGTGAGCTACATCAGCCAATGAACAACCTGTCCTTCAAGGTGGCGATCGGCACTGCTTACCTTGTCTACCTGGAGCACTCCACCATTCACTTCCGATTCCACCAGGCTATGCTCGTGTCACGGTGGATGACATAGTGGAGGATTTTGCGGACCTAGAGATTCAAATCGCTACGCCTGAAGGCCTTACGAAACTAGGAGATGTCAAGCGCAACATCATTCTATGGAATAAGAAGTACATCAAGTTTCCAGGCTCGGCGCCAAGGCCACCGACTCCGAGGAATCCAAGTCCACCCCGCATCGAATATCGTCAACCTCCAAGTCCACCCCAACCCGATTATCGCCAACCTCCAAGTCCACCCCGCCCCGCTGACGATCACCGCAGCAGGAGTACATCAACTCGATCTCCGCCTCCGCGCAATACTCGATCTCCGCCTCCGCCTCCGTGCAATACTACTACCTCGTCGAAGAAACGGAAGTTCGACGGTCCCCCGCGCCCCACATCGAAGAAAGGTCAAACGGCGAAGATAGTCGACATCCCGCCGGCTCTTCCAAAGAGACCTTATGACAAGACCGATGAGGAAACTAACGCGGATGTGGATGCCCAAGTGAAGGCGCATTTTGCACCCAAAAAGCCTGAGCCAAATCCGGTATATAATGAAAAAACCAAAAAGTGAGCTAAGTCCTTTCTTGAGCAACCATCCCAGATATCGATGAATCTAGAATCAGACTATGACCGGGAGATTATTAAGCAAGCACAGAAAAAAATCACAAGTGCAAAAAGCGGGAAGCAAGTTGCCCAGCTCGGAGCATAGAAGAATCAATCGGTCGCCCCCCTCAAAGTCATTTCAGACCTCGACAAGGCCTTCAGAGTTGAAATGGATATGGACATGCAAATAATGGACCCTAGAGCCCGTAATAATGTTGCACTTATGGGAATCACTGTATCACAGGCCAAAGCACTTGCTAACTAAGCAAATATGTCTCTTGGTCAATATTTAGGCTATGAAGATACGCCAGTGGGTCAGATAGTACGGCAGTATGTCCAAGGGGAGCCTCTAGTCAGTAATGAGGAGCTCGCGCGTCTATCCATACATATGCGAAATCTGCACGAATGGTACATGTCGCAAGCATAAAAAAGCATCAGAAAGATTGGTTTCCGGTGGACGTTAGAAAGGAGCATCACTTTAAATCATACTCGATACAGGTTCAAATAACCGAACTGTTTCAGTTATGCAACCAGCGCGCCCTCGACAAATCTATCATTGGTTGCTACTGTCTGTAAGTTATTTATTTCTATAATTAAGTTTGTAGCTCAGCTCGTTCATTGCATTTAATATATTATCCTAACTATATATCCTTTTGCATGATGATATTATATTCTGGAGAATGAAGATGCTTGAATGCAAAAGAGCTAGAAGATACGACGTTGGGTTCATTGACCCATATATCATTAATGAATATACGTTAAAGAATCACCCCAAAGACGTGGAGGAAGACCTGTGCAGGTTCTTAACCGAGAATAATTTTGTTAAGAAAATACTATTTTCTTACAACTTCAAGTGAGTGTTTATATCTTGTACACATTTTATTTTTGCTTACTGGATGAGCTATGCATGTATGCTTATGTAAATGTCCGCAGATTCCACTGGATCTTGCTAAACATTCAAGTTGACAACTCCCTAGTTGAAGTCCACGACTCATTAAGTTGGGACCAAGAGCAGTGGAGCGACATGAAAGCAATGCTCCATAAGTAATTTCAATCATTATCGCATTATATCGTCCTCTTTCATTCATTTCCTGATATCAAGTAACTAATAACTCCTTCGTTCATTTTCTTTGCCAAGCAGGTGTTGGACACGGTTCAGACAGAAAATACCAGGTCCATTCAAAGAGGAGTTAACTTATAAAATGGTGAAGAGTTTACAGCAGCCACCGAAAACTCATTTATGTGGATATTACGTTTGCGAGTACATCCGCGAGTTGACCAGTGAGCGGAAAGTTGACTCACATTATATTTATGATTTGCGGGAGAAACTAGAGCCAGACCAGCGCATAAGAGCAATTCAAGAGGAGCTGGCGGGATTTATGATGAAGGAAGTCTTTGATGTACATGGAGAGCATTATGCGGATGACGTGGAACTCGATTTGCCTTAGACCATGCACTATGTGTGCTTAAAGCGAACCATACGCCTTATTGGTTCGATTCCACACATAGTGGAGCATCGGTTCCATGTGTCAGGATAAAAAAGCGAACCAATATGTTGGTTTGGTTCAAAGCAAATGTGTGTCAGAACTAGAAGGAGATGTCCCATATGTCATGAAGGGGAGAGAAGAAAGATACTACTTTGCATGTATAAAAAGGTACATACATGTTGTCAGAGTGGGTCCAAAAAAAAGATTTCACATAGCAGGTAAATAGAAGCGAACTCAATGTCTGACATCTTTTTTATTGAACCGCATCTACATAGTACATGGTCTTAGTCATCTTCATGTAGCTGATATGATATATATATATTCATCAATGACCATGTAATTTCAAAACATTTCTTCCTTTTAATATGATTGATTATATGTATGAAGGGATCAATTAATTATATAAATGCATCGACGTGTAGTGTGTATGTAGTAGCGTATAATACGTATACTGAAATATATGTTTGAATTATAGTGAAACACAAAACGAAAAAGAAACGAAATGGCAAAAAAAAAAATACACAATCTCTGCCGCGGCAGAAAACCTTTTAGTCCCGGGTGGTGTTACAGCCCGGGACGGCGGGACTAGAGGGTTTCTGCCCCCCGTGGCGCTGAAACAGCCACGTGGCTGTTATCAGTCGCGGGCCGTAGCGAACCGGGACTAGAAGGGAGGGCTCTAGCCCCGTTTTCGCAGTCCCGAATCCAAAACCAGAAGTAGAGCCAGTTGCGGTCCGAAACTGAAGGCCCTTTTTCCACCAGTGTTCGTGCGCTCATTTCTTATGTCTTAGGACCGACATTGCCGCCAAGTCGGGTGGGACGGGCAAGAAACCAAAGCAGTAGCTGGTCTGTTGTGTCTGCCGACGGGTAGAGCCTAAATTTTCTGCTTTCATACAATTATCTTCTGTCACTATCTTGCAATAGTGCTTTCTATATATTTCCTTTCTTTTTCACTAAACTTGTTTTGTTTTCTGATATAGTAATTTCAGCTGTTTCTCTTCATACCAGTACGCTATAATGATTATTTGTTTTTTGTTCTTCGTTCTTCTCTCTGTCCTTTTCCTTATGGCCCTATCACGTATCATCATGGATGGTTCATGATGCAAGCTTGGCTCGCAAGGGCTAGGTGAAGAGCTTATCAGTATCTTAATAAGGTTTGCTACCTGGACGTCCGCTGATGCTCAGCGTGACTTACTTAGTACATCGTCGAGCTAACAAGACGGGCTCACCGCCTTGACGCATACTACACTTCCTGTGGGTTCACTGCTACGCTGTCAATGTGATGGCCTTACTACATGCATATATGCTGCTGTTGGACATGTCGTCTTTGCCAGCATAGAATGTGATAACTGTGTCTTCAGGTTTTTCAGGGCCTTCAGGTTACTTCCAGGCATGCCATCCTTGTAAACACTCGAGAACTCATTATTAATCCACACCTTGAGTGGAGTACAATATTTCAAGATATTTTTCAGGGTCTTCAGGTTACTTCCACGCAACAAACAAAAAGAGACAGATTGTTATTGTAATTTGCTTGAGAGAATTCTGCTGCCCGTGCCGTGAGTCTCATTCTATGTTACACTAGACCATAGAAACGCGCGTTGCCGCACCCGTCCATCTCAAGATAAAAATAGTTCAAATATTGAAGAAAAATGGAGAATACACAAGTCATGCCAATCATGTATAAATATTCTACATTTTAGTCTAGCATACACAGATGTTAGAAGCGGTAGTTTAAAGGGATCATCCAGATGCTACACACAGCTTCTTGTGGTATTTGCATCTGTTGTTAAAAACTGAGGGCACCATTCAGTCAAAGAGCCCTGAGGCCTTGGGGTCCTTCGTGCTACTCCACGGCCTTCCAAATTTTCTTGGTTGCATTGTCAAGTTTGTTCTCCTACTTTGCCCCCAGGTCATTGAACACTTGATCACCATAGTAAAATTGCTTCAAGAACAAAATTAGGAGTGGTTACTCCAGAACATGGCTTGATTAATTTGAATCCATAAACACAACCAAAGCAATACATGATGAATGGAAGGGTACTTTGCAAACGAAAATCTGAAGTCTGGTAAAAACAATTAAGTACACAAAAAGTCGTGTAGTTATTGGACTGCAAACCACACCTTTGTTACAGAGGGGGATGTTTCTGCATGAATATGATACCAAGTTACTAACACCACCGATTTGTTGTAGCTAAGTTCCAGGAAGCAAAAAAATTAAACACAAACTACCAATAGTCTGTAAAATGCGGAAAGAACAATTGTAATTGTATATGCTTACAGGAGGTTCCCTTTTGATCGGATGGCCTCTAGTATTTATTCGCACCAAAATGGAAATTTACAAGAAGATAGATAAACCAGCTTGTCTCTAGTATATATAAATTGAGTGCTAGCATCAGCCACATCATATTTTATAAGCCAACTTTGAAGGCTGAAGCCAAACAACATCAGATGAAGATTGAAGCCCTTTATTTTACCTGGGGTTGAGATCATTTCCCGTTGCATAAGAAAAGATTAGATGGACTAAGATGACCGCACATGCAGCTTTAAAATAGGAAAATATCAAAAATGAATGGTTGTACCTAGATTAATGTACCATACAATGTAACATTACCAGCTACAACATGAATCGAGCTAATAATTTTCCATTAAATAAGCAACTAATGGCATTATACCAAGTAGCGCATCCCATTAATTATTCCTACAAATAGCCATCTCTCTTCAGAGTGACCATAAGATCGCAAAAGCTATGCGTTATAGATCTTATCGAGTTATGTGACTTTACTTTCCCCATCCCAAAGGAATATGTCAAGGCGTGAATGCCACTACCTTCCGTTATGTTTGAGGCAGCTATATATATGACATTCCAAATGCATATGCAGCATCCTATGCTAAACTGGGCTGTAATTTTTAATGTACAACAAAATAAACTTATCACCTAGCTATATGCCATATAAACTCCTATAGACCTTTAGACTGCAGTCTGCAGAACAGATTAAAATAAGCCACCAAACTGGTCAAAAAAAAGTAGCAACACTACCTTTTTTAAGCGAGACTGACATGGTCTATGAGGTAATCTTATCGATCAACTAACAGAGGTTCAACATGCTGCACAACGGCCTTATGTGTGGCGTTGTGTCGAAGCTAAAACATCTCTCATGTGTGCCACTACATCGGCCACATGTTTCCATGATTCCATCACCGGATTGAAAACCCCAAAACTCAAAATTCCCAACTATTAATAGAGGCGAGATCATTACTTTACCCAATCGTTGTGAGCCTAGCGGATTGGATCTTTCGCTTTGACCTGCATCAGCATGGACGGTGAAGCACCATGAAGCCGGAAGTGTGCACGCCTAGCCCCTGATCCTGCCACAATAGCATGCATACGAAGAGAATAAACAGCAAAATGTGTCTGTACCTCTCGGATTGGGAAGACAGATCGAGGCAAGAAGCCGCGGAAGGGGAATCGAATGGCTGCTGTACCTTGAATCCATCGCGCCAAATCCATCCCCAATAGAGCAATTCACGATACCTGAAACAATAACATCAAGTGAGTTGTCTGAGTAACATTGTAACATAACGATGATACCTGAAGAGCCATGGGGCTGGGCAGAGAGTGAAAGGCCCTATGGAACGAAGAAGAAGAAGAAGCCGTGTGGCCGCACCATATATGGAAGGGGCAGGAAGTAACGTACAGAGTACCTCAATTCCGAGTAACCGTAACGGAAGGATGACCGCCGAGCTTCATCGTCATTACTCCGCGCCGGTGTCGGTCTCTAATTTTTTTTTCTTTTTTGAGCTAGGTTTCGTGATTTGTTGCAGCCAAGGAGGAGCTGCAGGGGAAACGATGATGGATCGGTGGCTCTTGGTAGGGTGCAGTGAACTAAACTTGGCCATAAAGAGCAGCAACGGGAGCCTAGAAAAAATAGTTTTCAGCCCATCATGAAAACAGTAGTTTCACGGTCAAACCGGCCCGGTTAACAAGAAGGTAGCCAGCTTAATTCCCGGAGAAGCAGCCTGGTAATGAAGAGCCAGAGGGACGTCACAGTAAAAAGGATCTACCGATGCTAAGGATCTGAGACGTCCAGTAGCGGGATCAGACGGCTAGAAATGTCAAATGGTTGTGGTGGCTCGTAGGTAGCTTAATTTTACTGTTTCTTAATGCCAGTTGCACGCTTGTGTTATGATCAGGTGAAGCGATCCTGTGTAGCCTACCTCCAGTTCAAAATAGCCATTAAAAAAATTAGTTACTTCTGACAATTGCCAATCCATGAAATAGCTTAATTACACATGCAGCCAAGTATCATGAGTCGTAATAGAGAACACTAACAACTATTTATTAGCATGTCTTCCACACCCATTTATGCAACATGTTACACTTAATGCCAACCTAATTATACGATTTGTCAAAACATAAATAAAAACTACAGCTAATAGGGAATACGAGACATCAATTTGATCTTTCTTACCACACTTTCAAAAATACATAGTTTCACACCGAAGAAAGTATGAAAATTGTGGTTGTTTCCAGCTAAAACTTGTGCAAAAATATTGTCTTCTTCTGGCCTCGGCGCCAGCGACGCACCGGGTCATCTAATATCCAAGAAGCAAGGTGAGTAATGCCCCCTTCTTTTCAGCTTCCTGGCCAGCTTCTCCCAGAAGCTATCCTCGATCAGCTTCTCTCAGAATCTTATTTTTAAAATTCGTTCAAACTTCTTAACTAATAGTTTCAATGTCAATTTAAAATTATAAACGATTTTGGCAGATAAGATTTTAGGAGAAGCTGGTCGAAGATAACTTCTGAGAGAAGCTAACCAAGAAGCTGAAAAGGAGACCTAAGAGTGCCAGCACGATGTGGCCATGGTGTTGGTGACGGACACAACATGATTTTCGCACGCCAGATCTTGGTATAGTTTTGAGCTGGGCTGGCTGCGCAACTGCAGGCTCCGGGTGGACCACCATTCCCCTTTAGTAATCCTGCATATCCCTCCCTCCACTTGAAGAAATTGCACCGCCAGGTCTGCATCGAATCAATGAAACGAATGCTGTGAGCAATGGCAATCCAGTTGGTAGAGACTGAGATTTGGATCGATAGCTAAAAAATAAAAACTTACACTGAAGAATCTGCACTTGTAGTACCGAATGCCATGCCTGGTGCCTCCCTTCGAGATTTGGTGATAACCCTGCTGCCGCACACTAGGCAAGGGATGAAAGGGAGATGGTGGTTCTCCTGGGAGCCTGGATGGGAGGACGATGAAGACGCCATGGATCTTGGGATGTCTAGATTTGGGAAGAACCCTAGATGGCTCTCGTGGTACTTGTTTTAAGGCCTTTTCCAGTGGGGTGTATTTTAGCATGTTTTCAAAGGATATATTAAAACTTAAGAAACAACCATCATAATATGGTGTATCTTAGATGGGGTTTTTTAAAGATGTTATATTTAATGATTTTGTGCTCATGCATGTGTGTGATTGGACTAGCCAAATTTTTTGCCTATGGTTGCGTGCAGGAGGTGTAGCTTAGCTAAGATACAACATCACTCTCTTTCTTCATTAACTATAGTGTCACATAAGCAAATTAGCTAGGATATAGAGCTAAGATACACCCATTGTGAAAGGCCTGAAACACAGCGGATTTACTCGACACGTGGTGACCGACAGTGAGTGGCCCACGTAACATGCAGTGTCACAGACGGTGAACGTTGGTCTAGGGCCAATGCCAATCCTAGAACCGACAAAAATAACAAAGCTATCATCCTCGGGCAGTCACCATAACTGATGCATCCAAATGAGCACCAACAGAAGCATACACCAAAAAATAAGAATAAAAACAGTATGACACAACGAGCAGAACCTAATTCACAGTAAGGTGTAATCTTCAAGCTGTTCAAAACACAACAACCTGAACAGAGACCGCGACAATCATAATAAACTAAAAACCAAAATGAACACTAAGAAAACTATAAACCCAGCTAACACGTGGACTACTCATACATGATGGACAGTGGCTATATGTGTGAAACAGATCGGCCTACTTTGATCAAAATCTTAGAACAATTTACATACACTGCTAACCTGCGAGACCTCCTTTCTGAACCCTAGCTCATCCAACATCATCAACAATCTAGTGCCCCAAAACTGAACCCAGATTAGGGGAGCTCAAAGAAAAGGATGAAGGAGACCGACCCGATTGAAAACAAAACTACCTAACGCAAAAACTAGAACGAAATCAGAGAACATAGCAGACAGAGGAAGAAGGTTGGAGGAATACCCAGCTCGCCGGCAGCAAATATGGCCTTCCACACTCACGAATCGCCGTTGGACGAGCGAGGACACGAGCCGTGGCTCTCTCTGTCGCCGCTAGCACAGGCTGCGGGTCGTTGCTCCCTCCACCGGTGGTCTCCCGTCTTCCAAAGCACCCCCTTTCCGGCATCAGCTAAGCTAGCTGTGGCGTTAGTTACCGCAGCCCTCTGCCATGGCTTTCGCCTCCTCTCCCAAGCAAAAAAAAAGGCTCAGAAAGGTGCCGATATGAGTCAGCTGCGAACAAGAAGAGACTGAGAGAGAGCTGCGCGGAGATTCAGAAACAAAATCGGACTCTTCCAAAAATGTCTGTTTGCCAAATTGTAATAAAACAGCTAGCTGTTTAATAGGAAAAGTTTTTAATTAAACATGACAATATCTGCAACATCTGCCCCAGGTATGTTTCGATTGTCTGAATATCGATAGAATGGTTTGTTTCTAACAAGTATATAGTAACCAGCAGGTGTCATCTATATTATCAAGATGAAACAACCACGTAATTAAAATTTCTCTATCAATTCCATCACAAAGGCCGTAAATATTAACCAAAGTAAAATTATCAGAAGATAACGTGGACTAAAAGTGAACCACTAGGCTAAATTAATAACCATTCTGACACAAATCATGATAACATCGAACCAATTCGAAATAATGGGCTCAGCCCTAACATTTTTTTACACAAGAACAATATGCTGTGTTGGAAACAAACTAGAGATGACTAAATATACTGAAATGCATTCAGTCAAGCTTGTTGAGACAATCTAGGATACCATCAAACTGCAAAGACACCTTGCTGCATAAATAAAGAAAAAAAACAGGGCAGTAATATAGATTGAGATTTTCTCCAATCGAACTTCAGTCTCAAGTACACAGACTGTCAGGCACACTATGCAACAATGTTGTTTATTCAGCATCACTACATCCCTACAACGGCAATAGGAAGTGCATTCTAGCTAGACTAGCTAGATAGATGCTTAAAACTCCCTCCTGGTTGGTGGATTCAACATGCAAGTTAAGCATGACCAGTCAGCCATACAGAACTCTAGCTAGGTTCGTTCCTCATCAGCGGATAGTACTGGCCAGAGATAGACATTCAGCAAGAGTATGTGGCCGTGACACGAAGCTATTGGGGAGTTCAACACTGTCATCTGCGAGATGATATCCTCCATCCGTCATCGACTCTCTACTGTTTATGGCAGAGCTCAAGTAGATGGTGTCCGCACAAATGGATCCGGATGGGAAAACCTTTGGAGACACCGAGAGAGAGCAACGCATGCCCAAGAACAGTGCATGCCCTGCACTGCCCAACCTCTTGACCAGGAGCAGCGTCCCGGTGTCCAAATCCACACGATATGTGTCGTAGAACAAAGCACGACCCATCCGTCCCAAGTGACAGTGAACCAGCATCAACTGCCCACAAATGTTGACAAGGTGGAAAGTATCCATCATCCTGCAAAAAGGCATATTGAGCTTGGCAGCCACCTCAAGGCGTGGTGGTCCGCCCGTTTTTTCCAGCACCATGAGTCCACTCTGGTTAATGCAATAGAAGCAACCTTGAAACATCATGGGTGTAGCTCTAATGCAACCGTCATCATACTCGAGCAACGTCCAGTGGTCATCGCCGGGCTTGGCCATCCCAAGCATATACAAGTGGTGGAAGCAGAGCAGCACTGTTGAATCATCATTAAGAATGCCAGAGCCCCATGCTCTGAAGTGTGATCCTTGTAAAGAAAGGGCATCACGCTCAGGAAGCATGTCGTCATGGAACTCGGAAGGCAGAAACGAGCTGAGTGGCGGGAGCTGGATGAGTTGGCGGGTGAGCGGATTGAGCATGCAGAGGGTGGTGGTGCAGGGCGGTTGGCGGGCAAGAACAAGGAGGCCCTCAGGGGTAAGGGCGAGCAGCTCGTGGTCGCGGAGCTCCGGTATGTCAACCTGGACACACTGGCCAGTGGATGTGTTGAGGAATGAGCGGCCTGTGGGAGAGGTGAGTTCCTCCTGGAGCATGGTCCACTTGGAGGGATGGAACCGGCGGTCCAGTCCACTGTGCGTGCGCGGCTCGGTGGAAGACTGCCGCCACGGGCTGCAGACGGCGCGGAAGCGGACATAGTCAGCAACGTCATATGCGAGGACACGCTCGGCGATGAGCCCCACTGGCCCATCTCCAAGATTAGACCAGTCCCTCCTGCGAGGGTGGCAGCAAATCAGATCGGAATCAATCAAAATTATCGCTGTTACTAGTATTTGTTAAGAAGATGATGAAGAGGATATCCTTCTGACGCGGGACGTACCAGCAGCAGGGTAGGTTGGTGGTCCGTGCGCGCTTGGCGTGCCGATTATCTGAATCAGCATCATTATCTGAATCGCCGGGAGAACGTGCGTCCCGATTGAGATCGGGACGGGGCGGCAAAAGCAAAGCAGCTTCATCATCCAAATCCCTGGGAGAGGGTTGTTCTCTCCTACTAGTACAAATCAGATCGGAATCACAACCACCACCGCTGCGGTTATATAATAAGAAGAGTGGAGGAGGACGTACTTACCAGTTGTGGCAGCAGGGTACTAGTGGGTGGTGGTCGTCGGAATCCTCCCGGGGAGAGCGCTTGCGCTTATTTGAATCGTCAGCATCAACCACCCCCTCCTGGGGAGGAGGAGGAGGAGGAGGAGGAGGAGCCCTCACGGGGCTCACGACCCAATTGGGATGATCGTGGGGTGGATTGGAGACAGGATGCGGTCGCACAGTCTTGGCCCGGCGAGAGGGGATCCGGATCTGAGCGGTCCTCCTCCGACGAGGAATATGCGACGCTGAAACAGCGGCCGCCTCAATATCGATCTCAAAGGTTGTTGTTCTCCTCCTCCTTCCCACCACCACATCGATCTGAGCGGCGGCGGTGGTCGACCGCTTCTTCGCCCGGCGAACTTGGGACGAGGATCGCGCCCCGGCGGCGGCGGCGGCGGCTTCCATTCTCCTTAGGGTTACACGTTCGAAAGGGGGATGAGGCTTGTTTTATCGATATATGATGATGATTAGGCCTCTCAACAAGGCAAGTGCATACGGCCGATGGGCCTCTTCTCTTTAGTGGGTGGTGCTCGGATCGCTCTGTGGACGTGAAGTCCAGCCCTCTGGTATATAAAGGGAGGTGTGCCGACTTGGGTTCTCGATGTGGGACTATTCCGACTTCGACCACGATTCTTGCTCATCCCCACTCCGGTACACACGTCCAGGGAAAACGGAATTCTACTCAGGAAAGGCCGGCTTTCCACGCGCCGTGGGCCGTGGTTGGTCATTATGTACCCGCTATTCGGTTAGCCCGTTAGAATTTGCGAGAGTTTCTTTCTTTCTTTTCAGCACTTCTTTTTTATCTCTCTCGACATCTTTCTCGTAACAGAAAAATGGCTTTATTATTCAGCACCGGGGTTATACAGGATAAAACAACAGCTAAAACATACAACAAAGCCATAGGGCAATGGAATTCAAAACTAAGAAAAACATGGGGCAATGTGCAACGATTGCCTGTTTAAGTGTTTGCACGCACAGTCTGTTTTTTCTCTCCAATATTTAAATATGAACCATATGAAAGTTAAGTAGATCAATTATTGTATTTTTTGTTTTAACAAGAACCTCATTGAAATCTGTAAGGTTATTCAACACAACTCATCATCATTATCTCTTTGCACTCCCATTCTTATATTTTTAACCGCTTGATTCATCTCCAGCGGAGTGAGTCCCAAGATTATTCCTACTCTTCTCATACTCCACTCTTTAGAAAAGACTTGCGTTATAAAACTCTACTCGGTTCATATTAACAAGGTAATCCCTCCATTCACAATTACTTTGCGTTCTGAATTTAGTAAAAGTTAAACTTTTTAAGGTTTGGCTAGAGATATTTAGAAAAATATATCAACATGTACAATGTAAAACCTAAACCTATAGTATTGAAATCGTTATAAAAATACATTTCCATATTATATGCATTTGCTATTATGGATGTTGATATTTTTCCTATATTCTTGGTCAACAGTTCAAGAATATGGCAAGGATACATCAGAGATCCACTAGATGCAACAGTTATCAAATGCTAGGTTAGTGGCCACGCCACCACCCCGTTCGCTCACATCCGCATGAACAACCTGAGTCCTAAACAATAGGTACAATGGTGACTAGTGCCAATGAATTGTGATTATTCGATCAAGAAGTGCATGCATACTTTTTGAAGTCATTGTCGGGTCCATGAACATTTACCTAGTGGCATCAATGAACATATATTGATTCTGCTCAATCAACGAGCATTCTCTCTTCTATCATTGAAGTACATGTCCTATCACAATTCAGATGTTTTGTGCTCATGATGCATCCTACTTATATCAACATGATGTAATTAAATGCGTGATTCCATATAATACAACATGATAGGTTGTGTTTCATCTATGTTGCTCGGTCATACGAAGTGTGTTCTCTTGAATCGCATGTATATGTAGTCAGTGTGAGCAAAATAATGCCTTCCAAGGGATATATAGAAAGTAAGAGAGAACTCAAAGGCACAAATAAAGTGCGGCCATCATCATGATATGTAGTACTGTAGTGTTGCAACAAGGATCTCGGAATCTCCACATTAACTAGCATCATCCGCATAAATGAGTGCCATTTTGCTAGGCACCTATGCGCGTTCCTATTCATGCGTGTCATATTTTGGGGAAGCGAGGATGCTGCCGTATACGATTTGATATAAATTCTAATACTAGTCTCATGGTGCAACTACTGCTATACGTTCTATAAATATCTAAGAGCTTTTTTGCATACATCTCTAGAACTAACTTATTGTCTGGGTGCAAGTTTCTCCATCACATTTCTGCTAGTTCCCTGGAGAGAATGGCAGATGAGTGTGGAGGAAATCATCGTGTAATGTCGGCCTGTGGCTGTTACACGGCGAACGAGCTCTATTATGGAAATGGGATGCACTAGGAACTCCAGCTCTAGGTAGTAGGTATCCACTAGTTACATGAGTTATTCACTTATTTCTGTGTCTATTGTTGATGGTTTCGCTAAGAGGAACCTTCTCCACTTGCTCGTCCACTTGCATATGTGGAGATCACATGGCTATTTTCTGAGTTAATAACTTAATAAGAATACAAAAGTAGAAAGCTGAGATACATCTTGAAGTTGTGCCGGTGCTAGACCTTCAAGAAGATGAACATTGCTCTAAAGAAAGGAGGTGCGGGCATATAACAAAGGGTTTTCATTTCTACCACTATGATCAAACCAAAACTCAGTTTTGCCAGTTGACCGATCAAAACTTCAATTTTACCATATTTCGTCATTTTTTTACCGCTAGTTTATAATCAGTTTTGTCATTTCAGATTTTCCACCCCTTTCTTTTTAGAGTTAATTCCATTTTAACTTGTCAAAATCAGCTTCATGGTTGACTCAGGGGTACTCGTACACATCGAGTAGTAGCATGTATAGCCAGCTAGTCTCATGAGCTTCCAGAGCTAGTCATGTATCAAGAATGGCTTTGCTGGTAAGAAAGACCGGTTTTTTTTGACAATCAATACTATATTATATTAATAGAAGCAAATAGCACATGGTAGAGATACATGAACTGACTTAAACAATTGTAAAATAAAGTTTAAAAGAAATTAGCAAATTTTCGAGATCTTCATACTCTTTCTTCTTCCATAACGCAATCTTTTACTTTTCTGAAGGCAGTCGAACTAAACTGACATAGAAACCAAACCAGAGACCTGTAATACCAATATTGGTTCTCCTATAATTTTAATTTGCGCCGCAATACCAAGATTGCGTGCACGTACACAACAATTGAAGTAATCAACCAACATCGGCATGAGTACCAACACCAATATTTCAAAGAATAATAATCGAACAGCCTGATCGACGTCGCTGATAAGCCAATAGTAGGAATCATCATTGTTGAGGAGGTAGCCGTCGAGACAAATATTTCAAGGACAAATATTGCAAGAACAAATCTTGCTGCAACCATAAGAAAAAATCGAAGACACATATCTAGAGAAATTTAATCTTCTAACACCACCATTGACATCATGAAAGAGATCACGTTGTCAAACGAATGGCCAAAGATTGCTTATTATAGATAATACCATCTCCATTATGGCGAAGATGACTAGCAAAACCCTAAACCTAATCTGACAAAATCGGTAATGTTACTAGAAACTTCACTCACAGCTCGCGGTGTCCCCACCCCTCCCGATGCCCCGACGAGTCCGACTGAAGAAGGGGGAACCGATCTACGAAGGAAACGGAGATGGCTTAGTCCCTGAGGAAGGATATGGCTTAGTCCCTGAGGAAGTGCTTGGGACCGGGTCCTGAGCCTGCTTTCCCCCTGACTTAGCCTTCTTCTTAGTTCAAGAACTCTTCTTGAACTTAGCCTTATTCTGCACCATCAACACTTGACTGGCGCCCTTTTTGAGATCCGCCTCTGCCTGCTTGAGCATCCCATGCAATTCAGTGAGCTTCTTATCCATACCATGCATGTGATAGTTCGAAATGAACTGCCCATATGCACTAGGAAGAGAGTACAGAATTATATCCGTAGCGAACTCTTCGCTTATGGGGTAGCCAAGCCTCTCCAGAGACTGCACGTAACCAACCATTTTGATCACATGCAGACTCAGTGGATCACCATCCTTAAGCTTGCAACTTAGCAAAGCCTGAGAGACTTGATACCTCTCAGTCTTCGCCTGAGCCTAGAACATACTTTTGAGGCTTTCGATCATATCGTAGGCCTCAACATTATCGAACTGCTTTTGCAAGTCCGGTTCCATGTGAGCAAGCATAAGACAAATAATATCCGTGGACTCATCCTTAGCCCGACGGTAGGCATTGGTGGCAGCGACAGTCGCATTCTCATTCGGCTCATCTGGAAGTGGGTTGTCTAGGACATGGTCCTTCTTTTCTTGTTTGAGAAAAAATCTCAAATTTCGATACCAGTTGGTAAAATTAGTGTCGTTCAGTTTATCTTTCTCAAAGATAGTTCTCAACGCAAAACCGTATATCTGAGAGTGACTGCTACTTGGTACCATTATCTACAACAGAAAATATGCAAAACACTTAAGACATGTATTCATAAAAGAGCAAGCATATTAAATACTTTAATATTTTATGCTCCCACTAGAACCAACACCCCTCCGATGGTTACTTAGTGATTCAGGATCCTAAATAAGCAAGTCGGCTAGTGAGCTTTAGCATCACCGCTAGCCGCCAAGTGATCTAGGTAGACAACTCCTTGTCAACTGTATCTCCAAAGACTCCTGTTGGATGGGTGGCATCATATGCCCCGGCTCCCGTCTGACTTTTCCCCGAGCCCCACAACCGTTGTGATAGACCCGTCTAGCTTACCGAGTGTTTCCGCAGTAAGAGTCCGACTCGAACCCACCTAGTCGGAAAGAATTGGCAGCACCTCAATTTTATGAGCCCACTACCAAAAATGTCCGACTTGTGATGGTGCAAACACTGGCGGAAAAACCGACTAGACCTTCTTTGAGGGATTAAATTTTACCGACTATCTAACAGAGGTAAACAGAGACATAACAATAACACAAAATAAAGCATTTATAATGTGAAATGGTATGACTCCCTTCATGGCGATCTCCATCTCCACAAAGCCTGTAATCCGACTCGTGCCAACTCTTGTCACTTGTCGTCTACTCCATGTCACCGACATGTACATCGCCTTGCATGTCATCCAGATTCTCCAAATAGCTACACTAGCTTAGTAAAGTAAATTACATGGAGAATCCGACACGCATGTCGTTATACAATAAAATAACAGCACCTAGGCTCCAGCCGGCTGACAAAAACCGTGATTCTCAGATCACGTATGGATTACACACATATATCACATGCACATGAACCATACCGTTCACAGCTTCCTGCAAAAACAAGTTATGCATAGATACAATATCTACCGGCGCTGTGAAACTCGCAACGACATCTAAGGCGCTACGATAGGGCGAAGCCAGCGGTCCCCGATGGCAGAAGCCGACCGATAGGGGTATGTTGTGTTGGAGATATGCCCAAGAGGCAATAATAAAGTGGTTATTATCATATCTTCACACTTATGATAAATGTTTACATACCATGCTATAATTGTATTAACCGGAAACATTAATACTTGTGTGATTTGTAAACTAAAATAAGAGTCCCTAGTAAAGCCTCTTGTTAAACTAGCTTGTTGGTTAATATATGATCATGGTTTCCTGATCATGAACATAGAGATGTTATTAACAACAGGATCATATCATTAGGAGAATGATGTGATGGACATACTCCTATAGATAAGCATAGCATAAAGATCAAGTCATTTAAATAGTTCAATTGCTATATGCTTTCTGATACATAGTAACCTAATTCCTTCGACCATGAGATCATGCATATCACCTTTACCGGATGGATGCTTTGATGACGTCAAACACCACACCGTAACTGGGTGGCTATAAAGATGGCATTGAGTGTTCGGAAAGTATTGGTTGAAACACATGGATCAAGAGTGGGATTTGTCCATCCATATGACGGATAGATAAACTCTGGGCCCTCTCGGTGGAATGTCATCCAATTAGCTTGCAAGCATGTGACTAGCTCACAAGGGATCACATATCACGGGAACGAGAAAAGAGTACTTATCGGTAACGAGGTTGAACTAGGTATGCAGAGATACCGACGATCATAACCTCGGATAAGTAAACTATCGTGAGACAAAGGGAAATTGGTATCGTATGTAAGTGGTTCATTCGATCGCAAAGTAATCGTAGAAATATGTGGGAGCCATATGAATTTCCAGATTCCTCTATTGGTTATTGTTCGGAGAAGTGTCTCAATCATGTCCGCATAATTCACGAACCGTAGGGAGACACACTTAAGGATTCGACGTTGTTTGAGTAGTTATGGTATTATGAGAAAGAGACCGAATGTTGTTCGGAGTCTCGGATGGGATCCGAGATATCACGAGGTGATCCGGAATGGTCCGGAGAATAGGATTCATATAAGGAAAGTCCCGTTTCGGAGTTCGGGAATGATTCCGGTGTTTTCATCGGGAATGTTCTAGAAGGGTCCGGATTGTCCGGCACTCCGGGGGGGGAGGGTACATGAGTGTGTCATTGAATGATTGCATCATGTACTAAGTGTTCTTGCTGTTCTAAAAACATGAAAGTCAAATTGCCAGTTTGAAAGTCAAACGGCTAAAACAGGAAACTGTGGAAAACAGGAAACTGTGGGAAACAGGAAACTGTGGGAAACAAGCAAGAGGAGGTTGAAACCAACTTGGAGGAGGAGTTCCTCTCCTCCTTGGCCGGCGCCCAGCCCTAGGCCGAGTTGGGGAGGGACTCCCTCCCTCCCTGGCGCGCCTAGCCCCTCCACCTATAAAAGGAGGGGCAGGGCTCCTCCTTGAGACACACAAGTTTCTACCTCTAATCTCCGGTTTAGAGCCGTTTTGGTTTAGAGCTTCTAATTGCTTTAGCCTGCGGTTTAGAGCCTTCTAATTGGTGTGTCTAATCTCTAGACCATTAATAGCCCTCTCTCATAAATCCACCATACTCGCTCCGACTTAAGGCGAAGCCCTGCGGGATCTCCCCTCTACTTCCGGTACCACGCCGTTGTGCTGCCGGAATCGCGAGGAGAGTGCTACAACCTCCGCTGCCTGCTGGAACAAGGGAGAGGAAGGTCTTCGTCGAGTACCGAACGTGTGACCGACTGCGGGAGCGCTGCCGGAACGCAGCGCCGGAAGGATCGTCTACGCGATCTTGAGATCGGAAAGAGTACGACTACATCACCCACGAGAATCTGCTCTCGTTAACCGCTTTGGAATCTTCGAGGGTAAGTTATTCCATCGACTCGTTGCTACAATCTAGTAGATAGATCTTGGCTTGTTTGTTTGTATGCGATAGAAATTTTTTGTTTTCCATGCTACGAACCCCTACAGTGGTATCAGAGCCGTGTCTATATGTAGATCTGTTGCACGAGTAGAACACAATGGTCATTGTGGGCGTTGATGCTTTTATTGTCGATTGCTTCTTGTGTACTTTGCATCTTGCGGTATGTTGGGATGAAGCGGCCCGGGCTAACCTTACATGACATCGTTCATGAGACTTGCTCCACGCTTGACATGCAACTTGTATTGCATAAGTGGCTTTGCGGGTGCCTGTTTCTCCTAGCTTAGTTAAGATCCAATTTACAACGGGTGATCAACAATGATAGTATCAATGTTGTGGTTCTTGTTCGTAAGTTAGAACGACACTTATTGAAAGCCCCAAACCACGTAAAATATGCAAAGAAAGTAGAGGCGTCTAACTTTGTTTTGCAGGGGTGTGCAGTGATGTGATATGGCCATGATTGTGATTATATATGATGTATGCAATGTTCCTTATTGTAAGTCGGCAACCGGCAGGAGCCAGATGGTTGTCTTTAATTTCTGTTAAGACCCGCGTGTCTATTCAAAGTAGTTGTAATAGTTAAAGCCGGTGGACGACAACCATGGAGAAGCATCATTGACCTTGATGCAATGTCGGTGATGATGGAGATCATGTTCGTGCTAGAAGATGGAGATCGGAAGCACAAAGAAGAAAGGCCATATCATATCACATATTATGAATTGCATGTGATGTTAATCCTTTATGCATCTTGTATTGCTTAGTAGACGACGGTAGCATTATAAGATGATCCCTTATGCACATGAATTTCAAGTCATAAAGTGTTCACCCTTAGTTAGCACTGTTGCTAAAGCTTGTTGTTTCGAAGCACCACGTGATGATCGGGTGTGTTAGATTCCGCAAGTGTATACAACGTGGGCAAGTCAGATTTGCTCATGCGGAAGCTAAGGTTTGATCTTGACGAGCCTAGCATGTACAGACATGGTCTCAGGAACACGGATCACCGAAAGGTAAAGCATGAGTCATATAGGAGATATGATGAACATGTTGATTGTTCGCCATTGAAGCTATGTCAACTCTCGTGATGATCGGTTTTGATGTGGTGGATTTGGTTCGTGTGATCACTAAAACAATGTGAGGGATATTGTTTTGAGTGGGAGTTCACCTAGATTAATTTAATTATTAATTAGAACTCAATTTATCATAAACTAAATCAAAGTGAATTTGCATAGTTGTTGTAGTCATTGGCATCCGTTTACCACCTTGCGCTTAGTTATAATTGAGATGATAGAACTATAGAATTCTGGTTAGTTACTTTACGAACTGGTATCGTATTGTTTTTAAGTGTTAATCTAAAGTTTAAAAGTCCTATTGCAAACTTTCAGTAAGTTCCGGTTACTCTATGAAGTTTAATAATTAGTATTAAATCAAGAGTAACAATTCCAAGTGTTAGTATCATGTTTGTATCCATGATTCTTGATATTCAAAGGATTGTCTTAATATCAAGGTTATCTAGGATCTGAAAGAGTTGTTTCAGAAACCATGATGTGTGGAAGATATTGTGATATCTGAAACGAAGTTTTGGTTGCAACATGATAGAGTATAATATGTCTAAAGTCATGTTCTCATATTTGATGAGAATTTGCAAAAGGTTGGAGACACTAGTTGTCCTAATCGTCCAAAAGGATTTGGAGAGCAACATTATACTCATGATTCACCGTTATAAGCTAAAAGTAGCTTGATCATGGATAAATCTATGATGAGGGTGAATTTGATGTAGGTAAAATGTTTACTACACCAAGAGATTACTAAAGAAAGGAATTTGAAAGAACACCAAACATTTGATGATGGTGATCTACTTCAAAGTGCAAGTCCAAAGACATTGGTATTTAACTATACACGCTTTGGACTATGTGTCATATGTATGACTCCACTATTGATGTTGATAGATTCTTTCAAACAGAAAAGGAAATACTGAAAGAGAATCTCATAAATATATGGCAGAAAAGAAAAGACTAGAATTGTTCAGTTTAAGTATATAGATGATATACATGTTATGGCTATATTCTTTGCTTATTAAACAATGTGGTTCTTAAGTATTTGATACTGAATTTGTTGGTGTGAATCGTCATACGAAACAACACAATTCATGAACTACAATGGCCTAAGTAACTAGCAAAAGAATATGTGATGATGTTCATCGAGAACAAATAAAGGGTTATTGTGTTGCTCGTTAAACATCAAAGCTTGCCTTCAAGATTTGTTTTATCAGGTATTATGAGAACAAAAGAGTTGTTCAAATAAATTACCGTGATCCATAAAAGATGGATGATTCACAAATCTCGTTGGAGAAATCACATCCATAAAACTAGTGCTAAAAATGTCGAAAGACAAATTGATTGAAAGATCACTTAGGAAGTGACATCGCCGTTTGAATTATAATGGAAAGAAAACATGAAGAAACTCCATGTTGATGGAATTTTTGGAGTCTTCTGATTTTTGATCAAATGACGCTTGTGAAACTTTCCTAGATATAATTAAAACTTCGTTCATAGGCCAAAAGGGAACGAATGACTAGCTTATTGGAACTTGTACATATTGTTGTACGAAATCCATTATATGTAGTCAAAAGCGATGGATTTCAACTTCATATGCTTTCTCCGAAAATTTGAGTGAATATATGAATATTTACTTAATAAGGATGAAGTGTGAAATATTTGAAGAGTTCAAAGACTTTCAAGATGAAGTGCAAAATCATTGTAACAAGAATATAAATAGTTTATGATAAGATCATAAAGGAAGATATTTGAGTTACAAGTTTAGCATAATACCTAAGATTTAAGGAATCGTTCCGTGGATTTGCATTTCCCGAAACACCATAAGAGTATGGAGCGTTCGAGATATGTAATTAAACCTTGTTTGACATGGTAAGTTCGAAGGTGTAATTCATAAAACTGCCATTGTATTTTAAAGATTAAAAGCTTTAGAGATTACCGTTTTTCCACTGAAAAGAGCTTCATCATAATCCGTTGAAATGACACCATATAAAGTTATGGTTTAGGATAAAACCCAAGTTGTCCTTTCTTAAACATTGGTATGCTATGCATAAGAAAGATGTTTGCAACCAAAGTCGGATGAACCTGTCTTTGTATGTTAGTTCGAATAACTGTTAAGTACTCCTCCATAACATCGGAGACAAAAGTGTTTGTCACTTAAAACGTCAAGTTTCTTTGAGAAGGAATTTTTCGTGAAAAGTTAAGTGGGAGGACAATAGAAACTTTGATAAGGTTAAAAGAACCTTAGCTGTATGTGCAGAGTTGCGCAGCACCGAAAAGTGTTCCGGAGGCAGCAACAAAGCTCATGGCTCACGTACCTCAAAGGTTGTGGTCACGGAGATCCAAGTTCCTATTGAAACAAGTAGGTCGGATGAACAATCAAATACCAAGATTTGAGGGTTGAATCATTATTTGAGAATAATGAACCGACTACATACAAAGAAGCGATGATGGGACCTGACTCCGTCAAATGGCTTGAAGCCATAAAATCCGTGATAATTCCATACAAGAGAAATCAAGTTTTGAACTTGAAGGACCCTCGAGAAAGGTGTAAGACCTTACAGTTGTGTTTGGATCTATAAATAAACAGACATGGATGTTGCACATCTATGAAATAGTCGACATGTTGGGAAAGAGTTCACAACAATGTTCAAAGGTTGACTATGACAAGATTTGATCTGTCATAGTGATATTTAGTCTAGACGGATTAATGTAGCAACCACTACATATAATTTGTTATATGGTAGTTGAATAAACAAAACAAGTTCTTCTAATAGAATCGTTACCTAGGACATGTGCATAACACGGTCCATAGGGTTTTGTTAATTCAAGGATGCTAAAAGCATATGCAAACTTCAATGGTTAAAGTAAGCATAGCGGAGTTGGAATCTTAACTGTGATGAAACTGTTAAAGGAGTTTAAAAGTTCATCAGAGACGATGGAGATGCTTGCATTTGCAAGAAATTAAGTGGGAGCGCTAAGACATGTTTCTAATACATTATGTGGAAGACATATTGTTGATTGGAAATAATGTATCTTTTATTAACACATATTAAGAATTTCATCCCGATGAAAGACTTAGGCAAAACCCAAATATTTGGCATCAATAGACGCTAATATGGTTGTGCCAGAAGTACATAGACAAGATATTGAATGAGTTCAATACAGAAACTACAAGAGAGGTTCTTGTCGCACAGAAAGGATTGAATGAGTTCAATGTTGATGATATATTCAAGTGTATTGACATTTGGTAAAGTGAAACAAATAATCAAGTATAGATTGATACTTGATGTATGAAATCACAAAGAGTATTTATATCAATCATACTGTGATATGTACAAATCCAGATATGTCCTATGCTCTAAATGTTGTGAGCATATACCAGAATGATTCGTAAGATGATCATTGGACAATAGTAAGGATATTCTTATGATCTTTTGGAAGAACTAAGAGTATAATATTTGTAGAAGTGACAAATAGATGGTTAGTTCATTGTAAAAGTACTACATTGATACTAGTTTTGTCACAAAATACAAATTAAGTTTATCTCAATCTAAACTAAGGGTGGCACAATATAATGGAAAGTGAGTTCCATAATGGATTTGGATGAGTTCCAAAGTTAAGACATTGTGACAGATACTACAACAAAAGGCTAAGTATATGACTGCTATTATAGCAGCAAAAAGAGGGCATTTGTGTCAAGTAGTTTGTTATCAAACTAGGTGTAGTTCACAGTGGGATAATACTATGAAGATATATTGTGCGACAATATTATCAACATGTTTTAACCCCAAAGAGCTAAAGGTCACACCGAAAGACCAAATTTATACAAAGCCATCTCATTAGAGAATGAGTGATGCGTAGAGACGCAAAGACATGCAATTACACACGGACCTGGAAGTGTCAGATCCGGAGATCAGTTGACCACTAGCAATCGTGTACATACAACACCGGAAAGCCATAGGTGTTGAATACACAAAGGTTTGAAACTAGATTATTGACTCTAGTGCAAGTGGGAGACTGTTGGAGATATGCCCAAGAGGCAATAATAAAGTGGTTATTATCATATCTTCACACTTATGATAAATGTTTACATACCATGCTATAATTGTATTAACCGGAAACATTAATACTTGTGTGATTTGTAAACTAAAATAAGAGTCCCTAGTAAAGCCTCTTGTTAAACTAGCTTGTTGGTTAATATATGATCATGGTTTCCTGATCATGAACATAGAGATGTTATTAACAACAGGATCATATCATTAGGAGAATGATGTGATGGACATACTCCTATAGATAAGCATAGCATAAAGATCAAGTCATTTAAATAGTTCAATTGCTATATGCTTTCTGATACATAGTAACCTAATTCCTTCGACCATGAGATCATGCATATCACCTTTACCGGATGGATGCTTTGATGACGTCAAACACCACACCGTAACTGGGTGGCTATAAAGATGGCATTGAGTGTTCGGAAAGTATTGGTTGAAACACATGGATCAAGAGTGGGATTTGTCCATCCATATGACGGATAGATAAACTCTGGGCCCTCTCGGTGGAATGTCATCCAATTAGCTTGCAAGCATGTGACTAGCTCACAAGGGATCACATATCACGGGAACGAGAAAAGAGTACTTATCGGTAACGAGGTTGAACTAGGTATGCAGAGATACCGACGATCATAACCTCGGATAAGTAAACTATCGTGAGACAAAGGGAAATTGGTATCGTATGTAAGTGGTTCATTCGATCGCAAAGTAATCGTAGAAATATGTGGGAGCCATATGAATTTCCAGATTCCTCTATTGGTTATTGTTCGGAGAAGTGTCTCGATCATGTCCGCATAATTCACGAACCGTAGGGAGACACACCTAAGGATTCGACGTTGTTTGAGTAGTTATGGTATTATGAGAAAGAGACCGAATGTTGTTCGGAGTCTCGGATGGGATCCGAGATATCACGAGGTGATCCGGAATGGTCCGGAGAATAAGATTCATATAAGGAAAGTCCCGTTTCGGAGTTCGGGAATGATTCCGGTGTTTTCATCGGGAATGTTCTAGAAGGGTCCGGATTGTCCGGCACTCCGGGGGGGAGGGTACATGAGTGTGTCATTGAATGATTGCATCATGTACTAAGTGTTCTTGCTGTTCCAAAAACATGAAAGTCAAATTGCCAGTTTGAAAGTCAAACGGCTAAAACAGGAAACTGTGGAAAACAGGAAACTGTGGGAAACAGGAAACTGTGGGAAACAAGCAAGAGGAGGTTGAAACCAACTTGGAGGAGGAGTTCCTCTCCTCCTTGGCCGGCGCCCAGCCCTAGGCCGAGTTGGGGAGGGACTCCCTCCCTCCCTGACACGCCTAGCCCCTCCACCTATAAAAGGAGGGGCAAGGCTCCTCCTTGAGACACACAAGTTTCTACCTCTAATCTCCGGTTTAGAGCCGTTTTGGTTTAGAGCTTCTAATTGCTTTAGCCTGCGGTTTAGAGCCTTCTAATTGGTGTGTCTAATCTCTAGAACACTAATAGCCCTCTCTCATAAATCCACCATACTCGCTCCGGCTTAAGGCGAAGCCCTGCGGGATCTCCCCTCTACTTCCGGTACCACGCCGTTGTGCTGCCGGAATCGCGAGGAGAGTGCTACAACCTCCGCTGCCTGCTGGAACAAGGGAGAGGAAGGTCTTCATCGAGTACCGAACGTGTGACCGACTGCGGGAGCGCTGCCGGAACGCAGCGCCGGAAGGATCGTCTACGCGATCTTGAGATCGGAAAGAGTACGACTACATCACCCACGAGAATCTGCTCTCGTTAACCGCTTTGGAATCTTCGAGGGTAAGTTATTCCATCGACTCGTTGCTACAATCTAGTAGATAGATCTTGGCTTGTTTGTTTGTATGCGATAGAAAATTTTTGTTTTCCATGCTACGAACCCCTACATGTTGTTCCACGACCTCAGCAGTATGATCACGAAAATTAGATCTACCATTCCCCGAGTACAGTTGATCCAATCAACCTCGTACAAAACCGATCTATCTCATAGATCGACCACTAAAACAGCATATAGATCTCATCTATAGCCTATCGCATATCACATATGCGAGATCTCGAGCCTAAAACCAGAAACTATCACTCTGATACCAATGTTGGGCCACGCGGAGATAAAACAAAAAAATTCCTCTAACGTGGTGATCCCAAGATCCAGCTGAGGTAGAAGGCCACGAGGTTTACCACTAGACGCGCAGTTGCGGATTACTGATGAAGCGCGTCAGTTGATGCAGTGTAGTCCTTTGCGATCTGATCGTCCTGGTGTTGATCGTACAACACCTCTGCTGGTATCCACACATGCAAGGAGGAGCACCGGCGGCGAACTGCTAGGTTCGGTACAACGGTAGGACTGTTGTGGAGCTAGGGTTTCCAACACATGGAATGATCTAACCGATCAACGATTAACCTTTCTGGGTTACGGTGCTCCACTATATATAGGGAGTGAGCGTGGGCTCTGCTCGCCCGGCCCATTCACTAAAGCCCATAGAATATTAGTCCCTATGAGTCCAACTCACTGACTCAGTCCAAATCAGGCTCGGGTCCAATCCAACCAAATTTCTAGTTCAGATCTAATCCGAACTTGCTCCCGCTCTTAAGTGTGTGACCCGGCAGGCTCATGGCTACTCGGGCACGATTGGAGTCCGACTCACAATCGATCAGTCGGCAGCGGCTCCTAGCAGAACGTGCCGACTCCCAAGTACCAAAGAGTCATGACGACTTGTCTTTCCAATGTGACTTGCGTCCGAGTCCCTTTTGCCTCACGATATACCTTGTCAGACTATAGGCGAATATATGTCATCCCTTAAATAGTCTGACTCTCTTCTCGATCCGAGATAAGTGATTCACCCGACTAACTCTTAGTCGATCGCCTCAGTTAACACTTAACCGAGTCGTGCATGACCATGCTTTCCAAATCATATCTCACGAGAGGGCCCAGAGAATATCTCTCCAAGTGGAGGGGCAAAATCCCATCTTGGTTATTCACATCACGCAGCTTGATTCTTAGTCGACCCGAACTTTGCCTTTATAACTGCCCAGTTACGGATCAGCGTTTGACAGAACCTAAGTCGGTGATCCTCAACTCGGATTATGCAATAACCTCAGGTCTAAGGATTACATTGATTGAGATATACAAATGACAACTTGTCCGTTGTACCTCAATATGGGTCAATCCGACTCGCTAAACTCTTTAGCCGAATCTGTGTAAGTTGGAATAGCATCTCCATGCCCATGACAAGTGGAACCGAGTCATCAAGCCAACTTTCACATTGGTATAAGTTGTGTGTCCAGCACAACATCAATGACCAAGGATATTTAGTACAAACAACATGAACGCATAGTTCCACAACCGAATCACATATTCAATGATACACATCAGATGTTTATACAAGGACTACTTAATATCTTTATGAATACAATGGGAAATATCATCATACATGATTGCCTCTAGGGCATATTCCCAACAACCAGGCCATGGTGGGGCCCGACAGGGCCTAGATCGGGCCCGTAAAGATCCCGCCACCGCGCTGCTGCAGTATGGTCGCCGCGCCTGCCCACGCCGAGGCCTGAGAAGAGACTCCTGTTGCTCGCTGCCTCGAGGAATGCCGGCAAGCGGTCAGGCGCGCCCAGCTCAGATCGGGCCCTAAAGGGCCTAGATCGTGGCCTGCTCACCCGTCCGCCATGGAGCTCCCCGCCTCCCGTCGCCGCCCACAATCGCTCTCAACGCCAGGAACCGCCGTCGCGACCAGCAAGCCACCGCCGAGCCAAGAGCATCTTGCCGCCGTCCTGCCCCGCCGCGGCCGAGCCACCTCGCACAGCCCTCCCTACGAGCGGGTTGAAGAAGACCCGCCGCCGCCACATCTGCCTGGGCTTTGCCCGACGGTGCTTGCCGGCGGCAGGGGAGGAGAGAAGGAGGAGGGGGACAGTGGCCTGCTAGGTCTGGCCGTCTCGGTTGCCCGCGGGAGGCGACGCGAGACGGGTCGCCTAGTCGAAGTCCATATGGACACAACAAGGTAGAATCCCTTTAGCATGAATTTGAGGAGTCACATTTAGCATATGGGAATACTACTATCACAATGGTAACTTTTAGGGAAGGAGGATAACCCCCAATCTTTGTTGATGCATACATTATTCATTGTTTAAAACCCAGACAAAGTAAGCCATCGAAGGTGAACAATTGCACTGAAAACATGGTACCCCAAATGATAAAATCTCTACGTCAAACAGGCATAAAGGTTTTGATTTTAACTAGAGATAAGCACGAGATTTTAATATCTATTACTCCATCCGATTCATATTACTTGTCACTAAAATGAATATATCTAAACATATTTTAGTGCTTGATACATGACAAGTAATATGGATCGGAGAGAGTACTATACTATATTACTACTCTTGTAAGCTACTAGCCAACAACATGCCGCAGATTGTAATAAATAATAGTCCTATGGGAGCACCACATCATGTCGCTTTGGCGACCAGAGACACCCGTCACTTGTGGAAGTGATAAATATAGGTTTAGCCAATTAGTGAGATATACAAAAAGGAATGAATAACCTAGAACGGAAAATTTGATTATACACTAACGACGAAGAGGTGACAGAATGTCAAAAGTGAGGAGTGTTGTAACAGATTTTTTAAGCAGTGGCAAGTAACGGAGTTTCAAGTAGTCAAATGCCAAAATTGAGATTAGGGTTAATCGTAATAGCAGGAATGATAAAAATCCTTATTTGTATGATTTTCTTACGTAAGGGTGCAAACTAGGTCTAGAAAATCTTCCTTTTTCAAAATAAAAAACCAAATACAACTGAAAGCAAAGTTATGTGGTTTTGTTGGTAGTAGTACATAGAGCTAATTACATAGGAGGTACATAAACTTATGTCTTACGTGCAAATTGGTACAACAACTTGCAACTCGTGATCAACTAGTACAGAAACTTGTCGCGAGGGTGCAAACCGCCCCAAATCTTTTTTTTTTTGACTTTGTACGCCCATAGGCATACATTACTTGTATTTATATCCGTAATAATACAAGAAAGATACCAATACAAGCAAAAGAAAACAAGGAGAAAACAAACGGTTGGAAAACTGCAAACCGTCCTCGCCGCAACTACTAAGAACCGAAATCCTTCGCCGTCGCCGGAGAAGAAGAAGATCAACAGCAGCTGGTCCACACTTTGGCACTGAAGAAACCCCTAGCCATGAGGCTTTAAAGAGCCGCAATAACCACCAGCCCCATAAGACTGGATCTAGCCTGCTGCTAAGAAACATCGGCCGGAGGAGCCCTCCAAGCATCTTCAACGCCGGATCCAGGGCCAAGGCCACCCCGCCTATCAAGCGGCCGGATCTTCCACCATCCACCACAAACCAGCAGCAATCCGCACCGCCGCACTCCAAGGCCGCCAGGACCAGATCGGCGGCAAGATCAACACCACACAAAGCCGGAGCACACGCCCGGCGAAGACCAAATCCCACAGGCTTCTCGACGCCGCAAACGTCGCCGAGATGGGGTTGAAGCCGGGGTACCTTTATTCGATGTAGCGCATCCACCACCATCTGAGTTGCGCCACCACGACACCACAGAAACACTAACTTTAGGGACCTTGAGCATCCATGTGTTGTTGTTATATTTCAAAAAAAAAAAACTTGAAACGTTTTCTATCTCAAGCAAGACCTTCTCCTCTTCCCCCAAATCCACTAGCATCACGTTGGCACTATGTTGCCTGCCGATCCGTGTGCCGGCTTACACTTGTGTACACCATCTCCAACCATGAAGGCCGAGAAGTAGATCTAAGATGGCAACTTCCTGTCCGAGAGGCTGCCACACTATAGGACTTGTTCATTGTCGGCGAGGGCTTGACGACTTTCAGCCGCAAGCAACGTCGTCGTGGTCGGTAACTGGTCGGCGGTGGACAACGCTGCAGCCAAAAGAGGTGGCGGAGACTTCTCCATGGACTTTGGCACTGCTGTCGGGCGCGGGTTCCAACCTCGCTGCAGCGGACCAGATCTGAATCTCTGATCGTTGCACACAAATCGCATCGGAGAGGGCTGAGGGGCCAAGGGTGCCTAAGATGAGTCATGAGTCATGACCAGTCTGAAGATCAACTTCCGTGCATGATACGGACAACGGCGTGCTCATGTAGGAGGCCACAGACACCGGCGATGACGGGAACAAGAATGCGCGCCCAAACGCTGCCATGCCGTGTCGCATGACGCGAGAGGACGACTGTTACGACCGTCGGCTCGTGTGTAGCCACGGCGAGCCGCCGTCCTCGATGAGCCACACTGTACCACGAGGAGGCAAACTTGAGGAAACATGGCTCGATGAGGGGCGGTGGAGGTAGCGCCGGCAACACCTCAGGAAGCTAGGAAGCAGGGGCTTAGTGACGGCGACGAATCGAGCGCGGCGAAGGTCTGCCGATAGCAAAGAAGACAACGACAGTGCCATCGATTCAGGGTCTCCGGGGATGATTAATTCTTCTGATCACCTCTCGGTGAGGAAAATATAACATGCATGGTGCCTAAACTCGGACAGAGCTCTAGCCATGAGTTGGACCAAAGATGCCGGTGGCACTGAAATCAGGGTGCCGAACACGGTCTCTAACTCGATCGACGTAGCTAAAAGGGAAATCGGCCACTTGCACCCGTGGCATCGGTCATTGTCATGGCCATCTCATTGCTGGCGCGTCCGGTGTGGCCATGGCCACCGCGTGCGCCATCACCATGGCCATCTTGGCAGGGTCGCCGCCCAACATGAGGTGGTGCCCCTGCACTGGCAGTGGCCCTTGGGTATTGTTTCTAGCGTTGCAGCTGCTACATGCGTGTGGAGACGATGTCTGTAGTCTCCCGGTGTGCTCCTCAAAGACAGTCTAGACTCTAAAGGCGGCGACATAGCATGGACAGATGAGCATGTGCATGTCATCGCTGCACGGTGGATTTGAGATAAAGAGGAGAAGGCCATGTTTGAGATAGAAAAAGTTCCAAGGGTTTTTTCAAAAAAGTAACTATGCCACGTGTATGCCCCAGGTCGATTTTGGGGCAGTTTGCACCCGGGTGACAAGTTCATGTACTAGTTGACCACAAGTTACAAGTTGGTGTACCAATTTGCACGCAAGACACAAGTTTGTGTACCTCCGGTGCAATTAGCTCTACATAACTTACTGAGATACCTAGTACATAACTTACTGAGATACCTAGTCTCTTATTATCCCTTTTTAGGACATGTAACAATACCCCAGGTTTACTCCAGCAAGCAGTTTGCGCCCAAAAGTATTTCAGAAACGGCTATTTTTTTTAAACGCCAGAAAAATCCCCTCCGATAAATCCAGTAGCATCGCCGCCTCCTTATCCCTCCATTTTTTCCTCTTCCCGCCTCTCCTCAGCGCCCCACCCATCCGCCGGCGATGCCTCCCCCGGCGGGGCTGCTCCCCTGGCCGTCGCCGACCTCCCCGGCGCCGCGTCTCACCACCACGACCCGTCACTACAGGAAATCCGTTCTATTGCAACAATATTTATTGCTGCAATGACATTTTGTTGCAATAAAACACAATATTGCCATAGATTTCCTGATCGTGGTAATAGGATGTACATATTGCCATAAGTGAGTATTGTCGCGATAAATAATATTTTTTGTTGTAATAGAGGATCTGTATTGCAACAAACCACATGGTCGTTGCAATATGGCTCTGATATTGCGACAAGAAAATTCCGTTGCGCGAGTTAGTTATTTTGTTGCAATAGAAACTAGGTCTCGCAACAAATTAGTTATTCATGGTAATATTTAGAAAGATATTGCGACAACTCTGTCATGATACGATAGGTGTAAATTTGTTGCAAAAAATTGTATAACTATTGCAACAAAAATACATATTTGTCGTAATAGTGTATATTTTTCGCCTCAATTTCACCGTGTTACAATAACTATTGTTTATTGCAACAAGTTCTGTATCAATGGCGATACGAAGAGGATATTACAACAACCCGCTACTATTGCAATAAAGAACAATATATTGCAACGATATTCCATATAGTCAACAACGAGTCTTCACGTGGGCCACCTCCATGGGCGAAGTCATGGAGGCCATCCTGGCTCTGGCCAATCTCCTGAGAATGTTAAAAATATTTACAAGATTAGCCCATGCAATCCAGACCCGTCGCTCCCCTAGCAGCACCGTCGTCTCGCTATGGAGGAGCCCAACGTCCTCCGCTTGCAGGACAGAGAGCTCCGGCCGACAACGAGCGAGGCGATGGACGCGCGTGGCGGAGGCGCGTGGCTCAGCGGCGGGGGTGGCACGGACAGGCAGAGGTGCAACAGTAGCGGAGACAAGCGACTATGGCCTGGCGGCAGAGTGAGGAATTGGGCCGCGTTGAAAGAAGAATCTCTATCTCTATCTCTACTATCTAAAAAATACAAAGTGGTTCCGTTTTCTGCTAACAGAAGCACTACGTCGCATCTTTCGTCCGATTCCAAACGTCCATGTTGTTTAGCCGTTTCCAGTGATCATGTTGCGTAGCTTATTATGCCTGCACTAATCCTGTCCATATTAATTACCTCTCCACTAATCACGTAATAATCATTCAACCACCACACCGTCTCCCAGATCCCCCTCCCGCGGCATGCCATATCCATTCACTGGACAGCGGCGGCGCCTCCCCGCTCCGCACCCCCGCTTCTCGGCCGACGGCTGCTGGCACGCACGAGGTTGAAGAAGACCGTGCCCAACATGGTCAGGCACCCGGAGCCAGAGGCGTCGAAACCATCTTCCCCGCCCCGCACCAACGTGCTTGCACTATCCCTTTTTGCTACAGGAGCCGAAGCCTCACCACGCCGGCACCATCCTTCCCATCCACATCCGTAGACGGAACCTGCAACCTACCACACGGCTCTCGATTTGGTAGATTGTGGCGGCGTGATTTGGAGCCTAGGAGGCGGCAGGGGACCGTGGCGGTGTGCGGAGCAGAGTCCTGTTCCGGTGGCGGGTGAACACGGTGACAACTTGCGGGAGGTGAGGGATGTCGGCGGGCGGCGAGTGACATCGACCTGGAGCGCTGCTGCTCCAGACCTGTCCAACCAATTTTCATTCATCAGGTTTGATCCTTTCTTTCGCTATTAGTAAATGCACTCGAAGTGTTTGATAGATTGTTCACGTGCAAATAGTTCAATTCTTATGTAATTTGTTTAGTTAACAAACTTCATTGTATCAAAGATGAATGGCGCAAGATGAGTGTCGTTGTGTCGCGCGCCTGATCTCGCTGCAAAAGATCCCTCCCCAATACTGCATCCCCAGGTGAACACGTCAATCTGCTGAAGTTGACATTCAGATTAGAAAAATACTGCAGCTACTTGGACCTATAATGAGATCATTAATTTTGTGGTCATGAAACTTATGTGTGGTGTAGTGCGAGAGGGAGGAGGACGGTGCCTACTTTCATCCTATTGACTCAGGTTTAACAAGACATTTAAATGTCAGCTTCTCTAATCTTTTTCCGTTTCCTAAAACATAGTACGCAGGTCAGTGCTTTCACTATGATTTTATTCTTACTGCTGTGTCCAGTATCTGTTTTGAATCAGCAAACTTAGATAGAACATACTTTTTAATTTTTGCACATTTATATTAGCTTGACAACACTACTTAATGTTGTCAGACCTTCCAAAAACATGGATTGGACAAGACAGGACTCGAACATTTTCCTTCCAGCTGTATACTATGACCTGAAAATTGCCCTTCCAGTTCATGATCTTTTTTCCAGTTTCCATTTATTGTTAACTATATCCAGTACATATGATTTTAAAATTTATTATTCTTGATGTTGAAGTTAATCATGGGTATCCAGCACCGAGATCTGAATGTGCTTCTCTAATTAAGTATCCTGAAAATTGCTCATCTTGTTTCCTAATGATCATAGTGTCACTTGTCTACATATATTACAAAAATAGAGAACTTATGATTACAAGTTTGAGGAAGAAGTAGTAGAGATTTCCACCATGTATTTTTCTTGCAAGTGTTCTATATTCCGGCAATGTTTTCATGGTACCCTGAAATCATGAGATATTTACGTTGATCAATCAGCTATAGTAGATCATACGAGGATACATATATGTTGTGCAATATTATCGGAAGCTCTAGAGTCACTTTTTGTTAATTCTTAGTTTTCGACCAACAAGCAAATCTATTATGGAGCTGAGCAGCAGCATCCTGAGCGGCTAGGCGACTGTCCACCGGTGCCCTGCGATGAGAAGTGCCATGGTGGAGGCCGCAAACCTGATGGCGTGAGAAGCTGCTTGCCCTCTAGGTCTCCGCTTTTGTAGCTTAGTTTCACTGGTTCAGCTCAGGTTATGCAGATGTGTTGCATTTGCATCCAACTATTTGTGTAAATGCCTGAATGGAAACTGCTTTTTGTAGCATGGTAATTCTGAGAGCAAAAGTATTATTTGTGTGTCCTACTATATTTGTCCAATTTCAAGTTTTTTTGTTATTCTCACAGGGGCATTGTTGAAGTGCTATTAAACACATGGTATATATATTAGAGATTGTGCAGCTTATGAATTGCTCAGGTACGGACTTTATTAAGCTGGTGCTTTTGGAGCATTGGTTATTGAAGTTCCCCAATATTATTTCTTGGATTGTAACATGCATGTAATTCAAAACGATTCTGGTAGCTGATACAAAATTAGAGTCATGATTCTTGTGCAAAAAAAATGCAGGAAGCAAGATAATGATCTTCATCTTATAATTGTTTCCCACTTTTTTCATCTTGATAAGTATTGCCATTACTTTGTTTTTTTTGCCATATTTTACCTAATGTAATCTGTACTATTGTTCCATGCAAAATAGTGATCAGAACCTTGAAACCAAAATACCGTCCAAATACAAATCATGGAGAGCTTGAAGTTTCAGAGATGGGGCTCATACAGAAATCATATATACGTTCAGCTTTGGTGTAGTTATATATTTTTATGATGATCCTATGGTTTTATTTTAATTACATCTCTTGCTTATTGTCAAATACATCAGTAATTCTTTCAGTAAAATGGTTCTACTAGGCAAGCTTAGCTGTGATGCCAATGTGTTTTCGTACTTATTACCTTGAGGAGGTTTTGTTAAAAGCTTTATGCTCAATATCATGATGTTTTTTCTCAGTTATTGCATTAATATGTGAGCACATCTTTTTTCCTTTTGGCAGCATATTTTACTTTCTCTTTTTTTGCCTGCACATATTGTACCTTCTCCCTTCCTTTTTTGGGAGCATACTTTACTATCTCTGTTTTCCTATTCTATGACTGCCCTCGATAGATATTTGTATTTTCGGCCGTGAGAAGGAAAAACAATAGAGGCTTAGGGCAAGAATTATGTATAGTTCTACGCTTCTTCTAATTCTAAGACTCGTGGCTTAAGCCCACCAAGACATATACTTTTACTCAAATAATATGGACAAGCTGATGGTCCTCAAAAGAGTCGGGCATGCCGCAGTATCAATAGACCTCTCAGTGCTGGCAGGGTTACCTCCTACTGCAGTTCTTTGTGAAACTGGTGGTGATGAGGGTTTAAAAAATAATCTCAATCGCAGACTTGAATAGGTTTGCATTTCGTTAATACTATAAGTTTAGCTTCATTTACCAAGTACCCCATTTAATTATGATACACTACATGGTAATAATTCCATGTCAGATGGTTAAAAGACTCTCTTTGCCTGCACATGTCTTAATTATGATACACTACATAGTAATACTTTGAGTGCAGAAAATGCCCTCTATAGTCTCTGTGCAAAATCAAGGTCTGGTTACTTTATTTATCATGCTAAAGAGTAAATGCCATGAACTCAAAGTCTATTTCTGGTAGAAAGTTTCATGCTTTCCCATGTAGTCTTGATTTTAGCAATGTATTTGGCAAGTAACTCATGTTCTCTCTCAAACACCAATATTTCAACTATTGTGTATCAAACCATGCAGATGTATGCTATCTCATGTGAGTTACTCTCCTTGATTTGCATCTGGTTTTGAGGCGATCAGCTCAGAAGCTAGAATGGTTTTCGGGCGATCTGCTCAGAAGTTAGAATGCTTGTCCATGCTCCATATGGTCGCAAAGAACGTTGATTCCATCTGAGCAGCACCATCCTGCTTTCCATCAACGGCTCACTTCACATTACCTGGCAATGGCAGTTTAGAATTAGAGGAAGAGTCACATATAAGGTAATTCTTTGATGGATTTGATGTTCAATCCCTCGTTTTGCCTCCAATGTTGTAGTTTAATCTCACTAACAATGTGTGTATATCTCTGCATGTTCAAATGTCGAGTAGATCTAAGTATATTCCCCAGAGTTATGGGTTCTGGTTTTGATCTAGGGCAGACGAATTTGCTGGTTAGGTCCCTGATCTGTTAGTATTTTGCCCTCATTTCTTATCTAACAGAAGCAACAGTATTTGCATGCGTCATTTCCATTTCGACCATCAATTTTTTTACTCTTTTTATGTGTCGTTACCATTAGAATAGAGGGTTGATACATGCAGATAGGCAAATTGGTGCAAATTCTCAATATCTGCTTACTTTTTTTGTGCAAAGCTATATATTTATTTATTTGTAATACTACCTGTTGATTTCATTGCAAACTTGGTTCACTATTATTAGGAGTTCTGCTTCACCTACAATATCAGAATTTCTTGGCTTCATGTTTCAGAGGTGTAAAAAGGTAGAGGGACTAATTGATGTGGCATATGACAATGCTTTGATCAAAGTATCCAGGTTCATTAATGCAGCTCGGTACATTGAATTCACATTGACACAATGGTGTGAGGACATGTTAGTTCTTGGAATGGAAAATCTACATGTACTTTGCAAGATATAAATCAACAGAGAAAGTTTAGATCATAAAGGGCTGATTAGATATCTATTGTTATTCTCAACGCATTTGATGCTCGCTCCAGGGATTATCCTAAGAACAATATTTCGTGGCAGGAGCATTCAGAACTTACTATATCCAGGGCCATCAAAGAATCTTCAGGGTACAACCGTCGGCGACCGCATCGTTGCAGACTCTCCAGACCGATTCATGTCATCGCTGTCTTGGGAGGATGGATGGGATGTGAGGAAGTGAGGAGAAGAAGTGGTGTTGGTGGTTGCAGGGACAAGGAAGGGAGGCCGATGATGGGCTGGGCTGGGAAGATAGGGGAGAGCAACAGTAAAATCTATCACTACTCAATTTCCCTATGTGGCCCAACATACGACGTCAAGTTCCACAACAATCATCATCAACCGTTGCTCTTGAGGTAAATGCTTCTTTTTTCTGACCATTTTTTCCATTGGTCTGGTGGAACTGGCGGTCAAGAGTATTCATTCTTAGTATCTTCTTATCTATTATGATCTATAGTGGACTATGGCTGCATATTATTTCCATTTGTAGTCTGATGGTTTCTTCTATTCTAATTAAGTTCAGGTTAAGTTGCTTGGACTATACCCGCCACCAGACGAGATACGTTATGAAGAGAGAAATAGTGAGGAGGAGGCATTGCTAGGATCGTGAAGTAGGAAGTGGATGCCGGCAAGCAGCATATCGGCCATGGCCAACCCCGGTCTGGTTGATGTCAAACAAGCACTACTTGGATTTTGTTGGCACTATTAGCTCGTCTCTTGGACTCTATTGGTTTTAAGATGATCCAATTAGACCATAACCCGTGCAATTTCGAGATGTAATGACCTTTTGCTCCGAACCATTTACATGCACATAGATGACATCCTAGGTCTGAACTAGATAGAGAATCAGTAAAATCTAATTGATCAACTTGTATGTCATATATTGAGTGTTTTTTGTTATACCAAGAAAATCAAATAACGAGTCAAAGACATGTGATCTGCACAGATTTTTTTTCCGTTGCAACGCATGGGCATGTTTTCTAGTATGATAAAGCAGTAGAGACCGACCGTGCTTTCGCAAAAAAAAAAAGTAGAGACCGACTATGGATGGGATCCCCACCACTTGTGCGCTGCGTTAACCCGGTATCATTTTCCAATTTTTAGTGAGAGCTGACCCGACCACACACCCGCGTGCCTCTGGGCCGGCCCACCCACGCACCCTGGGGCCTGCGCCTCCTCCGCTGGAGAAGTATTACAAGGCAGATGGCCCATCCTTTCAGGTACTTGTGTTCTGCTAGTATAGAAGGTGCACACGGTTTTCAGATCAGCCGCCGCCTGGCATCCACGCCGCCGACGCTAGTCCTCCCCACCGCAAGGCTCACTGCCACTAGTCTCACCTGCCGCCGGGCGTCCATGGAGCCGACACCGATAGCGCAGACTCCTCCGGGCGTCCATGGAGCCGAAGCCGATAGCGCAGACGCCGCCAGGCTTCCTCCCATTACCGGCAGGCCTACACGCCATCCATACCCCGAGGCCTCTACACCCAGCCACGAGGAATGATAAGGTTCGGGAGTTAATAAATCCAATTCTATATTGTCCATTGGCTTATTTTCAATTTTTCCTCAAGCTCTATCACCCTTGCCCCAATCCAGTATTGGGATTCGTTTGCGATTTTAGATTTGGGTTGAAATTGGCTGTGAGATTGTTGTTGGGCAATTGGAATTTTAGAGAATGGTTCTGATTTGAGGGAGAATTTGATCGAAGAAAGAATCTCCATGCTGGATGCTTGAATGTGCTGACGAGTGGTCTGATTCATGGAGAGTAAATTAGTGTACATATCCAAATACCACGGCAGGTCAGTTTCTTCCGAGGTGGACTTTTTATTTACAATGAAAACTCTTCCATCGTTTTTCCTGGGTGTAATGTTGAATGTTTCTGATATTAACTTAATGGACAGGATCCATAATATATTTGAGCCAGAAGATAAGCAGGATCAGGGTCAATTTACTTTCAATAGCAATGTTACATCTGCCGTCGCCCATCAGTGTGTTCAGGTACTGTTATATTCTGCCATACATAGGTCGAAATTGCTTCTATGTTCTGTAATCCTACTTGGATCGTGGGTTCTCTTTCTTTCCCTGAAAATATATTATCCTTGTTAGTCTACTGTCGCGAGCATTCAAGAAGAAAATATATTGTTACTAGAGATAATTATGTGGTAGATACGAGTTACCTAAAATTGTCAGGTAGGATAATTTGTGACCGCTGAAGTAAACAAGTTTACGTTTAAATGTTGTACTTCCTCCGTCTTAAAATAGATGTCAAAACTTTGTCTAAATTTGGATGTATCTAACATTATTTAATATTAGATACATCTAAATTTAAAAAAAATGAGACATCTATTTTGAGACTGAGCGAGTAGAATAACTTTTAGAGGCGCCGCTAAGAATAATTTGAACACATACACCTGGACTTGAAGATACTCACGAGCTTCTGGTTGCAAGTAAAAATCAATACTGGTTATCTCTATGAGCTGAAGTAGTTTTTGCTATCAACTTCAGAAGTAAAAACATGTTCTGATTATTTTGATTGTACAGACTACCCTTTTCTTTAGAAAATTATAAGTTTAGATCCTATTTATATTTGGTGGTAATGAAATTTTGTGGCTGAGTTTTTTTATCTCACGTTCGTGTGTGCATGTCATGTTACAGAACGTATTTTTCCATCAGCATGGTGGCTATTCTTACTGAACTAATGGAAACATGCAAGAGAAACGTTTATATTCTTAGATGTCAAACTTTGGCGAGGTTTCTTCACAGCCAGGTCTGCGTTATGCAAGATTATACAAGTACTGCGTTTATTCCTGACTTCGTACGCTTGACAGGTTGTAGTCACACCCATTTGAGTTTATGTTTCATTGTGCTTGCAAGTTGTGGGATCAAACCAAATAGGTGACTGGACTCTCTTAGATGGACTTTATGGAATTGTAGATGAATTTTGTGAACTATATGAAGTTAATGAAGTTATGGATGAGTTACAGAATGTAATGGTACCTGACTGTATGTATAAATTTGTAGTTGTATTTTATTTGAATCCTGAAAACAAAGCAGTGACAGGCACAGATAAATGACTGTCGATAATAAACTAATACTTTTTACTAGTGACACCTTACTAGTGATGGGCATCTTACTTGTCACTAATGGGTCTTTTGAGCCCGTCGCTGGCAGACAATTTTTTGTTACCGTGTTTGGAGAGTTGTTGCTATAAATTAATGCCACAAACATAGGGTTTGTGGAGAAAAAGGTGTACCCACAAAAACAAGAGTTGTTGCTATAGGGTTCGGGTCTATTGCAACAATTGACTATTGCCACGAAAGGGCATGCGCCACGAAACAAGTGTTGTTGGAATAGGCTATTGCCACAAGGGCCTACTGCCACAAACAAACAATCTCCACGGTTTTGATGGCTGTTGCATTAAGCTATCACGACGAACCAAATTGTAGCATTAAGCGTGTGTTGCCGCTTGAAAGAATTGTGGCAACATGTCACATGGTTGTTGCGATAGCACGCTTTCCTGCCACAATTTGGTTTTTGTGGCAATAACCTATTACCATGTATCCTATCGCAACGCTTAGCAACGAAAGTCATGTCGTGGCAATAGGTACCTATTGCCACAATTCAGCACTTATTGCCACAAATCTCGTTGTTGCAATAGGCCCGAATCCTTGTAGTGCGTCCGCGTCCGCCCCCTCGCGTTCGCCCTCCTCCCCCTCCCCCACCCCCTCGCCGTGCCCCGTCACCACCTCCGCCACCTCGGCTCAAACCTGTCGTCGCGCCAAAGCTGGCCACCTCCCTGCCCCCGCCACCCGCCATTGTCTCCACCAACGACCCTGCCTCCACCTGCCTCGGATGCACCCACTTCGGCTCGTAGGATCTCTCCCTCTCCCCAGAACGAGTGCCAACTCCCGTGCGTGTGTGTGAGTTAACCTTCCTTCTGCGCCATTCCCAGGTGTTCCGGTTGCACGCACGAGTTCGACCTGGACAAGCCGCCAGTGCTTCAGGAGGTGGCTGAATTTTTCAAGGGCCACGGAATTGAAGACTTCACCTTTAGCAGGGGTAGGCTGGTACGTGTCGCTCCCAGAAATATTGGTTGTACTTGTACGTCATGTAGTTTTGTGCAATTTGAGTGGCTAAGACACCTGGTGCCGAAATTAGTTTGATAAGTGACTGGAATCCAGCTCTGATTTGGTGTTTAGCTTTGTAATCTGAATTAACTTGAGTAACGCTGATCAAGTAATTGGAAAATCTATGTTCCAAGTTTTCCCACTTCCCAGTTAATGTGTAGGTTAGCTCAATATGATTAGTCAATGGATTTGCTTTTCCGCTTAGCCTAAATGTGGAAACATTGTTTATTAGTCCGAATGGCGGTGCCGGGCAAAGCTGGCGGTCCGTGGAACACCAGAGAGCCCGCTCATTGGTTTATATCAGGAAGGGACACATATTGTTCAAGATATTCCTGAGTGCAGAGGTTAGTTATCAAACTCTATTCAATCCCATGAGTAAAACTATAGTGCATCCTAGTTTTGCTCCGAGTCAAACTTTTGTGAACTTTGACCAAGTTTATAAAAAAAATGTCAACACCTACAATACCAAATCAATATTATTAGATCCGTCATGAAATATATTTTCATATTGCATTTATTTGGTATCGTAGGTGTTTATATTTTTCTATAAACTTGGTGAACCTTTACAAAGTTTGACTTAGCATAAAACTAACATCGCACTACATTTTGACATTGAGGAAGCATCTGATTATCCACTTGAATTCGTTCTGCTACATGCTATCTCTGTTTGTTGCAAGAATTTTTCGAGCGCTCAGTCTATGAATCATCATTTCATCTTCACGTTTTTCAGCCCATCACCCAAGCATTAATGCTGCTATTAAGCTTCTGAAGCGAGGTATGTTTCCTGTCTGTTGTGCTTGCTTCATACAGATTAGAAAATTTTAGTTTCCTCAATTTGTGAAGAAACCTAATATATTAGAACTCTGGTATTGTAGGTATATCTGAGCTGAATGTGCAGCCTTTTGACGAAGACTCTGGTACTGGTGAACTAAGATACGTCCAGGTATGTATAACTATTTGAAGAAAGTATTCTATGCCACTATTCCAGAAAATATAGAATGCTTTCGTCCAGCATGCCACTATGCCAATAAACCTTGACGCACTTGATTTGTTTATCATATTCCCTAGATGACCGTGACAACATATGACACATCTATTCCAGTTGCACAAAGATATGACCAAGGTTAGCTTTATTTTCCACGTGTTCTAGCTTCTAATATGTAGTGTCGGTTCACCAAGCCCAAACAGATTGAAACATGCTATTTTCTACCTAGCGAGAGTTCAAGTTTCATTGGTTTGGAATTCAAGAGACGAGCGCTCGAAAAATTCAGAGAAGTTGAGTTTGTTGCAAGAAGTAAGTTTTCCAGCCGAGGTTTCAACACAAATAGCTGCTTGGCAGCTTTCCTTGGAAGTATTCTACCAAAACAATATACTTCATTTTTTCTACTTCTATCATCGATCTTGGTGTGGTACTCATGGCAGTTCTTATGGAGAAATGGTGGACCAAGAAGTAATATGTATGTGATTCACTCTATATGGGCCAATTTTCAGACATCGACCAGCAATGTAAGATATGTGTGTGGGCTTTGATGGATGCAATATACTTATTTTACTTATTTTCTAAGTTAAGGCACATATAGCTTTTCCATTTTAATTATGGATAGTGAAATAATATGTGAAGTTGGGATATTGATGCAGACTACAATCTATTCTAAAACTTTTTGCAAAATGATGAATACTGATGATAAGGTTGAAGGTGAAGTATCTAGTGGTTAATTCATATAGTCTCACTAGACCATTACCCATTTTCCTATGTACAGATCTACATTTGATTTTATGTTTTCTAAAAATTTCCGTTAATATGGATCGAAGAAAAGACCATGTACCATAGTGGTAAAGAACTTTCTAGGTCAAGCAGTCCAGGTCACAAGGCCCCATTTAGTTACCTTCAGAATCCTTGCCCCTATTTACCAATAATGATGCTGTTGCGTCCGCAGATAATTTTTGGACATAAATGGAGACATATTGGTGGGGAGGCAGACCTATGGGAGCGTTTCGGAGGAGTTGATATTTCTCTTGATCCATATAGCTTTGGGCAGGCTAATACTTTGGTATGTGTAATTAAAGTTTTAAACCGTATATATTCATGTAATACTCATCCATGTACAGCAGGACTAATTTTTGTACCAAAAAGTGTAGTGTAGCAGGTACTGTAACATCAATACACTGTACAAGGCTTCAAGCGCGACTGTAGCAACCGTGCAGTGCCTGTGCGGAACTGTGGACACTCACCATTAGTTTGAACTTTGAAATTATATATAGTTTCCCTGTTACTTTGGTTTATTTCCCTGTAGATATGTCATTTATTAGACATAAGTTCTAGAGATAGATCCTGAGTTGGATTAGATTGCTAGATAACCTTTGATCTTGAATGGATTGTTAAAGATAGAATGCTCCTTAGTAGTCAGATCAAGCTAGGCCTATAGAAGTCTATTCATTCATCATGCAGGGGAAGCAAGAAAAATATATACCATATGAAGTCTACCATCCTAGTCTATAGTGCATCTCCCCTTACAGTGCCGTAATTCCCTTCAAGCATTACCATCAACCATCTTCGGCACCATAGTTGTCTCTGTGAACCAGTGCTCACAACAAAAGTAAAAAACACCAGTCATTTCTATTTATTAGGTGCTGTTGATTAACCATAGAGCCAACCCATACACAAGTTATTTTCAGTTCCACATGGATCTTGGTTATTTTTATAACTGAAGTTTGATTGTATATCTTAACTTATGTTAAGTTAGCCATACAATATTTTCTTACACAGTGCTGTATTACTGTTGCAGTCATTTAACTCACTACTGCATAAGTTGATCAAATATGTGCCACGTGGCTCAACGGTTGTTGATTTGTACTCTGGTGCTGGTGTTATTGGGCTAGCCCTCGCGGCTTCTAGGAAATGCAGGTGAGTACAAAAATGCATGTTAAACTATGCATTGGCGCTTCTTGGAAATGTGGTGAGTAGGAAAAATGCATCTTTAACTGGTGAACATTGTGATTTTTTTATGTGTCGGGATCAGAACATACCAGTCAGGGCAATAGCATTGGGATGCCGTGGAGCACACTTACATTCGTTCATGTACCAAAACAATTCATGATATGATGCACTATCTTAATTCATGCACAACATAGAATACTTCACCATTTTTTTATTCCGAAGAGTTAGAACTTTTATATCCTATCTGTCGTAAACAGATGCTGGTATCAAAACCATGGTTTTTAAGGCGGTAAGGTGTCCTAAGGCGTTCTACCCCCGCTCTGACGCCTAACCGGGAGCCTAAGAGCGTAAGGCGGACGCCTAAGCATGTAAGGCGGATGCGTAAACGCCTAAAGCGGGCAAATTTCCAAGGTGCTGCCAGGGCGCCTTATGGCCTAAGCGTACTAGTCGGACGCTTGCGGACGCCTTAAAAACATGACGAAAACTTGTGCCAAGCGTAATACCAATATGGAAGTTAAAATGTTTGGTTTTTTCAGATAGACTTTGTCAGAACCTGCTTGGGTCTGACCTGGAAATGATAAATGAGAGACTGGTCTGGCTTGACCAAAGAGTTCCAAAACCACTGTGATTTGGTCCAAACCCCAGTTGTTTAACTCTTTGAAAACCAAGCATGTTATTTTCCAGTAGAAATACTGATTTGCACTTGTGTTTTACTGAAAATAGGAATATATCTGTAAGAACTTCTGGTTGGCCTGGTTCTAAGGCCAGTTGACTCAACTTTAAGATTTAGGACAGCCAGGCTTCCGCGGGCTTCTCTAATACTTCCTCCGGTCCATATTAATGGTCTCAATTTTTTCTAAATACGAATGCATCTAGTCTAAATACTTAACTAGATACGTATGAATCTAGATAAAGTTGAGGCCATTAATATGAACCAGAGGGAGTAAGAACTTTCACTGTACCATTTTACTGTCTTGCTTTTTTTAGAAACTCTTATTAAAATAATTCATGAGAAGTTCTTATACTTACAGGTCTGTGAAATGTGTTGAGATCAACAAAATGTCGAAGCTGTCTTTTGAGAAGTCAGCAAGCCGACTTCCAACAAACCTGGGTTGCACCATAACTTGGCACAATACCGATGCTTCAGTTGTATGCAACTGAACTTGTATTTTCTGTGATGGTTACATTTCATGCTATAAGCATTCATTTCGAACCTGCATCATGGTACCAGGAACCTATTCACTGGCTTGAAGGGTCAAGTGTTGCTATCGTGGATCCTCCCAGGAAAGGATTGCACCCTTCTGTTATCAATGCTCTACAGAGAGTTGGCTTATCTGAGCGCAAGGCGTACAAGGCTAAGAGGTAGAAGAAGTATCATACAAAGTCTGTGTGCTTCCATGCTTTTATTTATATTTATTTGACAAATATGTACAACTGGGTTTTCTTAAATTGTGGTTTCCTTTATTCCTTTTCCATTGTGGTAGATTTATCGGTAATGGCAATAATTTCTGAACGCAGTTCACTTACTAAGGTCAAAGATGAGAAGAGACCATGGATCCTACGAGCAAGGGAGGCAGCTGTTCATGTTGATAGCACGATCATGGAAGAAAGTAGCGAAACATGGCCAGAAACCCTTATATACATCAGCTGTGGATGGGAAAGTTTTAAGAAGGTGACAGTTGCTTATGTATCATAAAGTCCTAGAACTTGATTTGTTTATTTGTTTTATGCAATGTTAGCTTATAAGGAGTCTCTGAAACTTGTATCCTTCCTACCTTAGTTTTCTGTTGCTGCAGTTCTCTTCTCTCATCATCACAATTTCATCTACAGGACTGCAAAAGCTTGATATCTCATGAGGCCTGGCATTTGGAGAATGCTCATGCTTTTAACTTCTTCCCTGGAACTGATAGGTACTGGCTTCATATTCTTGACTGGAAATTGTCCTTTTGTTTTGCCATTGTTATGGGAAAGTCTTGGAGATCCTTCTTTACTGTTTCAAGCTCTAACACAAACAAACATAACTCCTCCAAGTTGCTGTGACAAATGCTTATTGCCACCTGGTTTGGGTACTATAAAGATATGAATCTTCTAAGGCTAGTTAAGTTTGAAGATAGTTCAGGAGCAGTCTCTCCGGTGTACTTCACTGTCTTAATTGTCATAAGCAATGACTTTGCCATGCCCATGGCATCGTGGTTTAAGGGACACTTGATAGAGCTGGCTTTGCTGGTCAAAATAATTAACTGAAAGACGCTGTTTCGATATTCTTAATTAATGAACCTGTCTAAAGCTAAATCTTGCTTTAATGACCTGTCCAAATAACTTCTCTTTGCTTCTCTGTGTATACCCATGCAACCCGTTTTAAATTGTGCACATTACCTGAAGGCAAATTGGTGATGCTAGTTTATTATTATTATGATGATTCGGATGTTTGCCCATGAACCCTATTTCAAAATTTGTTTAAATAAACTATGTTGGCTGCATGCATCTCTTGATGCAGAGGCCAGGAGAGCAATAAAACCTCCCTGCTAAACAAGATGTTTAGATAAGTGTTGTTTATCGTGTGCATACTGGATACTTGGTACAGTTTTTCCATCACATTACTTGGTGAAATTATTAATGCAGCATCGAAGTCTTGGCGATCTTCAGACGGGAATCTGGAACTTCTCAGAAAAAGAAGAAACCAAAAATGAAAGCCAAAACAAAAACGAAAAAGAAGAAAACCAAGTAGACTACCAAAAGGCTGACTCAGCAGAAGTGACATGGTCATACCTGAAAGGTTGGAAGGCACGGTTAAGGTGCTAATCTGGTGGATGCTTGCATAGCGCTTCTCCATACCAACCCAGAAACCTATGGGTTGCTGTGAGGAATTTTACACTGGCCTAACCAAGCTCAAGTCAAGGATCTCTAATTCGGCAAGGTAATTAGAGAAACTCGCATATCTAGTGTCACAAGTAATTAAAAACTTACGTTCTGTGCTAGTAAAAGGGACGTGTCATGGAGATGCATAGTGGCTTATAGGGGGTTTCCCTTTACGTCTAAATCAGCATTGAAACTGTCTGTGCAGGTTAGGTTAAGAGAAGAACGTGAAGCGCAAGGTGACTCATCTCACAGGCTGTTTCTTTAGATTTTTGCCGTGCGTGTATCAGTTCGACTTTGTTGTTGAAAATATAGAGATTAGACCACCTACAGTGGTTTGTATATCTAGACTTGTACTGTATCTAGGAAGGAGAAATGGAACATCATCAGCAATGCAATGTATTTTCAGGTCGCATCTTAATTTTTGGCCTGCTAAATCAGCTTGTATATGTTGTAGCAGTTAGGATGTGGTTCGGAGCAACTGGTGCTCATTGTAACATCTACTCCCTCCGTTTCAAAATATAAGATGTTTTAGATTTGTAAAGCAAATGTATTTAGACTACTTTTAGTATGTAGGTTCAATAAGGTTTGGAGTGAAGCTAGACACTAAAACAAGTCTAGATACATTTTCTTCACAAACCTAAAACATCTTATATTTTGAAACGGAGGAAGTAGTTTGCTTAATCAGCTTGCATTTCATGCAGGCGAAGGTACATGTTACCCTCTCACCTACCTCATCATGAAGCAAAATTAGGGAATTTTGGATACAAAGAGATGGAGTATTACAGAGAGGAAATTCAGAGAATGCCATCAACCATAGCCGTGTTCCGAGAATGCAAGCAAACAAGTGTCGTCGTTCAGAAAATGCCACTTCTATTGGTTGGCAGTAGTTGACGGTTAACTCAGAGGAATAGACTTGTCGGTTTTCTAGTCAAGTACCAAAATTACTCAAAAATGAAAGACATAAAAGATCATTAGCAATTAACTTAGTACAACAATTTCTGTCTGCTATTCACATTCTGATCTAGGATACTTTCTATCATGGTGCTGCATATACAGTTATTTCATGATTCAGCCCAAAGTACAAGCTGTGATATCAGCATGCTTGTCAGAACTATTGTTCCCCGGTTGCCACGCAGAGATCAGCCATAGTGTGATACTGGTATATAGTTGTCTGGTAATGTGGCACACTGGCTAGCCCCTTGTTTTCCTCCCATATCTCAAAACAATGCAATTTTCTATCACATTCTCTCGTGTTCTTCAGATGGTAGATTTATGGAGTTGCAGTGGAGATGCATGCATGTAACTGGCACTTATAGGTGTTTCGACTTGCAAGCACGCTTTGAGCATTAGCTATCTGCCACAATATGGTCAGCAAGTGGTGCATGCAAATAACATGAATGGATGGTGTGCTCTCTGGTACACCCATTTGTAAAAACTTTTCCTCAAAAAGACTATTTTCCTCCATGATTACGAAGAAAAGCACCGGGAAGATCCTACTTCGGAAATACTATGAATTACTCACATTAGAGATTAAAAGTTCAGTAGTATGAAACACAGAACAGTGAAGAAAAGTACGAAGATGTACATAAAAAATATTGTACATTACTTGCACAGCTGGGCATCAACATGTCATAAACGTCAATTTTTATAAGCGAATATAATCAACACAAGTTATCTTAGTCTTAATCCATCTAAAGAATATATTTGTACCCCCGCCTCCCGAGCTCTTAGAGGGCACCTGCACTCTCGGCCGTTAGATAGAGCTTCCAAACGACTTCTGAAATTAATTATCAAAACTGAGTTATCAAAACTAAAAGGAATTAATTAGTATTTAAAAAACACGGTTAACAATCATCAATATCATCAAAGTAATGTGGTTTCCGAAACACTAAATTCAAGTAGCACAGTTTCTTCATATCTTCCCACGAACCACGTCAGGCTTATCACGGTAAAATAAACCGTGTTCAGGATCTTCAGATACAGGTACTGGACACTCGAAACTAAAACTAGCAGGTTCCCATAGCTTTCTTACATGGGTTTCAACCAAAAACCATACCCATCACCGGTATCATTTTAAGATGAAATGATTGGGCAGTGATATACTGTACAAGAGAGGGCAAACGGCAAAAATTTGGCACCATGCCAATGCTTCGTTGGGCGCAACACTAAAAAGAATAACAATGGCTAGAAAAAACATATATCTATTGGGCACCAGCAAACTGAATGTGGAGTGGTGTGTTGCTACCAGCACATCTGCTGGCTCAGTCACTAAACCGGTTGGGACGGACGTGAAAGGCAATATCAAAATCCATTGCCACTTGAGCTGGGATTGAAAGCCTGCTGCTCCCCGGAGTGACCTTTCCGGCCCCTTTGCTTTGGGGTCGAATATGGTGAGCCTCCATCGTGGAAGGATGAAGAAACCCCATGGACCCGTGGTAGACCGGTTGCATCAGAATCCAGCGAATAGCCTCTCTCAACTGTCTCCGCTTCAAGCGGTATCTCATCCAAAGTCTGCATAATTGTCAAAGGTAGAAAACAGGTAATCGTCAGAACAAGTAGTATACAACATAACTGGATGGAAAACTTCAAGCAGATGTGAGAACATACTTTGTAGGCTTGCTGAAGGACCCTAAGGGTTTCACGTATCTGCTTCCTCTTTGTAGTTAATTCATCAGGCTCTCTTAGCATGTCCCCAAAGAGCTCTTCTCTGCAATGGTTATATGAAAATATCAACTACAATTGTACTGGAGCAGCAGCGAATAATTCGTTTCTGTTTAAGGGACATGATACAAATAAGAGTAGAAACTGCCTTCTCACCTATAAAGGGTAGTTATAAGGAAATTATGCAGCTCCCTTTTTGTGTGATTAACCTGCAAGAAAAACAACTCCTTAAAGAACAGAACTGACAAACACAAAATACTTAGTACTAGGCGCTCTGTGCTGCTTGCTGCAGAAAGCTGAATCAAGAATTAAGGAAAAGAAAGGAGGCAAGACATTGATCAAGTCGAACCCTTTCTTCTGAAACAAGAAATAAAAATGAGCTTTAGAGCAATCTGCACAATGCAATGCAAAACACTGAAAGCTCACTGGTAAAGCAAATGCTAACAGACAAGATGCAAATGTAGTTTTTGATAATGCCCCCTACGAATGGTGTTTAACCATACTTGGCCGTTGGACAAAATATTGCTGAACTTATATATGAACTGTCCGTCATCTATGTTTACCATGCAACTACTCCCTCCGTTTAGAAATATAAGATGTTTTAGGTTTGTGAATGAACCTATACACTAAAAGGTGTCTAGAAACATCTTCTTCACAAATCTAAAACATCTTATATTTCCAAACGGAGGGAGTAGAAAATAGCACAAAGATCACACACACAATAGGAACAATTTGCAGTAAGAAATACGAAGGATATGCACCCTTAAATAGAGATACTAAGAGTTACAGGAATCATACCAGAAAATGCATAATTGCTTTTGGTACAAAGTCCTCAACATTTTTCCTGACTATATTGTAATATGACTGCAGCAGCAACTTTGTAATTGCTATTTCAAGGGCCTCTTGCTCAGAATGATTTTCTGAAGGCTTGAGGACTAGCGGGGGCTGTTTCAGAATGGTCTCCATCAATCACTTGACAAGTTCAAATAACAAAGGAAATTTAAAAGACCATTAGAAATATCGCTCACCTCTTTTAACTGTATTGAAGAGAATGAATGTTCCAGGCTGGGACTGGCTGAAGCATAAGATTTATTCACTGAACTATCTCTCGCTGAAGAGTGTGCTCGGTCCTCACTTGAGGTAAATATTGAGCCCCAAAAGGAAGTGCTTCCACTACCTGAAAGATAATCAGACAAGTAAAATGGGCTGAGGTGAAATTTTCCTATACTTCTTAAAAACACAAAGCTGACCTATTGCACTCGGATATGAAAGCATATGGTAATCAAAAGATAGGATGCATTTGCAACGGAATCCTTACCTGAAGATCCTGGTCTCTCTGCCTCAGCAGCAGATCGTACCCCCTGCTTTAATGACCAAAACAGGAAAGGAGCATAATCTTAGAAACAATCAACCAAATCATTGCTGACTAAAAAATAAGTGACGCAAAAAACCTGGATCTGGTCGTTGACAACTCCATTCACACCAGCAGTTCTACCCAATAATGCTCGTGATCTTTGGGTTTTCTCAGAAGCCTGTGGCTTATCTGCGTCAACTCCATCCTGCAGTGTAGTATTGTCAAATACAAGGATGTAGTTTATAGAATGTGGAATGGCACAAAATACAAATGAAGCCATGAAGGACATCGATAATAAAGGCATAACATGTTAAAAACATCTTTTCAAGATGCTAAAAGTGTGCCAAAAATAAATAAAAAAGTAGACGTATGCATGTACACAATCGTTATCTAGCACCACAAGTTCTAACATGTACAGTGAGAGTTGGCTTGGTAGCCTTCCCAAAGATATAAATGGTTTGACACTGACAAAGTATTGTGATGATATCCATTATGGTTTGGAGCATAACAGGGTCATCATGCATCCTAGTAATTATTGCTAGTAGAAAACAGTTCTCCATGGGATATAAATAATACACTAAAAGTGTCACAAAATTAAGTTTTCATCTAATTCAGAGTTCTGATAGTGTGTATCAGTGACACTAAGAAACAGAAGCAGTGGATAATTACCAGATAAAGAGCTCATTTGCAAGGCACCATTATCAGTTCAGTGATTTTTTTCAGTATGAACTTGTATTCTAGTTGGTACAGATTCTACACTTAAAGTTGCCCACGGAGTCAAAACATAAGAAATTACTCTATATAATGTTCAATAAAATATACATACTCTTCTAACCACTGTTACAGGCAATCTAGCACTTCTAACTTGTTGCTGCGCTTGCTCTACGGCCTTGCTGCCACCGATGAAACTTGGGTGAGATGTGTTTATGTAGTCAGCCTGCACAAGTAATATCATCTCGAGTAAAAATAATGAAAACGGACAATATATCAGTGCAAAGACAGAATAACAAAAGAAACGAGTTATCCAGATCACTTAGTCACAATAACTGTACGAAATAGATAGTTCTTATCGCCATCAAGACAAACAAATTGTGCAGGTGTTTTCATCACTATATGCGGAAGCTCGAATCAAATATAGGTAAGTCATGTACTCCATCCGATCCATAATAAGTGTCACTGGTTTAGTAATAGGTACTGTGAAGAATCAGTTAGAATCGCCATAGGGCAAGAAAAATGTTTACCTCCATCTCAATAATGTGTGCTATCATATCTTGTGCTGGCTTAAGTCCATCACGTAAAAACTTCCCAATTACTTCATCCATGTTCCTTCTGAGTATAGGAAACTGCTGCAGCTCATTGCTAAGAGAACGGTGGCTCATCTACGGCAAAACAGAAGTTACCAGGATAAGTAAAATAGAAACAGTAGCAAGTTAAATGTATTTAACATTATATGAGAACTTAGCACATAGAAGCTTAAATTTCTGCTCCCAAGATTTTACAGCTGGACTGGCAATACCTTGACTAGTTCCTCATAAATGAAATCTGCACACTGAAGACTTGGATCGAGCAATCTGCTGATTTGTCTACGTACAAGCACTTCAAATGGCACCTGACATTGTTGGCACAAGGAAAAGTTTTCAGCTCAACTGACAAGTACGCAAAGCATGTACTCCCTCTGTTTCAAAATATAAGATGTTTTAGCTTTGTGATGAAGCAGACGTATCTAGACTACTTTTAGTATGTAGGTTCACTTAGGTTTAGAATGAATCTACATACTAAAACAAGTATAGATACATTTTCTTCACAAACCTAAAACATCTTATATTTTAAAACGGAGGGAGTACACATTAACACACTTCTTCATACAAAAGGGCACATCCAGCATACCTCAGGTACAAACAAAGCACTCCTAGGACCAGTTGCATTTTGTATAGCCATGCGGATGTCTTCATCAGTGACATCCTCGCAAGGGTCAACACCCTATAACGGGCAGATCTTAGATCCTCGTGATACATTGGATATGATAAATGCTACCATGCAGCATAATGAAAGATCCAGTAAGCCAGTATATTGCAACAAAATTACAAACCTCTAAGCTTTTGACAAAGATAGATTGGAAAATATAGTGAATTCTTGCTCCACCAGAAAGCTCGATTGTTGATATATCTTCATTTTTTCCTTCTACCATCGAGGAGAAAGCTACAGCACACACATGTTGTTTACATTTATGAATAATTCCACAAAGCACAATATATAGGACTGAAACAGAGGAGCCAGGGAAGTGGTCAGGGTTCAGTTATTACCATCACAGTATTTAGCTAGAATGTTCAAAAGCTTAGCACCTTGCCCAGCCTGAAATCACGAAACATAGGGTTTGATCATTGAGGCAAAGACCAAGAGAATTACAGAAGAAAACTGAGGAACCAGGTTTTACTAGCTGCTACACAAACCAAATCAATATAATTTGTTACAAATGATTTCACAACAAGATGTTTCTTATCACTTTGAAGTTTGACCAAATAATATTAATTCACACCAGACCTTGGACTCGACTAGATCACCATAAAAGGCATGCTCTTTAGCGACAGCTGTCAATTGAGAACTTATGCGTGACTTCAGTCCTGGCAGAATAGTTTTTATATGTTGGACCAAGATCTGAAACAAGAGACTCGTTTTTAGTTAAAATCACAGCATGCATAGGTCATGTAACATGGGCTATAACAGATATGTTATCCACCAAAATACCTGGTTTAGCTTCTTTGCTAACTGCGGTATCCCACAGTACTGAGCAAGACCATTGTATGCCTGAAAGGTGACATTTCAGGACGAAGAAATATAAAATAAAAGAAAAGAAAATTTGAAGAAACCGCGAGCTTCACTGCAGCATACCGGTTGAGAACGAAAGAATTTTTCTTCTCGTGACAGGGCATCCTTGATACTGAGATCTGCGTTTATATCCTACATGATTTGGCACAATAAACATTAGACAGCTAAAGGAAAACCTTTGGTAACAATAAAGACGGCGTGGCACAAACTAAGTCCAAGACTACTATGATTACTACTCACTAGCACAGCATTCTGAAAATGATCTTTGACGTATGAACTAGGTGTTAAGTTTATCTATTTTTGACATCAGGTGTTAAGCTTATCTATAAGGGTTATGGTTGTTGACCGCTATTTATCTATTTGGAAGTTTCTGTTATTATACATAATGAGCACAGTGACAACAAAGTTAGGCCTCTAACAAATTGCGAAAGAAGGCAACATAATGATAAAGTTATCAGTACATCTGCATCCTTGAACTAAGCAAACATGCAGCAAACTGAAGTACCTGCTGGCAGCGGTTTACGACACCAACATAACCAAGTCGTAACGGGATGACATTGCCCAGCAAAAAATTACGGGCATCAGTTCCCCTATCCATTATGTCCAACTGGAAGAAACAGAAGAGCAGTAAATATCAGAACTTGGGTGACAATTAAAGGGTGTTGCTTATTCAAACAAATAACATAAAATTTTAGGGTTTGGGGACAAACCTTTGTGATAACACCAATTGTTCGAGAACCTACAAGAGCAGGAATCAGCCTAGTAAGATACATCTTAACAGAAATGGTCTACTTAACTAAACATGGACTTTGCATACCATCAGGGTCTGCCTGACGAGCCATTTGAAGAGCATCAGAGTTTGCTAAGTCTGCGTTAGCTGGTGAAACAGCCAAGATGATACATGTCTTGTGCTTAATATATGATAATATCATAGTCCTTATTCTGGCCTCAATATCAGTTGGTTGGTCACCAACTGGCACCTTGGTAATTCCAGGCAAATCGACCAGAGTGATGTTAAGAACATTGGGTGAATGGATCTTCAAACGTATCTGCCTATCTGACACACCCTTGTTACCACCAGCCTCCCTGTCTGTTTCTGCCTGCATTGATGTGGAGCTTGTCATGACAGTGTAAGGTATTCTAGTTAAACCAAGTTGGTGCACTACACGAATCTATGCCCCACAGACTATAATGGTCGCTAAACTCTCCAGCAATTCTTTCAAACAAACATAATAAGCGGAATTACACAGTATCAGCAGAAGTCCACAGAATCTCATCATTGAGGGTACCAAAATTAATTCATCACCAAAACCTCCAGCAGTTGTTTTAAACGGACACTAAAAGAAATTACACAGTATCAGTAGTTGGATCAACCTCTGAACCTCACTAAATATACAAGACATTGCAAACAGTCCCATCATTCGAAGATACCGTTGCAAGACGTTCATGTCCAAACAAGCAATATAGAATACCGCAATGTAGCAGAATAACAGAGGGCACCAAATAAATCAAAGAGGGCTAACTATAGCTTTTCAGAACAACCACTAGAAGGCCCATACTGAAATCACTCCAGGAAGCAGCATCGACAAAACATCAGCACTACTAAATAAGAATATGGTGCCAACTAACCCAGGATTACCACAATGCCAATCCAAAAGCACCATCTCCCATCCAAAAAAACTGGTATGACAGCAGCAGTTGTGCTATAACCTACCTGTATATACTTATATTAAACCACCAGCAGCTTGGGTATGGTTCGTGCAAACAACCACTAAAACCACGACTAAACAATCATCTGCAACTTTTGTAAACGGCCTCATTGCAATAATATAGCTATCTATACTGGCGAACACACTAACCGTATAGCCCCAATCAATCTAGCTACCATCGGGCCCCTGTTCCAGAGCCTAGCTGACCCAACCACCAACGAAGACGACAGATAACGAGGAGGGGACGGGGACCTGGATCTCGCGTCGGATTTCGCGGAAGTCGTAGTAGCGGCGTCCGGGATGGTGCAGGAACTCGCCCCACTCGTCGGCGTCGACGCCGGCGGGGCGCTGCGGCTGGTGCACGAGCTGGAGCACGAGTGGGCGGCGCGTGCAGATGTCGGAGCCGCGCGGGAGGAAGTCGCGGCCGACGAGCGCCTCGAGGACGCTGGACTTGCCGCTGCTCTGGCTGCCCACGACCGCGACCTGCGGCAGGTCGATGGTGGAGCTGCTCCCCAGCTGCGAGAAGATGTCCTGCAGCTTGTTGACGATCGGGATCACCGACGACCCCACCGCCGCGGCGGCCGCGGCCGCCGCCGCCGGCGACGACGCGGCGGAGGAGGAGGAGTAGTGGTCGTCGGCCATGGGGGCGGGCGGCGGGAGAGCTCCTCGGCGTCTAGGTCGTCTAGGGTTTTGGGGGAGGGAGGAGAGGCCGGGAAGCAAGAGGAATCAATCAATTCCTAGATCGAGAGCTCGGCGTCCGATTTTTTCCCCTCTTTTTTTTCCGGGGCTGGGGATTTGAATCGGGAGGTGTCGAGGGGGGTATCCCGTATTGTATTCGAGCGCCGGAGGGGGAAGGAGAGGCGGCCGAATTGACTTTTATAGCCCTCGCCTTCTTGGCTTAGGGAGCAAGAAGAAGAACGTGTAATATTTTTTTTCGGGCATCCGATAATCCACGGTCTCTTTACCGTTTACTCCCATGGCCATGGCGGCAGTCCTACACTTTTACTTGTTGGATACGATAGTAACTAGCTGCGCTGGTTCGATGTAAGTCAGTGAACACCGTTTTCGGGAGAAGTTCTAGTCCCCCACCAACAAATGGATAATTGGATTAACTCAACGATACAATAATTCTTTATTAATAAGACGACGTGCAAGATGATTATTTACATGCCCTGGCATGCAAGAACGATGTATTGCTGCTATCTATGATTGATATGTGAAAAATTAACTCAAATCCACACTTTTGTCACTCTTGTGTAACTCACGGTACAAAATAATTCGCATGAAGATTGTGCACGCTGATGGATACATCGTTGACTACATTCAAATCTTTTTTAGGGTTTTTTAGACTTTAAAATACTTCCTTCGTTTTAAAATATAAGATGTTTTAGCTTTTTTCTAAAATAAATATATTTAGACATCTTTTACCATGTTCGTTCAAAATAATAAGATTTAGTTTTTTTTTTGAAACATATGTAGCTAGAACATCTTATAATTTGGAACGGATCGAGTAGCTTTTTCGGAGTTTGGAAAATAAGTATAGGAAAGAGAGCATATCAATCTTTCTTGTTGGTGTTATGTTTTTTGTTTTACCGGACGGGATTCCCAACGATTTCATATAAAATCCACCGGTTTAGTACAAACTCTAGAAAAAAAAGGCAGTAAGAAATTTACTCTTGTTGTTGTTATTTGCCGAATTTGTTTTGTTTGAACCTATATCACATTTTTGTTTAATAATTCCTAAAGTCAAATTGTTGATTTAAGATTCCTAAAAAAAATGGGGATGAAGGGGGTGTCTGTTTAGGCTTTTGGTAGCTTTCGAGTAGAATAAGCCAGGAAAACCAACCAAACGGAACAGCTGCGTTGTAGGCTTCGATGAAGCACTTAGGCTGAGTAGGCAAACTCAGAAAAGCACCTACCAGGGTGCTTCCCGCAGCTTTTAACTTAAATCCGAATCGGTACGTTGCTGTTACCCATTTCGTTTCAAGAAATTACAAAAGAATGCCACTGTGTCACGTCCCTCCTCTCTCTCTGGACTGAACCGGTACGTTACCGATTTGTCTACTAGCGAGAAGAGATACCGTTTTGTCCATACCCGGCTGCCCTTCTGATCGTAGCACTGCAGTTGTTGAAGAACATGATCCAGACAGGCTTGCTGAGAATCAGTCGTACATGATATTTTTCATGCGATTTTGTACGTAAAGTTTAGTAGTAGTGCACCATGCAGAGCCCGCAAAGAAAAATCAATTATTGCACGAGTCACGAGAATGGCTTTTACTTTTGAACCATGGAAGATGTGTTAAGAAAAAAGGTCACACAACAATTCTGAATTTTCATGGCTCGGATAGTGTATTTATTGAAAATGAGCACGTATTTTAATAGTTTCCTATCTTTATACCGCAAATTGTCTAGATTTACATGTATCTAGACACATTAATATATAAGTATATGTGAATTTAAATAAATTTATGACATCGGGCTGAGGGTAGTAATAATTATCTAGTTTATAGACGCAAATTTCACAGTTAGTCAACAATTATACCGTCTTATCGGAACCTTAGGGTATTTCAAACAATTTCTTAGCATACAGCTAGACACCTAGCCAATTTGCCAAACAGTTAGAAAAACAGCTTTCTCTACACAACAGCTTTACCTGCAAGCCACATCCCAAACAAATACACCCGAAATATGTATGTCTTCGCCGGACAGTCTGCAAAGCAAAGGGTAAAACGGGGAAGGGCGTCGTTTCTTGCGTGAGGGTCTCGCCGGAGAGACCGAGCCCCACCCACTACCCAGGGCGGTGACGGCAACGTCCGCGTGTGCCATCGCCACCGTCTAGGCGAAAAGCGGCAACGGGATGGACGGTCCACTAGAATCCAATGCGTTCTTCCTGCTGCTCCTGGAGACCTGGGGCCGTGCGTGCGACGGTGATGGCTGTGCCGCTTACAGCCATTGACTCCGTGCGACCCACAGAAGGGCCCTGCTGATGTGTGGACCCCAATTTTACGTGGCCATTCTTTTTTTCGTTTTGTTTTTCAGATTGTTTATTATCGAGAGAGGCAGCTGATCATTGAGGTTTAGGAAAGTCTCGTCCTTGAGAGCTGGAGCTGGCTGTCATGGTCAGGTCATGGTCGATCCCCAGATCACGCACCGCCTTGTCTGTCTGCGCTGGGATTTTCTTCCGAACGTCTGCCTGAGCTGGAATTGGTTTTTTTTTAACAGGGGGCGGTCCGAAGGACCTAGAGCATCCATTAAATATCAGTTGTGAAAGTACACTTTACAGAAAGGGACTCAAAGAAAATAAAAGATACAAACAAGCCCCTACATTTTGTGCCAAGGACCTCAAAAAGAAAACTGCAATCGCAATCGAGGCCAGCTCCTTCTCCACCGCGATTTGAAGCTGCAGCACAGCCACCTTCATCGTCACCGGGGACAAGACCACTTGGGACGGTGAGGGGGGAGCCTTCTGTACTGCCAGCCAGAGGCCTCCGTTGTGGCATCAAGGCCTGGAGGTTGAAGTTGCCCAACTGACATCGGCCAGAAACGATCACCGCCGATGCAAGGGGAGGGAGTGGCTGCCAACCAGCCATAAGATACGTCGGTGAGACCTTCACCTGCATGAAAGAACTCCCAAGAGAAGTGGTGCTTCTCCCCTGTTGCAGAGAAAGCCGGCACCACTTGATCCACTCTCTCTCTCTCGTCACCAAGGCGAGTAGATCGACACGAATCAAAGGTAACCAAGTCACCGACAACTCCACCAGATCTTCCCTGTTGCCGCCACGCTCATTCTTGCCACAGTCCTCTTCCTCCCCCCGCCGCCACGGCCGGCCAGAGAATAAGAGAACAAATCAAGGCAACTCCCACTCTCCCCCGCCACCATGGCCGGCCAGAGAGATGAGCGCCCGCATCAGGAGCTTGATTACAACAGAGGATGCAGTTTTATTCATGGAGACAGTGGTTTTCCCCATCGTCTTCAGCTCGAACCTCTCAAGCAGCAGAAGAAGAAGGAACAACCCTAGAACCCTCCAGATCTGGCCGCATAGATCAGAGGAGCTGCTCCAAACTACGAGCAAAGAGCCCAAACACGGCACAAGTCCAGACCTACTACTACTCTGTACATGGCAGGCATCTTCCCTTCCCCTCTTCCAGACGGCGGCACCGCCGGATTCGGGTCGGAGAAGAGCCTGCAGGCGGAAGTCGACTCTCAAGGCTTAGGGAGAGAGGAAGCCAGAGCGAGGGTTCGGTCTGGTGATGGTCTGTGGCTGGTTGTGCTGCCGACAGAATGGACGAAAATAACCTATAAAAATAACAATTTCACGGAATAAACTCTGGCCAAAAGAAATTCACGGAACTAAAAAGGGTAAAGGCGCCGCTCTTCAGTGTGCCTACGCCTGACCTATGTAATGGCCTGGTCGTACAATCCAGCCCATGGATGACGGTTTGTATTTCTGAGGCACCTCTTTCGTATATATGGTCCTGGCCTTGGTCGTAAGAAATTCTCCTTGGACCGTCTCTGCCTCTAACTCATGGTTCTCACTTCATCGACCACTAGAAAAATCTGCGAAATGATAATTGCCGCGTGGGCGGACCGCACAGGGGCTCTTCCTTATTGGGCTGATCTATTTTCATAGTCGGGTGATTCTCATTTTTATTCTTTACTAGTAATGTTGCACGTGTAATACATGTATTTCTAACATTCCATTAAAATATACTTCTTCCGTTTTAAAATATACGATGTTTTAGTTTGTGAAGAAAATATATCTAGATTGTTTTTAGTGTCTAGGTCCTTTCTAAATTTGAGTGAACCTACACACTAAAAATAGTCTAAATATATTCGCTTCACAAAGCTAAAACGTCTTATATTTTAAAATTGAGAGAGTACCATTGCTTTGACAATGCAGCAACAACATTCAGTATATATTTGGTAGATAGCAAACAACAACATTCATTATAAACAACTTCAACTTGATTTGTGTCTAAACAGAACAACGTTCAGTATAAACAATAATTGTGTATTGTTGACGCGAGCTTGGTCAAGTCTCTTCAGTTTTCACATTCAGTATAGGCAACTCCTCCACGTTCGGTACAGGAGCGTCTTCTCCACGCGAGCTCACCCACGATCTAATCAGCCACCGGCCGCGCTGCTCCACCCCCTACTCCCTTCGATCTAATCAGCCACCGGCCGCCGCCCCCTCTATCCCCCTCCGGCCGCCACCATTTCTCCCCTTTCCCAGTGGCGCTCGAATTTCTGGTACGCGGCGCCCCAAATTCGGGAGCTCCGCCGCCGGCCCGAGCCAAATCCATTCCCCTTCTCCTCCCCGTCCGTCTCCAGGTCGGACGCCGCCACGAGCAAGCCCGTGCCCGGCTCCATGTCGAGGACCCCTTCTCCCTATCAATCTCTCTCACTCTCACCAAAATCTCTAGGGGAAATTTTACCAGAAGCCGGCGATCCGAGCGACGTCCACCTCGCTCGAGTGGCGCCTGCGCTCCAACTGCTCCGGATGGGCGCGGGAGAGAGCTCGCGAGCCATCAGTTGGCCTTTGGACGTCGTCGCACGGTCGTCCATATATAGACGATGGGTAGCAAGATGGGAAGGACGTCTAAATTTGGACGCCCATATAGACGAGCCGCTGGAAAGGACATTTCGCTCCACGGCTGTCTAAATCGGTTTAGACGTTGTTATAGACGAGCCACTAGAGATGCTCTAAAGCCTCTACGCGGAGAACAACCTTTACAAGGGTAGCCTGATCAAAAGCAATTAGAAACAAATATGTTAGTTCTAAGAATCATTTTAAATACAAAGACAATAGCAGAAATCTAGAGATGTTTGTGGAGTACAAACCTATTTCTATGTGCAGTGTTCTTCACCTCAGTTTAGAATTAGAGTCTGGCATGCTTGTGTACAGAAAAAGAATATCATGGTATACTAAAAATAACTTCAAGTAGCACCATGGGTATACACAAAAATGGCATGTTTGTCCGTTATTTACTGATCTCATATGAAGTAGAAAAGCAATAAGAGAAACCACAAATGAGGTTCTCGCCCCAATTCAGTAAAGCATGCCTCTAGTTATAAGATGGTGACTGAAAGTAGAATACACGATCCAAGTAAAATTTGAAGAGATCCAAGTAAAAAAACTGTAGGACTTAAAGTAGAATACACGATGAAATATAGACTTCTACAGCCTGAGCATGTAGCATCAAAGCGTGCTCCCAGAATTTACAAAATATCAGTACACCCACAAAAATTAAAAAATAAGACTCTAGTTCTGCATCAAGGGCAATGGTAGGCTGTCTGGTGTAACTCTACTCGAGTTCATCAGATAGCTTCCAAATGTGAACTAATTTGTTCTCATTCAGACAGCTTGATTCGGATTTGGTAATTTTACATCTCCATACACATACATGTAGAGCAGGATTCTGATTTGGCCAGATGCAAAAACGTAAATTGTACTACTAAAGTTCTGAATATTATCTTCATAGTAGCAAAAACTTGATCAGCCATTGTTAAGAGAAGAAATCACGACTTGATAAATAACCAGCTTCTTGATCAACAGGTTGCTCCATGTTCCATTGGCGACAACAAAATCAAAAATCACTAGAGGCGAACACACCCGAGCTGAAAAAAGTACAAGAAACCAATCAGAGAAAATTATTTACAATGGGCGAAGATGCTGATTCTAAGCACATCGGACAATGAAAAGTAAACATATGTGAACCCAGACCATTAGCAGGTTCTGAACAATAAATCTTTGAGGACAAATAATAAGAATTTCGAAAAAAAGGATCATCAAATCAACTAAACAAATCAGCGTGGCCTCGCGTGCCGGCGGGGGCTGGAGGCGTTGCCCTGCGCTGCCGGGGGGGGGGGGGGGGGTGCTCGCGGGCCTGCGGTGGCGGGGTCGTGAGCGGCAGGGGCGCAGGCGGTGGCCTGCGCTGCCGGGGGGGGGGGGGTGACTCGCGTGCCTGGTCGTGCGCAGAATGGGGCGGCGTAGGCAGGGGCGTGTGCGGCGGTGGCCGGCGTTGCCGGGGGTGCTCGCGGGCCTGCGGGGGCAGGGTGGGCTCGCGTGCTTGGTCAGGGACGTGTGCGGCGGTAGCTTGGCGTTCGAGGATGGGAACTGCAGAACGGTCTGCTCCGAAACAAAAAGAAGGGAAGATGAGTCGCGGGATTGTCCGCTCGCGGCGTCGAGTCGATAAAGATGGCGCAATTTTTGGACGTTCGATATTCGCATCGTACGGTCCAGACTGCTGGGATTAGACCCTCTGGGTCTTTTAATATTAGTTTAGATTTAGATTCTTTTTCTCTTTTCTTTTTTCTGTTTTTTTATTTAGTTTTTAATTTAGTTTATTTTTTCTTTTTTTGGAAAACGTTCATTATATTTTGAAAATAACACGTTTCTTTAAAAATGGTTTATGATTTGTAGATTTGGTTCATGGCTTTTTTGAATTTGGTTTATGAATTTTGAAACTCTTTTCAAGTTTTCAATTTTTGGTTTATGATTTCCTTTAATTGGTTCATGATTTTTTTTGAATTTGATTCATGAATTTTGAAATTGGTTCATATTTTATAAAATTGTTTTATGATTTTAGACATTTTGGTTCATGATTTTTTAAATAATATTTATGCTCTAAATATAATTTAGATTTAAAATTTGTTCAAATCTAAAGAAACAAAAACTGAAAAAGAAGGAGAAAGAAAGAAGCCTGCTTACATAAGCTAATGGGCCAGCCCGTCTACGATCGTCTTCAGGCGACGCTAGCTGGTGGTGCCGCAGTGGGCGGCAATTAGCAGGTCCCAAAATATCTGACTTCAGAATGAGATTAGCGAAAGAACCAAAGAGTTTGAGGGACGAGGAGATCCTCTTTTTTTTAGAGAAACAGAAACCGAAGAGAACCATCTGAGAGCTCGGGCATCGCTATGAGATATCCAGACTTGTGGCGTCATGTCTGCTTTCATGGGTATAAGTATGTAACATCCACGGTGCCTTGTAAATATACTTATAGACAGTTGTGAAAAAAATAAAGTTTAGAGGATGCTACATATTTAAATTTGTATGCATTGCTTAATTTAATACTTAAAATAAACTATGGAATATTGTTATTTGTAGTTTTATACCCCTGATCAATTTGATATTTAAATCTATATGCATTGCTTAATTTGATCTGCAGATATATTTCTGAGGTTAATGTCTTGTGGTCTGAAAAACGGTTTATGGTACACCATATTCGTGTTTTGCAGTAGTGCGGGATGCGATATCTCCTAAAGATGCTCTAAGTATGTAACATCCACGGTGCCTTGTAAATAGATAGTTGTGAAAAAAATAAAGTTTAGAGGCTGCCAAACTTTTCAAGTAACGGGTTGCCTCATCTATACATGTGGGCCTGGACCAACGAAAAGACTCCCCCTTCAGCAGCCTATCTGGTATCTTTTGGTTCTGACTTCTGAATGAGATCGGTGAAAAAATCCCCCCAAAACTCCAAAAGAAGTGAGATCAGTGAAAAGAACCAAAGCACTTTGAGGGACGAGAAATGCTCTTTTTATTTGAAAGAAAACGAAGAGATGTCTTGTCCAATTGAGAGCATTTCCTTCATGGTGCATTTCAATGCCAACGGATAGTTGTCGGTAAATAAAAAAATAAACTCTAGCTAGCCAAACTGCCCAAGTAACCTGCTCTGTCCAACACGGTCGCGCGGAGCCATCGGAGTTGACGAGTGAATTGGAAAAAACGAATGAACTGTCCACGTGAGATATGTACGTATGATTCAGGGAGTAGTTGGGGAAGAAAGCAACATCGAAATACTAAACTGGCAGCGGTTCACCATTGCTGCACGCGTCGAAGCAAATTTTTCTCTCTATTTCTACACTTTTTTATGTCTGATGAAACAGTCGTGAGATCGAGCCACAATAGAGACACCACGAGTAGGAAGTTTCTGATCGCATATAGGAACAGTTCCAAGGCGTACTGCTGAAGGCTGAAGAGCACAGCTAGCGCATTGGCCATCTCCCTATCGAAACCTACCAAACCAGGGAGGTGTCTCTGACTTCACAAGTGCACGTTGCACCAGTATATGCATATACTGTAACCATGTGGAACCGGTCTGATCGGGGCAATGTCTCCGTGACATACTACCATGTTTGATTTGAATATATCGGCGTAGTCCTAGCTAACACCGGATTAATTCAGAGTTAAGTAGGCAACACCAAGCAGTTTCCCTCCACGGCACTCTGACTCTCAATTCTCTCTCTGTTCCTGCTGACGATCATGATGGGGATTCAGCCGAACCTGCTTAACCAGCTGGTGTCGCTCCTCCTCGGGGCGTCCGTCGCCGGGGTGCTCATCTTCTTCCTGTCGTCCGAGGGGATCGGCCCGCAGCCGTCGGCGGCCGGCATATCCAGCTGGGCCAATGGAACCATGGCGTTCCCGGATGCTCCAGCCCACGACGCTAACCGGACAGCCAAAGTTGAGGCTGCCTCCCCTCAGGAAGCTAACCACACTGCCCAGGTTTCAGAAATTCTGATCACAGAGTTGCACTTATCTGTTCAGTCAGTTTAACTGTAACTCTGTATTTCTGTTGCCTCGGCAAGTTGTCAAGCAGGCAGCTCGAGTCGTCCTTGATAGTTCTGTGCGATTGACGTCTGAATTTTCTGTCCGGCAGGCGGCGGAGCAGGAGCAGGAGCTGGAGCGGCTGCTGCGGGCGGTGGCGGACGAGGACCGGACGGTGATCATGACGTCGGTGAACGAGGCGTGGGCGGCGGAGGGGTCGCTGCTGGACCTCTTCCTGGAGAGCTTCAAGAACGGGGAGCGGATCGCGCACTTCGTGGACCACCTCCTCATCGTGGCCCTCGACGCCGGCGCGCTGGAGCGGTGCCGGGCCGTGCACCCGCACTGCTACCTCCTGCCGCCGCCGGCCGGCGACAGCAGCGACCTCTCCGAGGAGAAGGTGTTCATGAGCAAGGACTACATCGACCTGGTGTGGAGCAAGGTCAGGCTGCAGCAGAGGATCCTCGAGCTCGGCTACAACTTCCTCTTCACGGTACGTGCGTTCATTCGTCGTCGTAGCAGTTGAAGCAGTTGCCTTTGACAGAGACAAATCGAAATGAACCACGAAAACCAAGTTCAGAAACGGTCCAATGTGATGTCAGCCGAACTTGTGTTTCACACACCCAGAATTTCTCTTACATTTACATCCTAATATAAATAATGTAGGACGTGGACATCATGTGGTTCCGCGACCCGTTCGAGCGGATGTCGGTGGCGGCGCACATGGTGACCTCGTCGGACTTCTACTTCGGCGAGCCGTACAGCCCCGTCAACGCCCCCAACACGGGGTTCCTGTACGTGAAGTCGAGCCGGCGCACGGTGGGCGTCTTCGAGGCATGGCGAGAGGCGCGGCTGTCCTTCCCGGGGAAACACGAGCAGCAGGTGCTGAACGAGATCAAGTTCGACCTGGTCGCCAAGCGCGGCCTGCGGCTGCAGTTCCTCGACATCGTGCACAACGCCGGGTTCTGCAACAACACCCGGGACTTCAACACGCTCTACACCATGCACGCCAACTGCTGCGTCGGCCTCGGCGCCAAGCTCCATGACCTGGGGAACCTAATGGTGGAGTGGCGCGCGTACAGGGGCATGGACGACGAGCAGCGCCGGCGAGGACCCGTGCGGTGGAAGGTCCCTGGCATATGCATCCATTAATTGATCGGTTGGCGATGCACATGCACGATCGGTTGTTTTGGTTTCTTTCTTTTTTTGGTTTCAGGTGTGCATATATGTGTGGTGTGTGACAGAACCGTTCGAGATATGTGAGTCCTGAGAATGCAAATCCAACTCTAAGGCATCTCGAGCAGCATGACATATTTCAGACATCTAACGTGTTCGAAATGTTCTATTTAGGTCGGCCTGCAAAAGGAAATGTGTCCCTATTCGGCCGCCCAGGCCGGTGCGCCCAGCAGCCACCAATTTGATCCGCTATTATCATTTTGGCCAGCGCCGGCCAGTTGATCATTCCATTTCACATTTCACATTTTACTGATGTATGCATACACAAATAAATAGAATGGCAGTAAATAAAGTGGCAAACATAGAGTTCAAACGCCATTATACGACATCAACGTCCAAAAAGCGGCAAGTTTCTCCCAAAGAGTGTCAAGTTTCTCCTAATATCATTGCCCTTCCAAGCATCGCGAGCTCGGATCATATTTTTCTCCTTATCGATCCAAGCTCCTCGCTCCAGGTCGACGATGCTCTCCAAGTCGATCATCATGATCCGGTTTTCCTCGGCCATGACCTTGACTTCAGCCTCCATGAGCCTAGACTTGGCATTGGTCTCTTCCACCTCAAGTGATCTCTTTTGGAGATCAATAAAGCTCAAGGTGATGCCTCTTTTCTTTGCGCCGCCTTTCTTCCTTCTCGGCATTGGCCTATTCCTTCTTTGCGATCAACTCCCTCAAGGTGTCTTGAAATGCCAACAAGGAAGCTTGTCGGTTGATGTCGCCCTTGAAGGACTCGTGGCCTCTTGGCCAGCCAACACGGCCAACATTGCTTGGGTCGTCTTCGCTCGGGTCGCCAATGCATTGGCCATCGTCGTCCACATCGATGGCACCATCTGTTGAACACTTATAAATCAAGATCACATAGTGTCATCTCACACTCCCCGCCTTCACTTGTCGATCTGACACCTTTGAAAAAAATTTAATGTTAGCAGGAGAACTGCTAAATCCATTAAATAGATAGAAATCGGTGAAAATACCCACACTGCTCGGTTTATTAGAGGAAAACCGGGTGAAAACCTGAACAACGGCAAGCCACACCTAAGCACATTGTCACACACCCTCGCGAACCACACATCCCTCTGACCGAAGACCACCTCCAAAATGATGCCCCAAGAGGGAATGCGATGCTGAGTAGTGCAACCACCGCCCGATCTGGAAGTCCAAATCTTAGGTTTCCCTTGGAGCAAGTCAGAAAGGGCAAGTAAGGAATGCTACATCAACGCCTTCAACAAGGAAGCGACGCTCGTAGGCGCCACCATCGATGACTCCGACGACAACCGGAGTACGGCTTTCACCGGCAAACCCACCCGCATAAGCCCAACATGGAAACGGTCAGCCACCAAACCATCCGCACTGCCCTTGCCTCCATAGCCAACCTCACCTCCCGGTGAGCCCAACATGCTGCCAAACCTCCTTCCTCTTCTCCGCGCTGGAAAGGAGGATGCAACAACCACGACGTCGCCATTCCTCTCCCATTGGAAGGATGCAACACCCGCAAAATCCATTCATCTCCCCTTCGGAGGATGCAACACCCGCAAAATCCATTCATCTCCCCTTCGGAGGATGCAACACCCGCACCGTGCCATTCATCTCCCAACTAAAGGATGCAATGCCCACCATGGCGCCATTCATCTCCCTCGAGCCACCACCACCTCGCTTCGGCACACACTACAGCAACACGGGACAACAAACCACAACCCCTGCCTTGATGGATGTACACGTAGTTGACGTGGAGCCTGTTGGGAACCCCAAGAGCAAGGTGTGAAGCAGCACAACAACAAGTTTTCCCTCAGTAAGAAATCGAGGTTATCGAACTAGTAGGAGGAAGGAAACGTCACACATGTGTTGTAAGCAACGCGGAGACCTGCACAACAGAAACTCAAGACCTTTCCCCAACGAATCAGTGAGGTTGTCAAGCTCACCAGTTTGCTGTAACAAAGGATTAAACGTATGGTGTGGAAGGTAATGGTTTGCAGCAAGTAAACATGTAACAGTGGAAGATGTATCAATGGTAAAGATTGGACCGGGGTCCATAGTTCACTAGAGGTGCTCTCCTTAGATAAACAACATGGCATGAAGGGTAAACAAATTACAGCAGGGCAATTGACAGGAACTGAGCAAGACATGATAATGCAATACCAGACAAAAAGATCCTATGACTAGAAGTCCACCTTCAGGTTATCATCCGAACCCCCTCCAGTATTAAGTTGCAAGCAATAGACAACTGCTTTAAACAAAGTGTGTAAGGTAAACAATCCACTTGTTCCATAAACAAGAGACCGTTGTTTTCTCCCTAGTAGCAACAACACATCTACAATCGAAGAGATTTTTGTCACTTCCCTTGGAAACTAGAGGCATGAACCCACTATCGAGCATAAATACCCCCTCTTGGAGTCACTAGCAACTACTTGGCCAAGATAGCTACTAACAACAGAGAGCATGCAAGATCACAGACAACACAGACATGATAGAATCAAATAGACAAAACCATTAATCAATCTGACATAGTAATCTCAATATCCATCGGATCCCTGCAAACACAACATGCATGATTATAAATAGATTAGATCTTGATCATGAATGGAGCTCACAAGATCTATACATGAAAGCACAAGGAGGAGATACAACCATCTAGATACTACATGGACCCATAGTCCAAGGTGGAACTACTCACGCATCATACCGGATAGAAGGCCTCCGGGATGATCTCCCCTCTGGCAGGGTGCCGGGAAGAACTTTAGATCCCCCCAATCTAGGGACGACGGTGGCGGCAGCTATAGTAGGTTTCGTGGAGTTTTTATTGGGTACTTAGAGTTTCTGCATCGGGGGCTTCTTATAGGCAAAGAGGCGAGGCCGGGAGGCGACCAGGGGGGCCACACCCTGCCTAGGCGTGGGCCCACCCCTGGCCACGCCTAGGGGGGGTTTGGCTGCCCTGGTTTGCTTCTCCGTCTCGTCTTCTGGATTCGTGTCCCCCACGGTAAAATATTGGCTTCGGCTTTTGTCCTGTTCAATTCCGAGAATATTGATTTTATGTCTTTCCGGAACCAAAAACAGAAGAAAACAGGCAACTGGCACTGTGGCAACTTGTTAATAGGTTAGTTCCATAAAAGATATAAAAACACCTCAAAGTGACAAAGCAAAGCAAAATAGATACTAAACAAGCATGGAACATCACAAATTATAGATACGTTTCCGACATATCAAGCATCCCCAAGCTTAACTCCTGCTCGTCCTCGAGTAGGTAAGTGATAAAAAGAATAATTTTTGAGGTGACATGCACCATCAAAACGAAGATCAAGCCATTTGCAAGCATTGAAAGCTGGGATCAAAGAACTCTAAACATGTGCATGAAAGATGGAGTTCTAACAATAGGACATAGTAAATATGCATGCAACATGAAAGGATACAAACAAAGATCATGAATAACATGCTTTAAAAAATGTTTGTTTGTTTTACATACAAAAAACATGGCATAGTGGCATTCAGTTTGTCCCACATAGAGTAGCATATAGATGCATATGACACCTTCAAAGTTCACAAGGGTGACTAGAAACAAGTAGCACAAGAACAAGTAATATCACAATATGCATCAATCAATAAGTTTTGGGACACTGCACACAGAATGACAACTATGCTCTCTTAATGGTTCCTAAAGGTAGAAGGTGGAGACTCAAATATAATGGTGGAAGAAAAGCCTTTCATAAAGGGAAGCAGGGATTTCAAGTTTCAAAAAGAGCTTCCAAAAATTATGGTACTTGTTAGCTTTCAGCCCTCATTGCCCCTATCATAAGCATCTTAAAGTGATTAAGGTTAAAGTGAACAAAGATGGAGTATATGCTTGACAAAGTATAAGTTGGCAATCTCAAGTCCCTTGAATACGAGGGTCACACCTCATGCTACTCAACTTCAGTCACCTGTAAGTTCTTATCATTGTAAGTACGTGCATATCATCGAGAACCACCAACGGGGTACCCCTTGCACATAGTACAGGAGTTATTCCATAACCAAAATGACAAGGTAAGCAGACAATGAGCATCTCAGCGATCTTTTTATTTACTTTGTGCATAGCTTTTTATTGAGGATGCTTCATAGATAGCTCACTATGGTGATGCTGCAAGTTTCCACCATGATTAGGCATGGCTTAGGCTAGCGGCCCAGGCGTTTATCTAACACAAAATATAAACTACATGGACTTACAAGTTCCCTCTTTATTTCACACTGGTGACATCCATAGACAAAAGAGCATGATACCAACTGAGTACAAATTACAAGTGCAATGTTGAAAACGTTCCCCGTGACAGCATTGTTCTGCTAATTCCAACGTATAAGTGCAAACATATACAACATAGATGACATGATGGTTCAAGTTTATTAGGGGCAAATGATATAAAGTGTGCCATCAAGTTTGTGAGGGCTTTAATCACTAAGTTTTCACATAACAAAATAGTTTTTAATTGGAAGATAGCTGAAAACAAGAATATACTTGGAATGGTGTAACACACCATGCATAGGAGTTTATGGACACTTTGGAATAACTTGGTTTCTTGGGAGTTGGAAGCATGAGTAGAACTTACTCATACAAGTGGAGGCTAGCAAAAGACTGGGATCAACCAACTAAGAGAGCATAATGGCCATAATCATGCAAAGCAACAAAACATTACTAATAAAAGCATAGAGTGGTACTACAAGTCAAGGACTAAATGATCATAGAGGCTATGGTGACTTTTTCATAGTCACAACATGGTGTGATCATGTGCCAAGTCAACCCAAAAAAATCATCAAAGGAGAATACCACAATACTATGCTTTTGCATGCTAAAACAACGCATAATTTCTTCAGGGCACACTAAGAAATCCCAATTTTTTGGAACAAGACATGCTACAACAATAATCACTAAGCATAAGGTCAAAACAACACCTAGCATGTTATGCTAAAGTCTAAGTCATAGTCAATGCAAGCTCCTCTTGCACTTTCAAGCAAGAACTTACTACTCCTTTCCAACACCAAGCAACTTATTTGCAAAATAACACAGCAAGAACTGGGGTCCAAACTACTTTATTCAATCAAACTAAACAAACTAATCAAAGCAAACGAAAACTAAGACGCTCCAAGAACAACACAACAGTGCATGAAACAATAAAAATGAAGTGTCTAGACAGACCTGAGCTTTTTATTGATGAAGAAGGGGATGCCTTGGGCATCCCCAAGCTTTGACGCTTGTACCTCTTGGATATTTCTTGGGGTGACACCATGGTGTCATCCCCAATCTTGAGCTTTTGTCCATTCTTCATATCATTACATCATTCTCTCTCTACACCTGAAATTTTTCCTTCACACAATCTTCATTAGCAACATTAGTGTATTCGAAAGGATATTAGACCTTAGGCAAAGCTTTGGAACAACAAGACTTTTTACTAATAACACATGATACTGTAGTAACTCCTTCAAAAAGTTCAATTCACCTAAAGAGAACTCAAAAAGGAATCAATAAGAAGCAAATGCAAATAATGGCAGAAATCTGTCAAAACAGACCAGCAGATAGAAACCGATTTTTGCGAACATCTTCTGTTGCTCAAATTAAAAAGTGTTAAACTAACGAAAGTTATCTAACATACTGGGGGATTTATTCGTAAATTTTGATCTCAATCCAAGTTACAGAGACTCCTCACGAATGTTTTTGGTGGAGGACAGAAATCTGTTTCGGGACAGCAACTCCCCAAATCTTACTTCCCTCTCATTAGAGGTCATTCTTGGCACAAAAAGCAAACAAAAAGGATAAGGAGAGGTAATTACTGAAGTAATAACTTTCAAGACTCAAGGAAACTCTTGGGTTATCTTCCAACAAGTACTTTTCTTTAACGCCTTTAAGTTAGGCACAAGAAGCAAGAAGAATCAAGTATTTTCAAATGAAGAAGCATTAACATCAAACCTTGCTTTCAAAGGAGGAGCAAAAAGCAACTTCTCTCTCCTCATAGGGAAGTGTTCAATACCTTTCTTGAATGGAAAATGATATTTAATGATGCCTTCTTGAAGGGTTTCGCGGCATAGTAAATCAAAATTTTCACGGAGCGAACAGAGGGAAAGCCAAGATCTAATCTAGGAGATGCAAACAACGAGAGAGATTGGATTAGACCTTCATACCCTTGAAGATTCGCACAGCGGAACGTTCGTCGGAACGTGGGTGATGTAGTCGTACTCGCTTCTCCTCCTCGCGATCCGATCCGATCTAGCACCACAAGTGGCGGTGCCTCCGTGAGATGCACACGTGCAGCACCTCGACGTCTCCTCCTTCCTCGGACCAGCAAGTATGATGGAGAAATAGATTGGATCTACAACACAACGGCGTGGTGTATATGGTGGAGAATTTCTGCAGCAGGGCTTCGCCTACAAACAGTCGGGAGGGAGAGAGGAAAGCTAGCAAGGCGGCTAGGGTTTGGAGGAGAGGTGTGGGGGGTTGGTGCGCCCCCACCCCTCTTTATATAGAGGGGGGGGGTGCAGCCCTAGCCCCTCCCCCAAGCCCAAAGGATAAGGAGTGGGGGGCATGGACTCTCCCCTCTTCTAGAAACCCTATCTCTAGTTTAAATGATTTAAACTCTCTAGGATCGGCTGGGCCCTATGGGGCCTTGTGCCCCTGGCCCAATGCGGCCAGGACACTCCCTCATAGGCCCATGCCCCCTCCCGGAAGGTGGGGCCACGTTGGTCCCCTTCCGGAAGGTTCTAGAAGCTTCCGGTACAATACCGATTAACCCGGAACAATTCCGAACTCCAAAAACTGCACTGCCTTATATGAATCTTATTCTCCGGACCATTCCGGAACCTCTCGTGATGTCCCGGATCCCATCCGAGACTCCGAACAAAAAATTCATAAACCAATTATCCAATCTATCCTAGCGTCAAGACACGTTAAGTGTGTGACCCTGCGGGTTCGAGAATATGCAGACATGATCTTCTATCAATAATCAACAGCGGGGTCTGGGCACCCATATTGACTCCCACACATTCATCGATGATCATATCGGATGAACCACGATGTCAGGATTCAAACAATCCCATATATATATATTCCCTTCGTCTCGCGATATTTTACTTGCCCGAGATTCGATCGTCGGTACCGTCATACCTAGTTCAATCTCGTTCACAGCAAGTACTTTACTCGTTCCGTAATCCGATATCACTTTGTGATTAACTCCTTAACCACATGCTTGCAAGCAGTGTTGATATCGATTACCGAGTGGGCCCGAAGTATATCTCTCCGACTTGGGAGGGACAAATCCCATCTCGATACATACAACCCAACAGATACTTTCCGATCACCTGAGAGACACCTTTATGATCACCCTCTCATAGGATGACGTTTGATGACCTCAAAGCTTTCTTCCGATACCAGGGTGTTGTATTATATCATGGTCTAAGGAATACAATATTTGACATAGGAAAAGCTTCGCAAAGATGAACACGATGATACGATCTAATTGCTTCGCTTAGTTTGGGTCTGTCCATCATATCATTCTCCAATGATATGATCTCATTATCAATTGACAACTCATGTCTATGGTTAGGAAACCTTAACCATCATTGATCAATGAGCTAGTCCATAGAGGCGTACTAGGGACACGGTGTTGTTCACAAACCACACAAGTATTAATGTTTCCGCTTAATACAATTCTAGCATGGAATATAAACTTTATCATGAACAAGAATTATAATAATAACATCTTTATTATTGCCTCTAGGGCATAATTCCAACAGTCTCCCACTTGCACTAGAGTCAATAATCTAGTTTACATCTGGCAACAATCTCACACCCATGGCACTGAGGTGTTGATCATGTTTTACATGTGGAAGAGGTTTAGTCAATGGATCTGCGACATTCAGATCCATATGTACTTTGCTAATCTTCAGATCTCCATCTGCTATATAATCTCGGATTATATGAAACTTTCGGTTGATATGCTTGGTCTTTGGATGATATCTTGGTTCCTTAGCGAGTGCTATGGCGCCAGTGTTGTCACACAATATCTCCAGTGGGTCCAATGCACTTGGAACCACACCAAGCTCAGTGATGAAGTTTCTGATCCAAACTCCTTCACTTGACGCTTCTGCAGCAGCCATGTATTCCGCTTCTACTGTAGATCCCGCGATCACGCTTTGCTTGCAGCTTCTCCAGCTCACAGCTCCTCCATTCAAAATATAAACGTATCCTGTCTGAGATTTGGAATCATCCTTGTCGGTGTCAAAACTAGCGTCGACGTAACCTTTTACGACAAGCTGTTCATCACCCCCATAGACTAAGAACATTTCTTTAGTCCTATTTAGGTACTTTAGGATGTTCTTCACGGCTGTCCAGTGTTCCACTCCTGGATCACTTTGATATCTGCTCGTCAAACTAAGAGCATTGGACACATCCGGTCTAGTACACAGCATGGCATACATGATGGAACCTATGGCCGAGGCATAAGGCACTTTTCTCATAGCTTCCCTATCATTTACCGTAGCTGGACACTGAGCCTTGCTCAATATCTTACCTGACAACATAGGCACTGAACCTTTCTTTGCCTTATCCATTCTGAACCTTTTCAGAACTTTGTCTAGGTATGTACTCTGGCTTAAGGCTATCAGGCGTCTTTGTCTATCTCTATAGATTTTGATGCCCAATATATAAGCAGCTTCACCTAGGTATTTCATTGAAAAACACTTGTTCAAATAACTCTTCACATCGTTAAGCATGTTGATGTCATTTCCGATAATCAATATGTCATCCACATATAGTACCAGAAACGTCACCGAGCTCCCACTCACTTTCTTGTAGATACAAGCTTCGTAGCAATTTGGAACAAATCCAAAGCTCTTGATCACTTGATCAAAACGAAGGTTCCAACTCCGAGATGCTTGCTTCAGTCCATAAATGGAACGCTGAAGTTTGCATACTTTACTAGCATCCTTAGGATCGACAAAACCTTCGGGTTGCATCATATACAACTCTTCATCAATGTTGCCATTGAGGAAAGCAATCTTGACATCCATCTGCCATATTTCATAATCATGAAACGCGGCAATTGCTAATAAAATCCGAATGGACTTAAACATCGCTACAGGAGAGAAAGTCTCATCGTAGTCAACACCTTGAACTTGTCGAAAACCTTTTGCGACAAGTCGTGCTTTATAGATAGTAACATTACCATCCGCGTCCATTTTCTTCTTGAAGATCCATTTGCACTCAACGGCCTTTCGGTCGCTAGGAGGGTCCACCAAAGTCCATACTTGGTTTTCGCTCATGGATCCCAATTCGGATTTCATGGCTTCTAGCCATTTCTCAGAGTCTGGGCTCATCATCGCTTCCTCATAGTTCGTAGGTTCACTGTCTTCTACTAGCAAGACAGTCAAGACAGGGTTGCCGTACCACTCAGGGGGGGCACGCGACCTTGTCGACCTGCGACGTTCAGTAGCAGCATCGTCCGAAGCTTCATGATCCTTGTCATTAGCTTCCTCTATTCTTGGTGCAGGCGGCACTGGAACAATTTCAGGTGTTGCGCTACTCTCCAACTCAAGAGAAGGTTCAATAACCTCGTCTAGCTCTACTTTCCTCCTACTCACTTCTTTCGAGAGAAACTCCTTCTCAAGAAAGGAACCGTTCTTTGCGACAAACACTTTGCCTTCGGTTCTGTGATAGAAGGTATACCCAATAGTTTCCTTAGGGTATCCTATGAAGACGCATTTCTCCGCTTTGGGTTCGAGCTTGTCCGGCATCAACTTCTTGACGCAAGCTTCGCATCCCCAAACTTTAAGAAACGACAAATTAGGTTTAGCACCAAACCACAGTTCATACGGTGTCGTTTCAACGGATTTAGATGGAGCCCTATTTAAAGTGAATGCAGCGGTTTCTAATGCATAACCCCAAAATGATAACGGCAAATCAGTAAGAGACATCATTGATCGGACCATATCTAATAGGGTTCGATTCCGGCGTTCAGACACACCATTGCGCTGTGGTGTTCCGGGTGGCGTGAGTTGTGAAACGATTCCACTTGCTTTAAGATGCGTGAGAAAATCATAACTCAAATATTCATCTCCACGATCGGATCGTAGAAACTTAATCTTTCTGTTACGATGGTTCTCCACTTCATTCTGAAATTCCTTGAACTTTTCAAATGTTTCAGATTTATGTTTCATTAAATAGATATACCCTTATCTACTTAAGTCATCGGTAAAAGTGAGGAAATAGCGATATCCACCGCGCGTCGAAACACTCATTGGTCCGCATACATCGGTATGTATGATTTCCAACAAGTCCGTTGCTCGCTCCATCATACCGGAGAACAGGGTTTTGATCATCTTGCCCATGAGGCATGGTTCGCATGTGTCAAATGATTCAAAATCAAGAGACTCCAAAAGTCCATCAGAATGGAGTTTCTTCATGCGCTTTACACCAATATGACCTAGACGACAGTGCCACAAATAAGTAGTATTATCACTATCTACTTTGCATCTCTTAGCCTCAATGTTATGGATGTGTGTTTCATCCCTTTCGAGATTTAGAAGAAATAAACCATTCACAAGAGGTGCATGACCATAAAAGATGTTACTCATATAAATAGAACAACCATTATTCTCTGATTTAAATGAATAACCGTCTTGCAATAAACACGATCCAGAAATAATGTTCATGCTCAACGCAGGCACATAATAACACTTATTAAGGTTTAAAACTAATCCCGAAGGTAAAAGTAAGGAGAGCGTGCCGACGGCCATCACATCAACTCTTGATCCGTTGCCAATGCGCATCGTCACCTCATCCCTCGCAAGCCGCCATCTATTCCGTAGCTCCTGTTTCGAGTTACAAATATTAGCAACTGAACCGGTATCAAATACCTAGGCACTACAACGAGGGCTAGTAAGGAAAACATCAATAACATGTATATCAAATATACCTTTGATGGTGCCAGCCTTCTTGTCCTCTAAGTACTTCGGACAGTTGCGCTTCCAGTGACCCTTGTCCTTGCAATAGAAGCACTCAGTGTCGGGCTTAGGACCAGACTTGAGCTTCTTCTCAGCAGGGGCATTGCGCTTGCCGCCGCCCTTCTTGAAGGGCTTCTTTGCTTCCTTACCTTTCTTAAAGGAGGGCTTGTTGACCATCAACACATGATTATCCTTCTTGATGTCCACTTCCGCAACCTTCAGCTTTGCGAAGAGCTCGGTGATCGTATCAGTGGAACCAATCTGATTATGAGTCACTACAAAACTTTTGTAGCTGGGAGGGAGTGATTGCAGAACCCTGTCAATCTTGAGCTCCTCTGGAATCGTGCATTCCAGTTGCTCAAGAGTTGAGTGTAGCCCGACATCTTTATGGCGTGCTCACTAACGGAACTCCCTTCCTCCGTCTTGCAGTTAAAGAACTTCTCAGAGATCTCATATCTCTCAGAACGGGCCTGAGTCTGAAACATGGTTTTCAGCTCCTCGAGAATCTCGAAGGGCCCGGGATACTCTTCAAAACGATTTTGAAGCTCCGGTTCCATAGCAAACAACATGGTGCTCTTAATCACACCATAATCATCTTTGCGCGACTGATAGACAGCTTTCTCATCAGCCGGCGCAGTTGCAGCAGGGGGGTCACCTAACGCTTTCCTAAGGACATAGTCCTTTTGTCCGCCAGACAGAATGATTCTTAGATTGCGGAACCAATTGGTGAAGTTAGACCCATTGTTTCTAAGCTTTTCCTTCTCAGCAAAAACGTTGAAGTTGAAGTTGGACTTGGCCATGTGATCTACAGTATTTGCAAGTACAATTTAGACTATGTTCGTGATAAATAGTTCAACTTAATCAAATTACTAGATGAACTCCCACTAAATTCAACATCCCTCAAGTTGTTTAGTGAACACGATCCAAATTCACCACACCTAATCCGATCATCACGAGAAGAGATGTGGTTTCAATGGTGGACAACAAAGTGTCGATCATATCATTCATATGACTCATGCTTAACCTTTCGGTTCTTGTGTTCCGAGGCCATGTCTGTACATGCTAGGCTCGTCAAGCTAGACCCAAGTATTTCCGCGTGTGCAAAAACTGGCTTGCACCCGTTGTATGTGAGCGTAGAGTCTATAGCACCCGATCATCACGTGATGCTTGGACACGACGAACTTTCGCAACGGTGCATACTTGGGGAGAACACAGTTTTTATCTTGATCTTTAAGTGAGGAATCATCTTATAATGCTACCGTCGCGATCTAAGCATAATAAGATACATAAAGGGATAAACATCACATGCATATAACTTTATGTGACATGGTATAGCCAATCCTCGCGCAATGATCTCCATCTTGTGCGTTCCGGCATGATCTCCATCACTCCACCATGATTGCCTCCACCACGAATAGCAACTACAACTATTGCTAACTACTTAGCGATAAAGTAAAGCTATTACATGGCGTATAAGAAGTTGACTCGCAGGTCATACACAATTATAAAGACAACCATATGGCTCCTGCCGGTTGTGTACTCATCGACATGCAAGTCGTGAAACATTACAAAACATGATCATCGCATACAATATACACATCACATCTTGGGCCATACCATATCACAGAAAACACTCCCTGCAAAAACAAGTTAGACGCCTCTACTTTGTTGTTGCATGTTTTACGTGGCTTATGGGAGTAGATGCTAAGAACGATTCTTACCTACGGAAAGCCACAACGGTGATATTATGGTTGCCAAACTCCGGTGTTAATCCCATGACAACTATAGTGAGAGAAACTGACATCCACCAGCCGCATGTGTGGAACAAGCCACACGTCAAGTGCGGAGCCGGTCTCGCGAACGACGTCGCGTAAGGTTGGCCTGGACCGCTTCAATCTCACTATCCCGCGTCATAAGAAGAACACAAACAAGAGGCTTGCAACAGAAAACATCAACGCCCGCAACAACCATGTTGTGTTCTACTCGTGAAACACATCTACGCATAGACCTGGCTCTGATACCACTGAAGGGTTTCGCGGCATAGTAAATCAAAATTTTCTACGGAGCGAACAGAGGGAAAGCCAAGATCTAATCTAGGAGATGCAAACAACGAGAGAGATTGGATTAGATCTTCATACCCTTGAAGATTCGCACAGCGGAACGTTCGTCGGAACGTGGGTGATGTAGTCGTACTCGCTTCTCCTCCTCGCGATCCGATCCGATCTAGCACCACAAGTGGCGGTGCCTCCGTGAGATGCACACGTGCAGCACCTCGACGTCTCCTCCTTCCTCGGACCAGCAAGTATGATGGAGAAATAGATTGGATCTACAACACGACGGCGTGGTGTATATGGTGGAGAATTTCTGCAGCAGGGCTTCGCCTACAAATAGTCGGGAGGGAGAGAGGAAAGCTAGCAAGGCGGCTAGGGTTTGGAGGAGAGGTGTGGGGGGTTGGTGCGCCCCCACCCCTCTTTATATAGAGGGGGGGGGTGCAGCCCTAGCCCCTCCCCCAAGCCCAAAGGATAAGGAGTGGGGGGCATGGACTCTCCCCTCTTCTAGAAACCCTATCTCTAGTTTAAACGATTTAAACTCTCTAGGATCGGCTGGGCCCTATGGGGCCTTGTGCCCCTGGCCCAATGCGGCCAGGACACTCCATCATAGGCCCATGCCCCCTCCCGGAAGGTGGGACCACGTTGGTCCCCTTCCGGAAGGTTCTAGAAGCTTCCGGTACAATACCGATTAACCCGGAACAATTCCGAACTCCAAAAACTGCACTGCCTTATATGAATCTTATTCTCCGGACCATTCCGGAACCTCTCGTGATGTCCCGGATCCCATCCGAGACTCCGAAAAAAAATTCATAAACCAATTATCCAATCTATCCTAGCGTCAAGACACGTTAAGTGTGTGACCCTGCGGGTTCGAGAATATGCAGACATGATCTTCTATCAATAATCAACAGCGGGGTCTAGGCACCCATATTGACTCCCACACATTCATCGATGATCATATCGGATTAACCACGATGTCAGGATTCAAACAATCCCATATATATATATATTCCCTTCGTCTCGCGATATTTTACTTGCCCGAGATTCGATCGTCGGTACCGTCATACCTAGTTCAATCTCGTTCACAGCAAGTACTTTACTCGTTCCGTAATCCGATATCACTTTGTGATTAACTCCTTAACCACATGCTTGCAAGCGGTGTTGATATCGATTACCGAGTGGGCCCGAAGTATATCTCTCTGACTTGGGAGGGACAAATCCCATCTCGATACATACAACCCAACAGATACTTTCCGATCACCTGAGAGACACCTTTATGATCACCCTCTCATAGGATGACGTTTGATGACCTCAAAGCTTTCTTCCGATACCAGGGAGTTGTATTATCTCATGGTCTAAGGAATACAATATTTGACATAGGAAAAGCTTCGCAAAGATGAACACGATGATACGATCTAATTGCTTTGCTTAGTTTGGGTCTGTCCATCATATCATTCTCCAATGATATGATCTCATTATCAATTGACAACTCATGTCTATGGTTAGGAAACCTTAACCATCATTGATCAATGAGCTAGTCCATAGAGGCGTACTAGGGACACGGTGTTGTTCACAAACCACACAAGTATTAATGTTTCCGCTTAATACAATTCTAGCATGGAATATAAACTTTATCATGAACAAGAATTATAATAATAACATCTTTATTATTGCCTCTAGGGCATAATTCCAACACTTCTTTCATATCAATGATGGCACCAACTGTTCTAAGAAAAGGTCTTCCCAAAGTAATAGTACAAGAAGCATTGTATTCAACATCCAAAACATAGAAATCCACATGGACATAAGCATTATTAACCATAATGAGAACATCATTAATACTCCCCATGAGTTTATTTTAGCATTATCATTGAGTGGGACATCCAAATAACAACCTTCTAAAGGTGGCAAATCAAGCATTTCATAAATCTTCCTAGGCATAATAGACACTAGAACCAAGATCACATGAAGCTTTGAGATCAAAGTCATTCACTTGCACATTAATAATGGGTTCCCAATTATCTTATACTTTCCTAGGAATAGAAGCTTTGTGTTTTAGCTTCTCTTCCTTAATTTTGACAAGAGCATCTGTAATATGTTTTGTGAAAGCAACATGCATATCACTAGCATCAGGACTTCTAGCAAGCTTTTGCAAGAACATAATTACTTCAGAAATATTGCAACCATCTATATCAAAATCAAACTTAGCATCACTAGTAGTAGACTCAATAGGCTTAGGCACAGTAGGAGGAGGAACAGGGACTACTTGTGGCTTAGTGGTGATAGTGCACACACTACTGTTTCTATCAATTTCAGCTTACCTTTCCCACTTAGCATGAATTTGAGCCAACAACCTAACATTTTCATCAATAGCAACTTGTATGGCATGAGTAGTAGCAAAGGTATTTTCCATGGTTTCAGGTTTAGCAGTCATTTTATTAATCAAGGAGGACTGAGCTTCGGACACAGAGGAAATATTCTTCTCAACAATTAAAAGTTTTTCCTCTACAGTTTTGTTGAAAGCAGTTTGTTTACTAATAAAGTCTTTGAGCATGACTTCGAGTTCAGAGGGGGCACTTCTAACATTGTTGTAAGAGTTTCCATAGGAATTGCCATTATTAGGAGGATAAGGCCTACAATTGTTGTTACCACCAAAATTATTCATATAGGCATTGTTGTTGAAATTGTTGTCTATAATGAAGTTCACATCAACTTACTATTCTTGAGCAACCAAAGAGGCTAAGGGAACACTATTAGGATCTAGAGGAGCCTTCCCATTAACAAGCATAGCCATAATAACATCAATCTTATCACTCAAAGAGGAGGTTTCCTCAACAGAATTTACCTTCTTACCATGTGGATCTCTCTTAGTGTGCCATTTAGAGTAGTTCACCATCATATTATCTAGGAGCTTTGTTGCAGCTCCCAAAGTGAGGCCCATAAAAGTACCTCCAGTAGCTAAATCCAACAGGTTTCTTGAAGAGAAGTCCAAACCTACATAAAAAGTCTGTATAATCATCCAAGCAGTGAGTCCATGAGTGGGGCAATTCTTAACCAAAGACTTCATTCTTTCCCAAGCTTGAGCAACATGTTCATTATCAAGTTGTTTAAATTTCATAATGTCACTTCTCATAGATATAATCTTAGTAGGAAGATAGTATTTTCCAATAAAAGCATCTTTGCACTTAGTCCAACAATCAATACTATTTCTAGGCAAGGATAGCAACCATTCTTTAGCTTTTCCTCTCAAGGAGAAAGGAAAAAGCTTGAGCTTAATAATATCTCCATCTACATCCTTATACTTCAGCATCTCACAAAGTTTAACAAAGTTATTGAGATGGGCAGCATCATCATCAGAACTAGCACCAGAAAATTGCTCTCTCATCACAAGATTCAATAAAGCAGGCTTAATTTCATAAAAGGTAGCATCAGGAGCAGGTGGAGCAATAGGCGTGCTCAGGAAATCATTGTTGTTGGTGCTAGTGAAGTCACACAACTTGGTGTTCTCAGCAGAGTTCAATTTGGCAAAGGTGGGCAAGCCAAAAACAGCAACAACAGCTAGAGCAGGAACTAATTTTTGTGTGTTTTTGAATAAAGAAAGCAAACCAAACTAGACTAATTTGTTTGAGTTTTTGAAAAGAGGCAAACAAAACCAAGCAAACTAAAAACAAATTAAATATAAAGGAAGTGGAGGAATCCTCTTGTGAAGACGTCCTTAGCCTCCCCGACAACAGCGCCAAAAGAAGCTTGGTGCTTGACGGGGAGGAAGAAGTTTGATGTCCCTTTATTCCCCGACAATGGCACCAGAAAAAGCTTGATGGTTGTACACGTAGTTGACGTGGAGCCTGTTGGGAACCCCAAGAGCAAGGTGTGAAGCAGCACATCAACAAGTTTTCCCTCAGTAAGAAACCGAGGTTATCGAACCAATAGGAGAAAGGAAACGTCACACAGGTGTTGTAAGCAATGCGGAGACCTGCACAACACAAACTCAAGACTTTGCCCCAACGAACCAGTGAGGTTGTCAAGATCACCGGTTTGCTGTAACAAAGGATTAAATGTATGGTGTGGAAGGTAATGGTTTGTAGCAAGTAAACAGGTAACAGTGGAAGATGTATCAATGGTAAAGATTGGACCGGGGTCCATAGTTCACTAGAGGTGCTCTCCTTAGATAAACAACATGGCATGAAGGGTAAACAAATTACAGCGGAGCAATTGACAGGAACCGAGCAAGGCATAACAATGCAATTACTAGTCAGAAAGATCCTATGAGATTCGATTGGGCAATACAACAAGATACATATACCGCCATCCAACTGCATCTATGACTAGAAGTCCACCTTCAGGTTATCATCCAAACCACCTCCAGTATTAAGTTGCAAGCAACAGACAACTGCTTTAAGCAAAGTGTGTAAGGTAAAGAATCCACTTGTTCCATGAACAAGAGACCATTGTTTTCTCCCTAGTAGCAACAACACATCTACAACCGAAGAGATTTCTGTCACTTCCCTTGGAAACTAGAGGCATGAACCCACTATCGAGCATAAATACCCCCTCTTGGAGTCACTAGCAATTACTTGGCCAAGATAGCTACTAACAACAGAGAGCATGCAAGATCACAAACAACACATACATGATAGAATCAAATAGACAAAACCATTAATCAACCTGACATAGTAATCTCAATACCCATCGGATCCCCGCAAACACAACATGCATGATTACAAATAGATTATATCTTGATCATGAATGGAGCTCACAAGATCTATACATGAAAGCACAAGGAGGATATACAACCATCTGGCTACTACATGGACCCATAGTCCAAGGTGCAACTACTCACGCATCATACCGGATAGAAGGCCTCTAGGATGATCTCCCCTCCGGCAGGGTGCTGGGAAGAACTTCAGATCCCCCTGATCTAGGGACGACGGTGGCGGCGGCTATAGTAGGTTTCGTGGAGTTTGGTCGGGTACTTAGGGTTTATGCATCGGGGGCTTCTTATAGGCAAAGAGGCGAGTCCGGGAGGCGACCAGGGGGGCCACACCCTGCCCAGGCGCGGGCCCACCCCTGTCCGCGCCTAGGGGGTTTGGTCGCCCTGGTTTGCTTCTCTATCTCGTCTTCTGGATTCGTGTCCCCCCACGGTAAAATATTGACTTCGGCTTTTGTCCCGTCCAATTCCGAGAATATTGATTTTCTGCCTTTCTGGAAACAAAAACAGAAGAAAACATGAAACTGGCACTGTGGAAACTTGTTAATAGGTTAGTTCCAGAAAAGATATAAAAACACTTCAAAGTGTAGACAAAGCAAAGCAAAGTAGATACTAAACAAGCATGGAGCATAAAAAATTATAGATACGTTTTCGACGTATCATGCCTCTGCCGTCTTCTTCCTCTTCCCCGTACTATGCGAAAGGATGCAACACCCCTCCGATGGCATTCATCTCTCGCAGTCCGCAGGTCAGAGCAAGCAAGTGACAGCGTAGGGATGTGGTTGCCTGCACCCACAAAACCCTCCGACACCGCCTGCCGAAACTGCCCAGATCGGGCCCGGGAGGCCTAGATCGAGCCACCGTGAAGCCCAGATCAAGCCATACTCGGGCGCAGCTGCTGCGAACGCCCGCACCACCTCCGCAGGCGGCCGACCGTCCACAACAACGCCTCGCTAGCCTTCCCTCGCTGCACCGCTTGCCAGCCCTCACCACGCCTCGTCGGCAAGCACCACCTCGCGCCAACCACCATGCGACCACTGATCCGCGCAAAATGGGGGCCTAGGGGCGCACCATCCTCGCCCTCCACCTTTCGTGGCAGGGCGCTGCCACCACCCCTGGCGCCGGCGGCAGCGGCGGCCTAGTCGGCCAGATCTGGGAGCTTTTTTGTGTGGGATGGGTGCCCTCCGGGGCCACCCCGCGCGAGAGCGACCCGGGAGGGAGAGGGGTGGCTGTGACACCTCTGAAGTTGACATGATGCTTGCTTGACTGTATATCCCTGAGGCAGTAGTCGGGGAAGCATGATTTTTGCAAGCATTGCATCTCCAGAATATCTCCATCTAGATATAAATCAAAATAACTTTTGTGTGATGAGTTTTCTTTGGTGGCGAAGGACCTACCACCAAAGTGAAGAGCTACACTATGTATAGCCTCAAAAGCAATTAGTTGGAATGTTCTAATACTTATATCATACAGATCGAATGGAGAAAGGCATCAATGATCCTTTCTCTCTCACTCACTTCAAGATTTGTGGGGCTAGGATGCCATCACGACGCATCACAAACTTTTTCCGCAACATCACGGCAAATTCTCCGAGGGTCACTTGAGAATAGGATGTAAGAAGAAATTTCTTAAATACCCCTATGATTCTAGCACCCTTATAGGGTATTTGTAAACGTCTTTTGTAGCCACTATAAATAAGGTGCCCTACAAGGACAAGATTTCATTCACAACTTGGATACTCTCCTAAGAGCATCTCCACCCGCGTTCCCAGGACGGCGTTTCTAGGGTGTTTTTTTTGTCCGGACCGCGATTTTTTGCCCAGTCGTGAACCTAGGACGCCGATTTGGCCCAACTTTCATTCGGTGTTTTCTTCTTACCCTCCCGCCTTTCCTCTCTATCCCCCCTCCCGCACATCTCCCGCCGGTTCGCCGAGCTCCCGCCCACCATGCCGCCCAAGGGTTTCATCAAACCCCGATCCACCGCCGGCCAACCAAAGGAGAATAAGGCGAGGAAGCCGAGGGCTGCGACGCTGAGGCTGGAGGGCTTGACCAACGCTGAGTGGCTAGACCTTGTCCAGAAGAGGAAGGTCGAAACGTAAAGTCGTAGGGATATGGAAGCAAGGTCGAAGGAGGCGAAGGCGCTCGCCGAGGCCAAGTCGCTCGCCAGAGCAAAGGCGACGAGGGAAACACAGGGGCGTGCGGTGATGTCGCGCCCGACGCCGATCGTGCCCCCGCAGTACGACGCACACTAGGAGAGCTAGCCAAGCATCGGATCGTCGGCCGTCTTCTCGCCGATCTCGCCATCCGTGTTCCAGGAGAGCTAGGCGAACCCGCAGCATAGGTACTCCTCCTCCCTCGAGTTAGGCGGTGGGTTCAACCCGAACGTGCTCTTCTCCTTCCCCACACCTCGCCCTCCTCTGGCCTTCAACATCGACATCAACATCCTCTACTCCATCTCTTCGGCGTACGCGGTCACTTCATCGTCCATGCACCGCGGTCCTCTACCATTAGTCGGCACCTCCTCGCCCGGAACCTTAAGCGAAGCTGATGCCCGTAGCATGTTCGGCGGAATGTCGTCCGAAGCCTACATGTAGGACATGATCTCCTTAGGGTCGGCGGAAGCCGGCAACGCCTCCTTCTTCACTCAAGATCAGTCTTTGGACGACGCCGAACACGGCATCGAGTCCCAGGAATTCGTTGAAGGACAAGCCGACCAGACGTAGGCCGAGGCCGAGGACGAGGAGGACGCCGAAGGGAATGCCTTGGCTCTGGCGAAGGCCAAATCCAAAGGAAAAAAGGAAGGCAGGCACGTCGGCACCGAAGCCCCGGATCAAGTGGACGCCACTTGAGGAAATTTTCCTCGCCGACGCGTATGGATCCTATTGACGCGACTCAGTTATAGAGCTTTGTTGGGATACCCCAAGAGGAAGGTATGATGAGCACAACGGCAAATTTTCGCTCATTTATGAAACCAAGGTTATCGAACCAGTATAAGAAAAGAAACAACTCCAAGGTGTTGCTAGCAACTTGGAATCCCACACAACACAAACTCAAGACTTTGCCCCAACTTACAGTGAGGTTTTCAATCTCACCGGTTTGCTGAAAACAAAGGATTAAACGTAGTATGGAAGGCAATGGTTGCTTGCAGAAAGTAAAGGGTAACAATGGTAAAGATTGGACCGGGGTCCACAGTTCACTAGAGGTGTGATGGAGCCCCGCACTTGTCGTTGGACGCTTCGTTGGAAACCCCAAGAGCAAGGCATGAAGCATCACAGCAGCAAGTTTCCCTTAGTAAGAAACCGAGGTTATCGAACCAGTAGGAGGAAGGAAACGTCACACATGTGTTGCAAGCAACACGGATACCTACACAACACAAACTCAAGACTTTGCCCCAACGAATCAATGAGGTTGTCAAGCTCACCGGTTTTCTATAACAAAGGATTAAACGTATGGTGTGGAAGGTAATGTTTTGCAACAAGCAAGCAAGTAACAGTGGAAGATGTATCAATGGTAAAGATTGGACCAGGGTCCATAGTTCACTAGAGGTGCTCTCCTTAGATAAACAACATGGCATGAAGGGTAAACAAATTACAGCGGAGCAATTGACAGGAACCGAGCAAGGCATAACAATGCAATTACTAGTCAGAAAGATCCTATGAGATTCAATTGGGCAATACAACAAGATACATAGACCGCCATCCAATTGCATCTATGACTAGAAGTCCACCCTCAGGTTATCATCCGAACCCCCTCCAGTATTAAGTTGCAAGCAACAGACAACTGCTTTAAGCAAAGTGTGTAAGGTAAAGAATCCACTTGTTCCATGAACAAGAGACCATTGTTTTCTCCCTAGTAGCAACAACACATCTACAACCGAAGAGATTTCTGTCACTTCCCTTGGAAACTAGAGGCATGAACCCACTATCGAGCATAAATACCCCCTGTTGCAGTCACTAGCAACTACTTGGCATAAATATCCCATAGTAATCTTAATATCCATCGGATCCCCGCAAACACAACATGCATGATTACAAATAGATTAGATCTTGATCATGAACGGAGCTCACAAGATCTATACATGAAAGCACAAAGGAGGAGATACAACCATCTAGCTACTACATGGACCCATAGTCCAAGGTGGAACTACTCACGCATCATACCGGAGAGAAGGCCTCCGGGATGATCTCCCCTCCGGCAGGGTGCTGGGAAGAACTTCAGATCCCCCCTGATCTAGGGACGATGGTGGTGGCGTCTACAGACGGTTTCGTGGAGATTTTATCGAGTACTCAGGGTTTCTGCATCAGGGGATTTTTATAGGTAAAGGGGGGACCGAGAAGGCGTCCAGGGTTGGCAAACCCTAGACAGGCATGGGGCTGGGCCCACCCGCGCCTAGGGTGGGTCTGCCCCCCCTGGCTGGCCCCTCTGGCTCTCCTCTGGACTTCTTGTTCCCCACGGAAAGTTATTGACTTTGACGTTTTTCCCGTCCAATTCCGAGAATATTTCTTCACTAACTTTTCTAAAACCAAAAACAGCAGAAAACAGACATCTGGCACTGTTGCAACTTGTTAATAGGTTAGTACCAGAAAACATGTAAAAAGCACCTCAAAGTGTAGACAAGCAAAGGAAAGTATATACAAAACAAGCATGGAGCATCAAAAATTATAGATATGTTTCCTACGTATCAAGGTGTTCTCCTTAAGATAAATAACATAACATGCTGGGTAATTAAATTACAGCGGGGCAACTGACAGGAACTAAGCAAGGCATAACAATGCAAATAGTAGACATTCATGATCCTATGAGATTTGATTGGGTATTACAACAATATACATAGACCACCATTCAACTTCATCTATGACTAATAATCCACCTTCAGGTTATCGTCCGAACCCCCTCTAGTATTAAGTTGCAAGCAACGGATAATTGCATTAAGCAATGTGTGTAAAGTAAACAATACAATTGTTTCATGAACAAAAGATCGTTGTTTTATCCCTAGTAGCAACAACACATCTACAACCTTAGAGATTTATGTCACTTCCCTAGATTCAATAGAGGCATGAACCCACTATCGAGCATAAATGCTCCCTCTTGGAGTCACTAGCATCTACTTGGCCAATATAGCTACTAGAAACGGAGAGCATGCAAGATCTCAAACAACACAGACATGATAGAATCAATAATCAATAAGACATGATAGAATCAATAATCAATCTGACATAGTATCTCAATATCCATCGGATCCCCGCAAACACAATATGTATGATTACAAATAGATGATCTTGATCATGAATAGAGCTCACAAGATCTAAACATGATAGCACAAAGGAGGAGAAACAACCATCTAGCTACTGTATGGACCCATAGTCCAAGGGTGAACTACTCATGCATCATACCGTAGGCTGGCATGGTGATGAAGAAGGCCTCCGGGATGATCTCTCCCCTTTGACAGGGTGTTGGGAAGAGCTTCATATCCCCCTATCTAGGGACGATGGTGGCGACGGCTATAGACTGTTTCGTGGAGATCTGATCGGGTACCTAGGGTTTTGGCATCGGGGGGCTTTTATAGGCGAAGAGGCGAGGTAGGAGGGCGGCCAGGGGGCCTACACCCTGCCCAGGTGCGGCCTAGGGTGGGCCCGCGCCTGGGAGGGTGCGTCCACCCTATGGCGCCCTTCGTCTCTCCTCTGAACTCCGTGTTCTCCTCGGTGAAATATTGACTTTGGCTTTTGTCCCGTCCAGTTCCGAGAATTTTTCCTTACTAGATTTTCTAAAACCAAAAACAGCAGAAAACAGGCAACTGGCACTGTGGCATCTTGTTAATAGGTTAGTCCCAGAAAATGAATAAAAATACCTTAAAGTGTAGACAAAGCATAGCAAAGTTGATATTAAACAAGCATGGAACATAAAAAATTATAGATACGTTTACGACATATAAGCATCCCCAAGCTTAACTCCTGCTCGTTCTCGAGTAGGTAAGTGATAAAAAGAATATTTTTTTAGGTGACATGCACCATCACAATCTAGATCAAACCATTTGCAAGCATTGAAAACTAGGATCAAAGTACTCTAAACATGAGCATGAAAGAAGAAGTTGTAACAATAAGACAAAGTAACAATGTCGCAACATGAAAGGATACAAACAAAGATCATGAATAACAATGCATTGACATACGTTTGTTTGTTTCACATATAGAAAACATAGTATTGTGGTATTCAACTTGTCCCTCATGGAGTAGCAAAACATAAATGCATAGGACTCCTTCAAATTTCATAAGGGTGATTAGATACAAATAGTTCAAGAACAAGCAATATCAACATTATTAATCAATCAATAAGTTTTGGGACAATGCACATAGAACTAAGAATGACAACCATGCTCTCTTAATTGATGCATAAGGATATAAGGTGGAGACTCAATATAAAAGTGAGAAGAAAGGTCCTTTATAAAAGGAAGTAGGGATTTCAAGTTTCATAAAGATCTTATAAAAATTATGGTACTTATTAGCTTTTAGCTCTCATTGCCCCTATCATAAGCATCTTGAAGTGATTAGGGTTAAAGTGAACAAATTATGGAGTATATGCTTGACAAAGTATAAGTTGGCAATCTCATGTCCCTTGAGTACGGGGGCCGTTCCTCATGCTACTCAACTTTAGTCATCGGTAAGTTCTTATTATAGTAAGTATGTGTGTATCATAAAGAACCGCCAACGGGGTACCCCTTGCCCCATGATACAGGAGCTATCCCATATCAAAATGACAAGGCAACAAACAATGAGCATCTCAGCGATATTTTTATTTGCTATTTGCATAGGTTTTTATTGAGGATGCTTCACAGATTGCTCACTATGGTTATACTGGAAGTTTCCACCATAATTAGGCATGGCTTAGGCTAGCGTCTCAGGCGTTTCTCTAACACATATACATAACTCCATGGACTTACAAGCTCCCCTTTTATTTCACACCGCCGACATCCGTAAACAAAAGATCATGATATCAACTGGGTAATATGTACAGGTGTTGAAAGCGTTCCCCGAAACAACACGGTTCTGCTAATTCCCAACTTATAAGTGCAAGCATATACAACATAGATGACACAATGGTTCAAGTTTATTAGGGGCAAGAAAAATAAAGTGTGCCATCAAGTTTGTGAGAGCTATAATCACTAATTTTCACATACAAGTTTAATTTGGAAGATAGATAAAACAAGAATATACTTGGAATGGTGTAACACACCATGCATAGGAATTTATAGTAGACTCTTGGAATAACTTGGTTTCTTGGGAGTTGGATTCATGAGTAGATCTTACTCAATACAAGTGGAGGCTAGCAAAAGACTGGGAGCGACCAACTAAGAGAGCAATAATGGCCATAATCATGCAGAGCGACAAAACATTATCAATCAAAGCATAAAGTGGTATCATAAGTCAAAAACTAAATGATCATAGAGGCTAAGGTGACTGGTTCATAGTCATAACTGTTGGAATTTTTGCCTAAATAGGCCCAACCCATTTATTATATGCCAATAAATTCCTGAAATCCTAGAGGCCCATTTGGCCCATTCATGCAAGGCAAGAGCTGGGACAAATGTTTAGTCCCACATTGCTAGTTGAGTGGAAGTTGGACCAGCTTATAAGGTGAGCTCTCCTACCACTTGGTAAAAGGATGAGAAGGAGAAGGAGAGAGTTCCACATGCGCGCTCCTCCTCCTCCTCGCTCGCCTTGCCATGCCTCGCCTCGCCTCGCCTCATCACGACGCGCACGCGCGCCGCGGGTTGCGGGAATCTCGCCGAGCCGAGCTTTATTTTGCCACGCATGAATGGTATATGAACAGTTGTACAAAAGCTGAAATGTTTTGCTTTGAGTGGACTTTTAATACGAGTTAAATGAATACAAACTGAGTGGAGGCTGTCCGGTGGGCTGCCGCCTGTTCGCTTCATCTTTCGTCCATTCGTTTCATCTTCTGCGCAGTCTGTCTACCTTCCCCTCTGTGCCTATAAGAGAGAGAGGTTGCGCCTCCTCTCAGACACACAACCACACATCCTTTGCGTCTCCAGTTCCAGAGCACTGAGCTACTTAGATCTTCCCCATCCCGTCTTGCGGCGTGCACCGTGAGCCGGGACAGTAGGCCTCCGATACCCCGCTGCTTCGAGTCCTGTACGGGAGAAGGGCGATATGTTTTTTGGGGAGCGCTATCGGCGCGACTACTGGCTTCATCACGGATTCCCTCTCGGATAGCGATTGCGGCGACATCTTCCCTGACGAGGACTTCTTCCCCGACATCAGCACCCTCTTCCTCGACGACATGGCCAACAACGATTCCAACGCCGGCGGTTCCTCTTCAGCTACTGCCGTGTATATCTCCTTTCTCAATCTTGTTCTGATCGTATCTAAAGTTTTGCGCCTTGCAGTTTGTTTGGTTATATGCCTTAATATGTACTCGCTATTTCACATGATTAGTATATTGCCTATTATTATAATCATGTTTTATCTAGCGCTTATTATGGATAATTCGCTTGGTAAATTGCTCTTTTATTCAACAATCCAAAAACCTTATATCAGGCAATTTGCCCCAAGTGGCTTTGTTGCTTCTATGAAGCCACCTGTGTTCGAAGGTGTGAATTACAAACGATGGCGTGCGAGAGCAGTGCTTTGGTTTCAGACCATGAGCTGCTATAACGCCATCTATGGCGCACCTGAGGGAGAACTTAATCCCGCTCAGGAAGAGGCGTTCCAAAAACTTGATACCACTTTCAAGGCTTCCTTGATCAGCATTCTTGGCGACAATATTGTCGATTCATATCTGTCATTTAGCAATGGCACGGATATGTGGGATGCACTCGAGAGAAAATTTGGAGTCTCCGATGCTGGCAGTGAACTGTATGTCATGGAACAATTCTATGACTATAAGATGGTTGAGGACCGCCCCATTGTGGAGCAGGCTCATGAGATACAGTCACTTGCCAGGGAGCTTGAGCACTTCACTTGTGTGTTACCGGACAAGTTTGTTGCCGGAGGCATTATTGCCAAACTTCCCTAGTCATGGAGGAATTTTTCTACTTCTCTGAAGCACAAGAGACAAGAGTTCTCCGTGACGGATCTCATTGGGACTCTTGATGGGAAGAGAAGGCGAGAGCAAAATACACACGTGCTCGAGGTACCGAGGGAGGTTCTAATGCCAACCCGGTACAGAAAAGGAACTTCCAGCCTCACAAGTTCAAGAACAAAGGCAAGTTTGACGACAAAGGAAAGTTTGATGGAAAGAACAAGGCCTCACAGTCCACCAGCTTCAAGAAGAAGACTGATAAGAGGAAAAGTGCTTGTCATGTGTGCGGTGATCCTAATCATTGGCTCCTGCTTGTCCCAACCGCTTTGACAAGCGCCAACACGGGAATGGCAGCAAGACTGCTAATGTTGTCATGGGCGACGTTGAGATGAAAGATGTTGGGTATGGTATATTACCTACTGTTCTTTCATTATGTCATTCTCCTGATTGGTGGATTGACACGGGCGCTAATATACATGTTTGTTCTGATATTTCCATGTTTTCTTCATATCAGGTCAGAGGGACTCAAACCATGCTGATGGGGAACGACTCGCATGCTTCTGTTCATGGTGTTGGTACGGTCGATCTGAAGTTCACTTCGGGAAATACCGTGCGCCTGAAGAACGTGCATCATGTTCCCTCAATAAATAAAAATCTTGTTAGCGGATCTCTTCTGTGTCGAGATGGCTACAAGATTGTATTCGAGTCCAATAAATTTGTAATTTCGAAGTATGGAACCTTTGTTGGTAAAGGCTATGAGTGTGGAGGCTTGTTCCGCTTATCTCTGTCAGACATTTGTAATAAAGTTGTTAACCATATTTACACGAATTTTGAATCAAATGTCTGGCACTCTCGTCTTTGTCATATTAATTTTGGTTGTATGACGCGGCTAGCCAAAATGAATTTAATCCCTAATTTCACAACTGTTAAGGGATCTAAGTGCCAAGTCTGTGTGCAAGCTAAACAACCTCGCAAGTCACATACGACTGCAGAAGTGAGAAATTTAACACCACTAGAGCTCATACATTTTGATCTTTGTGAGATGAATGGTGTGTTGACAAAAGGTGGGAAGAAATATTTTATGACTTTGATCGATGACTCTACGAGATATTGTCATGTGTATCTTCTTAAATCGAAAGATGAGGCTTTGAGTTTCTTCAAAAACTATAAAGCTGAGGTAGAAAATCAACTTGATCGAAAGATTAAGAGGCTTAGGTCTGATCGTGGTGGAGAGTATTTTTCCAACGACTTTGATTCTTTTTGTGCGGAACATGGCATAATTCATGAGAGGACGCCTCCCTACTCACCCCAGTCAAATGGAGTAGCCGAAAGAAAGAACTGTACTCTAACAGATTTGGTTAACACGCCATGTTAGACACATCGGGTCTCTCCAAGGAATGGTGGGGGGAGGCACTATTGACTACGTGTCATGTCCTAAACCGAGTTCCCATAAAGAAAAAAGAAATTACTCCATTCGAAGAATGGGAGAAGAAAAGATTAAAACTCTCTTACTTACGTACTTGGGGTTGTTTGACAAAGGTTAATGTACCAATCCCCAAGAAGCGCAAGCTTGGACCAAAAACCATTAATTGTGTTTTTTTGGCTATGCTTTCCATAGCATTGGTTATAGATTCTTGATAGTAAAATCTGAAGTACCTGACATTCATGTAGGTACAATCATGGAGTCGACTGATGCAACTTTCTTTGAGGATATATTTCCTATGAAGGATAAACCTAACTCATCAAATCCGGAGATACCTTGTTCATCTAATCAAGAATTTGCTAGATTCTCTGAATCTACCATTCCAATTGAACACTCTGAAAGTCCTAAGGAGGATGATAATGAAATTCCTAAAAGGAGCAAGAGACAAAGGTTTGCAAAGTCCTTTGGTGATGATTTCATTGTGTATCTTGTGGATGACACTCCTACTTCCATTTCAGAAGCATATGCATCTCCTGATGCTGACTACTGGAAGGAAGCCGTCCATAGTGAGATGAATTCCATCTTAGCTAATGGAACATGTGAGATCACTCGTCGCCCTTATGGGTGCAAACTTGTAGGGTGCAAGTGGGTGTTTAAGAAAAGCTTAGACCTGATGGTACTATTGAGAAGTAAAAGGCACGGCTTGTAGCCAAGGGATATACTCAAAAAGAAGGTGAAGACTTCTTTGACACTTACTCACCTGTTGCCAGATTGACCACCATTCGAGTATTACTCTCATTGGCTGCCTCTCATGGTCTTCTCGTTCATCAAATGGACGTTAAGACAGCTTTCCTTAATGGAGAGTTGGATGAGGAAATTTACATGGATCAGCCAGATGGCTTTGTGGTAAATGGTCAAGAAGGAAAGGTGTGCAAGTTGTTGAAATCTTTATATGGCCTAAAACAAGCCCCAAAGCAATGGTATGAGAAGTTCGAAAGAACTTTAACCGATGCAGGCTTCGTTGTAAATGAAGCTGATAAATGTGTGTACCATCGCCATGGTGGGGGTGAGGGAGTCATCCTTTGTTTGTATGTTGATGACATACTGATTTTCGGAACCAACCTTAATGCAATTAAGGAGGTCAAAGATTTCTTATCTCGTTCCTTTGAGATGAAGGATCTGGGAGTAGCTGATGTCATCCTGAACATCAAGATATTGAGAGATGTTGATGGTGGGATTACACTGCTTCAGTCCCACTATGTGGAAAAGATCTTGAGTTGTTTCGGGTATAGCGACTTCAAGTTTTATCCTACACCGTATGATCCTAGTGTGTTGCTTCGAAAGAATCGAGGAAATGCTAGAGACCAACTGAGATACTCTCAAATCATTGGCTCGCTTATGTATTTAGCTAGTGCCACGAGGCCTGACATCGCCTTTGCTGTAAGCAAACTCAGTCGATTTGTTTCAAATCCAGGAGATGATCACTAGCATGCTCTTGAGAGAGTTATGCGATATCTAAAAGGCACTGCGAGCTATGGCATACACCATACCGGGTATCCGAGGGTACTAGAGGGTTATAGTGATTCAAATTAGATATCTGATGCTGACGAGATAAAGGCCACGAGTGGATATGTATTCACACTTGCTGGTGGCGCTGTTTCTTGGAAGTCTTGCAAGCAGACCATCTTAACGAGGTCAACTATGAAAGCAGAACTCACAGCATTAGACACAGCCACTGTTGAAGCAGAGTGGCTTCGTGAACTCTTGATGAACTTGCCTGTGGTTGAAAAACCAATACCCGCAATCCTTATGAACTGCGATAATTAAACTATGATTTTCAAGGTAAATAGTTCTAAGGATAATATGAAGTCATCAAGACATGTGAAGAGGAGACTGAAATCTGTCAGGAAAATGAGAAACTCCGGAGTTATTGCATTGGATTATATCCAAACATCTAAAATCTTGGCAGATCCCTTCACAAAGGGTCTATCACGCAACGTGATAGAAAATGCATCAAAGGAGACGGGTATGAGACCCACAATTTGAGCTTTCCACAGTGGTAAAACACTCTATGTGATCGGAGATCCCGTGAATTAGAATTGGGAGACAAGATGTTGGTTAGCTGAGAGGAAAGTATCCCTACTTTAATAAACACCACTCCATAAAGATGCAATACTTTCCTATTCTGCACGGCAGGTTGATTTATTATCTTAATGTGTTCTAAGTGGCTTATCCTAAGCAAAGATGTTGTCCTGCAGAACATCTTTTGAAGAACACACCTATATGAGTCTGATTGTTAAAACGTCGCAGTCTATGAGAGTAGGATGCTCTCTAATAAACTCATGAAAGGTCATGGAGTATGACGTATAAGCTCCACCCGCGGGGAAGTCCCACGGTAGCCTAGTATCGGTCAAGACTTTTTGTGAAGATAGGTTCGCAGCAAACTTGCAGTTCAAGGCATAGTCCACTGTACAAGTTGCGGTCTAGTATAACATAAAGCTCTAGGTGGAAGTTCAACTTAACAGTCTCCACTACAGTACCGGTATATAAACAATGTTTTGGAACCAAAGGCAAACTTCATGTGCCTCTGGGATCTGGTGGGGGATTGTTGGAATTTTTGCCTAAATAGGCCCAGCCCATTTATTATATGCCAATAAATTCCTGAAATCCTAGAGGCCCATTTGGCCCATTCATGCAAGGCAAGAGCTGGGACAAATGTTTAGTCCCACATTGCTAGTTGAGTCGAAGTTGGACCAGCTTATAAAGTGATCTCTCCTACCACTTGGTAAAAGGATGAGAAGGAGAAGGAGAGAGTTCCACACGCGCACTCCTCCTCCTCGCTCGCCTCGCCACGTCACGACACGCGCGCGCTGCGGGTTGCGGTAATCTCGCCGAGCCGAGCTTTATTTTCCTGTCCGGTGGGTTGCCTCCTGTTCGCTTCATCTTCCGTCCATTCGTTTCATATTCTGCGCAGTCTGTCTACCTTCTCCTCTGTGCCTATAAGAGAGAGAGGTCGCGCCTCCTCTCAGACACACAACCACACATCCTTTGCGTCTCGAGTTCCAGAGCACTGAGCTACTTAGATCTTCCCCATCCCGTCTTGCGGCGTGCACCGTGAGCCGGGACAGTAGGCCTCCGAGACCCCGCTTCTTCGAGTCTTGTACGGGAGAAGGGCGATAAGGTTTTTGGGAAGCACTATCGGCGCGACTACTGGCTTCGTCACGGACTCCCTCTCGGATAGCGACTGCGGCGACGTATTTCCTGACGAGGATTTCTTCCCCGACATCAGCACCCTCTTCCTCGACGACATGGCTAACGACGGTTCCAACGCCGGCGGTTCCTCTTCTGCTACTGCCGTGTATATCTCCTTTGTCAATCTTGTTCTGATCGTATCTAAAGTTTTGCGCCTTGCAGTTTGTTTGGTTATATGCCTTAATATGTACTCGCTATTTCACATGATTAGTATATTGTCTATTATTCTAATCATGTTTTATCTAGCATTTATTATGGATAATTTGCTTGGTAAATTGCTCTTTTTTTCAACAATAACATGATGTGAGCATGTGCCAAGTCAACCCAAACAAAGCATCAAAGGAGAATACCAACATATTATGCTTTTGTATGCTAAAACAACGCATGATTCTTGCAAGGCACATTAAGCAATCTCAATTGTTTGGAACAAGTCATGCTACAACAATAATCACTCAGCATAAGGTTAAAGCAACATCTATCATGACATGATAAAGTCTAAACCATAGTCAAAACAAGCTCCCTTTGTACCACTTAAGCATGAAATTGTCTACTCTTTTCCAACACCAATCAACTTATTTGAAACATCGGAGTGAAAGCGAGGGTCCAACTACTTTATTCAAGCAAACTAAACAAACAAAAACCAAGAACAAAAATTAAGACGCTCCAATAACAATACAATAGTGCTTGAAACAATAAAAACAAAGTGTCTAGAAAGAGATCTGAGATTTTTATTGATGAAGAAGGGGATGCCTTGGGCATCCCCAAGATTTGACGCTTGTACCTCTTGAATATTTCTTGGGGTGACACGGGGTGGAATCCCTAAGCTTGAGCTTTTTTCCATTCTTCTTCTTATTACATCATTCTTCCCCTACACTTGAAAATTTCCTTCATACAAAACTTCACACAATCTTCATTAGCAACATTAGCGCATTCAAAAGAATAAACCTTTCAGTTTAGTTTCAAAACAGCAAAACTTTCATTAAAAATACAAGCTACTGTAGCAATTCCTTCAAACATCTCAATTTACCAAAGAGAACCCAAAAATAAATCAATAAAGAGGCAAATGCAAATAATGGCATAAATCTGTCAAAACAGACCAAAAGGTAAAAACTGATTTTTTTGAAGACCTTATGTTGCTCAAATCGAAAAGTGTTTAACTAACGAAAGTTAGCTAACAACCTGGGGGATTTATTTAGAAAATTAAATCTCAATCCGACATACAGAGATTTTTCACGAATTTTTACAGTGAAGCACAAAAATCTGTTTCGGGACAACAACTTCCCCATATCTTACTTCTCTCTCATTAGAGGTTATTCTTGGCACAAAAATCAAACAAAAAGGATAAGTAGAGGTTATTACAGAAGTAATAGCTTCCAAAACTCAAGAAAACTATTGGGTTATCTCCCAACAAATACTTTTCTTTAACGTCTTTAAGTTAGGCATAAGAAGCAAGAATCAAGTATTTTCAAATGAGGAAGCATTAACATCAAATTTTGCTTTCAAAGGAGGAGCAAAAGGTAACTTCTCTATCCTTATAGGGAAGTGTACAATACCTTTCTTGAATGGGAATTGATATTTAATGGTGCCTTCTTTCATATCAATGATGTCACCAACAGTTCTAAGAAAAGGTCTTTCCAAAGTAATAGGACAAGAAGCATTCCATTCAACATCCAAAACATAGAAATCAATAGGGACATAAGCATAGTTAACCATAATAATAACATCATTAATACTCCCCATGAGTTTCTTCTTAGCATTACCATCAAGTGGGACATCTAAATAGCAATCTTCCAAAGGTGCCAAATCAAGCATTTCATAAATCTTTCTAGGCATAATAGAGACACTAGAACCAAGGTCACATGAAGCTTTGAGGTCAAAGTCATTCCCTTGCATATTAATGATGGGTTCCCAACAATCTTCTACTTTCCTAGGAATAGAAGTTTTGTGTTTCAATTTTTCTTTCTTAATTTTAATGAGAGTATCTGTAATGTGTTTTGTAAAATCATATTCATAGCACTAGCATTAGGACTTCTAGCAAGCTTTTGTAGTAACATAATCACTTCAGAAATATTGCAGCCATCAAGATCAAAATCAAACTTAGCATGACAGGTATGGTTTAAGCATTGTTGTAGGAGGAATGTGGACTTCTTGTGGTTTGCTAGCATCAACATTGGTGGTAGTAATAGTACAAACACTATTGTTTCTAGCAATTTCAGCTTCTCTTTCCCACTTAGCATGTAATTTAGCTAACAGTATAACATTTTTATCAATAGTAACTTGTATGGCATGAGTAGCATCAAAGGTACTTTCCAAGGTTTCAGGTTTAACAACCATTTTATTAATCAAAGAGGATTGTGCTTCAGACAAAGATGAAATATTTTTCTCAACATTCAAAAGATTTTCCTCCACAATTTTGTTGAAAGTAGTTTGTTTACTAATAAATTCTTTAAGCATGACTTCAAGTTCAGAGGGAGCACTACTAGTATTATTGTAGGAATTTCCATAAGCATTACTATTATTGGGAGGATAAGGCCTATAATTATTATTACCATAAGCATTGTTGCCAAAGTTGTTATTTCTAATGAAGTTCACATCAAATTGCTCTTCTTGAGAAACCAATGAGGCTAAGGGAACATTATTTGGACCAATATGAGCTTTTCCATTAACAAGCATAGATCGATAACATCAATTTTATCACTCAAAGAGGAGGTTTCTTCAACAGAATTTACCTTCTTACCATGTGGAGCTCTCTTAGCGTGCCATTCAGAATAATTAACCATCATATTATCAAGGAGCTTTGTTGCAGCACCCAAAGTAATGGTCATAAAGGTACCTCCAGTATCAGAATCCAACCGGTTTCTTGAAGACAAATTTAACCCCGCATAAAAAGTCTGGATAATCATCCAAGAAGTTAGTCCATGAGTGGGACAATTCTTTACCAAAGATTTCATTATTTCCCAAGCTTGAGCAACATGTTCATTATCAAGTTGTATAAATTTCATTATTTCACTTCTCATAGATATAATCTTAGTAGAAGGATAATATTTTCCAATAAAAGCATCTTTGCACTTAATCCAAGAATCAATACTATTTCTAGGCAAGGATGGCAACCATTCTTTATATTTTCCTCTCAAGGAGAAAGGAAACAATTTGAGCTTAATAATATCTCCATCTACATCCTTATATTTTTGCATCTCGCAAAGTTCAACAAAGTTATTAAGGTGAGCAGCAGCATTATCAGAACTAGCGCCGGAAAATTGCTCTTTCATAACAAGATTCAACAAAGTAGGCTTAATTTCATAAAATGTAGCATCAGGAGCAGGTGGAGCAATAGGTGTACTCAGGAAATCATTGTTGTTTGTGCTAGTGAAGTCACACAACTTGGTGTTCTCAGCAGAATTCATTTTTGCAAAACTGGAGCAAATCAACAACAGTAGCGGCTAGAGTAGGAACTAATTTTTTTGTGTTTTTGATAAGAAAAAGCAAACCAAACGAAACTAATTTTTTTGTTATTTTTGATAAAAATAAGCAAGCAAAACAAAGAAAAAGGAACTAAGCAAAACAAAAACAAAGTAAAGAGAATGGTTGTGAAGGACTCCCCTTGTGAAGCTGTCCTTAAACTCCCCGGCAACGGCGCCAGAAAATATCTTGACACGGCTTAGTTATAGAGCCTCGTTGGGAGACCCCAAGAGGAAGGTGAAAGGGCATGTATGCCCCATGTGTGGTTTTGGTAATTAATGACAATCTCTATGGACTAATGTGTAAATTGAGTTTCACTTGTAGGTTTGTCCATTGGCATCACTTGGGCCATGTGTTGGTCTCAAGGTTGAAAGATGGAAGAAATGTCCAAGGGCTTTGTGCCATTGGAAACATGAAGAAAGAAGGAGCTTGAAGGTTGATCAAGACAAGTGCAAAGAGTTGCATCAAGATGGATCAACCTCAAGAAGGGATGAAGAAGGGCAAGCTCAAGATGCGCCATCTCTAGAAGATCTCATGCTTGAAGCTTGCCATCCTCATGATCATGGAGTGATGAATACAAGTTCAAATAAGAGGTTTCCCCATGGAGTATGGGGGAGCAATTTGCAAGTCTTCATCTTCATCAAGCAAAAGCAAACAAGAAAGGTGTTCCCACAATAGAAGAACAAGACAGTCTACATCAAGTTCAAGTGGGATGCTCAAGGAAAAAGTATGTTCTTGATAGGGCTTCTATTTTGCCGGTCTCGTGTTGTTAGTTGGGATACCGGGTTTAGGATAGATAGTCGTACTATCAAGAGGGTCTCTCAAGCGGGTGTCTCGTTTGCATCGTTCAGAGAGAGCTCAAACCTTTGCATTCATAGCATCATCTTTCTTAGTTGTTATTTGGTTCTTGTCCATGAGAGGATCTAGAGCTTGTGGTCATCATCATAACAATATCTAGTTCATCAAATAAGGATTTCACTTGCATATCTATCGCGGTTTTTTATCTTGCGAGTTTTCCGGCTCCACACCTTGGGAGATACTTCACATATATATTCATGGTATTTTCTCCCTATGTGATACCAAATATTTCTTCGTTATCTTTCCAACAAAATTGGTTTCATATCGTTTGGAGTTCGGATGCGAAAGTTATTGCATTTCTGGTTTCTGGAATTTCCCTGACCGGAAGTTCCGCTAGGGCATTTAGCCGCCGGAAGTTCTGGTGGAAAGTTCTGGTTCTTCTTCCGCTCACGTACTGTATCCTCTCTATTTATTTTATTGTATTTGACAGAATTTGGGCCGGAAGTTACAGCGGTAATACCGCCCCCACCGGAAGTTCCGGCCAGGGACCGGAAGTTCCGCTCTGGCCTAATTGTCGCCGGAAGTACCGATTGAAAATCCGGCTCTTGTTCCGCTCACGTTCAGTAACCTTCTGTTTTGTATGTGTCTATTTGATAGAACTTCAGTCGGAACTTCCACCAGAAGTTCCGCTCCCACCGGAAGTTCCGGTGGACCGACGGAAGTTCTGACCAGGACTCGCGTTTTTAGATTCTTTCGCTTCGCAGTTTTTGACCATTGGCTGTGTGCCACCGGAACTTCCGGCCTCCCACCGGAAGTTCCGGCTAGGATCGCGAATGCCCATAACGGGCAGATCTGGGATCCCTTTAAAAGGGGCTCATCTTCCCCTTCGTGGGTACTAGCTTTTCTTCTTGGTTCTTGGCTTTCTCTCTCTCCTCCATTGTTGACCTTGAAGAAGATTTCCCTCTCCCCTTTCCCTTCCTATGATTCTTGCATCCTTTTGAGGGATTTGAGAGAGGAGATCTAGATCTACAACCCCCCCAAGCCAAATCCCTTCTTTGTGAAGAAATCATTGGGATCTAGATCTTGGAGAGTTTTGTATTCTCCTCTTGTGTTCTTCCTCTCTTATTCCCCAATAGCTTTTGTAGATTTGGTGGAATTTGAGAGAGGACTTGCCTCTTGCATTTGTTGCATAGGTTTGAGTTCTCCTCGGAGATTCGGTGAGTACAAGCTTGTGGGCTTGTTACTCTTAGGTTCTTGGAACCCTAGACAGTTGTGTGGTTGGATTGTTGACCTTTTGTGGTCTTGTTGACCTTTTGTGGTCTTGTAGACTTTTGTGACATTGTAGCCTTTTGTGGCTTTGTTGTTGGGAGCCTCCAATTGAGTTGTGGAGTTAGCCCCAATCTTGTATGGGTTCGGTGACCGCCCTCAAGCGTCCCATAGTGGAGAGAGTGCCTGCCTTTTGTGGTGCGCACTCGGGAGAATAGGGTGAGCCTTTTGTGGCATCGGTGAGTTGCGTGCTTTCGCATCCGGGGTGAGGCCTTGTGTGGCGTTGGGTGAGTATCGAGCCACCACACCTCGAGGTGAGCCATTTGTGGCGTTCAGAGAGCATTGCGCCATCACACCTCTCCAACGGAGACGTAGCTTCTTTGGAAGTGAACTTCGGGAAAAAATCTTCGTCTCCGCGTCCATCGGTTATCTCTCAACCGGGCTCTTTACTTATGCACTTTAGCTCCGGATTTCGACCTAAAGATGCCCAACGAGTGGAGGTGCCATTGGCTACCTCCCTCTCCCTCCGGCCCTCCCCTTCCCTAACAAAGTTAATATATGGTAAGAATGCAAAAGCGTGTGATTGGCCTTAGGCCTGCGTCGGCGTTCCCAACACCCAAGATAAGTTGGTGTTATCACAGGTAAGGTTGGAGGGTGGGCCCCTCCCCTTCCCTAACAAGGTTAATATATGGTAAGAATGCAAAAGCGTGTGATTGGCCTTAGGCCTGCGTCGGCGTTCCCAACACCCAAGATAAGTTGGTGTTATCACGGGGAAGGTTAGGGGGTGAGGCCCTCCCCTTCCCTAACAAGGTTAATATATGGTAAGAATGCAAAAGCGTGTGATTGGCCTTAGGCCTGCGTCGACGTTCCCAACACCCAAGATAAGTTGGTGTTATCACGGGGAAGGTTGGGGGGTTGGGCCCTCCCCTTCCCTAACAAGGTTAATATATGGTAAGAATGCAAAAGCGTGTGACTGGCCTTAGGCTTGCGTCGGCGTTCCCAACACCCAAGATAAGTTGGTGTTATCACAGGAAAGGTTGGGGGTGGGGCCTTCCCCTTTCCTAACAAGGTTAATATATGATAAGAATGCAAAAGCGTGTGACTAGCCTTAAGCCTGCGTCGGTGTTTTCAGCACCCAAGATAAATTGGTGTTATCACACGGAAGGTTGGGGGTGCAGCACCCAAGATAAATTGGTGTTATCACACGGAAGGTTGGGGGTGGGGGTGGAGGGGAGACGGCAACGGCGGTCCCCTAACCTCCCAAGGTCCCCTAACCTCCCAAAATCCAGAGAGCTATGGATACCAAAATCCTCATGTTGCGACTCCTAGAATCTTTAGAAGGTAATAATTGCAGTTTTCGCATGCAGATATTCCCAAGTAGGCACCAACCCAGTGCTTCAATCTAATTAATCCCTGCCTGCGATAGCTGCATACCACAATATAGCCCATAGTCGTCCGCTATAAATGCACTGCAATTTTGGAGTAGATCTGACAGACTCAGAAGTTCGTTTTCGTGGTTCACATCACCATGGAGTTCCATAACGGGAGCTTCCACCGCCTTTTCAAGCTGTGGCTTGCGGCCACCCTTGCTTTCCTCCTGCTATTCATGCTCGTCGGCCGGGGGTGGTGGTCGCCGGTGGACATGTTGGCAGCGGCTCGTCGGCAACGAGCAACTACTCCTGACGAGGTATAGTGCTTCATGTCCTTTGTCTCGGTATATGGTGATGTACACTTCGTTTGGTTTCCATTTCATTGTGAAAACTACGTACTATGTCATTGTTGTACTCGCCCACATGATTGAATCCCACCTTCTCATATTTCTCTTTCTTTTAAGGAATGCATTTATTCAGATCAGGAGGCTGAATTTTTATCCATCGGGCATAATTGCTGTTAAAATATTAGTTCCAATTAGATTTTAGAAATTAGTCATCACAACTAGGCTTGTTCATTTAGTTCTTGGTCGACGCCGTCAGCTCTAGCATCTTTTATTCATGAACCAGGATGACCTTTCTTCCATTAATTTCATATTAGAAACAAGCACTTCAAAAGCAAACCTAGTACAACCTTCAATCCGATCTAATTATCGCAGGTTTTAGTCAAATTGTCTAAACCTATGACAATTAAACCGAAGCGAAGGAGTATCTTCTTCCATCTTGTAAACATAAATATACACAAAATCAAGTCTTGAGGCTAAATCAGTCCATAAAGTTTGGTTAGCTCAGATCTATAAGATATTCTCATTTAGAACTAGTAAATATGTCTTTATAAATAGGAAAATCCATATAATAAAATAAACAATGTACATCTTGAACTGTTGTTTCCTCTCTGTATTTTGTCCTTTCTATTTAAATAGTAGTAAAATTGCACCAGTGTTTTGCCATGCTGTAGAGTTCAAAGAAAATAGTTACATCAAAATATTCGGGGATTTCCAGGGACCAAACATTTCATTAGGATGTTCAAATGGATTTATAACAATTACTAGAAACAATAAGTGAGTAAGGAATACACCATTTATTATTGACGGGTGAAATAATTTGGAAATAAACACATTAAGTTTTTTAAAGTAGGAAGACATTTATTTTCTTTCTAATGAGCAGGAAGACTTTTTTTTCCCTTTTTCAACAAGCACCAATTTGCACGTGGCAAAAAGGAAGACTGTCGTTTTACACAGAATTATATTGGACCCTCTTTAGCAAAGAAAATGCAGCATATAAATTATAAAATCAAGTGTACAGTAGCTCTCATTAGATTTGCATAGTTCTCTTTTCATGGAAAGTTCTAGTAGCAGGAGTTCTTTCGTGTCTTGAAAAGGAAAGAAAAAACGCTAGCTCTCACAATTTTTTGTGCTGGTAAAAGCAGCACGAGTCCAACGCTATCGAAAGAACGCTCAAATATGGCTCCAAATAAACAAATTGTGTAATATTTCTGAGTATAGAATAGATAGCTATAACATTAATTGTGCAGCAATTTACTCCAAAAAAAAAACAGTGTAACAACCATCTTGTTCCTGCACAGAAAAATTCATGAGACAATTTGAGACGAAAATTATGACGAGACATTGACACGATTTGAACTCTGCTGCACGCCCAGTCCAAATTCGCAGGTTTAGCCGAGCTTCTGCCGAAGGTTGCGACGGACGACCGGACGGTGATCATCACGTCGGTGAACGAGGCGTTCTCACGACCCGGCTCCCTCCTCGACCTCTTCCGCGAGAGCTTCTACGCCGGCGAGAAGATCCACCACCTGCTGGACCACCTCCTGGTCGTCGCCGTCGACGCCGCGGCGTACCACCACTGCCGGCGCGTGCACCCGTTCTGCTACCTTCTCGAGACAACGACATCCACGAACCTGAGCTCCGCCAGCAACTACATGAGCGACGCCTACGTGGAGCTCGTCTGGGCCAAGCTCGAGCTGCAGCAGCGCGTCCTCCAGCTCGGCTACAACTTCCTCTTCACCGACGTGGACATCCTGTGGTTCCGGGACCCGTTCCGGCACGTCGGGGTGCACGCAGACATGGCGACGTCCTCCGACCTGTACACCGGCGACGCCGACGACCTCGACGGCAACTGGCCCAACACGGGGCTCTACTACGTGAAGGCGACGGGGCGGACGGTGGAGATGATGCGGCGGTGGCGGGCGGCGCGGTGGCGGTTCCCCAGGGCCCACGAGCAGACTGTCTTCAACCACATCAAGCACGAGCTCGCCGCCGCCGACGGCGACCTGCGGCTGCGGTTCCAGTTCCTCGACACGGCCCGCTTCGGCGGCTTCTGCCAGCTGTTGCGCAACGACATGGCGGAGGCCTGCACCATGCACGCCAACTGCTGCGTCGGCCTGGGGAACAAGCTGCACGACCTCCGGGACGTGCTCGGGCAGTGGAAGAACTACACTGTGATAACGCCGGCGGAGAAGAAGAAGAAGAAGGCGAAGGCCGCCGGGAGGAGCTTCGGGTGGCGCGTCCCGGCCAAGTGCGGGACCCCGGACACGAGGGCGCCGCAGGCTCCTGATCCGGCCGGCCGGCGCGCCATCTATTGATCAGTTGCATGCTGAGATGCTTCGCAGCGTGCTGCTCTGGACTTTTATTTGTGAGAGAAAAGCTAAAATGTATTTGGACATTGCAATTTGTTTTTTTAGATTCACATGGAGAGACTTGGACATTGCAATTTGTACAAGTTGAGTAGACTTGGACTCTCCAAGCCTTCTAGCTCAAGGTTACAACAGAAAAGAACGAGTTTTGTTTTTCAAAGTTCCAACTTCGGAAGCAACCGAGAATTGGTACGCAGTTTGACTTAGCTACTGAAAACGTTTTGTTCTCAAGGTGAACAAAATGGACTTACGTACGTACGTAACTGCTACTACTACATTTCTTCTTCGTTGAAAATTATATAAGAAAGCGTGTGTTGAGTTGTCGTACCGAATCGGACAAAGCTTGAAGGTCGAACAAGTGGCAGTACGTAGCCTGAAGGAAACAGGGCAAACAAATCCGGAATTTCAACTCCGAGCTGAAAAACTAATGCGCACGCACACATCAGGACATCATTTCTCGGCTGCTCGCACGCACATATTGGGTCGTCGTTTGAAGAGATCAACACACTACAGGACGCGCGCGCTACGCCGAGGGCAAAAAGCCGTCGGCGTAGGCTAAAATGCCCTCGGCGTATGCTACGCCGACGGCTGTCCTTGGCGTAGCCTCCTCGGCAAAGGGCTCCCTCGGCGGAGCACATAGAGGCCGTCGGCGTATCAAAATGCCGTCGGCGTATGCTACGCCGAGGGCAATGCCGTCGGCGTAGCGGCCGTCGGCATAGCTTATCGACATGTTGCAAAAATATTTTTTTTAAAAAAAATTAAATTTTTTTTTTCTTTTTTTTTCTCAATTTTTGAATCTTTGAATTATTTGACCTGTTAATCTCTCACTTTGAATATTTTTAACACTAATTACACTTAATATTTAATTAAATTGCAGTCTTAGTCGAACTTCCCGGAAGGTCACCCATCCTAATACTACTCCAGCTCCAGCACGCTTAATTTCCTCGTTCCTTCAAAATCTGTTTCCGCAAAGTAATTCATATATTGTTGTCAATACTATGATATCAATCCTATTAACCCTTATATCAACATGTCACATGTTTGTATTTTTTGAAATTACAAACAATTATTTAAATAAACATTAATGAATAAGTAAAAATATTATTGAATTCAAATAAAAATATAATAATTTTACTTTTTTGTATTTTTCTATTTAATATGGAATAATTAATATCTTTAAATCTATAAATCGGAATTTAACAAATAATAAGTCTAAATTGATCAGAAAAATGAGAGGAATCCAAATATGATATCCATATCAACTAATCACAAACCCTCCGTTTTTGAATTATCATTGGTTGCTTTAGAAAATTCCCTTTTTGCGCTCGGATAATGAAAAATGGCTTTTTGGTGCGATGAAAAGGAAAACTTGCATTGAATCTTTGATAAATAGCATATTGTGAACCTAAAAATGATTTTTGTAAAAAAAAATGAGCATCGTATCATGTACATGTAGTTCATATCTGACCCACTTCCTGCCGATTCGGCAGGAATTTGTCTTTTTCACCAAAGGTGGATGGAAAGGTTTCGGAACCCCCTGTTGGGACATTGTCCATATAAGGTGGTATAGTATTTTAGTAAAATATGGTGGTAGCATTTTGAATTAGCCATTTGGTGGTTGCTTCACAAAATCGTCCGTTTTTTATGCTCGGAAAATGGAAAATGGCTTTTTGGTACGACGAAAAGGAAAACTTCCTCCTGCAACATTGTTCGCCATCCCATGATGCATGTGTATGCATAATATGGACACATTATCACAAACTATGCCTTGATTCTAGCCATAACATTGGTCATTTGACCCGAAAGCCAAGAAACCTCGAATGAGATAGGTCATTTTGTGAAGGTTTTTTTGACACATAATCAATATATCAAGTTTAATATTTTTACTTATAACCATGTCACATAATATGACACCACGCGAAGGTTTCGCATTGTTTCGATCGTTTTTGAATTTTTTATGCCCGTTTTAAACTATCGTCAAACTTTGTCGAACAGCGGGCATGAAGATTCTTAGCTCGGGGCTGAGCCTCGCTAAACTTGCATTGGATCTTTGATAAAATAGTATATTGTGAACCTAAAAATGATTTTTGTAAAAAAACATGAGCATCGGATCATGTACCTGTAGTTCATATCTGACCCACTTCCTGCCGATTCGGCAGGAATTTGTCTTTTTCATCAGAGGTGGACGGAAAGGTTTCGGATTACCCTGTTGGGACATTGTCTATATAGGTTGGTATAGTATTTTTGTAAAATGTGGTGGTACCATTTTGAATTAGCCATTTGGTGGTTGCTTCACAAAATCGTTCGTTTTTTGTGCTCGGAAAATGGGAAATGGCTTTTTGGTGCGACGAAAAGGAAAACTTCCTCCTGCAACATTGTTCGCCATCCCATGATGCATGTGTATGCACAATATGGGCACATTATCACAAACTATGTCTTGATTCTAGCCATAACATTGGTCATTTGACCCGAAAGCCAAGAAACCTCGAATGAGATAGGTCATTTTGTGAAGGTTTCTTTGAGACATAATCAATATACCAAGTTTGATATTTTTCCTTCTAACTAGCTATGTCACATAATATAACACCACGCAAAGGTTTCGCATTGTTTCGATCATTTTTGAATTTTTTATGCCCGTTTTAAACTATCGTCAAACTTTGTCGAACGGCGGGCATGAAGATTCTTAGCTCGGGGCCGAGTCTCGCTAAAATTGCATTGGATCTTTGATAAAATAGCATATTGTGAACCTAAAAATGATTTTTGTAAAAAAATATGAGCATCGGATCATATACCTGTAGTTCATATCTGACCCACTTCCTGCCGATTCGGCAGGAATTTGTCTTTTTTACCAGAGGTGGACGGAAAGGTTTCGGATTCCCCTATTGGGACATTGTCTATATAAGGTGGTATAGTATTTTTGTAAAATGTGATGGTACCATTTTGAATTATCCATTTGGTGGTTGCTTTACAAAATCGTCCGTTTTTTGTGCTCGGAAAATGGAAAATGGCTTTTTGGTGCGACGAAAAGGAAAACTTCCTCCTGCAACATTTTTCGCCATCCCATGATGCATGTGTATGCACAATATGGGCACATTATCACAAACTATGCCTTGATTCTAGCCATAACATTGGTCATTTGACTCGAAAGCCAAGAAACCTCGAATGAGATAGGTCATTTTGTGAAGATTTCTTTGAGACATAATCAATATACCAAGTTTGATATTTTTCCTTCTAACTATGTCACATAATATAACACCACGCGAAGGTTTCGCATTGTTTCGATTGTTTTTGAATTTTTTATGCCCGTTTTAAACTATATATAATGTCTTATGTTTTAATTAATTTTTATTTACAAATGTGTAATATTTAAGTGTAGATAGATAGGTCTTATTTTTCTGCAAATTTTGATATATTATTTGTATTTTTCCAAATTAGAATGATTTAGTTATGATTTTTCAAAGTTTAATAAGATAAAATAAAAAATAGCTACGCCGAGGGCAGCCGTCGGCGTATGCTACGCCGAGGGCAGCCGTCGGCGTAGCATAGGATATGCCGAGGGCAATTCTACGCCGACGGCTGCTTGGCGGAGCTGGCCTAGACGATGGCTACGCCGACGGCCCCGATATTTGGCCGTCGGCGTAGCTTCCCATTCCTGTAGTGACACCCAAACTTTTCTTGTTTAAGTACTCACTACTCACCGGCCGGCTGGGTAGTTGCACCTTGTACGTAGTTCCCATTTTGACTCACACCACCTCTACCTCTCTGTGTGCATTTGGTGCGGTCGAGACGTCGACGGCGACGATCAACATGGTGGCCGGCAACCTGAGCCTGAGCCTGAGCAAGCAGCACAACGGCGTTAGCCACTCGGTGTCGTTCCTCCTCGGGGCCCTCCTCCCCACCTTGCTGCTCTTCGTCCTCGCCTCCGACCGGGTCAGCGAGAAGCTTGCAACCATCTCGAGCTTGGGGAATAATGGATCATCGTCTCAGCATCAACACGCAAACACCACGGAGGAGGAGAGATCATTCCCGGGGCTGGCGGAGCTGCTGCCGAAGGTGGCCACCGACGACGGCACGGTGATCATCACGTCGGTGAACGAGGCCTGGGCGGAGCCGGGCTCCCTCCTGGACCTCTTCCGCGACGGCTTCAAGAACGGCGAGGGCACCGCGCACCTCCTCAACCACACGCTCATCGTCGCCGTGGACGCCGGCGCCTTGGCGCGCTGCGAGGCCGTGCACCCGCACTGCTACCTCCTCGAGGTCACCTCCGCAAACGTCACCTCCGCCAACCGCTTCATGACCAAGAGCTACCTCGAGCTCGTCTGGGCCAAGCTCTCCCTCCAGCAGCGCGTCCTCGAGCTTGGCTACAACTATCTCTTCACCGTAAGCTCTCTCCCTCTACCTGCATGACCTTAGATTTTCAATTTTCATGTGGATTATTTTCGATTTATAAGTCGCTTCAGATCTTGTTATTCGATACTATTACCAAGACTAAAAATCACACAAACTTTATATGTCTACCAAGTACGGAGCACTACCTTGTGTCAACCATTAGATAGAATATAATTTTTTTCAAAATCGTTGACCAGGCAATGACAATTTCAAAGACGACTAAGAAACGCATGCTCCCTTTTTCCTACTCCACGTTCCATTATTTCCAACAAAAAAAAAGAAATGTCGTATTCTAATGGTCAAATGATACTGTTTTGCAGGATGTGGATATCATGTGGCTGCGCAACCCGTTCCGGCACATCAACCTCTACGCCGACATGGCCGTCTCCACCGACCGTTTCAACGGCAACGCCGAGGCCCTGACCAACGCGCCCAACACCGGCTTCTACTACGTCAAGTCGACGAATCGTACGGTGGAGATGCTAAGGCGCTGGCAAGCAGCGAGGTCGCGGTTCCCGCCGACCCACGACCAGGCGATCTTCGACGAGATCAAGGTGGAGCTCGCCACCGGCGAGCTGCAGATCAAGCTGGTGTTCCTCGAGACCACGCTCTTCGACGGCTTCTGCCAGTTCCACGGCGAGATGGACGACAGGGTCTGCACCATGCACGCCAACTGCTGCATCGGGCTCGAGAACAAGGTGCACGACCTGAGGAACATGGCTGCCCAATGGAAGAACTACACGGGCCTGGCACCGTCGGAGAAGAGCAGTGGCAAGTATAGGTGGCCCGTACCCGCCAAGTGCGAAGCTTCGATGGGACATCGATGACCAACTAATAAGTCTAGTCCCGTGTACAGTAATAGGTGAAACATTATTATTCTTTTTTTTTTGAGAAATTAAGACTTTCTCGGAGATAAATCATAGATGGGGGTGTCTATTCATTTCATCGAGTGTAACCATTTTACGAGAAAATATCCGGTGAAAACCAACATACGGTTTCAAAGCCGCATACACTAAGGGAATCAGACGATATGCCGGCGGCTAAAGGTTAGGGCCGTCGGTATAATCCGAGGATGCCCACAGCCAAGAAAAGTTCGTCGGCGTATCTCAGCCGTCAGCATATAGCTCCACCTATGCCGATGGCCACCCGTCGGTTTAACTTCACTGTTGGCGTATCGGGCACAATGCCGACAGCCACCATCGACATACCGCGGCCATCGACATAGGACTACGCCATGTGGCATTAGCGAGCCCACGAAAAGACGGTAGATCGACGGTGTCCGTGCAACGCCAACGGCCTAACAGAGCAATTTCACCATCTCGGTCGCATTTGAAGTCTTTCAGATCAACAAAATTCCAATCATCCCTATTCCATCTCGTTATAGCTTACGGACAGAAAAACTGTGCTCGCTATGATGGAGCACTTTTTACAGAGCAGTTTCAAGCTAATTATTGTTCTACTACAGATGACCGAAAATCATCAAAAATTTCAGACGGCTAAGAATTAGCATTAGCATTAGCTAACTTATAACATGTAAGTAATCAAGCTAGGCTACATCCACGTCTAGGCGCGGTAAATAGGTCAGCCATGACGGTCGTCAGACCAACTGAATCAATTCTACCCCTCGTTTCAACCTCGACAAAACCGGCCCTGCCGGCCGGGAAGCTTCTCTCACCTAGCTCATACACACGGTATACAAAATCTTCACGTCAAGAGGAAAACATTGCAGGGCTCCGTCTTCTTCCGCTCAAAACAATTGAACTGCTCCCCTGCATCATCATTTTTAAAATTGAAATCAGTCTCTGTCTCCCTAGTACTTGCGTGCCGTGCAACTCGTCTCCTGAAATTCAGCAAGTGGCCTGGCTAGAGCGCAAAGTCCAAGCTAGAAACCTCTTGCATACGTGTCCATTAGAAAGTCACAGATTATTCAAAAACAACCACACACTGTAAATAGGACCTACAAATTAAACGGCATCAGATACACATGTATCGTCGTTGATGCCGCCTGTGTTAAGAGTTAGAGAACGATCCTAGTCCGCGTTCCTTGGTTTTGTCCGATGTTAGTTTCACGAATGAGAGTGGAACCAGTCTTGCTTTAGGGCTTGTTCGGTTTCATGAAATCTGAGGGGGATTGGCAGGGATTGAGAGAGAATAAATCCAATCTAAGTCAAAATCCCTCCAAATCCCTTCCAAACCACTCTAATCCATTAGGGAAGTGGATTAAACGAACAAGGCCTTATGGTTGTTTATCTCCTACTAGTGCTAGTGCTAGCTTGACGACCATAGCTCCGGTGTTGCAGATCATGTCCAAGCTTGAGGAGTTGTATGGGAAACTGGTTCTACCTCTGTCCGTCGAGGTGGACTCGCTCGAGATCTCGGTTTAGGCTCCACCGCTGAGCCATACACTTGACTTCGAGGAGAGTTGTGATTTGGATTGTGCAGTGGCTCCACCATTGAGTTCATCGGGCATGTGGTTCCTGTAGGTGATGCGGTTGCAACGTCTAGAGGGTACCTGCCAGTGCCCTCGTCGCCAAAGAGATTTGCGATTTTTTACCACCTTGGTTGTGGCTGACCCTAGATCTAGCAGGACGATTGAGTGTCTCACGAAGGAAAATGCCAACAGGGATGAGAGCAAGAGAGAAACGCTAGCCATAGATCAATCATCGTAATGGAGATATCAAACAAGCGTAGAAGCAAAAAAAAAAAAAGAGTGGCACAACATGGAATACACATGCAGTTACCTTATGGATAACTCTTAGGGCACGACCAATGCTCCAGGTCAGACCGCTGCCCCAACTATCCACGTCGACCTCCGTTGTCCAGCTATGCCAAACCTGCTGCTCTCATACTAAAGCGGGATCCTACATAGGAACTCACCTCCCTATTGACAAATGCAAGAGAGAATCGAAAAAGAAAAGAGAATCCTGGGAAAAGGAAGAAAGATGTCTGTTTTCCGCCAATAGCGAGGACTAGAGGGATGATATTTGCACAGTATAAGGACGAAACTGGGCCAAAGGAACGGTAGCCTACAATGGATAGGAATTTGCACAGTGGTGGTTTCATGATGTGTTTCCTACTTCCTCTGTCCGGAAATACCCTACATCATGGGTTTTAAAGTTTGACCAAACATATTGAAAAATTTATGTACATCTATAATATAACATAAGTACCATTAGAATTGTCATAAGATATATTTCATAATATATACATTCGGTGCTATAGATATTTATAGTTTTTTCTATATGTTCTACCAAACTTTATAAAGTTTGACTTTGACTCAACCTAGAATGCAGGGTAATTATTAACAGAGGGAGTATGTGGAGACTAACAGATCACACCATACCACTGCTTTTGGTGCTGGTGTCCTTAGTGTCTTGGCATGCAGGGGCCGACGTTGGGGACGGTTTGGAGGGGCGGCCGCCCCGGGCCCAAACATATTAGGGGCCCTCCCTAGCTATTTATCTATATATGACCCAATATAGATCCCTATCCGTGTTTCAGATTGGGCCATAATGCTAGACCAGACCACATTTCCTGGTACCTACGAGTTTCGACCGACATGCCTAATCACGATCATATCTATTAACCTTCTATAGTTCTATAACTCCTCGACCGGAAACATGACCGGCTGACCTCTCATCTAGAGCCTCTACTCTCTTGATCGCAAATTACCAAATTGCTTCCGGCTACAGGTTGCTCCTTCCGTTCAATCGTTTCCCAAGGACAATCCCGTAGAAGGTATGAAACTTTTGTCCCAATTCTTCATATATTTGAGGGATAGTTTATGATGTCCTATTGTAGTTCTGATTAGTATTTGTTGATTTAATTCTAGGGCTAGTTAAAAGGTCTAATTTCTGAGTTAATTGTTATGAAGTTTACTTTGTAGGATAAATCAATGTCTTCTTTTTTTAGTTTTTCAGAGAGAAAGATTGATATCCTAATATTTCTATCGTATATCAGATCTTATTTACTATGCATATAACTATTTTATCAACTGAAAGAATCTTTTCAAAGTTGAAATTATCGAAGAACTACATGAGATCTGTAATGTCTGAAGAGAAGTTAATGGTTCGGCAACTCTATGAATCGAGAAGATGTTATTGAACGAGATTGATATTGATTCCATTAGTCACTAACTTTGACTCTAGGATTTTAGAGAGAAAATTTCAAGGTAAATTGTAAACATTATTATTTTCATATGAATATTGCAATTGGATATGCTTGAAACCTTTATTTTCTTTATTTTATACATATATATCAATAAAAATAGTAGGATCCTAAATTTTAGTTTCGCCACGGGTCTCTGAAATCTTAGGACCGACCCTGTTGGCATGTCATCATGATTGGTGCTCTTCTTTGCTGGTGTGGTAGTGTGTTCCTCTCGAGTCACCTGGAGAATACAGGACACATTGGTGATGTTGTGTCTCTTCTATGGGTGCGTTGTGGGAGTATCGTTTTTGGAAGCTTCTATATATCCATTATCCGGTCATGTGGTCTCATTTTTGCAAGTAGCCGGCTTGTCCAATGAGATGTTGGTAAGTTGTCTTTCACGTACAAGTTTATAGTAGTTTAGCCAAATCTTTTATCCCATTTAAAATGGTAGTCTTCTTCTCGAATCAAGCTTTCACTCCGTTTTATAAATAAAGTCACTACCGAGTACATCCATACGTGGAGTATATCCCTCTATCCCGAATTGTCAATTGTGTAAAGGCGCATCCTGGAAATGCATTACCAGCAATCCGGTCGCTGCTCAGATTGACATACACAAGTTATTGGAATCAACTGTCTCGAGTATTCACTGTTTTTTTACATGAACAAAGCGAGTATATTGTAACTTGTAAACCTTGGTTTGTTGATGATATTGATGTCAAACCTGAAAAAATGTAGTCAAGATGGTCCATCTCAAATACAAAGGACGTAAAAGTACACCTTAGTTTTTCAAGGAAAGGTGTAGAAATTGAAATGAACCCAACAAAGTGGCCATTTTCAACAAGTACCACGGCCGAATTTTGAAGAAAAAAAGTACAATTGCCCAGAATAACCATGGCCCACTCGCCAGACGCCACGTGACGCACGAGCGAGCCTCACCCCGGTGTACGATACCTCGGGTGCACGTAGCAAATTCAGCGAAAAACCTTTTGCTCCGTGCGCATCAGAAATGGGAGCTCCAAATTAATCCGCCTTTCGGTCAGGCTTAAAGAAAAGATTCCAATTGGTCGAACAAATTCAGCCGCAACCTTCGCCTGCCGTCCCTCTCCGGTCTCCTCCTCCCCAATCTATCCGGAGCTCGCGGATCGAGGGACGCGACTCGCCGTCGCGGCCGCAGGCCTCCTCCGCGGATCAGCGCCGTCGCGGGCCGTCGCCGCCCGCCGGTCGGAGAGCCTGCCCTTTTCCTCCGCGGCGGCTGGAGATGGACGGCCCCGGGGGAGGAGGGTTCCACGGCCCCCGGAGGAGCATGTCCTCGGCCTACGGCACCAGGAGGAGGGCGTCGACCGCGGAGAACGTATACGACGGCGGCGCTTCCAGGAGGGCCTCCGCCACCATCTCCCGCACCACGTCGTACGTGATTCCTCCCGTCCTCCTGTTGGTTCGTTGCTACGAGTCGTTTCCGCGTCGGTACCATTGCCTATTGCTGTTGGATTGCGTGAGGCCGTGTAGATGCGTGGAAGAATGGTATATTTGCGGGATAGCTTTCTGGTCGCACATTGTGTGCTCCTTAGTCTTAAGGCTAGATTCGATTTGAAGGAATTGCCGAAGCGTAAGATATGTTAATTTCTCTATTTCAGTCATGTCTGCTAATGCTGACAATAGAAACTGGTAAATTACATTTATGTATCTGATGATCTGCGTATGTGTATGCTTATGGAATTTGAATTCAGTAACGTAGGCAGTCTTTTGGCTCTTTGCTGATGCAAAGTGCATAAAACCGAAACGCATGGGGACTGAGTAACCGTATAATTTTGTTGCCTCCCTCAGGACGTTGACTGGGGAGAGAACCGTCAAGAGACTGAGACTGTCCAAGGCACTGACGATACCGGATCACACGTCTGTGCATGAGGCTTGTCGGAGGATGGCCGCACGTAGAGTTGATGCTGTGTTGCTGACGGACTCCAATGCGTTGCTCTGTGGGATCCTTACTGACAAGGTGAGGTAGTTCTTTCTTCTCTTCATCAGATCAAGGCCCTGGCGGGCCGACTCTTCATTTCTAACTACGTTATGTGTTTTGTTGGATGGTACCAGGACATAGCCACAAGGGTCATTGCTCGTGAACTGAAGCTAGAAGAGACTCCGGTTTCTAAGGTCATGACGAGAAACCCTCTCTTCGTTCTTGCAGACACCCTTGCGGTTGAGGCGTTGCAGAAGATGGTGCAAGGTTTGTGAATGTTCCTCACCATAATTGGGCGATCTTCTTACTACTGGTTCTCTTAACGTTTGCTGAAAAAGTTTGACATGATTCCAGGTAAGTTCAGACATCTACCTGTTGTGGAGAATGGTGAAGTCATTGCACTATTGGACATAGCCAAGTGCCTATATGATGCTATTGCACGTATGGAAAGGGCAGCTGAGAAAGGAAAAGCAATTGCTGCTGCTGTTGAGGGTGTAGAGAAGCATTGGGGAACATCTGTATCTGGTCTGTAGTCTTTTATCAGTTGCTTGTGTGATAAATGTTACTATGCGTGAGTATCTGGCTTTGTAGTCTGCCTTCTTAATACTGTTTTCCATTTTATTTGCAGGCCCCAATACTTTTGTTGAAACTCTTCGAGAACGGATGTTTAAGCCAGCACTGTCCACCATTATATCTGAGAATTCAAAGTAGGTAATATCCTATCATTTTAAAATAAGTACCTTCTTAAGTATTTGGAAAATTTAACCGCTGTTACAGAACAACTTATTAGCTGACCTCAATTTTTTAGAGTGGCCACTGTTGCACCAACTGATACCGTGTTGACAGCATCAAAAAAGATGCTTGAACTGAAAGTAAGCTCGGCAGTTGTTGCAATTGAAGACAAGCCTGGGGGGATTCTGACGTGAGTGACTTTCCTCAATATTACATCACTGATAATTTTTAAACCAGCATTGAACTGAAAGCTACTTTATTTTTTACATCGATCAGCTCTAGAGATATATTGATGCGTGTTATAGCCCAAAATCTCCCCCCTGAGTCTACCACAGTTGAGAAGGTACGTAAAGCCAAATGGATTGTTTTGACGTTCTTAACTATTTATGTTATGTTCTTCTGTATGTCCTCTTCAACTCTCATGCCATAATGTCTGAAACTCCTTTCGACAGGTCATGACTCAGAGTCCAGAATGTGCCACGGTTGACACTCCAATCCTTGAAGCCTTGCATACAATGCATGATGGAAAATTTCTGCATCTGCCTGTTCTAGACGCAGGTATGTGGACGAATGAGCAATGTTGTCTGATCTAATTCAACTCTTTCTGAAGTCTACTAAATTAAAATAATGTGTTCTCATCCAGATGGAAACGTTGTAACTGTTATTGATGTCCTCCACATAACTCATGCTGCAATTGCAACAGTAAGTAACAATTTCCTTATGCTTGATTGTGTATAAACATAGTGGCTTGGTCCTTTCTGTGTATTTTCGGGTTTTAGACTAGGAAACATTTATTGGAAATATGTTAGTGACCAATTACTCGTGTTTTTGTGTGAGTGAAGGCTTTCAATCTTTGTCCTGTTATGAAGTTGTATGATGGAAGCTGCTAAAGCAACTTTTTAGCAAAGTGTCAGATATATAAATAACACTCTCTCAGCCCCACAATATAAGACGTTTTGGTTAGCTTGCCAAAATGTCTTATATTGTGAGATCGAGGGAGTATGTACCATTAGATAGTGTAGTGTATCCGTTATATAGTCTGCTAAAAATTTCTGCAGCTGAACTTACTGTCATTGGCGTGTCTTCTACTCTTCTTCGCGTTCATTACATCTGTGTGTATTACTTGTGGAGATATCATGCCTGTTTATTTTTTAATTTATTGATTGTCTTCTTGTATTCAGGTTGGAAACAGTGCAGCAGCTGGCTCTGAGGCGACTTCTTCCATGATGCAGAGGTTCTGGGATTCAGCAATGTCAAGTGGGCCTTTTGATGATGATGATGACTCCAGAAGGTTAGCATCTCTTTTGCACCTTACCATTCTGATGACATGTTTTTTTTTGCTAAACTATTATGGCAATATTTTTTAGTGAAGGATCAACAAAAGTGGCATCTGAGATGACAGATATAGGACGATCAGCCTTCTATCCGCCTTCAGGCTTATCAAACACATTTGGGTTCAAGATTCAGGATAAACAAGGCAGGATGCACAGATTTAACTGCGGTATGCACTCTCATTCTGATTTCTCGCTAACTGGATCTGCATCATCATCCTTCTTTGTTCCAGTTTCATGCACACAGTATTTGTACTACAGTTTGTGAGGTTCATGTTTGACATTGGAAATTTCAGACACGAGCAGCCTGACAGACCTGATAACTTCCATTTTACAAAGGCTTGGCGATGACATTGATAAATTGAACCTCCCTCAAATTTTGGTACTGGCCAAGCTCCACCATTTCAGTTTGTGCCTATGTCACTTTGTCAGTTTCCTGATATTTTTCCTTTCCTGGCACCATTTAACAGTATGAAGATGAGGATCACGATAAGGTCATACTTTCATCAGACGCCGACCTTACAGCAGCTGTGGACCATGCAAGACAAATTGGTTGGAAGGTAACGATTGATTGTGTAGGTAAAGCTGCTCTTCCTTCCTAGAAAATGTTGGTCTAACTTACACCCTCCTCCTGCAGAGTTTAAGGTTGCACTTGGATTACTCGGGCGTTGGCCGGCGTAAGCGAGGAGCCCTCTCGGCGGATTTCGAGTATGCTGGAACGGACGCATGGGCTTCTGCGTACAGCACCGTTGCGGCTGGGGCGGCCCTGGTTGCTGGCCTTGGCGTCATGGCTTACCTGAAGAGAGCAGGCTAGGCGCCTGCGGACAAGACACGGCGGCTTTTGTCTTTTGATACAGGGTGTTCAACATTGAAATGACCCGAAATTGACTCTAAAAAGAGAGAAAATGACCACAGATGTCCGTGTGTGATTGATTCTTGTGAGGAAAAAAAATGGAAATCTGTAATAATGTCACGGCAGTGGATGACATAGCCCGCCGGCGGTGTGTGGATCAAATCTTGGATGTCCAGTAGTCTCCATCACGATTGTATACAATGGAGTATAATTGACCATCGGCAGATCGATGATATATGTTCCACAGTTGCCATTTCGCCTGTGTGCTCGTTCTGTTCCTGTATACCCATTTTTTTTAGGGGAAAGTGTACATGTACAGTATTAATAACCCAAAGCCTGGTACTAAGAAAAGCAAGATGGGCTCTGCAGAAGAATCTGTATCCCGTGCAAGCTCCGGATGGGTCATTTCGCTGCGGAATACGGCCCAAGACTGGTGCCCCCCTGCTGATCGTCCAGATCATCAAAGAGGCGAAAGTGAAGACACTGCAGGTGGTGAAGGGCAGCATGCATGATCACGCAGATTGGATCGTTAAATGCCCGTCAGCTGTGCCAAGCCAGATTGCGAATGTCTGTCCGTAGTGAAGACACGCTGCAGGAGTGCAGGTAGTGATTGGTGAATGACACCATGATCACGCGGATTGAATTGTCAAATGCCCGTCAGCTGCGTCAACCCAGCTTTCGAATGTCTGTCCGTCTCCGTCGCCAGGCACTCGTAGAGCAAACCATTCATTTCCGCAGAGACCTGCCATCCGCGCCCACGCGACGAGACCCCAGAGGCCCAGACCTTCACCCAATCGAGTAGCCAATGCGTTGGCACGCATGATTGCATGGTCCGTGGATCCGCGCCGGTGAATCCGGCGGTCTCCCACCACGGCAGCACCTGCCTGCACGGCCAGGGCGCCGGCGTCCGGCACGGGCAGACATAAACGCCGGGTGTCGCGACGCGCTGCGGGCAGCTGGGCGGTAGCTCCACTTGGCTTGGCATTTGGTGCTCTGGCCTGCCGCGGCCACACTGCTGCCGCATTCACCGGCGGCAGTAGTAGTGCAGCGGCAGAGGTGCTGACTGGAGTAGAGTCCCGTTGTTCGTGGTCGTGCGGACCTGGCCGCGGAGACCGGTGGAACGGCCCGGACAGCTTGTGGTGACATGGATGGACCGCTCTGCCGCATAGAATTCACTCTACGAAACTGATGTTTAAGGCTGGTCCTAATACTATTATCATGCATGCCAACTTGGCAAAAATCTGATGTGGCGCCATAATTAATGAAGAGAGAGGTGGTTAGTGTATCAGAGCAAATTCAATAGTATAGCTGGTTGCCGGCTATATCAAGTTGCCATGTCACTTAGAGTCAATCTAATAGCCAACATATACAATAGATAGATATAAGATAGTATTACTTTATCAATACATGACCCACTTCACATACTCACAAGGTGTCTAGGAGCGCGTGCTGCAGCCGGCTATTAGTTAAGAGCCCGCTTCTCTTCTCTCTCATCTTTACTCATCCAACTAAGCAAAAGAATATTATTTTAATCCTTATAGCCAGCTGAGTAGGACTTATTGTACTTGCTCTCATAGGTAGATACTGTGTCATAACACGTAAAGCTAGAAATCATAATGACAAGTAAATCTTGTACACACATTTTACATAGAGATTCTACAAATCAATAAATATACTACTATATGATACAATGCATTAGAGACATAGTATCATATAGTAGTATCATATACATGATAATAGTAGTATGATACTACCACTAGGACCAGCCTAAGCCTACGCGTGTAAAACGCTTCCGCCTTTCGTGAAGTGGCCGAGCAGGAGCGGACTGGTCCTGAACTCAGAAATTATAGCAGAAAAATCTGTCACCAGGTAATGGATATATTCCACGGCAGCTAATCCGGCCGGTGTTATGTCGCTGACGTGGCACCGATCAGTGCAACGTCAGGCCGACTGGCAACCAGCTTCTTTTTGCAAAAAAATATGGAGTTATTTCCTTCTCATCACCACGTCCCAGGCCACTGGTGTAGATTATTTTTTCCCCAAATTCCACAAATCTATTAGTAATCATCAAGAGCAGTATAAAAAGACCCAAATGTAATAAAAAATATAAATAGGTCAAATGGAGACAGACAAAGTTTATCGTAGTAGAGTTTGCTATAGTAGACAGACGGGAAGTCTTTCTGCTAAGGCCATAATGGACCAGTGCACTAAAGCAAGCGACAAACATCGTCAATGATTGACATCCGTAGATTGGAATAGACTGACCTAAAAACAAATCGACGAACACGAAAACAGACAGAATCCTAGGAGATCTGTCGGACAAATGACTCCACAAACCGTCCGTTAGCGCTAGGTGCACCATCGGAGCGGGAATAAAGCGGGGAGAATCTTATTCTGACTTGAGAAAGTAGCCGTCGCCTCAATATTCCAAAGAAGACACTAAAAATAGACAAAACAAAGAACAAAAAACCTCATGTCGGCGAGAAGTCGTGGTTCGCCACACCTCCAAGACCCCCTAGGGCCACCGGAGGCGGAGCAGACCGGCGACATTGCTGATGAGGGGTGCGGATCCCTAGATGGGTTTTATCTCTCTCCTAACGAGGGGTACGGAAACCTAGATGGATTTTATCTCTCTCCTAGAGAACGTACCCGGCATGGCAGAGGTTCTTAATCTCAAAACATACTTACTCATGTAGATGGTTAGAGGCGCCACCATGGCGATTTGGAACGTATTGAAGGAGCTGCAGCAAGAGCTCGTCGATGGCGGCCAAGGTTGTGGATGAGGGCGGTGGCCTCTCCAAACTGCTTTCATGGCCCCTATGCGTCAAACCTAATAACAATTAGTATTTTGTTATAAACTGGTAGGTCGCCTAGGTCTACAATCCAGCGTAGTAAACTACCTTATGTTTCTTAGATGGCTCGTAGAGTCTATTTTCGTAGCTTGATTTTGGTAGTTAGGTCTGGTTTGAGTGGATTGGTGGAGTCTACTAAGAAAAAGGGTTTTAGCTAAGTTTACTTTCTCCCTTGCAATATAGACTCAATGTGAAAATCCACTATGGTGGATTTTTCTGCAGTATAGGGTCGAGCATAAATTAAATTGATGGAACATGATATTTTTTTGATGAATGTGATCAAGCGTCATGGTGTCAGTATGCAGTTGTCTACATTCTGAGAGATTCGGCTTATCCAACATCCTAGTTAGAGCATGTATATTGGGTTGAGCCGGTTTATGGTAGGGTAGAAGGATTGAGAATAGTATCTTTTTGAAAAGGATGCTAAGAAAATGGCACCAACATTTTTTGCAAGAGTATGAGACCATTTGTTGACCATGTTAACTTGTTGAGATCACATGAGGCGCCAGATGATGTTCTTGAGGCAAACATTCCTAATCTACTTAGTGTGATTGGTTCTCCAATGAAAAAACAGAAGAGGAGCAACAATGGCAATGAAGATGGACATGAAAAAGTTGGCCCTGATGAAGAAGTAAAGCAAGCAGATTCTAGAATAAATTACAATGATTATGTATCTGAAGAAGGAGAGCAGGAATATGATGCTGATGAAGATGACACTACTAGGAAACTAGCTATAGATAGACAGACCTTCTGTGGCACATGGTTCCAGTGGCGCATTTTATCAAATGCGCCACAGAAGTCTTCATACTTCTGTGGCGCATATAGGAAAAATGCGCCACAGAAGTTGGACCTTCTATGGCGCATATGTTCATATGCTCCAACTCATATGCGCCACAGAAAGCTTGGGTGGACCCTACACAGAATCTCATTGACTGTACTCTGACCAACATTCTGTAGCGCATATGACCATATGCGCCATAGAAGTTCATCTTCTGTGGCGCATATAGAGGCATGCGCCACATAAGTTTCTGTAGAAAAAACAGATTCGACCCCCCCCCCCCGGGGTGGATCGCCTTTTTAGCCTTGTAAAAAATAATAGAAAATGAAAAACACTTCAAAAAAATAAAATCCTTTCACATAGTGATAGGTAATATAGTCTAGTTTGTAGGAAAATTAACAAACATGCATTTTGATTTTTTATATAAAAAAAGTTTATGCCACGGTAAAATGGCCGTAACTTTTGCATACGATGTCGGAAAAATACGTATAATATACCAAAATGACGAGAACGAGATTTCGCATCCGCTCGCAATGGTCATTTAGCTATTATTTAGATTTTCAAAATTCGAAAAGAGTAAAAAGTTATGGCCAAAAGATCTTTTTTTCTGCAAAATAATAAAAAAGGAGGACAAACTTCTGTGGCGCATTTCTTCCATATGCGCCACAGAAGTCTTGGCCAAAATTCGAAATTTGAATCCCGCCCCTTCTCCCCTCTTATACTCTTCCACTCCTCCACCCTTCCCCTCCTCGCCTTCTTCTCTCATTCTCCTCACCTCCTCCTCCTCCTCCTCCACCCCGGTGAGATCCTCCTCCTCCTCCTTCTCCTCCACCCCGGTGAGCTCCTCCCTCCTCCACTCCGGTGAGCTCTTCCCTCCTCCACCCCGGTGAGCTCCTCCTCCTCCAACTCCCACCTCCCTCCTCCTCCACCCCGACGAGCTCCTCCTCCTCCCACCTTCCTCCTCCTCCTCCCACCTTCCTCCTCCTCCACCCCGGCGAGCTCCTCCTACGGCGACCTTCTCCTCCTCCTCCTCCTCCGGCGGCCTCCTCCTCTCCTCCACCAGCGACCTCCACCTCCTCTCCTCCACCGGCGACCTCCACCTCCTCCACCAACGACCTCCTTCTCTCCTCCATCGACCCCCACCTCCGGCCAGATCCGGCCAGGTTTTTTTTTTGAAATTTGAAAAAAACTTCTGTGGCGCATATTGGCCAAATGCGCCATAGAAGTTTGAGATCTGGTTCGGGACTTCTATGGCGCATTTTGGCAATATGAGCCACAGAAGTCTGAAAAACTTCTGTGGCACATTTCAATATGCGCCATAGAACTAAACTTTAGTGGCGAGATAACAGTGGCGTATCCCATATGCGCCACAAAAGTCCCAAAATGGTGCGCCACTGATGGGCCTTTTCCTAGTAGTGTGAACGTGAATATGAGAAGAACATCGTTGATGATGTGAAAGATGGAAAGCTAGGGAAAAGAAACAAGATCAGTTGTGGCCTGATGATGTTAGTGTAGGGGTTCGTAGCATGGAAAACAAAAATTTCTAACGCATGAACACACACAAGCCAAAATCTATCTACTAGATTGTAGCAACGAGTCGATACAATATTAACCCTCGAAGATCCAAAGTGGTTAACGAGAGCAAATTCTCGTGGGTGATGTAGTCGTACACTTGCCGATCTCAAGATCGCGTAGATGATCCTTCCGGCGCTGCGTTTCGGCAGCGCTTCCGCAGTCGGTCACACATTCGGTACTCGATGAAGACCTTCCTCTCCCTTGTTCCAGCAGGCAGCGGACGTTGTAGTTCTCCCCTCGAGATTCCAGCAGCACGGCGGCATGGTGTCGGAGGTAGAGGGAAGATCCTGCAGGGCTTCGCCTAAGCCGGAGCAGGTTATGGTGGATCTAGGGTTTCTAGCGATCTAGGTTTAGAAGGCCGGAGAGGAAGAGGTGGTGTCGGCGGTTACTATGCGACGGCGACGGGCTGGCGGCGGCGGCGCACGGGTGGGAAGGGATGGTTGTGGTGCTTTGGGGCAGCCCCTCCCCTCTATTTATGAGAGAGAGGGCAGCTTGGGAGAGGGGAGTTTGAATCCTTTCCCAACCCAAGTTGGAGAGAAGGAAGGACTCTTTCCTTCTTTCACTAGGAACTATTGTTCCAGTTTGACTTTTCAAACCTCCCTTTTGACTTTCAATTTAGAGCTTTATTTCTCTCTCGCAAATACCCAACCAAGTGACCTAGGACATGATCCAATCATTTCTCTTAACCATGACACATTCATGAATCATTCCCCTTCCGGTCCGGTGAACCTTCTAGACCCTTCTAGAACCTCTCTGATGAAAACATCAGAATCATTCTCGAACTCCGTAATCGGACTTTCCTTATATGAATCTTATTCTCCGGAACATTTCAGATCTCCTCGTGATATCACAGATTCCATCCGAGACTCTGAACAACATTCTGTCTCCCTACTTATATTCCATATCTACTAAACAACATCGAATCCTTAAGTGTGTCTCCCTACTGTTCATGAATTATGCGGACATGACCGAGACACTTATCCGATCAATAACCAATAGAGGAATCTGGAAATTCATATGTCTCCCACATATTTCTACGATTACTTTGCGATCGAATGAACCACTTACATACGATACCAATTTCCCTTTGTCTCGCGATAGTTTACTTATCCGAGGTTTGATCGTCGGTATCTCTGCATACCTAGTTCAACCTCGTTACCGATAAGTACTCTTTTCTCGTTCCCGTGATATGTGATCCCTTGTGAGCCAGCCACATGCTTGCAAGCTAATTGGATGACATTCCACCGAGAGGGCCCAGAGTATATCTATCCGTCATATGGATGGACAAATCCCACTCTTGATCCATGTGCCTCAACACATACTTTTCGAACACTCAATGCCACCTTTATAGCCACCCAATTATGGTGTGGTGTTTGATGTCATCAAAGCATCCTTCCGGTGATGGTGATTAGCATGATCTCATGGTCAAAGGAATTATGTCACTATGTATTAGAAAGCTTATAGCAAATGAACTATTGAAATGACTTGATCTTAATGCTACGCTTATCTATAGGAGTATGTCCATCACACCATTCTCCTAATGATGTGATCTTGTTGTTAATAACATCTTAATGTTCATGATCAGGAAACCATGATCATATATTAACCAACAAGCTAGTTTAACAAGAGGCTTTACTAGGGACTATTTTATGTTTACAAATCACACAAGTATTAATGTTTCTAGTTAATAGAATTATAGCATGGTATGTAAACATTTATCATAAGCATGAAGATATGATAATAACCACTTTATTATTGCCTCTTGGGCATATCTCCAACAGTTATACCATAAGATGATCATCTTTAGCCTCTTTCTGCAGAAGATGGTCTCCTCAACACCATCAAGCCAAGAGTTCTCAACTCTCACACAAACATGGAAAACCCATTATTGAAGCTTGCCATGGAATTTATTAGTATGGAAGAGCTCAAAAGTACATTAGCATGCCATTAACAAGAAGATATTAGAAGCCCATTGTGCAGAAGGATTCCCACAGAAACCAGTAGCTTCTCATGACAACAGGACTTGGTGAAGGAATATGTTCCTGAGAATTCATGTGAGAAGGTTTGGCGGGTGAAGGAGATGCAATATCTTTATCTGGCAAATATATTCATTGAAGTTTAGAGATAACGAGAGTGTATCCATGATTTTTTTTGGAAAGATAGTTCAAAATAAGTTGAACATGCTGCCTAATAGTTTTAAGCATGCAAAAACTAAGTATGAAACTAGTTTTGATTCTTGGTGATGCGAAGATGATGTGAAACAGTATATGGGACTATGGGGAGGAATTGAGGAACAAAAATCTTAGCACGTATTTCTATCTAAAGACAGTAGACAACCCTAGAATATTCAACACATGGTATTTTTCTATGGATGCTTGTAAAAGAGGGATTTTTAAGGGTTGTAGACCATTTATTTGCCTAGATAGTACTCACGTAAAAAATCAAATATGGTGGACAACTCCTCATAGTAGTAGTTGCTAAATGGAAATGATTCAAATTTTCCTATAGCAATGGCACTAGTCAAGGTGGAGTGTTACTCTAGCTGGAAGGTTTCCTACCACTCTAAAAAATGACATGAATGTCATAAATACTTCACCTTTCATGATCATGAGTGATAAGCATAAGGTATGCATGCTTTCGAATATTAGTGAATTTTACATAATATCTACTGAATTTTAGTAGAATACTTGCAGCAATATTAACATAATATGTACTGATTTTTTTACAAAAATTACTAGAACATCTACTGAATTTTACTAGAATATTTACTAAAAGTTCACTATATTTTACTGAGCTTTGCTAGAATATTTACTATATATTATTATAATATTTACTAAAAGTTCACTATATTTTACTGAGCTTTGCTAGAATATTTACTATATATTATTATAATATTTACTAAATGTTACTAGAATATCTATTTATTTTACTAGAAAATTTATTTGATATTCCTAGAGAATTTGCTGATTTTTAATGTGTTTTACTGATTTGTGTTACAATAATCACTGTTTTTTTACTACTCCAATATTCACAGAATTTTAGTGGAATTCTTGCAGGGCCTCACTAAAGATGCTATTGAAGTGTTGGTTGACTATGAGCATAGATTTTGTGTGAGACATTCGTAGTGGAGCAACTTGAACCAACATAGTTGGAAGGGATAAACTCTAAATCATTATTTGTGGATGCGTGCAAGATGAAAAATTGTTCCATGGCGGGAAAAAAATACATAGATATGCCGGAGATCGATCGATTGCCCAGTTGCAGGTATTCTTATAGCAAATTCCTCCAAGCACTTGGTGAATGGATTTTTTTCCAGCGATTTTAGCAAGTGTGGTCTGCTACTGAACAATATGCACGTGAAGTATGGAGCAAGCAAGTGTTTCCTTGTTGTAATGCATTTCAAAAGGTGTTGTTCACTCACCTTGTGTATTCATGGGTGATGGGTTACTTTTGTTGGATTAGGATGATTCTTGATGCTAGGGAGTGTTATGGCATTATGTCGATTTGTCAAACAATCGGGTGCATACAATTATGAACAGATCCAACGGTAAGTTGAGATGACCAATTAAGATATATATGGGTTGGCCCTTATGCACAAAGATTGCTTAGTTCCCACAAGCTCGACCTTGATCTCTGGCATGATCTGGGACACGAGCTCTACTTCGTAGGTACAATTTTCTAGCTCGAGGCTAATCCGCTCCTGCTTGGTAAGTGGTAACTTTATTAGGTTGATCGGAGAGTACCATAGGCTAGTAACATACATAAGTTACTAGTCTATGTTACTATCTTCATAGTGGATAGTACTAACTTGTGTCTAATATCATGCAAAGTCTTATTTATTAGCATGTAGACTCATCTTATCTTGAGGCGTGTGATGTTATGGTAACATAACTACTCCCTTCGTCCGCAAATAAGTGTACATCTAGCTTTTGCCTAAACAAAGATAACCAAATTTGACTAACTTTATAAAGAAATATAAAAACATATATTACATAAAATTGATATATTATGAAACTAGATTTAAAAATAAATCTAATGGTATCAATTTAGTGTCATAAATGTTGGTACGTTGTCCGAAAAAGTTAGTCAAACGTATTAAAATTTGACTTAGAATAAAGCTAAAAATACACTTATTTGCGGACGGAGAGAGTAATAGTTACCATAAGACTCTCTTTCATTATTTAATGACATGCCACATCATCAAATTGCCTAGTTGGCATTGCATGTTGATACATGTTACTAACTATATTACTTTCACTATAACCAGTCTTATAGACGAGGGAACCTTTATATACTCTACAACTCTAGATCTAACCTACCGATGCAATGCAACGCAAGGGCGCATTCACTGGCACTGCTCAACGTGCGCGCGCATGCATGCATTTGATTTGAGCCCACTTGAGCCGCGATCTCGGCGCGCATCCGTGGCAGCAATTCATTTCGGCATGCACAAACCTCGATCTGGTGCCGCCCACGCGCCGCGACCACACAAGGTAATCAGCCAATCGAGTATAACCAGGTGCCTTGCCATGCATGGTCCGTACGTGGATCCACCATGGCAGCGGCAGCGGCAGCACGGCCAGGAGGTCGGCGTCCGGCACGGGAGGACGTAAATAATCGCTGTGTGTCGCGATGAGCGGCGGCGGCAGTTAGTGGCAGAGGTGCGAATGGTACTGACTGTAGTAATTTCTTCGTTTTAAAATATAAGATGTTTTAGGTTCATAAAGAAAATGAATCTAAACTTCTTTTATAGGTAGATTCATCTCAAAGTTGAATGAACCTACATACTAAAATAAGTCTAGATTTATCTTCTTCACAAACCTAAAACATTCTATATTTTGAAATGGAGGGAGTAGTCCTGTTATTCGTGTAACGGTCGGACAACTGGCTAGCAGTGTGGCGTGGCATGGACCGTTCTGCTCGTGCACGCGCGCATTTGTGATTTGTGCTGCAGGAACCTCGGCAGGCAGTAAGTATACATGCTACAACTCTTTACCAAGTGGCCGGCTGGTCGTTAGCAATGACCGGCCCCGTGGTCGACGGTCAAGGCAGCTCCCGTCGAGCACGACACGCTCGTCCCTGTCTTCTTCTTAGTTCGCACTCTCCTGGCTATTGGACGGAGTGTGACGTGATCCCACTGACCGTGGATCACTGGTGGAAACAGGGCTATAGGTCTCGGTTGGTACGGGGCTTTAGTCCCGATTGCCCAACCGGGACGGGGCAATCGGGACTAAAGCCTTAACCTTTAGTCCTGGTTACCCCACCAATCGGGACTAAACACTGGTAGAAAAGGACCCATGCGTCCCGGTTGGTAAGGGCCATTAGTCCCGGTTGCCCAACCGGGACGGGGCAATCGGGACTAAAGCTCTAACCTTTAGTCCCGGTTGCCCCACCAACCGGGACAAATGGGGCACACCTGGAGGCATCAGAGCGCGAGGGGGTGTGACTAATAACCTGCTGCCGCGGCAGAGATTTGGCCCATTTCTCTGCCGCGGCAGAGAATTCATTTTGGCACATTTTGTTGCCGCGGCAGCATTTTCGCCATTTTTTGTGCCGCGGCAGAGAATTTATTTAGGTTGTTTTATTGTTTATTTAGTGTTTTGCACTTATCAATGAAGGAACCTTATATTACACAAGATCATCATGACAACATTACATTCAATACACGGATCGAGTTCATGCACTACATACAAAAGTTGCTATTCGGTGCTACCGGCCAATTTCTTGAAAGTTGCTATTTTTACAATTCCTATTGTCTATACACAGCCGAGTAGTATTCCCTTTGTGTGTTTAGGACTTCTGCATCCAAGAATCCCGCCAATTCCTCCTGTATTGCTCGTATGTGATCCTTTGGCAGAAGACCGTCCCGTAGACGTTCGATCTGATTTAAAAAAGGAGTCAGCCTATATGAATATGAAACTAAACACAATTTGATTGTAATTAAAAACTATAGAAATTGTTTACGTACGTGGAGTTGCTCTAAATTTCTGCCCTTCTCATCGCACGTCTGCCGGATGAACTCGCATACATAGTATCCACATAGATTGTTACCTGGTCCCTGCGTCAGGCACTTTACGACAACAGAGTTCAATCAAAAAAATAATCAAGCATGATAATAACTGTATCAAAACTAGAATCAAAGAGATGCGCGGATATAGCTAGTGGTGCTTACATCTAGTGGTTGAAATGTAAGCTCCTCTTTCCAAACACCCCTAGCCTTCTTGGTGAACCGTTTCCAAGCGCTGCCCGGCGTAGAAAACGAATAAAATAAGTTATTAAGTACTTGATATCATAAAATTCACGAACGTTGCCGATATAGTGTCGTAATGATTAGAATTACCGCTGGAGAAGTATCTGCATGTCCTTCCACGTCTCAAGGGGTTTATGTTTCGAGTCCATGACTAGTACACGCCCTTTGTCAAGTTGAATGATTAACAGAATATAGTGGTACCTGCGAATGCAGAACTAATCAATTATATACTTAACATCGAGTAAGCGAAATAGAAAGTGTATACAAGACAATAACACTCACTGGAAGTTGTAAGGAAATAGTATTTCCCTTTTGGTTTCTTGAAACTTTAACGCGTGTACTATATTATCCTCCGTATCCTGGGGGCTTATTTTGAGATTAGCTTCATGAACCCAATATGGGTCAATGAAGCCAATGTCATAGATTTGTCCTCTGCTGCATTCGAGAATCTTCATTCTGCATATTAAAGTATGATTATATACATGCAATAAACAAAATAATATAGATGGAGACTAAATTAATTACAGAATTAGTACTTACAGACAATAGGCACTCATGATCGATTTGTCCAAGGCGTCTTGATTGAATAATTGAAATAGTTCATCAAATTCAATGGATATCATGTCATCCTTATCTTTCCCATGATGCTTTTTTGTAACCCTCAGCACTATCCAGTTAGCCCCGGCCCTTGTGGCATGCATGTACCAGTTATGCAATCTTCGCATTTTTGTTGGAAGATTGTTTGCCTCCTCAGGTTTGACGAGAGGTTTGCCGTACTGGTATTTGTATGCTACTTCACTCACGGGGAAGAACTCTAACTGGGATAAGTACTGGGCAATACTCATACCTTGAGCAGCGGCAGCTTCTCCGTATTGTGCAACTACCTCTCGATCATACTGCTCTTCGGCCCCATATTTGCTCGACCCCACATTGGTTTGGGAAATCACCTTGAGAGGGGCGCAAGTCTGTTGTGGCATCCCGCAAAACCACTACTAGAAAATCGCGTTGTTTTTGTGCATTGCATTGTCATCATCATGCATTGTTTGTCTAAAGCTGTCTTTCTAAACGCCTGTCGTTGTTTTCTAAAATTATCCTTCTCTTTATTCAAATCGAAAACCTAGGTCCGTTCGGATCTTTTACATGTCTCAAACCTTTTTGCAAATGTTTTGTTTTAAGAGAAATAAAAATAATAGTTAATAAAATATTTTATACCTGGGAGACCGCCACCGGCCAGGCCGAAACGGCCCAGCCGGCAGCAGCCTACTTCCCCAGATAAATATCTACTCAGTCCGCTAAATCTTTTCTTACCTATCCTATTCTAACCACCCAACCATCCACCTCACCCCCTCCTATCACGAGTCGCCACCTCACCCTCTTCCCTTCCCCTAACCAACCACAGCCCGCCACTTGGCCCAGCCCTCTCTCCCTTCCCTCTCTCTCAGCACAGCACGCACCCGAACCACCCATTCCCTCCCCAGACCGACCCCACCCCACGTCACCCACCCCGGCCCACCTGTCCACCGACCCCGCGCACGCCAGTGCCCACCCCACCCGCCTGGCGCCCTGGACCCCCCCACACACGCTCACCAGCCCACCCGGCCCCACTCTGCTCCCTCCCACCTGGCCCACCACTACCGGCTCTCCCACACGCGTCCCAACCCCCCCACGCACGCGACGCCCCCGTCCTCCTTTCCCTTTCTCCCCCCACCGGCGCCTCCACCGCTCTCTCCCTCTCGCCGGCGTCCTCTCCGACAGCAGCCGCCCCCCCGCCGGCCGCGTCGTCGCCTCGCCACCAGAGCCGCCTCTAGCCTCCGCCTCCTCCCCGTCCTCTTCCTCCCACCTCTCTCACCGCCCGACCGCGTCCTCCGCCCGCCTCCGCGCCCCGCCGCGCCTCCTCCCGTCGCCGGCGAGCCGCCCCGGCCCGCGCCCGGTCCGCTCGCCTCCTCCCTCCTCGAGGTCGCCACCGCCAACCACCGCCTCCGCTGCGAGCTCCGGCCGTCTCCCCCCTTGAGCGCGCCGCGCCTCCCCCTCTGGTGCTCGCCGGCGCCGCTCCCTCGTCTCTCCGCCGTGCCTCGCCCGTCCCCGCCGGCGAGCTCGCCCCCGAGCCGCTCCCGCTCGTCGACCGCCCGCCTCCGCTCCCCGTTCGGCCGCCTCCACCCGCGCCTGAGACCCCTCCGCCGCTAGTCGCCTCGTCTCCTGCCACCACCCCTCCGTCTGCGGCAGGCCCCGCCTCCGGCCGCGTCCCGCGCCTCCGCGACCAGCTCGTCCCGCAGCAAGCCGGCCCCCCTCCAGCGCCGCCGGGCCCCGCGGCAACCGCCTCCTCGCCTTAGCGCCTTCCTGGAGCACCCGCAGGTCCACGGCGGCCAGGTGACGCACGTTGGTGTCGGCACATGTATCTGTTGGTGCATGTGTGTTGTTGTTGTAAAGCAGTGCCCGAGAGCTACGCGCATTCCCGGACCTCGAGCTAGATCCCTTTGACGCCATCAAAATCCCCGTACCCCGAAGGTGCTCGAAGAATCACGGACACGAGGACCGATCTTCGGATCTGAAGGCGCCGAGTGTGCCGGCATGGACCCTCAAGATCTTCGTCATGGAACCCGATAACCGCCAAGAACCGTTCCTGAGGCCCGATTGTCGAGCCGAAACCCTGGAACCCCGCCAAGATCTTCATCGGAACCCCGAGAACTCCGCCGCGGTACCCGGGGGATCTTCTACATGGGACCATCGGACCACGTAAGACCATCGACGCCATACCCGAGCCCGGAACCGACACCCGACAACCTCCACATATGATGCCAAGGACTCCCCCTCGGAACGACGAGTGCTCCTCCCTGGCTTCGAAGCCCGACCCACGACATGATCTCCTTCACGGATACTACAAGTACCCCCTCGAGGACGCCGAGTACTTCACCCCGGACACCGAGACCCTGGACGACAAGTTCTCCTTCTCGGAAGCATTGACGCCCGCGCGACAAGATCTACTCAGATCCGAAGGCCCCGGTACCCGATCCACTCAAGTTCGCCATCGACGACAAGACCGGCACCGACCGGGGCGGATCCGATGCGTCCCCGACGCCAACCAAGTCCTCCTTCCCGGAATTTCAAGATCGATCCCAGTCATCCGAGAACGATCCCGGAGTCCGAACCCCGCTTCCGTCGAACCCTGAGACCGACCCTGGACCCCGGAACCCCAAGACCGTCGAGACCCCTCAATGTGTGAAACCCTTCCCGAAACCCTATTTTATAACATAATATAACTTGTCGCATAATAATTGTCTTGCATGCATACATTCATGTGGTTTGGGGGCCTTATGCCGATTCACCTGATAATTAAATATGGGGCCCATATGCGGGCAAATCTAGTCTCATATCGGCCTCATTTAAATTTGTGTAGCGAACCGGTGATATATTCTGCCTTGTTAAACAACATTTAAATTGCGGGGTTCTAAACAACTTGAACCGTTTAAATAATCGACGGGACCCCGGTTCCGCCTAATATGACCTAATTGCATTGCACCTTTGCCATGCCATGCATCATACATGCATCATGCCGATCTTCTGCCGTCGTATTAAATATTGCATCCGGTGTTTCTTCTAGTGTTTTGCTTCTTCGCGGATAAGGCCGTTGAGTTGATGTGAGCTTCGCCCCGATCTTCGGTTGAACCTTCGACAATGTTTTCAGGCGAGCATCTCCCCCCTTTCTACCTATCTTACATTTATAGTATTTATTCCCTCCTGTTGATCTATTGCTATCTGTGTTGCGATGCTCTAGTTTCCGTAGCCGTACTATCCCTTGCAGCCGTATATTGCCTTGGCCACATCCTATTACCTGTTGTTTGGTAGATAGTTGGACTTGCGTGTCGTAATCGCTTGCTCAAGTGCTGTTGCGTGTCGACAAGTGCCACAGTTGTTGATGTAATGCCGCATGTTGTTGATGGATATGATCCTAGTTTTACTTATCGTTCACTTTAATTCCTGTTTAACAACTAAAATTGAAGTAAGCAGAGGCATCGGTGGGTGATAGATAATATTTGGTTTCCGAACGCCCACTTGTGTCCCGTAGGACCCCGAGTACTTGATACCTGTTCCTTGATTTATCGCGCTATCCACATCCGGGAGGTATATGGGACCCCCCTGAGCCAGAGCTTGATTCAGTCTTATTTCTTGGGGCCACAAACTAGTTTGAGGTTTTATTTACGACCCTGTACTTATGCCATGCTTTACTGCTTTATTTACGATTGTGCGATGGATAGCACACTGTACTGTTTAGGTAAGCGGAATGTTTTCGCGGTATCGACAATCCCCGTTTGGGGTTCCCAGTCGTTTACAGCCATTGACACAAACCTTGAGTCCGTCTCGGAGCTTGCTTACTTCGTTGCGGGTCTACTCAATGGGGTGGCCCCCTGAAATATTTCTGAATCCTGTGATTGCTTTGTCGTGAAGGCCTCGTTGGGTTTTGATTTGGTTTTTCCGAGGTTGATCGAGTGTGTGTTGCTATTGGTGCACCCCGACCGGGTAAAACTTTCTGAAAGCCGTGTCCGCGGTTATGGACGACTTGGAGCACAGTATCTCGACCATAGACAAGCATAACTAAAGTTTATTGCTATAAATTTGACTTTATAATGACTAGTAATCAGCTTCACTATAATGGAATGGCTAATTAATACTGCCCACAAATTGCTTGTTGAGATGTCGCTTGCGACCATCGTATCTGACTAGTAAGTACTGCAACTACAACGGAATGGCTAAATAAAAGTACCAACAACTGCTGGGTTTTGGGTTTATCTCATGCTATCTGTATCTGATTAGTAAGTGATGCAACTATAACCGAATGGTTAACTAAAAATGGCCCACTGCTTATTTTATCAGGACGATTATCTACACCTGACTAGTAATTGCTGCAACAATAACCGAATAAATAAAACTGCCAACTGTGTGAGTTCCTCGGTTGACTTCCTCGATCGGTGTCGAGAGGGAAACGCCAGGATGGGTTTGTTTGGTGGTAGTATCAGGTTGGTTCCGGATAGGTCACTCTTATCCCTCTCTGGTAACCGCCAGTTGTGTCGAGTCTCTATAGGTTGTTTAGTGCATGCTGCCGCTGCCGCTTCAGTCCACCATACCTATGTAGGCGAGGACCGCCGAATTCTAGTCTCGCCGTGTACTGGCCTCAGTACTGACGCTCCTCTTTTTCCTTTGCCCTTTTTCGGCACCCCTTTTGTTTTAAGCAGGTTTTGAGGTCGACGTCGTTAGCAGGGTTACCCTTCCGGCTTGGCCTGGGCAGGGTTATGGACGCCATTGGTTATTCTTCAGGGCTCTTAGCCCCATTTGCATCTTGTCCGTAGTCGGACGCTCTATCATTTTCAAGGTGATTTGGATCTTTGTATATTATACCTGTATTCTTGACTCATTGAGTCGCTGTTGTATATATATCTGTTCTGTGGGTCCCATCGAGGACTGTTGTGTAATGCTATTACTTCGTTTTCCACCCGCACGAAAGTGCCTGGTGGGCACCTTTGAATCGTTTCTATGCGGGTTTGGCGGGTTTTCGCTAAAACTTGCATAGGTCCGATTCTGAGGGTGTTACAGAGTGGTATCAGAGCTCAGCAGTTGCGATACCCCACAAGTCCAGCCTGTAGGATAACCTAGCTAACGGCCGAAGTAGAGTGTCAAAACTATTTTTCAAAATCGGTTGGATAGTTATGATTAGGTCTGATTTTACTCCTTACCCCTCTGCTATTCTCCTCTTATCTCTACGTGTTTTGAATCCGCTCTCTTCTTTCTCTTCGAGTCCAGGAATTCTCGTGGTTGGGTTTCCGTCGTACCTTCAGGGTTTCGCTTCCTCCTTTGGAAACGGTGTTCTACCATCCGGTGTTCATGCTGCTTGAGGAATCCGTCTATGGTGGTACCATTCTTTGTTCCTTGTTTGTGCCTTCCGGTGTTTTCCGACGCGACGACCTCATCTACGCCAGATCCGATGCAGAGTTTGCATCACTCCTTTGTTCCGAACCTCGCTTGTCGAGATCTTCAGTCTGATTCCGAGAATGGTTGCACGCTTTTCTACTGATTGTGCAGAGTAATAGTTTGGGTGCGTGATGGATTGGCCCCCATGCCGACTACCCCTTCTATTCGCTTTTGTACATTGAAGTGGATGAGAATGCATCGGTTCCCTCGTTCCATCGAAGCTAGAGGTGGCTTTATTTGTTGATACCTCTACCTTCGACCTTTTGTTTCTGGAGTGTTCCCTCGACGATCACGGACAACGACCTCTTGTTAGTGGTGTCGTGAGGAACTACACGAAGCGAGAAGACGCAGATCGCCGACCTTCTTTCCGGTACCATGAGGCGGATCTCGAGGGCGAGATCCATTGTTAGTGGTGTCGAATTGTGGCATCCCGCAAAACCACTACTAGAAAATCGCGTTGTTTTTGTGCATTGCATTGTCATCATCATACTTCTTTGTCTAAAGCTGTCTTTCTAAACGCCTGTCGTTGTTTTCTAAAATTATCCTTCTCTTTATTCAAATCGAAAACCTAGGTCCGTTCGGATCTTTTACATGTCTCAAACCTTTTTTGCAAATGTTTTGTTTTAAGAGAAATAAAAATAATAGTTAATAAAATATTTTATACCGGGGAGACCGCCACCGGCCAGGCCGAAACGGCCCAGCCGGCAGCAGCCTACTTCCCCAGATAAATATCTACTCAGTCCGCTAAATCTTTTCTTACCTATCCTATTCTAACCACCCAACCATCCACCTCACCCCCTCCTATCACGAGTCGCCACCTCACCCTCTTCCCTTCCCCTAACCAACCACAGCCCGCCACTTGGCCCAGCCCTCTCTCCCTTCCCTCTCTCTCAGCACAGCACGCACCCGAACCACCCATTCCCTCCCCAGACCGACCCCACCCCACGTCACCCACCCCGGCCCACCTGTCCACCGACCCCACGCACGCCAGTGCCCACCCCACCCGCCTGGCGCCCTGGAACCCCCCACACACGCTCACCAGCCCACCCGGCCCCACTCTGCTCCCTCCCACCTGACCCACTACTACCGGCTCTCCCCCACGCGTCCCAACCCCCCCACGCACGCGACGCCCCCGTCCTCCTTTCCCTTTCTCCCCCCACCGGCGCCTCCACCGCTCTCTCCCTCTCGCCGGCGTCCTCTCCGACAGCAGCCGCCCCCCCGCCGGCCGCGTCGTTGCCTTGCCACCAGAGCCGCCTCCAGCCTCCGCCTCCTCCCTGTCCTCTTCCTCCCACCTCTCTCACCGCCCGACCGCGTCCTCCGCCCGCCTCCGCGCCCCGCCGCGCCTCCTCCCGTCGCCGGCGAGCCGCCCCGGCCCGCGCCCGGTCCGCTCGCCTCCTCCCTCCTCGAGCTCGCCACCGCCAACCACCGCCTCCGCTGCGAGCTCCGGCCGTCTCCCCCCTTGAGCGCGCCGCGCCTCCCCCTCTGGTGCTCGCCGGCGCCGCTCCCTCGTCTCTCCGCCGTGCCTCGCCCGTCCCCGCCGGCGAGCTCGCCCCCGAGCCGCTCCCGCTCGTCGACCGCCCGCCTCCGCTCCCCGTTCGGCCGCCTCCACCCGCGCCTGAGACCCCTCCGCCGCCAGTCGCCTCGTCTCCTGCCACCACCCCTCCGTCTGCGGCAGGCCCCGCCTCCGGCCGCGTCCCGCGCCTCCGCGACCAGCTCGTCCCGCAGCAAGCCGGCCCCCCTCCAGCGCCGCCGGGCCCCGCGGCAACCGCCTCCTCGCCTTAGCGCCTTCCTGGAGCACCCGCAGGTCCACGGCGGCCAGGTGACGCACGTTGGTGTCGGCACATGTATCTGTTGGTGCCTGTGTGTTGTTGTTGTAAAGCAGTGCCCGAGAGCTACGCGCATTCCCGGACCTTGAGCTAGATCCCTTTGACGCCATCAAAATCCCCGTACCCCGAAGGTGCTCAAAGAATCACGGACACGAGGACTGATCTTCGGATCTGAAGGCGCCGTGTGTGCCGGCATGGACCCTCAAGATCTTCGTCATGGAACCCGATAACCGCCAAGAACCGTTCCCAGGGCCCGATTGTCGAGCCGAAACCCTGGAACCCCGCCAAGATCTTCATCGGAACCCCGAGAACTCCGCCGCGGTACCCGGGGGATCTTCTACATGGGACCATCGGACCACGTAAGACCATCGACGCCATACCCGAGCCCGGCACCGACACCCGACAACCTCCACATATGACGCCAAGGACTCCCCCTCGGAACGACGAGTGCTCCTCCCTGGCTTCGAAGCCCGACCCACGACATGATCTCCTTCACGGATACTACAAGTACCCCCTCGAGGACGCCGAGTACTTCACCCCGGACACCGAGACCCTGGACGACAAGTTCTCCTTCTCGGAAGCATTGACGCCCGCGCGACAAGATCTACTCAGATCCGAAGGCCCCGGTACCCGATCCACTCAAGTTCGCCATCGACGACAAGACCGGCACCGACCGGGGCGGATCCGATGCGTCCCCGACGCCAACCAAGTCCTCCTTCCCGGAATTTCAAGATCGATCCCAGTCATCCGAGAACGATCCCAGAGTCCGAACCCCGCTTCCGTCGAACCCTGAGACCGACCCCGGACCCCGGAACCCCAAGACCGTCGAGACCCCTCAATGTGTGAAACCCTTCCCGAAACCCTATTTTATAACATAATATAACTTGTCGCATAATAATTGTCTTGCATGCATACATTCATGTGGTTTGGGGGCCTTATGCCGATTCACCTGATAATTAAATATGGGGCCCATATGCGGGCAAATCTAGTCTCATATCGGCCTCATTTAAATTTGTGTAGCGAACCGGTGATATATTCTGCCTTGTTAAACAACATTTAAATTGCGGGGTTCTAAACAACTTGAACCGTTTAAATAATCGACGGGACCCCGGTTCCGCCTAATATGACCTAATTGCATTGCACCTTTGCCATGCCATGCATCATACATGCATCATGCCGATCTTCTGCCGTCGTATTAAATATTGCATCCGGTGTTTCTTCTAGTGTTTTGCTTCTTCGCGGATAAGGCCGTTGAGTTGATGTGAGCTTCGCCCCGATCTTCGGTTGAACCTTCGACAATGTTTTCAGGCGAGCATCTCCCCCCTTTCTACCTATCTTACATTTATAGTATTTATTCCCTCCTGTTGATCTATTGCTATCTGTGTTGCGATGCTCTAGTTTATGTAGCCGTACTATCCCTTGCAGCCGTATATTGCCTTGGACACATCCTATTACCTGTTGTTTGGTAGATAGTTGGACTTGCGTGTCGTAATCGCTTGCTCAAGTGCTGTTGCGTGTCGACAAGTGCCACAGTTGTTGATGTAATGCCGCATGTTGTTGATGGAGATGATCCTAGTTTTACTTATCGTTCACTTTAATTCCTGTTTAACAACTAAAATTGAAGTAAGCAGAGGCATCGGTGGGTGATAGATAATATTTGGTTTCCGAACGCCCACTTGTGTCCCGTAGGACCCCGAGTACTTGATACCTGTTCCTTGATTTATCGCGCTATCCACATCCGGGAGGTATATGGGACCCTCCTGAGCCAGAGCTTGATTCAGTCTTATTTCTTGGGGCCACAAACTAGTTTGAGGTTTTATTTACGACCCTGTACTTATGCCATGCTTTACTGCTTTATTTACGATTGTGCGATGGATAGCACACTGTACTGTTTAGGTAAGCGGAATGTTTTCGCGGTATCGACAATCCCCGTTTGGGGTTCCCAGTCGTTTACAGCCATTGACACAAACCTTGATTCCGTATCGGAGCTTGCTTACTTCGTTGCGGGTCTACTCAATGGGGTGGCCCCCTGAAATATTTCTGAATCCTGTGATTGCTTTGTCGTGAAGGCCTCGTTGGGTTTTGATTTGGTTTTTCCGAGGTTGATCGAGTGTGTGTTGCTATTGGTGCACCCCGACCGGGTAAAACTTTCTGAAAGCCGTGTCCGCGGTTATGGACGACTTGGAGCACAGTATCTCGACCATAGACAAGCATAACTAAAGTTTATTGCTATAAATTTGACTTTATAATGACTAGTAATCAGCTTCACTATAATGGAATGGCTAATTAATACTGCCCACAAATTGCTTGTTGAGATGTCGCTTGCGACCATCGTATCTGACTAGTAAGTACTGCAACTACAACGGAATGGCTAAATAAAAGTACCAACAACTGCTGGGTTTTGGGTTTATCTCATGCTATCTGTATCTGATTAGTAAGTGATGCAACTATAACCGAATGGTTAACTAAAAATGGCCCACTGCTTATTTTATCAGGACGATTATCTACACCTGACTAGTAATTGCTGCAACAATAACCGAATAAATAAAACTGCCAACTGTGTGAGTTCCTCGGTTGACTTCCTCGATCGGTGTCGAGAGGGAAACGCCAGGATGGGTTTGTTTGGTGGTAGTATCAGGTTGGTTCCGGATAGGTCACTCTTATCCCTCTCTGGTAACCGCCAGTTGTGTCGAGTCTCTATAGGTTGTTTAGTGCATGCTGCCGCTGCCGCTTCAGTCCACCATACCTATGTAGGCGAGGACCGCCGAATTCTAGTCTCGCCGTGTACTGGCCTCAGTACTGACGCTCCTCTTTTTTCCTTTGCCCTTTGTCGGCACCCCTTTTGTTTTAAGCAGGTTTTGAGGTCGACGTCGTTAGCAGGGTTACCCTTCCGGCTTGGCCTGGGCAGGGTTATGGACGCCATTGGTTATTCTCCAGGGCTCTTAGCCCCATTTGCATCTTGTCCGTAGTCGGACGCTCTATCATTTTCAAGGTGATTTGGATCTTTGTATATTATACCTGTATTCTTGACTCATTGAGTCGCTGTTGTATATATATCTGTTCTGTGGGTCCCATCGAGGACTGTTGTGTAATGCTATTACTTCGTTTTCCACCCGCACGAAAGTGCCTGGTGGGCACCTTTGAATCGTTTCTATGCGGGTTTGGCGGGTTTTCGCTAAAACTTGCATAGGTCCGATTCTGAGGGTGTTACAGAGTGGTATCAGAGCTCAGCAGTTGCGATACCCCACAAGTCCAGCTTGTAGGATAACCTAGCTAACGGCCGAAGTAGAGTGTCAAAACTATTTTTCAAAATCGGTTGGATAGTTATGATTAGGTCTGATTTTACTCCTTACCCCTCTGCTATTCTCCTCTTATCTCTACGTGTTTTGAATCCGCTCTCTTCTTTCTCTTCGAGTCCAGGAATTCTCGTGGTTGGGTTTCCGTCGTACCTTTAGGGTTTCGCTTCCTCCTTTGGAAACGGTGTTCTACCATCCGGTGTTCATGCTACTTGAGGAATCCGTCTATGGTGGTACCATTCTTTGTTCCTTGTTTGTGCCTTCCGGTGTTTTCCGACGCGACGACCTCATCTACGCCAGATCCGATGCAGAGTTTGCATCACTCCTTTGTTCCGAACCTCGCTTGTCGAGATCTTCAGTCTGATTCCGAGAATGGTTGCACGCTTTTCTACTGATTGTGCAGAGTAATAGTTTGGGTGCGTGATGGATTGTCCCCCATGCCGACTACCCCTTCTATTCGCTTTTGTACATTGAAGTGGATGAGAATGCATCGGTTCCCTCGTTCCATCGAAGCTAGAGGTGGCTTTATTTGTTGATACCTCTACCTTCGACCTTTTGTTTCTGGAGTGTTCCCTCGACGATCACGGACAACGACCTCTTGTTAGTGGTGTCATGAGGAACTACACGAAGCGAGAAGACGCAGATCGCCGACCTTCTTTCCGGTACCATGAGGCGGATCTCGAGGGCGAGATCCATTGTTAGTGGTGTCGAATTGTGGCATCCCGCAAAACCACTACTAGAAAATCGCGTTGTTTTTGTGCATTGCATTGTCATCATCATGCATTGTTTGTCTAAAGCTGTCTTTCTAAACGCCTGTCGTTGTTTTCTAAAATTATCCTTCTCTTTATTCAAATCGAAAACCTAGGTCCGTTCGGATCTTTTACATGTCTCAAACCTTTTTTGCAAATGTTTTGTTTTAAGAGAAATAAAAATAATAGTTAATAAAATATTTTATACCGGGGAGACCGCCACCGGCCAGGCCGAAACGGCCCAGCCGGCAGCAGCCTACTTCCCCAGATAAATATCTACTCAGTCCGCTAAATCTTTTCTTACCTATCCTATTCTAACCACCCAACCATCCACCTCACCCCCTCCTATCACGAGTCGCCACCTCACCCTCTTCCCTTCCCCTAACCAACCACAGCCCGCCACTTGGCCCAGCCCTCTCTCCCTTCCCTCTCTCTCAGCACAGCACGCACCCGAACCACCCATTCCCTCCCCAGACCGACCCCACCCCACGTCACCCACCCCGGCCCACCTGTCCACCGACCCCGCGCACGCCAGCGCCCACCCCACCCGCCTGGCGCCCTGGAACCCCCCAGACACGCTCACCAGCCCACCCGGCCCCACTCTGCTCCCTCCCACCTGACCCACTACTACCGGCTCTCCCCCACGCGTCCCAACCCCCCCACGCACGCGACGCCCCCGTCCTCCTTTCCCTTTCTCCCCCCACCGGCGCCTCCACCGCTCTCTCCCTCTCGCCGGCGTCCTCTCCGACAGCAGCCGCCCCCCCGCCGGCCGCGTCGTTGCCTTGCCACCAGAGCCGCCTCCAGCCTCCGCCTCCTCCCCGTCCTCTTCCTCCCACCTCTCTCACCGCCCGACCGCGTCCTCCGCCCGCCTCCGCGCCCCGCCGCGCCTCCTCCCGTCGCCGGCGAGCCGCCCCGGCCCGCGCCCGGTCCGCTCGCCTCCTCCCTCCTCGAGCTCGCCACCGCCAACCACCGCCTCCGCTGCGAGCTCCGGCCGTCTCCCCCCTTGAGCGTGCCGCGCCTCCCCCTCTGGTGCTCGCCGGCGCCGCTCCCTCGTCTCTCCGCCGTGCCTCGCCCGTCCCCGCCGGCGAGCTCGCCCCCGAGCCGCTCCCGCTCGTCGACCGCCCGCCTCCGCTCCCCGTTCGGCCGCCTCCACCCGCGCCTGAGACCCCTCCGCCGCCAGTCGCCTCGTCTCCTGCCACCACCCCTCCGTCTGCGGCAGGCCCCGCCTCCGGCCGCGTCCCGCGCCTCCGCGACCAGCTCGTCCCGCAGCAAGCCGGCCCCCCTCCAGCGCCGCCGGGCCCCGCGGCAACCGCCTCCTCGCCTTAGCGCCTTCCTGGAGCACCCGCAGGTCCACGGCGGCCAGGTGACGCACGTTGGTGTCGGCACATGTATCTGTTGGTGCCTGTGTGTTGTTGTTGTAAAGCAGTGCCCGAGAGCTACGCGCATTCCCGGACCTCGAGCTAGATCCCTTTGACGCCATCAAAATCCCCGTACCCCGAAGGTGCTCAAAGAATCACGGACACGAGGACTGATCTTCGGATCTGAAGGCGCCGTGTGTGCCGGCATGGACCCTCAAGATCTTCGTCATGGAACCCGATAACCGCCAAGAACCGTTCCCGGGGCCCGATTGTCGAGCCGAAACCCTGGAACCCTGCCAAGATCTTCATCGGAACCCCGAGAACTCCGCCGCGGTACCCGGGGGATCTTCTACATGGGACCATCGGACCACGTAAGACCATCGACGCCATACCCGAGCCCGGCACCGACACCCGACAACCTCCACATATGACGCCAAGGACTCCCCCTCGGAACGACGAGTGCTCCTCCCTGGCTTCGAAGCCCGACCCACGACATGATCTCCTTCACGGATACTACAAGTACCCCCTCGAGGACGCCGAGTACTTCACCCCGGACACCGAGACCCTGGACGACAAGTTCTCCTTCTCGGAAGCATTGACGCCCGCGCGACAAGATCTACTCAGATCCGAAGGCCCCGGTACCCGATCCACTCAAGTTCGCCATCGACGACAAGACCGGCACCGACCGGGGCGGATCCGATGCGTCCCCGACGCCAACCAAGTCCTCCTTCCCGGAATTTCAAGATCGATCCCAGTCATCCGAGAACGATCCCGGAGTCCGAACCCCGCTTCCGTCGAACCCTGAGACCGACCCTAGACCCCGGAACCCCAAGACCGTCGAGACCCCTCAATGTGTGAAACCCTTCCCGAAACCCTATTTTATAACATAATATAACTTGTCGCATAATAATTGTCTTGCATGCATACATTCATGTGGTTTGGGGGCCTTATGCCGATTCACCTGATAATTAAATATGGGGCCCATATGCGGGCAAATCTAGTCTCATATCGGCCTCATTTAAATTTGTGTAGCGAACCGGTGATATATTCTGCCTTGTTAAACAACATTTAAATTGCGGGGTTCTAAACAACTTGAACCGTTTAAATAATCGACGGGACCCCGGTTCCGCCTAATATGACCTAATTGCATTGCACCTTTGCCATGCCATGCATCATACATGCATCATGCCGATCTTCTGCCGTCGTATTAAATATTGCATCCGGTGTTTCTTCTAGTGTTTTGCTTCTTCGCGGATAAGGCCGTTGAGTTGATGTGAGCTTCGCCCCGATCTTCGGTTGAACCTTCGACAATGTTTTCAGGCGAGCATCTCCCCCCTTTCTACCTATCTTACATTTATAGTATTTATTCCCTCCTGTTGATCTATTGCTATCTGTGTTGCGATGCTCTAGTTTCCGTAGCCGTACTATCCCTTGCAGCCGTATATTGCCTTGGCCACATCCTATTACCTGTTGTTTGGTAGATAGTTGGACTTGCGTGTCGTAATCGCTTGCTCAAGTGCTGTTGCGTGTCGACAAGTGCCACAGTTGTTGATGTAATGCCGCATGTTGTTGATGGAGATGATCCTAGTTTTACTTATCGTTCACTTTAATTCCTGTTTAACAACTAAAATTGAAGTAAGCAGAGGCATCGGTGGGTGATAGATAATATTTGGTTTCCGAACGCCCACTTGTGTCCCGTAGGACCCCGAGTACTTGATACCTGTTCCTTGATTTATCGCGCTATCCACATCCGGGAGGTATATGGGACCCCCCTGAGCCAGAGCTTGATTCAGTCTTATTTCTTGGGGCCACAAACTAGTTTGAGGTTTTATTTACGACCCTGTACTTATGCCATGCTTTACTGCTTTATTTACGATTGTGCGATGGATAGCACACTGTACTGTTTAGGTAAGCGGAATGTTTTCGCGGTATCGACAATCCCCGTTTGGGGTTCCCAGTCGTTTACAGCCATTGACACAAACCTTGAGTCCGTATCGGAGCTTGCTTACTTCGTTGCGGGTCTACTCAATGGGGTGGCCCCCTGAAATATTTCTGAATCCTGTGATTGCTTTGTCGTGAAGGCCTCGTTGGGTTTTGATTTGGTTTTTCCGAGGTTGATCGAGTGTGTGTTGCTATTGGTGCACCCCGGCCGGGTAAAACTTTCTGAAAGCCGTGTCCGCGGTTATGGACGACTTAGAGCACAGTATCTCGACCATAGACAAGCATAACTAAAGTTTATTGCTATAAATTTGACTTTATAATGACTAGTAATCAGCTTCACTATAATGGAATGGCTAATTAATACTGCCCACAAATTGCTTGTTGAGATGTCGCTTGCGACCATCGTATCTGACTAGTAAGTACTGCAACTACAACGGAATGGCTAAATAAAAGTACCAACAACTGCTGGGTTTTGGGTTTATCTCATGCTATCTGTATCTGATTAGTAAGTGATGCAACTATAACCGAATGGTTAACTAAAAATGGCCCACTGCTTATTTTATCAGGACGATTATCTACACCTGACTAGTAATTGCTGCAACAATAACCGAATAAATAAAACTGCCAACTGTGTGAGTTCCTCGGTTGACTTCCTCGATCGGTGTCGAGAGGGAAACGCCAGGATGGGTTTGTTTGGTGGTAGTATCAGGTTGGTTCCGGATAGGTCATTCTTATCCCTCTCTGGTAACCGCCAGTTGTGTCGAGTCTCTATAGGTTGTTTAGTGCATTCTGCCGCTGCCGCTTCAGTCCACCATACCTATGTAGGCGAGGACCGCCGAATTCTAGTCTCGCCGTGTACTGGCCTCAGTACTGACGCTCCTCTTTTTTCCTTTGCCCTTTGTCGGCACCCCTTTTGTTTTAAGCAGGTTTTGAGGTCGACGTCGTTAGCAGGGTTACCCTTCCGGCTTGGCCTGGGCAGGGTTATGGACGCCATTGGTTATTCTTCAGGGCTCTTAGCCCCATTTGCATCTTGTCCGTAGTCGGACGCTCTATCATTTTCAAGGTGATTTGGATCTTTGTATATTATACCTGTATTCTTGACTCATTGAGTCGCTGTTGTATATATATCTGTTCTGTGGGTCCCATCGAGGACTGTTGTGTAATGCTATTACTTCGTTTTCCACCCGCACGAAAGTGCCTGGTGGGCACCTTTGAATCGTTTCTATGCGGGTTTGGCGGGTTTTCGCTAAAACTTGCATAGGTCCGATTCTGAGGGTGTTACAGAGTGGTATCAGAGCTCAGCAGTTGCGATACCCCACAAGTCCAGCCTGTAGGATAACCTAGCTAACGGCCGAAGTAGAGTGTCAAAACTATTTTTCAAAATCGGTTGGATAGTTATGATTAGGTCTGATTTTACTCCTTACCCCTCTGCTATTCTCCTCTTATCTCTACGTGTTTTGAATCCGCTCTCTTCTTTCTCTTCGAGTCCAGGAATTCTCGTGGTTGGGTTTCCGTCGTACCTTTAGGGTTTCGCTTCCTCCTTTGGAAACGGTGTTCTACCATCCGGTGTTCATGCTACTTGAGGAATCCGTCTATGGTGGTACCATTCTTTGTTCCTTGTTTGTGCCTTCCGGTGTTTTCTGACGCGACGACCTCATCTACGCCAGATCCGATGCAGAGTTTGCATCACTCCTTTGTTCCGAACCTCGCTTGTCGAGATCTTCAGTCTGATTCCGAGAATGGTTGCACGCTTTTCTACTGATTGTGCAGAGTAATAGTTTGGGTGCGTGATGGATTGGCCCCCATGCCGACTACCCCTTCTATTCGCTTTTGTACATTGAAGTGGATGAGAATGCATCGGTTCCCTCGTTCCATCGAAGCTAGAGGTGGCTTTATTTGTTGATACCTCTACCTTCGACCTTTTGTTTCTGGAGTGTTCCCTCGACGATCACGGACAACGACCTCTTGTTAGTGGTGTCGTGAGGAACTACACGAAGCGAGAAGACGCAGATCGCCGACCTTCTTTCCGGTACCATGAGGCGGATCTCGAGGGCGAGATCCATTGTTAGTGGTGTCGAATTGTGGCATCCCGCAAAACCACTACTAGAAAATCGCGTTGTTTTTGTGCATTGCATTGTCATCATCATGCATTGTTTGTCTAAAGCTGTCTTTCTAAACGCCTGTCGTTGTTTTCTAAAATTATCCTTCTCTTTATTCAAATCGAAAACCTAGGTCCGTTCGGATCTTTTACATGTCTCAAACCTTTTTTGCAAATGTTTTGTTTTAAGAGAAATAAAAATAATAGTTAATAAAATATTTTATACCGGGGAGACCGCCACCGGCCAGGCCGAAACGGCCCAGCCGGCAGCAGCCTACTTCCCCAGATAAATATCTACTCAGTCCGCTAAATCTTTTCTTACCTATCCTATTCTAACCACCCAACCATCCACCTCACCCCCTCCTATCACGAGTCGCCACCTCACCCTCTTCCCTTCCCCTAACCAACCACAGCCCGCCACTTGGCCCAGCCCTCTCTCCCTTCCCTCTCTCTCAGCACAGCACGCACCCGAACCACCCATTCCCTCCCCAGACCGACCCCACCCCACGTCACCCACCCCGGCCCACCTGTCCACCTCTGGGGTGATATTTTTATCACGCAGTTCCTGCTCAGCTTTCTCCCACTTAGGAATGCCAACCCTGTAGCCACCTTGCCCCATAGTATGGTGATACTTCTTCTTAGCAGCATTCAACTTATTCGTTTCAGACATTTTCTTAGCTTTTTCTGATTTCTTGTATTCCACAAACTCATCCCAGAATGGTTTTATCTTCTCAAACTGAATATTCTTGAAATCGGGAGTCTTCTTTTTCACGACATAGTCAAGGTGCAATCTTTTCTTCCAGTTGGTGAAACACTGGGCCATCTTCTTCAAAGCCCACTCCCTGACCTTAGCCTCCATGGCTCTCCCATGTTGTAAGGCGTCCTCAACTGGATCTTCCGCATTTGGATCCAGCTCTATCTTCGGTAGTTTGAAATTAACCATGAGCCTCTTCCACAGTAAATCTTTGGCGTGGTTAGGGACAAATAAACATGTTCCCTCTTCATCCGCATTAGCAGGCCTATTCCAATTTCTAATGGTGATCGGGATTAAGTCCCTAACGATTACTCCGCATTGTGCCACAAATTTGGTTGCGACAACTTCGGGAGCTGTCGGTCTGCCGTCTTCAGCGACATCTTCGATCCTGAACCTCTCATGGTCTTGCAACTTTTTGGTTGGGCCTCGTCTGCTCTTTTCAGTAGATTCCTTCGATCCGGAGGGCTAAAAGAAGAAAGATTGTCGTTACTATTTCTATATAGATAGCAGATGATTAATTAATGAATTGATTTATATTACATGCACCTCGCCGGAGCGGTCGTCTTCTCGATTGCACAAGGCATCGCCTTCTCCCTCGCGGAAGGCAACACCTTCAACCTCAAACAAGTTGTCTACTCCAGTAAAAAGAGGATCACCCTCACCGGAGTTGTTCAGAAACGTTGATACGTCTAAATTATCTTCCCCACGGATCACACCTTGGATCAACTCTTCCTTTTCTTCGTCTCTGACGTGTGGGTCCATATTTTCTGCATAGGTGGAAAAACGAATAAGTCAAAGCGGCTAAAGGAGAAAGTTAAGGAGAAACCCTAATATATACATACACAATAATAAAAATGAAGAGAAACCCTAAACCTAGCTACAAAAAGGAAACCGTGTAGTAGATAGGTAACTCTAGCTAAAATCAACTAAAATCAATATTCCGGAGTTTCGAGGGGTGTAACCTAGTTCGGAGAAACCTCAGATGCATATGAGAGGGGAACATGAGTATAAGGCTACAAAAGGGAAACTATCCAGCAGATAGGTAACACTAGATACTAACAAAATACCATATTGGAATCGATTTAAGAGGGTTCAGAATGCCCTGGCGAAGGCACATCGTCGAACCCACATGCACCTAAGGGGTATTAATGATTCCTTATCTAACCACAGTGACTAACAATGTGAATCGGGTCTGGGGCTACCCACATTGACTGACCAGTGGGGCCGAAGACCAATAATACCAAACTAATTAATAAACCTAATAATACCTAACTAATAATAAACCTAATAATCGAAACACCGAAAAGAAAGGGAAACAATCAACACATGGCATCGATGCAATGCTCAAGCAAGTATGATGATATGACAAGTTAATTTGCATTGGAATGTAACCCTAAGACATGCTCGACGATTTAATCGGGGTTCCGACGGGTGAAAACCCTAACTCGGGGAAACTCCGGAACATATGAGAGGGGTGCATTTGTTCTTCTAATTATACTTGTCATTTAAATTGTTGAACAATGCATGATTATAGGTTAAATAGATAGGTTTCATTTTTCTGAACAATTTGATATATTATTTGTATTTTTCTGACTTATAAATAAAAAGATATTGAATTTACAAGTTTATATCAATTTCTGGAATTATTAAATCATTTAAAATTGAATTACTGTGTCAATATGACATCAGCAAAGGGTTGGTTTTTTTTTACCAAGACAGAACCTAGCCACTGTCACTGAGTGCTGGGCCCTAGGCCACATCAGCAAGCCACCGTGGGCCACGTCAGCGGGCCCGTGGGCCACGTCAGCGTGACGCCGCGGCTCACCAGCGCCGCCCGCACCTACTGATCGCCAGCGCCGCCCGCGCCGCCGCGCCTACTCGCCAGCGCCGCCCGCGCCTACTCAAAATTGGCGGCGCCGCCCTCTGTTGGTTGCCGGAGAAGGTGGTATAACGACGGCCGACGGCGGCGAACGCGGAATCTAACGGCGCAGGCATGAACTACAGTGAGAGGGGAAGGAAGGAGGCATCCAGAAGGTTCGCTTGCTCACCCTGAGCGCGTGAGGTTGGTCGGAGAGAGCGCGGGAGGTCGAGGTTGAGCGAATCGACGCCGGCGAGCACGGTCGGGGTCGAGGAAGACGGAGTCGTGGGCGACGACTGGTGCGCGCACGGACGGAGGCGACGGTGCTGGCGGATGGAGCCTGACGGCGACGCGTGGGCTCGGGCAGCCTAACGGCGTCGGGGGCGGCGAGCTCGGGCAGCCTGCCGGCGTCGGGGGCGGTTGTGCGCGCGTCGGTGAAGCAGAGAAGTGATGGGGAAGGGAAGAAGAAGAGGAAGGGCTAAAGGGTTATAACCAAAGGACCTTTAGTCCCGGTTGGTGGCTCCAACCGGGACTAAAGGGTTATACGTCCCGGTTGGAGCCACCAACCGGGACCTATACTCCAATATTTTCAGCAGACCAAGGGTTGGCGCGCAGGGGCTCTTTAGTCCCGGTTGGTGGCTCCAACCGGGACATATTCCCCTGTTTTCAAAAAATTTCAGGTATTTTCTCTCTGTTCCCGCCTTATTTTTTATTTTGGGGTTTAAATTTGTATTGTTTTTTAAATTATAATTAATTTGGAATTTAGAAAAACTTTAAACATAAAAAGTGTTTGGATTTGAATAAATAATTCAAAACCATTTTCTGTTTTAAAAAATAATTAATGTAACCATTTAAAATATGAACCATTTACAATTAAAAATGAATTAACTTATATTTTTTTAATATCAATTTGGAATTTAGAAAAACTTTAAACATAAGAAGTGTATGGATTTGAATACATAATTCAAAAACAAATTCTATTTTTAAAAAATAATTAATGTAACCTTTTAAAATGAATTAACTTATATTTTTGAATATTAATTTGGAAATTAGAAAAATTAAAACATAAAAAGTGTTTGGATTTAAATAAATAATTCAAAAACATTTTCTGTTTTAAAAAATAATTAATGTAACCATTTAAAATATGAACCATTTACAATTAAAAATGAATTAACTTATATTATTTTAATATCAATTTGGAATTTAGAAAAACTTTAAACATAAGAAGTGTATGGATTTGAATAAATAATTCAAAAACATATTCTATTTTTAAAAAATAATTAATGTAACCTTTTAAAATGAATTAACTTATATTTTTGAATATTAATTTGGAATTTAGAAAAATTTTAAACATAAAAAGTGTTTGGATTTAAATAAATAATTCAAAAACATTTTCTGTTTTAAAAAATAATTAATGTAACCATTTAAAATATGAACCATTTACAATTAAAAATGAATTAACTTATATTTTTTAATATCAATTTGGAATTTAGAAAAACTATGCATAATATGGGCACAACATCACAAACTATGCCGTGATTCAGCACATAACATCGGTCATTATGACCGAAAGCCATGAAACCTCGAACATGATAGGTCATTTTGTGAAGGTTTTTTCGAAACATGATCAATATACCAAGTCTGGTATTTTTCCTTTCAACTATGTAACATAATATGACACCACGCGAAGGATTTTCATTGTTCGGATTTTTTTTGAATTTATTATGCCTGTTTTGAATTATCTGAATTTCTAACTATGGTCGAACCGGTGTGCATGAAGATAGGGGACGGGCATCGTTAGAACTTGCATTGGATCTCGGAAGAAACCACATATTGCGAGTCTAAAAATGATTTTTTCAAAAAATCACGGGCGATAGATCATGTACCTGTAGTACAAACCGGACCCACTTCCTGCCGATTCGGCAGATATTTGTCCTTTTTACCCGGGATGGACGAAAAGGTTTGAGATGTACCGGTTGAGATATAGTCCATGTAAGGTGGTCTAGTATTTTAGGAAAATAGGACGGTAGCATTCTGAAACGGCATTTTGGTGGTTACTTCACAAAACGACCCGTTTTTTGCGCTTGGAAAATGGAAAAGGGATTTTCCGTGCGACAAAAAGGAAAACTTCCTCCTGCAACATTGTTCTCCATACCAATGTCCACACACATGCATAATATGGGCACAACATCATAAACTATGCCGTGATTCAACACATAACATCGGTCATTTGGACCGAAAGCCATGAAACCTCGAACATGATAGGTCATTTTGTGAAGGTTTTTTCGAAACATGATCAATATACCAAGTCTGGTATTTTTCCTTTCAACTATGTAACATAATATGACACCACGCGAAGGATTTTCATTGTTCGGATTTTTTTTGAATTTATTGTGCCCGTTTTGAATTATCTGAATTTCTAACTATGGTCGAACCGGTGTGCATGAAGATAGGGGACGGGCATCGTTAGAACTTGCATTGGATCTCTGAAGAAACCACATATTGCGAGTCTAAAAATGATTTTTTCAAAAAATCACGGGCGATAGATCATGTACCTGTAGTACAAACCGGACCCACTTCCTGCCGGTTCGGCAGACATTTGTCCTTTTTACCCGGGATGGACGAAAAGGTTTGAGATGTACCGGTTGGGATATAGTCCATGTAAGGTGGTCTAGTATTTTAGGAAAATAGGACGATAGCATTCTGAAACGGCATTTTGGTGGTTACTTCACAAAACGACCCGTTTTTTGCGCTCGGAAAATGGAAAAGGGATTTTCCGTGCGACAAAAAGGAAAACTTCCTCCTGCAACATTGTTCTCCATACCAATGTCCACACACATGCATAATATGGGCACAACATCACAAACTATGCCGTGATTCCGCACATAACATCGGTCATTTGGACCGAAAGCCATGAAACCTCGAACATGATAGGTCATTTTGTGAAGGTTTTTTCGAAACATGATCATTGTTCGGCACACATTTAGTCCCGGATGTAGTCACAAACCGGGACTAAAAATATTTTCCGCCATTTCCCACCTCTTCCCGCCAAGTTTTCCCGCCCTTTCCTTTCTACTAAAGCTTTTAGTCCCGGATGTAGTCACTAACCGGGACTAAAGATATTTCCCGCCATTTCCCAAAGCTTCACGCCAAGTTTTCCCGCCCTTTCCCTCTATATTTAGGGTGATCGTGTCATGGCTATCCACACATCCACACCTTCCTCTCTTAGAACAATGGACAACACCTACTGGGCCATTCTGACCCTCGAGGAGACCGAGGCGCTGTGCGCCTCCAACTACCCTTGTCCACCGGGGTACCGGCCGCCCGCCGGCTGGATGCTGAGCGCTGGAGGGGTTCCTGTCCCTCCTGTCCCTCAAGGTTCCGCACGCCAGGCGGCCATCACAAACCACTTCTACCACGAGCTCACGCCGGAGCAGCGGATGGATCCCCAGTGGGATCCCGACAACTATGACACTTGGAATGCCTTCTTCGCTAATAGGCGGGAAAGGGAGCTCGCCAGGTACGAGGGTGATGGCCCGCCACCGGTGAACCACAACGAAGTCGGCCGTCGTCTGTGGTGGGAGAACCGTACTATCATCAAAGTGATGCGCTACATCGCCGGGGGAGACCATCCTCGCCTACGGTGCCCACGAGTCCACCCGCCACAGGCCCCACACTGTCCCGGCGGTAGCGGCATCGTCTTCCAGGAGACCCCTCTCCCACCCGCCGTGAATCCGAGGCTGGAATGGCCCCTGGTATATGCCATGGATGGGCTAAGGATCCTCAGAGTGGCAGGTGACGATGACGATGATGATGACGACGACGATGAAGACCCTGAAGCTGCGTACTATAGGACTAGGCATGATTATGACTAAAGGGGGCGGCTTTAGGACTGAGTGTTAGCTAGTCCCGATTTGTCCCGGTTTTTAATATTAATAAATGTCTTAAGTGTTACCTAATAAATAGAGGGAAATGCCTATATAAAGAGAGGGTTCATATTTAGTCTCGGTTGGAGAAACCAACCGCGACTGAAGGGATTGCGGCAGAGTGGGCCAGACAACACTAATAATAGGGGTGAGTGTCGACATTATGTCGTGCGGCTTGTACCTTGTCCCGGATGGTGTCACCAACCGGGACTAAAGATGAACCTTTAGTCCCGGTTGGAGACACCAACCGGGACTAAAGATGAGTCAGCACTAATAATAGGGGTGAGTGTCGACATTATGTCGTGAGTGTCGACATTATGCCGAGCTGCTTGTACTATAAATATGCATCCTTGTGAGTCCAGTCCTCCAGCCAGTTTGAGGCATCTCCAAGATGGTTTTAGAGAGCAGGGACACCACTACGGCCAGTTTCAGGGAGATGCCGACGGAGCCCAGTCCTCCGGCATCTCCGAGAAACTGGTCATAGATGCACTCCCTAATATGTGAAATTAGTTAGCTCCGAGGCGTATTGATATAGTTAGTGAAGTTACAAGCTGCAAGATGGTTTTCGAGAGCAGGGACACCACTACGGCCAGTTTCAGGGAGATGCCGACGGAGCCCAGTCCTCCGGCATCTCCGAGAAACTGGTCATAGAGGCACTCCCTAATATGTGAAATTAGTTAGCTCCGAGGCGTATTGATCTAGTTAGTGAAGTTACAAGCTGCAAGATGGTTTTCGAGAGCAGGGACACCACTGCGGCCAGTTTCAGGGAGATGCCGACGGAGCCCAGTCCTCCGGCATCTCCGAGAAACTGGTCATAGAGGCACTCCCTAATATGTGAAATTAGTTAGCTCCGAGGCGTATTGATCTAGTTAGTGAAGTTACAAGCTGCAAGATGGTTTTCGAGAGCAGGGCCACCACTACGACCAGTTTCAGGGAGATGCCGACGGAGCCCAGTCCTCCGGCATCTCCAAGAAACTGGTCATAGAGGCACTCCCGGTCCAGCCACAAAATGGGACTAACACTCAAGACATTTATTAATATTAAAAACTGAGACTACAAAACCGGGACTAAAGGCCACAAACCACGAAAGATATCCTTCGGTCAAGCCACAAACCGCGAAATACATGAACTAGAGTTACATAATATGAGCATGAACTTCTTGGCATATGTCATTCCTTATGACCGCTTCAGACGTAACCATGGAGCATCTTCTTTACTTAACGGAATGCTTGGGTCAGTTTTCACTGTGAAGGGCGGAATTTCATCAAACTTATTATAATCTTCTGACATGTCTGTCTTGTCCTCGATTCCCACGATGTTTCTTTTCCCTGAAAGAACTATGTGACGCTTTGGCTCATCATATGATGTATTAGTTTGCATATTTTTTCTTTTTTTCGGTCTGGAGGACATGTCCTTCACATAGAAAACCTGAGACACATCATTGGCTAGGACGAATGGTTCATCTCTATAACCAAGATTGTTGAGATCCACTGTTGTCATTCCGTACAACTGGTCTATCTTTACCCCTTCCCCATTCAGGTTGACCCATTTGCAGCGAAACAAAGGGACCTTAAAAGAGACTCCATAGTCTAGTTCCCATATCTCCTCTATGTAACCATAATATGTGTCCTTTTGTCCATTCTCGTATATTGCATCAAAGCGGACACCACTATTTTGGTTGGTGCTCTTTTTATCTTGGGCGATCGTGTAGAATGTATTCCCATTTATTTCGTACCCTTGGAAATTCAATACAGTAGAAGATGGTGACGCGGCCAACAAGTATAGCTGATCTCCAACAGTGGCGTCATTCAAGAGATGTGTCCGCATCCAACCACCGAAAGACTTCATGTGTTCATCTGTAATCCATGATTCAGGCTTCCCCGGGTTTTTGGAGCGTACAATATTCTTGTGTTCCTCGATATACGGAGCTGCCAAGGTGGAATTATGTAGAACTGTGTAGTGTGCTTTAGTGAAAGAATCCCCGTCCCTACATATCATTGCTTTCTTTCCCAGCGTGCCTTTTCCACTTAGTCTTCCCTCATGCCGCGAGTCAGAAACACCAATCGGCTTAAGGTCAGGAATAAAGTCAACACAAAACTCAATGACCTCCTCTGTTCCATATCCCTTGGAGATGCTTCCTTCTGGTCTAGCACGGTTATGAACATATTTCTTTAAGACTCCCATGAACCTCTCAAAGGGGAACATATTGTGCAGAAATACCGGACCGAGAATGGCAATCTCTTCCACTAGATGAACCAGGAGATGCGTCATAATATTGAAGAAGGATGGTGGGAACACCAATTCAAAACTAACAAGACATTGTACCACATCCTTCTGTAACCTTGGCAGAATATCTGGATTGATTACCTTCTGAGATATTGCATTGAGGAATGCACACAGCTTCACAATGGGTACTCGAACATTTTCCGGTAGAAGCCCCCTCAATGCAATCGGAAGCAACTGCGTCATAATCACGTGACAGTCATGAGACTTCAGGTTTTGGAACTTTTTCTCTGCCATATTTATTATCCCCTTTATATTAGATGAGAAGCCCGATGGCACCTTGATACTGTAAAGGACTTCAAAAAAGATTTCCTTCTCTGCTTTGGTAAGAGCATACCTGGCACGACTTAAGTGACGCCCTTTATCCGTCTTGTTATCTGTATGCATGTTCTTTGGGTCTTTCATAATTTGTTGGTCCTCCCGTGCTTCAGGTGTATCTTTTGTCTTACCATACACGCCTAGGAATCCTAGCAGGTTCACGCAGAGATTCTTCGTCACGTGCATCACGTCGATTGAAGAGTGGACACGCAGGACTTTCCAATATGGCAGCTCCCAAAATATAGATTTCTTCTTCCACATGGGTGCGTGTCCTGTAGCGACGTCGTTCGGAACTGATTGACCGCCGGGACCCTTTCCAAAGATTACTTCTATGTCCTTGACCATACCAAATACATCATCACCAGCAGGGAGTTCAGGCTTCTTCCGGTGATCTGCCTCACCTTTGAAATGCTTGCCTTTCTTTCTTACGGGATGATTGGTCGGAAGAAATCGTCGATTCGCTAGGTACACAACCTTCTTGCATTTATGCAAATATGTACCTTCGGTCTTATCTAAACAGTGGGTGCATGCCTTATATCCTTTGTTTGTCTGTCCTGAAAGGTTACTAAGAGCAGGCCAATCATTGATGGTTACGAATAACAACCCTCGTAGATTAAATGGCTCCTGTTTGTTCTCATCCCACGCACGTACACCTGGTTTGCCCCACAACTGTAAGAGTTCTTCAACTAATGGCCTAAGGTACACATCAATGTCGTTGCCCGGTTGCTTCGGGCCTTGGATGAGCACTGGCATCATAATGAACTTACGCTTCATGCACAACCAAGGAGGCAGGTTGTAGATACATAGAGTCACGGGCCAGGTGCTGTGACTGCAGCTCTGCTCCCCAAAAGGATTCATGCCATCCGTACTTAGACCAAACCATAAGTTCCTTGCGTCACCTGCAAAGTCTGGGAAGTCTCTCTCGATTTTTCTCCACTGTGACCCATCAGCAGGGTGTCTCAACTCCCCGTCTTTCTTACGGTCTTCTTTGTGCCATCGCAACAACCTGGCATGCTCTTTGTTTCTGAACATGCGTTTCAACCTTGGTATTATAGGAGCATACCACATAACCTTAGCAGGAACCCTCTTCCGGAGGGGCTCTCCCTCAACATCACCAGGGTCATCTCGTCTGATCTTATACCGCAACGCGTTGCATACCGGGCATTTATCTAAATTCTCATACTCCTTACCGTGGTAGAGGATGCAGTCATTAATGCATGCATGTATCTTTTGCACCTCTAATCCCAGAGGACAGAGAGTCTTCTTTGCTTCGTAGGTACTCTCGGGAAGTTCGTTATGTTTTGGAAACTTCGGCTTCATTATTTTCAGCATCTTTTCAAATGAGGAGTCAGTTAGACCACACTCTGCCTTCCATCGCAACAATTCCAATGTGGTACCGAGCTTTGTGCTACCATCTTCACAATTTGGGTACAACAATTTCTTGTGATCTTCTAACATGCCCTCTAACTTCAACTTCTCATTTTCTGTTTCACAGTCTCGCTTTGCATCAGAAATGACCCTACCAAGTTCATCAGCCGGCTCATCTGATGCCCGTTCTTTACCTTTTTCCTCTCCATTGTCTTCCATTGCAGTATCACTGTATTCAGGAAACATATGATGATAGTTGTTATCATCATCTTCTTCTTCACCATCTTCCATCATAACCCCTCTTTCCCCGTGCTTGGTCCAGCAATTATAGTTGGGCATGAAACCTTTCATAATCAGGTGGCCGCGAATGATTTTCGAGGAAGAGTACTCCTTGTTGTTCCGACATTGAACACATGGACAACGTATAAATCCATTCTCTTTGTTTGCCGTAGCCACATCGATAAATTTATCCACGCCTTTGATATACCCGGCTACCCGCCGGTCACCGTACATCAATTCCCGGCCGTTCATCTGCATCATATAAGTAAGTTTATCAAAAAACAGGACATCATAAATAGTGAAATAACCAATTCACACCGACACATGAATTGTATCAATGACCTAGAAAAGATAAGATTGCTAACCTCGATCGAGGGAAATAAAGAGGAGAAAGCTCAAGTGCGTCTCGGACACCTTCTATATTTTTGTTCTATGAGAAATTCAACGGGATTTTTCACTCAAACATTTCAACAAACACCTTCAATGCATGCATGAGAAAAAACTAGCACACACCCTCACACCTTACACCATTCGAAAAAACAGAGTGGAGGCAGAGGGGGCTGGGGCGTTGCATTTATAGAGGGCAAGGGGTCTTTAGTCCCGGTTGGAGCCAGCAACCGGGACTAAAGGTGCGTGCCACGCCACTTGGCTGTGGCCAAACCTTTAGTCCTGGTTGGTGGCTCCAACCGGGACGCATGCCCCCTTACCAACCGGGACCCATGCCCCCTGGCCCCATGCCCGCTCCAACCGGGACGCGTGCCAGCATTAGTCCCGGTTGGTGGTGCAACCGGGACTAATGCTCCGAGGGGTCGCGAACGGATGGCCCTTTTTCTTCTAGTGAAAGGGTGCACACGTGGCAGCGGCAGAGGGCGAGGGGGGTGGAGCATTAGTCCCGGTTCGTGACAGGAACCGGGACTAATAACCTTCTGCCGCGGCAGAGATTTGACCCATTTCTCTGCCGCGGTAGAGAATTTATTTTGGCATATTTTGTTGCCGCGGCAGCATTTTCGCCACTTTTTATGCCGCGGCAGAGAATTCATTTAGGTTGTTTTATTGTTTATTTAGTGATTAGCACTTACCAATGAAGGAACCTTATATTACATCATAATGACAATATTATATTCAATACACGGATCGAGTTCATGCACTACATACAAAAGTTGCTATTCGATGCTACCGACCAATTTCTTCAAAGTTGCTATTTTTACAATTCCTATTGTCTATACACAGCCGAGTAGTATTCCCCTTTTGGGTCTAGGACTTCTGCATCCCAGAATCCCGCCAATTCATCCTGAATTGCTCGTACGCGATCCTTTGGCAGAAGACCGTCTCGTAGACGTTCGATCTGATTTAAAAAAGGAGTCAGCCTATATGAATGAAACTAAACACAATTTGATTGTAATTAAAAACTATAGAAATTGTTTACGTACGTGGAGTTGCTCTAAATTTCTGCCCTTCTCATCGCACGTCTGCCGGATGAACTCGCAAACATAGTATCCACATAGATTGTTACCTGGTCCCTGCGTCAGGCACTTTACGAGAACAGAGTTCAATCAAAATAATAATCAAGCATGATAATAACTATATAAAAACTAGAATCAAAGAGATGCGCGGATATAGCTAGTGGTGCTTACATCTAGTGCTTCAAATGTAAGCTCCTCTTTCCAAACACCCATAGCCTCGTTGGTGAACCATTTCGAAGCGCTGCCCGGCGTAGAAAACGAATAAAATAAGTTATTAAGTACTTGATATCATAAAATTCACGAACGTTGCCGATATAGTGTCGTAATGATTAGAATTACCGCTGGAGAAGTATCTGCATGTCCTTCCATGTCTCAAGGGGTTTATGTTTCGAGTCCATGACTAGTACACGCCCTTTGTCAAGTTGAATGATTAACAGAATATAGTGGAAGCTGCAAATGCATAACTAATCAATTATATACTTAACATCGAGTAAACGAAATAGAAAGTGTATACAAGACAATAACACTCGCTCGAAGTTGTAAGTAAATAGTATTTCCCTTTTGGTTTCTTGAAACCTTAACGCGTGTACTATATTATCCTCCGTATCCAGGGGGCTTATTTTGAGATTAGCTTCATGAACCCAATATGGGTCAATGAAGCCAATGTCATAGATTTGTCCTCTGCTGCATTCGAGAATCTTCATTCTGCATATTACAGTATGATTATATACATGCAATAAACAAAATAATATAGCTGGAGACTAAATTAATTACAGAATTAGTACTTACAGACAATAGGCACTGATGATCGATTTGCCCAAGGCGTCTTAATTGAATAATTGAAATAGTTCAGGATATCATGTCATCCTTATCTTTCCCATGATGCTTTTTTGTAACCCTCAGCACTATCCAGTTAGCCCCGGCCCTTGTGGCATGCATGTACCAGTTATGCAATCTTCGCATTTTTGTTGGAAGATTGTTTGCCTCCTCAGGTTTGACGAGAGGTTTGCCGTACTGGTATTTGTATGCTACTTCACTCACGGGGAAGAACTCTAACTGGGATAAGTACTGGGCAATACTCATACCTTGAGCAGCGGCAGCTTCTCCGTATTGTGCAACTACCTCTCGATCATACTGCTCTTCGGCCCCATATTTGCTCGACCCCACATTGGTTTGGGAAATCACCTTGAGAGGGGCGCAAGTCTGTTTTGCTTGTTCTCCGAGCTGGGCAACAGATTTCTCGCTTGCATCAGTACTGCTCTTCGAGGCTTTTTGTGCCGCATGTGACTTGAGAATAGAACGCTCATAGTCTGATGACAGCTTTGGCTCGGGTTGATGAAGAGTCTTTAGCATTTTCAACACTTTGGCTTTTTCTTCTTTGGTGCTGGGGAACACTGGCTCTTTCGGCCGCCTCAGCTTAGCAAAAAACGCTGTCGTTTCCGCATCAACGATCGCCGAAGTCTCCTCTTCAGTACAGTCATAAGCTCTCTTGGGAGGAACCTTTGGTACTTTTGGAAGAGGCTCTTGTTTACGTTTCGGCGATCGCTTACCACGAGGCACAGTAGCGGTACGCTTACGCTTTTGAACCTTAGGCGTCGGCGATGGCTCCCGCGGCGATGGCTGCGCCGGAGATTGGTGAGGCGACGGAGCCGGGTGAGGCGACGAAGACGGCTGCCGCGGCGGCGACGACCACGCTGGAGACGGGTGAGGCGGCGGCGAAGATGACCTTGGCGTGTGATTTCGAAGCACGATACATTCCTTCGGCCATAGAATGGTGACGTTTTTTGCGTCTCCCAGCACAGTCACATCCCCTTCACCTGTAGGGTAGTGAAGATCCAAAACTTCAAAGGTGGGCATGATTTCATCCACGCCGACAACAGCGTAGCCCTCTAGAACCGGATGACAATGGTAAGTTGGTGTGGGTCCAATTGGTAAGGCATAGCCGACCGCCACCTTCATTGATATGTTCACAACTTTGACATGTAGCTCGCAGTGTGTCATCTCTGTGATATCATCCACTGGGTAGCCAATAGGAGCCATCGTAGGTGCATCATCGTCATCGCCATTGTCATCACCCGGGACCTCGGTGGAAGCCACACCACTTTTTCGATTATTCGATAGGCCGGTAGCATCGAATGCAGTGTGCTGCTGAGATGGGACGGTAGTACTTTGCTCTTTAAGTGCGTTAATTTCATCTTGTTGTTGCTTTAATCGTTCTTCAATTAAACGCATTCGCTCTTTCTGACTATTTGCTTCAACTTCCACCCTGTCCTTTCTCCTCTGACGGCTTCTATCAGGATATTTCTTCCTCTCTTCGGGAAACCCAGTCCTCCATGGTTGGGAGCCTCTTGTGCCTCGTGTTCGTCCATCATGTTCCTTATTTCCAAGGGCGAGTGTGAGCTCATCATTCTCTCTATCGGGAATGAAGTCCCCATCTTTAACAGCCTGTACTGCTTTTCTCATCCTCTCGATTGGAAAGGGGCCTTCTTTATGTTGTATGTTATATATACACCTCCCTTCCGAGTCCAACGTGCCCCCATGCCCGTAAAACCAATTCCTTGCACGTTCTACCCAATCGTCTGTCTCTGGGGTGATCTTTTTAGCACGCAGTTCATTCTCAAGTTTCTCCCACTTAGGAATGCCAGCCCTGTAGCCACCTTGCCCCATAGTATGGTGATACTTCTTGTTAGCAGCATTCAGCTTATTCGTTTCAGACATTTTCTTAGCTTTTTTCTGATTTCTTGTATTCCACAAACTCAGCCCAGAATGGTTTTATCTTCTCAAACTGAATATTCTTGAAATCGGGAGTCTTCTCTTTCACGACATAGTCAAGGTGCAATCTTTTCTTCTAGTTGGTGAAACATTGGGCCATCTTCTTCAAAGCCCACTCCCTGACCTTAGCCTCCATGGCTCTCCCATGTTGTAAGGCGTCCTCAACTGGATCCTCCGCATTTGGATCCAGCTCTATCTTCGGTAGTTTGAAATTAACCATGAGCCTCTTCCACAATAAATCTTTGGCATGGTTAGGGACAAATAAACATGTTCCCTCTTCATCTGCATTAGCAGGCCTATTCCAATTTCTAATGGTGATCGGGATTAAGTCCCTAACGATTACTCCGCATTGTGCCACAAATTTGGTTGCGACAACTTCGGGAGCCGTCGGTTTGCCGTCTTCAGCGACATCATCGATCCTGAACCTCTCATGGTCTTGCAACTTTTTGGTTGGGCCTCGTCTGGCCTTTTTAGTAGATTCCTTCGATCCGGAGGGCTAAAAGAAGAAAGATCGTCGTTACTATTTCTATATAGATAGCAGATGATTAATTAATGAATTAATTATATTACATGCGCCTCGTCGGAGCGGTCGTCTTCTCGATTACACAAGGCATCGCCTTCTCCCTCGCGGAAGGCAACACCTTCAACCTCAAACAAGTTGTCTATTCCGGTAAAAAGAGGATCACCCTCACCGGAGTTGTTCAGAAACGTTGATACGTCTAAATTATCTTCCCCACGGATCACACCTTGGATCAACTCTTCCTTTTCTTCGTCTCTGACGTGTGGGTCCATATTTTCTGCATAGGTGGAAAAACGAATAAGTCAAAGCGGCTAAAGGAGAAAGTTAAGTACGGTGTTGAGAGATATAAACCCTAATTCAGAGAAACCCTAATATATACATACATAATAATAAAAATGAAGAGAAACCCTAAACCTAGCTACAAAAAGGAAACCGTGTAGTAGATAGGTAACTCTAGCTAAAATCAACTAAAATCAATATTCCGGAGTTCCGAGGGGTGTAAAACCTAGTTCGGAGAAACCTCGGATGCATATGAGAGGGGAACATGAGTATAAGGCTACAAAAGAGAAACTATCCAGCAGATAGGTAACACTAGATACTAACAAAATACCATATTGGAATCGATTTAAGAGGGTTCGGAATGCCCTGGCGAAGGCACATCGTCGAACCCACATGCACCTAAGGGGTATTAATGATTCCTTATCTAAGATAGGGCTTTTAAGTTGCTTGACAATGTGAATCGGGTCTGGGGCTACCCACATCTGATCTCATCTCATCACGTTCTCCTGTCATACTAGATTCTCTGCATCTGATACATCATCTGGATGGACCAGAACTGACAGCTATGCATGGCTAAGTAGACACAAATACAAGCTCTAGCAGTGTACACAAGCCAAACCTAGTTATGCTAGGAGCAATGGATCAGGTAATATAAGCTCAAGGGAGTATGCAATAGATAGGATACTCTATCTATCGATAAAGACCACAGTAGAATCATATGCATCATGGAAAGAATTGAAATGCTTTCGAAATCATAGGATTATATCATGGTTGGGCTATGCTTGCCTTTGCCTGTTGATAGAAGATAAATAGATCTTCGGAAGCCTTGTACTTGACTTGATTATAGTTGGTCAAGTATTGTTCGTCGATCTTCTATGTTCTTAATCTCGGTCTTCGATCTCGATCTCGATATCATATTCTACCGAGAAGAACCAAATCACCGGAAAGAAAGGGAAACAATCAACACATGGCATCGATGCAATGCTCAAGCAATGATGATGATATGACAAGTTAATGTGCATTGGAATGTAACCCTAAAGCATGCTCGACAAGTTAATCGGGGTTCCGAGGGGCGCAAACCCTAACTCAAGGAACTCCGGAATCACCTGTTAGGGTTACTAGGGTGTTCTAATTAAACTTTTCATTTAAGTTGTAGAACAATGCATGATTATAGCATAGATATATAGTTCTCATTTTTCTGAACATTTTGGTATATTATTTGTATTTTTCTGAATTACAGATTAAAAGTTATTGAATTTACAAGTTTTATTCAAATTCTGAAATTATTAAATCAAATGTTTAAACCTTTTGCACCATAGTAACAACTAGCCATAGTGGCTGAGAGGGGCCCGGAGCCACCTCAGTAGCCACGCAAGCAAAGGGGAAACAGGGTCATCTGTCACCAGAGAAGGAGCTAGCCCTAGAGGCTGACTGGTGGGACCAGGGCCACGCGGATGCCACCTAGACGCCACGTTGGGCTCGCCGGAGACACGTCAGACGGCGATGGTAGGCAGCGGAGGAGAGCAAGCGGGGCTGCGGGACTTGGCGTGCTGGAATCAGCGCATCCAGGCGGACTCAAAATTGGCGGCGCCGCCCTCTGTTGGTTGCCGGAGCAGGTGGTACAACGACGGCCGACGGCGGCGAACGAGATCTAACGGCGCAAGCATGAACTACAGCGAGAGGGGAAGGAAGGAGGCATCCAGAAGGTTCGCTTGCTCACCCTGAGCGCGTGAGGTTGGTCGGAGAGAGCGCGGGAGGTAGAGGTTGAGCGGATCGACGCCGGCGAGCACGGTCGGGGTCGAGGAAGACGGAGTCGTGGGCGACGACTGGTGCGCGCACGGACGGAGGCGGCGGTGCTGGCGGATGGAACGCGCGGGCTCGGGCAGCCTGACGGCGTCGGGGACGGCGAGCTCGGGCAGCCTGCCGGCATCGGGGGCGGTTGTGCGCGCGTCGGTGAAGCAGAGAAGTGAGATGGGGAAGGGAAGAAGAAGAGGAGGTGCGCAGTTATAACCAAAGGACCTTTAGTCCCGGTTGGTGGCTCCAACCGGGACTAAAGGGTTATACGTCCCGGTTGGAGCCACCAACCGGGACATATTCCCCTGTTTTCAAAAAATTTCAGGTATTTTCTCTCTGTTCCCGCCTTATTTTTTATTTTGGGGTTTAAATTTCTATTGTTTTTTAAATGATAATTAATTTGGAATTTAGAAAAACTTTAAACATAAAAAGTGTTTGGATTTGAATAAATAATTCAAAACCATTTTCTGTTTTAAAAAATAATTAATGTAACCATTTAAAATATGAACCATTTACAATTAAAAATGAATTAACTTATATTTTTTTAATATCAATTTGGAATTTAGAAAAACTTTAAACATAAGAAGTGTATGGATTTGAATAAATAATCCAAAACCATTTTATATTTTTAAAAAAATAATTAATGTAACCTTTTAAAATGAATTAACTTATATTTTTGAATATTAATTTGGAATTTAGAAAAACTTTAAACATAAAAAGTGTTTGGATTTGAATAAATAATTCAAAACCATTTTCTGTTTAAAAAAATAATTAATGTAACCATTTAAAATATGAACCATTTACAATTAAAAATGAATTAACTTATATTTTTTTAATATCAATTTGGAATTTAGAAAAACTTTAAACATAAAAAGTGTATGGATTTGAATAAATAATCCAAAACCATTTTCTATTTTTAAAAAATAAGTAATGTAACCTTTTAAAATGAATTAACTTATATTTTTGAATATTAATTTGGAATTTAGAAAAACTTTAAACATAAAAAGTGTTTGGATTTGAATAAATAATTCAAAACCATTTTCTATTTTAAAAAATAATTAATGTAACCATTTAAAATATGAACCATTTACAATTTAAAATGAATTAACTTATATTTTTTTAATATCAATTTGGAATTTAGAAAAACTTTAAACATAAAAAATGTTTGGATTTGAATAAGTAATTCAAAACCATTTTCTGTTTTTAATGGGCGGAAAAAAGGACGGAAAATAATGGGCGGAAAGAAAATTTGATTAGGATAGAACTGGAATTAAAGTACATAACGCAACTAACACAAAGTTACATAGAAGAACTGAAAATTAAGATACATGGCCAGATTAAGCCACAACCGGCCGAACTTGTTTTGCAATGTTGGAATAATTCAGTCATGCTCCTGCCTACACCTGTAATACTCGCCACTGTAGTCGTCGTACTCGCCGCGGCCGTCGTCGCTATCGTCGTCGGGGTCGCCGTAGTTGAACCTTGAAGGTTGAGTACGAGTGGGCTAGACTTGAGGGTAGCGTAGGCGGGGGCTAGAGTCGGCGGCCGTGTCGTAGGCCATGACGCTCTAGAGAGTCCGGCCACGCCACCACAGCCGACGGCCGGCCTCGTTGAAGTTCGGAGGAGGTGGGCCCTCCTCCTCGTGCCTGGCGAGTGCCCTCTCACGCCGATCCACAAAGAAGGCTTCCCAAGTCGGGAAATAGTCGGGATGCCATCTGGGATTCCTCCGCTGCTCCGGCGTGAGCTCGAAGTAGTAGTGGTTCGTGATGGCCATCCGACGCGCCACACCTAGAGGGACAGGGGGAACCGGCACGCCTCCAACGCTCAGCATCCAGCCGACGGGGACACAGTAGCCCGGCGGGCAGGGGTAGTTCGAGGCGCAAAGCGCCTCCGCCTCCCTGGGAGTTAGTGCTACGGTGGAAGCCATGGGAAAGAGTGATGAGGTTGCAAATATGAGTCTAGAGATGTGCAATGACAATGGAGGCCAACCCTACATATATATATATAGTGAAGAACTGGCGGGAAGAACTGGAGGGAAGAACTGGCGGGAAAAAATGGCGGGAAGAAAAATGGCGAGAAAAATGGCGTGTCAACATTATGTCGTGCGGCGTGTACCTTGTCCCGGATGGTGTCACCAACCGGGACTAAAGATGAACCTTTAGTCCCAGTTGGAGACACCAACCGGGACAAAACACGAGTCAACACTAATAATAGGGGTGAGTGTTGGAAAATGGAAAAGGGCTTTTCCGTGCGACAAAAAGGAAAACTTCCTCCTGCAACATTGTTCTCCATACCAATGTCCACACACATGCATAATATGGGCACAACATCATAAACTATGCCGTGATTCAGCACATAACATCGGTCATTTGGACCGAAAGCCATGAAACCTCGAACATGATAGGTCATTTTGTGAAGGTTTTTTCGAAACATGATCAATATACCAAGTCTGGTATTTTTCCTTTCAACTATGTAACAAAATATGACACCACGCGAAGGATTTTCATTGTTCGGATTTTTTTTGAATTTATTATGCCCGTTTTGAATTATCTGAATTTCTAACTATGGTCGAACCGGTGTGCATGAAGATAGGGGACGAGCATCGTTAGAACTTGCATTGGATCTCTGAAGAAACCACATATTGCGAGTCTAAAAATGATTTTTTCAAAAAATCACGGGCGATAGATCATGTACCTGTAGTACAAACCAGACCCACTTCCTGCCGATTCGGCAGACATTTGTCCTTTTACCCGGATGGACGAAAAGGTTTGAGATGTACCGGTTGGGAGATAGTCCATGTAAGGTGGTCTAGTATTTTAGGAAAATGGGACGGTAGCATTCTGAAACGGCATTTTGGTGGTTACTTCACAAAACGACCCGTTTTTTGCGCTCGGAAAATGGAAAGGGGCTTTTCCGTGCGACAAAAAGGAAAACTTCCTCCTGCAACATTGTTCTCCATACCAATGTCCACACAAATGCATAATATGGGCACAACATCACAAACTATGCCGTGATTCAGCACATAACATCGGTCATTTGGACCGAAAGCCATGAAACCTCAAACATGATAGGTCATTTTGTGAAGGTTTTTTCGAAACATGATCAATATACCAAGTCTGGTATTTTTCCTTTCAACTATGTAACAAAATATGACACCACACGAAGGATTTTCATTGTTCGGATTTTTTATGAATTTATTATGCCCGTTTTGAATTATCTGAATTCCTAACTATGGTCGAACCGGTGTGCATGAAGATAGGGGACGAGCATCGTTAGAACTTGCATTGGATCTCTGAATAAACCACATATTGCGAGTCTAAAAATGATTCAGCATAACATCACAAACTATGTCGTGATTCAGCACATAACTTCCTGCCGATTCGGCAGACATTTAGTCCTGGATGTAGTCACAAACCGGGACTAAAAATATTTTCCGCCATTTCCCACCTCTTCCCGCCAAGTTTTCCCGCCCTTTCCTTTCTACTAGAGATTTTAGTCCTGGATGTAGTCACTAACCGGGACTAAAGATATTTCCTGCCATTTCCCAAAGCTTCACGCCAAGTTTTCCCGCCCTTTCCCTCTATATTTAGGGTGATCGTGCCATGGCTATCCACACATCCACACCTTCCTCTCTTAGAACAATGGACAACGCCTACTGGGCCATTCTGACCCTCAAGGAGACCGAGGCGCTGTGCGCCTCCAACTACCCTTGTCCGCCGGGCTACCGGCCGCCCGCCGGCTGGATGCTGAGCGCTGGAGGGGTTCCTGTCCCTCCTGTCCCTCAAGGTTCCGCACGCCAGGCGGCCATCACAAACCACTTGTACCACGAGCTTACGCCGGAGCAGCGGATGGATCCCCAGTGGGATCCCGACAACTACGACACCTGGAATGCCTTCTTCGCTAATAGGCGGGAAAGGGAGCTCGCCAGGTACGAGGGTGATGGCCCGCCACCGGTGAACCACAACGAAGCCAGCCGTCGTCTATGGTGGGCGAACCGTACTATCATCGGAGTGATGCGCTACATCGCCAGGGGAGACCATCCTCGCCTACGGTGCCCACGAGTCCACCTGCCATAGGCCCCACACTGTCCCGGCGGTAGCGGCATCGTCTTCCAGGAGACCCCTCTCCCCCCCGCCGTGAATCCGAGGTTGGAATGGCCCCTGGTATATGCCATGGATGGGCTGAGGATCCCTGGAGTGGCAGGGGACGATGACGATGATGATGACGATGATGATGAAGACCCTGAAGCTGCGTACTATAGGACTAGGCATGATTATGACTAAAGGGGGCGGCTTTAGTCCTGAGTGTTAGCTAGTCCCGGTTTGTCCCGGTTTTTAATATTAATAAATGTCTTGAGTGTTACCTAATAAATAGAGGGAAATGCCTATATAAAGAGAGGGTTCATCTTTAGTCCCGGTTGGAGAAACCAACCGCGACTGAAGGGATTGCGGCAGAGTGGGCCAGGCAACACTAATAATAGGGGTGAGTGTCGACATTATGTCGTGCGGCTTGTACCTTGTCCCGGATGGTGTCACCAACCGGGACTAAAGATGAACCTTTAGTCCCGGTTGGAGACACCAACCGGGACTAAAGATGATTCAGCACTAATAATAGGGGTGAGTGTCAACATTATGTCGTGAGTGTCGACATTATGTCGTGAGTGTCGACATTATGCCGAGCTGCTTGTACTATAAATAGGCATCCTTGTGAGTCCAGTCCTCCAGCCAGTTTGAGGCATCTCCAAGATGGTTTTAGAGAGCAGGGACACCACTACGGCCAGTTTCAGGGAGATGCCGACGGAGCCCAGTCCTCCGGCATCTCCGAGAAACTGGTCATAGAGGCACTCCCTAATATGTGAAATTAGTTAGCTCCGAGGCGTATTGATCTAGTTAGTGAAGTTACAAGCTGCAAGATGGTTTTCGAGATCAGGGACACCACTGCGGCCAGTTTCAGGGAGATGCCGACAGAGCCCAGTCCTCCGGCATCTCCGAGAAACTAGTCATAGAGGCACTCCCTAATATGTGAAATTAGTTAGCTCCGAGGCGTATTGATCTAGTTAGAGAAGTTACAAGCTACAAGATGGTTTTCGAGAGCAGGGACACCACTACGACCAGTTTCAGGGAGATGCCGCCGGATCCCAGTCCTCCAGCATCTCCAAGAAACTGGTCATAGAGGCACTCCCGGTCGAGCCACAAAACGGGACTAACAGTCAAGAAATTTATTAATATTAAAAATTGAGACTGCAAAACCGGGACTAAAGGCCACAAACCGCGAAAGATATCCTTCGGTCAAGCCACAAACCGCGAAAGACATGAACTAGAGTTACATAATATGAGCATGAACTTCTTGGCATATGTCATTCCTTATGACCGCTTCAGACGTAACCGTGGAGCATCTTCTTTACTTAACGGAATGCTTGGGTCAGTTTTCACTGTGAAGGGCGGAATTTCATCAAACTTATTATAATCTTCTGACATGTCTGTCTTGTCCTCGATTCCCACGATGTTTCTTTTCCCTGAAAGAACTATGTGACGCTTTGGCTCATCATATGATGTATTCGTTTGCATATTTTTTCTTTTTTCGGTCTGGAGGACATGTCCTTCACATAGAAAACCTGAGACACATCATTGGCTAGGACGAATGGTTCATCTCTATAACCAAGATTGTTGAGATCCACTGTTGTCATTCCGTACAACTGGTCTATCTTTACCCCTTCCCATTCAGGTTGACCCATTTGCAGCGAAACAAAGGGACCTTAAAAGAGACTCCATAGTCTAGTTCCCATATCTCCTCTATGTAACCATAATATGTGTCCTTTTGTCCATTCTCGTCTATTGCATCAAAGCGGACACCACTATTTTGGTTGGTGCTCTTTTTATCTTGGGCGATCGTGTAGAATGTATTCCCATTTATTTCGTACCCTTGGAAATTCAATACAGTAGAAGATGGTGACGCGGCCAACAAGTATAGCTGGTCTCCAACAGTGGTGTCATTCAAGAGATGTGTCCACATCCAACCACCGAAAGACTTCATGTGTTCATCTGTAATCCATGTTTCACGCTTCCCCGGGTTTTTGGAGCGTACAACATTCTTGTGTTCCTCGATATACGGAGCTGCCTAGGTGGAATTATGTAGAACTGTGTAGTGTGCTTTAGTGAAAGAATCCCCGTCCCTACATATCATTGATTTCTTTCCCAGCGTGCCTTTTCCACTTAGTCTTCCCTCATGCCGCGAGTCAGAAACACCAATCGACTTAAGGTCAGGAATAAAGTCAACACAAAACTCAATGACCTCCTCTGTTCCATATCCCTTGGAGATGCTTCCTTCTGGTCTAGCACAGTTATGAACATATTTCTTTAAGACTCCCATGAACCTCTCAAAGGGTAACATATTGTGCAGAAATACCGGACCGAGAATGGCAATCTCTTCCACTAGATGAACCAGGAGATGCGTCATAATATTGAAGAATGATGGTGGGAACACCAATTCAAAACTAACAAGACATTGTACCACATCCTTCTGTAACCTTGGCAGAATATCTGGATTGATTACCTTCTGAGATATTACATTGAGGAATGAACACAACTTCACAATGGGTACTCGAACATTTTCCGGTAGAAGCTCCCTCAATGCAATCGGAAGCAACTGCGTCATAATCACGTGACAGTCATGAGACTTCAGGTTTTGGAACTTTTTCTCTGCCATATTTATTATCCCCTTTATATTAGATGAGAAGCCCGACGGCACCTTGATACTGTAAAGGACTTCAAAAAATATTTCCTTCTCTGCTTTGGTAAGAGCATAGCTGGCACGACTTAAGTGACGCCCTTTATCCGTCTTGTTATGTGTATGCATGTTCTTTGGGTCTTTCATAATTTGTTGGTCCTCCCGTGCTTCAGGTGTATCTTTTGTCTTCCCATACACGCCTAGGAATCCTAGCAGGTTCACGCAGAGATTCTTCGTCACGTGCATCACGTCGATTGAAGAGCGGACACGCAGGACTTTCCAATATGGCAGCTCCCAAAATATAGATTTCTTCTTCCACATGGGTGCGTGTCCTGTAGCGACGTCGTTTGGAACTGATTGACCGCCGGGACCCTTTCCAAAGATTACTTCTATGTCCTTGACCATACCAAATACATCATCACCAGCAGGGAGTTCAGGCTTCTTCCGGTGATCTGCCTCACCTTTGAAATGCTTGCCTTTCTTTCTTACAGGATGATTGGTCGGAAGAAATCGTCGATTCTCCAGGTACACAACCTTCTTGCATTTATGCAAATATGTACCTTCGGTCTTATCTAAACAGTGGGTGCATGCCTTATATCCCTTGTTTGTCTGTCCTAAAAGGTTACTAAGAGCAGGTCAATCATTGATGGTTACGAATAACAACCCTCGTAGATCAAATTGCTCCTGTTTGTTCTCATCCCACGCACGTACACCTGGTTTGCCCCACAATTGTAAGATTTCTTCAACTAATGGCCTAAGGTACACATCAATGTCGTTGCCCGGTTGCTTCGGGCCTTGGATGAGCACTGGCATCATAATGAACTTACGCTTCATGCACAACCAAGGAGGCAGGTTTTAGATACATAGAGTCACGAGCCAGGTGCTGTGACTGCAACTCTGCTCCCCAAAAGGATTCATGCCATCCGTACTTAGACCAAACCATAAGTTCCTTGCGTCACCTGCAAAGTCTGGGAAGTCTCTCTCGATTTTTCTCCACTGTGACCCATCAGCAGGGTGTCTCAACTTCCCGTCTTTCTTACGGTCTTCTTTGTGCCATCGCAACAACCTGGCATGCTCTTTGTTTCTGAACATGCGTTTCAACCTTGGTATTATAGGAGCATACCGCATAACCTTAGCAGGAACCCTCTTCCGGAGGGGCTCTCCCTCAACATCACCAGGGTCATCTCGTCTGATCTTATACCGCAACGCATTGCATACCGGGCATTTATCTAAATTCTCATACTCCTTACCACGGTAGAGGATGCAGTCATTAATGCATGCATGTATCTTTTGCACATCTAATCCCAGAGGACAGAGAGTCTTCTTTGCTTCGTAGGTACTCTCGGGAAGTTCGTTATGTTTTGGAAACTTCGGCTTCATTATTTTCAGCATCTTTTCAAATGAGGAGTCAGTTAGACCACACTCTGCCTTCCATCGCAACAATTCCAGTGTGGTACCGAGCTTTGTGCTGCCATCTTCACAATTTGGGTACAACAATTTCTTGTGATCTTCTAACATGCCCTCTAACTTCAACTTCTCATTTTCTGTTTCACAGTCTCGCTTTGCATCAGAAATGACCCTACCAAGTTCATCAGCCGGCTCATCTGATACCCGTTCTTCATCTCTTTCCTCTCCATTGTCTTTCATTGCAGTATCACTGTATTCAGGAAACATATGATGATAGTTGTTATCATCATCTTCTTCTTCACCATCTTCCATCATAACCCCTCTTTCCCCGTGCTTGGTCCAACAATTATAGTTAGGCATGAAACCTTTCATAATCAGGTGGCCGCGAATGATTTTCGAGGAAGAGTACTCCTTGTTGTTCCGACATTGAACACATGGACAACGTATAAATCCATTCTCTTTGTTTGCCGTAGCCACATCGATAAATTTATCCACGCCTTTGATATACCCGGCTATGCGCCGGTCACCGTACATCCATTCCCGACCGTTCATCTGCATCATATAAGTAAGTTTATCCAAAAACAGGATATCATAAATAGTAAAATAACCAATTCACACCGACACATGAATTGTATCAATGACCTAGAAAAGATAAGATTGCTAACCTCGATCGAGGGAAATAAAGAGGAGAAAGCTCAAGTGCGTCTCAGACACCTTCTATATTTTTGTTCTATGAGAAATTCAACGGGATTATTCACTCAAACATTTCATCAAACACCTTCAATGCATGCATGAGAAAAAACTAGCACACCCCCTCACACCTTCCACCATTCGAAAAAACAGAGTGAAGGCAGAGGGGGCTGGGGCGTTGCATTTATAGAGGGCAGGGGGTCTTTAGTTCCGGTTGGAGCCAGCAACCGGGACTAAAGGTGCGTGCCACGCCACGTGGCTGTGGCCAAACCTTTAATCCCGGTTGATGGCTCCAACCGGGACGTATTCCCCCTTACCAACCGGGATGCATGCCCCCTGGCCCCGTGCCCGCTCCAACCGGGACGCGTGCCAGCATTAGTCCCGGTTGGTGGCGCAACCGGGACAAATGCTCTGAGGGGTCGCGAACAGATAGCCCTTTTTCCACTAGTGGACCCTCCCAAACGTGCGTACACACACGGGCACAGCACCACCTGGCTTGGCTACTCTTTTGTCTGAATAAATAGCATAGTGTTCATACACAAATTCTGAAATTGAACCGCTCCCCTGCCCAAGTTCAACGCACTGCTGGGGCGACGGTAGAATTTCTGCAAAGGGACAGAAAAAGATCTCATCGGCCGTCACTTCCCCAAAACATAGAGCCAAACCAAATCTAGCAATATTTAGAGCGCAATTCCGGTTTCAGCCGATGGAATGGATCGCGCCTCATTTAATTTGGACGCCGAGCGAGCTCGATCGGAGGTTTCAGACTTAATTACCAGAATCTAAGCACGAACAATGCATGACTGTTGGCTGTTGCGTGATGATGCCAATTGCGCGCGCTAGCTGTTCAGGTCGCTGCATCAGTACGTTCACCACGGCCGCCGAGCACAAATGTTCATCTACGATTTTCCTGCAGAGAAGGACGGCAATTTGGACGAAAATAATCTAAAAAATAATAAATTCACGGAATGAACTCTGGCCAAAAGAAATTTACTGCACTAACCCTTTTTGCAACGCCATACGAGCGGGCGCCGTATCCTGAAGAGCGGCGCCTTGCCGTGTGGCGCCGCACTGTGTAGTGCAGTGCCAGCGCGCGTGGCGCCACACATTAGGTCTTGTACCAGCACGGCGCCAGCCCTACCCAGACCAGCCTCATTCCTCTGCCAGCCCGAACAGAGAAGGAAGCATGACGGCGGCGACGCTCTTCACCTAATACACCCCCCAACCAGGCCAGATTTAGGGATTTCTTCCAAGAATCGTGCTCCCAATCCCCTCCCCCAGGTATTCTCTCTAATCCCTCTCAATTGCATCCACAAATTTCTCCTTTTTTGTCCCTTATTTGCAATATTTGGTCACCCCCTATATTGTATGGTGAAACCCTAGATTGTATGAATCATTGCCATGTTTACTTGATCTTTAGGTTTACGAATGCTTGTAAGATGGATAGTGAAACCCTAGTTATTATGGGATAGTGAAACCCTAGGTTTTATGTGAGAAATTGTATGGTTACATCTAGATGCTATAACTATAGGTAGAGAAATTGTATGGTTGCACCTAGTTATTATGGGATAGTGAAACCCTAGGTTTTATGTGAGAAATTGTATGGTTACATCTAGATGCTATAACTATAGATAGAGAAATTGTATGGTTGCACCTAGTTATTATGGGATAGTGAAACCCTAGGTTTTATGTGAGAAATTGTATGGTTACATCTAGATGCTATAACTATAGGTAGAGAAATTGTATGGTTGCACCTAGTTATTATGGGATAGTGAAACCCTAGGTTTTATGTGAGAAATTGTATGGTTACATCTAGATGCTATAACTATAGGTAGAGAAATTGTATGGTTGCACCTAGTTATTATGGGATAGTGAAACCCTAGGTTTTATGTGAGAAATTGTATGGTTACATCTAGATGCTATAACTATAGGTAGAGAAATTGTATGGTTGCACCTAGTTATTATGGGATAGTGAAACCCTAGGTTTTATGTGAGAAATTGTATGGTTACATCTAGATGCTATAACTATAGGTAGAGAAATTGTATGGTTGCACCTAGTTATTATGGGATAGTGAAACCCTAGATTCTATTGCCAATATATATATAACCAACTCTAGATGCTAGAACTATATGTAGAGTAGGATGAATTTTTTGTTCATGTTAGAATTATAGGTAGAGTAGGGTAGAACTAGATGCTAGATGCTAGAACTATATGTGACAACTATAGTTGGAATAAGATGGACATTTTGTAATTGTTCTTATTCTCTCTATTGTTTTGAATATGTAGGCTGTCTCTAAACCCCCTTCTAAACAATGCTCACTATGATGTTCAACACCGTGCCTACAAGGTATCGGAGAAGAGACAGGTACTAGAAACTTTCATGCAAGTCGAACAAGATGCCATGTTTGTTTAGATGGAAATCTAACATTTGCCATTGTATGTTTGCAGGAGCTTCAACCCCTTCGACTTAGGTATCACGAGGTCTCGTCCGGCAAGATGCCTTATGATGCGCGGTACACTCCGTACATCCAGCAGCTAGGACTCCTCCCCTTTATCCACATGGTCACTAGGTCCACACCGGCCTTCAACCCTGTTGCGATCACCGCGCTTGTGGACCGGTGGAGGCCGGAGACGCACACCTTTCACCTTAGGACCGGTGAGACTACGGTCACTTTGCAGGACATGAGCATGATCCTGGCACTCCCAATCGAGGGAAACCCTGTGTGCATAAGCTCGGATTCAGACGGGTGGCGTGAGCAGATGGTTGACCTTATAGGGAAGGATCCACCCGAGGCTATAAACTCGAAGGGGGAAGGATGAGGGTCGCTGCCGGGGCTACTTTTACTTGGATCATCCAGAATTTCAAGATTTGCCCCGAGGATGCCGATGAGGAGACGGTCAAGACATACACTCGTGTGTATGGTACATCATCACGAGGACTCTGTTTCCTGACAGCAGTGCGGATCGTGCTCAGTGGCATTGGCTCAAGTTGCTCCTTACTTTTGACTCTACCCTCAGTTGGGGTTCTGCGGCGTTGGCCTGGTTGTACTGTCAGGTAATGAGTTCTTTACAAATGTTGTTGTATATTTCTGCATTACCTCCAAAAAATTTGTTCTTACCAAATGGTTGTTCACTTCATCTGTAGCTGGATGATGCTTGTCTTAGGAGCGCCGCCGATTCAGGGATTGGTGGTTGTTTGCTCCTTATTTCGGTGTGGAGCTGAGAACGTTTCCCCATTGGACGGCCGAGATTGTTGACATTCAATCCTTATATTGATAACGGCAACGACAACCTTCTCCCCACGTGGGTTATAAAATTCGGTTATAAGATTCCTCCCAATCACCGTACAACATCTTGAATGCGGCTTGCTTAGCCTTCCATGCCTTCCCGTACTTCACCTCGTAGTGAAAGAGGGCTTTCACAAGCTCCATGACCATCTTGATGGTCATTATTGGAAATGACACGATGTCATTGGATAGCCTATAAGCGAGGAACTCGGAGGTGAGTTGCCGGTGCTCGTTCTTTGCATCATTGCCATCCACCACCGGGCCTCGGCACATGTGAGTTGATACGCAACTAGATATGTGCCAATCGGGACCTCCCTTGAATGGTCTTGCACGCACAATCCAAGGACATCCTTCCTCCTCGCACTTCACCGTGTAACGCTTATTGATGTCCGAGTGCACGACCGTGTAAGGACGATGATGCTTCACCGAGAAGTCCTTTATCCATTGCTTAAATTCCAACAAGGTCTTGAACCTTGATCCTTTGCAAAATCCACTATTCACTTCATTGCCATCCCGGTAAGAACTTGTCCTTGCTCCAAGCACTATGCCCTTGCCACCATCAACCGTGGCTTCATTCGCGAGACTAAGATCACGAAACAAAGGCACCCGATGGTCCAGACCCAATACGGTATCGTGGATTTCGGCCTCTTTAGCCGTGAACCCCTCCTCGTCAACTTCTTCTTCAGGACCATCATCATCCGAGTCTGATGCATAGAGTCGAGAATATGGGAGGTCGCGGTCCATGTCATCTTGCGTGATATATTTGTCCAAATCTCCAACATTGTTGTCGTGGATTTCAACATTATCATTGTCATCTTCATCTTCACCCCCACAATCATCATTGTCCTCTTCTATAAATTCGTCTTGGTGTCTTGAAATCGGGCTCAATATTTGGGTCAAGGGAGGTTTACGGCTTAGCTCTTGGTCTACGGGTGGAGGACTCAGAGTACGCAATGGGGATGCCATACGGTTCAAGTCCAAAGACAATGAACTACCAACTTTCTTGGTGGCAAATAACTCAAGAGCCTTGTCTAGTGATTCGGCCACCACCTCCTTGCATGCAAGCCAACGGGCCTCGGAGAATATACGCATGGTCTTCCAACGGACATGCATTCCCAAGCCAACATTATTGTTTGACACGAGAAAAACGTTCTAGAAAAGTAGAAAGAGGCCACTCGAGGGGAGAAGCATGGTAGCGTGTTTTTCTCATGCACCGGGGTAAAGAAAAAGAAGTGCGGGTGTGTCAGTGTACCGTAGTACACAAGTAAAGGTAGGGAAGATGCATTTCATTAATCTCTCATGGAGAAACAAAGTACAAATCCCTAATACAGTGCGCTTCGTGGCCTGCTTGCGCGGCCAACCTGACTAGGGCGATTGCGATCTCATGGTTCCCGGGGCCTCGGAAGGCACCCGGTTAATTACTCCCGCGGGTTACGCCGCGAGACACCTTCGATTAAGCCGTGTGGTCATCTTCGTCGTCTTCGCTTCGCGTTCTCCATGCATGATGTGGTGGTGGTGGTGTGTGTGGGCGGCGGTAGAGCCTGTGTCCTCGTCGGTACACGCGCCGCGAGTAGCGTGGCCTTTGCTCCAGCCATGCCCGTCCTCGCCGTCGTTCCTTGTCGGTCTTGACGGTGTCGATGTAGTTGGAGTTGGAGTAGCATGGGTCCGCTCAGCTGGGACTTCTCGACGACCAGTAGCCTCGTCGGGGTGCGCAAGGGGTATGCCTCGTAGGAGTAAGTGTTGGTGGAGATCAGCGTCGGTGCAAAACCGACGCGCGCCTACAAGTCGGTGCAGCCAGCGTGGGCGACACCTCGTCTCGGTCCGACGCCGAGTTCACGGCTGTCGTCCTAGACAAGAGAGTCGTCTCACGGGCTCGCGAAGATGGAGGTGGGGTATGCCGCCGGATTGCGCGTCGGCAGCGCTTTCGCCTACACCCGTCGGCTTCACGGAGATGGAGGTGGGGTATGCCGCCGGATTGCGCGTCGGCAGCGCTTTCGCCTACGCCCGTCGGCTTCACGGAGATGGAGCTAGCACCAGGCTGTACGATGGACACCCCGACGCTATCGCCTATGGCTTGTGGAGGTGGAGATGGCAACGGCTTGCATACTAGCAGCCCCGCCATCACTCGTCTTCGGCACACCTCGCCGGAGTGAAGAAGGCACCGGGCTCGATGGGAGGAGAGATGACGTCGGGCTGTGTGCCGGCAGCCGCGCGCCCTCGGGGCCGTCGTCTTGTTGGCGTTCGTAGGAGGTGAAGAAAGGTTGGGTTGCATGCCGGCAGCCCCGCCGCCATCTTAGGCAGCACGGTTCGTTGAGATGGACGTGGCGCCGAATGCACGCCGGCTGCCTTCTCGTCGTTGTCTTCGACACGCTTCTCCGGCTAGAAGGGGTACCGGGCTCCACGCCTCCATCGTCTTCGGCGCCGCCATAGAGCATGGCTCGATGGGGGAGGAGATGGCGCCGCTACGGCCAGCCGGTAGTCGCAAGGCCACCGTCTTTGGCGTGCCACTCCAGAGCGGAGATGGCGATGGCGCCGGGCTGCACGACGGCAGCCTCACGTCCTCGAGGCCGTGATCTTGGTGGCGGCGGAGATGGAGGTGGCGTCGGGATGCACGCTGGCAGCCACGCGCCCCCGGTCCGCCGTCTTGGTGGCGGTGGAGATGGAGATGGCGCCGGGCTGCACGCCGGCAGCCGCGCCGTCTAGGCCGTCCTCTTGGTGGCGTTGGAGATGGCGCCGGGCTGCACGCCGGCAGCCGCGCCGTCGAGGCCGTCCTCTTGGTGGCATTGGATACATCGTCGGGCTGCACGCTGGCAGCCGCGCCGTCGAGGACGTCCTCTCGGTGGCGGCGGAGATGGACATGGCGCCGGGCTGCACGCCGACAGCAGCTCCGTCGAGGCCGTCCTCTTGGTGGCATTGGAGATGGAGCCGGGCTGCACGCCGGCAACCACGTCGTCGAGGCCGTCCCCTTGGTGGCGTTGGAGATGTCGCCGGGCTGCACGCTGGCAGCTGCGCCGTCGAGGCCGTCCTCTTGGTGGCGGCGGAGATGGACATGGCATCGGGCTGCACGCCAGCAGCCGCTCCGTCGAGGCCATCCTCTTGGTGGCGTTGGAGATGGCGTCAGGCTGCACGCCGGCAACCGCGCGTCGTCGAGGCCGTCGCCTCGGGCGTGGCTCGTTGTAGTGGAAACGGCATCGGCTTGCGCGTCGGCAGCCCCACCGTCGTTTGATGGAGGTTGCGCCGTCCAGATGAAGAAGGTGGCTGCCATCCTCCATTGAGGCCATCGTCTTGGCATCGGCCGGGCTACCCGCTGGCAGCCGTCGGTGCCGCCGTGTTGTGCATGTATCCGCCTCAGTGCGGCGCCGTGCGCATGTGTGCGTGTATGCTATAGAGAGGAAGAGAGAAAAAAGAGAGAGATTCAACCATGATTCTCACCATTAGAAAGCTCCATGGCCTCCTTTCTTGCTCCCGACGTGTTTCACCGGCTTGGTTGTGTATGGGATTTTATATGTGGTATACTCGGCTTGTGTATGGATCGGGAAGTGCAGATGGGTTCAGGCGTGCTGGTGGCGTGGTGATGTTGGAGGTGTATGAGCTGTGCGTGTGTTTCTTCCGATGCGATCTCAGGTGGGAGAGCTCCGCCTCCGATCGGGTGTGAACCTGGGGGTCTTCCTTCTCGGTCAGGTACGTATCTTTTATAGGCGTTGGCCAACCGACGACGGGAACGGATATCTATGGGTGCTCAATCTTCGGGACGTCCACGCTTATCTTATGGGCAGCGCTACGCGTCCCCCGGGGGATATTTGCCCCCGATCCCCGGGTCCGGAGCCGTCCGATCAAACCTTCTAAACCTTCTGATCGAACCGTCAAGTGGAACACCCGCCCGCTTTTGCTACGTCGCAGCAGAAACCGCTTCAGAGTAGCAAAACAGAGGCAAACTGGGAATCGCACGTGCGGGCGCCCGTGAGGACGACGGAGGAGACTGCGCCGTCGATCTTGTTCGCTGGCGCCGAAGATGAGCCATATTCGAGGGACCATACTCTACCCTCCTCCTGGCCAGCCTCACCACCTTATACCGCCGCCAATCGTAGCTTCTAGTGGGGGATCAAATCCTCTCACCCGGCGGCGCTCCGATTCGGCCAACGCCGATGTCTCCAATCGAGCGCAGCAACCTAATCTAGCCCAGCACACAAATCCTCCAGTGTTTTTCAATCAAAATCCTAAGGAAGAACCTCCAGCACCATCGGTAAGCTCTAGATTAGGTTTCAACCATTGTTGTCCATGTTTGTGCTACATGGTAGCAGGAAATACTTACATATGTAGCAAAATACTAGTTAATTGGCTTGTACATTGTAGCAAAATAGGGTGCTGCTAGGCAGATGGCAGGAAAACACGCTACATTGATTAGGGTGCTACATTGTAGCAACACGCTAGGCAGATGGCAGGAAAACCTCAAAATAGATTAGGGTGCTACATTGTAGCAAAAGAAAAATTACAACATGCTTTGCTGGACAATGTGCTGCACTGCAGAAAAAGTTTAGGCACATTTGATGCTACATTGTAGCAAATTAGGGTGATCTAGCACATTAATGTAGCAAATTAGGGTAATACTACATGCAGCACATTTATGTAGCACATTATGCTTCGACCTAAACTTTTTTCTTTTAAATTGCAGGGGTTTGTTGCTGACAGTATACTGGAAGGATTTGACCTCAACTAGCCTGCTGATGAATACAGTCCTGAAGGATATGCTGCTCCACTACAATCTTCTTACGAGATTGCTCCACCACAATCTGCTGTAGGAACCTTTGGACAAAAATTTGCTACAAGAGCAGAAAGTGCAGCTAGTAGCAATGCTTCATTTGTTGATGAAGAAGGCAGTGAAGAGATTTGCTCGGAGCCTCTTGTACCATATGTTGGAATGACATTTGATGACCTTGAAGTTGCGAAGCAAGTATACAATGACTATGCTTTCAAACTCGGGTTTGGTACACGGATTGGTAACACCAAGTATAGCACATCAAGAGGTGCCCCAAAAGATGCAATTCATAGTAGGGTTTTTGAGTGCGTCTATGCCGGAAAACCAGTAGACGAAGCAAAAAATGCTACTAAGGATAGTTCTGGAGAAGGAGGTCCAATAGACATGAGCAATTTCAGTGCACAGAAATCACGTAGCAAACAAGCTGGACTCAAAATGGACGTAGCAGATTTGAGGCAGAAGAATAGGGTGCTGCGGCATGATTGTAAAGATAGAATGCTTGTTGGAAAGAGAAATGGAATATGGACTGTAACGGTCTTTCAAGGAGAGCACACACACCAGTTGCTGAAGAAAATTGGGAGAAGACGGTACTACCGGTCTCATAGGAAGGTTACTGAGGAGGACTTTCAGTTCATCCAAACTTTACACAACCAAAACATTACCACAACTCAGATAATGGGATGCCTCGTAAGTGTGCACGGAGGCGACCCGAGGTGCCTTGGTTTTGTGAAGCGTGATGTGTCCAACATACGGACTATGCTACGTGAGGAAGTTTTGTTGCGAGACATGTCAATGACTATTGAGTACTTTGAAAGGAGACAAGCAGAAAGCCCTACATTCTTCTTTGATAAGCAAGTGGATGAAAACAATGCAGTGAGAGCTCTCTTTTGGGTGGATGGCAGGACAAGGGCCTTTACATAAAGTGGATATGCTACATGTGCATTCCTTTGTAGCAAGTGGATGGCAGTGAGAGCTCTCTTTTTGCTACATGTACTTTCCAAACATCGCAGTAGTAAGACAATAATCAACATTCCAAACTTCAAAAGCTATATATAAACCCATTCCAAACATGTAGCACTTATCCATCCAACATAACCTATCCACAAAAGATAATCCACAGATGCTGCAGCAACGAACACATCCACGATTACATCAGTTTGAACCATTACAAAGTGCAAAATAAGATCACAAGGACGATATCAGTTTCAACGATTACATCAGTTTCAACCTAACTACGCTTCTTCTGTAACTCTTCTTCCATCAGCTGTAGCAATGATCCTTTGTTTTGCCTTGCCTCAATCATATCAGATGCAAGAACTTTCCTTAGAAGTGGTATAGCATTGTTGTCGAACTCCGCCATGACCTTGCCTGTGAAGCTTTCCATGAAGAGCATGCTGAAGAATCCACAATCAAATCTGTCAAAAAACAAACAGATAGATTAGTAAAAAACAAGCAGAAACTGATGTAGCAAGTGTAGGAAGCTAAAGTAGCAAGAGTTGTAAACTTAGGTAGCAATTAAAAAACAATAATGTAGCAAAAGTTGAAACTAGTGATCAGGACAAGGATTGAAAAAAGGTGAGCAAAATCTTACATGGTAGTTTGTTGCGGGTGATCAGGATTGGTTAGCAGGTAAGTGTCGAAGTTGATATTGTCTGCTAGTTTTGATTGCTTCACAAGAATTTAAAAGTTTGCGAACTAGAAAACAAAGCAAACACACTGCATGGTTAGTGATATGCAGCAAATAAAAGGCCCAACTATAAATGTAGCAAACACAATGAACAAGTGTAGCTGGATTACTAACCAGATTGCGTGCACAATCATCCATCACACTAGCATCTTTGGCCCCTTTCATTGAATCAAAAATATGCATCTGCTTTGCTACTAGGTTGATACAGGGAACTGCCCAATGGTTGAACTTCACAATAGGAAAGTATAGCTACATGCAAACATGACTAATATTTATCATCTTGTATAGAAAGCAAACATGAACAAGATAGGAAGTAAGGATGTTAACTCACAAGGTCACACTTGAAAATCTTGAACTTTGCATTCTGCTCTTTCAACTCATCCATACATGCTTTAGCATTGAATGCTTTTGGATCAACAATAAGCTTCTCATGTTTTGTGTTCAAGATAAAAAGTAGTATGAGGCAGCAGCAAAAACACGTAAAATTTGCTACTATCTGTATTGGTTCAGCAAGCACACAAAAGGTAGCAAAATGCTACCTTTCATAAAGTAGCATAAAGAAATTAACAATAATGTAGCAGAGTACCTGTCATATGCATATTGAGCAAGTAAAAGATCAAGAAAAGTGCTACTTACCACAAAGTGCTGCGTGAAAGCGTACTTCCTCTTCTGCCGTGCACTTTACTTGCAAACAATGTCCGACTCATGGTTAAATTTCTCAATCCAAACATTCATCAACTCACTATCTAGATTTTGGAGCGGCCGAAGCGATGTTTGGGAAGTACATGTAGCAAAAAGAGAGCTCTCACTGCCATCCACTTGCTACAAAGGAATGCACATGTAGTAGATAGTTTTACATAAACTAACAAATAGTTCAATCTAAAGTAGCAAAAACAATAAACTAAGGTAGCAAACAGTTCAATCTAAAGTAGCAAAAACTATGGACTAAAGTAGCAAACAATTCAATGTAAAGTAGCAAAATAAATGAACTAAGGTAGCAAACAGTTCAATATAAAGTAGCAAAAACTATGAACTAAAGTAACAAATAGTTCAATGTAAAGTAGCAAAATTAATGAACTAAGGTAGCAGGTAGTTCAATCTAAAGTAGCAAAAACTATGAACTAAAGTAGCAAACAGTTCAATGTAAAGTAGAAAAAAATGAACTAAGGTAGCAGGTAGTTCAAGCTGTAGAAGATTCAATGGAAAACTATATCCTACAAGTGAAAAAAGTAAGTAGCAAAACACATTGACACATGTAGCAATCAGCTAGATGCAAGGTAGCAAAAACATTACTTCAGAGTAGCAAAAAACATAAACTTACGGTGCCCTATCCTTCGGATGACCCTTGAATTTCCGACCATTCATCACAAATGTGGAGTATGTTTGTTCTACATCTTCAGAGACCTTCATATTTTTCAACTTTGGAGGTGTGAGCTCCTCCTTGGCAGCCCTCTTAAACCTTGTCTTCTTCTCATGTGTCAACAAACCCGAGCTACCATCTCCTTTAACACTTGACTCAATGTTAACAACAACTGCAAAAAGAGAAAACAATTGTGTCTTAAGAAAACAAGCGGAAGCATATCTAAGAAGCAAACAAGCGGAAGCATATCTAAGAAACTACAAGAAAATGTTCATACCAGGTGCAATGGGAACAGCAGGTGTCGCAGGCTCAGTAGAGCCGAAAGGTGCAAGATCGACCAAAGTGGAAGGTGATGCTTGAATACTCTCAGAGGCATCAGAGGCAGTGGTTACGACAGCGGTTGGGGCATCACAGGAAGGTGGGAGAGACTGTGAAATGCAAAATTCTGCATACTCATCGGTCCAAGGCACAAAAATATCAAATGGGGGTTTGTCCGGAGCATTGGCCCAAGCTTCATCAGAAATATCCTTCCTGGGGCTGTGAATTGGAGACCTGTCAGGGCTAACAACATCCGGCTGCTCAGTAGCATCAGCTCCCTTGCTCGTAGAATCAATGATTATTGCTGCTTGACGAACATCGGCATGTTTGTTGCTACAGGACCACCTTGCTCCACAAAACCATCTGCAGCACCACCTTGCTCCACAACATCATCTGCATCACCATCAGTATCCTTAGCAGCTGCTGCAGCAACACCATGGTCCTCGGGCTCCGATGTAGCATAAAGCTTCTCATCATCCTCAGTTTCTGAACCATCATCACCCTGCAGCTGATCATCATCATCTGCTTTACTTTTGGTTGGAAAAACAACACTTGGTCCAGCTTCTTCTTCTTTACTTGATGATTCAACATCAACCAAAAGGGCAGCCATGCGTTGAGCCTGCATGCGCTTCAATCCAGCAGAAAGGTTCTTCATTGTCACATCAACATCTGCTTCAAAAATATCCTTGTGCTTCTCATACAATGTTTTCAAACAAGCGAGAACCTGTTAGCAAACATTAGAAGCAAGTTAGTAAACCAGAGACAAGATAAATGATGAAATTCTAAGCATAGCGGCTCGGATTCGTCACCCGTCGCCGCTATCGCGGCGTACGGGCGACGAATCCTCGAAAAATATGGTGTAATAAAATTCTATTAAGCTTCTTTTGCATACATGTAGATAATTTGGGGTAACTTATCCACCACCCCCACCCTAAGTCGTCAACATACATAAAGCACAAAATCTCTAGTCATGCGGCTCGGTTTCGTCGCCCGTCGATGCTACCGCGTCGTACGGGCGACGAAACCTCGAAGGGTGTTAGGGTACCGAGGCATCGTCGCCTCGCGTCGACGGCGACTATGCCTCGGTACCCTAACACCGAGGCTAACGCATAAGGAGTAGCAAATTCATAAAACTAAAGTAGCAAAACCTGTAAACTAAAGTACCAAAACCTGTAAACTAAAGTAGCAAACCTGTAAGCTAAAGTAGCAAAACCTATAAACTAAAGTAGCAAAACCTGTAAACTAAAGTAGCAAAACCTATACACTAAAGTAGAAAAACCTATAATACATGTTCACTGATTGCAAAAAGAGGTAGCAGAGCAATGTAGCTAAGTAGCAAAATCAAATGCACTGAAGTAGCAAACAAATAACAGTACAGTAGCAAATTCATACCTACAAATCCTGGCTGCTAGGGAAATTTAGCCATTCATTCAATGAAGTAGAAGGATTAACATCAACATCTTCCACTGGAGCAGGTTTGTTGAAATCATCATAACCAGGAGCAGTACCATAAGGTGTTGCAGACAATGGGAGGAACTACACACAATAAAAAGTAATGTTAACATTAAGAGGATTAACCGAAGAATAGAATGTTTGTGGTGCTGGAAAGAACATTACATCTCGCCTGCCGAAAACAGTTTTGTTCGATAAAATATTCCTATCCGAGTCATTTTGTATAACAAAAGTGAAGTCACTGGTCTTGACAGAGCATACTCTAGGCAATGACTTATCGAACGTGTGATCGCAGGGTGGGAAATCCAAATGATCCATATAAGCAATCTACAAAAAGAGGCCAAATAAAGTTAGTAGTAGCAAAACAAACGCTGCAAACCGCTACAAACAAATATAAAAGATGGGAGATAACTTACATCAAGAAAAATGAATGGGCCAGTTATCCAAAACTCGAATTTGCTACAGTCCTTTGGAAGAACATGTGCTTTCTTCTTCTTCTTCTGAATATTGCTCACAGTTTGCATCAACAAACCCAACAAATGCTCATCCCAAGCATACTCATCTGTTTTGGTTGGGTCATCCATGAGACCAACATATTCCAAGTTAACACGGTTCGAGCTTTTTGGAGCAACAACAGTGACCAGGGAAACAAGATCCCAAGTGCGAATGATGGTTTCCTCATCTGTATCAGCACAATTCTTCAAGATATTGATAGCAGTTGCTAACTCTGCCCTCTTCTTCCCAGCATGGTAGAGGTCTCGAATCTCATCAAGCTCTGCACCTCCAGTAATAGAAAGATCAATAGGCTTGCTCCCGCAGCGGATTCCAAACACTTTCCTCACCATATCCATGGTAAACACCATCTGGTTCTTCCGAAGCTTGTACTCACGGAGACGAGCAGAAGTATGTGCAGCAACAAAATCCGTAAGCTCATTAGGAATCCTAAACTGTGCAACATTCAACAATGCTCGAAATGCACTCTTTGACTGAATAATCTGCTTCTTGGCTGGAGAAAGGTTGTCCGCAAGGATACTCAAACGCTTGGCACCGAAACGGTCCTTCGACATCCAAATATCCTCCTTGACATTACTTGCTCCCTCGCCAACTTTCTTGCGGCTCACAACAACCTTTTTGCCCTTTTTGCTCTTATCAACAGCAGCAACCTGCAACAAAAGGAAAATAGAAACATGTATGGTTATAGCAAAACTACTAAACATTAGGCTACTAATCATACTACTGGGATTACAAAAAATGCACAAGTAGCAAGTAGCAGAACTACTTGGATTACCAATCATACTACTGGGATCAAAATCATAATGCACAAGTAGCAAAACTACTGGAATAGCAAATCCTAGTACTAATCATAGTCCTAGTACTAATCCTAGTACTAATCATGCTACTGCAGTAGCAAATCCCAGTAGCAAGTAGCAAATCCCAGTACACTATATCATACTAGAGTAGCAACTACTGGGATATACACTATATCATACTAGAGTAGCAAATTCCAGTACACTATATCATACTAGAGTAGCAAAAAAGTGAACTAAAGTAGCAAACATATACACTAGAGTAGCAACTACTGGGATCGAAATCATAATACACAAGTAGCAAAACTACTGGACTAGCAAATCCTAGTACTAATCATACTCCTAGTACTAATCAACAAGTGTACTAATCAACACAGTAGCTTGCTAGGAAGGACTAGCAAATCTTCCTCCTGTCTAGGATTAACAAATCATGCTACTTGCTAGGTCTCATGTCTCCTAGTACTAATCAACAGTAGTACTAGGACATAAGACAACATAAGTACTAGGATTAGCAAATCTTCAACAGTAGCTTGCTAGGAAGGACTAGCAAAACTTCAAGGACATGAGACAACATAAGTACTAGGATTAGCAAATCTTCCTTACTGGGATCAAAAATCATACTCCTAGTACTAATCAACACAGTAGCTTGGCACAACACAGTAGCAAGTAGCAATGTGGAGTATGAATGAACTAATCAAACTCCTAGTACTAATCATGCTACTGAGTAGCAAAACACAGTAGCAAGTAGCAAAAATCCCCGTAACAAAATAGCAAAAAATGGAAGCGAGGACAGAACGGCGGCTGCCGCCGGGTCATCACCTCAACGTTCGCGCCACCGGAGGTGCTCCCTCCTGCCGCATCGCTCGTCGGCGGCGGTCCCATCACCTCCTGCCACCTAGGGTTCCTGCACAAAATCAGAGAGGGGAGGACAGCGGCACAAACCGAGGATGGGCGGCGGCGCTCGGCAGCGGTCGGCGACGGGCGAGGATGAACCGGACGGCGGCGTTCGGGAGTTACTATGCGGGAAACAGAGCAGAGAGAGATTAGAGAGGAGAGAGGAGAGAGGGAGCAGAGCCAGGCGAGCACGAACCGATGCGCGGCGCTCGGCAGCGGTCGCGCGGCAGTCGACGATGAAGGGTTCGGCGGCGGCGCGGCGGCGCACCGCGGTCGCCTCCTCGGTCGCCTCTCCGTCGCAGTTCGAATCGTGCGAGGAGGAAGGAACCGCCCGACCCGTATATCCCGGAGCGCTGTAGCAACCGCAAAGAAAAGGGCCACGTGGCGCGAAAATAACAGCCAGATCAAAACCGATCAAACGGTTCCAGACCCGGAGACGCGACGACGGGATCCCAGGGAAATCATATCATTTTACTTATCTTATCGCCCCACGCATGTAGCTCTCCGATGAAACCGGAGCCATTCGAGAGTTCGGCTGCTAGCCAAATAAAACTCGTTAGGCGCGTCCAGTAGCCTGTAGCCACCACCCAACACGTACGTGAATGCGCGGCCGGCCGGCCGGCCAGCCAAACCGTATACATACATCTTAGAATTTTAACTGTACTCTGCAAAATAAATTGAATTATGATTAGTAGCCTTTTTCTTTTCACGTCTTGCTTAGGGTCATGTCCATGTTGGTAGCTCGGACGTACGCATGCACTTTGATGCATACTAGCCTTACATTTGGGCTGATCCATCGAGAATGACCAGCTCCACATATGAATATACATTGCATGTCATCAGAGTCTTAGCCTAATTCTGATACAAATTAGCGACGAACAATTATGTCTTTCCTCCAACTTAACATCATCCTTTGGATCCATTCATCTCAATTCAATTTTTAATTGCTCCAAGACCTCGGCATAGGTTGGAGTATACTCAAACACCAAATCGAGCTTGTTTGGATCCGGTTCTATGTTACCTCTCAAAAAAGCATCCTTGTCTACATGGTGAACATGAACAATTCTTGCCATGTCTAAGATAATCACAACAACAATACCATGGTCAACATACTCAATAGATAACCATGCTAACATTAACACAATACCTAACCCTTATGCCAATGCAACAACATTCTACCATGCATCTTACAAAACAACCTAGGGTTTGCAAGATATGGACCAAAACAAGAAATTAATGGGTGAAAACAAAGAAGAAGGGGAAGAATACCTCAAGGCACTTGGGGGGATCGAACTCCACGGAGAGTAGCTTCCGATTTGGGCACTAGGAGGGAGGAGGTGGAGGGGGGAGAAGATCCGCCGCCGCCGCTGCAGCTTCCTGTGGGGAGAAAGAATGAGGCTGGGTCGGAGAGGGCTGGCGCCACGCTGTTACAAGACCTAATGTGCGGCGCCACGCAGTGCGGCGCCACACGGCAAGGTGCCGCACTAGCGGTACCGGGGCCCACGAGGCCATGGACGAGCCACGCTGGCAGGTGCGCGGCGCCAGGCCTCATGGCGCCGCTCTTTAGGGTGCGGCGCCAGCTCGTATGGCGTTGCAAAAAGGGTTAGTCCAGTAAATTTTTTTTGGCCAGAGTTCATTCCGTAAATTTGTTATTTTTATGGGTTATTTTCGTCCAAATTGCCGAGAAGGACATGAACGACAAAGTGCGTCCGTCAAGTCGACGACGAAGACAGAGAACAATCGATGCAGAGAAGAACATGATACACGCCACGTACAATTGTATAGTACTAATAATACTAACTTTATCTAGATACAAAAGCATCTAGTATCTAATTACTTAACTAAATACATATAAATTTAGCAGATAAAGTTAGAGACCATTAATATGCAGCGAATGAAAGGAGTACGATTTCCATTCTCTTAATAATTTCTGTATGGACCTGCATGTTGTCTTCAGACACACAAGTTCTCGGGGCAGGAAACAGAAATCTTGAGCTAAATCAAGAAATGTCGACTACGGGGGCGTCGGGCTACCTTTTGTCGCCAAGTCGCGGTTAACTATTCAGACTTTGAACAGGTTGTCTGGAATCTGGATAATGACAAGTAGTGACACAAACGCATATAGTAGGATGTCGGCGTAGGTGAAAGAGAGAACGCACTAATGGACAAATGCTTGTCCCTTTCAGATGAGATAGGTACGAGTATACTGTAAGCTTGTGATGACATAAGATTCTCATCAAATCATGAGCTGGGACAACCCCCTGCCGCTGAAACCGAAAATTCCAGCCCTCTTACAAAACCATAATATTCCAGTCTATTTAGGGGATTATGAAATATACATAATAATTGTGAGATACATGATGCTCGTTACAGATTCTCACATGAAAGGGTACAAGACGCATGAAACGGGAAGTTGTCGAACGGGCATCTGCAAGATTCAGTTGGTTGCTATAGTCGAGAAGCCTAATTTAAAATAAATTTTAAATCGACGTGGAACGATTGTGTATTTGTCGAATTAAAAATCATCAACGCTCAGGAATGAATCTGATTGATGTTGCATGCGAGTTATTTGAAGCCGTACATGGTAAAAAAAAATAGTTATTGAAAGCCGTACATAAGATGAAATCATTTGAAGCGGTAGTTAAGATGAAATCAACAACCTGAAGAAACTGGTTGCAGGGAAGTTTGTCATGTGTGTTGCAGAATAATCCCAAATGGTTGTACATGATTTTCATCACCAGAAACATTTGGAAGAAGTAGGACGGTTGTCTGAAACAGTTAGTGAAGAAACTAATTCTTGTGCTACAGTTGCACTTGATTTAGTTGTGCTTAAATGGTGTGATTTTATCAATTCCACGGTTAAATAGGATGTCATAGACAATTGGATGGCTAAGTAGATGATATGGATAATCTATATATACAGATAGACAACCATTAATGAATGTTAGTGAAGTTTTGCTTTATAAGTGATAGAGGCATTGATTGTCGTTGTCAGCGTAGGGCTTGTATGATGCAGCCCGGTATACGGTCGTTTAACACATCAAGTACTTTGTCAAGCTCTACACCACATGCCAAGTCATCTTGGACCTTAGAGGTGAATTCCTTCCACTATGTGTGCTAATTCCTATCTGTTATACTATACTTGACCCGCATACCCATTGCCCTTTAGGATGGAACGTGATCATATGGAGTCACCACCACCATGCATAATTGAAGCTTTGGCAAAAAAAATAAAAATATTAGTCGCTTTCAGATAAGATAGATGCATGATTGAAGCTGTGTTGTATCGATGCCCTACACACACACCTAGTCATGGCATTTTGCTTGTATAGGAATATGTCATATGATGAGCTGGGACAAGTCTGTCCCTGAAACTGCAATTTCTGGGTTTGTTTTCTTTGCTCCAAGAGAATAAACATACACAAAGTCCTGGTCTCTATCTACGACTGTTACATATTTTTAGAAGACATGTCATACTCGACATTAGGTTAAGTGAAACAATTCAGAACAATACCAAACACGAACGAAAATTTCCATTTAAACCATTTCCAAGAAAATTTATTGTCGTGAGAACATGCAGAGAACCCTTTAAACCATTTCCAAGAAAATTCATGGTTTGTTTGGTTCACGCCCCACCAAAACTGGGGACACGCCGCATTTAGCAGCGAAGATAAAACATTCCTCGGATGCACACCAACTTGGTCTGCTGCCAGTGAGCTAGGACTAGAAAAAGATCTTAAAAAGACCACAGCATGAGGCGCACTAGTCCGGGAGATCTAGACCATGAGCTGGATAACAAAATTTTATCAAAGCGGACGCATTATCGACTGTCCATTGCGCTGGGGCACTCGACAACTACACCATTGTTTTTATTCTCAGATCAGAGTACCTAACACGGGTGTCCTGTAGCGCTAGACTATATTGTTCCGATTGTCTGAAAGAAACATGTGTGCCTAGCCTGTGCTTTTGTGTAACCATATAAAATGAAGAACAGATTGGATACCACAAGCTACTGAAAACAATAATAATCGCAGAAAAAAAAGGGAGCAAAGGTGCCCCTGGAACTGACTCCGGCCGCGGACGCGGGGTCTCCTGGAATCCGCGGAGCAATTTCCCCTCCCACGCGCTCGTCCTTCTCCCTTGATCTTTATCCAACAACTGCTGCTACTGCTCTAGTAGGAGGAGCATAGCATCTGAGGGGAGTGATTCCCTGTCCCAAAACGAACAATAAGCTACCTACGGATACCACCCACCACAAGAGCACCTGGAGCTGCCGACGCCGACGACCCGTCCATTGACCTGAGACCAAGGGCGGCGGGTCGCGCCCCCCCGCGCGCGTTCTTGGTCTCTCGCCGGCCGGTTCATCTCGGCCTGGGGCCGCGAGTTCGTCGGCCCAGCGAGATGCAGCAGCAGCAGCAGCAAGGTAACTAAGGGCCAATCTTTCGCTGTCTCCTGTGCGATCTCTGCGGCCAATTTTAGTTACGAACCGCCCGCCGGGCGGTTGGATTTGTGTGAGGGATCATACAAATCGACCTCTTTTATGTGTGTTCTTCTCCAGCACCGGGGCAAGCTCCGTAGGTACTACTAGTAGATAGTCGTACGAAATGGGCGCCGAACGCCTTCTGTATCCCCTAACTCATAGCTGGTGATCAATCCAGTGATTTGGAAGTTGGAACTATGATCCCTTGAGTTGTTATGCGTTCTGGATGCTGTCATTTTCAAATACCAGTGGATGCTGTCAGTATCAGTGGTTGGTGACAGTTACATTTTTTTCTGTTCTTCCAATCCAGGTTTCGATATAGAAAAGCTGCAGCGTGAAGTGAGGACAAGATGGTTGAAGCCTGGAGAGGTTCTCAATATATTGCAGAACCACCATCTGTTCACGGTGGAACACAGGACGCCGCAGAAGCCACCGAGTAATAAAACCAGCCTTCGGTTTTGGCTTCGTGTCGTACCTGCTCTAGCTCCGGGCGAGGTTAACCCAGTTGGTTCTGAATCTTGGCAGGTGGTTCTTGGTTTCTTTTCAACCGTAGGGTGCACCGGTTCTTCCGGAACGATGGGTATGGATGGCGGAAAAAGAAGAGTGGGAAGACCATTGCGGAAGCCCATGAGCGCCTTAAGGTTTGTTCAGTGTTTATCTTCTCTAGTCATTGGAGTTGATGAGTTAATATAATATGTTTTGGCGGTGAACATATGGGAAAGCCAATAAATCATTGGGATTTTTGCTGTTAGGAGTAGGACTGACTCAGATAAGCTGGATAGTTAATAATATGATATCCTCTTTTGGGCACTGAAAATTTCAGGTTGATAATGTGGAAGCACTGAATTGCTACTATGCTCATGCAGACAATAATCCTACATTCCACAGGCGGATATATTGGATGCTTGAACCGTAAGAACTTTGTTTATTTGTTGGAGGAATATTTCATGTGTCGTATTCGACGCTTCAAAGTTCTTAAAGGTTTTACATAAGCTTTTCTTATGCCCTGTGTTTTAAAATTCTAAGTGTTTCTCCTTAGAACAAAATCCCAATAGCGCTTGTCTGCATCCTCCTTGTGGGGGGCTTTCGAACAGGAACGCAGGGAGGGATTTTACAATAATTAAATTGGAGATTATACATGTAATGCAGATTGTAGGACTTTCTTTACAACCCATCTCATACATGTCATTTTTTTTCTTGTGTTATGGTTTAGTTTGTTGCATCAACGTCCCCAAAATAGGCACAGGAGCGCTTGAACTATTAAGTTCCAGAAAATGGTGGTATTATATCCTGTCGTTAAGACAACTTCTGCTGTTGATTATGATTTGATAAATTTTTCCCTGTGAAAATGAACCATTTATTAACATGTAAATTTCGATAAACATCATAATAATTAACAAGAGCAATTCATCTTTGCAGGGCTTATGAGCACATTGTTTTTGTCCACTATAGAGATGTTCTAGAGGTTTGTCTCTTATTTTATCTTCCTTTGTCACAACATATCTGCAATTCTGATGCTTAACCAACTAGGATGAGTGAAAATGATATCATTGGTTTACGATCCACAGTTAATTACCCACTTCAACAGTGGGCATCTGTTAGCCTGTCAGATTAATCGGTTACTGGGGCAAAGCGCCAGCGAAATTGAACTTGATATTTTGTAGACTTTCCATTGGTTACTGATCTGTTAAGCTAGTGCATATTATTATAGTGATCGAAGTCACCACATTGTTCTTCGGCCTTTCAATTGCTTAACCTTTGTTTGTTGATTATTATCAGAGCAGCATTTCAGTGTTAGCACCAAACGATTCATCAACATCCAATCAGAATGGCAGTGCTAGTAGAGCTGATGCACATAGTTCGCCAGGGTTGACTAGCGATTTAGTTGCGCCACTTGTCAACTCGTGCAGCCCAGGATCTGCAGAAGAAGTAAGTTCACAGATTCTGACCATAAACGATGAAACAAATAATACAAGTCGATTTGATTGGGTGCGGAAGCTTGAAATGAAGCTGAGTCTGGAAAGCAAGGAACATCCTGATGTTAATACCGAAGAGGTTCTGCCAAATCATGATCCTATTCTTGCGCCTGGGATTCAGAATGAAGATTCGGGCACATGTGCAAACCTTGCAGATTTCCTTAACGAACTGGAGTCTAGTGAAGACAACCATAATGAAGGAAGCCATCCTTATACCAATGCTATTGATGTCCTGAAAAATTCAGGTGCACTACTTGAATACAAGCAAACACCATGAATTATGATTCTTTCATTGCTAATTACTGACCGAGATAACATGGGCAAACTTTCTGAAATTTTGCAATTTTTTCATGTATGTCTTATGATCAGATGCTTGGTTGGAGGATGATCAACTTGCGCCTTTTCTCCATTCAGCTCCTTTGATAGTTACTGAAAACCAATTGCTCGATATTCATGAGGTTTCTCCAGAATGGGCATTTTGTTCTGAAAGTGCTAAGGTATCACATGAAGCTTGAACTTTGATATTCTTAATTGAGTTTCAAGTTGGTTTTGTGAGATAAATACTGCATCTTCGTTCTTCTGTTCTCTTGATAAGATATGGCCCATTTAGGAAATTGGCACATGGCATTTACATTAACATGCACATTATAATAAGTGGGCGCCTGATAGGCCTAGTGACCGAACGCCTTGCCTAAGCCTAGAACTTTTATGAACCTTGGCTCCATGATCCCTGAATTCATATATTGTCTCGTTGGCAAAAATGTTTCCTGTGAGGGGATTTCTGTCTTTAAAACAATTTCTTTCGTGATTTTACAATAACTAATTGGAGACTATACATGTAATGCAGGTTGTAATTGTTGGAGACTTTCTTTACAACCCATCTCATATTTCATGGGTACTATTTGGTGATGTTAAGGTGCCTGTAGAAATTGTCCAGCAAGGTGTCATCCGTTGTCATACTCCATGCCTTGGTGCTGGAAAGGTTAGAATGTGCATGCTTGATGAAAATGAGAAACCATGCACTGAAGCTCGAGAATTTGAATTTGTTGAAAAGCCTACCAGTATAATGATTAATGGGAATGGAAAACCCTGCAGTGAAGCACGAGAGTTTGAATTCCAACAGAGTCCGAGCAAAAGTGGCGAGGAGCTGTCGTTGCTTCTAAATTATGTGCAGATGCTTTTTGATGATCATGGTTGTGAACTATTCTCAAAGTTGAGGCTGTCAGTTCCAAATGTCCAGTGTGGATTTCACACTAACCCCTCGGAGATTATAAGGGGATCATGTGAGCAGCTAGACCATGAGAATGCAGTAAATTGCATCATTGAAGTGATGCTTAACAACAAGTTTCAGGATTGGCTATCATCCAAATTTGAACAGAACGGTGAAGGGAAATATTTGCTTCCTAAGCAACACCATGGTGTTATACATACAATTGCTGCATTGGGATATGACTCGGCGTTGAAACCGCTGCTTAGTTCTGGTGTGCCTATAAATTACCGTGATGCAAATGGATGGACTGCTCTGCATTGGGCTGCACGATTCGGAAGGTATTGATAATCTATTGTTGCATGCAAAGATGTATACAAATTATTTTCATATACTTTCCTATCTTTGTCACCAAGCACAAACTGTACCATCATATTTTAGGTGATTTATCTTCTGTTTCCTAGTTTCATGTAATGTGGATTTCCTCTTGACTCTGACTCTGAGCACAATATGAAACGTCAGGCGAAAAATGGTGGGGGTTCTTCTTGCTGAAGGCGCTGCTGCTGGTGCACTTTCAGACCCAACATCGGAAGATCCTGCTGGCAAGACGCCTGCTTTGATAGCGTTTGCATATGGTTTCAAGGGCCTCTCTGCATTCCTTTCAGAAGCAGAACTAACCACCACTCTTCATTCTCTGGAATCAAAACAAAATGGGAACCCCGTCGATCATACTGGTCCAGTGGGTGTGTCTAGCGCTGTGGATAGAATATCAGAGAAATGCGCCCATGTCGATGGTGGAACTGATGATCAGCTTGCACTTAAGGATTCTCTAGGAGCTGTCCGAAATGCTGTTCAAGCTGCCGGGCGCATACAAGCTACCTTCCGTGTGTATTCCTTGGAAAAGAAGAAAGAAAAGGCTCTTCAAAATGGAGATACCTGCACCATATCCGTTCGTGAGGCAGGTGTTGCTCCACGTGGTATGCTTGAAAAGGCTGCATTATCTATCCAGAAGAACTTCAGATGCTGGAAGAAACGTAAAGAATTTCTAAGAATTCGGAAAAATATCATCAAGATTCAGGTTAGTTTCGCATAACATTCGCAACGTAATTACAATGTGTACATTCTTAACAAACCTTTGCGTATTTTGTTAAGCTGATAAGCGAGTCCACCTGTTTATTCTGGTAGGCACGGGTCAGAGCTCACCAAGAAAGAAATAAGTACAAGGAATTACTTCAAAGTGTTTGCATCCTTGAGAAGGTCATGCTAAGGTGGTTCCGAAAAGGTGTTGGTCTGCGAGGATTCAACACCAGGGCCATGCCAATTGATAAAGACGAGGAAGAAGACATCGTCAGGGTCTTCCGGAAGGAAAGAGTGGAAACAGCTGTCAATGAAGCAGTTTCGAGGGTGTCAGCTATCGTCGGCTGCCCTGTTGCAAGACTGGAGTACCGCAGGATGCTCGAGATACACGAACAAGCAAAGGTGAGACCATGATCTGTTAATCCACCGAAAGCATTTCATGAAAATTGCACCTTATTTATTCACTCATACTGATTAATATATTTTTTTTGCATCAGAGCATGGCCATGGAAAGTGGCACATCTGCTAGCAGCTGATGCCGATGACAGAGCACTGGCCAGCCACTATCATTTGTCATCCTCGTTTGTTAAATGATCTGGAAAGCTGCTGCCTACCTGAAGAAGCAGTAAAGCCTTGTCGATCGACTTGCAGTGGATCCTCTCATAATACTAGAACTCTGAAGAAGTTATCATGAAAGGAAATTCAGTACTACCATCATCTATCCGTGCTGAAAATGTTGTTTCACTGCACGCAAAAACCCTCCATGTGCATAAGCTGACTTCTGGCTAGCGTTTAGGATGCTGTAAGGTCTCTCTGTATATGATGAAGCTTCAGAGGCTTTAATACCAGCTGCATTGTATGGTACCCTCTTCAACATTTTCTTGTAGTACTCTAGTAGGCGTGTGTACATGCTAGTAAATGCATGATAAATCCTGGAACGGAGCTCAGCCGTCAATGAGGTATGAAGCTTTAGAAGCTTAAATACCAGCTCCATTGTATAGTAGTACTAGTACCGTCTTCAACATTTGCTAGGTGTGTGTGTATGTGTGTGTACATGATAATAAATGTATGATAAATCCTGAAATGTAGCTCAGTTGTCAATGACAAGTACTCCCTCTTCATCATGACTCTAGAAAACCAATTCTGCACATGGCACCATAAATGGCCATCGCACACTCCTTTGTTGCGTCATGGCTCCGTATAAAACCAATCAGATCACAGGACAACCTGAACCTGATGCAAGCATTTTGATCCTACGCTCTCTCAGGAGCAAGTTAGAACAGATATCGTGTCGAGTCCCGTTTGAAATGCGAAAAAAATTAACTTGCTCCTGCTGGAAATTGAACCAATTTCCCTGCAAAATTCGTGTGTTCCCATCCTACCCCGGATATCGACAGGCATAGTTGTTCCTTTCATATGAACAAGAAAATATCAATGGAAGCCAATCATAGGTAAACAGTCAGATGTCAATGGAAACCGGTAAGCACTGGACAAGCACAAGGCGACTCCAGTGCGATGCTGGAGCAAGTAACACAGGATTACACCATCATAACCACCAAGATTAGTTTAGCTCCAAGAAAGTGCGTCACTTTGGACCTTGGAGGCGATAAACATAATGCAGCAGTTAGGTGCCATCGCAAGGCTCTGGACCACGCATTAAACAAGGTTTTAGCCATGACACCAGGCCAAAGGCATTTTCATCGGACAGAGACATCACAAAAGCCATACCAACAGGCAGCACTCAAGTAGGATATACTATTAGATAGGAAGAGAACCCAACAGCAAGAGAAACTTCAGGTTGGGAACTTGACAAGGACAGGAAAGAAAGGCTTCAGCTTTGAATGTGTGATTTACAGCTTGGGACACACTGCGCAAAAATACACATTCAAGCGCACAAAAGAAATTCCTGCACAAACCATCAACACCTAGTATGTACACCGATGAAAATTCCCAGGGAAGAAAAAGGAAGGAAAATTTTCTCTCCCTACACATTTACATTACAAAGGCAGAGGACATCTGTCGAACTGAAAATCCGCAGTCCGTGAAGTGCGGTTGGCCTCCTCTTCACGAGAACTGCCTCCAAGAAGTTGCTGAATAAAATACTGCACATGCGTATCGATTTTCAAGAGTTTTACTCTTTCTGCCTCTTGGTGAGATGGTGTACCAAGAAACAGAACCTGGGTGGTTCCTTCTCCAGGTTTCTAAGCTCACACCTGAAAGCATATGAAAAATCATGACATTAGACCTCGCGGATTCCACAAGCATAAAATACTAAGATTGGCGATCTCAACATCAGAGCTTGCTTTAAGAAATTATTAAGCTCTTTAGAACCACTACAGCTCATTATCATAAAGATACACCTCATTTTTTCCAAGTCAAAGACATGTGCCACGGTTTAACCGAATTGCAGTTCACATAGCAGAGTTTATGGAATGCTGCATATGAGACCTAAAAATTCGCATATAAGCTAAATAATAGTAATGTAGAAACTAAGATATGGGCCAGCCGTTGATTCAACTTGTTTTTTTACTATGAAGTGCAACGGTACACAACTACGACTTTTATCCTGCACCTATTCAGATATACTACTGCGGTAGAAATAAACATGGATAAGGATGGGTGATAGTGGTGGGGGGAATAAATTACAGACGAGCTTACTCTTGGGAGCACTGCAGCTTCGACCAACTTCTCTGTGCCATGGCGCGAGCTGTGTGGCGACATCCTCCACTAATTTACAATCCATATAGACCTAACTATTGTACTTGGTCATGATTTTGGAAAAACCGAGTTACTTCTCTGTACAACTGCTCCCCTTCAAATGGCTTGGAAACATAGCCATCCATTTCACATTTCAGGCACTGCTCATATGTTGCCTGAATAACATCTGCTGTCATGGCCAAGATCGGAGTTCGCCACGTACGAATATTAGCACATTCTGGTGGCATTTCCCCTTTCTCTATTCGCTCATTTAGATCTCTTTCCATCACTCTTATCCTCCTAGTGGCTTCAAATCTGAAAATAATAATCAAATGAACAATAAACTTCAGTAATTCATGACAATCACAGATCAATACTCAAAGGAAATGGTGCCCAGGCACTTAATGGCTTACCCATCCATTTCTGGCATTTGTATGTCCATGAAACAAGCATCAAAATTATGAGGTGGTTTCAGCAATGCGATTGCTTTCTTCCCACTGTCAGCGCAAACTACTTCTGCGCCATACTTCTTGAGAGCACCTGCAGCCACTTTAAGGTTCACCACATTGTCATCAACCACAATGATTTGCTTCTTGTGAAGAAGGCTGCCCAATGCTGAGGTGCCAACCAGTCCATTCTTTCCATGCACTTTATCTACTCCACCCAGAGCCCGTCTTAGTGAGACCTGAAGCATGCTCGCACGAAGTGGCTTCATGATTACATTCAAGTTGTACTCCCTGGATATATGTGAATTGCTTTTGATAGAAGTTATAGGGTTCTCCAAAAGAAAGAACTTTGGAAAGTCTGACAGATCCTTGCTCCTCAATTTGCTAAGCAAATGAGGCATGGAATGGGATTCCTTGAGCCAGGTTTCCTGTTCAACTAGCACTAACTTTGCAACCAGTGATCCACAGTTCACCTTAGTAATAATTTGATTTACGTCAGTGGTCAATTCCGTTTTGACTCCAAGCCTTTGCAAATGGTACTTGGTAACCTTGGCACGGACCGGCCTATGATCGATAACCAATGCATTGATCCCCTTAAACCCTGATGATTTGTTAACATTTGCATTGGAGCGTGACCTCGTAAGCACAGCAGTGAAGGAGAACGTAGAACCAACATGGGATCTGCTTACAAACCCAATCTCCCCCTTCATGAGATGAACCAGGCACTTGCTGATGCTCAACCCAATGCCAGTGCCCCCATGGATGCGGGCAATTGACGGACCAACCTGCATGAAAGGGGTGAATATACGGGCTTGGGCTTCACGGGGGATGCCAACACCGGTATCTTCAACAGATATTATCAGCTTAATTGTTTCAGGCATGACAGGAGTAAAAGGCATCTCAGAAGAGTGTAAATCCATTTCGAGAAGTCTTAAGCTCTCCCAACTAAGCCTCCTGTTAGCTACCGGGTAGCCACTTAAGGTGTCTGTGTATTGAGTTCCGGTCTCCAACATGACCTCTTCAACAACATGAACTGTCAAGTAGATATGCCCTCTTTCTGTAAACTGTGAAAAATAGAATTCTTTCAGTCAAGAAGTAACAGAATAAACATTTAGGATACACCCCTTCGTATGTCTATTTGTATTATTCAGGTATATATTAGTTATCTTACCTTTATGGAGTTTCCCATGAGATTTGTAATGATTTGCCTCATTCTACCCGGATCGCCAATAAGTGTTTGTGGAACTTGATCAGAGACATACACTGCTAGCTGCTCGGACAGTACATCATAAAGCAAAACCATGAAAAATGAAGACAGGGTTAGTGCATTCTGAGAAAAATGCAACAAAGCTTCTGTGCAAGAATCTACACTGGCATTACCTCCAGTCCTTTCTCCTGAGCTTTTCCACAGAAGAGAGACAAGATGTCATCACAAACTAATCTAAGATCAAAGGGCGCTGCCTCAAGCTCGAGCTTGCCAGATTCTATCTTTGCCTGATCCAGAACCTCGTTTATGAGGGACACTAAAGCTTTTCCGCTGGCTTGGGCTGTTCTAACATAGTCTTGCTGTGTTGTGTCCAAATCAGTATCCATGAGCATTTGGAGCATTCCTGATAAAAAATTAGAAATTATTTAAATCCCTAGAGAATAAATAATAATGGAGAATACAGGATGGATTAGTATAAGAGGGCCCTTAGTATAATTGCACACTCACCTAAAACACCATTCATTGGCGTTCTGATCTCATGCGAAACCGTAGCCAAGAACTGCAAACAAAGCAAAAACGCAAGGGATTGAGCTTTTTTTCTCTCTTAGACAAACAGTATAAGTTGTTCAGTGGCTAGTGATATCACTCACCTGCGACTTAGCAATATCTGCAGCTTCCGCGCGCTTCTTGAGCTCCATCATGCGTTGATAGTCATCTTCAACTTTTTCGATGCGTTGCATAGTAACGTAAAATATATAACCAAGGAGCAGACCAATCACAAGAGTTCCCAATGACGATGTTATTGCAGCCCATGGCAATAGTGGCTTTTGCATGAACCTGTTGAAGAGAAAAAAAAGTCACACGGAGAAAACAGAGACAGCGGGGCACACACGGACATGAACAGTTGCAGTATTGATAAAAGGGAAGGGAGAGCAACCAAGTCAGTCGGTCACCTGCAATGCATCTCATGCCTTCTAGATGGATCGCCGAAGTTGAGCGTGCTGTTGTGGTACATGCCGTCGCCCGTATCGTTGGAACCGTACATACTGATTGGCCACTCGTTGGTAGTATCATACACGTTCACCATGATGGATTGCTTGCCGGCAAGCTGATGGAGCAACTTATCGACGAGCGCTTCTATATCAAATATGCCACCTAGATAGCTGTTTGCAAGCAAAAGCTGAAGCCGGTTAGAGAGAGAGATTCTGTTGCGTAACATATGGGTTGGAATAGGATGCTCGATCGTGTAGACTTTTACCCTATGGCAGCTTGGATGCGTTCCTGCGGCCTCGCATTCGCGGGGAGCTCGGTCTTGTACACGGTGTATGTCGAGATCACGCCGAGGCGAGTGTTGAGTAGCTTGAAAGGCGCAGTTAGAACACCCTTTCCAGATTCTCTAGCTCGTATTATGTTTTCGCGATCATCCTGCAGAAGAGAAAATAAGTAGGGCGCGCCGTTAATTCAGAATCAGCAGTAATAAGTATTTTCCAAAGTAGAGAAACCAAGAACACAGGGAACCAGGCTGTAATAGGTTGTTGGTAAAAAAAATATCCATGGTTAAAACAGAAGCAATAGCCCCCCTGAGCTGTGGAACCACATGGTGAGCACCACGGGGTTGCAGCTTTATACGGTCCTAGTAGGCCAGAAAAAAAAGATGTGAAAATCTAGCTTGACAAGGGGTGTGGGGGAACCAAGAGCACCAAGATACGATTACGAAAGTAAAAAATGGTCACGCACATCGCCGGAGAGCATGTCGAAGGAGATGACGTTCTTGTATGCGTCCTGGGCGAAGATGACGGGGGCGTACTCCTCGGCCGGCTCGCGGATCTCCGCTGCGGCGGCGTCCCCCGAGGGCCCGTACTTCTTGTTGGAGGAGTACATCTTCTTGATGCTCCATCCCTGCTGCCGCTCGAACTGGTCCCGCTCGGCGTGCGTGACCCGCACCGCGTACGCCACCCCGCTCGTCAGCGGCCGCTCGAAGGCCGTCCTCTCCGCGTACCTCGAGAACGTCGCCTGCACACACACGGAACCGGAGGGTTTAATCGATCGATTCGGCGAAACGAAGAGCGAATTGAGTAGGAGGATAGTAGTAGTAGGGGGCCTGGGTCCGTACCTGGTTGATGGCGGACGGGGTCTGCGCGTGGTGGAAGGTGGAGACGAGGATGGCGAGCGCCTGGAGGTGGTTCATGCTGACGTTGAACTGGTCCTGGAGCATGCGCGCGCGCTCGTCGCACATGCTGGCGAGCGAGTCCCGGCGCTTCTCGACGGCCTCGCGGCTGCCGTCGTAGAAGAGGCGGTGGGCGATGAGCGTGAAGCCGACGAGCCAGAGCAGCAGCAGCGGGCGCCAGAAGCGCTGGCCGGCCCAGCGCGAGCCGAGGTAGTTGCTGTACACGTGGCTGCGCAGCGCCTTGGCCGACAGCTTCTCCGGGAGCGGCAGCGGCAGCGGCAGCCGCACCCTGTCCAGCCCCATCCCCAGGAACCCCAGCCCGGCTGCCACCGCGCCCTTCCCCTCCATCCCGGGCTCCACCGCCGCCGCCGCGCCTCCCCTTGCCGAGCGAGCAGGGCCGGTCATTCGGCTACATCGCCAGCGCCGACGCGGGTTAGACCCCCCTGCTGCCGCCACGTCCCCCGGCCGCCGCACCTCATCCACGCACGCGCAGAAGCCGAGAGACACCCGCACGGCCACCGCCCGTACGTGGCCTGCTCGAGTGCCCCCGAAGCCAAAAGGGGGCGAACACCGAAGCGCTTTCCTCCCTCGCTTCGCGCTGTCCCCCCACCTAGCTCCGCTTCCCCTTCCGGGCACCTCCCGCCTCCGGCTTTCGCGAAACCCTCCCGCCTGCCGCGCCCTCCAAGGAACCACCAAACCCCTCCCGCCCGGTAGGCGGCGTATGTTTGACCGAGAGACGGAAGGGAGGAGAGCAGCGGCAGCAGAGAAGGCGCGCAGCAACAGCAACAGGAATAGGCTACAGGAGGAGGATGGGGGAAAGGGATTGGGGGGGAGAGGCTGATTGGAGCAGGGAGAGAGAGAGAGAGAGAGAGAGAGAGAGAGAGAGAGGGAGAGCAGGGGATGGAGAAAGCAAGCGCAAGCAGGCAGGCGGGCAGGCAGGTGAGGCTGGAGTGGAGGTGGAAAGGGAGAAAAGTGGCGAGTGAAACAGAGGAAGCAGAGTAGTAGTAGTAGTAGGAGTAGAAGAGAAGGTGGCACCAATCGCAGCAGCGGGAGAGGCCAGCACGCAAGTGGCTCCTCCCTCCTCCCTCCCCTCGTCGTCTCCCTTCCGCGCGCGTGGGCTCACATCTTCTCTCTCCTCATCCCCTAATCACACTCCACCTAGAGGGGTGTGCTGCCTGCTGCGGCTTGCGGAGCTTCGATTGGTGGAGACGGGCTTGAATGCCACAAACCAAAGCGGCTCATTTAATAATGTCTACTACCGTCGCCCATGTGTGTTTTGAAACTACTGTTCCAAATCAACCAAAACAAACTGTGACATCTGTTTTGTAGTGTGGCTAGACATAAATATCATTTTTTTCTATAAATAATACGACGGTGTAATCACTGTACATTTTTTTCAAGTCAATGTTAGACATGGATCTAGTTTTTCTCTTCATTTTTCCGCGTCTACTGTCTCGAATGGGTTCATTTCTTCTTCGGACAGTGAGGTTTAGCTAGAGCTTCGGCTTCGCTGTGGAGATAGTGAGGTTAAGTCCCCTCGGATATGTCTGGTTGGATCTGCGGTGGTTGTCCAACCTTATTCGTTGTTTTGTTCTTCTTCAGGACGGCGCCATTTCTAAGATCACTGCGAGCTAAAGTCTCATGACGTTTTTCCGGCTCGGACATGGCTTGGAGGTCCATAGGCAGCATCGAGCTTCACTCACGACGTCCACAACAGACAAGCTCAAGAGAAATATGGCATCGGTTTTCCCCTAGGGGTGGTTGACCCTAACATATGTCGTTTGACCTCTTCGCAATTGTTTTTGGTAAGTATGTAATCATACTCGTCCACTTTAAAGTATAGAGGAGGATGGCCCAAAGTTAATGGTGACGAGGTTTGATCTCGTCAATGCCCATTGTTATGGACTTGGATTTTGGAGAAGATGGGGATGCTGGAGATCGCGGAACGGTTAACAGACAAGCAACTAAGGGACACGAGATTTACCCAGGTTCAGGCCCCCGGAGGGAAAACCCTACTCCTGCTTGTCTGCTCTTTGATTACGGCGGAACCGAAAGTTACAAGGGTGCGCAGATGCAATCTGGCGTAGAAGTGTGTATGAAAAAGTGAGAGTCTAGATATGTAGATCTGTCTATTGTGTATGTGCCCTCCTCGCTAGACCCTCCTAGCCTTTATATATGGGGAGGCTAGGTCTCAGGTACCGATACGAGTAGGTTACAAGTTGTATTCAAACTCTAGTCTTGAGCTTTCCTTGTATTGTGCGCTTGGGAGTCCGTGTCCATATGAGCTTCATAGTAGCCGAACCGTCATAGACGTCATGGACCCTAACAGGTCGTCGAGTGGGTCTTCCTTGGACTGGACCAGGTATGCTAAGGTCGTGTACCCGTAGGGTATAACCATGTCATATTGCCTTAGATTTATATTTATGTTTTTAATTTTTGTAAGCCGATTGATTCGGTATTTAACAATAGTATGGTTGTGTGCATCCTAGATATAGAGACCATGATGTCTTGCCTTCCCTTCGAACATAGGAATCAAGAAAAAAATAAAGTACAATATAAAACTTTCAACTATGGTTTTGGTTTGCAATATATATGAATGAATAAGAAAATAAAAAGGTCATAGAGAGATGTGATGCCAAATTGGCAATGTTAAATTTCTTGTTTCTTTCCCACCTTCTAATTGCAAGTACCTAATTTTGTTGCAGAGGCAATATTTAATATCAAGATTATGCAAATTACATCTGGATTTCGACAACACGATATCGAGAGCTGCCATGACATTGAGGATGCACATTGCCAAATTATTACCAAAATAAAATAAAATAGGTTATAGAAAAGGCCCCAACAAACATTAGCATTGACCATACATGATAGAAGCTAAACTGGAGGGGTGCTCCAACAATGACGCCTTCAAAAAGGGAAATATACACAACATCGTCGTCGCTGGATCAAACGTCACTGGATCCAACCACGAAGGTTAGATCATGATGTTTCACGTGAAGAGAGGCCTGAGCAAACTCAAGGCATTCCCTTTAACAAGGGAATGTTGCATGAACGACACCAATGGTAGATTCAACCAATAAAGGTTAGACCTAGAGCTTTCACCCTATAAACCTAGATATAGCCAACTCTCACATAGCGCCACCACACTGAAGGCGTCATGTGTTGCCACCACCTGTTGATCCGTCATCAAACAACCATGCACACGCGGGTCTGACTAGAGTTAGCCTCACAACTACCTCACGTGAGAACATTGGACGAGGTTCGAACCCCCGCATCAGACACCCTGGTGAGCTATATATGTTGGGCAATCCAACCTTGCACCAAAACGGGGAACGACCAATCACTAGAGCGTGCCACCCGAAACCTCCATCAGAGGAAGAAGCTCATCGACCGTATGCTATGTAGAAGCTGTACCTCTGATTAGGGTCTTGAAAGATTCATAATCATCATCGCCACTCAACAATGAGAACCAATTAAACAAGTCGGCAAAATAAGGTTAGAGACCATAAGGTGTTGTCCATGTCACTGTCGCTGCTGTCGACGCTAAAATAGGCCTCTACGTTGGCCCTGCAACAACAATGACAAAGTCACCGCCAAGAGAACTAGGGTCAACGACCCGATGTGTAAGGTCCCCGTCCAGGGCACCATTGGGAGCACCCCCACCAAAGACCGTCCAATGAGAACTGAACTGGGAAGGATGACACAATGGATGGAATTCCTGTCACGACAACGATGACCAAGCCACCACACGAGGAACCGTGTGATGAGAGCCCCACCACCCCATCATCGGCGCCTCGTTGCTGTTATGTTAGCTGCCTCCAGCAACAAAGAGTTGAGGGAGTAAGGAAGGGGGTGACAACACTGGGGCAGCTAGGGTTCCCCCTCGGATGTCCAGGAGGAGGTGACACGAGAGGAATATTCTAGTGATCTAGGAGTGAGCTATTACCTTCTTTAGTCTTGTTTTCCTTCATCTCTCCGACTTTTATGAATGTTCCAATAACTCCTCTTGCTCCGTCCTATCCGATTTAATTGTCGCAGGTGTTGTCCAATAACAATAGTTAGAGACTAGGAGGTGTTGTCCGTGTCACTGTCGTTGTTGTCGAGGCTAGAAACAGGCCTCTGCGTTGTCCCTGCAGCAGCAATGACAAAGTCATTGCCAAGAGAACGAGTGGCAACGACCCGATGTGTAAGGTCCCCGTCCAGGCCACCATCGGGAGCACCCCCACCTAAGACCACCCAATGTGAACCAAACTGGGAAGGATGACACAATGGATGGGATACTTGTCGTGACAACGATGACCAAGCGAGCACACGAGGAACGGTGTGATGATATCCCCACCGCCCATCACCGGCGCCTCGCTGCTGTTCCGTCAGCGGCCTCCAGCAACAACGAGGTGAGGGAGAGAGGAACGGGTGGTGGTGGGGGGCAGCTGGGGTTTCCCCCTTCGGATGTCGAGGAGGAGGTGACGCGAGAGGAACATTCCAGTGGTCTAGGAGCGAGGTATTACCTTCTTCAGACTTGTTTTCTTTTATCTCTCCAACCTTTACGAATGTTCCAATAACTCCTCTTACTCCATCCTATCCGATTTAATTGTCACAGACCTGCGACAATTAAATAGGATTGGAGGTTGTAATATTTTTTTCCGAGAGGAGGAAAAACCACCCTACATGGTCATTTTGCACTACACGGAAACATCCTATTTAATCAACGTACTTGCAGTGTAGATTTTTGGGAAGGAAGCGTTCGAAGAAAGTAACATGCAACCTAACTCTTTTACACGCACGTTTAGAAAATAGAGTTGTATAGATATCGCGCTGCTGTTTTTTCAAGACCTGTTATTATAGATTACCGAAACACAATGACTTTTTTGCGGGAACCTCGGGTTTCATTAGATTATCCAACGCACTTACGACTTAATAATCTCCTCCGTTTAACAAGCAAACAGACAAAGCCAAGGAAACGCAAGGGGTGACGCAGCTAGTGCTGACGGATAAAAAACCCAGGTTTTCGTGACCCATTCCGGCGGGGATGGAGACTATGGAGTGGAGTGGGGGGTGATGATGAGTGACGAGACGCCGTGGGGCCCGCGTCCAAAGCCCGCTCGCCCGCCCACCATTGGGGCCAAGTGGTCGTCGTCTTCCTCCGGACCTGGAGAAGCAGGTGCACAGCAATGGTCACTCCCCCTCGCTCGCTCCTCGCACTAGTAGTAGTAGCTAGCTGATGATCCACTGCCGCTGCTGCTGCTCGCGATCTCTTCTTCTCCATCCCCCTCCCGCTCGCCTGCCCCGGCTTTGTACCCTAGCTAGCTAGCTAAGCTGGTTAATTTGGACGCTTGCGATGCGTGGTATCACCCCCAATTATATGAGATAGATAGATTGAGGGTCCGTCCGTGGTGGGGGTGAAAGGGAGAGGCACAGGGAAGTGACTCGCTCTACTAATCTTCAGCTCGATCAGACTACCTCACCACCAATGATTTTTTTTTTATTTCCGCGGGAGGAAAAGGATAGACTAGCTAGCAAGCCAAGTAGGGTCTCTAGCGGGATGGCTCCGGGTCATTTTCGGCCGACTGTGACGTGTGCGGACAAGTGAAACTCGTGCGTACCTTTCCGATCCGACGGCCACCAAACCGGGACATATGTTGGTTTTCGATCAAGTGTAATAACCGAAAGGAAACTCACATTTGTTTTTACGTACTAGTACATAATCTTTACTATTAATTTCAAAAGCGTAATAAATGACCGGTGTCACACATGCAAAAATTACAAAAAATGCCACCACTAACAAATTGCCTAACCTCCATAAAAAAGACTAACAAACCTTATCTAACAAGACTGACAAACTTTATCTTATCTTTATCTATTATCTAAAAATAAGGTGTTCTGTTTTCTGCCGTTCCGCACTACGTCGATTCTTTTGTCGTGCGTCGCTCCACCCGCCCCGCACGCACCTAATGGCTGAGCCCGACATCAGGCACCCTGCCCGGTCCACCCGATCTTCCACCCGGCCTTGTCCTCCCCACCTATGCCGCCACAGAGGGGATCTCTCCTTCCGTCGGCGCCGATTTCCCTTCATCGTCGGGATGTCAACCGTCTCCACAACAATGGAGTTCGGCTTCACCCGCGTAGCAGGCGCGATCCACACCCTTGTTGTCCCGGCTGCGGTCTCTATCGAGCTCCAAGACGCGCGGCCGCTCCAAGATCAGAACACCAATGGAGTGCCGGTGGGAGATGCACGATTTCAGGCGACTTCTCCATGCCCTCGCTGTCACGAGGCGCGGTCTCAGTCGAGCTCCAGGACGCGCGGCTACCCCAGAATCAGAGCGCCAATGAAGTGTCGGTGGGAGGTGCGCGATTTCGGGCGACTTCTCCACGCCCTCGCAGTCTCCATCGAGCTCCAGGAGGCGCGTCGCCCAAGGATCAGAGCGCCAATGGAGTGCGAGTGGATGGTGCACAAGAACATCCTGCAACGATGAGATCAAGACCATCATTGTGGTGGTCGTCGTGTCGGAGGCGATCATCTTTGCTGACGGATGCCACAGGTGTGCAACCAAGGTTTGCGGCGACGAGATCGATACAGCAACCGTCGCGTCTACTGAATGTCGATGAGGGTGATTGACACCGCACCCTTACTCCCTCCGATCCAAATTAATGTTCTTATATTTGTCTAGATTCGGGTGTATGTAGAGATACATCAGAATCTAGACAAATCTGAAAACATTAATATGGATTTGAGGGAGTAATAAAGCTGGGTCCGATGACCTCATTTAAAAAAAACATATTCTCAGCTGGATTCCTGAAGGAGAAGATCCCCCCTGCTCGTCCCCCTTGTCTCCGTCCCTGGGGCTAATGTATAGTAAATTCAAAAAATGCCGGGATGATACAACCGAAACATACATATTTCTTGTATATGCACCATGAACAACACTAGTTTAGCGTTTAGGGTTTTGGCAATCCAAGTTCAAAGTTGAGATCGAGCGCGCTAGCTCAATAAGGTTACTAGGACTTTACCTTGTTCCAGCAAGGTCTGGTGTTTCTCAGAATTGTTATCTGTTAGCAGTACAAATCTTTTCGCAGGCCGGCCTTAATCACGGATCACGGCACAGCGATTTGCTTTTGCATTGAACCACACTACAGTTAGTACTACTACATGTTTGCAGCCCGTGAGAAAAAGGAGGGCTTGATTAAAGCTGACTTAGCATTACTCGTCTCAACAACGACGATCCATCCATGCATGCAGCTGCGCGCGTCATCCTCCATCAATTCCTTCTGGCCGGAGAGATTATCCGGAGCCTGTGTCCAGAGGCAACGTTCAAAGATGCCAAGACAAGACCTCAAGAGATTTAAACGTGCTTTACTATTTATTATCAATGCCGTCGCCATGATTGCAAGGACCGACGGCCGTCCGATCGGTCCGTCCGACGGCTCGGATCGGTCAGTCGTTGGATCTTACCTTTTTCCCGGCGATGGCCGGGAGAGCAGACGGTCGTCTCTCCCGATCGAGCTGGCCGTCGCCTTTTCAGAGCTTAATTGCGCGCCCCCCTGCGCATCAAAAGGACAGCGCGCACTGTTGCATTTAACAAACAGATTAATTACTCTAGTGATCTATAGCTAGCTAGTCCTTGTGTTGTGCTTGTTTCACATGACCGGCCGGTTTTTATTGCCCTGTAACTTTAATTGAAATCTGTAGGCAGCACTAGTAGTTGTAGCAAGAGCAGTGGTACAGTACACTACGCAGCGTGCTGCTAAGATCTGGTGAAAAAATTGCGGGTTAAATTTGGCATCGTCGAGTTCACGGGGCATGATTAGAGGATCTCTAGCCGATATCGCATTTCGCGATCTTGTAAAATAATGATGCGGTATATTGTAAAGTTATAAAAATCCGCGTGAAACAGATTTTGTATATGCATCCTACAAAACCGAATATTTCTGAAATATTCGGTCGTCTTCCTCGTATCCCGCTTGCCCTGTGCCAGATCGCCGCCATCCTTCACGCAGGTGCATAGAGCTAGCTAGTTTGGCTATGCATGCGGACAAGAGCTATGCACGCGGATAGGAGCTACTCCCTTCGTTTAAAAGTATAAAATGTTTTATAACTATGAAGCAAATGAATCTATACTCTAAAGGATGTCTAGATATATTTGAACCTACACACTAAAATATGTCTAAATACATTTGCATCACAAACCTAAAACATCTTATATTTCTAAACGGAGGGAGTAGCTAGCTTGGCTACGGACACGTACAGGAACGAGCTAGCACAATGGAACGAGACAGCCGCAATTATACTCGAAGGACGGAAGCTATACCCTCCGTCCGCAAATAAGTGTACTTGTAGCCTTGTTTTAAGTCAAAGTTAGTAAAGTTTGACTGACTTTATAGAAAAACATTTATGACTCTAAATTGATATTATTATCTCCTTCACGGTTTGTAAGCCGCCTAATTAAATTTGGGTTTTTCCAAAACTGCAACGTTCCTAGGCGCATAAGAATTAATTATTGATTAATGTGACACCTTTCCTCCCAACTTTCTATGCATGCAACAGTCTTCCACCAATGCATGCACCTTAACCGTTCACTAATAGGCCTAATTTTAGCCAATACGTTGACGCCTAGGTCCGTGAAATTTTTGTAAAGCGCCCCGCAAACCGTGAAGGAGGGAGTAGTAGATATGTTTTCAAATTTCCTTTCATAATATGTTAATTTGATATAATATATATTACTATATTTAGCTATAAAGTTAGTCAAATTTGATAATATTTGACTTAGACAAAAGCTAGAAGTACACTTATTTACGAACGGAGGGAGTAGCATGCAGTGTAGCTGGCTAGCAAAACGAGGTAGCCACAACGACGACTCCGCCGGCTGGCCGGCCGCGCCAAGATCTTCTCCATCTTCCCATGGACGGCTCAGACTGTTTCTCGTCTCCCTAGTGGCGACGAGGATAGTATGGCGAAATCGAAAACTGATTGTGGGAATCGCTGGCGGCGAGAATTGAAGTTGGACGATGGAGTTGAGCCTCGGCCACTGCGAGATTGGAAATTTTCGTTCGGGCGAGCTTTGACTGCTTTGCAGTTTACCTAAAAAAATGAGCACCAAAAGTGGATATATGAGGTACATGGGGTTGATATGCGGGAACCGTAAATTTTTTTGCGGGTTTGACCATTTTTACGATATATGCTCTGTGCGATTTTTTTTTACCAAAACTGCAAATAACAGTTATTTTTATGGATTTGATAATTTTTGCGGTATCTGTTAAAAATGCTCTTTGAAGCGTGCCGGTGGGATCTCGGTGATCCATGGTCGAGAGGAAAGGATATACCTAGGCATGCACGCTAAACATAAACTGATGATGTGACGGAGGTTAGTACTAGCATCATCGGATATAAAACATGACTTGTCTGGTCTATGTTTTTCACTCGATCGTTGCTTCGGTAAATAAAGGACGACCTCATCGGGTATCCTGCAGAGGGGGGCCTAGAAGCAAGCGCCGCAATGGCGATCGACGAGCCGCCCGGATCCGAGGAAAAGGAAAGAGGGAGTGGAAGTGGGAGGGAAAGCAATGTGAGTGGAATCGCCCATGCAATGCCTTTCGCCCGGAGGGAGGGAGGGAGGGAGGGGGGGCTCTCCTGCTTTGTTCCACTCCACTCCGTTCGTCCGCACTCCTCCAATTATATGCCTCCTTCTGCGCACGCACCCCCCTGCGTGCGTTATCCTGTTTTGCTCCCCCGATCGATCGCGCCGGGGCTTTCCCTATCGTTCCCCCCCCCCCCCCCCCCCCCCTCCTCCTTTCTGCCCGGACCAGCACGCTCGCGCAAGTGGCGCTTCCAGTCCAGTCCAGTTTTACACGGTGCATCCATCCATCACCCTGACCCTGATGGCTGGCTCTTGTAACATTTGTGGGAAGCGATAGAACGGATAGACGGATGGATAGATACCCATTATTTCCCCCTCTTTCTTTTTGGGCAGGAATCAAAGAATAATTGTCCTCGCTTGCCAAAGATCTACGTACTACTACTAGGTAGCTACTTCCATGTGTCAAACGTATGCTAACCCCCCCCCCCCCCCCCCCCCCCCCCCCCCCTCGCTTGCAATCAATCATGCAGCAGGTGCGATCGATAGCAAAAGCACTAGACAGCGCTCATACTACTACTGCTACCGGAATGACGGCATAAACATTAAACAAAATCATTTCGACAAGACGTTGGAGAGGGGTGACGATCCTGCGACGCGGATTTTTTTATAGCAAGCCGGCAGCGCCCACTTCGGGGCCGCGCGCGTGAGTCCGCGCGAGTCCACAGTCGAGGAGTCGACCCCAGTTTTCTCGTCGGCACCTGACCCCCAGTACTGTGTATTCAGTGGTCTTGGCTTGGCTTGGCATACGGCGCAATCAATATTTGGGTATCTCGAAAAATATGACAGGGCAGTGGGTTTCTGCTCTGACGACTGATGCCCGCCTGAATTTTCTGCGTGCGTGTGTTTTATTGGCACCGCGCGATTAAATTAAACCTGGATAAAACATTCCTGGCGGTATTTACTAACGGTTGGGAAAGGCCGGGCAGACGTTTTAAAGACGGCCGGCCCGGCCCTGCAGTGTCTTCGGTCCATTTAAAAATTGACACCGCGCACGCGAAATTCCGAGATCAATCGCCGTCGTAACCAACCCGTTGTTATACTAGTTTAGTTTAGCGGTATACGTTTTGTTTAGCGGTATACGTTGGACAATTCAAATAGTACTAAGCTGATCTGTTTATGTTGGCTTCGCAGATTTTTGTAAACAATTACTAGTAGTTCAATGCAATGATGACGAACATGATGAGTAGCGAACGCCCTTCTGATCATTGTCACCTCTAGAAACCTCCTCCAAAGCCTCGACTAACACTCGCTCGTACAACTCTAGACCAATCCGAAACCGCTCTCGCCGGCGTTTCTGACGAGGGTTGGCGGAGGAGAGGTGCCGGTTGTAGATGTAGGGTCTCTATTCATTGGAGTAGTCCCCTAGTGGGGGTTTTGGAGCAGAATTCAGGATCTCGGTGGCCGGATCCTAGGAGTTGGGCTTCTCCTCTCTCTGTTGTTGATCCTCAAATGAGAGGACAGTGGAGCCGCGGTCTCCGCAAATAAAAGTGGTGCCACGGTTCATCTGGTGGTGCAGAGTTGCTGCGCGGCAGACCCCCTCCTGGCTAGTTGTGGAATCGGGAGGGAGAAGTGAAGTGGCGCAAGGTGTGGTGCAGAGTTCCTCCTGGACGGTTGTTGCGCCGTGGAGGTGGACCGATGCACGGCGCCTTCCTCTGCATCGTGCAGATGGGGAGTCATCTTCTGCCTACCGATTCTGGAGGTGATGGACTATCGGTATCCCGTTCCCCTTCCTCGTGGTCGTGGAGATCTACAGGAAGTGGCGAGGGCCCCTGCGATCCGTCGATCTGGAGCCCGGCGTGCTGGTGGTGGGCGTGAAGTGTCAAGAACATCAGGAGCTGCATTTTTCTCGAAGGTTGCATCCTCTGCGGCAGTGCCCAAGGGATTGTGCGATATCGTCGCCGCTATCTTTGGCCGTAGGGACGGCCCTGTTGAGCTCGATCGATTTCGAGCATCTTCTCCCTCCTTCACTAGAGGAGCTTCTTTAATCTCGGGATGGGAGTCAGTGCCAGAGCACCACAAGTCGTTGCGTCCCCGCTGGTGGCTCTCGTGCCCGTGCCTTGAGGTCGCTTGCGAGCGGCGGAGGAAGACGCCAAGGACATGATTGGTTTTCTTCCTACTATCCTAGGGTATTTTTTATAAATTTTGAGGCCTTATCTTCAAATTTCTGGTTTTGTGATGTAAGTATCGTTAGGGTTCTCTTTGTAATTGTGTACCTGCTATTGTTTTAATGCATCTTTCTGGCCTTTCAAGACCTTTCCGTTCAAAAAAAGATCATTGTACCTCCATAAACAGGTTGTGATCTGATCCTCCACACATTGGAGAGATGACTATGAATTGAGCATACTAGCAAAACAATACATAACCTACAAGAAGGAAGAAATGTTATCATTAAAAAACTTTATCATTTCTACATAACCAAAACGATCACATAATGACAAATGCTCCCACCCTAAAAAGAATTCTAAACCTGTATTTATACCATGTAACCAGTTTCTAAATATATTGACAATACTACGAGGCGGATATAAGTTTGAAGATAATTGGATGATTTGCCATATAGAACAGACAAAATTAAATTGGAAGAACAAATGCTTGATTGTCTCATAATGATGACAGAAGACACATTTTTTACATCCATGCCAGTTCAGCATAATAAGGTTGCCCTTGATAAGAATAACTTCGTGATGAAGATACCAAGCAAAAAATTCTAACCTTAAGAGGTATCTTCATTTTTCAGGTTTTCTTATTGTTGTTGACTTATATTTGTGGTTGGACCGGTGTTTTTTTCATGGAATCAACAGAGAATTAACCATTCTTGTGTAGGTTCCATGGAAATTCATCGTCCCAAGCAAAAGATGGAAATTAGACAAGCGTCAAAACAATGGGTTCCAAGATGCAAGCATGTCACCCAATAAATCACTTCTGAACATCATGTTTGGCGGAGAAGTCTCCAAAACCTTGGCAGTTGTATCACCTCTATGACGAACAATATCGTACGAAGTAGGATAGAACAATATCGTACGAAGTAGGATAGAACAATATCGTACGAAGTAGGATATTGTTCATGGAGTGTAGCATTACCTAGCCACTTATCTTCCCATAAACATATCTCTAGTTCATCCTTAATTAAAAAGATCCAAAGCGAAGAAAGTGTTTCTTCATAGCCATAAGACCATCCCAGAAGAACGATGTGAGATCCTGGCACATGTCTTAATAGAATTGATAGGATAGTCATACCAACAAGTTGCAACTTATTGAAAGGGCATGTATGCCCCCATGTGTGGTTTTGGTAATTAATGACAATCTCTATGGACTAATGTGTAAATTGAGTTTCACTTGTAGGTTTGTCCATTGGCATCGCTTGGGCCATGTGTTGGTCTCAAGTTTGGAAGATGAAGAAATGTCCAAGGGCTTTGTGCCCATTGGAATCATGAAGAAAGAAGGAGCTTGAAGGTCGATCAAGGCATGTGCAAAGAGTTGCATCAAGATGGATCAACCTCAAGTAAGGATGAAGAAGGACGAGCTCAAGATGCGCCATCTCTAGAAGATCTCATGCTTGAAGCTTGCCATCCTCGTGCTCATGGAATGATGAAGACAAGTTCAAAGAAGAGGTTTCCCCATGGAGTATGGGGGAGCATTTTGCAAGTCTTCATCAAGCAAGAGCGAGCAAGAGCAAACAAGAAAGGTGTTCCCACTATAGAAGAACAAGACGGTCTACATCAAGTTCAAGTGGGACGCTCAAGGCAAAGGTATGTTGATAGGGCTTCTCTTTTGCCGGTCTCGTGTTGTTAGTTGGGAGACCGGGTTTAGGATAGATAGCCGTACTATCAAGAGGGGCTCTCAAGCGGGTGTCTCGTTTGCATCGTTCGGAGAGAGCTCAAACCTTTGCATTCATAGCATCATCTTTCTTGGTTGTTATTTGGTTCTTGTCCATGAGAGGATCTAGAGCTTGTGGACATCATCATAACAAGCTCTAGTTCATCATCTAAGGATTTCACTTGCATATCTTATTGCGGTTTTTGATCTTGCGAGTTTTCCGGCTCCACACCTTGGGGGATACTTCACATATATATTTATGATATTTTCTCCCAAGGTGATACCCAATATTTCGACTTTTTGTTGGATTCTATTCGTCGTTATCTTTCCAACAAAATTGGTTTCATCCCGTTTGGAGTTCGGATGCAAAAGTTATTGCGTTTCTGGTTTTCTGGTTTCTGGAATTTCCCTGACCGGAAGTTCCGGCTTCCCACCGGAAGTTCCGCTAGGGCATTTTTGCCGCCGAAAGTTCCGGTGGAAGTTCCGGGTCTTGTTCCGCTCACGTTCAGAAACCTTTTGTATTGAATATGTCTATTTGCCGGAACTTGGCCGGAACTTGATCGGAACTTGTCCTGGCAAAAGTTCTTGAGCGGAACTTCCGCCCCAGGGCCGGAAGTTCCGGCCATGATTCGTGTTTTCAGTTTCTCGCTCCGCAGTTTTTGACCGTTGGCTGGGTGCCACCGGAACTTCCGGCCTCCCACCGAAAGTTCCGGCCAGGTGTCGCGAATGCCCATAACGGGCAGATCTGGGAGCCCTTTAAAAGGGGCTCCTCTTCCCCTTCGTGGGTACTAGCTTTTCTTCTTGGTTCTTGGCTTTCTCTCTCTCCTCCATTGTCAACCTTGAAGAAGCTTTCCCTCTCCCTTCCCCCTCCTATGATTCTTTCATCTTTTTGAGGGATTTGAGAGAGGAGATCTAGATCTACAATCCCCCCAAGTCAAATCCCTTCTTTGTGAAGGAATCATTGGGATCTAGATCTTGGAGAGTTTTGTGTTCTCCTCTTGTGTTCTTCCTCCCTTATTCCCCCAATAGCTTTTGTAGCTTTGTTGGAATTTGGGAGAGAAGGACTTGCCCTTGCATTTGGTGCATAGGTTTGAGTTCTACTCTTGTGTTCTTCCTCCCTTATTCCCCCAATAGCTTTTGTAGCTTTGTTGGAATTTGGGGGAGAAGGACTTGCCCTTGCATTTGGTGCATAGGTTTGAGTTCTCCTCGGAGATTCGGCGAGTTCAAGCTTGTGAGCTTGTTTCTCTTGGGTTCCTTGGAACCCTAGACGGTTGTGTGGTTGGATTGTTGACCTTTTGTGGTCTTGTTGACCTTTTGTGGTCTTGTTGACCTTTTGTGGTCTTGTAGCCTTTTGTGGCGTTGTTGGCCTTTTGTGGCATTGTTGGCCTGTTGTGGCTTTGTTGTTGGGAGCCTCCAATTGAGTTGTGGAGTTAGCCCCAATCTTGTACGGGTTCGGTGACCGTCCTCAAGCGTCCCATAGTGGAGCAAGTGCCCGCCTTTTGTGGTGCGCACTTGGGAGAATAGGGTGAGCATTTTGTGGCGTCGGTGAGTTGCGTGCTTCCGCATCCGGGGTGAGGCCTTGTGCGGCGTTGGGTGAGCATCGAGCCACCACACCTCGAGGTGAGCCATTTGTGGCATTCGGAGAGCATTGCGCCATCGCACCTCTCCAACGGAGACGTAGCTTCTTTGGAAGTGAACTTCAGGAAACAAATCTTCGTCTCCGCGTCCATCGGTTATCTCTCAACCGAACCCTTTACTTATGCACTTTACATTGTGATAGCCATCGTGCTTGAAGTTTTTATACCTTGCTATCACCTTGTTGCTTGTATTGCTTAGCATAGGTTGTTGGTGCACCTAGGTGAACTTAGTGGCTAGGTTTTGTGCTTAATAAATTAAACGTTAGTTTTATTCCGCATTTACTTGAGCCTAAACCGTAATATTTTTAAAAGCCTATTCACCCCCCCTCTAGGCGACTTCCTTTGTACTTTCACTTGTTTTCCGGGACTTATCTTCAAAGGAACCCTAGGTTAAGCATGCTTGGTCTGCGGCAATTTAAGGATAGGTGACCGACTAGGAGTGCACAAGAGTGAGGACAAAGTGCATAGAAAAGACTAGTGTTGGTAGGTGTGGCTAGTATAGAGAAAGCTGCCAGGGGTGACAACCGTTGATCCGGAGAGGCCGAGATGTTACAAGTGGTATCAGGGCCAATTCTCGTACTTACACATGCATGTGTGGATCAGGGGCGCGGACATGTGACGTATGGCGCGTGTGGCCTAAAGTAGACACGGTATGCCACATGTGCCGACACTAGATGATAGATGTGTGCCAAGAGGGGACGTTACTGAATTGTGGTTGATCGACGAGGGTGTCGATCTCCTAAGGGTGGGTGTACGTGAGATTGTGGCACATGTCTTAGTAGAATTGATAGGATACTCATACCAACAAGTTGTAACTTTTTTCGGGACTTATCTTCAAAGAAACTCCAGGTTATACGTGCTTGATCTGAAGCAATTGAATAAGGGTCACGGACTAGAAAATAGTTCCCAGATGCACACGAGTAAGGACAAAGTGCGCAGAAAAGACTATTGTTGATAGGTGGGCTAGTCTAGAGATCCTAGAAAGCTGTGAGGGTGACAGCCTCCGGTCCAGAGAGAACGGATATTAGATACAAGTCCCCACATTTCCAATATACTTGTGACAACGCATTTGAGCCAATATATTTTCGTCTAAGAGAAGTTTGCCACGTACTAACTTTAGTAAGTATCATAAGACTCATTTACCTAGGAGGGTTGTATTTTTACCACAAAATCATGAATACTAGCCCCCTTGGTCTTCTGGACGACAAACCACACTGCACTAAGCTAGCCGGTACTTTCTTTCTCACTATCACCTTGACAGACCGGAAGTAATCCAATCATTTTATGACTCGATTTGAAAGTTGGAAGAAAGATACCATGTTACTAAGCACCGATTTAATGAGTACCATCCTTACACCCAAGAATAATAATATGTCTTTCTAACCATTAAATCTAAGCTAAAGTCTTTCTTTCACGAGCTATTTAAAATAGGGATTTCTATTTTTGTATCCCTGGTTCGTTAGGTATACTCACTTTTTCCCAGCCGCTTAGCTTTTCCTTACTTTTGTCTAGTTCCTATTATGGAACTCTCACATCGGTCTGAAACTCGCTCTCCGTCGGGTCCCATTAGTGGACCCTCGTTGTTACGTGCTGACAAGTGGGACCGCATTCAGGCGGGTTCCGTAGTAGACCCTTGCCGTTACATGCTGACAAGTAGGACCCACACCCATTGTGTGATGACAAGTGGGGTCACGTTAGGTCGGGTCGCGTAGTAGGACCCCCCATGGTGTGGGTCCGGCTTGTTGAGGACGCGTTTTGGGGGATATGGTGTGGGACCATGTGGGGCGCATATGGTAGTTACGTGCGCCTTGTTGCCTAAATTGGAAGATTTCATTTTTGTTATTTTTATAATTGGCCATTTTAAGAGCGTATTTTCCCCTTTATGTCGCTAACAGTTGTTATTTTTGCCCAAAAAGACAGCGAATCTAGAGCAGCTTCTCTCTTCAATCATGGTTCCTTTTGGCCCTCGTATTTTTCCAATCTGGCAGCAATTTTAACCAGCACCATAAATATATAGATGAACAGAGAATATGTAGATAAAACAGCTAATAAACGATTATATAGTACGATACTTAAACCAGATTCGACAATTAGGCTGCTCAGCAGCAGGAGCTTACAAGTTCAACACAGACAACAAAACAAAAGGAGCTGCTTTACAGCAGCAGCACATGATCAGTGGCCCCTCATGGCCTGCGCTAGGAGGGCCTCCGCCTCCTCCCTGTGGCGCTTCCTCCACTTCATGCTGCCCAGTCCCTTGACCTTGGGCGCCTTGGGCTTGATCGGGGCATGCGACCCTCCTTGATGGCCACCTTTTGGAGGCTGCAGAGGTGAAAACTGAGTGCCTTGTGCTGGACTCTAAAGGCGTTGGCGTTCTTTGACGGGCCGCATGTCTTCACGTACTCGGCATGCATCACCAGGGAGTTGAAGTCGGTGGCGAGGCTCCTGGTGCAGAAGGGGCACCTGTAGACGTCGCCTGCGAAGAAGCCGTTGAACTGGCCGGACTTCATCTTCCTCAGGACCTGACGAGTCTTGGTGTCCATGGACTCGTCGTCGCTGCAGACGTCGCTGCTATCCACCTATTACAAAAAACAGTAGCGTGCAACAAGGACATGATTGAGATACCATAATTATTATGATTAATTACTTGCATAAATTAACCGATTGAGATCCCCTGATTATTCTCCAATCCCTAAATCTCAAACCAAATCGAATACTGATCCCAACTACAGATCGGTGCTAGTACTGATCCCAACTATAGATCGGTGCTCGTACTGATCCCAACTAGGGGCATTCATCGAAGGGAAAATTGGGTCTATACCATTAAAAGATCCACTCTTTAGGTCTATACCATCAAAAACTCATTCTTTAGGCATATACCATCGAAAGGTTGCTCTGTTATTGGGTTTTGCCATTCCGTCTGCTTCTGTTAGAAACTTTATTTTTTTGCCAATTAATTGATTTACCTTCTCCCTTTTTACCCATGTGCCCATCTAACTTAAGTCTGAAGATTCCTAGCTCTGTTCTTCGGAGAGTTCAGACACGAACTGAACCCAGCGGCCCGACCACCGCGGCGCTCCCCGGCGGTGCCGACCACCACGTCCACCATCGCGGCGGAGGATCTCCTCGGAGGCAGGCCTTCGTCCCTCCTGAACCCCGCTCCCGTAGTCATGGAACGGAGGGGCCCTGCCAATCTCCTGAAACCCTAGCACGAGGGCTCTGTGAGCTCGTCGGCGTGGCCAGCCGCCGCCGTCGCACTTCGACCGTCTGCGGCACGACCGTGACGTGCTCCTCCCGACGCCCTCAAGGCCTAGCCTCCCCGTGCTCCTTCACTTACTCGTCCCCGACCCCTACTGTAGGTTCTTGCTCCTGGCTTGGATGGATCATCCTGACGTTCAAGCTAGGTAATCTTGTATGACCATGTATATATTCTTCAATTTCTTTATCTGCAGGATCTGCGAATAGAGATTCCATGTGTTTGTAGCTTATTTTTGTTCTCTGTTCCATGTGTTTGTTGCTGCTACAGAACTGAACAAGAAAAGCATGTCGATTAGAGATTCTTGTATGTGTCTACTTCACACTTGCTGCCAAACTGTTTCTATTCATTTGCTGATATATTGTGTTATATCCTGTCGATATGGTGCTAAACTGTTTCTGTTCATTTGCTGAATGCATGCTTAAATTTGATCAGCCGAGGAGGTGTTGTCCAATGGTTTCTTGAAGGGCACGCTGGTCACAGCTAACGGAGACTTAACAGAAGTGGTGAGAATCAAAAGAGCTGCAACCTTTTGATGGTATATGCCTAAAGAATGAACTTTTGATGGTATAGAGCGAAAGCGTGGTTCTTTTAATGGTACAGACCCAATTTTCCCTTCATCGAAATACAAGATCTAACATGAGAGGATTAGCTACAGTAAAAATACCTAGCATCCACCGATTAGCCGAGCCCTAATAACACACGATCTAGCATCCAACAATGGGAATAGGGGAAGAACAAAGGAAGGGGAGAAAACCCTAGTTACCTCCGACCATGGGTCGGCTAAGCTCGTGTTGAAGGGGTTCTCTGGCCTGATGTAATCGTGGTCCCTGTAGGGGTCCCAACCGTGCGGGATATGCAGGAGAACAGCGGGGGACTCTACGGGTAAGGGGGCCTCCTCGCCGACGGCTACGGCGGAAGCGTGGACGGGGTTCTGGACAAGGGTCTGGACAGGGATGGCGGCTGCCTTCAATGCCTCGACGGGGGCTAGTACGGGGACGGGGGCCTCCTCGTCGGCCGCCTTGGAGGCGACGATGGCCATCACGTCGTTCTTCTCCATCATCGGCGTGGTTAGGGTTTTCTTGGGGGTTTGCAGAGGTGATTGGGACAGTGGAGATGGTTGCGTGTGTGAGTGAGCGAGTGAGTGATGAGTGAGAGTGAGGAGGCCTCTATAAAGGAGAAGGAAGGAGACGTTTCATTGCACCACCGTGCACCGCGTAACCGCGTGCGCTACTGCACCGTGCGCAGACACACGCGTCTGCTACCACCCTACACCGCGACACACGTATCGTGCGTCACGTTTTTTCACTCATGTCTAACCTTGGCCACTCAGTTGTGCTCAGTTATACCCTTGAGTGTAGCACTAGCAGTTTGGTTATACTAAGTTTTTCCCTCCAGTACTAACACTGCTCTGTGCAATATACCCACTTTTACCCTCCGGTGGCTGGTCAATGGAGAGTCAACGAATGGGTTTTAGCTAGCTAATTGAGTCATTTTATGCACAACAAATTCAAAAGAATCAAAACATAGTGGCATCTACCCGGGGAGTCTTATTATGTGATCTGCCACCATAAGAAATGTATATAAATCAAGTTTTAACCTAAATCACCACTTCTCAAATCAGCTACTATCTATGAATGTTCATGGCTTTCTAATCAAGCCTCTCCCCAAAATATCCCTCCCCAAAACACAATTGGTTTGAATGAGGCAATAATTGTCAAACTGATGTATATTTGAATTTTAAATAGTTTAATGTGTGCTAATATATATTTTATTATATAAAAGAAGCATTTTCCATTTTTTTAAATCTCTTTTTTTATATCTGAACCCCCTTGTCAGTTTTGACCTTGTTTTTTAAGTTCTACTCAGTTTTTTCCTCCCTCTTAGTGACAAACTCTCACACCTATGCTCATCTTGGCTGATACGTTCTGATTGGTCGAGACAGTTGTCACGCGGATCGTACCCACCAACCGTTGATCCTCTGATTGATCCTTTGTGATCTAGCGGACAGGATAACCCCTGTATCTGTCGGGGCACCCTCTATCCATGCAAAAAAATGAGTTTGCCACAGATGGTTTAACTCCATAAACAAATGATTTTGAATATATTTTGAAGGGAAAGTGTTCAAAGGTGTATAATTTTTGCATTATATTGCACTCTCTGTCCTAAGTGCGATTTCAAAGAGTTTAAAGGTGTATAATTTTTGCCATATGCAAGTTTATGCATTACATCCCTACATTCTATGAAAATGATAATCTCTCAAGATTTTCTTAGCACATCATTATCACGTATTAAGTGCGATTTCATAGTGTTCAAAGGTAAACACCATTTTCCTTTACATTAAGAGTTGTATAATTTTTTAATTTAAAAGTGTTCAAGAATAGTGTCAATTATAAACACTTTTTTATATTAAGAGTTGTATAATTTTTTTAAATTTGAAAGTGTTCAAGAGTTGTGTCAATTATAAACACTCTTTTACATTAAGAGTTATATAATTTTTTCAATTTAAAAGTGTTCAAGAGTTGTGTCAATTATAAACACTCTTTTACATTAAGAGTTGTATGGATTTTTTAAATTTGAAAGTGTATAAGAGTTGTGTCAATTATAAACACTCTTTTACATTAAGAGTTGTATAATTTTTTTAAATTTGAAAGTGTTGAAGAGTTGATAAACACTTTTTTACATTAAGAGTTGTATTTTTTTAAATTTGAAAGTATTCAAGAGTTGTGTCAATTATAAACACTCTTGTACATTAAGAGTTGTATAATTTTTTTAATTTAAAAGTGAATCGCTAGCCGTGCGAGAGTTGTGTCAATTATAGTTTCAGACCGTGCGGGAGTTTCATAATTATAAACACTCTTGCAAACCAACTGAATCACCACTACTCTAGGGGAATTTACAATAGATTTTAGAGAGATTTTATGTATCTCTGAGAGTTATGGAGGTTCAAAACACCACTGGAAAGTAAAATCCATAGATATATTGTTCACAACCATGAATTACACCAGCACTGGATCAATCCTATTCGAAAATCAAGGCAGTTAGTTGAGCACCAGCGATTCACGTTCAAATACTGCGAATAATCAACCCACAAAAGGGAAACGATGCTTACCCAGATGGAATCCATGCGTTAGATCCCTGTGATTCCACACAATCTTCTTCGTGCTCGATGGGGATGGACGGTGCACCAACCGGCGTTGCATACTATTCCGTGAAAGGGATAGATCTAGCAAGGGCGGGAGCAGAGCCGGAGGTGGAGTGGGCTCCATGGCTAGAGGGAGGGGCGGCTCTGGGGCCGAGGATGACATAAGGTAGGAGGGCACGACAGCAGGGCAGTGGAGCGGTGGTGTGGAAGCTGTTCTAGGCTTGGGAGGAAGCGAATGCTTTGGGCGAGCGAAAATGGCCGGTTCGAAGTGTCTCCATGCGGCCCCACTCTTCACCACGTATGCAAGACCCATCCCAACGTGGCCCCACCCTTCACCACGTATGCAGGACCCGTCTCAACGCAGTCCCACCGGTCAGGTATGTAACGGTCGAGGCCTCGTAACATAACGCTCAACGCCCGACCCGCCCCAACGCGGTCCCACCAGTCAGCATGTAATGGTTAAGCCTTTGACCTGAGGCATCCCTCCGTCCGAGCGTCTGCAAACGCCCGCGAGGGTTTCTTAACGTGACGAGGGGAAACGCGAGGAAAAAAATTAGCGGTTGAAGAAAATTGAGTATAACTAACGAATCAAGGACATAAAAATAAAAATCTCTTTAAAATACTAATAAAAACTGTTGTTGACCGCAGTGAAATAACTTCAGCCTGTGAGTCCACACTCGACAGTCGAGTCGACCCCAGTTTTTTCGTCAGCACCTGATCCAGTACTGTGTATTCACAGTCGTACCGGTTTTGGCTTGGCATAAGGTGCAATCAATATTTGAGTATCTCGAAAAATGACAGGGGCAGTGGATTTCTGCTCTGATGCCGCCTGAATTTCTGCAGATGTTTACTGGTACAACATGATTAAACCTGAATAAAACACATACATGGAGTATTTAACAATTGAGAAGGGACAAACGGACGTTTTAAAGACGGCCGGCCCTGCAGGCTGCAGTGGCTTCAAGTCCATTTAAAATTGGCACCGTGCACTCGAAATTCCTAAGTCGTACCAACCCGTTGTGATGAATATATAGTTTAGTTAGCGGTATACGTTGGACGATACAAATACAATAAGCTGATTTGTTTATGTGTTGGCTTGGCAGATTTCTATAAACAATTACTAGTAGTTCAATCCAATGATGACGAAGATGGTAGCGAACTCCCTGTGGTCACTGTCCCCTTATCTTGCTTCGACCTTAGTAATCCATTAATGAAGCGCGCGCAACTCTTGATTAAAATGAACCATTGAAGTCAATGGCGCCGCACACACGTCATGGCCTACTCGACCCAAATGAGTCCCATCTAACAATACATATTGTCTACGGAAATTTTCCTCTTTAGAAGAGAAAGACTGAATTTCAATATATATCCCCATTTTTTATTTTTGACACGAAGCAGGTGGTCATTCTGCTTGCCACCTCCTCCGCGGGCCAAGCCACCGACATGAGTGGTCCCATGCAGTGGCGTTGTGCTTCGAGATCCGGTATTGAATCGGAATAGAGATTACTGTCCATGCCCAGCTCTAGAACGACAACTTCTATCGCACCAATGCGATGTACACCCCCGCTCAGTTCCAGATCATGAGAAGGCCAATGTTCATAAGACTTCTACAAGGAGTGAGGGTTTGCGATGATTACTTCCGGATGGAGAAAGATGCCATTGGTCAGCTTGGCTTCGGTTCCTACCAAAAATGCACTGCGGCTGTAGATCAAATTTAGAGCTAAAATTTCTTGAAGTTATAGATACGACCCGTATGATTGTTGTACGTATATTATTTCCATACCTTTTCGTAATTCCTAAAAAGGATATTTATGAGCTGATCCTACTATCTCACCTAATTCTATACAAGTCTCGCTCTCGTCTAGCAGTGCCTCTTCACATCAATCCCACATGCATATGCTAACCCATCGGCAGCCGTTCCCTACAATCAAAAGCCTTTTCCTTTTTAAGGTTCGACCCAGGTAGATGTAGGTATCCATGACTCGACGAGCTTTGGTTAATGCACACGATGAGGATTACCTCATCAGTCATCACGATCATCCAGCCGGGTCCAGGAAAGCTACCCGGCCGCCTGGACGGTTGCAGATGCTTCCAAACGGGTTCTTCCGGCAACCAGTGACAACCAACCGCGTGGCACTTTCGGGCCCCACGTCGGCCCCACCACTCCCACTGTGTTTCTGCACCCTGTGCGCCTCGCTGCGGCGTCAACACCAACAAGGAGAGAGGAGTGCTTATTATCCTGCCCGGATCTAATTATGGGATGCTTCGAGTGGGCGGGCGTTAATTTCGGTGATGCTCTATAATTATAATGATTTCTGTGGAAATAAAAATGTAACTTTTTCGTGTTCTTTCGGTCCGGCGAATTTGAATCAAACAGATAGAAAATACGGATTGGGAGTTTGGGAGGAGAAGAACAAGAACAAGAAAAGAGAAATCATGTCAATGCTCCCAGCATATATGGATCCATGGTGTCGCTTAATTTCTTCCGTACTACTTTCTCCCTTTCCTCTTGCCGCCAATCACTCGGCAGATTACTCGATGCGTCCCTTGCAAGGCATTTGATCAAGAGCGGACATTGATGCTGATTAAATTCCTCGTGTCTTCATTTGTACTTGATGCGAGGGCATATTTCCTTTGTTTAATCCCTTGTGTGGGCAGACACGGAGATGAATGCCGCTTTACCACCGATGTTGATGTCCACTGCTCTTTTTAGCATTCGCGTCATTACGCGCTCTCGGCTTCATTAAACCGTAATGCATGTGTGTTCTAGAAGATGGTAAATTTAATTTAGCCGTGAGTGAGCACTTTCTGCAGAAGAAGACAAGACTGGATAGTACATGGAAAGCCTTTAGCCTTGGTATAAAGAGCGTAAAATCACTTTGGAGCACGGACTCAATGAAGAACTTTTTTTTAAATTTTATCTGGTGCCTGCACTGAGCATGAACATTGTATCTGGATCGTGTTTGATGCGAAGTGGTTATTTATTTAAATCCGAGAACAATGGTTGTTCCATTTATATGAATGAAATCTTTATGGTCATGCACCGATGATGAATGGTTTATTTCTATTAGATCTCGATGATAATGTTACACATATTCATAATGTTGATGCTAAAAGGATTAAACTTAATGATGATATATCCGCATATATGTGGCACTGCCGTTTAGGTCATATTGGCGTTAAACGCATGAAGAAGCTCCATTCGGATGGACTTTTGAAATCACTTGATTATGAATCATTTGATACATGTGAGACATGCCTTATGGGCAAGATGACTAGAACGCCGTTTTCCGGTTCAATGGAACGAGCGACAGATTTATTGGAAATCATACATTCTGATGTATGTGGTCCAATGAGTGTGTCGGCGCGAAGTGGATATCGTTATTTTGTTACTTTCACGGATGATTTGAGTAGATACGGTTATATCTACTTGATGAAACACAAGTCTGAAACCTTTGAAAAGTTCAAGGAATTTCAGAATTAAGTGGAAAATCATCGTAATAGAAAGATCAAATTTCTACGGTCCGACCGTGGAGGTGAGTATCTAAGTTACGAGTTTAGCACTCACATGAAAGAGTGTGGAATTGTTTTACAACTCACACCTGCCGGAACACCACAGCGAAATGGTGTGTCAGAACGTCGTAATCGTACTTTATTAGATATGGTTCGATCTATGATGTCTCTAACGGACTTGCCGTTGTCATTTTGGGGTTATGCACTAGAAACTGCTGCATTCACTTTAAATCGGGCACCATCTAAATCCGTTGAAAAGACACCGTATGACTTGTGGTTTGGAAACAAATCTAAGCTGTCATTTCTTAAAGTTTGGGGATGCGATGTTTATGTGAAGAAACTTCAACCGGATAAACTCGAACCCAAAGCGGAAAAATGCGTCTTCATAGGATACCCTAAAGAAACTATTGGGTATTCCTTCTATCACAGATCCGAGGGCAAGGTTTTTGTTGCCAAGAATGGATCCTTTCTAGAGAAAGAGTTTCTCGCGAAAGGTGTGAGTAGTCGGAAGGTAGAACTCGAAGAGGATGTGGAACCTTCTCTTCAAAGTATGGCGAGTAGCGCAGCGCCAGAAGTTGTTCCGGAGTTGGCTCCACCTGTTGAAGAGGGAACTAATGATAATGATCATGAAACTCCGAAAGAGAGTACTACCGAACCTCGCAGGTCAAACAGGACGAGTGCAGCTCCCGAGCTGTACGGAAATCCTGTCATGAATTTCATGGTTGATGAAAATGATGACCCTGCGACGTATGAAGAAGCGATGATGAGCCCGGATTCCAACAAATGGTTAGAAGCCATGAAATCCGAGATGGAATCCATGTATGAAAATCAAGTTTGGAACTTGGTGGAATTACCTCACGACCGAAAGGTCGTGGAGAACAAATGGATTTTCAAAAGGAAAACTGATGTTGATGGTAATGTGACCGTCTATAAAGCTCGACTTGTCGCAAAGAGGTTTCGACAAATTCAAGGAGTTGACTACGATGAGACTTTCTCTCCCGTAGCGATGCTAAAGTCAGTTAGGATTATGTTAGCAATTGCTGCATATTTCGATTATGAGATATGGCAGATGGATGTCAAAACCGCGTTTCTCAATGGTAATATTGAAGAAGAGTTGTATATGATACAACCAAAGGGTTTTGTCGATCCTAAGGATGCTAACAAGGTGTGCAAGCTTCAGCGATCCATCTATGGATTGAAGCAAGCATCACGAAGTTAGAATCTCCGCTTTGATGAGGTGATCAAAGAGTTTGGATTTGTCCAAACTTATGGAGAAGCTTGTATTTACAAGAAAGTGAGTGGGAGCAATGTGGCATTTCTGATATTATATGTGGATGACATATTATTGATCGGAGATGATATAGATCTTTTAAACAGTGTTAAAAGTTATCTAAACAGCAAATTTTCAATGAAGGACCTAGGTGAAGCGTCATACATATTAGGCATAAAGATCTATAGAGATAGATCTAGGCGCCTAATAGGGCTATCACAAAGTACATACCTTGATAAGATTTTAAAGAAGTTTAAAATGGACGGAAGTAAGAAGGGGTTCTTACCTATGTTGCAAGGCAAGACATTGAGTAAGACTCAAAGTCCGGCTTCGGCGGAAGAAAGAGAGATAATGGACAAAGTCCCCTATGCTTCAGCCATAGGCTCTATAATGTACGCCATGCTATGTACAAGACCGGATGTGGCACATGCTATTAGTTTGACTAGTAGGTACCAATCGGATCCAGATTCGGAACACTGGATAGCGGTCAAGAATATCCTTAAGTACTTACGAAGAACTAAGGATATGTTTCTTGTATACGGAGGTGAAGAAGAGCTCGTCGCTAAGTGTTATGTCGACGCTAGCTTTGACACCGATCCGGATAACTCTAAGTCTCAATCCGGATACCTATTTCTCATGAATGGCGGAGCGGTTAGTTGGAGGAGCTCCAAACAACCTGTGGTAGCGGGATCAACAACGGAGGCCGAATATGTTGCTGCTTCAGAAGCGGCTCAGGAAGCAGTTTGAATGAAGGAGTTCATATCCGAACTAGGAGTGGTGGCAAACGCGTTGGACCCAATGGTGATCTATTATGACAACAATGGTGCCATTGCCAATGCCAAAGAGCCAAGGTCTCACAAGCATTCCAAGCATATTAAGCGCCGGTTTCACTCCATCCGCGAGCATGTCAAGGATGGAGATATAAAGATTTGTAAAGTACATACGGATCTCAATGTAGCAGATCCGTTGACTAAAACTCTCCCTAGAGCAAAACATGATCAACACCAGAACTCAATGGGTGTTAGATTTATCACTATGTAACTAGATTATTGTCTCTAGTGCAAGTGGGAGACTGAAGGGAATATGCCCTGAGAGGCAATAATAAAGTGTTTATTATGTGTATGCCAAGTATATGATAGATGTTTATTTTGCATGCTATAATTGTATTAATACGGAAACGTTAATACATGTGTGTTTAATAAACAAACAGAAAGTTCCTAGTTATGCCTCTCTCATAAACTACCTCGTTGATTAACAAGATGATCAAGGTTTCCTGATCATGGACATTGGATGTTGTTAATAACGGGATCACAACATTAGTGTAATGGTGTGATGAACATTCATACGAAGTATAGCATTACGATCAAAGTCATTGAGTTTATATTGCTATAACAACTTACGAAGTGATCCTAATCCTTAGACCATGAGATCATGTCAATCACTAACACCGGAAGAGTTTCTTGATAACATCAAACGTCACACCGTAACAGGGTGATTATAAAGATGGATTCAGAACTAATAAAGTGTTATGTTGAGGCTCATGGATCGAGAGTAGAATTTGTTCATCCCGATGACGGATATATATACTCTGGGCCCTCTCGGTGATATCACATTGATTAGCTTGCAAGCAAGTGATTTGATCACTAGAATGTTATATCACAGGACGAGAAAAGAGTGCATGTCGGTAACGAGATCAAACTAGGTATGGATATACCGATGATCGAATCTCGGACATGTAATATATCGTGAAACAAAGGGATTAAGATACTAGCGTAAAAGGTTCCGACGATCACAAGAAAGTCATCGTTGAATGTGTGGGAGTCAGTATGGGTCTCCAGATCCCGCTTCTGATTATTGATCCGAGAGGGGTATCGATCATGTCCACATTATTCACGAACCGTAGGGTGACACACTTAAGAGACACCGACATCCAATTGGAGCAAATGTTTCATGCCGAAAGAATGAACAAGCGCAGGAATTTATTTCACTAGATACCGAAACAGGTTTTCGGGTGAAATTGCATAAAGTGGTTATGCATGTGAAATAGAATTCTAGCAAGGGGTTATTTGTGAATGTTTGTCATTAAAGTAATTGACAAAATTCTGAATAAAATAAAAGAGTTTTATTTAATGAGAGTTTGCATTAAATTTGGTGGAAATTTAATGGGAATTTGAGTGGACTTTTGAGTGGAGGGATTTTAAAGGGAATTTTGTGAGTGGAGTGTCCACCCACATGAATGAAGGAGGGGAGGGGGCAGCCCCCATGGCCGGCGGCCACCCCCTTGAGTTCCCCCTCCTCCTATAAAAGGAGTCCCCCTCCTCACTTGTCTCTCACACCTCCTCGTGAAGGATCTCTCTCCCCCTCTAGAATTTATCCCCCATGGTCTCGGACTAGCGAGATACATGTTCCCGGTGGCTATTCGGCAAGAAAGAGTTGTGCTTCCGCTGCATCGCTGGAGCGAGGAGGCGGAGGTTGCTCGGTGCCTCGAATGTGTGTGTGAGCACGGATGCGCTGCTGATTTGCGGCGCTAGGACTTCCTCTCGATCTTGAGATCGGCAAGAGATCGTCTACATCAACCACGAGTTGAACTCGTTAAGCTTTGTCGGTCTTCAAGGGTATGTTCTCTACGAATATACATCCACCCGTTGTTTGTATCTAGTAGATAGATCTTGGTATATAGTTCACATCGTAGGAAATTTTTTGTTTTCTATGCTGCGAACCCTACACCACCGCCACCATGTCGTTGTGGTGTTGGGATTCCGAGGGGATCTACTACCTCCGCTGCCCGCTATAAGAGGGAGAGGAAGGTCTTCATTGACTTCGTACGTGTGACCGAGTGCGGAAGCGCTGTCGGAACGCGGCGTTGAAGGATCGTCTATGCGATCTTGAGATCGGCAAGTGATCGACTACATCAACCACAAGATCCGATCTTGTTAACGCTTTGCATATACGAGGGGTAGTTCCCTTTAATCTCGATGCACCGATCTCGTAGATTATATCTTGGTTTTTCCATAGATTGGATCTTGGTTTTATGTGTTCTTGCGATAGAATTTTTTATTTTCCATGCAACGAACCCTACAGAGTTGTCCCGTGTGGATAGATGGCATGGCCCAATGATATGTCGGAAACGTATCTATAATTTTTGATCCTCCATGCTTGTTTAGTATCTAGTTTGCTTTCCTTTGTCTACACTTTGAGGTATTTTTATATATTTTCTGAAACTAACCTATTAACAAGTTGCCATAGTACCAGTTGCCTGTTTTTTCTGTTTTTGGTTCCAGAAAGGCAGAAAATCAATATTCTCAGAACTGGACGGGACAAAAGCCAAAGTCAATATTTTACTATTGGGAACACGAATCCAGAAGAAGAGACGGAGACGCAAACCAGGGCAACCAGACCCCCCTAGGTGTGGGTGGGCCCTGCCCCGCGCCTGGGTAGGGTGTGGGGCCCCTGGTCGCCTTCCATCCTTGCCTCTTCGCCTATAAGAAGCCCCCGATGTAGAAACCCTAAGGACTCGATCAATATTCCACAAAACCTTCTGTAGCCACTGCCACCGTCGTCCCTAGATCGGGGGGGGGGGGGAGGGGTCTAAAGTTCTTTCCGGCACCCTGCCGGAGGGTAAATCATCCTCGAGGCCTTCTCTCCGGTATGATGCGTGAGTAGTTCCACCTTGGACTATGGGTCCATGTAGTAGCTAGATGGTTGTATCTCCTCCTTTGTGCTTTCATGTATAGATCTTGTGAGCTTCGTTCGTGATCAAAATCTAATCTATTTGTAATCATGCATGTTGTGTTTGCGGGGATCCGATGGATATTGAGATTATTATGTCATATTGATTAGTGGTTTTGTCTTTATGATTTTATCATGTCTGTGTTGTTTGTGATCTTGCATGCTCTTCGTTGTTAGTAGCTATCTTGGCCAAGTAGTTGCAAGTGACTCCAAGAGGGGGTATTTATGCTCGATAGTGGGTTCATGCCTCTAGTTTCCAAGGTAAGTGATAGAAATCTCTTCGGTTGTAGATGTGTTGTTGCTACTAGGGAGAAAACAATGGTCTCTTGTTCATGGAATAAGTGGATTGTTTACTTTACACACTTTGCTTAAAGCAGTTGGCTGTTGCTTGCAACTTAATACTGAAAGGGGTTCGGATGATAACCTGAAGGTGGACTTCTAGTCATAGATGCAGTTGGATGACGGTCTATGTATATTGTTGTATTGCCCAATCGAATCTCATAGGATCTTTTTGACTAGTATTGCATTGTTATACCTTGATTAGTTCCTGTCAATTGCCCTGTTGTAATATGTTTACCCTTTATGCCATGTTGTTTATCTAAGGAGAACACCTCTACTGAACTATGGACCCCGGTCCAATCTTTACCATCGATACATCTTCCACTACTACTTGTTTACTTGCTGCAAACCATTACCTCCCACACCGTACGTTTAATCCTTTGTTACAGCAAACCGATAAGCTTGACAACCTCACTGATTCGTTGGGGCAAAGTATTGAGTTTGTGTTGTGCAGGTCTCCGCGTTGCTTGGAACACCTGTGTGACGTTTCCTTCCTCCCACTGGTTTGATAAACTCGGTTCCTTACTGAGGGAAAACTTGTTGCTGTGCTGCTTCATACCTTGCTCTTGGGGTTCCCGACGAAGCGTCCCGTGACAAGTACAAGGCGCCATCACCCAACGGCATGATCCAATCAGATTGAGTGACATGCCGTGTCCATTTCTTCTAGCCTAAATATTGGTTGGGTTTGCGGTCCAGCGGACAATGTCCACATAGTGACAGTCATTCATTAGTACACTTTGGTCCTTCCCGTCAGTGACATAGTCCCACATTCCCTCTCTTAGACTAAACCCATCGATCGTAGGTGCCCAAGCCCTAGAAATTCACGGAGGACGCGCCATCCACCACACTGCCCACAGTTGGCCTTCTCAAGCCAAAAGAAGAGCTCATAATGGAGCATCGAGCTCCTAAGACCAAGAAGTGGGGCAGCTAGAGAGACAAGGCCAAGAGCCGGAAGGCCTAAGCCGTCGCCCAAGTCACCACCATTGTGGTCTTGTAACACGCCGCTACCGTTCAGGCCTTCCATGGCAACCACCAACGCCATTAGTGCCCAAGACGCCACAAGCTATCCTTATGCTCAAGTATGAGGCGTTCGGCAACTTCGGCACATCCAGACAAGGGAGATCTCAGCTAGAATCCTCGCGAGACACGTTGCCAGAGATTGAGTCCATGCCGAAGACCGTCATAGTGGCACCTACCCTTGACCTCAACGCCACACATGTGTCCAGCGACTCACGAGTAATGCATAGGAAGATCCCACGGGTGTTCACGGTCGGCAACATCCATGATCCTAGGAACTTGTTTGTTGAAATATCTATCCCGATGTCGGCCAACCCGGTATGATTTTGAACTCTCATCCCTCCGCGATTAGTTTGTTCAAAGTGCAGTGAAATATGCAATTATGCATGGGAATTCTATATGTGATGATGACTGTGCCACGACGTACATGATTTATGGGGCTAACCAAAAGACCAAACAACAAGACAGTCAACATGAGGGTATCTTTATTGATCAAGAGGCGTTGTTCGATAATAATCTCACCCCACAAGCCAAACAGCAAGACAAGAGAACCAGATCATACACGATCATAGAGGACAAGTTGCTTTGCGAGACTTGGATGGCAAATGGACAAGACCCAGTTTGTGGTGCCGAGCAAAAAGGAGGCGGCATTTTGGAGGAGGGATTGGGAGTGCTTGCATGAACATAGACGCTCCGAGTACCACAACTTCGAGAGTGATCGGAATGAGAACTCTGTTCAGAAGAGGCGGGCATTCATCCGAGCGGGGTGTAGCAATAAGTTTTGTGGTGCACATGACCATGTTGTGAACCAACCCATGAGTGGCATCGACATCAAATTTTACATGGCGGTAACCCGTCTATTCTAAATATGTGAATATACCTTGATATGTAAATGTGTGATTCTATCTTATTTAATTTTCTCTTTTCTATACGTGTAGGCGCTCGAAGCATTGGGTTTCTTCTTGGAGTGCGAGGAACAAAAACCATTGACATTAAGTCATTGTTTAATAGCCATCAAAGATTGTCAAAAGTGGAAAACTCTCCATTCTTCGCACGAAAAAGGTGTGTGGGTGGGTGTGGAGGTGGGGCATTAATCCCAGAGAAAGAAACGTGCTAATGATTCATCAGTCATGCATGGGTTTTGAAGAGGGCACCCAAGCGTGGACGGTCTACGTACCCTTGCGTTGCAAGAGACATCGAAGGGTTGATCGTCGAGAAGATGCCAACTGCCAAGAGGGAAGAGGGGGAACACCGGTAAAAAGAGGGAAATGAAGTTGGCCAGTAGTTGGTCGCTTTGCAGCTGAACACATACGGGGAAGCTTTTTTTTTTTTCCACCTTCTGTCCGTCTTCCGTTAGATCCAATTAATTAGGGCAATCTGCACACTGTAACGAAAAAGTGAGAGATGATGCTGCCGATGTGTGTCACGCGCTCAACAGGAGCGGGTGTTTTCTAGCGAGGGAGTAGAAGAAGAGAAGGCAGTGTGGCTGGCCGTATGGGGGTGGCATGCATGTACGTGTACGTACTGGTACGTGCCATGCGTGCGCGTGCTGTACGGTACTACCTCGGCGCTTCCAAAGAAGGATGACACACGTACGTACGGTACACATGTGAGGCAGCGGCAAGGCAAGGACCCGTCGTTTTCATCCGTCAGCTAGCTACGCCTCGACAGGCGTTGCTCGCTTGCTGGTCTTGCGGCACCCGCTCGCGTCGAGAAAAAAAAAAGTGGCAAAAAGCTTTGCATCCCGTGCGCCGTGACACGACGCATGACTCGACCAGCTCGCTTTGCTTGATGCACCATGCGAATATGCGATGCACGATTACCTCATCACCAGCCTCTTCTTCCTCTTAGGGCATCTCACACGATGGCATGTAAATGGACCGCCGGCGATCCGTCCGACAGACCGACGGCACGACCTGACGGCCACACGGAGAACGGAGACACCTCCCTGGACAGGTCCATTTTGGTGCATTTCTGATCCAAAATTACACGGTTTGCGATGCGACGGACAGCCCACGTCTCTGAGCGTGTTCTCTCTTTGCCCTAGCCAGGCCCTCCAGTCAGCCACACAGTCTTCTACTTCTCCATTGTCCTCAGCCTTCTTCCCACACCGTGCCACCGCCAGCACTCCGCCGCCCTCCAGCTAGACCGCCATCGGGACCTTTATCTCTCCCCTAGCCGCTGTCCTCCATGCCTCTTTCCTTCGACGTTCAACCATGTTTTACCGTCGCCGGAATACCTAACCAGTTGTTGCAGTCACCAGTCGCGACCTTTCTTGCCCGGTCACTGCCACGTCCTAGGAGTCGAGGCTGGACGTACGGTGCTCTGGGTCCTTGGTAGACGGCGTGTGTTGCCGGAACCGCCCAGGACTAGAAGATCTTGGCGTCCTAGGACCTCAAACTCGGCCTTGTTGTAGGTCGCAACTAACATGTTCGACCATTTGTCGGGCAGGGACTAGAAGACCATGGTCGATAGCTTGGACGGATATTTCTCCAAGACCTTAATCGAGTCATCATCGGACGAGTCTGACAATGATAGTGAGATTTTGTTGGTCATAGCCGTGCTTATCCATGAGCACAATTGGTGTGAAAACCATGGACGGCTGAAGAGAAACTCAAGATGTTTGCGAAGGAGCAAGGGGCCAGTGGAAATGATGTGTAGCGGGCATTTGGCATGCTCCAATCTCGTTTGGCTATTGTGTGGCACCCTGCTAAAGCCTGGAGCAAGGACCAGATTTGGGAGGTGATGACTGTTTGTGTGATCATGCACAACATGATCCTCAAAGAGGATCATGATGAACGTCGATATGACCGAGGTTGGGAATTCGAGTGAGAATTGGTTGCATAAGAGCCAGATCCACTATCTTCTTTCGAGCATTCTCTATAGGTGCTTCATGATATCCGTGACCGGGCAATTCACATCAATCGCCAAAATGATTTGATTAATCATATGCGAGAATTTGTGGGTAACCAACCTTATAACAGCTAGTCCTCATCGATTTATCATTTTATTTAATGGATGTGAACAATATGCGGACCATGTTCTTTTTATTTGTATGAACATATGATATTATTGTTAAACTATTTGTAATACACATGTGTGATATGTTCAAAACGTACGTAATTGTGAAAAACCAACATCCGTCGGACAATGCGGAGGCATCGTTTGGTGGACCAGGGCCGGGTGACTGTCCTCCGCGACCCGCAAGCGGACCAAACCGTCAAAAGACATGTGCGTAATGCGGGCCATCGTCAAAGGGTGCCCTTAGAAATCCGTCGATCATCCGCCATTGGATCTGAGCAATGGCACGAACCATTCTTTTTTTTTGCGGGTAAAAAATGGATCTTTATTAGATAGCAGGGATTACAGGAGGTTCGCTCTCAATTTCCTGAAGAACAACTTCAGGTCCAGAGGCAAACCATGTGACAGTACGCCGCTCCGTTCTTGCAAAGTTTGCAAGAAGGTGACCAACCCTAACTAGTCCTCGATCCACTTTTACAATTGAACACCGATTACTAAGACTAATAAGCTCTTTAATATCTTTAACTAGGTTTGTATATGGAGAACGATCTGGTTGAGTAGCTTGCACCATCGCCACCAAGTCGCTACAGTCTGTCTCAATGATTATTGGCTGTTGACTCTGGGCCAAGGACGCAAGCCTAGGCCCTCAAGGCAGGCTAACAGCTCCGCCTCCAAACAATCTGCACATTGCATGTGGTAACGACAAGCAGAGAGAATGATGGCCCCAGTGTCGTTTCTAAGAATCATGCCAGAGCCTGCCTCATTATCTTTAAAAGATCCATCCACGGTGAGTTTGATCGACCCGATAGGGCGGTCTGATCCAGGGAGTAACACGATGAGTTTCCTCCTTGGTGGAAGCAGGTATCCGTGTCATGACAATGGCATGTTTTCCTTTGATGATTTCATCAGTGGAGAGCTTCTGCACATTACGAATAGTGCTCAGATAGCTGCATAGAAAGTTCCTGGAGCTTTGGATACTAGGCAATGTCTTCTCATGCGTTGCTTCGTTGCGACAGTGCCACACCCTCCACGCCACAAGTAATGTAGTATCAATAAGTTCCTTAGGAATTTGAGCAATGAACGACCGGAACCAGGACTGAGCGTGACACTGAATATCACCAACAAGCGGAAGGTGCCAGCAACCTTGCATTGTTGTCCATAATAGTTTCGCATGTGGGCACCTGAATAGAGCATGTGTCGTGTCCTCGAGTTCACGATTGCATATTCTGCACCATACGGCACGAACCATTCGGTTGAGCTAGCGCAGGAAGCGGCTAAAACCCTAACCGTAGCTAGAATTTATTTTTTTATATAAATTATGTATGAAATATTTTGAAAATTTCACACATTTTAATTTTTGTTCGAATTTTAATATATTTTTGTCTAAGGCAATGCTGGCCAACACGGACCGAACATGGACCGAATAGATCACGCCGTTATGGACACTGCCCTGGCAGGCCAGACCGCAACGCAAATTTTATTTGTGCGTCGACCCAACTAACAAATCGAACTATTTAGATGTACCAGAATGGATTGTGCCGTATGGTATCGTCGCCGGCCTCTTCGTCCTTGTCCAGGACAGCGACTCCCTTGGACGGTTGCAGATGCCTCCACGTGGGATCCTCTACCAGCCCACTCCCATCAAGACACGTGGCACCTTCGTCCCCACGTCCGTTCCTCCGATCCCGCTACGCCGCCCGCCACACCGACGACAAGGACAGAGCACTCAGCAGTGCCTCCATATCCTACCGAGACCGGGATCTAATTTAAGCTTCTGAGTGCATGTTTAGTGATGTTTTAAGTACTTCCTCCATCTTCAAATAGATGTTGCAATTTTTTTAAAATTTGAATGAATCTAGACACTATTTAATATATAGATTTATCTAAATTTTAAAAAAACTAAGACATCTATTTGTGACGAAAAGAGTACTAATTTTTTTAATAAAAAATGAATGCTTTTGCGTTCTTTCGGTTCGGGGAATGTGAACCAAACACACATGGGTAATACAGATTGGAAGAAGGAGAGGAAAAATCATGAGAAGCTAGCTGTGCTAATGCGCCAAGCATCGTCTCTCCATGGTTTCTTCTTGCTTCCCTATTTTCTTTGTCTGCCGCCAATCTCTGCTAGCTGGGCGGATTAATTAATTGCTGCGTCCCTTGCAAGGCATCTGATAAAGACCAGCCGATCGAGGCCAATGATGTTAATTGTTCTCCCTAGTAGGGAGAGGATCGAATCACAAAATTTCTCGTCCTCATATGTACTCCTACTTGATTTGAGAGAGTACATAGTTTAGTTCCTTTTGTGACCCGACATGGAGATGCATCGCCGCTTTACCACCGATGGCTATGTCCATTGCTCCATAGCACTCGCTGCGCTTTGGGCTCCGTTAAACCGGAATGTGCCCACGCTAATTTTCTAGAAGATGGTAACATAAAAGTTTCATGCGCAACGAAAATTTAATTAACATGTACTAAAAGAACACTGTCCGGAAAAAGTACCGTGGGAAAAACATACTCAACTTTTCTATAGACTAGGGTGAGTTAGTAAATTTATATAGACACGCAGACGACTTAACCCACGCACACGACCTATCCTACGCGTCGCCGTCGCCGGAGGGGCCAAGAGCAAAGCCCGTAGCCCCAAGGAAGGTGACGGCGGGGACCTTCCTCCCCTTGCTGGCGGCACAGAGTGGATCCGTGGCCATCAGGAGTGTGGGCAGTTGCCGGAGCGGCAGCCCTAGGTGGGGCTGGTGGCCGGCATCATAGCACGCGGTGGTGCTGGGGAGATGACTGGCATGGAGTTCCCGTCGGTGGCGCGGTCATCGATCTCTGCCCCTGCAAGATCTTCGCCGGTCGGATTTCCTTGATCTCCACCGGTCTAAATTCAGAGGGTGCGCGATGGGTGGGGAATCGGGCAGCCGGTCCTGTTGGATGCTGGTGGGTGGCGGCGTGGGGGTTGCCGATCTGCCTAATAAAGGTGGCGGTCCTAAGATCCCTCTCAAGCCATGATGATGTTCTTCTTGTCACCAGTCGTCAGTGATCTGGCCGGAGTGCCGAGTTTCAGAGTGCTCCGCTGACGAACTCCAAATGGACGACATGCTTGGACTTTGTCGGATCGGATGGATTTTGGTCATGCGCTTCCATGTTTTTTCTGACCGTTTGGTGTATATTTCCCGACCACAGATATCATGAAGCACCTTTGAGGAAGCGTTGCGAAGCTCTGCAGTATATTTCCATCATGGGACATGTCTTTAGTCCCACGGTGAAGTCAGTCGTGGAGAAGGGCATGGGAGCCAAAGATCTGAGGGCGAGTAAGGGTGGTTCGAGTCTGGTGATGACGAGATTTCGGCTAGGTGATTTGTGACTTGGAGAAGTGACAACGACAAGTGGGGGCGACAACACAGGAGGAATTCAGGGTCTAATCTTACAGGGTGAAAGCCCAAGGTCTAGCCTTAGTTGGTTATGCCTGGCAATGACTTTGTTGGAGGCATTGTTTCGTGAGTTCGGACTTTCTCCTATGTGAAAACCTATGATAGATGATTAGAGCGATGACGGCGCTTGTGCACCGTTTTCTTCTTGGAGGCGTCATTTTGGAGAAGTTGGATTTGTGGTGATGTCTTGGCCGTGGTTGGTTTGCTGCAACAAGGAGTAAATCACTATAGCGAGATTTTTTTTCTTTTTGCAATTCTTCTTTTTTCTGGGTTGTGCGTATCCGTAAAGCCGCTAGGGAATGCGTTGTTGCAGAGAATGAGTGTAATTGGTATCTTCGTGATATTAATATATACTCTTAAAAAAACAATACGGTAATGCGGATTATTTTTAGTTCACCACATTTTGTTTAACTACTTTCCCCACATTATTTATCCGATGAAGTGAGATTTATTAACTCGCCCCACATTAGAAAATCTATATACTTAAATATTCTTGTTTTATGTCTTAACCTTTTGAGTACATCTCTACTATTGAATAACAAAAGCTTTGAGCTTTATTCGCACACTGTTAGCTAAAGTCATGTGTGATCAGTGTTTAGGATCCGTGGAGATTGATCACAAACTGTCATTTTATTTTTCTCCTCCATCTAATGTAGTGGTGCTTGGGGTCTTTAATTTCCTCTCTGTAGGGCCTAGGAAGCCGGTGGTTGGGTGTGTTGGAACCAAATTTGTGGAGGAAGCAACGCTAAAGCGAGGACTTCCAGTGCCCTTTGCATAACAAAACCCGGAGCTTTGCTTTCATGATGCTTAGGGTTGGCTAATATGTGTCTTTGGCCACTAATATCATTAGCAATTTGCCCACCATCACTTTTTCATGATGCTTAGGTTTAGCTAATGCTTGTCTTTCCTGCTCACTAATATGATTATCAATGAATTAAACCACCCTCCTGCTTTGCCTTTAAGAGGTTGATGCTAAAGTTAGGGGCCTCATTTCCAAGAAATCTCTTTTAATTAGTATAGTTCTCATCAAGCTTCTTTCTTACCCCCTAAAGGTTACATATACTATTACTTGTTGCTTTCACATGCATCCCCATGAGGATACCATAGTGCGACATTTAATCTGATCCTCAGTTAGGACATGTACTAGATCGCAATGGCTGGCTAGCTAGCACTTTGACCATTTTGTGCTAGCACTAGCTAGCGCTAGTGCATATGGTAACGTTTCCTGCAAAATTATTGAACCTACCTGGCTAGCTTCCAAAGAAAACCCACAAGGACGATAGATGCATCGTGATTCACCTGCCAAGTCCAAGTGCAGGATAATTATCTTTGTATTTTTAAGACATGTAGTGTGTACTAGCATTTGCTTTTGGGCTTGATGGTGCCCTGATTAAAAATGCTCCTATGCTAGCATTGATGGACACGTCATGGGAGAGGTTAGATTAAGTACGTGTCTTAATGCGCAAGTGACAGGGATGTAAAGCATACTTTGAGTGGGTATCGTCCTCAAAACGCGCCACGTGTTTACAATACATTACTTGCATTGCTCCTCCACTATAGTACAACGAAGAATGTTCCTCCAGTTACACCTAACCTGCAATAAACTGGGATCAGCTAGTCTAGCTCACCACTTGCAAAAACAAAAAGGAATTATTATGTTTTCCTGCCTCCCCAAGTTGCCTTTCATGTCCTGATGTGATGTCCAAAAGATAAATAGGGTGTCTTAGAAAAAAAGGTAGTGGGAAAGTAACATGAGGCGGCATCAAATGAGGGGTAGATGTAGTAATTTTAATCTTCCTTGCCCGTGTTAACTGTCCCCACAGACATATCACATCATCCCAACACATTTGATACACTTATAAATGTTTGTCCAGCGAGCACTGGGGACTGAAAAACGACTTGACAGGATTAGGCCAAATTGGAAGTAGTAGTCCACAAAGTAAGCCCAGCATGATCCCAATAAACCTTGTGGATAGAATTGGAGATGAAGTACGTGCAGGTGTCATTAACGCTAGAACATACTTCAAAAAAAAAAAAATTAACGTTAGAACATGGGGGAGGGATGGGAGGTGGGGATAAACCTGTCAAGACCCATAATCTCAGGACAGATTGTCCTAGTCTCTCGTGCATATATACAGGATCATGCAGTGGTGATGATAATAATAAGCAGAAAGTGACCATGGGACGTGGAGATGCAGATGGGAGATGGCGAGAGGGCAAAAGGTTTGGCTAGATAGCTAGCTAGCTAGCTTGGGGGCCCTCGACACCACTCAGATCATTGCTTCCTTGGCCTTTTTATCATGTGTGGTGAACAGGGACAAGCCACCTAAAGATGAGGGGAGAGAGCATGCATGGACCATTTAGGGCAGGAACCATTCAGCTCATCTCATCCCCAGGGAAAGAGCCTCCTCTCCGGCCTATCATCACCTCGTTCACAGCCAAAAAGAAACAAGGGAGAGAGCGAGAGTGGTAGATGAACAGGAGGATTTTTTGTAAAATATTTTCCCCTTTGATTATTGGGCTACACTTTGTTTTTACTACACTGTTTTCTCTCGCCCGACATGGCGCCATTTGCACGGGACCCTTTGCTTGAGTTGGGGGTCCTATTCAAACTCTGGCGGCAGAGGAGGAGGCACTCACTGTACCTACCCCAAACAAATGCGCCGCACCTTTGGCTTTGGAGCAGAAAGTGTGGGAGAAATGGCCTACATTTGTCCAAATCCAACTAGTCAGATTCAAACCATATGGAGATGCAGCGCACCAGGCCACCCACGTCCGGCTCTGCACACGTTTCGGCATTCCGTCGGTCCAGCCGCACCTTCAGAGCACTAGGCAGGTCAGCAGAGCTCAGCTGATCGATCTAGTGATTAACTAAAGCGTTTAATGGAGTGTCAGTTTGGCACCATTAACCGCGACTCGTACGTGCGGCAGAGCATCAGCGGATAATAAGCTTAAACAATCCTCGGAGCTAATTATGAACACGTGCGAGACATGTTTGGTTTCTACGTATATAATATGTGTGCTCGACGAGCTGATTAATTGAGCATGCGCGTAAACATTTCTGGTCAATCGTTCGCCTCCTTAAATTCTGTCGACGGGTTGGAGAGATTTGGCAGCTGGCCTCTAATAGTAGTATAACAACTTCCGTAATTCGTAGCGTAGCGAACTGACGGCTAATCATGAACCAACCGCATCAGATGGAAGATCGATCAGACTAAACATTACTCCTGCTACTACGGGAGCAGAGGTAGTAGCATCTTTGACCGTAGGTGCGTGCGTGCTAGCTGCCCGATCTGCGCTAGCTCCTTGTGAGGTAGCCTGTCTCGCGAGCGGAAGCAGTTCATCAGTAGTTAAGTCTGCTGCCTGGCTAGCTAGCTAGCTAACGACGCTGGTTTAGGCAGCGAGGAATGCCTGGCTAGCTAGTTAGCTAACGACAGTGGTTTAGGCATCGAGGATTGCGATCCACGGCTGTCAGGGACAGTAGTTAATTGATCGCGCAGCAGCCAGCTAGCTAGCACAATATTCAAATGAACACGTACGTATGAATTTGTGGAATTGAAGCTGGGATGGACCGATCTGGTGAATTACCGTGCGACTTGCTGCTGCGTGCTGCAGCAGCAGCTAGGTTTGCTGTACGTACGTCTTGCTGGTGCTGCGTGCTGCTGCAGCAGCAGCTCGCTGGCTATTGCTGCCGTTGAATGAAACCGTCTTGATATCATTGCCATCGCCGGTGTAGCGGGTGCTAGCACTCTTCTGAATCTGCTTAACCGGTCCGTGCGAATGAAACAAATCGAAATTCAGACAGCTAGCCCCGGCCGCGGAAATTACGGTGGCGCCTGATTTATGCGCGGGAAAACTCGACACAGGGGCGCACCAGCTCCTTCTTCCCTGTATACAGGAGACGGACGGGACAGGAGTACGTACGTGGCGAGCCGGGACCGCACGGGCGCGCGCAGCTGCGACGTCCAATCCTCTACACGGAGAGCCGTCGTCGCCTTCCTCAAGTTGCCATTGGCCCATCCATAGTACCGTACGCACTCAGCAGCATGCATCGACTGCCAGCTCCTCCGGCGGCGAGCGCGCGTGGCGGCCGGTGTCGATGGATCCAAGCGCGCGCCGCGATTGAGGTCGACGCGTTTTGTCGCCATTGTTAATTTTCCTGGGTGAAACGATCACCCCTTTCGGCGGCCTCGGTTACGTGTAAATAGACAAAGAAAGCCCCTTGTGTGGCAAATACAAAGACCGGTACGAGTGGTGTACTACACCATCTCATATACTTACTCCCTCCATTCTAAAATAGTCTGCGTTTTGGAAAATCTAAGACAATTTAACAGAGCATTTAATAGTACTACTTAGCTCCTGGAAACCATGCGTTAGCTCCAAACTCAAAGAATGATTTAATGCACTGCGATGCAATTTGCATGCAAAAAAAGTATCCCGCCAGTTATTTTAACGCCAACAAAAGAAACAGTAGTACAATTACATTTTCCTCCATTTTTACAACAGGAAAGAGTAGTGTTACTACCTTTCCCTCCATTTTTTACAACAGAAAGGAGTAGTGCTACTACTTTCCCTCCAAATTTTAAAAAGTAGTTTACAGCGGCAACTCCAAGCTGTTTTACAAGTAGCTGAACAGTCATCTCCTATAAATAGTGTTCCTGGACTAGAACTTATCACTTTCACCCACACAGTGCTATCTACACACAGAGACGCCACGGTTCTAGTCTTCTAGACTTGAACTCCACACCACCGGCTGATGAAGGAAGTGGTGCGGAGGAAGAGGAGAACCATAGCCTTGATGGAGAGGGCAACCATAGCCATGGAGAGGAAGAAGCTCATTCATCCATTGATCTTAACCAGCTTCCTACACCTGATGTCCAAGATGCAGCACCAGGTTAGAAACTAAACTTTTCATATAAAAATAGAATGAGTACCACTAGAAATCATCCTGCTGGTTTTTCATTTCTTTCTACATGCCATTTAGCAAGAAGGGTACCATTATTTTCCAGATCTCCACTGGATCAATCAAGCACGTGATCTTCAAGTCATTCTCGCCGCGACAGGAACTGGTTGCTTTGACGATGGAGATAGTCTCCATCTAGATGGAACACAAGAGTCCTATGAGGCTAGATATGCAGAAATGTTGGAGGCTGATTATCCAAGAGATGAATGTTTTCGGGTGGTTTGCGGTCTAGATAAATTCCGAATGCGTTCTGAAGTAACCCTCTTCAAGCTTGCGATTTTTCTCAGTAGGAGAAGTGCTCTTGATATTGTGGATGCTGAACGGAGAAACCCAAAACCACAAGACGTACCTCCCGCTGCTCCTGTTGGTGGTCGCCGGCCAAAGAAGAAATATAGGAAGATGTTGACAAACAAGCAAAGGTGGGAAGTTTATCATGAGTTACTTAAAGACAGTAAATCTGGTAGATTAAAGAAAACTAGCACCATAGTTGTATCAAGAAACCTTGGACACAGTATAAGGAAAGTTCAAGAGGTTTGGAGATTATACAAAGAGTGCATAAGAGAAGGAAGAGAGGTGGATGTTAGTCACAGGAAAACCAGGAACTGTGGGCGCAAGAGAATTGAAGCTCCGCTCCAACTAGTACAATCCATTCCTAAAAGACGTAGGCAGACATTGAGTGCACTATGTCATGCCATTCATATGAGCAAGACAACATTTTTTATGAGGTTCAAGCAAGGTTACTTGAGGCGAATTTTCAGTAGTTTGAAGCCGGTTTTGAAAGATGGTAACAAGAAGGAAAGATTACGGTTTTGCATGAGCATGATTGATCAGAACACTATCCATAGTGAACCGCAGTTTGTTGATATGGAGAATATTGTACATCTTGATGAAAAATGGTTTAATATGACTAAAAATAACAGAACTTACTATTTGCTGCCTGAAGAAGAAGATCCAGTACGTACGATTCAAAATAAAAACTACATAGGCAAAGTTATGTTCTTAGTAGCTGTTGCTAGGCCTAGATATTGTTGGAATTTTTGCCTAAATAGGCCCAGCCCATTTATTATATGCGAATAAATTCCTGAAATCCTAGAGGCCCATTTGGCCCATTCATGCAAGGCAAGAGCTGGGACAAATGTTTAGTCCCACATTGCTAGTTGAGTGAAAGTTGGACCAGCTTATAAGGTGAGCTCTCCTATCACTTGGTAAAATGATGAGAAGGAGAAGGAGAGAGTTCCACATGCGCGCTCCTCCTCACTCGCCTCGCCACGCCACGCCACGCCACGCGGCGGGTTACGGGAATCTTGCCGAGCCGAGCTTTATTTTGCCACGCATGAATGGTATATGAACAGATGTACAGAAGCTGAAACGTTTGCTTTGAGTGGACTTTTAATACGAGTTAAATGAATACGAATTGAGTGGAGGCTGTCCGGTGGACTGCCGCCTGTTCGCTTCATCTACCGTCCATTCGTTTCATCTTCTGCGCAGTCTGTCTATCTTCCCCTCTGTGCCTATAAGAGAGAGAGGTCGCGCCTCCTCTCAGTTACACTGCCACACATCCTTTGCGCCTCCAGTTCCATAGCACTACGCTACCTAGATCTTCCCCATCCCGTCTTGCGGCGTGCACCGCGAGCCGGGACAGTAGGCCTCCGAGACCCCTCTGCTTCGAGTCCTGTACGGGAGAAGGGCGATAAGGTTTTTGGGGAGCACTATCAGCGCGACTACTGGCTTCGTCACTGACTCCCTCACAGATAGCGACGTCTTCCCCGACGAGGACTTCTTCCCCGACATCAGCACCCTCTTCCTCGACGACATGGCCAACGACGGTTCCAACGCCGGCGGTTCCACTTCTGCTACTGCCGTGTACATCTTTTGTCTCAATCTTGTTCTTATCATATTCAAAGTTTTATGCCTTGAAGTTTGTTTAGCTATATGCCTTAATATGTTTTCGCTATTTCACATGATTAGTATATTGCCTACTATTCTAATCATGTTTTATCTAGAATTTATTATAGATAATTCGCTTGGTAAATTGCTCTATTACTCAACAATCCAAAAACCTTATTTCAGGCAATTTGCCCCAAGTGGCTTTGTTGCTTCTATGAAGCCACCTGTGTTTGAAGGTGTGAATTACAAACAATGGCGTGCGAGAGCAGTGCTCTGGTTTCAGACCATGAGCTGCTATAACGCCATCTATGGCGCACCTGAGGGGGAACTTAATCCCGCTCAGGAAGAGGCGTTCCAAAAACTTGATACTACTTTCAAGGCTGCCTTGATCAGCATCCTTGACGACAATATTGTCGATTCATATCTGTCATTTAGCAATGGCAAAGATATGTGGGATGCGCTCGAGAGAAAATTTGGAGTCTCTGATGCTGGAAGTGAACTGTATGTCATGGAACAATTCTATGACTATAAGATGATTGATGACTGCTTCATTATGGAGCAGGCTCATGAGATACAGTCACTTGCCAGGGAGCTTGAGCACTTCACTTGTGTGTTACCGGACAAGTTTGTTGCCAAAGGCATCATTGCCAAACTTCCCCAGTCATGGAGGAATTTTGCTACTTCTCTGAAGCACAAGAGACAAGAGTTCTCCGTGACGGATCTCATTGGAACTCTTGATGTGGAAGAGAAGACGAGAGCAAAAGACACACGTGCTCGAGGTACCGAGGGAGGTTCTAATGCCAACCTGGTACAGAAAAGGAACTTCCAGCCTCACAAGTTCAAGAACAAATGCAAGTTTGATGACAAAGGAAAGTTCGATGGAAAGAACAAGGCCTCACAGTCCACCAGCTTCAAGAACAAGACTGATAAGAGGAAAGGTGCTTGTCATGTGTGCGGTGATCCTAATCATTGGGCTCCTGCTTGTCCCAACCGCTTTGACAAGCGCCAGCATGGGAAGAGCAGCAAGACTGCTAATGTTGTCATGGGCGACGTTGAGATGAAAGATGTTGGGTATGGTATATTACCTATTGTTCTTTCATTATGTCATTCTCCTGATTGGTGGATTGACACGGGCGCTAATGTACATGTCTGTTCTGATATTTTCATGTTTTCTTCATATCAGGTCAGAGGGACTCAAACCGTGCTGATGGGGAACGACTCGCATGCTTCTATTCATGGTGTTGGTACGGTCGATCTGAAGTTCACTTCGGAAAAGACCGTGCGCCTGAAGAACGTGCATCATGTTCCCTCAATAAATAAAAATCTTGTTAGCGGATCTCTTCTGTGTCGAGATGGCTACAAGATTGTATTCGAGTCCAATAAATTTGTAATTTCGAAGTATGGAACCTTTATTGGTAAAGGCTATGAATGCGGAGGCTTGTTCCGCTTATCTCTGTCAGACATTTGTAATAAAGTTGTTAATCATATTTACACAAATTTTGAATCAAATGTCTGGCACTCTCGTCTTTGTCATATTAATTTTGGTTGTATGACGCGGCTAGCCAAAATGAATTTAATCCCTGATTTCTCAACTGTTAAGGGATCTAAGTGCCAAGTCTGTGTGCAAGCTAAACAACCTCGCAAGTCACATACGACTGCAGAAGTGAGAAATTTAACACCACTAGAGCTCATACATTCTGATCTTTGTGAGATGAATGGTGTGTTGACAAAAGGTGGAAAGAAATATTTCATGACTTTGATCGATGACTCTACGAGATATTGTCATGTGTATCTTCTGAAATCTAAAGATGAGGCTTTGAGTTTCTTCAAAATCTATAAAGCTGAGGCAGAAAATCAACTTGATTGAAAGATTAATAGGCTTAGGTCTGATCGTGGTGGAGAGTATTTTTCCAATGAGTTTGATTCCTTTAGTGCGGAACATGGCATAATTCATGAGAGGACGCCTCCCTACTCACCCCAGTCAAATGGAGTAGCCGAAAGAAAGAACCGTACTCTAACAGATTTGGTTAACGCCATGTTAGACACATTGGGTCTTTCTAAGGAATGGTGGGGGGAGGCACTATTGACCGCGTGTCATGTCCTAAACCGAGTTCCCACAAAGAACAAAGAAATTACTCCATTCGAAGAATGGGAGAAGAAAAGATTAAAACTCTCTTACTTACGTACTTGGGGTTGTTTGGCAAAGGTTAATGTACCAATCCCCAAGAAGCGCAAGCTTGGACCAAAAACCATTGATTGTGTTTTTCTGGGCTATGATTTTCATAGCATTGGTTATAGATTCTTGATAGTAAAAATCTGAAGTGCCTGACATTCATGTTGGTATAATCATGGAGTCGACTAATGCGACTTTCTTTGAGGATATCTTTCCAATGAAGGATAAACCTAACTCATCAAATCCGGAGATACCTAGTTCATCTAATCAGGAATTTGCTATATTCTCTGAATCTACCATTCCAATTGAACACTCTGATAATCCTAAGGAGGATGATAATAAAATTCCTAAAAGGAGCAAGAGACAAAGGACTGCAAAGTCTTTTGGTGATGATTTCATTGTGTACCTTGTGGATGACACTCCCACTTCCATTTCAGAAGCTTATGCATCTCCTGATGCTGACTACTGGAAGGAAGCTGTTCATAGTGAGATGAATTCCATCTTAGCTAATGAAACATGGGAGATCACTGATCGTCCTTATGGGTCCAAACCTGTAGGATGTAAATGGGTGTTTAAGAAGAAACTAAGGCCCGATGGTACTATTGAGAAGTACAAGGCAAGGCTTGTGGCCAAGGGTTATACCCAAAAGGAAGGTGAAGACTTCTTTGACACTTACTCACCTGTAGCAAGGTTGACCACCATTCGAGTACTACTTTCTCTGGCTGCCTCACACGGTCTTCTCGTTCATCAAATGGACGTTAAGACGGCTTTCCTAAATGGAGAGTTGGATGAGGAAATTTATATGGATCAACCAGATGGTTTTGTAGTAAATGGTCAAGAAAGAAAAGTGTGCAAGCTACTGAAGTCTTTGTATGGTCTTAAACAAGCACCTAAGCAGTGGCACGAAAAATTTGATAAAACCTTAACCGCTGCAGGCTTTGTTGTAAACGAAGCTGACAAGTGTGTATACTATCGCCATGGTGGGGGTGAGGGAGTCATCCTTTGTTTGTATGTTGATGACATACTGATTTTCGGAACCAACCTTAATGCAATTAAGGAGGTCAAAGATTTCTTATCTCGTTCCTTTGAGATGAAGGATCTGGGAGTAGCTGATGTCATCCTGAACATCAAACTATTGAGAGATGATGATGGTGGGATTACACTGCTTCAATCCCACTATGTGGAAAAGATCTTGAGTCGTTTCGGGTATAGCGACGTCAATTTTTCTCCTACACCGTACGATCCTAGTGTGTTGCTTCGAAAGAATCGAGGAAATGCTAGAGATCAACTAAGATACTCTCAAATCATTGGCTTGCTTATGTATTTAGCTAGTGCCACGAGGCCTGACATCGCCTTTGCTGTAAGCAAACTCAGTCGATTTGTTTCAAATCCAGGAGATGATCACTGGCATGCTCTTGAGAGAGTTATGCGATATCTAAAAGGCACTGCGAGCTATGGCATACACTATACCGGGTACCCGAGGGTACTAGAGGGTTATAGTGATTCAAATTGGATATCTGATGCTGACGAGATAAAGGCCACAAGTGGATATGTTTTCACACTTGGTGGTGGCGCTGTTTCTTGGAAGTCTTGCAAGCAGACCATCTTAACGAGGTCAACTATGGAAGTAGAACTCACAGCACTAGACACGGCCACTGTTGAAGCAGAGTGGCTTCGTGAACTCTTGATGGACTTACCTGTGGTTGAAAAACCTATACCCGCAATTCCAATGAACTGTGATAATCAAACTGTGATTATTAAGGTGAATAGTTCTAAGGATAATATGAAGTCCTCAAGACATGTGAAGAGGAGACTAAAATCTGTTAGGAAAATGAGAAACTCCGGAGTTATTGCATTGGATTATATCCAAACATCTAAGAACCTGGCAGATCCCTTCACAAAGGGACTATCACGCAATGTGATAGAGAATGCATCGAAGGAGATGGGTATGAGACCCACACTATGAGTTTTCCACAGTGGTAAACCACTCTATGTGATCGGAGATCCCGTGAATTAGAATTGGGAGACAAGCTATTGGTTAGCTAAGAGGAAAGTATCCCTACTTTAATAAACACCACTCCATAAAGATGCAATACTTTCCTATTCTGCATGGCAGGTTGATTTATTATCTTAATATGTTCTAAGTGGCTTATCCTAAGCAAAGATGTTATCCTGCAAAACATCTTTTGAAGAACACACCTATATGAGTCCGACTGTTAAAACGTCGCAGTCTATGAGAGTAGAGTGCTCTCTAATAAACTCATGAAAGGTCATAGAGTATGACGTATAAGCTCCACCCGCGGGGAAGTCCCACGGTAGCGTAGTATCGGTCAAGACTTTTTGTGAAGCTAGGTTCGCAGCAAACTTGCAGTTCAAGGCATAGTCCACTGTACAAGTTGCGGCCTAGTATAACATAAAGCTCTAGGTGGAAGTTCAACTTAACAGTCTCCACTACAGTACCGGTATATAAACAATGTTTTGGAACCAAAGGCAAACTTCATGTGCCTCTGGGGTCTGGTGGAGGATTGTTGGAATTTTTGCCTAAATAGGCCCAGCCCATATATGCCAATAAATTCCTGAAATCCTAGAATCCTATTTGGCCCATTCATGCAAGGCAAGAGCTGGGACAAATGTTTAGTCCCACATTGCTAGTTGAGTGAAAGTTGGACCAGCTTATAAGGTGAGCTCTCCTATCACTTGGTAAAAGGATGAGAAGGAGAAGGAGAGAGTTCCACACGCGCGCTCCTCCTCCTCGCTCGCCTCGCCACGCCTCGCCTCGCCTCGCCTCGCCTCTTCACGTCACGACGCGCGCGCGCCGCGGGTTGCGGGAATCTCGCCGAGCCGAGCTTTATTTTGCCACGCATGAATGGTATATACGAGTTAAATGAATACGAATTGAGTGGAGGCTGTCCGGTGGACTGCCGTCCATTCGTTTCATCTTCTGCGCAGTTTGTCTATCTTCCCCTCTGTGCCTATAAGAGAGAGAGGTCGCGCCTCCTCTCAGTTACACTGCCACACATCCTTTGCGCCTCCAGTTCCATAGCACTGCGCTACCTAGATCTTCCCCATCCCGTCTTGCGGCGTGCACCGCGAGCCGGGACAGTAGGCCTCCGAGACCCCGCTGCTTCGAGTCCTGTACGGGAGAAGGGCGATAAGGTTTTTGGGGAGCGCTATCAGCGCGACTACTGGCTTCGTCACGGACTCCCTCACAGATAGCGACGTCTTCCCCGACGAGGACTTCTTCCCCGACATCATCACCCTCTTCCTCGACGACATGGCCAACAATGGTTCCAACACCGGCGGTTCCACTTCTGCTACTGCCGTGTACATCTTCTATCTCAATCTTGTTCTGATCATATCCAAAGTTTTATGCTTTGCAGTTTGTTTAGCTATATGCCTTAATATGTTTTCGCTATTTCACATGATTAGTATATTGCCTACTATTCTAATCATGTTTTATCTAGCGTTTATTATAAATAATTCGCTTGGTAAATTGCTCTATTACTCAACAGATATGATGACAAAGGGGATCAGATATTTGATGGGAAAATTGGTTGTTGGGCAACGGTTACTGAGGTGAACTATCCTAGTCTAAATCTTCTTCAATTTGATGATTTATCTGTTGGAGATATGCCCTAGAGGCAATAATAAATGTAGTTATTATTATATCTTTGTGTTTATGATAAATGTTTACATTCATGCTATAATAGTATTAACAAGGAAACATTAATACTTGTGTGATTTGTAAACTTAATTTGAAGTCCCTAGTATAGCCTCTATACTTCACTAGCTTGTTGGTTGATAAATGATTGTGGTTTCCCTATCATGAACATTGAGATGTTATCAACAACAAGATCATATCGTTAGGAGAATGATATGGTGGACATACTCCTATAGATAAGCGTAGCATAAAGATCAAGTCATTTCAATAGTTCAATTGCTATATGCTTTCTGATACATAGTAACCTAATTCCTTCGACCATGAGATCATGCATATCACCTTTACCGGATGGATGCTTTGATGACATCAAACACCACACCGTAACTGGGTGGTTATAAAGGTGGCATTGAGTGTTCGGAAAGTATTGGTTGAGACACATGGATCAAGAGTGTGATTTGTCCATCCATATGACGGATAGATATACTCTGGGCCCTCTCGGTGGAATGTCATCCAATTAGCTTGCAAGCATGTGACTGGCTCACAAGGGATCACATATCACGGGAACGAGAAAAGAGTACTTATCAGTAACGAGGTTGAACTAGGTATGCAGAGATACCGACGATCATAACCTCGGATAAGTAACATATCGTGAGACAAAGGGAAATTGGTATCGTATGTAAGTGGTTCATTCGATCGCAAAGTAATCGTAGAAATATGTGGGAGCCATATGAATTTCCAGATTCCTCTATTGGTTATTTTTCGGAGAAGTGTCTCGATCATGTCCGCATAATTCACAAACCGTAGGGAGACACACTTAAGGATTCGACGTTGTTTGAGTAGTTATGGTATTATGAGAAAGAGACCGAATGTTGTTCGGAGTCTCGGATGGGATCCGGGATATCACGAGGTGATCCGGAATGGTCCGGAGAATAATATTCATATAAAGAAAGACCCGTTTCGGAGTTCGGGAATGATTCCGGTGATTTCATCGGGAATGTTCTAGAAGGTTCCGGATTGTCCGGCACTCCGGGGGGGGGGGGGGAGGGGTACATGAATGTGTCATTACATATTGGAATGATTGCATCATGTACTAAGTGTTCTTGCTGTCCCAAATAAAGGATTAAATTGAATCCTAAAACAGAAAAGTCAAATGTCCAGTTTGAAAGTCAAACGGCTAAAACAAGAAACTGTGGGAAACAAGCAAGAGGAGTTGGAACCGACTTGAGGGAGGAGTCTCCTCCCCAAGCCGGCGCGCCACCCAAGGCTGACTTGGGGAGGGACTCCCCTCCCCTTGGCCGCACCCTCCACCCATAAAAGGAGGGGCAGGGCCTCCTCCTCTAGACACACAAGTTTCTACCTCTAATCTCCGGTTTAGAGCCGTTCTGGTTTAGAGCTTCTAATTGCTTTAGCCTGCGGTTTAGAGCCTTCTAATTGGTGTGTCTAATCTCTAGACCACTAATAGCCCTCTCTCATACTCCACCATACTCGCTCCGGCTTAAGGCGAAGCCCTGCGGGATCTCCCCTCTACTTCCGGTACCACGCCGTTGTGCTGCCGGAATTGCGAGGAGAGTGCTACAACCTCCGCTGCCTGCTGGAACAAGGGAGAGGAAGGTCTTCGTCGAGTACCGAACGTGTGACCGACTGCGGAAGCGCTGCCGGAACGCAGCGCCGGAAGGATCGTCTACACGATCTTGAGATCGGAAAGAGTACGACTACATCACCCACGAGAATCCGCTCTCGTTAAACACTTTGGAATCTTCGAGGGTAAGTTATTCCATCGACTCGTTGCTACAATCTAGTAGATAGATCTTGGCTTGTTTGTTTGTATGCGATAGAAATTTTTTGTTTTCCATGCTACGAACCCCTACAGTGGTATCAGAGCCGTGTCTATATGTAGATCTGTTGCACGAGTAGAACACAATGGTCATTGTGGGCGTTGATGCTTTTATTGTCGATTGCTTCTTGTGTACTTTGCATCTTGCGGTATGTTGGGATGAAGCGGCCCGGGCTAACCTTACATGACATCGTTCATGAGACTTGCTCCACGCTTGACATGCAACTTGTATTGCATAAGTGGCTTTGCGGGTGCCTGTTTCTCCTAGCATAGTTAAGATCCAATTTACAACGGGTGATTAACAATACTAGTATCAATGTTGTGGTTCATGTTCGTAAGTTAGAACGACACTTATCGAAAGCCCCAAACCACGTAAAATATGCAAAGAAAGTAGAGGCGTCTAACTTTGTTTTGCAGGGGTGTGCAGTGATGTGATATGGCCATGATTGTGATTATATTTGATGTATGCAATGTTCCTTATTGTAAGTCGGCAACCGGCAGGAGCCATATGGTTGTCTTTAATTTATGTTAAGACCCGCGTGTCTATTCAAAGTAGTTGTAATAGTTGAAGCCGGTGGACGACAACCATGGAGTAGCATCATTGACCTTGATGCAATGCCGGTGATGATGGAGATCATGTTCGTGCTTGAAGATGGAGATCGGAAGCACAAAGAAGAAAGGCCATATCATATCACATATATATTGAATTGCATGTGATGTTAATCCTTTATGCATCTTGTATTGCTTAGTAGACGACGGTAGCATTATAAGATGATCCCTCATGCACATGAATTTCAAGTCATAAAGTGTTCACCCTTAGTTAGCACCGTTGCTAAAGCTTGTTGTTTCGAAGCACCACGTGATGATCGGGTGTGTTAGATTCTGCAAGTGTATACAACGTGAGCAAGCCAGATTTGCTCATGCGGAAACTAATGTTTGATCTTGACAAGCCTAGCATGTATTGACATGGTCTCGGAACACGGATCACCGAAAGGTAAAGCATGAATCATATAGTAGATATGATGAACATGACGATTGTTCGCCGTTGAAACTATATCAACTCTCGTGATGATCGGTGTTGATGTAGTAGATTTGGTTCGTGTGATCACTAAAACAATGAGAGGGATATTGTTTTGAGTGGGAGTTCACCTAGTTTAATTACATTAATTAATTTGAACTCAATTTGTCATAAACTTAGTCTAAACTATTGCAAATATGTTGTAGATCAATGGCAGCCCCTACCATCAATTTTAATGCGTTCCTAGAGAAAGAAAAGTTGAAAAACAATGGAAGCAACTTCGCGGATTGGTTCCGCAATTTGAGGATTGTCCTCACAGCTGGTAATTTGACCTATGTGCTGGATGCACCGCTGGGTGACCCACCTGCAGCTGATGCTCCCGATGAAGTAAAGAATGTTTACCTCGCTCGGAAGAATCAGTACTCCATAGTTCAGTGTGCTATCTTGTATGGTTTGGAATCGGAGCTTCAGAAAAGGTTTGAGGATTCAGACCCATATGATATTGTCGAGGATCTCAAATTGATTTTTGAGACTCATGCGGCAATTGAAAGCTATGAGGCTTCTGAAAAGTTCTTTAACTGCAAGATGGAAGAGGGCATCTCCGTCAGTGAGCATGTGCTTAAGATGTCTGGGCACGCAAACAAACTTCAAAGCTTGGGTATAGTGATTCCTAATGCTTTGGGGATTTACCGTGTCCTCCAATCACTACCACCAAGTTACAAGAACTTTGTGATGAACTACAACATGCAGAACATGAACAAGACGTTGCCAGAACTCTTTGCCATGTTGAAATCTGCAGAAGTGGAGATCAAGAAAGAGCACCAAGTGTTGTTGGTCAATAAGACCACCAAATTCAAGAAAGGCAAGTCTAATCAAAAGGGACACTTCAAGAAGGGTGGTAAGAAAGTTACCACGCCGACGAAGAAGACCAAGGCTGGACCTAAGCCTGATACTGAGTGCTTTTACTGCAAGGGAGAAGGTCACTGGAAGCGGAATTGCCCAAAGTACTTGGCGGATTTGAAGAACGGCAACATCAAGAAGAAAGGTATATCTGATATACATGTTATTGATGTGTATCTCACTAGTACTCGTAGTAGTGCCTGGGTATTTGATACTGGTTCGGTTGCTCATATTTGTAACTCGAAACAGGTGCTGCAGAATAAACGGAAGCTAGCGAAGAACGAGGTGACGATGCGCGTGGGAAACGGATCAAAGGTTGATGTGATCGCGGTCGGCACGCTACCCCTTCATCTACCATCGGGATTAGTTTTATACTTAAATAATTGTTATTTGGTGCCTGCGTTGAGCATGAACATTATATCGGGATCTTGTTTATTGCGAGACGGTTACTTGTTTAAGTCCGAGAATAATGGTTGTTCGATTTATATGAGTAATATGTTTTACGCACATGCACCGTTGATAGATGGTCTATTCTTATTGAATCTCGATAGTGGAAATACACATATCAACAACATTGAGGCTAAATGTTTGAAATCAAGCGATAATTCGACCTATATGTGGCACTGTCCTCTTGGTCACATTGGAGTGAAACGTATGAAGAAACTCCATTCCGATGGACTTCTTGAATCACTTGATTTTGAATCACTTGAAAGATGTGAAGCATGTCTGATGGGAAAAATGACTAAGACTCCATTTTCTGGTATGATGGAGCGAGCTACGGACTTATTGGAAATCATACATACCGATGTGTGTGTGGTCCAATGAGTGTAGCATCGCGCAGTGGTTATCGTTATGTTCTTACCTTCACGGATGACTTGAGTAGATATGGGTATATCTATTTCATGAATCATAAGTCCGAAACTTTCGAGAAGTTTAAGGAGTTTCAAAGTGAGGTAGAGAATCAACGTAACAAGAAGATTAAATTTCTACGTTCTGATCGTGGAGGTGAATATCTAAGTTACGAGTTTGGCGAGCATTTGAAGAAATGCGGAATACTTTCACAATTGACACCGCCGGGAACACCACAGCGTAATGGTGTGTCCGAACGTCGTAATCGAACTCTCTTAGATATGGTTCGTTCTATGATGTCACTTACAGATTTACCGCTATCATTTTGGGGTTATGCATTAGAAACAGCCGCATTCACTTTAAATAGGGCACCATCTAAATCCGTTGAAACGACACCGTATGAATTATGGTTTGGGAAGAAACCTAAATTGTCGTTCCTTAAAGTTTGGGGATGCGAAGCCTATGTAAAGAAGTTACAGCCGGACAAGCTTGAACCCAAAGCGGAAAAATGCGTCTTCATAGGATACCCGAAGGAAACTATTGGGTATACCTTCTATCATAGATCCGAAGGCAAAATCTTCGTTGCCAAGAATGGATCCTTTCTAGAGAAGGAATTTCTCTCGAAAGAAGTGACTGGAAGGAAAGTAGAACTCGACGAGGTTGTCGAACCTTCTCTCAAAATTGCGAGTAGCGCAGCACCGGAAGAAGTTCCTGTGGTGCCTGCACCAATAAGAGAGGAAGCTAATGATGGTGATCATGAAACTTGGGTTGAAGTTGCTACAGAGCCTCGGAGGTCAACGAGAACTCGTACCACTCCAGATTGGTATGATTCCGTTATGAATGTCATGTTGGTGGACAACACCGATGACCCCGAGACATATGAGGAAGCAATGATGAGCCCAGATTCCAATAAATGGCAAGAAGCCATGAAATCCGAGATTGGATCCATGTACGAAAACCAAGTATGGACTTTGGTGGACTTACCGGATGGCCGGAAGGCTGTCGAGAACAAATGGATTTTCAAGAAGAAAACAGATGTTGATGGTAATGTTACTGTCTATAAAGCTCGACTTGTCGCAAAAGGGTTTCGACAAATTCAAGGAGTTGACTATGATGAGACTTTCTCACCAGTAGCGAAGCTAAAGTCTGTGAGGATTATGTTAGCAATCGCTGCATATTATGATTATGAGATATGGCAGATGGATGTCAAAACAGCATTCCTCAATGGAGACATTGATGAAGAGTTGTATATGATGCAACCCAAAGGTTTTGTCGATCCTAAAGATGCTAACAAGGTATGCAAACTTCAACGGTCTATCTATGGATTGAAGCAAGCATCCCGAAGTTGGAATCAACGTTTTGATAAGGTGATCAAAAGTTTTGGTTTTATACAAACTTATGGAGAATCTTGTATTTACAAGAAAGTGAGTGGGAGCTCTGTAGCATTCTTAATACTATATGTGGATGACATATTGTTGATTGGGAATGATGTAGACCTTCTTAATAGTGTCAAGGAATATTTGAATAATAGTTTTTCAATGAAGGATCTTGGCGAAGCAGCTTACATATTAGGCATAAAGATTTATAGAGATATATCGAAACGCCAAATATCATTGTCACAGAGTACATATTTGGACAAAGTTCTAAAGAGGTTTGGAATGGAAGAAAGCAAGAAAGGGTTCTTGCCCATGTTTCCCAATACGACCTTGAGTAAAACTCAAAGTCCGACATCGGCAGAAGATAGAGAAAGGATGAGTAAGACTCCCTATGCCTCAGCCATAGGATCTCTAATGTATGCCATGCTATGTACTAGACCCGACATTGCAGATGCTGTTAGTTTAACTAGCAGATATCAAAGTGATCCAGGAGTGGATCATTGGACAGCGGTCAAAAACATCCTTAAGTACTTGAGAAGAACTAAGGATATGGTTCTTTCTTATGGAGGTGATGAACAGCTCGTTGTTAATGGTTACACCGATGCTAGTTGGAACACCGATCCGGATGATTCTAAATCACAATCCGGATACGTATTTATTTTGAATGGTGCAGCAGTTAGCTGGAGGAGTGCAAAGCAAAGCGTTGTGGCGAGATCTTCAACTGAATCGGAATACATGGCTGCTTTGGAGGCTTCGCAAGAAGCGATATGGATGAAAGAGTTCATTACAGAGCTGGGTGTGGTTCCTAGTGCGCTGGACCCAATGTCTATCTACTGTGATAACATGGGCGCCATAGCCAATGCGCAAGAACCAAGGTCACACAAGAAGCTGAAGCATATCAAGCTACGTTTTCACGCTATTCGAGAACATATCCAAGATGGGGATATAAAGATTTGCAAAGTACACACAGATCTGAATGTGGCGGATCCGTTGACTAAACCTCTCCCGAGGGCAAAACATGACCAACACCAAACTGCCATGGGTGTTCGGTATATTACCATGTAATCTAGATTAGATGACTCTAGTGCAAGTGGGAGACTGTTGGAGATATGCCCTAGAGGCAATAATAAATGTAGTTATTATTATATCTTTGTGTTTATGATAAATGTTTACATTCATGCTATAATAGTATTAACAAGGAAACACTAATACTTGTGTGATTTGTAAACTTAATTTGAAGTCCCTAGTATGGCCTCTATACTTCACTAGCTTGTTGGTTGATAAATGATTGTGGGTTCCCTATCATGAACATTGAGATGTTATCAACAACAAGATCATATCGTTAGGAGAATTATATGGTGGACATACTCCTATAGATAAGCGTAGCATAAAGATCAAGTCATTTCAATAGTTCAATTGCTATATGCTTTCTGATACATAGTAACCTAATTCCTTCGACCATGAGATCATGCATATCACCTTTACCGGATGGATGCTTTGATGACATCAAACACCACACCGTAACTGGGTGGTTATAAAGGTGGCATTGACTGTTCGGAAAGTATTGGTTGAGACACATGGATCAAGAGTGGGATTTGTCCATCCATATGACGGATAGATATACTCTGGGCCCTCTCGGTAGAATGTCATCCAATTAGCTTGCAAGCATGTGACTGGCTCACAAGGGATCACATATCACGGGAACGAGAAAAGAGTACTTATCAGTAACGAGGTTGAACTAGGTATGCAGAGATACCGACGATCATAACCTCGGATAAGTAACATATCGTGAGACAAAGGGAAATTGGTATCGTATGTAAGTGGTTCATTCGATCGCAAAGTAATCGTAGAAATATGTGGGAGCCATATGAATTTCCAGATTCCTCTATTGGTTATTGTTCGGAGAAGTGTCTCGATCATGTCCGCATAATTCACGAACCGTAGGGAGACACACTTAAGGATTCGACGTTGTTTGAGTAGTTATGGTATTATGAGAAAGAGACCGAATGTTGTTCGGAGTCTCGGATGGGATCCGGGATATCACGAGGTGATCCGGAATGGTCCGGAGAATAAGATTCATATAAAGAAAGACCCGTTTCGGAGTTCGGGAATGATTCCGGTGATTTCATCGGGAATGTTCTAGAAGGTTCCGGATTGTCCGGCACTCCGGAGGGGGGGGGGAGGGGTACATGAATGTGTCATTACATATTGGAATGATTGCATCATGTACTAAGTGTTCTTGCTGTCCCAAATAAAGGATTAAATTGAATCCTAAAACAGAAAAGTCAAATGTCCAGTTTGAAAGTCAAACGGCTAAAACAAGAAACTGTGGGAAACAAGCAAGAGGAGTTGGAACCGACTTGAGGGAGGAGTCTCCTCCCCAAGCCGGCGCGCCACCCAAGGCCGACTTGGGGAGGGACTCCCCTCTCCTTGGCCGCACCCTCCACCCATAAAAGGAGGGGCAGGGCCTCCTCCTCTAGACACACAAGTTTCTACCTCTAATCTCCGGTTTAGAGCCGTTCTGGTTTAGAGCTTCTAATTGCTTTAGCCTGCGGTTTAGAGCCTTCTAATTGGTGTGTCTAATCTCTAGACCACTAATAGCCCTCTCTCATACTCCACCATACTCGCTCCGGCTTAAGGCGAAGCCCTACGGGATCTCCCCTCTACTTCCGGTACCACGCCGTTGTGCTGCCGGAATTGCGAGGAGAGTGCTACAACCTCCGCTGCCTGCTGGAACAAGGGAGAGGAAGGTCTTCGTCGAGTACCGAACATGTGACCGACTGCGGAAGCGCTGCCGGAACGCAGCGCCGGAAGGATCGTCTACACGATCTTGAGATCGGAAAGAGTACGACTACATCACCCACGAGAATCCGCTCTCGTTAAACACTTTGGAATCTTCGAGGGTAAGTTATTCCATCGACTCGTTGCTACAATCTAGTAGATAGATCTTGGCTTGTTTGTTTGTATGCGATAGAAATTTTTTGTTTTTCATGCTACGAACCCCTACATTATCATGCGTTCTTTATGTTAATTTATTGTTAACAAGAACCAGCACAGCGGAAAAGTGACAACAGGCCTAGAGGTACCATGGTCACTAAGAACTTGAAGATAAACAGAGATGTCATGAGAGAATTCATGGTCAACAAAGTGGTACCTGCTATTCATGAAAGATGGCCAGATGAAGGGAAGACTAGCTACATTCAGCAAGACAATGCACCATCCCATGTTAAGTCAGATGACGCGGCACTGCTAAATGCTATTGCACTCACTGGACGTGATATTCGGATTCTAAAACAGCCTCCCAACTCACCTGACCTGAATATTCTTGATCTAGGATTTTTTAGGTCGCTGCAATCTTTCACGGATCAGTTAAATCCTAGCACTATTGATGAGCTTATTGCAGGTGTGATTGATGAGTTCACCAAGTATACGGTTGAAAAGATAAATAGAATATTTCTGACTCTCCAATCATGCATGATACAAGTGATGAGATTAAGGGGTGGAAATTGGTACAAGATCCCTCACATGAACAAGGGCGGGCTTCTACTACAAAATGCACTACCTAATCGTCTATTTTGTGACCAAGGATTGTACCAGGAGGTTGTTAGCTATCTAGCCGATTGATCTACTTGTAATGCTCTTATTATCAATTGTACCATTCTAAATTTTAGTACCATAGTTACTTTGTTTGAGCTAGAATTGAAATACTATCCATGCTCCATTTTTAAGCATGAAACAAACAGACAATTCTTAGCATGACAGTACTATCCATGCTCCATTCTTAAGCATGAAACAAACAAACAATTCTTAGCATGACAACACTAGACATGCTCCCTTACATCCCCAAGTTTTCATTGCCACGAATCTTAAAGTAGTCAGGACATAAAATCCTAAGCATGCTATAGCAAACCTCATTCTCATCGAGTTGACCATCGACCGGTTCTTCAGCATAATCGTCATCTTGAGCTCCAACAGGGTCCTCAAGGATGGAATCAGGAACAAATTCGTCCTCTGCACCAATCTCTGAATCTGGCACGGACTTCACCTCATCGGAGTCATACGGAAAGAGGCCAATGCCGCCGCTATTGTCCTCTATGTCTTGGACGAAATCCATGCTACCATGACCTTCCTCTTCCACCTCTGGCACACCAGGACCCTGGGTGTCCGGGACAAATTCGATGCCCAGGACAAGCGGAGGACGTGGCGCTGCCCGCACCGCTGGCCGAGAGCCACTCGCCCCGTCGCCGCCCGCCCCATCGCCGCTCGCCCCGCTGCCGCTCGCCCCGCCGCTGCTCAGACTCGATCCATGGCGCCGGCTTCCGCTCGCCCCGCCGCTGGCCCCGCCACTGCCCAAACTCATCGCCAATCCATGGCGCCGGCCCGCCGCTCGCCCCGCCGCCCCGCCGCCGCTCGCCCCGCCGCTGGCCCCGCCACTGTCTTCACCGATCTCGATCTGCCGCTCCATCTCTCACTTTTCTCATGTGTGGATGTGGAAGAAGTACTCCTCTGGTATGCGGGATTATATGGTGGCCACGCCATTAACTCCGGGGAGAAGACGAGGAGAGATCAGGGCGGAACGATGTGGGAACCAGGGAGGCGGAGACGATGGAGGAGGAGACAGGAGTTGGGATATTCCCAGGCGTGACCGCGTGAGGATGGGGATGAGTGCGTGTGCGGCTGATTAATTAGTGACGTGGGCCCTCGCTCCAGGACGTAGACTATTTCGGAACAAAAAATCGACCCAGAACGCAGACTATTTCAGAACCGAGGGAGTACCATATTACATGTCTAATATCCTCCCTTAATCTAAACCTGGGAGAGGTTTACATTACGCTTAAACTCATCTAATTTCTTACTACATAAAGTCTTGGTAAAACCGTCTGCAATCTGATCCTTACTGGAGATAAACCTGACATGAAGTTTCTTGCGAGCAACCCGTTCTCGAACAAAGAAGAAATCAATCTCAATATGTCTGGTGCGCGCATAGCAGACAAGTAGGTAGCACCAAGATTATCACACCATAGACATGGTTTTTCCTTGAGTGAAACTCCAAGTACATGTAATATGGTACGTATATGAGATGGTGTAATAGCCATGAGTTAAGGCCCTCTTCGGTATGGAGGAAAAACACAGGAATTTTGAAGGTTTAGTTTCCTATGAAAAAAATTCCTTTGGAGCGTTCGGAGCAAAGGAAAGTGAAACAACAATTCCTTAGGAAAGGTTTGATTTCCTGTACTTTTGGCAAGATTCCACGGGAACTGAAACATCCAGTCGAAACTCAGAGATTTCGCTGATGCCCGAGGCAAGCAGCGACGTCAGGCTGTTAAAATACTCATGTATGTGCTGTGCACTATTGGAGAAGTTACAGCATGTAGCTAAACATAATAATGCAAATTAATGATCTACAATGGTTCCACCGATGAACAGCCGAATTAAAAAATCTGCACGTTGCTGTTCATCCGTAGGCCTTCTTTGATTCATAGGAACCGAAAACGCAGGAATATGAATAGGAATAGGATCTGGATAGGAATGCATGTGGAAAACTGAGGGCTTGTTTGATTTATAGGATAGGAAAAGTATAGGAATAGGAAAACCATGGGATTGATATGTCATGCCAATGTGAATCCTATAGGAAGAGGGATCTTGTTTGATGTGGCAAAGGAATTTTTCCATGAGGTGTGACCTAATGGTGTTTTCCTATAGGAATTGCACTACAAGATTCCTATAGGACATGTTCCTATGAATCAAACACTAACATAGGAAAAATTCCCATAGGATTCAAATCCTACACAATTCCTATGCAATTCCTATAAATCAAACAAGCCCTGAGTGTATAGGAATGTTGCTAAATTTTTTTAAATAATACTTTTTTTATTGATTTTCACAAATAATACGCAAATTTGGCAAATTTCAGTTCTGTCGATCCGTCGTCCGTTCAACGGACGACAGAGCTCCTTCGTCGCTTGATCAGACGACCAACGTGTCGTCTTTTGTTGAAAAGACGACCAAACATGTCGGGTGCCAGGGATCAGCCGCGTCGGCGGTTCAACGGACGACGGGGCTGTCTCCTTTTCTTCAAAAGACGACCGAGTTGTCGGGTGCCAGGGGATCAGACGCGTCGGCTGTTGAACGGACGACGCCCTTTTCGTCCCTTGAACGGACGACGCGCCCCAGCTATATTAGCTCGCTCGCCCGTGCCCGTCGTCTGCTTGCTCTCATTTCCAGCTCGCGCGTCTGCTAGCTCCTCTCTAGCTCTTCTTCCTCTCTCCCTTGCTCTCATTTTTTCAGCCATTGCACCGATTTGTAGCCTAGATTTCTATCCAAACTCGCTGCTCTAACACATAAGCAAGCTAGTAGAGTCCCGATCTACTAATGGAATAGCCTGGTGTAGTGATTTGAGGCGTTTTGGTGGAGGGAACTGGTGGTGTTCTTGTTGAGCAATGGCCATGGTGGAGGCTGGTGCTGGGACTTGACCTGAGGAAGGTGCATGGTGGAGGTGATGATCCGTTGACCTGAGGCAGCTGCACGGCAGGACTTCGCACGCTTCAAGGGTAAACCCTAATTTCTTGCTTATTGCAGTCATGTGTGTATGTTCATAGGTAGCGTTTGATGAGGTCTGTTAGATGCAAGAGATTTGTAGAGTATTATGTGTCAATGTACCTGTTTTTGACTATTTTTGCTATTTTTTAGGTCAAAAATCATGTCAAATAATGTAGTGTTTAGGTTCTTGTATGGTCCTGGTTCCGTCAGAATAAACCAGCACGGAGTTGATTTGAGCGAGTTTAGATTTATGGATGAAGTGCTTCAGAATCCTGAAACAGTGCCCGTTACTCAGTTGAAGGATTGGTTATGTGTTCGTTTAGGGCTCCCTCCTACCCATACTGTCGGTGTGCATGCTTTATGGACTAAGTCAAGGGAAACCCCTAATTTTTATTTAAGGCCAATAGAAGCGCAACAGAAATGGGTCAAATTTGTGCAAGCTTGCCAGAAAAGAGAAGTTAACCCCAGTCTCTTAGTGTTACCTGTGGCGAAAGAGGCTGGGTATGATCATGGCCAGAGTAGTCAGACCGGTCATGCTAGAGGTAGTTATGATCATGGCCAGAGTAGTCAGACCGGTCATGCTGGAGGTAGTTATGATCATGGCCAGAGTAGTCAGACCGGTCATGCTGGAGGTAGTTATGATCATGGCCAGAGTAGTCAGGGCCAAGAGGGTGGCGGCGGGTATGAATCAGGTCACAGTAGCTATGCACACACCGAGGGTGATGGTTATGTATCAGAGGACGGTGGTGAAGGATTAGGGGAAGACATATTCAGTGGCGAAGCTGATGAGGACGAGATATATGATGGTTTGTTGCAACATCAAATGGAAGCCGAAGACTCAGAAGGCAACAGTGATACGGCTGATGATTCTGGCGAGTCTGATCAAGAAGAGATCGGCCAACCTATTCCGGCATCATGGAATAATGACAACACAGCAGCAATGACTGTGAACGATGGGCATGATTCGGCGTGGCATTATCACGCGAACAACATCTCTCTGGGTGCATTATATCCTAGCAAGAGACATCTGCAGGAAGCAATTGTTGAGTGGTCAATGTCCATGCAACGGGTCATGAAAACGAAGGTGTCATCACAACAATATTTGACATTGGTTTGCGAGGAAGCTGGATGTCCTGCAAGGGTGCATGCCCATGTCCCTAGGTATGACACAAACTGGAAGGTCACCGATGTTGTGATGCACACATGCACACTTGAAAGTGTCCTTCAGGACCATCGTAACCTCACGTCAACCCTCCTGGCTAGACTGTTGTACACAGAGATAGTGGAGGGCAAAGCCATGGGGGTGAAAGCTATCATTAACAAAGTTTCTGTCAGATTCCGCTACAATATTTCATACGGGAAGGCTTGGAGGACTAAGCAAAGGGCACTGGAGGCAAGGTTTTGTTCGTTTCGAGACGGGTATGACTGTGTTGTTAGGATGCTCCAGACACTGCAGGCTAGGAATCCAGGCACCTACGTGGACATCCAACACTTTACATTGCCACATGAACCTAATTTGAGGGTACTTCATCGAGTGTTCTTCTCATTTGCTATATGCATAGAAGCTTTCACTCACTGTCGACCAGTCATCTGTGTGGATGGTACATTTCTCACTGGCAAGTATAGGGGTCAGATATTGACTGCCATAGGCCAAGATGGAAACAATCAAGTGGTTCCACTTGCTTTTGCTTTCATGGAGAGCGAGAACACCGAGAGTTGGGTATGGTTTTTCAGGCAGCTGAAGATAGCAATTGTGAGAGATACACCGAATGTATGCATGCTTCATGATAGGCATCCAGGTATACTAAGCGCGATAAAGAAGCTCACACAGACCACTCCTGATGAAGTAACTCCATGGCTGGACATGCAGAGTCGTTGGTGCATGCGGCATCTAGGGGCCAATTTTTTCTCACAGTTCAGAAACAAGGCTCTTATGAACCTATTCAAGAAGCTTTGCAAGCAGAACCAAGAGTGGAAGTATATCAAGTGTCGTCGCTATCTTGATGACTTCACTAAAAAACATGTGACTCAGAGGAGAGCAGCTAGAGCAGCAGCGGTCGCGGCTCATGCAGCGGCGTTAGCTGCACAGGCAACAACAGGAGCAGCATGACCGGAGGAAGAACCCATTGCCCTTTGTGACTTGCCAGGATTTGACCAACCCGGTACTAGGAGAAGGCCTGGCAGAAGGATTAAAAATTTTCAGGAATGGATACAACACGAGCCTGTAGAGAGGTGGTCTCTGCTGCATGACACTCATGGTGCTAGGTTTGGCGTCATGACTACAAATCTGGCTGAAACTTACAACTTTGTCTTGAGAGGAAGTAGGGCTCTACCATTAACAGCCATTGTGGAGTGTATTTTCACCGGAACTCTGAAGTATTTCAGAGACAGACTCCAGATGGCTCAGATGCATATCATGAACAACCCAAACATGAGGTATTGTTCAAAGATCATGCATTACATGGATGCCAAGATGGAGAAGGCTCGGTCCATGCATGTCATCGCCATCGGTAATCAGAAAAGAAGGTTCGAGGTACGCCTCCCTTCCAACCGGATTGGAACAGGAGAAAAGGTAAAGACACAGGAGGTGAGGATAGGCAACGAAGCCTGGCCAACGTGTGACTGCACGTGCAATAAACCCAAGCTGTTGCATCTGCCTTGCTCTCATGTACTAGCTGCATGCGGGCTGATGGGTATGGATGCGATCTCGTTTGTGTCTCCTTATTTTCTTAAGGACGCGGTGGTCAATACGTGGACATGCGAGATGATGGGATATAGGGCATGGGGAAATTTCAATAAAGTAAATCCAGGTGAAAGGGTTTACATCCCAGATCCTGTACTGATGAGGACAGGAAGAGGAAGGCGACAATGTGTCCGCATCCGTAATGATATGGATGAATCTGAAGCCGGAGGCCCTACTAGGCAATGTTTTTTGTGTAATCAATTTGGTCATATAGACACCAGTTGCCACATCTTCGGAACTGGTGGAGCTGCTCCTCGTGGACGTGGCAGCCGAGGAAGAAGAGGCAGAGGAAGAAGAGGCAGAGGAAGAAACTAGACGTGTGGAACTATGTCTTAAATTTGTAATATGTGTGGAACTATGTCTTAAATTTGTAATATGTGTGGAACTATGTACTAAATTTGTAATATGTGTGGAACTATGTCTTAAATTTGTAATATGTGTGGAACTTTGTCTTAAATTTGCAATATGTGTGGAACTTTGTCTTAAATTTGCAATATGTGTGGAACTAATGTGCAGATGGCGGGATCTTTGTTGAATGCTGACATAGATAGAAAGCACCGATCGACGGTACTGGATGCTAACCCGGGGTCCTTGAAGCACCTAGTAACTCGCACTCCCATGACACGGCTACGTCCCATTCCACACGCACATGACGATGAGATATATCCTAGCCAGTCAACACTGGAGTCCAGAAAGTCAGCGGTAAGTACTTTATTTAGAGCATAATCAACATGAGTTCCTATGTAGTGCATACCTAACTATGAGACAAATGCAGGCCGATATGACGTGGGAGCTACAGACTGAGGTGGCTCAGTACGGACGATCGCTTTCGACCGTTCCTCTTGTGCCCCGTCAGCAGGCTCAGTCCTTTGCCCGGCGGGTCGAGGAGAAGCTGCGGCGTATCTACGCGGCTATCACGTGCACCAGCGTCTCAGACGTCGTTCAACACCGAGAAGCACAACGCCCACCGCGTTACTCGGTGGAGGAGCGCGCCCCACGTCGATCCACGCAGCAGCGCCCACCGCGTCACTCGGTGGAGGAGCGCGCCCCACGTCGATCCATGGAGCAGCCACCTTCTCCAGACCATGCTAGAGGCTCGGGATGGCACGAGGAGCATATTTCTCCACCACTCCGCCACGGGCCTCGTCCACGACTCTCACAGCAGGCGCCGCCGAGAGCACCACCTCCAGACCAGGCTGGAGGCTCGGGGTGGCAGCAATCACAGTTTACTTCTGACCCGTGGCAGCAATCGCAGTTTAATATCGACCAGTTGCAGCAGAACCAGATTACTTTCAAACAATGGCAGCATCAGCAGCCGATCCCCTACATGGACTTTGCTTATCGACCACAATCTCATCCTCAGGGTAAGCGTGTCCCTTCCTACTATTATTAGATGCAGTATGCCATTGTTCAGTACTTAATTTCTTGTACACTAGCAGGAGACTCCGTTACATGGGACAGTACTGACGACCGTCATCAGCAGACACAGCACGAGCAGGTAGACTGGTTTAGCCAGTATCAGCCAGGTACTCCACCACCTATCCCCACACAGAATACACAGGATCAAGGTGAAGAGTCAACTGCACCTCGCCATGATGTGATGCCACCCCACAGATATGAATGGAGTACACCGAGGCCTCCGCCACCTCGTCATTGACACCAGTGATATCTACTTATGTATCAGTCATTTACCTATCTATGTATGAGACATCATTCTATTATTTCATGATTTTATTCGACAAACTACTCAACATAACTTGCAACATAGTTCAACATAACTTGCGGTACATAAATTAGAGTCCTATCTATCCCTAGCATGATGCCTTTCCCTTTCCCTTCGATGATGCCTTGCCCTTTCCCTTGGACGATCCCTCGCACTTGCTCTTCTTGGCCTGCGCTTTCTTCTTCTCCTGCCTCTTGTCCCACTCAGCTCTCGCCTTGCTTCCAACGGGTGGCGGCATGAAGATATCATCCTCATCTTCGCTCTCTTCTATCCAGGGCCTACGTGCCACAACCTGCTCCGTCATGTCAGCTTGACTCTTCTTGGCCTGCGCTTTGTTCTTCTCCTGCCTCTTGTCCCACTCAGCTCTTTCCTTGCTTCCAACGGGTGGCGGCATGAAGATATCATCCTCATCTTCGCTCTCTTCTATCCAGGGCCTACGTGCCACAACCTGCTCCGTCATGTCAGCTTGACTCTTCTTGGCCTGCTCTTTCTTCTTCTCCTGTCTCTTGTCCCACTCAGCTCTTGCCTTGCTTCCAACGGGTGGTGGCATGAAGATATCATCCTCATCTTCGCTATCTTCTATCCAGGACCAAGGTGCATTAGCCTGCTCCATCATGCGAGCTTCACTCTTGAAGGTGAGCTTGTCCCACCTTGCCTTGATCCTGAGAAGCTCTGCTCGTACCTGATTTGGGGTCTTCAGTTTCCACCCTCTTCGATGAAGTGACTTACCAAGTATAACGAGAGCATCATGGTTCGATACCAACGTATCCCAGTCGGCTGGTTTATCGCCTATCTCAACAGTTCTGGCTATGAAGAAAAGCCCAATGGACATATCTACAGGCCAGGGAGACGCGTCGGTCATAGTGGAGAGGAGTGGAGGGAAATGCGAGAGCAAGAGGAGAGGAGGGAAATGAGAGAGTAAGAGGAGAAAGAGATGAACTGGGTTAAAGGATACATCACGTTGTCCGGATTTATAGAGGCACCGAACCGAATAGGCGGGAAAAAAGGGCGGGAAATCGTGGCGGGAAAAAGAGGGGGGAAGTAGTGGCGGGAACAAAGGGCGGGGATTACTGGCGGGAAAAATTTGCGGGGAGTACCGGCGGGAAAAATTGGCGGGGAGTACCGGCGGGAAAAATCGGCGGGAAGGATTGCCGAGGAGCGGACGGTTATTTAGCGAAGATTACTTAGCGGCGGGAGCACTGGGGCGTCGGCTCCTCAATGGACGACAGAACGTGTCGTCTCTTCAACCGACGATCGACCTGTTCGTCTGGCGAGCAGCCGAAGCACACGGGAATCGTCTCCTCAACGGACGACCCCAGTTGTCGTCTGATCAAGCGACGAAGGATCTCTGTCGTCCGTTGAACGGATGACGGATCGACAGAACTGAAATTTGCCAAATTTGCGTATTATTTGTGAAAATCAATAAAAAAATGTATTATTTAAAAAAAATTAGCGGAATGTTTCCTTTCATGGTCCTTTGAGATGTAGGAAAGGAAAAGTAGAGGATTCATCATGCTGTTGTAAACAACTTGATTAACGTGAATAACAAGCAAAGCAACATTATTAGGTGGTGTTGCATGAATGGCCATGCTGCAGCGGTATTAACCTTTATTGTCTCGTTCCTCTCAAGGGAATGGAAAAGAGAGCTCAGACTGGATTCTTTCGTTCCTATGTTTTGCCAAGGAATTAGGTTGCAAAGGAATAGTTCCTTCAAATTTTCTTCGATGCATTCCAGAGAAACAAACACTGCATAATCCTACAAGAAAATGAATCATACACTTTTCCTTTACGAATCCTGTAAATCAAAGGAGGCCGTATAGTTTTCTGCGTCTTTTATTGCTTGTCCAAACGCCCATACACGGACTATTCCTGTGGTTTTAAATCCTGTAGTTTTGCGCTAGCAATACTTTCCTATTCCTATACGGTTTTCACTTCCTTTCCTTACCCGTGTTCCGAACAGAGCCTAATTAGGAGCGTCTTCGAGTGTACAGTGGCAGTACGTACGAGTGCTTGCCACGCACCCATTGGAGTGGCAGTACATGCGCAGGGCCGTGGCCCGTGGGTCGACTCGACGCGTCCTCCGTCACCCTGTGGGTGCGGCCGGCAAAATTGATGACCTACTACTACGCAGTGCACATACATACGGTACGTACGTACTGTACGGAGGAGGAGACGGATGGAATATATTACTCCTAGCACATGCATCCGTGCGTGCAAGCGCGCGCTACAGTTATTAGCATTTTGAACATACTACGGCCGTGGGTGGGTTGACATGTCTCGTCTCATCGGTCATCACTCCCATCATGGCATGTTCATCGTGGATCACGCGAAGCAGTAGGTAGCGCAGCAGACGCTCGAGAAACAGTGCTCAACCCGGGAGCTCATCTCTGGGGACGTATTTAGTGCATCTTCACCGGCAAGACCCACACCAACGGACTTATTCTGTTTGGTTTAACTCACTGGCACTTTTAGGTCATGGTTCTGGCCTGTTTGGCTAGCCCACACGACCTAAACGTTAGCTCCAGAGAAGAAGGCCCATGTGTGTAGGTATCCGAGTTACTCTTCGTTTGCATCTGTTCGGATAGACCAATCCATGCATCATATATAGTTAAGAATAAATCGGTCGGTCCTGAATAGTCAGGATGGGTCGTGCCGCCGCTGGGTACGCCACACACGTCCCGCGTCTCTGCACAAACATAGCCACAGGCTTATTATTTTAACCGAGATTCATTTCGTTTTTCCGTCATACGAACCGAACACCTTGAGTCTCGCTGCCGACGGGAACATCGCTCTCACGGAAAAAATATTTCTCCTTTTATGCAACACACAATATCAAATCTAAAGTTTAAACTCTAATGGGCTAGGATACAACCATCCTACTAGCCATTCAACCACAAGTTCGTTTGCACGGACACGCATCTTTACTCCCCTCCATATACTAACATTGGATTAATTTGCCAAAACGGCTTATATCAGTGGACTGAGGAATTATTTTCTTTAGTAATCTAGGATCGAAAGTCGCAATGTGCAATGGCTTGGTTAGGTGGGTTATGTACATATGCTGCCTTGGCCACGTACACATGACGTGTCATACACATGACTAGTCAGGTGGGTTCCCGTTAAAGTCTCACTTCTTGTTTATAAAGTTAATAATAGTTAATTGTATTGTTTGACTGATATTACGTGTCGTGTTGTTGTATTGTGAACGCTTGGGATATTTATACAGTATTAGAAAATTAGGGGACTAAAAAGCCTAGTAGAGATAGAATCTTAAACTTTCAAATATAGAAATCCATGATCTACTTTAATACAATAGTGTGGTATGCTCTAACACCCCCGGCAGTCGTACCTGTAGTGACGAGAACATCATAAGCGCCGTGAACGGTCTGATTAGAGCATAAGCCGAAGGCGTCGACCGGAGAAGATTCCGGTGGATGATAGTCATTGATGCCGATATAAATGTAGCCGACCGTGTGGGCGTTGTTGTCGTGGTCGATGGTGTCGTTGGAGTGTTGGTGATATGGTCGCCGTTGATAAAGTCGTTGAGGTTGATGTAGTTGTCATCGGTGTCATCATTTGAGCCCAGTTGAGTCGCCAGAGTAATGAAATAGTAAAAGGCGGCTGTAGCGCTAGTCAACTCGAGTTAGAAGAAGCTGAAGTTTGTGGTAGTAGAGCTAGGCAACACGTCGTAACGAGCTTGCCAAACTCGGGAGCGCGCCGGGGACAAAGGCACGCGTCAGTGTTGTCAATACCGGACGTGCGAAGATAGGGACCGTCACGAACCATGTGAGTCAGAGTCAGAGGGAGTAGTAGAGAAGACCTTTGCGTATGGTCGGTTGGGCGTCGTATGCGCCAGAGTAGACGGAGTGGTTGCAATAAGAAACTTTATCACAAGTGGTGCAAATAAAAATTAGACAACAACTCTGGTAAGGGCGAGGTCGTGGTGAACGAAGACGGCGTGGCAGTTGTCGATGGAAATTGAACTGTAGTGGTAGTAGATGTTGGGGATCAAACCCGTTTTATTCATCCACATGCAGGAGCTCTTTCGTGTTTGTTGAATAAGAGGTTGTAGATGTAGGGGGTCAAACCCGTTTTACTTATCTACATGCAGAAGCGTGGCGACGCAAAATCTGTTGGCGCTGATGAAGACCTTTATGGGCGGTGGCGGTGACTATTGCGGTACATGCGATGGAGTTGTTGGTGTAGATTGTAGTCGGCGATGATGACCAACGACGATGCAAATATGGCCCTTTGTTGATGGATAGGTGCGTAGTCGGACACGATTGTCCCGGTTCATGTCGGTGAAGATGAGCCGACAAGGTGGCAATGTGCAAATGGAGAAGCCGGAGAGGACATGTGAAGGCGTCTCTTAGGGCGCCAAGCATAGCGTGCTTGGCACGATCGTTTGCCGGAGATGAGTGGATGTTGAGGTTAGAGTAGAGGCGCGTGATGACCACTACTATAAAAAAAGCTGTTCGTGGCGCATCGGTTTTGGACATTCGTGGCGCACATGCAGTGCGCCACTAAACGTACATCACGGCTAACTTTTATCCGTGGCGCACTAGGTGGTGTTCCACGGGTAAAAAAGTTAGCCGTGGCTGGTAGGGGTAGCTAGTGCGCCACGAGTAAAAAATTCAAATTTCAAAAAAAGCGGGAGATCTAGATCTCGCCGTTGCCGTCGTTATCACGCCTGATATCCCCGTCTCCTGCCGTCGTCGCCTCGTCGGAGAGGTGGCCGTCGTCACCTCATCGGAAAGGTGGCCGCCGTCGCGTCTTAGAGGTGGATGCCACTGCCTCGTCGGAGGTGAAGAAGGAGGCCGAAGTAAGGATGTCGTCGGAGGTGAAGAAGGAGGCCGAAGCAAGGAGGCTGGAGAAAAGAGAAGAAGGAAAAGGAGAGAGGAAGGAGAAGAGGACGAAGAGAAGGAGAGGAAGGAGAAGAGGAGCAAGGAGGCCGGGGAGAGGATAAGGAGAAGGAGAGAAACGTGTGAATGATTCATCGGTCATGCATGGATTTTTGAAGAGGCCACCCAAGCGTGGGCGGTCACCCTTGCATTACAAGAGTTGATCGCCGAGAAGAAAATTAAGGGGAACGCGGAAAAATATGGAAAATTTAGACCTTCTACGAGCCCAAGAACAAGGAAGTTGAGCACAAGAAAAATTAGGTTTGAACTCAATGCACTTGCAACGTTCAAGGAAGTTAGAGCTAAAACAAAATGACGTGAGTTCCATGCACTTTGTAGTGTCCAAGAAGTTTGAGCTCAAGCGTTGAGCTGGGACAACTCAGCGAGAAGAGCCGTATGCGTGTGTCATGCGCTCAAGAGGACCCGAGAAGAATGCTTAAGAGCATCTCCGTTAGCATTTCCGAAAAGATCTTCTCGGGCTGAATTTTTTAGCAGGACGGTAATTTTTTTCATCCAGTTGTGTTTTCTGGACTTGACTTTTTACCGTATTTAGCTCAAATTATATCTGACCTTTTTAGGCCCAACCCGAGACGCCGGGTGTAGCCTAGGAATGCCTGATAAAGCTGAATCGGCGGAAAAAATCTTCCGTGGTGGCCCCGCCCTATCAGCGAAAGAAGGCGATTCGTCCTTATTGCGTTGCCTCGACTACCATGATGGACCGTCAGGCGAACGGCCGCCTGTCCAATCGTCCAAGCGGTGGCGTAATGGCACGCCATCACCTGCCCACCTTCCCGCCCTTTCCCATTTCCCGCCCTCGTCGCTACACCCCCCCCCCCTCACCGCTCTTCCCCCATTTAGCTATAAATGTTGGTCGCCCTCACCATCTCCAGTCTACCATCCCCCCGCCCCAAGCTCCAAGTTTCAGGCAAAGAGAAGACAAGCTCGACGGCTGCCATGGAGGAGAGGTATCTCGGCGACCCGTCTGCAGCGAACGGCTTCGGCCGCCAATCTCTAGATCAGTGGGAGGCTCGCTTCCTCCATGACGCCGGCTACTCGGCGCCATTGTATTTCCGATGCCCACCATACACGTGTAAGCTCAGCACGGGAGGCACGTCGGTGCCAGAGAGCAGGACCGGATCGACGAGATTCACGCCGTGATCGCCGACATGGAACCCGATGAGGCGGAGCACCTGAAGAACCACGCCTACTTGGACGAGTTCTTATGCGAGTGGCGGGCACAACAGCTGGCCCACCACGAGGGCGGGGGGGGGGGGGGGGGGGCTGGCGCCAACGTGCAACAATGCCGAAGGACGGCGTCGTTGGTGGAGCGTGCCCGACCACACCGTCGCCACTGTCCTCGAGTAGATCACCAAGCAGGGAAACACCCCGTGGTTGCTTGCCGCCGTCCTTTTCTCGGCGCCGCGGGGCGGCTTCCTGGATGCCGAGGAGGTGGGTGGCGCCTTGTCATTGTCTTTGGTGTCGACCTCGTGCTCCCCGTGCTCGGCACCAAGCCACTCTCCGCGCTTCACGACACCGCTTCAGTCGGTGAAGCGGGAGCCGAAGTCTATGGCACACTCGCCATCATGCACACGCCCGCGCGGCCTCGTCACCAACGAGCGCCATTCTCCATCACCACCGAGCGGCCACCTTTGCCTAGCGAGGCCGAAGCTACCCATGCCAAAAAGGAGTCGTCAGAGTGGGCGGTGCCGGTGGCCGAGGACGAGTTCCTCCTCAAGATTGCAATGCAGGCGTCACTGAACGATGTCCTGCCAATGCCGATGCCCAACGCATGCACCTGGTCCAAGACGGACTAGGAGCGTGAGGAGACCAAGCGCGTCCGTCTCCTGCAGTAGCAGGCCGAGAGGCAGGTCGCGTCCACAGCTCACCGAGAGCGCGCCGCTCAATCTACCTCGATAGCGATGATGACAAATACGAGGGTGGGCTAGTCCAGGGCCTTCGTCCATGTTGTGGCGCTGATGTGATGCCAGCTAGGGAATCTCCCAGCCGCCAAAATCGCCGAGCGATAACAACGACGACACCAATAATGTTGACTAAATGGTGTTCTGCCGCCGCCTCGGCATCAGCTTGTCTTTTATTTTATTTCCATGCCTTGTTTATGTTTCTTTTAGCCTACTACAAGTCGAATTCGATATATATCCGAATTTGACATAATATGCACGAATCCGCCTATAATTTAATGCAATCGTCTGAATTAGTATTAGTTTCACCGTGTTTTATCTAAATTTGGGCGAATTTTCGAATTTCCACGAATGGATGCTGGGAACACGAGCGGAAATTAGAGCCGGATTTTGGTAGAGAACGAGTCGAACTAGTGGAGGTGCTCTAAGATTTAGTGTCGGATTTCAGACTAAGAACACCGAACTAAAGAAGGTGCTCTAAGGGGACTTTTATTTATTCTCTCTCTGACATAGATATACCCTACAGGTACACAATATTGGTATACCCGGTCCAGCCCAAGGAAGGCCCACGTTAGGACATGCAGCCCATGAAGATTTCGGGAGGCCCAACCCCGTGGCGTCTTCGACTCCATGGAGAATAAGTCTAGATTAGATACAATTCCAAAGGTTATCAACCCTAATTTGTAACCGACTCGACCTTTCCTGATACCTAGCCTATCAATATAAAGGCCAGCAGGGTGCGGCGATAAGGATCTCTCAACTCACCTCATACACACCTTACACCAGATTACATCTGCTTATCCTGTAACCTTCGGTTCCGCCTTAATCAAGAACAGACAAGCATGAGTAGGGTTTTCCCTCCGGGGGCCTGAACCTGGGTAAATCTCGTGTCCCCGTGTTGCTTGTCTGTTAACCGTTTTGCGACTTCCGGCATCCCCATCTTCTCGAAAACCCAAGTCCGTAACAATGGGCATTGATGAGATCGAACCTCGTCAATTGGCGCCGTCTGTGGGAAACGGGGAGGCTGATCGTGCGGTCGTGACGGTTCCATTCGGAGCGATCTACGATTCATCGGCAACGGAGAGTCACCTCCTCTTTGGCGCCTTCGACTTCACCGCCCACTCGCCGACCACCTTGAAGGATTCGAGTCCGTTGGCGACGGGCTCGAGATGCTATTCGGGAGCTTCTGCTTCCAGGTGGGACAGACTGGCACGCTCCGCCTCCCAGAGCGGGTGCCACTTCCATCCATCAGGACCGCTTCATGGGTCCCACCCTTTGACGCGCTGCACGCTTCAACACTGACAGGCGATTCAGATGACAGCAGCAGTTGCAACTCCGATCCGTGCGGTCCCCCTTCGGATGAAGGAACCTACGGTTCTGGATCCGAAAGTTGCGGCAGCAAACCACTCCGCGAACGCTACCTGTGTGTCGTCATCAACAACGGAGCAGACCCACCGCTAGGTTCAGGTGCCCAGCCACCTCCCAGTCCCCCTCTAACCCCTAGGGCGAGAACGGGGCTAACAGAGCCAACGAAGGCGGCAATCGCGGTTATGAACAGATCAACCTCAACGAGTAAGGCTGGCGCCAAGCACGCGAAGCCGTTGCAGGCAACAAAATCCTACCTATGGATGCCTCCCGGAATCTGCTGATGTCCTACCACCTCCTACTGACCGATGAGCACAATCGGCAGGTGAAGCTGATGGAGGAGCTCGAAAAGCGTAAGCAGGCAGCTACAGAGTCAAGCGCGCGGTGAGATGCGCTCTCCACCGCTGGCGGCTCCACCTCCCATGGCAACAACACCAACAAGTACCGCTCCCGTATGGAGCACATGGAACCTACCGCGCGACGCGAGGTCACCGGGTGCCTCAACACGTCCTTCATGACAATGGACTCGCAAGGCAACGTCATGCCAAAAACGCCGCAGGCTACGATAATGGTGGCCACCGCCTACCTCGCATCCAACCCACCTCCGGTGGACGATCCAAAGAGCGCAATGCACAAGTCTGCATTAACAGGACTCAGACTTGTTGGAGCTGCGCTCCATGACGAACCTTGTGGAGCCGAAGAAAAAGGATGTGGTCAAGTTCCCTCGAAGCCGCACACCCTCAACTAACGAGGAGGAGCACGACCTGTCCCGGCGCCGTCGGATTCCACGACGCCGCAGCAGCAACTACGATGCTCGTGGCATGCTCACTCAGCGCAAAATCGACAAATCACGTGATAAACGTGCGTGTTCAACTGAGTCCGAAGAGGAATACGTCAGAGAGCTGTGCGGAGCCAGATCCTTCAGCAGATTCGTTCGGCAATCGCGGATGCCAAAAATTTCAAGCTCCCTTCGGACAATCCGACGAAGGCACGCAGGAGCCAAAGGCATGGCTCGACGATCACCTATCGTCCGTCAAGCTCCATGGCGGAAACAAAAACACCGCCCTACAATGCCTTCAGCTGCAGCTGACACGCGCGGCCAGGGTCAGGCTCAGCAGCCTATCCTTCGGATCCATCCGAAGCTGGGAAGAGCTGGCGTACAACTTCATATGAAACTTCAAGGGAGCCAGCAAGAGGCCAGCCTCAATCGAAGAACTGCGGGCCTGCACCCAGCGGACCAACGAGTCCATCCGCTCATACATACTACACTGGTCCCACATCAAGAACTCCACCGCGCACATCTCCGAAGAAAGAGCTATCAATGCCTTCAAGGACGGATCTAGGCGCCTAGATTTCAAGGAAGAGCTCGGGCGCGTCAAGCCCAAAACCCTCGATCACCTCATGGACATCACCAACCGCTGGGCGGACGGCGACGATTCCATCAACCGAACGAATTCGAATGAAGACGACGACTTCGGCCGCAAATGCGAACGCCGCAGCAAAAGGAGATAGCGCGCCTACGACGATCGCGATGGCGTCGACATGGTCATGGCTAGATATGTTGACTGCCGCAACGACGGCAACCACAACAGCGTATACCGCAGCGGCAACTACCGCGACAACGGACGGCCCACGCAAACGTGGAAACATTGCAAACCGCGATGACGAGCCCTCGGCAAACGACAAATGTCTGGTCCATTCACCTTACATTTCTACATATTGGGCTTCATCGGAAGACCCCAAGAGGAAGGTATGATGAGTACAACAACAAGTTTTCCCTCAGTAAGAAACCAAGGTAATCGAACCAGTAGGAGGAAGGAAACAACCCAAAGGTGTTGCTAGCAACTTGGAAACCTACACAACACAACTCAAGACTTTGCCGCAAAGAACAGTGAGGTTGTCAATCTCACCGGTTTGCTGAAAACAAAGGATTAATTGTATGGTGTGGAAGGTAATAGTGGTTTGCAGAAAGTAAACAGTAACAGTGGACGATGTATCAATGGTAAATATTGGACCGGGGTCCATAGTTCACTAGAGGTGCTCTCCTTAATATAAACAAACATGGCATGCTGGGTAAACAAATTACAGCAGGGCAATTGACAGGACAGAGCAAGGCATAACAATGCAATACTACACATTCATGATTCTATGAGATTTGATTGGGCAATACAACAAGATACCTAGACCGCCATCCAACTGCATCTATGACTAGAAATCCACCTTCAGGTTATCATCCGAACCCCCTTCAGTACTAAGTTGCAAGCAACGGATAACTGCTTTAAGCAAAGTGTGTAAGGTAAACAATCCACTTGTTCCATGAACAAGAGACCGTTGTTTTCCCCTAGTAGCAACAGCACATCTATAACCTTAGAGATTTCTGTCACTTCCCCAGATTAAATAGAGGCATGAACCCACTATCGAGCATAAATACTCCCTCTTGGAGTCACTAGCATCTACTCGGCCAAGATAGCTACTAGAAACATAGAGCATGCAAGATCACAAACAACACAGACATGATAGAATCAATAAGACAAAACCATTAATCAATCTGACATAGTAATCTTAATATTCATCGGATCCCCGCAAACACAACATGCATGATTACAAATAGATGATATTGATCATGAACGGAGATCACAAGATCTAAACATGGTAGCACAAAGGAGGAGATACAACCATCTAGCTACTACATGGACCCGTAGACTAAGGTGGAACTACTCACGCATCATACCGGAGGCTGGCATGGTGATGAAGAAGGCCTTCGGGATGATCTCCCCTCCGGCAGGTTGCCGAGAAGAGCTTTAGACCCCCTCGATCTAGGGATGATGGTGGCGGCGGCTACAGACTGTTTCGTTGAAGATTGATCGGGTACTTAGGGTTTTGGTATCGGGGGCTTCTTATAGGCGAAGAGGCGAGGCAGGGGCACCCAGGGTGGCTGCACCCCCTAGGCGCAAGCCAGGCCAGGCCGCGCGGCCAGGGGGTGTGGCCCCCTGGTGGCTCTTCTCCGTCTCGTCTTCTGGCGCCGTGTTCCCCGTGGTAAAATATTGACTTTGGCTTTTGTCCCGTCCAATTCCGAGAATATTGATTTTCTGCCTTTTCTGGAACCAAAAACAGAAAAAACAGGCAACTGGCACTGTGGCATCTTGTTAATAGGTTAGTCCAGGAAAAACATATAAAAACACCTCAAAATAAAGACAAAGCAAAGCAAAGTAGATACTAAACAAGCATGTAACATCAAAAATTATAGATACGTTTTTGACGTATCAATGATCCAAAAGGGACGCCCGACCAATAGGGTGCAGAAGAAGATCACCTAACAAGTTATCCTAGCCGTGACTTCTCCGCCAGCCATACCCGAGTACCTCAGCGGCTCGAAATCCTGCATCACGTTCGATCGTTTGGATCACCCACGCCAGATTCCTCGCCCAGGTCATGCTGCCCTGGTGGTCGAGGCCAAATTAGAGGATTCGAAATGAGTCGCGTCTTTATGGACGGCGGCAGCGGCATCAATCTGATGTTTTCCAGCATACTCGCAGCGATGGGATCCCGCTGTGCAGCCTGGAGCAGTCAGACACGAAGTTCCACAGCATAGTCCCAGGGAAGGGCATATACCCGCTGGGCAAGATATGGCTCTATGTCATCTTCAACTAGTCCGAAAACATCAGTCGCGAGCGGCTAGAGTTTGAAGTAGTGGATTGGCCATCGCAATACCACGCCATCCTCGGGCGCGTGGCATTCACAAGATTCCTGGCAGTACCGCACTATGCATACCTGCTACTGAAGATGCCAGGACCTAGGGGCGTCATCACCGTCCAAGGAAGCTTCACCAGGTCCGACAGCTGAGACAGAGACTACGGGGGAACTGAGAAGATTCCGGGAGATCACAGACAACGGGGCACCCCCAGTCACCAGGCAAAACGCACCTGACATGTCATTCGACTCAATAGTCAACACAAAGAATTTGCAGGTCCATCCAACGGATACCTCCAAGGCGGCGTTAATCTCCAACGACCTGAGTCCCGCATAGGAAAGTGCTCTCATCGAATTCCTCTGTGAGCGATGGGAAATCTTTGCCTGGTGTCCTGCGGACATGCTAGGAATTCGTCGAGCACACACTCAATGTGTTTCCAGATGTGAAGCCAGTGAAGCAGTCGATGTGTCGACTATCCGAGCTAAGAGCCGAGGCCATTGGAATCAAAGTCAACAGACTGCTCGATGCCAACTTCATCAGAGAAATCAAGGAAAGCGAATGGCTGGCCAACACAGTGCTGGTCCCCAAAAAGTACACGGACATCCCACGGATGTGCGTGGACTTCATGTCGCCTAACAAGCACTGTCCCAAGGACCACTTCCCACTGCCACGGATCGATCAAATCATCGATTCCACTGTAGGATGCGAGAAACTCTCCTTCCTCGACGCCTACTCAGGCTACAAAAAAATTTGTGTGAAGGTCGAAGATCAAGAAAAGATAGCGTTCATCACGCCGTTCGGGGTGTTCTGCTACAACACCATTCCCACCCTCCTGGCTAATGTTTCCCGTGGGCGCCCCTTGGTCGTTTCCTGTCCATGGCCAGAAATATCCTGCGTCTGGGCGGTTGCTTCCCATCCTGGCCATAATCTATAAAAGACGGCGGCAGACGAGGCGATGAACATTAGACCTTGCACCACCAAGCTCCACCAAAGCACCAATATACAGTAGCCATGCCTCGCGGCAACAAAGAGCAGGAAGTCCATGATGCCCACGAAGCCACGGTACAGGAGACAAACCTCGTCGCCGACGAGGCACCGGTGGAGAATGTGGCCCGCGAAGCAGCTGCTTGGGCAGCGTCCGTGATGCGCAATGCCATGTCCATGGCGGCAGCTAAGAAGGAAATGTGCGATGTTGCCACTGCGGTAATAAGCAGGCAGAGTATGCCCGGCGAGCGGCGGGCGATGCAATGGAGGAGCAGCGCATGGCACAAGCGGTTGCCGCAGTGATGGTCATGGAGGAGGAAGAGGAGGAGGACGATGACGGCTTCCTCTCCCACTTTGATGACGAGTTAGAGAAAGCCATGCAGGAAAGGAGCGACGAGTAGCGGGCCATCGTCGAGTCCTACGTCACCGCACATCGCCTCACCGATTCCTGCGCTTTCACCACAACGGAGCGAACGGCCCAAGAGAGCAGCGACCATTGGGCAGCAGAGTCGGAGGTAGTGTACGCCCGTCGGGCCGCCAATGAGGGGAGGGCGACGAGGGAGCAACATGACGGGACGTAGATGAGGGGAGGGCGATGAGGGGGCATCACGAGTGGGCCGACGAATACATGAGGCAGCGCGTCTGCTCCGCCGCCTAGGATCGTCGTCAGAACCGTCAGGGTGGTCACGTCGGCACAGATGTTCCCTTAGGCCACAACTATGGCCAGGACTAGGGGCAATGACCAGATGGCATAATTTAGTTAATTTGGCTTAGATCTGGGTGTAACCTGCTATCAATCTAATGAAAAACGATTATCAAATCGATATGCCACTTACACACGGGCCGACGGAAGAAGTAAGAGAATTAGGTTATCCTGCAAGACACACTTGTAAGGTCAAGAAGAACCCGATCTTCACTTGGTGTGCAATGGCGAAGCCAGGCCACCCCTGTTCAAGGCAGATCCTGCCACTGACATCTCGGAGCTTCACCATCCAGCTGCATCCGGTGTTCATCTTCAGCACGATCGTCCTCGGCATATTGCCGAGGAAAGGCCTGAAGCCATCTGGGATTGGCAGCAGGTCTAACCCAGGTGCCAAGATCACCTTGACAAAATGGGTTGGACCTACCTGGTCGTGGAAGTGCGCTATCTTGAAAGGCTTGCCCCTCACCCTCTTGCTGCTGCTTTCACCTCCATCGTTCACCCTCTTGGGGCCACTACCCTCAACAACATCCATGGAGCACTACAACAAGAATCAGCACATGTGATCATACATGAATAATGAACATAACACATGTGATCAAACATGTGAACAAACTTCAGAACACATGGCCTCATATGCGATGGCACATCAAGCAAAGGGATTCTCCTCTTGAGCAACAGAAATGAACAATGAATTTGGTTAGCACACAAATTTGTTCATGAAGAGGATTCCCTTGCATGGCATTGTGCTACTTAGTAATCATCAGCCAAAGGAAGCAAAGCCGATACCCGACTTTAGAATAAATAGCACAAGCAAGGTAGAGATGGTGCTACAGGAACCAGATGATGTGCATAGCCAATATATTGTGCATACCATCCGGTTCTTATAGCACCAGCTCTATAAACGCATTGTAATAGGTGTCATCACAAGCTGCGACCAAGCCTCATAGAACAGAGCATTGACACCATGAAGCAAAGATACTACCGAACCAAGTTCCATCGCCTAGATTAGATGACAGAACCAGGTTCGAAAGCATCAGCACTTCCAGTAGCGTGCAGTGCGTATCTAATCATCGGCAGCCACATAAAGTGTGCCTCATATTAGGCATTGTGTGTCTAAGATCAATCATAACAGGCATCCTGTGAATGTAACTATTGGGATCTTGGCCACAAAATTTAAACTAATCACCGGCTGAAGGAGGAGATCATAAAGAGTGTTGTGCAAAGTAATGAAGGCCTCATATATGAGGTGCACACAAACTTCGGCAAGAGGACTTTGTACTACCTAGTACAATGCATAACATAGTTTGTTATGAAAAATTGAAGGTAGTACAGAATCCCCCCCTCAGTGTCATTCGATGACAGTTTTAATCATCGGCCTAGGCCCAAGAAGATGAATAGTGCAAAATCTCCAATTTCCCAATCGGAGGAACCCTAATCACCACATCTACTGAAGTCTAGCCAATAAAAAGCACATACGGAACCAATGCATCGGTAGAACTAGTGCCTACGAAGGCACATCAAACAAAGAAAAGATCCTAACACATCAAATCGACCAAAACTAGCATAAATCGGTACAAATCTAGAGGTGGTGGTTTGAGGCCTTACTGTAACACCCCAGCATTAGAGCTTAGAAATAAGCTGAACCCAGATGTGTGCATTGCATTCATGCATAGAAAATCCGAATAATTTTCGCGCTTGTGAATAAAACTTGTCAAAGTGATTGAAGCTTCTCTCAACTTGATAGAATTGAAGTAGATCATCAAGTTGACTGCGATAAGTTTCAATATGGCCTTTGCTAAAACCTTAATTTTGGGTAAACATTATTAGATCTAAGGGTAGATCAAATATAATGAAACTAAACCATTACACATTGATTAATGATTATAATTTGATCCTTAAGTGATCATATCCTAGTATTCATTACAATAACTCATGAATACCAAGTAACAAGAATTCAATAACTAAGAATTGACCTATATCATTCTTATCCATTCCTACCATGAGTATCATGGTAATACCTAACCTTAACTCTTTAGTGAGATTGAGTAGGAAAGAAACCAAGTCAAGATCATTCACCATATATCTTTCTTTCCATAACAACCCTTTTCATATCTATTGAACCTTATTCTAATATTTGTTGTTCATCAATGTTGAGTAATCAACTATTGGTTCATCAAATATTAACCTATCAATTCTTGATCTATCGACTCTTGTTCTTATGATAGCATTCACTTTAAATCATTTAGAGAAGGAGGTAAGAAGGGGTAGGTGGTAATGCTAGTTTTAGATATCATATATAGGATGGGAGTGATTGAAGAGAATCAAAGCAATAGGATAATTGATGGAGTTAACTCACTTCTGACAATATAGAAGAGTTAATTGTAATATATATTTGTATGGTAACAAGGAATATTACAAGGATGAATATTGAATATAGTTACCAAGGAGTAACCCTATGGGATTAAGTAGGTTTATTCAATGAGCAATATCTTCTATTTAGTTAGAGGTATTGAGCAGATAATTATGATACAAATGAAATGTTGTATTGATGAAGCCTTGATTAGCCAACTAGAAACCTAAACCATAAAAGTCTCAAAGGATTATAATGATCATGCTTTAGTCACCAAGATTGAATGCTTATATCATGTATAAGTGACATTGGTGGATAGAACATGATTGAACCTAGTATAGATATGTTAATCTAAGTTAGCCATGACAAGTCACCATGATATAATGTGAAGTTTGAGTATAATATATTGGAGTCAAGTAAATATAAGATAGTATGATTAAGCTAAAGCTAGTGTAGCATGGAGTTATAGAAGTAGTGTTATTCCTCTTAAAGGATAGTAAGATTTTGAGGAGAGTAGTTGATATGTACATCTACTGGAGTAATGATGGTGATGAGTAAAGAGGAAGTGTTGATAATATTATTCTTGTGAAGCAAAGCTCATCATGTGAACACATGATGCTAGATATGAAGAAGTAGAATATCTAGGAAAGGAATTCCTTAATTAGAAGTAAAGAATTATGAATTATGGAAGATAGGAATTCTTGATAAACACTAAACCTTAAATCTATAATCAAACCAATCTCTATTTCATCTGTATGATCAATCATCTTATTTCCATAGTGGTTTATAGGAATATTTTCCTATAGTAAATCACTGAAGCATATCTTTGACAATTTCAAACATTCAAATCATATATGCCTAGAAACTATAGTTATCAATTCTTTCTCATAAATCATTCTAAAGAATCACCCCACTATTTGTAAAAGGTAATATCATTTCTGATCACAAACATGAGGGCAATATGTATTCACCTATAGTGTTTATCCACACTCAGAAAATAATACACTTATTTTGAATCTCCTAAAAATCATGGTAAATATTTATAATTAAAAACCCTAACTTCTATTTCAATCATGACTGTCAATATATAAGTAAGGTCATAACCAAGATTATTAAAACAATATTCACCTATTAGTGGAATTAGGATAATAGAAGTTACCATATTAAGAAATTTAATAATTAAAACATCTTATATAATGATTGCTATATAATAATAAATGTGGATATATTATTTACATATCTTTAACTATCTTAAACCATTCTAATTACATTCATTAAGGGGAAATAATAAAATCATTTTTATAGGATCATAAACAAATCATAAACCCCAAAACCATAGCTTCTACTTATTCCATTTAATATAATAACTTCTTATATGATTATGAATATGAGAGTAGAACAAGAGTAAATCAATAAAATACATTATTATAAAAATAATTCATACCAGAATCTTAATTACATTTCCATAAACTTATAATTTTCTAAATAAGAATTCCTAGAAAGCTTAAAACAAATGAATAAATACCAAGCTAGAAAAGAAAACAGAAATAAAAAAGGGTAAAGGAAAAGGAGTAGCAGTCAGCAATGGCCCACGACCCATTTCCTCTTTGCCCTATTCGTCGCTCGCGAGCCACAGCCAATCCTCTCCGCTCACTCTGCAACGACCCAGCTTCGGCCCAGACCCAGATACCGCTTTGTCGTCGTCTTCCTCGACGTCACAAGCAGCTCTCTGGAGGCTTCGCCGTCGCTCGATGCCAATCAACATCGTCAGCGAAATTGGACCGCCTTGATGCTCGTCCCTGCCTTGGACCTCGCTGATAAGATCGGCCACAATCTCCTCTATCCATCCATACCGATCTTATCCTCTCTCTTGCCCTCTAGAGAAAATCCCACCAAGAACCCTAGTTCGTTTGCCCCAACTCGCACTGATCTTCCCACCAAGAACCCTAGTTCAGAGGTATGTTGGTGTCGTCGAATCTGTGCTCGCCTCGGCCAGATGCGACCACGGTGGAGACCGCCGTGATCCTCTTATTCGTTTGCCCCAACTCGCACCAGCTGGGGATGCGTGGTTCATTCCAATTGCACCCTTTGTTCCCGACGTTGTTCGTCGACCTCACCGTCGTCTCTGACCTCGCCTCGCTTCACCGGCCACACCATCGCGTTCCTGGTGAGTTGCTGAACACGCCGGTGCTGTTCTTTTTTGAATTGCTTCCGAAATCACCAGCGAAGTGGCCATTTGCCAACGCCACCACGTGAGTTCGTCGCCGACGAGGTTCCGACGATCATTCCTGATCAGCGCCGCCACTTTTGGGTTCAGTATGACACGCTTGTGCGAACTAGGGTAGTCACGCTTGCTGGGACGTCGTAGATCACCGCCGGCGACCATCCACCGGCGGTGGACGCTGTGCTGACGTCACATCAACGTCATGCTTGCGTCGAGTGTGCATGTTTGACCTAGTCTTTGCCCATGTGGCATGTGACATGTCCCAGGGCCCATGTGTCATCCCCTACGAGTAATAACTAGTCCAGTAACAAATGTATTCGTGTAAGAGTCCCAACCTTTAAATAAGGTAGAGTCCACTGTGTTTACAATGCTAGCCCCTAGATCAATAGCTAGCATCCATAGTTTAAGATGTAATATCAAGAAACAAAGGTCATAATATAACTTTATAACCAGGAATAACATAATTTTATTACATCTTACATAGCTCATTTGGCTATTAAATTACATTGCAGCGGAATATCTATAAGCATGGGGTCCTTCATCTTCAAAGTGCCACAGGCAACATGCTGGTTGTAGACTTTGTAATCCTAATCAATCAATCTTCACTAAATTCAAACAAACCTGCAACATTACAAGTTACAGCCACAAGGGTCAATACATTTGAATTGTATTGGCAAGTTTCACTACTATGTAGTATATAAGTGGATCCTATCATTTCATGCATTTTTGGCTAAGTAGGGTTTTAAGGCTCATTTGCAGAAAGCAATACTTTATCCTAACTTTTCAAAATGGTTTTATTCCTTTGTCAAATATTTTCTGAACTCCTTGGAGTCCACCAAGTGTCTTTGTCAAAATCTCTTGAGATCCTTGGTACCCCCAAGTACTTCAAGTTTTTATCAAATCTCTTGAGCTCCTTGGTAACCCCAAGTGCTGCAAGTTTTTATCAAAGTCTCTTGAGCTCCTTGGTACCCCCAAGTACTTCAAGCCTTTTGTTGTCAATTAAAAGTTTTTCTTTTAGAAATTGGAATGTCGAGATTTCCCATAGCTTCAAGCTTTAGTTGCTCAGTATTGTCCATAACCGGGGACACGGCTAAGTACTTAGATTTTATTATCTTCTGCAGAAGTTGTACACTTTACCCACATGTCACATTCCCATCTTGTTGCCACCAGTGGCCGCTGGATTGGTACTCACCAAGATGGAGTACTGGCAGATTGAGAGTGTGACGAAGTCTTTCCAGAGGGTCCTCCCATACACCATTGCTAGCTTGTCTTCAGTACCCATGTAGGATTCCAGGTCCCCATTTTCAGTAACCTGAAGACAATGCATGGGTCTTCCCAATGTATTTGACTAAGCCAGAGCCATAAGTAGCATGTGGTTGTACATGAAAGCCACAATTGGAGAAACATGTTCAATCTCTAAGTTTCCTGGGTGGTTTTCTTCTGGAGCACAACACAAAGAGATTGCCATAGACATGGTTCCTTTTGTTGCCACCTTCTCCAAAAACTTAAAGTATCCTTGTCCACCCAGGTGGTTCATTGAGTCCTTGTTTTATTATATAAAAACACAAGTCCTTTTCTCAACTTCACAAAATCTCAACATGTATCTATTTTCAAAATATAGCATGGCTAAGCATGTAACAACTACATTGTTTTCACTAAGGAATGTATAGGGTATCCTATTAGGACTTAGCATAGCATAAGTATAGAAATTCTTTTCATGCATGTTTCAAAATCCACTAAGTATAATGAAAATAGTAGGACTTTAGATGATAGTGACACTTGCCTTTCTTTTGGTAGGGAATGTTGGTTCACTCCTTGATCTTGCTAGTCTCACACTTTTCTAACTTCACTACAATCAATCAAGCAAACACAATATCAACTAGCATTCCAAACCAATAATCAATCAAACAATTCACACACATAAAACAATGGGATCTAAGTTATGCATGCAAGCATGCAAGAGGTAGTTTTATTTGCAAAGATGGTTTCTACTAGGCTCTAATCTTTGTAAAGTCCAAAGTGGTCATTTTCCAAAGTGGCAAAGTCATCTGCAAAAGGGTTTTATCTATAAACCATTTTTAAATCCTTTCATTATTTTATGTGGTGGAAAATGTTTTTATCAAATCAAAAACTCCATGTTGTTTACCAAATAAGTTGTTGTTTCTCAAAACTTGGTGTTTAGGGTCAGTAGGTTTGATTCAAATTATTTTCCCAAAGTTTTTACTCCAAAAACATTTTCATAGCAAAAACAATATTTTTATTTGGTTAGAAATGGGCTAAATCCATTAATCCATCCTAAACTTCACCAAATACATTTTTAAAACCATGGGTTGGTTCCTAGGGTCAGTAAGTTCACCACAAACTAACTTGCCAAGATTTCAACCTCAAAAACATTTTTGAACAATTTTTCTAATCTAAACAAGCATACAAATGTTTCTGCAAAAACAAACATTTTACCAGAGGCTTTTTACTAAACAAAATCCATGGTTGGCTAGGGCTTGTTCCACTGATTCCATTGATATAAAGTTTGTAATTTTTGGACGTGTGGATCAAAAGTTACAAGGGTTTCAAATCTGCAAACAAATCTAATTTCAAATTCTATTTCTAAATCGTCTGGTGCCACGCGTCGCTTTCCTATTCGGTGGTACCGGTTCGGGTGGATCGGCTGATGCGATGCATTGGATCTAACTTAGAAGAACGGATCAGATGGGCGCGTACCCCTTTGTCTTGTTCTAATCGTAGCCACCAGATTTTAATCTAACGGCTACAGTTGCTTGGCCAAAGGCTGGCGGCGCTGCGCGGCGACAGACGGCGGCGACGGTCAGGCGATGGGCTAGCGGCGGTTCTAGGAAGCAAGGAGGGAAGGGGAGGTGCTCACCGGGTTCAGGAGGTCACGGTGAAGCTCAAGGCGGTGTTGGTCTGGCGAGGGGCGCTCTGGTTCTAGCAGGATTGCTCGCCGGAGTGGGGAACTGCGTCGGGCGTCTCTGGTCCTGGTCGGAGGCGACGCTGCAGATCGCCCTAAGGCAAGACAAGAGCATGGTCAGATGCAGGAGGATGTGGCGAGTGTGGGAGCGTGAACGAGACAGCGTGGGGCGGTATGTGCTTACCAGGGGACGTCGCCGGAGAGAGAGGCAGACGCGGCGGTGCTCAGAGGTCGTCGAAGCCGAGGTTCTAGGGCGCCCGCGGTTGAACGGATGGCACAGGAAGAAGCGCCTGGGAGTGGGGAGTATGTGTGCTTGGTCAGAGAGGCAAGGCGGTGGCTGGGCTCGCCGGAATTTGCTGGGGATGGTGGTCGGAGCAGTGGGAGTGCGGCTCGAAATTCCGTCGACCTGGGGGCAGAGAGAGGAAGGCGCGTGAGGGGAAATGGAGAGGAGGCACATGCAGTTAAATGGGCGCAGTCACGGCGAGTAACGGTCGCGTAATCAACGCGTATTGATCGCCGGAGTAATGGCTGCAACGGTAGGGCGTCGTCTGCGCGAGGAATAAGAGAAGGAACACTGCTGTGGGGCCCGTGCGTCAGCGAGAGAGAGGAGAGAGAAAAGAGGTCCACTGGTTAGTCGCTCTGCGGGTGTGCGTTTAGGTAAAAAAACGCTTCGCGCGTGGGTGGGGGAGAGAAGTTGGGCTAGCTGGGCTCGTTGGGCTTGGCCAGCTGGGCTGAGTCCAGATTCTATTTTTTTTCTTTCTGAATGCTTTTCCTTTTTCCAATTTTAATTTCTGTTTTGAAATTCAAACAACAAATCAACATTCAAATCAATTCAAACAATCACCACACTTGTAATGAGTTTTGGTTCTGTTTAACCACATAAACCAAATCCCAAATAAAATAAAATAATTTTATTCTTTTAGGATCTATTTAATAATTAAATAAAATAGATCTTGATTATTAATTCAAATAGGTTTTGATTTATTTAACAAAATCTCCATTTGAAAACTAAATATTTCCAAAACCAAATCAGTAGGTTCTATTTGAAAATAATAAACACTTGAAAAACTTATTTAAAATAATTTAATAAGTTCTGATGTTTTATTTAAAATGGTAAAACATTTTATTTAAATAAAAAAATTGGATATTAAATCCTTATTATTTTATTTAAATTATCCTTTTACTATTTTTCTCAAATAGAAATATTTTATTTCAAAGGCTTGGCCAAAGTTTTAATTTTGGCTATTAAAATAATCCTTATTTGAATTTCTTCCTTTTCATTTTAAAATCAAACCTTTTATTAAAAGAATTCAAAATAGTAATTTCAAATATTTTTATTTTCCTTTATTAAATGTTTATCTTTTTAAATCCCTTTAGGATTTTATCTTGATCAAAATAAGTTTGAAAGTTTCCAATTGAATTCAAAAAGTTTCTTCTCACCCTGAAAATCAACAAAGTTCTATTTTTATTCAATTATTTTTTTCACATTACAAGATTTGGAAAAATCTTGGGATGTGACAGGCTACCACCCTTAAGATAAATCTCGTCCCGAGATTTGGGAAAGCTAGGGTTACAAGTAGGCTCAAAACAACTAGGGTACTACCACCCTTAAATATTTCAAACAAATTTACATATTGGCCTTCTTGGGATCCTAGGGAAACTCCTTTGGGCAAACATCAGCATAGTGTCCTTTGCTTCCACTCTTGACTCATGGTCCAAGGTTGAGATCCTTCATAGGCTTGTTTAACTTGTTCTTCATCTTTTCTGGACAATTGCTTGCATAATGTCCTGGTTGTTTGCAATTGAAACAGTTGATATCTTTGAGTTCTTTACGTGTCTCTTGTGGACAAGTTGCTGCATAATGGCCTAGCTCTTTGCAGTTGTTGCACCACACTTGGCCAATTTCCTTATGCTTCTGGTTCTCTGGGCATTCACTGGAATAGTGTCCCATTTCCTTACATTTATGACATTGCACATGGCTTTTGTCCTTCTTTTGCTTTTCGGGTTTCTCCAAAGCTAGGAGTGCATCTAGTTCATGTTGCTCATATGTTATCTGGTAGGTAGGAATGTCTACATGTTTCTTGGACCTTCTATTGCTCTTTGGATAATTCATATGCCCTTTCTTTGGTCCTTTGAATTGGGTTGTTTTGTTTGGAGGTATAAGTGGACCTTTTCCTTTGTCATCAACCTTCTTGGTGGACTTGGATCCTTCTTGATAGTTTGCAATCATTTGTTGCACTCCACCTTGTTTCCTTTGTTCCACAATGGAATAGATGGGGCATTGGATAGGGACATGATTGTTTCCTTCACATAGGTAGCAAGTAGCCTGAGAGGAGGGACATTGGCCTACTAGATGTTTCTCTTCACAGTTGGGGCATTGATCTCCATGCTCCTTGGAAGTATGATCCTTGTCTCCACAAATAATGCAAGATGGGGCTCCATCTAGAATAACATTTCTGTCATCCTTGTTGTCACAAACTCTTTTGGAATAGCTTTCCTCCATATTGATCATTGATCTGTCACCTTAAGCATCAATTGGGCTTGAGTTTCCAAAAATCCTTGCAGTGTTGGATCTTCCCCACTGGTGTTGGCTATGAATTGAGCTGTCATTTGGTTCAACTGGTGTTGGGTTGCTATGAGCTCTTTCATGCTGTCCTCTTGGTTGGTGTTGGTGTCATCAACCTTGATGTTGGAGTCTCCTGGAGTAGTCATCTGTTTGGGTTGAATGGAGATTAGAACAGACAAAATAATTCTAAGGAAATAGTTCTAATTACACACATTACAATTCACACAAGCAAGGTACAATCAATCACAACAACTTTTCACTCAAACAACAAAGTTCAAGCACATACTTAGACAACAAAATATTTTTGTTACACCACATAAGTTGGTGGGTTTGACTTAACTAAAATATGGTGGTCCATCTATATGGTTCACTTGTGATCTTTCCATCCTTCTTTGGTTGATTCTTCTTGCTTGAAGTCATGGTTTCCTTGAGAAAAACTCTTGGTTACAATACCTCAAGTGAGGTGAACTCCTTCAAATTTTGCATTTCCTCCGTCTCCATATTTTGAGCAAGGTTTCCTGGTCTCACTTGTAGTCCTTAGTGATATCCAAGTTGGAATTCCTTGTTGAATATGCTGAAGATGTTGAAGTCATTAGAGTTGAAGATGTTGAAGAAGTCCTTTGCACATGGTGTAGTCTTTGGCCATGGGTAGGTCTTTCCATCAAGTTGTAAATAGATGAGATGTAGAATCAAAATCAAAGTGGTTGAGGAACGAGTTTACAAGTTTGTTTTGTAAATAAGTTTTGGAACAAGAACAACTCCTATTTTCTAAGGTTTTTTGTCCAAACCTAGGTTTACAAATCCTACAGGCAACACAATGCTCTGACACCATCTGTAAGGGTCCCAACCTTTAAATAAGGTAGAGTCCACTGTGTTTACAATGCTAGCCCCTGGATCAATAGCTAGCATCCATAGTTTAAGATGTAATATCAAGAAACAAAGGTCATAATATAACTTTATAACCAGGAATAACATAATTTTATTACATCTTACATAGCTCATTTGGCTATTACATTACATTGCAGCGGAATATCTATAAGCATGGGGTCCTTCATCTTCAAAGTGCCACAAGCAACATGCTGGTTGTAGACTTTGTAATCCTAATCAATCAATCTTCACTAAATTCAAACAAACCTGCAACATTACAAGTTACAGCCACAAGGGTCAATACATTTGAATTGTATTGGCAAGTTTCACTACTATGTAGTATATAAGTGGATCCTATCATTTCATGCATTTTTGGCTAAGTAGGGTTTTAAGGCTCATTTGCAGGAAGCAATACTTTATCCTATCTTTTCAAAATGGTTTTGTTCCTTTGTCAAATATTTTCTGAACTCCTTGGAGTCCACCAAGTGTCTTTGTCAAAATCTCTTGAGATCCTTGGTACCCCCAAGTACTTCAAGTTTTTATCAAATCTCTTGAGCTCCTTGGTAACCCCAAGTGCTGCAAGTTTTTATCAAAGTCTCTTGAGCTCCTTGGTACCCCCAAGTACTTCAAGACTTTTGTTGTCAATTAAAAGTTTTTCTTTTAGAAATTGGAATGTCGAGATTTCCCATAGCTTCAAGCTTTAGTTGCTCAGTATTGTCCATAACCGGGGACACGGCTAAGTACTTAGATTTTATTATCTTCTGCAGAAGTTGTACACTTTACCCACATGTCACATTCCCATCTTGTTGCCACCAGTGGCCGCTGGATTGGTACTCACCAAGATGGAGTACTGGCAGATTGAGAGTGTGACGAAGTCTTTCCAGAGGGTCCTCCCATACACCATTGCTAGCTTGTCTTCAGTACCCATGTAGGATTCCAGGTCCCCATTTTCAGTAACCTGAAGACAATGCATGGGTCTTCCCAATGTATTTGACTAAGCCAGAGCCATAAGTAGCATGTGGTTGTACAGGAAAGCCACAATTGGAGAAACATGTTCAATCTCTAAGTTTCCTGGGTGGTTTTCTTCTGGAGCACAACACAAAGAGATTGCCATAGACATGGTTCCTTTTGTTGCCACCTTCTCCAAAAACTTAAAGTATCCTTGTCCACCCAAGTGGTTCATTGAGTCCTTGTTTTATTATATAAAAACACAAGTCCTTTTCTCAACTTCACAAAATCTCAACATGTATCTATTTTCAAAATATAGCATGGCTAAGCATGTAACAACTACATTGTTTTCACTAAGGAATGTATAGGGTATCCTATTAGGACTTAGCATAGCATAAGTATAGAAATTCTTTTCATGCATGTTTCAAAATCCACTAAGTATAATGAAAATAGTAGGACTTTAGATGATAGTGACACTTGCCTTTCTTTTGGTAGGGAATGTTGGTTCACTCCTTGATCTTGCTAGTCTCACACTTTTCTAACTTCACTACAATCAATCAAGCAAACACAATATCAACTAGCATTCCAAACCAATAATCAATCAAACAATTCACACACATAAAACAATGGGATCTAAGTTATGCATGCAAGCATGCAAGAGGTAGTTTTATTTGCAAAGATGGTTTATACTAGGCTCTAATCTTTGTAAAGTCCAAAGTGGTCATTTTCCAAAGTGGCAAAGTCATCTGCAAAAGGGTTTTATCTATAAACCATTTTTAAATCCTTTCATTATTTTATGTGGTGGAAAATGTTTTTATCAAATCAAAAACTCCATGTTGTTTACCAAATAAGTTGTTGTTTCTCAAAACTTGGTGTTTAGGGTCAGTAGGTTTGATTCAAATTATTTTCCCAAAGTTTTTACTCCAAAAACATTTTCATAGCAAAAACAATATTTTTATTTGGTTAGAAATGGGCTAAATCCATTAATCCATCCTAAACTTCACCAAATACATTTTTAAAACCATGGGTTGGTTCCTAGGGTCAGTAAGTTCACCACAAACTAACTTGCCAAGATTTCAACCTCAAAAACATTTTTGAACAATTTTTCTAATCTAAACAAGCATACAAATGTTTCTGCAAAAACAAACATTTTACCAGAGGCTTTTTACTAAACAAAATCCATGGTTGGCTAGGGCTTGTTCCACTGATTCCATTGATATAAAGTTTGTAATTTTTGGACGTGTGGATCAAAAGTTACAAGGGTTTCAAATCTGCAAACAAATCTAATTTCAAATTCTATTTCTAAATCGTCTGGTGCCACGCGTCGCTTTCCTATTCGCTGGTACCGGTTCGGGTGGATCGGCTGATGCGATGCATTGGATCTAACTTAGACGAACGGATCAGATGGGCGCATACCCCTTCGTCTTGTTCTAATCGTAGCCACCAGATTTTAATCTAACGGCTACAGTTGCTTGGCCAAAGGCTGGCGGCGCTGCGCGGCGTCAGACGGCGGCGAAGGAGAGGCGATGGGCTAGCGGCGGTTCTAGGAAGCAAGGAGGGAAGGGGAGGTGCTCACCGGGTTCAGGAGGTCACGGTGAATCTCAAGGCGGTGTTGGTCTGGCGAGGGGCGCTCTGGTTCTAGCAGGATTGCTCGCCGGAGTGGGGAACGGCGTCGGGCGGCTCTGGTCCTGGTCGGAGGCGACGCTGCAGATCGCCCTAAGGCAAGACAAGAGCATGGTCAGATGCAGGAGGATGTGGCGAGTGTGGGAGCGTGAACGAGACGGCGTGGGGCGGTATGTGCTTACCAGGGGACGTCACCGGAGAGAGAGGCAGACACGGCGGTGCTCAGAGGTCGTCGAAGCCGAGGTTCTAGGGCGCCCGCGGTTGAACGAATGGCACAGGAAGAAGCGCCTGGGAGTGGGGAGTATGTGTGCTTGGTCGGAGAGGCAAGGCGGTGGCTGGGCTCGCCGGAATTTGCTGGGGATGGTGGTCGGAGCAGTGGGAGTGCGGCTCGAAATTCCGTCGGCCTGGGGGCAGAGAGAGGAAGGCGCGTGAGGGGAAATGGAGAGGAGGCACATGCAGTTAAATGGGCGCAGTCACGGTGAGTAACAGTCGCGTAATCAACGCGTATTGATCGCCGGAGTAATGGCTGCAACGGCAGGGCATCGTCTGCGCGAGGAAGAAGAGAAGGAACACTGCTGTGGGGCCCGTGCGTCAGCGAGAGAGAGGAGAGAGAAAAGAGGTCCACTGGTTAGTCGCTCTGCGGGTGTGCGTTTAGGTAAAAAAACGCTTCGCGCGTGGGTGGGGGAGAGAAGTTGGGCTAGCTGGGCTCGTTGGGCTTGGCCAGCTGGGCTCGTTGGGCTTTAACCACATAAACCAAATCCCAAATAAAATAAAATAATTTTATTCTTTTTAGGATCTATTTAATAATTAAATAAAATAGATCTTGATTATTAATTCAAATAGGTTTTGATTTATTTAACAAAATCTCCATTTGAAAACTAAATATTTCCAAAACCAAATCAGTAGGTTCTATTTGAAATAATAAACACTTGAAAAACTTATTTAAAATAATTTAATAAGTTCTGATGTTTTATTTAAAATGGTAAAACATTTTATTTAAATAAAAAAAATTGGATATTAAATCCTTATTATTTTATTTAAATTATCCTTTTACTATTTTTCTCAAATAGAAATATTTTATTTCAAAGGCTTGGCCAAAGTTTTAATTTTGGCTATTAAAATAATCCTTATTTGAATTTCTTCCTTTTCATTTTAAAATCAAACCTTTTATTAAAAGAATTCAAAATAGTAATTTCAAATATTTTTATTTTCCTTTATTAAATGTTTATCTTTTTAAATCCCTTTAGGATTTTATCTTGATCAAAATAAGTTTGAAAGTTTCCAATTGAATTCAAAAAGTTTCTTCTCACCCTGAAAATCAACAAAGTTTTATTTTCATTCAATTATTTTTTTCACATTACAAGATTTGGAAAAATCTTGGGATGTGACAATTCGCTAGATCCAGGTATATGACATGGCCACTGGCCCACCAGTCAGCAACCTAGGGTAGGTCTAGCTTCGGTATAAAAAGTATTTTCGGTTCAGGAATTAGATAAAACATTATAAGATCAAATATAAATATTTCTTGAAATGTAATAAAATGATTAAATCTTGTTAAGTCAATAACTTTTGTTTTATAATTTAGAAAAATATGTTTAATATATGAAAATTTTTAGAAAAATAAAATCTATAACATTAAACTATTATCAAACATTATTATGCCAACAATTTAAATATTATTATTTAAGAAAGATTTTATAAGTTTTAATACTTTGACAATTCATATTTTAATAATGGTAAAAAATATAAATAAAATACCAAAAATCTTAGAAAAATAAGAACTATAATTTAAAACTATAATCATGCATTATTATTTCACTTAATTACATATTGATTATTTATTAAGTATTTATAAAATAGTAAATCTTATAAAAATCATATCTTATTATTTTTAAATCACAAAAATAAATGTAATATACCAAAATAATCACAAAAATAATACCTACATGGTAAAAATATAATATTACAAGTTTGAGATAAATAAAAATTTAAACACTTTAATAACTTGAATTTAAACCTATTTCCTTAATTGATAATTAATATAAGGGTAAATAAAAAATTGCTAATATCTCTAAAATTAGCCAATTGAGGTGTAATAACTAGTATTAGTCTTAAAGATTGATAATATGAAATCAAAATGGTTCAACATATTTTAAATACAACCTTATTAAATTATCATTCAACCATAAGTGTAGATTATTTTCTAAAAAAGTTTTTTATCCAATATAAAATCTTTAAGAATAATTTGTGACTAAATAAAGTCTTTTTCTTACTTCAACTACAAGCTTATAAACATATCACCACACTATAGTAAATCCATAAGTAGTTAAATAATATTATTCCTTAAATACAAATCATAACCACACCTTTATAAGGAGATAAAAGCTTCTATTCCATTATACAATCAAGAAACCACTACTCAAATAGAAGTAATGCCATATTTAGTTAACCTTAAGGAAACAATATCAAGTGAACAAGATACAAATATCATAAGCATTACACCCTAAGTCCATCCATGTTCTTAAAGTTAACTTTAGTCTATAAGACTTTAAATATTATGATAAAAACTTATTATGTGTTTTATAGTTAACTTTCGTCTATTATAATTAAGTCGTAAAGCATCTAAAGTCAAGACTATTCAAGCAAACATAAACAACATCAACCACATTCTATCAATTATATTCAAAAAGCTATCAAGATTGGGTAAACCTTAGTAAAGAAATATTTTCTTCAAATTTTATACTTTTTGCCACTTTAGACAACAGATGACAAGTAATCATAATCACGTTACTTTATACTTTACTTGTATACTTAGGATTGGTAACACTTAAGTTCTTTATAAGTGACATTACTTGTAAAGTAAAGTTTGAAGATAAACAATTATTGTATAAGCAATCTTGAGTAGCATTCCACATTTGTGTAACTCATTGTTTTATGGTATTATAATTACATGTTGTTTCACACACAGTCACAAGCCTTAATAAGAATCACAAGTGTGAAACTTATCTAAAAGGACAACACATTCTAAAGAAATCATTTCCAGTATCCAAACCCTAGATCAACGATATCCCTGGGATTCGAGTTTATCTAATTGCATTACATTACTTATGCATAATAGCATCTTGCTTCTTTAAACATTAGTCCTTACCGGACCAATGATGCTGATTTCAGATATTGGATTTTATATTGTCTCGAAGACCGTGAGTGCATAATCTTGCAATCACAAAACGCAAGTTCACACTTGCTCATGTCTTTTGGTTATTTTCTGCAAAGTATTTTACAAATCCAGTGTTTTCATCACCTGCATTTGAAAAAGTTCCGAAAACACTATTTTCATAATAATGTGATTATAGGTTATTTACCATGAGGTAATAACCTACTATGAAATTTCCGGTGGTAAAGGAACCTATTATCTAGGACTTAACAACCAATGTCGCCAGTGATTCTTGCGCCGTATATCACGCGTTAGCCATGAGATTTGGAATGGGATGGAGAAGTCAGCTGTATCTTCTTCCTCTCGTATGTAGCCGGATGTGCAGGTCGTGGCTGTTATCACTCGTAGCGTGAATATTAATTGGTAATTCATAGAGGATATGCAGCATATGGGTGGGGACCCTCAACGTCCCATGATAGTTCTGGCATCTAACAGTCTATAGAAACCATTGCCGTAATTCAATGGGTAGGCATGGTGTACACCAAGGAGGCATGCGAGGTTGCGAAGGGGGCAGTGATTGGATTGGATCTTAGTCTGGGCCCCACACCAAGGAAGTGTGGACGAGAATGCAACTCGGATATGCAACAAAGCTAAGATCTCTCATGGGTAAAGTGACGCACCTCTATAGAGTGTAAGAACTGTAACTTGTTACTCCCTGTTCCGGGAAGTAGCTGAGAATGCGGCGAGAAAGAAACTCCATGAAAGTTCCGGTAAACCCGTGAAGGCTGACGGACATAGCTTTTCAAAATAAAAGCAACCTTTGAAGAAATGTTTACAAAAACTTGCATTGCCTACGACCCATGGTCTGTGGCTGTAGATATAGTGCATCAAACACTCCTTTTCTAGTGAACTTGCTGAGTACGCTCGTACTCAACATATCTTCTTAACCCTTGCTAGATTCTGAAGCCATTAAGACAACGTATACATCAAGTTATGCTCTAGGAATCATCACCAAAAGCTAAAGGTCTTCAATGAAGTCAAGAAAGTCAACATATACATCAACTCAAGTGAAGAGAAAGTTACTAATTAGATAGAAATATAATCTCTAGCCATAGAACCTACTTCTGTAGAGTATTGCAATAGCCGCAATACAAGCCCTAATAGTTCAAGTACTAGACTATTAGTATATTAGTTCTGAGTTGTTTATTTATGATTCTTCTTTGTAAGAAGTTTCTTTTTCTCTCTATAACCTAGAGTGTTCTCTGGATCTTGTGTAAAGAGTTGAGTTGTAGCCTATAGTCATGTCTCGGACCTGCTGTGTTTCTATTGTACAACTCTGATGGGTGTAATACTAGTGAACGGTGTTTCATTGGTGTTATGTCAATGCCTATAGTGTAATACATCATGGAGTGGTATGCTGGGTCACCGCACTTACCGCCATTGTTGCAGTTGTGGAGCTTCAAGTTTGCCGACGAACAAGAAGCGGTCATAGTCATTGACCCCCTGATATGTCGGAAATGTATCTATAATTTTTGATGCTCCATGCTTGTTTTGTATCATTTGTCTTATGTTTTGTCTACACTTTGGGGTATTTTTATACACTTTATGGAACTAACCTATTAACAAGTTGCCACAGTGCCAGTTGCCTGTTTTCTTCTGTTTTTGGTTCCAGAAAGGCAGAAAATCAATATTCTCGGAATTGGACGGGACAAAAGCCAAAGTTATTATTTTCCCAGAGCAACACGGAACCACGAAGCAGAGCCAGAGGGGGCCACAGAGTGGCCTCACCCCCTAGGCGCAGGCAAGCCCTGGGGGCACCCATAGGATGTGTGGCCCCCTGGCTCCCCACCGACCTTACCTCCTGCGCCTATAAGAGCCCCCCGATGAGAAAACCCTAAATCATCTAGAAGAAATCCACGAAAACCTCTATAGCGCCGCCGCTGCCGAAGGGGACATTTGGGGGACACAAAGTCTCTATTCCGGCACCCTGCCGGGACGGGGAAGTGCCCCCGGAGCCATCTCCATCGATCTCCACCACCATCTCCATCACCATTGCTGATTCCCATGATAAGGAGGGAGTAGTTCTTCCTCGAGGCTAAGGTCTCTACCGATAGCTATGTGTTCATCTCTCTCTATGCATGATCTTGTTGTGGTCATGAGCTTTGTAATCAAGTAGATCTACCTTGCTACTCAAGTGCTTCATTAGATCTCTGCTCTCCCCATGTGTGTGAAAGTGACAGCGAGCGCGCCATGGTGGCACTTAGGCATGAGTCTACATAAATAATATTTGTGCTTTAATAGATCTATGCTTTTCCCCGCGTGTGTAAAAGTGACAGCGGGCATACCGTGTGTGGCACTTTGGCTAGATTGAATATTTGTTATGAGTTATATTTGGAGTTGGATGTCTCTATGAAATTGTGGTGTTTGTTGGAACCATCTAGTGCTCAAGGTGACAATGTGGGATTATCTAGATTGGGGAAGGCAGACTTTGAGGTGTGCTGTTATAGCCCTACCATGGATTAGAGTGTCCAATCGGAGAGTAGGTAAGAGTAGTATCATGAAGAAAGGATATGTATATGAGAGAGTGTTCACTAGTGAAAGTATGATCCCTAGGCCTTGTTTCTAAGCATTGAAACACCGTTTGCTACTAGATCTGTTGCATGTTTGCTTGCTTCCTTCTTGTTGCCTTTAGTCTTTGCCTCACCGTCAAGCTCTTTTCTGGCACCGTTACCACTTGTATTTCACTATCTATTTGCCGAACTAGTGAACCTATATTGGGTGTGTTGGGGACACAAGATACTTCTTGTATCATGATTGCAGGGTTGTTTGAGAGGGAATACCTTTGACCACTTCCTCCCTGAGTTCGATAAACCTTGGGTGATCCACTTAAGGGAAACTTGCCGCTGTTCTACAAACCTATGCACTTGGAGGCCCAACAACTGTGTACAAGAATAGAAGTGCGTAGACATCAAGCTCTTTTGTGGCGCTGTTGCCGGGGAGGAAAGATAAAAGGCACTCGCACAAGTTACCCCACGGAAACAGCAAGCCAGAAAGCTCTTTCCTGGCACCGTTGCCAGGGAGGTAAGGTAAAAGGTACTCACATCCTCCGGTGTGAGTTCTCGAAGTTATTTCCTTTAGATTCTGCAATTTTGTCTTTTTATTTCTTGTGTTCACTAGTTAGGCTTAATGGAAAACAACAACAAAATTAGAGAGCTTTATAGTATTTATCTTGAGTTAGAACTTGAGTGGTTTCAAAAGAAAATTAAAAAACCTATGGAACCTTCTTTGCATGCTAATAGCAATGTTATTAGTATGAATTTTTTGAACACCATTGTTACTAATGGTATGGAAACGTCTAAGCTTGGGGAAGCTAGTTTTTATGAGAAATATATTTTTAGCTCCCCAGCTTTAGGGAAGAAAATTTGCTCTGATAATACTTTATCTCCCATATGTGGTAATTCTAATGATACTTGTGATATTTTAAATCCACATACTGAAAGTGTCCCTTTTAAAATACCTATTGAAATTGTTGAACGTGTTATGAATAACTGCTATTTTGGAGATGGAACTGTCCATCCTAGTGATCATTTACTCTTTATACATGAATTATGCGAGTTGTTCAAGTGTGCAGGTATTTGAATGGACCAAGTTAAGAGGAAGTTATTCCCTTTCTCACTTAGGGACAAAGCAAGGGAGTGGTATGAGATACTAGATGATCCTCGTCATTTGGAGTGGAAGGAACTTGAATCTCTCTTTTACTCTATATTTTATCCTCCTCATGAAATTCATAAAGATAGGAGTCATATTTATAATTTTCATCCTCATGAGGTAGAAAGTATTGCCCAAGCTTGAGAGAGATTGAAGTCACTAATGCTCAAATGTCCCATTCATGAGCTCCCTAGTAATATTGTTATTAATAATTTTTATGCAAGGCTTTCACGACATTACAAGGACTATCTAGATACCTGTTCAGAGGGATCCTTCACAAGTAAGAAGGTAAAAGCTAAGTGGGATATTCTTGAAACAATTCAAAGCAATACCGAAGATTGAGATACCGACAAAGGTAATGAACTAGGTATAAACTATGAGTATGATTGCATTAATTCTTTTACTGAAACTACTGATTTTCAAGAGCTTAGTGCTAAATATGGTATTGATCCTCAAACTCTTGTTAGATATTATAGAGCCTTTGCTTCCCATATTAATGCTCCTAAAGAAATATGGGACATGTATCATGAACCTTTTAAAGACACTTGCATGGAAAATGAAAATGTTATTAATGATTGCAATAAACATGCTCAAACTTCTGAAAGTACTATTTCTTATAAGCATGTTAATTTTTGTGGTATGCATAGACCTTGTGAAAAGAATCAAAATGAAGAATATTATTGTATCACCCACTGTAATGAAAGAACTAGAACGTGGTATAAGGCTCTAAATGATCTTGGTAAAAAAGTTTGTGCCCTATATCCTTTTATTTGTGAACTCTGCTATGAAGTGGGTCATTTCAATTTTCAATGCTCAGGCCATATGAGTACTGCAAGCTTGTATTGTGATAACGCGATCACTGATAATCAACATGATGAACTTACATTGTTTTTGGGTTGTGAAGAGTTGTCAAGAAAAACTTCTTTGGTAGACATGAGTGCTTTTGGTATGAATTGCGTCCTCCATGGGTGTCATCTTTATTGTGTTGATAATTGCCACGCGAATACTGACATACAAAATCTTATAAAAGATGATATTTTACCAAAATATGACAGGACTGATATGAGTTTTGATCTTATTAATGAAAAGGAGGAATCCTCCAAAGTTTCCTCTATTGTCTCTAACAATAAGCCAGGGTATGTGGAGAAGCTTCCTTTCAAGCCTCTCCCTCCTAAAGAGGAGAAAAAGAAGAAGAAGAAGAAGAAGAAGAAGAAGAGGAGTAAAAGGAGAGAGGAAACGGTATCTTCCTCTAATCATGTTGCTCCTATCACAGTTTTTGCTGATGAGTCTGAACTAGATGATGTTCCTATGCCTGTTACCTATAGTAGTGATCATGATTGGGAAAAGAACACCACTTTTGATATTGAAAATATCTTTGGTACCAATTCTGAAAATGATAATATTAATAAGTGTTGTGCTATTAGTGCTATACATGTTCCTTCCAATGATGATATGTTTACAAATGAACACACTTGGGAAGATAGCTATTCTATTGCTTATGATGATACTATACCTCGAATGTATGATGATTACAATGATGAATATGATATTTTCAGTTCACCTACTATTGAGGAGAAAGTTAATTATGATTACAATATGCCTCCTATATTTGATGATTATGGTGATGAGAATAACAATGGTAACTATTTTGTTGAATTTGCTCCCACTATAATTAATAAGAATGACTATGCTTATGTGGAGAGTAATAATCATTTTATGCATGTGGCTCATGGTAAGAATGTTTTATGTGATAGTTATATTGTTAATTTTGTTCATGATGCTACTGAAAGTTATTATGAGAGAGGGAAACATGGTTCTATGCATCTCAAAAATATTAAGTTTTCCCTCTTTATGTTGAAAGTTTTGAAGTTGCACTTGTTTTGCTTCCTATGCTTGTTGCTTTGTCCTTTCAAGACTTGTTTCTTTACAATATTCCTATGCATAGGAAGTGGGTTAGACTTAAATGTGTTCTGATGTTGTTTTTTGATGCTCTCTTTGACTTCAATTAATAATTCTTATGTGAGCATCTTCTCAAGCTATCGATCCTAACTTAAAGGCGTTAAAGAAAAGTACTTGTTGGGAGATAACCCAAGAGTTTCCTTGAGTCTTCGAAGTTATTACTTCAGTAATGACCTCTACTTATCCTTTTTTGTTTGATTTTTGTGCCAAGAATGACCTCTAATGAGAGGGAAGTAAGATTTGGGGAGTTGCTGTCCCGAAACAGATTTCTGTCCTCCACCAAAACAATTTGTGACGAGTCTCTGTAACTTGGATTGAGATGAAAAATTACGAATAAATCCCCCAACATGTTAGCTAACTTTCGTTAGTTCAACACTTTTTAATTTTAGCAACATAAGGTCTTCGAAAAAATCGGTTTCCACCTGCTGGTCTGTTTTGACAGATTTCTGCCATTATTTGCATTTGCTTCTTATTGATTCCTTTTTGGGTTCTTTTTGGGAAATTAAGCTTTTTGAAGGAGTTGCTACAGTAGCGTGTGTCTTTAGTGAAAGTTTTTCCGTTTTTAAACTAAACCCAAGGGTCTATTATCTTTTGAATACACTAATGTTGCTAATGAAGATTGTGTGAAGTTTTGTATGAAGGAAAATTTGCAGGTGTAGAGAAAGAATGATGTAATGAGATGAAGAATGGACAAAATCTCAAGCTTGTGCATGCTACCCCGGTGTCACCCCAAGAAATATACAAGAGATACAAGTGTCAAAGCTTGGGGATGCCCAATGCATCCCCTTCTTCATCAATAAAAAGCTCAAGTGTCTCTAGACACTTCGTTTTTATTGTTTCATGCATAGTTGTGTTGCTCTTGGAGCGTCTTAGTTTTTGTTTTAGATTTTCGGTTTCTTAGTTTGCTTGAGTAAGTTGGTTGGTTACACCACACTTCTTTTGTGTTTAGCCTTAGTTTTCTTGTGCTTTTAGCTTAGAACTTTTTAGTTCTTCTTTGTGTATTTGTGATACATGCTCACTGATTTTTATTGATTATTATCTTTGTGAGTTGTTTCAAATAAGTTGATTGGTGTTGGAAAAGAGTAGAAAGCTTCATGCTTAAGTGGTACAAAAGTGAGCTTGCTTTGACTATAGCTTAGACTTTAGCATGACATGCTAGGTGTTGTTTTGATCTTATGCTTAGTGATTATTGTTGTAGCATGTATTGTTCCAAACAATTGAGATTGCTTAGTGTGCCTTAAAGAAATTATGCGTTGTTTTAGCAAGCAAAAGCATAGTATAGTGGTATTCTCCTTTGATGCTTTGTTTGGGTTAACTTGGCACATGCTCACACCATGTTATGACTATGACAAGTCACCATAGCCTATATTATCATTTATTCCTTGACTTGTAGTACCACTCTTTGCTTTGATTAGTATGCTTTGTTGCTCTGCATGATTATGGCCATTATGCTCTCTTAGTTGGTTGCTCCCGGTCTTTTGGTAGCCTCCACTTGTATGAGTAAGCTCTACTCATGCTTTTAACTCCCAAGAAACCAAGTTATTCCAAAGTGTCCACTATAAACTCCTATGCTTGGTGTGTTACACCATTCCAAGTATATTCTTGTTTTCAACTATCTTCCAATTAAAAACTATTTTGTTATGTGAAAACTTAGTGATTAAAGCCCTCATGAACTTTATGGCACACTTTATATTCTTTGCCCCTAATAAACTTGAACCATTGTGACAACTTTGTTGTATATGCTTGCACTTATAAGTTGGAATTAGCAGAACCGTGCTGTCACAGGGAACGTTTTCAACATTGCACTTCTACTTTGTACTCAGTTGATATCATTTTATTTTGTCTATGGATGTCACCGGTGTGAAATAAAGAGGAAACTTGTAAGTCCATGGAGTTTGTATTTGTGTTAGAGAAACGCCTGGGCCGCTAGCCTAAGCCATGCCTAATCATGGTGGAAACTTGCAGCATCACCATAGTGAGCTATCTATGAAGCATCCTCAATAAAAAGCTATGTATATGGTAAATAAAAAGATTGCTCAGATGATCATCCTATGCTTGCCTTGTCATTTTGGTTATGGGAAAGCTCATGTACCATGTGCAAGGGGTACCCCGTTGGCGGTTCTCAATGATATGCAAATACTTACAATAACAAGAACTTACCTGGGCCCAAAGTTGAGTATGCATGAGGTGTGGCCCTCGTATTCAAGGGACTTGAGATTGCCAACTTATACTTCATCAAGCATATACTCCATCTTTGCCACTTTAACCTTAACCACTTCAAGATGCTTATGATAGGGGCAATGAGGGCTGAAAGCTAACAAGTACCATAATTTTTGGAAGCTCTTTTTGAAACTTGTAATCCCTGCTTCCTTTACAAAAAAAGGCCTTTCTTCCACCACTATTGATTCTCCACCTTCTACCTTTAGGCACCATTAAGAGAGCATAGTTGTCATTCTGTGTGCAGTGTTCCAAAGCTCATTGATTGATGCATATTGTGATACTACTTGTTCTTGTGTTATTTGTTTCTAGTCACCCTTGTGAACTTTGAAGGTGTCCTATGCATCTATATTGCTACTCTATGAGGGACAAGCTGATTGCCACTATGCCATGTTTTTTGTATGTGAAACAAACAAACGTGTTTCAATGCATGTTATTCATGATATTTGTTTGTAGCCTTTCATGTTGCATGCATAGTTACTGTGTCCTATTGTTAGAAATCCATTCTTTCATGCACATGTTTAGAGTTCTTTGATCCCAGCTTTCAATGCTTGCAAATGGTTGGATCTTTATTGTGAGGGTGCATGTCACCTCAAAAATATTATTTTTATCACTTACCTACTCGAGGACAAGCAGGAGTTAAGCTTGGGGATGCTTGATACGTCAGAAACATATCTATAAATTTTGATGCTCTATGCTTGTTTTGTATCATTTTTCTTATGTTTTGTCTACACTTTGGGGTATTTTTATACACTTTTTGGAACTAAGCTATTAACAAGTTGCCATAGTGCTAGTTGCATGTTTTCTTCTGTTTTTGGTTCCAGAAAGGCAGAAAATCAATATTCTCGGAATTGGACGGGACAAATGTCTAAGTTATTATTTTTCCTGGAGCAACACGAAACCACGAAGCAGAGCCGGAGGGGGGCCACAGGGTGGCCGCACCACCTAGGCGCGGGCAAGCCCTGGGGGCGCCCATAGGAGGTGTGGGCCCCAGGCTCCCCACCAACCTTACCTCCTGCGCCTATAAGAGCCCCCCGATGAGAAAACCCTAAATCATCGAGAAGAAATCCACGAAAACCTTTATAGCGCCGCCGCCTCCGAAGGGGAGATTCGGGGGATAGAAAGTCTCTGTTCCGGCACCCTGCCGGGACGGGGAAGTACCCCCGGATCCATATCCATCGATCTCCACCACCATCTCCATCACCGTTGTTGATTCCCATGATGAGGAGGGAGTAGTTCTTCCTCGAGGATAAGGGCTCTACCGGTAGCTATGTGTTCATCTATATCTCTATGCATGATCTTGTTGTGGTCATGAGCTTTGTAATCAAGTAGATCTACCTTGCTACTCAAGATCTTCATTAGATCTCTACTCTCCCCATGTGTGTGAAAGTGACAGCGAGCGCGCCATGGTTGGACTTAGGCTTGAGTCTACATAAATACTCTTTGTGCTTTAATAGATCTATGCTTTCCCCACGTGTGTGAAAGTGACAGCGGGCATACCGTGTGTGGCACCTTGTCTAGATTGAATATTTGTTATGAGTTATATTTGGAGTTGGATGTCTCTATGAAATTGTAGTGTTTGTTGGAACCATCTAGTGCTCAAGGTGACAATGTGGGGTTATCTAGATTGGGGAAGGCGGACTTTGAGGTGTGCTGTTATAGCCCTACCATGGATTAGAGTGTCCAACCGGAGAGTAGGTAAGAGTAGTATCATGAAGAAAGGATATGTATATGAGAGAGTGTTCACTAGTGAAAGTATGATCCCTAGGCCTTGTTTCTAAGCATTGAAATACCGTTTGCTACTAGATCTGTTGCATGTTTGCTTGCTTCCTTCTTGTTGCCTTTAGTCTTTGCCTCGCCGTCAAGCTCTTTTCTGGCACCGTTACCACTTGTATTTCACTATCTCTTCACCGAACTAGTGCACCTATATTGGGTGTGTTGGGGACTCAAGAGAATTCTTGTATCTTGATTGCAGGGTTGCTTGAGAGGGAATACCTTTGACCACTTTCTCCCTGAGTTCGATAAACCTTGGGTGATCCACTTAAGGGAAACTTGCTGCTGTTCTACAAACCTCTGCACTTGGAGGCCCAACAACTTTCTACAAGAATAGAAGTGCGTAGACATCACCCCTACAGCCGCGAAAAACGTGGTTGAAAGAGTGTTGTGCAAAGTAATGAAGGCCTCATATATGAGGTGCACAGAAACTCTGGCGAGAGGACTTTTTACTACCTAGTACAATGCATAACATAGATTGTTATGAATGATTGAAGGTAGTACAGAATCCCCCCCCCTTAGTGTCATTCGGTTACAGTTTTAATCATCGGCCTAGGACCAAGAAGATGAATAGTGCAAAATCTCCAGTTTCCCAATCGGAGGAACCCTAATCACCACATCTACCGGAATCTAGCCAATAAAAAGCACATATGGAACCAATGCATCGGTAGAACTAGTGCCTTCGTAGGCACATCAAACAAAGAAAAGATCCTAACACATCAAATCGACCAAAACTAGCATAAATCGGTACAAATCTACAGTGCATGTCACTCTTACTAGGCGAATCAGTCGGTAACAGCTAGATCTGAGCTACTAAAACCTTTGAGGTGGTGGTTTGAGGCCTTACCGCCATTGTTGCAGCTGTTGAGCTTCGGGTTTGCCGACGAACAATAAGCGGTCGTAGTCGTTGACCCCCTGCAGCCGCGAAAAACACGGTTGAAGGGATCGTATGGGCACCTAGAGGGGGGGGGGTGAATAGGTGATACTTCAAATTTTCTTCTTTTTCAATTTAGGGTTTGACAAGAAAGGTAAATTCTCTAGATTATGCAACTAAGGTGAATTTACCTATATGTCAAACAAGCAACTACTAGCACAACACAAAGCAAGAACAAGTAAGTAAAGTGCGGTAAAGGATAGAAGTAACCAAAGTGGTGGACGCGGAGACACAAGGATTTGTTTCCCGTAGTTCCTTCCTTTTGAGGGGAAGTACGTCTACATTTGGATAGGGGGTGGTTTCAAACCACCAACTCCACGAGAGGCCTCCCTTGTTCTCCGATGAACCTCACCCCAAGGGGATCGATTCACCTTCCACTATATCGGCAACCTTCAAGGTGGAAGCCGACACCTTTACAACGAGTTTGGGGCACACATCCACAACTTAATTGGAGGCTCCCAAATACAAGCAAGATGTCAAAATAATCAAAGAAAAGTTTGTAAGAACCAAATCAAAGCTAGGGTTTCCAAAGAAACACTAGAGCAAGGGGCCCTCAAGTGAATGAGGGGGAAATGAAGATCTCTCTTGGTGAAGCTATAGATCAAGGCCTCCTCCTTCGAATTCTCCAAATATCAATGACTTTGGATGGATGAATGAAGAGATCTTGTGGATTTGGTGGCTCAAAATGTGCTGCTGTTCTTGAACTGGACGAGCAGGTTCCAAGGTAGAAGAAGGGGTCCTTTTATAGGACTCCAGAATTTAGAGCCGTTGGAACCACTTAAGCCGGACAGTCCGGCCCGGCCGGACATTCCGCTCAACACCAGCCGGACACTCTAGCCTGGCCAAGTTTCCGGCCAGAGTCTGGGTAGTGTCTGGCCAGTGTTCGGTTTGATATACTGGTTGTCCATAGCTGGGGAGAAAACCTGGCGAAAACTCACGGTCGGATATTCCGGCAGCTTTTGGGCGGAGTTTCCGGTTAGGCCGGACAGTCCGGCACACGCCAGCCGGACAGTCCGGCCAGATACAGATCGTTTCCCTTGTTTTGTTCCTGCTAAGTCATCTCTCCATATGTATATATATTTGCCAAAATAAATCTGATATGTTCTGAAACATTTATCAAAGCATTAAACTAATCCAAATAATATGATTTTCATATGGGATAGATAATACAACATAGCAAGGCTCCCCTAGATGTGTTTTGAATACAAGATCACACATCCTAGGATCATTTCCTTGCTAGATTGTTAAGAAAGTTATGACAAGATATGATAAAGACTAGGTAGATAAGCTGGATAAAGAATAGTCTTAGACATAACCGGGTACACAAGTCATAACACACAACACAAAAAGTTCTCAAACCAATCTCAAACAAATAGGATAAAAGATAAAGACACGGAGCTTCAAAGAGGCAAATCGATAGAAAGTGAAGCCCGTGGCCCATGCAAATCCCGATAGCAAACTAATATGGGGCTACTTCTCCCCCTTTGGCATCGAGACGCCAAAAATGGAAAAGAGCACTACTAACAGCCCCAAGACACTAGCCACTGAATTCCTCATCATCCTCCTCATCCTCATCATTGATACGCCCAATTTGCATCCCCTTTCTATACCATAATCTACCTCTATTCATTGATATTTGTCTTATTATGAGGTATTACTTATGGATTTTTTTCTGTTTATGCATGTTGGATGATTCTTGGAGGATGAACTGCCGGAGTCTGGATTCTGATGGAAAAGAAGGCGTTTCGGTGCAATTTCGCGAAGATCAGAAAAATACCAGAAAAATATGGAAACATATTATTTTCCCAGAATACGAAGGAAGCCAGAAGGAGGAACGAAGAGGGGCCGTAGGGGGCCCACGCCCCCTAGGCGCGGTGTCGTGGTGGTGGCACGGCAGATGCCATGGGTAGGCTAAAGTATGGGGCCAATGGATGCTAGAGGGATCTGGGGAGGGAAGATGTAGTTGATTCTACACGTAGAAGACTAACGTAAAGATCTTTATTTCTCCTTTCTTGGGCTACAAGTGCTCCTTGAGCTGTATACAAGTGGAGAGGAAGAACTTTACCAGCCTAACGGTACCAAATGAGTCGATGCCCTTCTCAGAGTCCAAGCCTCTCCTTATAAAGGGGAGCCCTGGGCTCCTCTAGGGCTGACGTGGCAAGCATATTCGGAGAATATGCTTGTCCCAATATAGTAACTCGGCGGCCTCCTTTCCGTGTCGCCCTTCTAACGACGGCAAGGTTCCAGAGGACCCCGCCTGCACGCCTCGGGCTTCAGGACTGTCATCTCCGTGACCTCCTTCTGCCCCTCTGTCGCTCCGCGCCTTGTCCTTTGTGCTTGGCTCTGCTCAGATTCTTCCTAGACCGTGACTAGGGTTTGACTATAGGCATCTCCTTCTCTTGCAAACTTCATATCACTCGGCCCTGCCTCGCTTAACTCGGCTTGGCCTTCACCTGCATTCAGATTATAAGGGCTGACCCGGACGACTTACACAGTATGTCGTCCGGTTAACGTCTTGCTTTTCTCACAAGGGTCCGGCTCTTTCTTACCTCGGCCGACCTTTACAGGATTCGGCTGATTTAGATTGTAACTCGGACACTGGACGGGGAGCTTCCTTTTGTCTTTCCCCATCCTTGCCCTATCCGGGGTCACCCCCCCCAACATTAGTCCCCGAAGTTGGTATGGTCCTGCCTATAACCTTGGCCGGGCCGTATCAGTTTCACAATATTTGTTTCTCTTTGTTTTCGAGTTACTTTTCCTTCGTCCGAGATATCTGCGTATATTCTCGCGTACGCCTCGTCCTACGTTTCACACTCATCATTGTTTCTCTAGTTTTTTGTTCCTCTACAGTGCACATTGACATGCTACAGTAATTATTGCGCCTGTCGCATCGGCGCTACAATGCCTCGCGCACCGTTTCCGTTAGGGATCGTGATCCTTTCTTGCATCGTGTGGTCGTTGGTGTGGCTCCACTCAGTGGCGTGCAGTAGTGCCGCACACACGATCTACACAGGTAACCTCCGCACGCGTGATCCCACTACCACGCAGGCCGCATGGTTATAAAGAGGGGCACGAGGCCAGGGGATTTTACTCTTCTCCTCCGCTTACCGTTGCCCTTCTTCCTCCTCTGGCTTTTGGCCTGTTCGTTCTCCCGCCGCTGTGTGCCCCTCGGAATCTTCGACGGCGAGGCTCCCATCGCTCTGCTCCATCGATCTTTTCTCCGCATACTTGCTCCGGCGCCGTCGCCGGTGAGTTTATCCGATCTCATTGCCTTGTTTATCCTCTAGGCGCATCTGCTTCTCTCTAGATTTCCCGCGGCGGTTTCCTCTTTGTCCCGCCACCGTTTTCCCGTAGGATCAAGAAGGGGCCTTGCAGTTCTAGGTTTCGCTCCGCCGCTAGTTTATCCTCTGTAGATTCCTCCAGCGACCCCATGTCGAGCTCCGTTAGCGGCGCGTTAGTTGAGGATGATGACGTAGCATCTGGTCCAGAGAGGGGCTCCTGGCAAGGTTCCTCCGTCACTCGGCGCGAGATCGAGTGGCTAATCCAAACTCGCCGGATTCCTGCCGAGGTAGCTTGTCGCTTACCCGGCAGCGAATCTTCTCCCGTTCTTAACGAGGGACAATACGTCGTCTTTATGTCTCACTTTGCCCGAGGTTTCAGTCTTCCCCTTAGCGATTTTGCTAGGGAATTTCTTGATTACTTCAGTGTGGCATCCCACAAAACACTACTAGAAAATCGCGTTGTTTTTGCGCATTGCATCACCATGACATCATCATGCATCTTTGGCTCTCAGAATATTGTAGCTAAAAACTATTTTTGTCTGATACAATACCTCTTCTCTTATTTCAAAACAAGTCTTATATTGATCTGTCAAATTAATTGCCTAAAAATTATTTTGCTAAAAAGATTTAAAACAAGACAACACCATAAATATTTTACAAACTAATAAAACCCAAACCCTAATCTATTCCTACCCAAACCTAGTCTACCCACCAACCCCAGCTTGCCACCTCACCGTCCCTCCACCTCAGCACTCTACCCATCCACCTCACCAATCCCAGACTTCCCCCCCTCTCTCTCTCCCCGACACCCCGGCCCCACCTCCTGCACCGGTCCCACCCCACAGCCCCACTCCCTCCACTCCACCCGCGCGGCCCACCCGCCCACCTGTCCCGCGGGACCCACCCCGTCGCCCCGCTCCTGGCCTCACCCGCAACCCCCGCCTGCCTCCTCCTCTCTGCCTCGCTCCCTCTCCCTCCCATGGCCGCGCCGCCAGGCCCCCCCCTTCAACCACCTCGCCCCATCGCCCCGAGCCGCCTCTCTTCCTCCGCTCCTCTCCGCCGTCGCCAGGACGCCGCCACCGCCTCAGCGTCTCTCCTCTCGCGGCCCCGCTCTCTCCCCTGGGCGCGCTCCCCCGCTCGACCTCGCCCTCCTCTCGCCGGTCGTCTGCCTCCGGCCGTTCCCCCGAGCCGCCGCAGGCTAGGCGCCGCCCCGGGCTCGCCCTGCTCCGGCCAGGCGCCCACCTCGCGCCCTTCCTCCCCGACCACCGCCGCACCTCGCTCGCCCCGGCCGCGTTGCCTCCGTCGCCGCCCCGCCCTCTGCTTCCTCGGCGCCGGCAGCCAGCGTCACCGTCGCCCCTCCTCGTCCGCCCCCGCTCCTCCCCAGCCAGCGTCGCCGTCGGCCGCGCCCTGCGCCGCCCCGAGCTCCACCCCGTGCCGGCCCGTGCTCCTCCCTCTCTGGCGCGCCAGCCGCCACCCAGGCGGCCTCACGCCGACCGCCGCCGCCGTGTTCCCCGGCCACCGCTCGCCCCGCCGCCCAACCACCGTTCCGCCACCGCGCCAGCAAGCCGCCGTCCCGGCGCCCTTCTGCCTCGCAGTACCACCACCGGCCCGCGTCCTCGCCGTCGTTCCTCCGCCGCGGTGTCCTCCCTGCAACCTCGCCGCCTAGCCCCGCCTCTCTGGCCTGCGTCGGCGCCGCCGGGCTCCGTCTCCGGTTGCTCGTCACCGGCCCCTGTGACCCGTGCGTGTATTTTCGCCAAGGTTGTGTTTCCGCCATGTGTCATAGTCAAGAGAGTTTCCGCTTGTGTGTTTGGGGCACTCCAGGCTGCCACCAAGCTTGTCGTCATGTCAGCACCATCCAAACGCGAACCCGAAGATCCGCGCTAGGCCACCGATGCCCAAATCAAGTTCACCCTCAGCAACGGAACCCATAAACACCAAGATCTCCTAGTGCCGAGCCCCGAGCCCGACATCGACAATCCAAAACTGCGGAACCGACAAGTTCGCCGACCCGGACACCGTGCGACAAGATCTTCTCGGACCCGAGGATCATCAAGACTTCCGCTCGGCAACGCCAAGTACTTCTTCCTGGCTTCAAAGCCCGACCCCGTGGACCGATATGATCTCCTTCACGGATACGGAAAGTACTCCCTCGAGGACGCCGAGTACTTCACCCGGACACCGAGACCCTGGACGACAAGTTCTCCTTCCCGGAAGCATTGACGCTCGTGCGACAAGATCTACTTCACAGATCCGAAGACCCTTAATCCCGGAGTCCGAACCTCGTTCCCGTCAAACCCTAAACCCTGAGACCGAACCCCCGAACCCCGGAAGCCCAAGATCTGCCGAACCCTAATGTGTGATTCCCTTCCCGAACCCTATTTTATAATAATATCTAAACTTGTTGCATATTAAAATGTTCATATTTGCACACATATCATGTGGGTTTGGGGGGCCTTATGTCGATTCACCATATAATTAAATATGGGGCCCATATGCGGACAAATCTAGTCTCATATTGGTTCCATTTAAATTTGTGTAGCGAACCGGTAACTTATCTTGCCCTGTTAAGACAACAATTAAATTGCGGGGTATCTAAATAACTTGAACCGTTTAATTAATTGTCGGGACCCCGGTTCCGCTTAATATGGCCTAATTGCATTGCACCTTTGCCATGTCATGCATCATATCATAAGCATGCTCGATCTTTTACCGTAGCGTTAAATAGTGCATCCGGTGTTTCTTCTAGTGCTTTGCTTCTTCGCGGATAAGGCCGTTGAGTTGATGTGAGCTTCGCCCCGATCTTCGGATGAACCTTCGGCAATGTTTTTCAGGCGAGCATCTCCCCCTTTCTACCTATCTTACTTTTATAGTATTTATTCCCTCCTGTTAATCTATTGTTATCTGTGTTGCGATGCTCTAGCTTTCGTACCCGTGATATCCCTTGCAGCCTTATATTGCCTTGGACACCTCCTATTACCTATTGTTTGGTAGATAGTTGGACCGCGCGTCGTAGTCGCTTGCTCAAGTGCTGTTGCGCGTCGTCAAGTGCCACAGTTGTTGGAGTATTGCCGTGTGTTTATTGTTGGAGATGATCTTAACTTTAATTACTGTTTAACAACTAAAATTGAAGTAGGTAAGCAGAGGCACAGGTGGGCAATAGATGTTATTTGGTTGTTAACCGTCCACTTGTGTCCCGTAGGACCCCGAGTACTTGATACCTGTTCCTTGAATATTCGCGCTATCCACATCCGGGAGGATTATGGGACCCCCCTGAGCCAGAGCTTGATTCATTCTTATTTCTTGGGGCCACAAACTAGTTTGAGGTTTTATTTACTATCCTGTACTTATGCCATGCTTTACTGCTTTATTACGATTGTGCGAGGAGCACCTGTACTGTTTAGGATCGGGACACGATTTTGCGGTATCGACAAGCCTAGTCACACTTTCGGGTTCCCAGTCGTTTACAGCCGTCCACCCAAACCTTGAGTCCGTCTCGGAGTCAGCTAACTTCGTTGCGGGTAACTTAATGGGGTGGCCCCCGGAAATATTTCTGAATCCTGTGATTGCTTTGTCGTGAAGGCCTCGTTGGGTTTTGATTTGGTTTTTCCGAGGTTGATCGAGTGTGTGTTGCTATTTGTGCACCCCTGCAGGGTAAAACTTTCTGAAAGCCGTGTCCGCGGTTATGGACGACTTGGAGCACAGTATCTCGATCATAGACAACTATAACTAAAGTAGTGCTATAAATTTGACTTTATAATGACTAGTAATTAGCTTCACTATAATGGAATGGCTAAATAAAACTGCCAACAATTGCTTGTTTGGGTTGTCGCTTGCGACCAATGTATCTGACTAGTAAGTATTGCAACTACAACGGAATGGCTAAATAAAAGTACCAACAACTGCTGGGTTTTGGGATATCTCATGCTATTTGTACCTGACTAGTAAGTGTCGCAACTACAACGGAATGGTTAACTAAAAGTTCCCACTGCTTATTATATCAGGATGATTATCTATACTTGACTAGTAATTGCTGCAACGATAACTGAATAAATAAAACTGCCAACTGTGTGAGTTCCTCGGTTGACTTCCTCGTTTGGTCTCGAGGGGGAAATACCAGGATGGGTTTGTTTGGTGTTAGATTCAGGTTGGATCCGAATAGATCTTTCGTATCCCCCTCTGATAGCCGACAGTTATATCAAGTCCCTATAGGTTGTTTAGTGCATGTTGCGCTGCCGCTTCAGTCCACCATACCTATGTAGGCAAGGACCGCCGAATTCTAGCCTCGCCGTGTACTGGCCTCAGTACTGACCGCTCTCTCTTTTTTCCTTTGCCCTTTGTCGGCACCCCTTTTGTTTAAGCAGGTTTTGAGATCGACGTCGTTAGCAGGGTTACCCTTCCGGCTTGGCCTGGGCAGGGTTATGGACGCCATTGGTTATTCTTCAGGGCTCTTAGCCCCATTTGCATCTTGTCCGTAGTCGGACGCCCTATCATTTTCAAGGTGATTTGGATCTTTGTATATTATCTCTGTATTCTTGACTCGTTGAGTCGCTGTTGTATATATCTGTTCTGTGGGTCCCATCGAGGACTGTTGTGTAATGTTATTACTTCGTTTTCCACCCGCACGAAAGTGCCTGGTGGGCACCTTTGAAACGTTTCTATGCGGGTTTGGCGAGTTTCGCTAAAACTTGCATAGGGCCGATTCTGAGGGTGTTACAGAGTGGTATCAGAGCTCAGCAGTTACGATACCCCACAAGTCCAGCCTGTAGGATAACCTAGCTAACGGCCTAAGTAGAGTGTCAAAACTATTTTTTGCAAAATGGGTTGGATAGTTCTGATTAGGTCTGATTTTACTCCTCACCCCTCTGCTGCTCTCCTCTCACCTTTGCGTGTTTTGAATCCGCTCTCTTCGAGTCCAGGATTTTCTCGTGGTTGGGTTCCGTCGTACCTTCAGGGTTTCGCTTCCTCCTTTGATAACGGTGTTCTACCACCCAGTGTTCATGCTGTCTGAGGAATCCGTCTACTGTGGTACCATTCTTTGTTCCTTGTTTGTGCCTTCCGGTGTTTTCCGACACGACGACATCATCTACGCCAGATCCGATGCAGAGTCTGCATCACTCCTTTGTTTCTGAACCTCGATTGTCGAGATCTTCAGTCTGATTTTGAGAATGGTTGCACGCTTTTCGACTGATTGCGCAGAGTAATAGTTTAGGTGCGTGATGGATTGGCCCCCATGCCGACTACCCTTTCTATTCGCTCTTGTACATTGAAGTGGGATAGGCCGCATCTTTTCTCAACTTCTATCGAAGTTAGAGGTGGCTTTATTTGTTGATACCTCTACCTTCGACCTTTTGTTCCCGGAGTGTTCTCTCGACGATCACGGACAACGACCTCTTGTTAGTGGTGTCGCGAGGATCTACACGATGCGAGAAGATTCAGATCGCCGCCCTTCTTCCGGTACCATGAGGCGGATCTCGAGGGCGAGATCCATTGTTAGTGGTGTCGAATTGTGGCATCCCGCAAAACACTACTAGAAAATCGCGTTGTTTTTGCGCATTGCATCACCATGACATCATCATGCATCTTTGGCTCTCAGAATATTGTAGCTAAAAACTATTTTTGTCTGATACAATACCTCTTCTCTTATTTCAAAACAAGTCTTATATTGATCTGTCAAATTAATTGCCTAAAAATTATTTTGCTAAAAAGATTTAAAACAAGACAACACCATAAATATTTTACAAACTAATAAAACCCAAACCCTAATCTATTCCTACCCAAACCTAGTCTACCCACCAACCCCAGCTTGCCACCTCACCGTCCCTCCACCTCAGCACTCTACCCATCCACCTCACCAATCCCAGACTTCCCCCCCTCTCTCTCTCCCCGACACCCCGGCCCCACCTCCTGCACCGGTCCCACCCCATAGCCCCACTCCCTCCACTCCACCCGCGCGACCCACCCGCCCACCTGTCCCGCGGGACCCACCCCGTCGCCCCGCTCCTGGCCTCACCCGCAACCCCCGCCTGCCTCCCTCCTCTCTGCCTCGCTCCCTCTCCCTCCCATGGCCGCGCCGCCAGGCCCCCCCTTCAACCACCTCGCCCCATCGCCCCGAGCCGCCTCTCTTCCTCCGCTCCTCTCCGCCGTCGCCAGGACGCCGCCACCCGCCTCAGCGTCTCTCCTCTCGTGGCCCCGCTCTCTCCCCTGGGCGCGCTCCCCCGCTCGACCTCGCCCTCCTCTCGCCGGTCGTCTGCCTCCGGCCGTTCCCCCGAGCCGCCGCAGGCTAGGCGCCGCCCCGGGCTCGCCCTGCTCCGGCCAGGCGCCCACCTCGCGCCCTTCCTCCCCGACCACCGCCGCACCTCGCTCGCCCCGGCCGCGTTGCCTCCGTCGCCGCCCCGCCCTCTGCTTCCTCGGCGCCGGCAGCCAGCGTCGCCGTCGCCCCTCCTCGTCCGCCCCCGCTCCTCCCCAGCAAGCGTCGCCGTCGGCCGCGCCCTGCGCCGCCCCGAGCTCCACCCCGTGCCGGCCCGTGCTCCTCCCTCTCCGGCGCGCCAGCAGCCACCCAGGTGGCCTCACGCCGACCGCCGCCGCCGTGTTCCCCGGCCACCGCTCGCCCCGCCGCCCAACCACCGTTCCGCCACCGCGCCAGCAAGCCGCCGTCCCGGCGCCCTTCTGCCTCGCAGTTCCACCACCGGCCCGCGTCCTCGCCGTCGTTCCTCCGCCGCGGTGTCCTCCCTGCAACCTCGCCGCCTAGCCCTGCCTCTCTGGCCTGCGTCGGCGCCGCCGGGCTCCGTCTCCGGTTGCTCGTCACCGGCCCCTGTGACCCGTGCATGTATTTTCGCCAAGGTTGTGTTTCCGCCATGTGTCATAGTCAAGAGAGTTTCCGCTTGTGTGTTTGGGGCACTCCAGGCTGCCACCAAGCTTGTCGTCATGTCAGCACCATCCAAACGCGAACCCGAAGATCCGCGCTAGGCCACCGATGCCCAACTCAAGTTCACCCTCAGCAACGGAACCCATAAACACCAAGATCTCCTAGTGCCGAGCCCCGAGCCCGACATCGACAATCCAAAACCGCGGAACCGACAAGTTCGCCGACCCGGACACCGTGCGACAAGATCTTCTCGGACCCGAGGATCATCAAGACTTCCGCTCGGCAACGCCAAGTACTTTTTCCTGGCTTCAAAGCCCGACCCCGTGGACCGATATGATCTCCTTCACGGATACGGCAAGTACTCCCTCGAGGACGCCGAGTACTTCACCCCGGACACCGAGACCCTGGACGACAAGTTCTCCTTCCCGGAAGCATTGACGCTCGTGCGACAAGATCTACTTCACAGATCCGAAGACCCTAAATCTCGGAGTCCGAACCTCGTTCCCGTCAAACCCTGAACCCTGAGACCGAACCCCGGAACTCCAAGATCTGCCGAACCCTAATGTGTGATTCCCTTCCCGAGCCCTATTTTATAATAATATCTAAACTTGTTGCATATTAAAATGTTCATATTTGCACACATATCATGTGGGTTTGGGGGGCCTTATGTCGATTCACCATATAATTAAATATGGGGCCCATATGCGGACAAATCTAGTCTCATATTGGTTCCATTTAAATTTGTGTAGCGAACCGGTAACTTATCTTGCCCTGTTAAGACAACAATTAAATTGCGGGGTATCTAAATAACTTGAACCGTTTAATTAATTGTCGGGACCCCGGTTCCTCTTAATATGGCCTAATTGCATCGCACCTTTGCCATGTCATGCATCATATCATAAGCATGCTCGATCTTTTACCGTAGCATTAAATAGTGCATCCGGTGTTTCTTCTAGTGCTTTGCTTCTTCGCGGATAAGGCCGTTGAGTTGATGTGAGCTTCGCCCCGATCTTCGGATGAACCTTCGGCAATGTTTTTCAGGCGAGCATCTCCCCCTTTCTACCTATCTTAATTTTATAGTATTTATTCCCTCCTGTTGATCTATTGCTATCTGTGTTGCGATGCTCTAGCTTTCATACCCGTGATATCCCTTGCAGCCTTATATTGCGTTGGACACCTCCTATTACCTGTTGTTTGGTAGATAGTTGGACCGCGCGTCGTAGTCGCTTGCTCAAGTGCTGTTGCGTGTCGTCAAGTGCCACAGTTGTTGGAGTATTGCCGTGTGTTTATTGTTGGAGATGATCTTAACTTTAATTACTGTTTAACAACTAAAATTGAAGTAGGTAAGCAGAGGCACAGGTGGGCAATAGATGTTATTTGGTTGTTAACCGTCCACTTGTGTCCCATAGGACCCCGAGTACTTGATACCTGTTCCTTGAATATTCGCGCTATCCACATCCGGGAGGATTATGGGACCCCCCTGATCCAGAGCTTGATTCATTCTTATTTCTTGGGGCCACAAACTAGTTTGAGGTTTTATTTACTATCCTGTACTTATGCCATGCTTTACTGCTTTATTACGATTGTGTGAGGAGCACCTGTACTGTTTAGGATCGGGACACGATTTCGCTGTATCGACAAGCCCAGTCACACTTTCGGGTTCCCAGTCGTTTACAGCCGTCCACCCAAACCTTGAGTCCGTCTCGGAGTCAGCTAACTTCGTTGCGGGTAACTTAATGGGGTGGCCCCCGGAAATATTTCTGAATCCTGTGATTGCTTTGTCGTGAAGGCCTCGTTGGGTTTTGATTTGGTTTTTCCGAGGTTGATCGAGTGTGTGTTGCTATTTGTGCACCCCTGCAGGGTAAAACTTTCTGAAAGCCGTGTCTGCGGTTATGGACGACTTGGAGCACAGTATCTCGATCATAGACAACTATAACTAAAGTAGTGCTAAAAATTTGACTTTATAATGACTAGTAATCAGCTTCACTATAATGGAATGGCTAAATAAAACTGCCAACAATTGCTTGTTTGGGTTGTCGCTTGCGACCAATGTATCTGACTAGTAAGTATTGCAACTACAACGGAATGGCTAAATAAAAGTACCAACAACTGCTGGGTTTTGGGATATCTCATGCTATTTGTACCTGACTAGTAAGTGTCGCAACTACAACGGAATGGTTAACTAAAAGTGCCCACTGCTTATTATATCAGGATGATTATCTATATTTGTCTAGTAATTGCTGCAACGATAACTGAATAAATAAAACTGCCAACTGTGTGAGTTCCTCGGTTGACTTCCTCGTTTGGTCTCGAGGGGGAAATACCAGGATGGGTTTGTTTGGTGTTTGATTCTGGTTGGATCCGAATAGATCTTTCTTATCCCCCTCTGATAGCCGACAGTTATATCAAGTCCCTATAGGTTGTTTAGTGCATGCTGCGCTGCCGCTTCAGTCCACCATACCTATGTAGGCGAGGACCGCCGAATTCTAGCCTCGCCGTGTACTGGCCTCAGTACTGACCGCTCTCTCTTTTTTCCTTTGCCCTTTGTCGGCACCCCTTTTGTTTAAGTAGGTTTTGAGATCGACGTCGTTAGCAGGGTTACCCTTCCGGCTTGGCCTGGGCAGGGTTATGGACGCCATTGGTTATTCTTCAGGGCAATTAGCCCCATTTGCATCTTGTCCGTAGTCGGACGCCCTATCATTTTCAAGGTGATTTGGATCTTTGTATATTATCTCTGTATTCTTGACTCGTTGAGTCGCTGTTGTATATATCTGTTCTGTGGGTCCCATCGAGGACTGTTGTGTAATGTTATTACTTCATTTTCCACCCGCACGAAAGTGCCTGGTGGGCACCTTTGGAACGTTTCTATGCGGGTTTGGCGAGTTTCGCTAAAACTTGCATAGGGCCGATTCTGAGGGTGTTACATTCGGCCTTCAACCGCATCATCTTCCGGCTAATGCCATTGCCTCCTTATCTGCTTTTATCTCTGCCTCGGAAGGATACTTCGGCCTCTGGCCGTCTGTGCATGTATGGTCTAAATTCTTCCAGATCCTATCTAACGTCATTCCAGATAAATCCCTTCACCCCTCTGAGAAGTTGCTTACTCAGTTCGGGGCTGCTTCCATCACTCCTCGGAGAAAATCCGAGTTTCCTCGTGTTGCTGGTCTCGAATCTTGCAAAAATTAGCATAGATCGTTTTTCTGTGTCAAGAATACTGGAAAGGAAGATAAGATTCGGCTCCCCGCTTTCTCCATCGCCCCCCCTCAAAGAGGAACTAGACCTACAATCCCAGGAAGAGCCATGCTCTGGCCGAGGCCTTTGAGATTCGGCTGAAGGAGTTGATCCGCGCCGGGCTACGCGGCGAGGATCTGATGACCACCTTTGTCAGCAGCCGAATCTTCCCTTTCCAGCATCGTACGCACAAGTTGTGTTACATGAGCAGTCCTCTCGATCCCAACGGAGTCTCAACGGTTGAGCTCGATAATTATCTCATTTTCAAACGTGTCCGAGCTATCTTCAAGACAGATATGCCGGAGGACTGGACCTGGGGACTGAAGCCGTTTACCCGTGGGAATCCCCCTCCCTAAGTAAGTTTACGCATTTATGTTTTGTCCCCTAATTTCTTTTGTGATTCCTTTTGCTAATTTCTCTGTGTATCTTTTCTTGCAGAAATTTGCGGAACAGAAGATCGAGGATGCCGAAGTTCTGGCCCTCCCGTGGCCCGCGGATCGGAATACCCCGGACAGTGGGGAGCCTGACTCGGAGGAGTTTGTCCCCAAGTCAGACCTCGCTCCGGCTCGCGCCCGTGGCAAGACCCCGGCCCACGAGAAGGAAGGTGATTCGGACGAGGTCCAAGTTCTTGAGGTAGTTGCCGCAATGCCAATTTCTTATGCATTTCCGGCCTCTACTTTCTCAGCTAATTCGGCCGGTCAGATTCACAACGCCGAGCCTCTCGCCTCCCGACCTCCTGTTACTTCGGGGAAACATAGTGCTCCAGCTGGTGCCTCGGAAGCCGTTCCCAAGAAACGGATAAAGAGATCTGCCCCGCACCCCCCTAAGCGTAAAACTATGCCCGGGGTTACTGAGTGAGTTGCTTTTTTTATTTGTATTTCTTGTTTCTCTCTTTCTACCTTTTCACCTGATCCTTTTTGCCTTTGCAGGGCTCCTCTTTCTGTTAAGCCTAGTCGTCCCAGTATGATGAGTCACACGACTCGGCCGCCTTCTCCTCCGCCTCCTGAAGATACTAGAGTTCCTAGTCCAGCTCGTGTTGACTCTCCTTCTGCTTTGAATCAGATTCCATCTCGCCAGGATGCACCTGAGATCTCTCCTGTTGATGCCGGTACAACTCGGCCCGTAGATATTTCCACTGAGCCCGCTGTCTCCTCCGTGAATCCTGAAGTTTCCCCTGAGGTCCTTTTGACCCCCACAACCTTTACTGCGACTCCGATTCCAGCCGAGGCTACCAATATCTCGGCGCCCTCAGAAACCGTAATCCCTCTGGCCCCTGAAGACGTCATTCCAAGTGCCGAGGTAACGGCTCCTGCCGATGCCTCTTCTAAGGCAAGAAAGGTCGTTGTCACCAAGCCTCCCTCATCTCAGAAAGGACTTGCCAGCTCTTCTCAGCCTACAATTGCTGATGCGCTGCGCAAGGGGGTTTCTTCTGCCAAGAGCATTGTTACTCTGGCTGCTGATACACAGCTCGCTCTTCATAAGAGTCCCGCGGCGGCGGTGGCTACACAACACATCCGAGGTAAAGTCCTGACTCGTACAGAGAGTGGGAACAGCCTTGGCTCGTTGGTTGAGTATGCCAACAATTGGAATACTGCTGATCAGCTCGAGGGCAATCCAAGCAGCCAACCCTTTCAACTCTCCGACATCAGCAGCCGCTTACATCTGGCTGCCAAGATCGTTCTTGACAGTGACAAGATGAATGAGGTAATTGTTTTTATCGAGGTTTGATTAATCATTCGAATAATATTGTATATACTCTAGTCCCCGAAGCTTGCAATCGAATAATTTGTTATTCGTTTGGAAGTTTCATTAGGCTTTGCCTGGTTCAGTTTTGTCTTAATGTTTGAATAACTATCCACCTAGATCCGAATTAAGTTTTGCTTGATTTGGATCTGTCCGAGTTTTGAATATCCAGCCACCTAGATCCGAGTTAAGTTTTGCTTGACTCGGATCTGTCTTAGTTTCGAATATCCAGCCACCTAGATCCTAGTTAAGTCTTGCTTGACTCGGATCTGTCTTAGTTTCGAGTATCCAGCCACCTAGATCTGAGTTAAGTCTTGCTTGACTCGTATCTGTCTTAGTTTCGAATATCCAGCCACCTAGATCCGAGTTAAGTCTTGCTTGACTCAGATCTGTCTTAGTTTCGAATATCCAGCCACCTAGATCCGAATTAAGCTTTGGTTGATTCGGATTTGTCTGAGCTTCGAATATCCAGCCACCTAGATCCGAATTAAGCTTTGGTTGATTCGGATCTATCTTATGTTCGAATATCTTATGGCTATTTGTTTTGTTGCTTAGGTTGCGCATGATCGACGGACCGCCGAATTCCAAAGGCTGCTCTTTGCTCATAAAAAATTGCAAGATAAGTACGAGAAGGTCATTCCCGTGGTGAAGAAAGCTGGTAAGTTAACAAGCTTTCACATTATCCCTAAAGTTCTTATTGCTTTGGAAGTGAGGTGTTAGCTGACTTTGCTGGTGAATAGGTAATATCAACAATCTTAATATCCGTCTTGAAAAGAAAGTCAAGGCCCTGGAAGGTTAGTTAATCTTTTTTCTTTTACGTATATCTATTTGAAATATGCACCGGGTTTCTCTTAACCCTTTTGGCTTCGGTATAGCCGAGTTACAAACTTTTGCAGCGTCGCACCAAGAATGCATACCCATGCCTGATATGATGTTGCATTTTTTAGAACAAGCCGCCACTCACTCGGCGTAGCTGAAAGATAAAGATGACGAGATAACTCGCTTGCGCGCCGAGGTGGAGTCCCTCAAGCTTTCTCAGAAATCTGAGTTAGAAAAAGTCGACCAGGAGTTCTCTGAGGAGAAGAATCGGCTAGCTCTATAATTGCAGAAAAATAAAGAGCTCCCCGAGCTGCCGAACTGAAGACACGGGGGATGAGCGAGGAGATCACTCGCTTTGAGAAAACCAAGGGTGACTGGGCTAAAGATCTTCAGATAATGCTGAGCTATATTCACCGTAAGCTTCTGACCGCGGCCGAGTTATCTTTTTCCCTTTCTTACTGTTGACCGACGCGCTTTTGTTTTGCGCAAACCATTTTACAGAAGCTAAGCCCGTGAGTTCTAAAGCGGTGATTAATGCTCGTGTGCGCCGAGGTGTTCCTGCCGGTGCGAGCCTAGAATATTCGATGGAAGACTTGTTAGTTGCCGTTGGCGCTACCGTCGGTCCGATGAAGATTATGGGCAGGGACTTGGTGCAAGCAGCCATTCGGGCCTACCATGTTCTCTGGCCGAATACTTCCGGGACTCCTGATATTGATGAGATCAAGATACTGGTGGAAAGATTGATGGCATCCCAGAACCAGTTGAATCTTTGGAGGGAATCCGCTGGACGAGCTGGTGCTGATATGGAGCTCACAGTCGTTATGTCATGGTACGAGGATATTTCCCTTGATACCCTGATAAATTTGCGCACTGGCTCCCGTTGGGTTGAGGATCCAGAATTCTTCGCTCTCCGACAAGCTCGTGCCTTCCAGCTCGTTGAGTATGCGGATGTGCATAACTGGATTGAAGGGCCGAGTTTCCTTCCTAACCCGACAGATGAGGTCGAAGTTGAAGATGCCTCTGAGGATGATTCAGCCAACCCAGACGAGGCTGATGGCGACTCGGATACTTCTGGTGATTCCAGCTCGAGCTCAGATGGCAATGGCGACGCGCGATCCTCCTCTAAAGGTACTGGGCATTCCACAGCTCAAGCTGACGTTTCTCAACAGCCCCGGGCCTCCCCCGAAGTTGCTCCTGGTTCTGTGGAGGGCGAAGCAACTACGGCCGAGGTGCCCTACTTCGGAGCGCCCAGTTCCTGATCAAGTTGCTGCCCCTTAAAAAACTCTAAGTCGTTTCTTATCCCCGGTATGTCGGGCGTATGATGTGTGTCAGATACTTGTCCGACTTGCTGTGTGGTATGAACCTTTTTGCCTTTTGCCGCTGAGGCACACATGTTTGTGATCTTTATTATTCTGTTTAAACTAATCGTGTTTGTTTAAATCTTTGCTTTGGTGGCCTTTAATTTCTTAAGTTCGGATTGTGTGTTTTGCCTTTGTCGTACGGTAGTCCGGCGTCTAATATTGCCTGACCCTGATGAATTTGACACTTCAACCATTGTGTTCTTGAATTTTATCCAAGTTGTCAATCTCGAAGCCTATATCTGGGGAGAACAAAATAATCTCGCTCTGTGTGCCGAAGTTTGATACCCATTTCTGTAACGAAGGACAATTGTGGGGCAATCCTCTAATCACTGTTCTAAAAATGGAGACTCAACACATCACTAAAAGTGCGAAATAATATTGGCCAGTCTTCGAGTCATTGCTGGAGGTGCCGAGGTCTAATACATAACCCAAACTTAAAAACAAAATATGGCAGTCCCCGAGTCATTGCTCAAGGTGCCGAGGTTTAATTCATACCCAAAACTCAGAAGCAATATAGGGCAGTCCCCGAGCCACTTCTCAAGGTGTCGAGGTTTAATACATACCCCAAACTCAGAAACAATATAGGATAGTCCCCGAGCCACTGTTCAAGGTGCGAGGTTTGATACATAAGCCAAACTCAAAAACAACATAAGGCAGTCCCCGAGCCACTGCTCAAGATACCGAGGTTTAATACATAACCCAAATTCAAGAACAACATAAGGCAGTCCCCGAGCCACTGCTCAAGGTGCCGAGGTTTAATACATAACCCGAACTCAAAAATAATATAGGGCAGTCCCCGAGCCACTGCTCAAGGTGCCGAGGTTTAATACATAACCCAAACTCAAAAAACAATATAGTGCAGTTCCCGAGCCACTGCTCAGGATGCCGAGGTTTGATACATAGTTGATACTTTGTCCTAGAGCGTTTCTTTACAACGTGTCGTAGATGACTCCTACGAGTAAAATGGACGAAGTAAAGCTACATTCCATGGTCTTTTCGATTCTTCGCCGGCTTTGTATGCCTTGTTCTTTTCTGGTGACTGAGCAGCAATTACGTAATACGCATCATTGTGCAACGCTTTGCTCACGATGAACGGTCCTTCCCACAGGGGCGATAGTTTGTGCATGCCGGTTGTACGTTGCACTAACCGAAGAACCAAATCTCCTTCTTTAATCACTCTTGGATTTACTTTCTTGCTATGATATCGCCGCAAGTCTTGCTGATAAATAGCTGATCTTGATAGTGCCAACTCCCTGGCTTCCTCTAGCAGATCGACATCATCTTGCCGAGCTATTTCATTTACCTCAGCGGTTGTATACTGGGTAACCCTTGGCGAGTCATGTATTATGTCGGCTGGAAGCACAGCTTCTGCCCCATATACTAGAAAAAATGGTGTATACCCTGTTGATCTGTTTGGGGTAGTTCTGAGGCTCCATAGTACTGCTGGTAGTTCCTCAATCCAACACCCTGCCGACCTTTGCAGTGGTTCGATGAGTCGTGGTTTTATTCCGGACAGTACTAGTCCATTAGATCTTTCTACTTGCCCATTAGATGCTGGGTGAGCCACCGAGGCGACATCTAGTCTTATGTGCTTTTCTTGACAGAATCTAGCGAAGGCTCCTTCAGCAAAGTTCGTACCATTGTCTGTAATGACACTGTGTGGGTAACCATATCTCAAGATAATATCTTTGAGGAATTTTACCGCTGTTGGCCCATCACATTTCTTTATTGGTTTTACTTCGATCCATTTTGTGAATTTGTCGACCATGACTAAGATGTGGGTCATCCCGCCTCGGGCCGGCTTGAATGGTCCCACCATATCTAAGCACCATACAGAAAATGGCCAAGTAATTGGTATCGTTTTTAACTCGGACGATGGCATATGTATCTTGCTGGCATATCTCTGGGAACCATTGCATTTTTCGACCAGTTCTTTGGCCTCTTTCAACGCTGTTCGCCAATAAAACCCATGCCTGAATGCTTTGGCCACTAAAGCTCTGGAAGAGGCGTGATGCCCGCATTCTCCTTGATGTATATCTAGGAGGATCTCCTGGCCTTCCGCCGAGTTCACACAACTCTGCAACACGCTTGTCATGCTCCTTTTATACAGCTCATTGTTTATGATTGTATAAGCTTTAGCTCTTCTCGGTGTCTGTCTTGCCAATACCTTGTCATTCGGCAAAATCGCATCTTTAAGGAAAGAAAATATGGGTTGCGCCCATGTTGGTATGATTTTTTCCGGGGTAATCTCATTATCTATTTCCATATTTTCCGCCGACATAACTACCTCGGATTTCCCTGTATCCATCCTTGCATCGGCCGGGTTCATTTTTGGAAATTCCGAGTTACATTCCTTGTCAATTTCCATCGGCACACTATATTCTCTTGATTTTGCCGGAATAAAGATGGATTCGGACTCTAGTGATGGTGTTATTGATGGTTTCCTTAGGTGCTCTAGGGCGATACCTGGGGGACTTGATTGTCTGGTTGATCCGAGTTTTGACAATGTGTCTGCGGCGTCATTTTTTGCCCGAGGTATATGATGAAATTCACATCCATCGAAGTATCCGCTGAGTTTTTGCACATGAAACCTATATAAGGCCATATTGGCATCTAACGCATCCCTATTGCCTGAGACTTGTTGTACTACTAGATCTGAGTCTCCGTAGCATAAGATTTGGCGTATGCCAATCTCTTTCGCCACCTTCAATCCATGGACCAGTGCTTCATACTCGGCTACATTGTTTGATGCGGAGAAATGTATTTGCAACACATATCTGAGCTGATCTCTTTTCGGCAAGGTTAACACTATTCCTGCCCCCAAACCATTTCTTAGTTTGGAACCGTCGAAGTGCATCGTCCAATAATTCGGATCTGGTAATGGTGGCTCATACTGTACCTCGGCCCAATCTACAAAGAAGTCGGCCACAGCATGAGATTTGATCGCATCTCGCCTATCGAATTGCAGAGCATAGGGTGACAATTCAATTGCCCATTTTTCTATTTGGCCACTTGCATCTTTGTTGCTCAATATGTCGGCTATGGGTGCTTCACAGATCACTTTGATGGGGTGCTCTTCGAAGTAATGTTTAAGTTTCTTTGCTGACATGTATACCCCATATGCCATCTTTTGATAATGTGGGTAATTTTGTTTTGAGGCTGATAGTACCTTTCTTAGGTAATATACCGGCCTTTGTACTGATTTATTATCTTCAATTCGTTCCACCACGAATACAGCGCTTACCACTCTGTTCGTGGCGGCTATGTAAAGTAACATAGGCTCTTTCGACAATGGAGAAGCCAGGATTGGCGCTGTGACCAACATCTTTTTCAATTCATGAAACGCATTGTCTACTTGTGGTGTCCAAATGAAGTTATCAGATTTTTTCATCAGTTGATAAAGTGGTAATGCTTTCTCTCCCAGCCGACATACAAATCGGCTAAGCGAGGCCAAGCAACCTGTGAACTTCTATACGTCATTTAGACATCTCGGCAATTCCATCCTTTCTACTGCTCCTATCTTAGTTGGGTTGGCCTCTATGCCTCGGCTAGATACGAGAAAACCGAGTAGTTTTCCAGCCGGCACACCGAAAGTGCATTTTTCCGGGTTAAGCTTCATTCGGAACCTTCTCAGGTTCACGAAAGTCTGTCGGATATCATCCAGTAGCGTTTTGCTTTCTTTGGTTTTGATAACCACATCATCTACATACACTTGTACATTCTTTCCTATCTGGTCATGCAGACATTTTTGCATACATCTCTGATACGTTATGCAGGCCGAATGGCATGGTGCGATAGCAATAAGCCCCGTACGGGGTAATAAACGTAGTCTTTATTTGATCAGCCGGATTTAGCGGTATCTGGTGAAAACCAGAATACGCGTCTACAAATGATAATAGTTCACAACCAGCGGTCGAATCAATGACTTGGTCTATTCTAGGTAAAGGAAAAGGATCTTTTGGACACGCCTTGTTAAGGTTCGTATAATCAATACACATTCGCCATACAATGGCTACATTTGGATCATCCTTCTTATTTTACACTAGCACTGGGTTCGATAACCAATCCGGATACAACAACGCCATGATGAACCCGGCCGCAAGGAGCCGAGCTATTTCATTCCCTATTATTTTTCTCCTGTCTTCGGCAAAGCGGCGGAGAGGTTGCTTCACCGGCCTTTGCTCCTGGCCTTACATTCAGAGAGTGCTCAGCCAACTCCCTCGGCACACCTTGCAGATCCTGAGTTGACCATGTAAAGATATCCTGATTCTCACGGAGGAAGTTGGTGAGCTCGCTTTCCTATTTAGCATCTAGGCTGGCACCAATTGTGATGGTGCGCTCTGGGAACTGCTCATCTATCTAGAACTTTTTTGTTTCTTTAGTCGGCTGGAAAGAGACACTTTCATGCGGATTGGCCAATGCCGGCATATTCAGTTGTGCCGACTGAGCGAGGGCTGCTACCTCCTGAATCCTTCTTTTTTCTCTTGCTATTACCAATGACTCGGCCATATTTGATCGAGCGGAAGCACATTCCATTGACTTCCTGTAATCTCCTGCTACTGTTATCACCCCTTGTGGACCAGGTAACTTCATTTTCAAGTAAGTTATGTGGCAGCTGCCCATGAATTTGGCCAATGCCGGCCGTCTGAGTAGAGCATGATAACAACTCTCTAGGTCCACCACTTCAAACTCCAAATTTTCTGCTCTGCAGTTATCTCTTGTGCCGAATAACACATCCACTCGAACCTTTCCAATGGGTTCGCATAAAAGGCCTGGTACTATCCCATGGAATGTGGTCCTCGTGGATTGCAGCATATTCTGCGATATTCCGAGTTTATGCATCGTATCCTTGTACATGATATTGATACTGCTCCCGTTGTCAATGAGTACTTTTGAAAATTTCACATTAATGCTTGGTCCGACAAATGTCGGATCTAGTACGAGTGCGTACGACCTCGGATTCAGCATTATTTTGGGATGATCCTTTATGCTCCAAGTTATTTCCTGATCTAACCAAGGCACATATCTTGGTACTGCCGGCATAACTGCATTTACTTCCATATGCCGGCGCTGCACACTTTGCCTGTCTTGCTGTTCTGTTGTGAACACGCAATATGATTGATGATGTTCTCCGTAATCATTGCGTCCGCTACTTCCTGGGTTCGTCCTTCCATCCGGAACCTGATTTATCACTTGATGCACAGCATCCCTCCGGTCCGAGTTATCATACCTCGGGGAAGGAGGTGGTAACATTAGTTGTTGTGCATTTGCTCCAGTCAACTATGGCAGATGCTGCTGATGTGCCTGATGGGATATTGCTTGCATGCCTTCCGGGTTGCCCATTGCATTTTTCATCCAGACATACTGCCGAGTCGTATGATTGGCCGGCTTGGCCGGGTTTGAAGTGTGAAATTTACACAGTTGATCTAACATAGACTCAAACGTGTACTTCGGCCTTTCCTGCCATTGCTTCTTCTGTTCTGGTGTCCACTGTCTTTTCCCTTCATTCCTTGGTGTCCATTGCTGAGTACCATTCTTTTGCCGCTGATTGTTTCCATGACTCGGCTGATCTTGCACTACCGCTGCTACCTGATTTGATCCAGATCTATAATCCGGTCTTTCTTCTCTTCTTCTCCCTCTGAACTCATTGCGCCTTGATGACCCGGCCGCATCTCTTGAATATTGATCTTGAAGTTCCATATGATCTGCTAACATTAATTCTGGTTGTGTCGGATCTCCCAATGCATAGGAATCCGCTATCCCGATGGTTTCTGCCAAAGTGGTTGCCATCTCTCTTTGCAATCTCTGCCATAGTACACTGCCATAGCGGCATCCTTGAGCGAACCAAGCTATCGCCTGTGATTCTATAACCCCCTCGCATGAATTCCTGAGATTACACCATCGAGTCAAGAATTCTCTGTCTGTCTCATTCGGCCTTTGCTTGCACATGGCTAGCTGCTGCGGCCTGTTTGGCCTTTTGTAAGTACTGGTGAAGTTGCTAACGAACATTTCTTCAAAATCCAACCAACAGTTGATACTGCCTGCTGGCAGGTTATTCAGCAATACCCTAGCTGGTCCTTCCAACATTTGCGAGACATATCGTACTGCCCATCGCAAGTTTCCGCCAGCTACTTTTACAGCAGTGGCGTAATCAATCAACCAATCCTGCGGTTTGGTGCTCCCATTATATGTTTTCGTGCCTCTTGCCAGCTGAAAGTTCGGCACTGGCGGCTCGCCCATGATCCGAGGTCCGAAGCATGCCGGGCCTGGTGGACCTTGTTCTTCTAACAACTCGGACCAGTATAGCCGGTCCAGCTTTACTCTCGCATCACTTGACGGAAAATCTCTATACATAATTCTTTCCTGCATTCCATAGTGGTTATTTCCACCATGAACCGCATATTCCATCTCAGAATAACCATCATTATACCTCTCATTCACCTGATTGTGGCGAGCTGGTCTCGCTTCTCTTTCCTGCCGAGGTTCATATCTCGGTTGTGGATTGGGTGGCTGTTCTCTCCTTCCTTCAGCCGGGATATTATTCTCGTGATTTCCTCTTCCGAGATCTCCTCTTCCGTGATCTACATTACCTCGGCTTCCGTTGCCTTTCTCGACACGGCCGGGGTTTCTCTCGCCACTGTTACCTCGGCTTCCATTGCCTCTATTTTCGTTTGCCTTTCTGGCTATCGCCGGATCATATGGAACAATTTGCTTATTCCTTTTCCCCGAAGTTACCGCTCTGTCTTTCCGCGCATTGTTTTCGGGCGAGGATGCTGCTGCCGCAGATAAGGCAGGTGCTGCACCAGCCGAATGAACCATTCGCGAGGCACCAGGCCTTGCCGGGTATGCCCTTAGAATTTCTTCATTCTGCTGGTTCACAATGCGCACCAGTTCATTCACTCTTTCTTGCTGTTTTTGCCGGGCTTCGCCGGTCAATCCTTCTAACTCTTGTGCAGCGGCATTTGCCGCCCTCAGGTTATTTGCCGGGGTATTGTACCTCGGCAAGCCTAGATCAACTGATTCTGCCTTATGAGCATCATGCTCTTTGTTGATATCATCTATGAGGTTCTTCCCTCTTAATCTCAATTCGTCAACCCGCTCGGGGGCGACGTCAAGCTTGTTTGCCCTGGCATATTCTCGCAGGGTCCTGTTTAAGGACTCCCGCAATGCTGACACCTTTTTTGCCTCTACCAGCACTTTATTCCTGGTCTGTTCTAACTCTGCCTGAGCATTAGCCGGATCAAGTATCGGCGCTACCGGTGTAGTCAGATTATCTATAGTTGCTTGAAGAACGTTTTCTGGTCTTTCCAGAGGTGGCCCTCTTACCCTTGGTGCCTTTGGGGTCGTATCCTGCACCTCGGCTGGGTTTGCCGCTGAATAAATTACCTCGGTGGGCTGTGGAGCTGCCTGCTTGGTGGCCACCTGCGCACCCATCATCGGATCTTTGCTTGATCCGGAGCCTGCTGTTCTCGCCTGCACCCCGGCTACGACCATCACCTCGACGCTGCTGATGGGGCGCACTCCGCGCGGACCGTTTGTGGCGCTAAGAGGAGGCTCTCCTGCAACAACAACTTGGTGAGGATAAACGCCGGAGATATCGACGCCGACATAGATCTGGTGCATGCCCAAGTTGATGAAGACGCCGTTGCGTGGCGGAGTTTTTCCCTTGAAGCTTCCTGCGTTGTCGCTGACATAGTCACAGAGATCAAATCTCCGGACTAAGCCAGAGACAATGCGCTCGCCAGTGTGGATGAAGTTTTCCGTCCGGATCATGACTCCAGCTAGCACCACTGCTGGCCCCATGGTGGGCGCCAACTGTCGTGGTGGTGGCACGGCAGATGCCATGGGTAGGCTAAAGTATGGGGCCAATGGATGCTAGAGGGATCTGGGGAGGGAAGATGTAGTTGATTCTACACGCAGAAGACTAACGTAAAGATCTTTATTTCTCCTTTCTTGGGATACAAGTGCTCCTTGAGCTGTATACAAGTGGAGAGGAAGAACTTTACCAGCCTAACGGTACCAAATGAGTCGATGCCCTTCTCAGAGTCCAAGCCTCTCCTTATAAAGGGGAGCCCTGGGCTCCTCTGGGGCTGACGTGGCAAGCATATTCGTAGAATATGCTTGTCCCAATATACTAACTCGGTGGCCTCCTTTTCGTGTCGCCCTTCTAACGACGGCAAGGTTCCAGAGGACCTCGCCTGCACGCCTCGGGCTTCAGGACTGTCACCTCCGTGACCTCCTTCTGCCCCTCTGTCGCTCTGCGCCTTGTCCTTTGTGCTTGGCTCTGCTCAGATTCTTCCTAGCCCGTGACTAGGGTTTGACTATAGCATCTCCTTCTCTTGCAAGCTTCATATCACTCGGCCCTGCCTCGCTTAACTCGGCTTGGCCTTCACCTGCATTCAGATTAAAAGGGCTGACCCGGCCGACTTACACAGTATGTCGGCCGGGTAACGTCTTGCTTTTCTCACAAGGGTCCGGATCTTGCTTACCTCGGCCGACCTTTACAGGATTCAACTGATTTAGATTGTAACTCGGACACTGGACGGGGAGCTTCCTTTTGTCTTTCCCCGTCCTTGCCCTATCCGGGGTCACCCCCCCAACACGCGGGTCCCCCCTAGGCCGCGCCTAGGGCAGGTGTGGCCCACCTGCCCGGCCTCCAACTCCGCCCCTTTTCCTATATCTTCCCTATGGAACCCTAAGCCTGGGAGAGCAATCACATATAGATTTCCGCCGCCTCTGGGTGCAGAAAACGCCAAGAGAGAAAGATCTCTCTGGCGGACAGATTTCTGCCGGGGGAATTCCTTCCCGGAGAGGGGAGACCGTCGCCATCAACACCATCGTCAAGATAGGCTTCATCGGGATCATCATCATCATCCACACCATCATCTCCACCAGCACCATCATCACCACTCCGTCCCGCTGTAAAAATTGTGTTGGATATTGCTTTAGTTCTTAGGGGAAACTTTCCCGGTGTTGATTACTATTGTAGTTGATGCTTGTGAGTGGAACCATTGGATTATTGTTTATGTTCAGATTGTTATCCATTACCATATCATATTTGATCTTGATCCATATGATGTCTTATGAGTAGTTCGTTGTGTTCTTGAGGACATGGGAGAATTCATGTTGTTAGTAGTGAATCTGTGATGAGTTATTATTCAATGGTTTAGTATTTAAGTTGTGGTGCTATTCTTCTAGTGGTGTCATGTGAACGTCGACTACATGATACTTCACCATTTATGAGCCTAAGGGGATGCATTGTGTATTTGTCTACTAATTGTGGGGTTGTCGGAGTGACAGAAACCCGAACCCCGTTAGGACACCTTTGCACAAGGGAGTGTAGGATCTCAGAGTTTAAGGTTGTGGTTATATTTATATCTTAATTACTTTCCTGTAGTTACGGATGTTTGTAGGGGGGTTAATCACAAGTATGTATTAGTCCAAGTAAGGTCAGTATGTTAGCACAGGTTCACCCACACAACACTTATAACACCAGAGAAGAGTACTCAGCTATTTGAAGAGAAAGCACTTGACAGAATTCCCATGTGTCCTCAAGAACGTTTGGTCCTTATAAGTATTTCCACCAGCTTGTCCTTTGCTAAGAAAGGATTGGGCCACTTGCTCCGTTTGTTCGTTACCTTTGTTACTTGCTCCTTTTTTTGTTGCCATATCAGAAAACACTAAAAATCTGTTTGCTAAGTATTCACAGGGATTTCCTGCTCCAAACCAATGTTCAACACCTTCTGCTCCTCGTTGGGATCGACACTCCTATTTATCGAAAGTACCGCGATACACCCCCTATACTTGTGGGTCATCAAGACTATTTTATGGCGCTGTTGTCGGGGAGTGAACCGCTATTGAAGAGTGGAACTGGTAAGGGACACTCCTACTGTGAGTATTGCTTTTTGTTACTGCTTGTTACTTTGTTTCCAATATGGATAACCCACTTGGTTTTATGTTTGGGAAAAGTACTACCACTGCTAGGGTAGTAGATGAACCACCACCTATTGAGATAGATCCTTTTAAGATACCTACATGTAATGTTGATCGTGTTATGGATAATTATTTTTTAGGGGATGGAGCAGTCCATCCTGGTGATCATTTGCTTTTTATCCATGAATTATGCGGGTTGTTTAAGTGTGCAGGTATCACAACTGAATAGGTGAATAAAAAGTTACTCTCCATATCCTTTAAAGGGAGAGATGAAGAATGGTATAAGCTGCTGAAGAATGGACACTCCATGGAATGGGAGGAGATGGCATCTCTCTTTTACTCTAAATTTTTTCCTCCCAGTGAAATTCATAAGGATAGAAATCTTATATATAACTTTTGGCCTCTTGATGGAGAGAGTACAACTCAAGCTTGGGGGAGATTGAAGTTACTAATGCTTAAATGTCCTATTCATGAACTCCCTAACAATATTATTCTCAGTAACTTTTATGCTAGGGTTTCTCTTCATGATAAAGATTTACTAGATCCTTCTTGTGTTGGATCATTCACACGTATGAAGAAAGAAGATAAATGGGATTTACTAAACCATATTCAAGAGAACACTAAAGCTTGGGAGAATGACAAAGGAAGAAAGTCAGGTATAAACTATGATTATGAATGTATTAAATCTTTTATGGGAACTGATGACTTCTGCGATACTAGCAATGAGTTTGGTCTTGATTCCCAAAGTATTGCCAACTGTTTTAAGGCCTTTGCCTCTTACATTGAAATTCCCAAGAAGAAGTGGAATAAGTACCATGCTCTGTATAAAGATGTTGTTAATCATGTTCCCGTTAGAAGTACTGAAGTTTGTACTACTAATCATATTATGCCTGAACCTCAGGTTGAGAAAATGCGTTTTCCAGCTAAGGTAAAGGAATATTCTATGATTATTAGTGCAAATAACAAAGGTACTATGAAAACTGTGGAGCCTGGTGAGCAGATTAATGATGAACCTATGGTAGCTATTGTGAAAGACAGTGTCACTAGAAATATAGATGATGAGCACATTGTCTTCTATGAAGACGCTTCTAATATTATCTCTCATCCTAGTAAGGCTAGAAAAGCTAGTGTTCTTGTGCTTTCTGTTAAAATTGGTGATCATTACTATTATGGTTTGTGTGATATTGGTGCTAGTTCTAGTGCTATTCCTTCTGAGCTTTACAGGGAAATTATGCATGCGATTGGTCCTTGTGAGCTTGAGGACATTGATGTGGTTATTCACCTTGCTAATAAGGAAACCATTTTCCCCATTCGAATTGTAAGAGATGTGGAGGTTCTCTACGGTAAGATTAAATATCTTTCTTTTCCTTTGGTATCATTGCCTCTTGTTTGTTTCCTTGGTTCTTCTTCTTTTCTGGGCAATCACTGGCATAGTGTCCCATTTCTTTGCAATTATAACATTGCAACTGGCTTATGTCCTTCTTCTTCTTTTTGGGTCTCTCCAAAGCTAGGAGTTCTTCTAGTTCATGCTCTTCATACTTCACCACAAATGTGGGAAATCTTTCTCTCTTCTTGGGGCAGTTACTAGAGATATGACCTTCTTATCCACAAGAGTAGCAACACTTTGTGGTCACTTTAGATTTGGCCTTATGATGCATAGTTTTGACTTTGCCTTCATCCTTCTTGGTAGAAGTTGTTCCTTCATGAGGGTTTACAAACTGTTGATGCACTCCATCTTGTTTCCTTTGTTGAACTATGGAATAGATGGGGCATTGGATAGGGACATGATTATTTCCTTCACATAGGAAACAAGTAGCTTGAGATGTGGGGCATTGATTTGTTGGATGTTTCTCTTCACAATTGGGGCATTGATCTTCATGCTCTTTGGAAGTGTGATCCTTGTCTCCACAAATATTGCAAGCTTGGGTTCCTTCTAAAATATCATCCTTGACATCCTTGTTGTCATAAACTCCTTGGGAAGAGTTGTTTCCCATGTTGATCATTTGATCTATCACCTTATGAAACAATTGGGTTTGGGTTTCCAAAAACCTTTGCATGGTTGGATCTAACTCACTGGTGTTGGCTAAAAATTGAGTTGTCACTTGGTTCAGCTGGGTTTGGGTTACTATGAGTTCTCTCATGTTGTCCTCTTGGTTGCTATTGTTGCCATCCTTGATGTTGGAGTTTCTTGGAGTAGTCATCTGTTTGGGTTGGATTGGGATTAGAATAGGCAAAAGATTTCTAAGGAATCAATTCTAATCACACACATCACAATTCACTCAAGCAATGTGCAAGCAATCACAAACAAGCACTCCATTCAAACAACAAGTTTCAAGCACATTTTTAGGCAACAAAATATTTTTCTACACCACATAGGTTGGTGTGTTTGATCTATACTAAATATGGTGGTCCAACTATATGGTTCACTTGAGATCATTCCATCCTTCTTAGTTGATTTTTCTTGTATGAGATCATGGTTTCCTTGGGAAAATTCTTGGTCACAAAACTTTAAAGTGATGATGGTTCCTTCTAAGTTGTATTCCCTTAGTCTTGAAGTCTTGAGTAATATTTCTTGTCTTACTTGTAGTCCTTAGTGATATCCAAGTTGAAGTCCTTGTTGAGACTAAGGTTGAAGTTACTTGAGTTGATGAAGTCCTTGGTGAAAATATAGTTGAAGTCTTTGGTCATGGAGAAGGCTTTATCCATCAAGTTGAAATAGAAGAGATGTAGAGTTGAAACCAAAATGGTTGAGGAAAGAGTTTACAAGGTTGTTTGTAAATAAGTTTTGGAACAAATACAACTCCTATTTTTCTAAGGGGTTTTGTCCAATCCTAGGGTTACAAATCCTACAGGCAACATAGTGCTCTGATACCATCTGTAAGGTTCCCAAACTTTAATAAGGTAGAGATCTCTGTGTTTACAATGCTAGTCCCTGGATCAATATCTAGCATCCACAATCAAGATGTAATATCAAGAAACAAAGGTCATAATACAACTTTATAACCAGGAATAAAATAATTTATTACATCTTACATAGCTCATTTGGCTATCTCATTACAATGCAGCAGAATATAACAATAGCATGGGGTCCTTCATCTTCAAAGTGCCACAGGCAAACATGTTTGTTGTAGACTTGTAATCCTAATCAATAAACTTCACTAACATCAAACAAACCTGCAACATAATAAGTTACAGCCCCAAGGGTCAATACATTTGAATTGTATTGGCAAGTGATACTATGGTAGTATAGTGGAGTCTATCATCTATATGCATTTGGCCAAGTGGATCTTAGGCTTGCTTTGCTCAAAATAGATTTTCCTTATCATTTGAAAACACTAAGTTTTTATTTGACAAAATCACCCAAGGCATCTCCCAATAGAAATTGGTGATCCTTCAACCCTTGTTCAACCAAAAAGTTTTAACTTAGAAATTGGGATGAGGAGATTCTTGATAGTTTCCATGTCTTGATGCTCAAATTTTCCTTTATCAGGGACATGGCTAAGTCCTTAGATTTTACACTCTGCAGAGGTGGTGCACTTTCCCCACAAGACTTGGTTTCACCAAGACAAGATCTTTCAGAAGCCTTCCCTTAGACCAGAATGGACGCGTTCCAACCTATCAAACCCCTACCACCAACTATCCATTTGGCTAAGTTATTGCAACCTATATGATCCAGGCAGAGCCCATAATGCCAAGTGGCTGCACTTGAAGCTTCTCAACATTTGACATCTCAAATCCCTTTGTTCCTGGGTGGCCATACACAAGTGAGATACACAAGGTAAACCATAGAAATGGGCCTTGTGAACCACTCAACACAAACCATTCCTTCCATTCCACCCAGGTGATTCATTCACTTAGTTGTTTTATTAAACAAAACACAAGTCCTTGATTTAGAAATATTCCATAGTATGAATATATATTCCACCCTTGTTTTCTACTAGCTAAGCTAAGCATGATAGTAGTAGGAATATTAACTTAGGATAATTCTACTAAGGTTTCATCTACTAGGATTTCCCATGGCATAGTTTACACTTAGCAAAATTCCATGCAAGTCCTACTTAGAAACATCACTAATGCATAGTGAAAAAATAATGGGACAAAAGTATGAAGCATCACTTGCCTTTTTGGTAGAGAATATAAGTTCACTCCTTGATCTTGCAATATTCACACTCTTCAAATCACTACAATTCAGTCAAGCAAGGCACAATTTCAATCTACCATTCAAGCAAACATCACATAAAATAATAGAAACAAAACAATGCATGCAAGCATGCCAAACATTGTTTTATTTACAAAAGTGGTTTCTAATAGGTTATAAACATTCTAAAACACTTATTGGTCATTTTATAAAGTAGCAAAACTATTTGCAAAATATTTTACTTATAAACCATTTTAATACCAAATCAATATTTTATGTGGTTGAAAATGCCTTTAGCAAAGTAATAATTTTTTTATAGGGTTCACCAAATACATTTTCAAATCATAAAACTTGGTGTTTGGGGTCAGAGAGTTTAAATCAAAACATTTCCCATAGGTTTTCCTCCAAAAGCATTTTTAATAAATAAACATTACTTTTATTTGACTACGAATGCTTTAAATCAAAGATTTATTCTTTTGCTTCACCAAAAACATTTTTGAAACCACAAATTGATTTCTATGGTCAGTAGGTTACAAAACAAACCATTTGCCAAAGATTTTATCTCAAAAATCATTTTAGAACAAACTTTATATCCAAAATATACCTACACAAGTTTCTGAAAAAACAACCATTTTATCAGAAACAAATTACTAAACAAAGGGCATGGTTATGTAGTATTTGTCTTGCTGATTCCATTGATATAAAATTTGAAAAATTTGGACGTGTGGTTTGAAAGTTATGAATTTTACAAAATTGAACAACAAATAGATCAAATATGTTTTTATTAGAACAGACAGGGCCACGTGGCGTGTTGCTATTCGTCTGTACCACTTCATGCGGATCGTGCAACGAGGGGCATTAGATTTTAAACAGATCATGTGGCTCAGGAGCAAGCGTATCCCTTCGATCATGTTCTATCGTGGCGCTTGGATCTACATCCAACGGTGCACAGCACGCTAGCCATCGAGTGGCGGCGCTGGCGGCGGCAGGTGGCGGCGCGCGGTCAGACGGTGGCGGTGTCGACGTTACAGGAAGCGAGAGAGCGAAGGGAGATGATTCCCAGAATCTCCACGTCGTACTGATGCTCATCGTGGTCTTCTCCATCGAAGGGGCGCTCGGGGTGGATGGCAATCGCTCGCCGGAGTTGCTCCTGGCGACGGGTGCGCTCAGGCGTCGTCGGGGATTGGTGTCTGGGGTGCAAGCGAGCAAGGAAACGTGTCAGGAGGGTGTGCAAGTTCGTACAGGTTGAAATGGAACTCACCATAGGGCAAGGGGCACACGTAGTCGACGACAGTAGCTTGCCGGAGCTGGTGCAGATGGCGGTGGTTCCTAGACGAAGACGAAGGCGAGGCTGTGGGGCACGAGCAGGCAAGTGGGAGGTACTGGAAGAAGCGCACAGTGATGGTGAACGAGGGCAAGGGGAGGCAGGTACTGGCCGGAATTGAAGGAAATGCCCGCCGGAGCAGGGAGAGGTTTCGGGTGCTCGGTGCGGCCTGGTGGCGTTTGCGGAGTGAGATCTGGGGCAAAAGTTAGAGGAGGCGCGAGCGATTAAGTGTGTGTGGTCGGGGGACGGTTTCACGGCGTCGTTAAAGCGTATTAACGCTGGCATTCATCGACAGTAAACATGGCCAGGGGCGCGGTCAGCGGCGGGGTGAGGAAGAAAGGTCTGGCGGGTGGGGTTGTGCTATTAGCGAGAGAGAAAAAGGAGTGGTGGGGTCCGGCAGTCAGCGAGTGAGTGGGTGAAACTGTGGGTGCTTATCATTTTTCTCGCAGGGAGGGGTAAATGGGCTAACTGGGCCAGGTGCTTTGCTGGGCTGGGTAGGTTTAGTGGGTTGGGTTTGTTTCTATATTTTTTTATACAAACCTTTTTCTTTTTCTGAGTTGAATTCCTGTTTTGATTTTCAATCAAATAATTCAAACTCCAATTCAAATCAAACCACCACCAAACTTTGTGTTGATTTAAATTATGTTTATCAACATACTCCAAGGTCCAAAATAAAATAATTCTTTTATTCTTTTAGGATCTATTAATAATTAAATAAATAGACCTTAGTCTTTAATTCAAATAGGTTTTAATTTATTTTAAAAACTCTTTTTGAAATCTAAATAATATCAAAATCTTTTAAGTAGGTTTCATTTGAAAAACTAAAACAATTGGAATTCTTATTTTAAAAACTTTAATAAATTTTAATGTTTATTTGAAAGGGAAAAGCCTTTACTTAAATAAAATTGGATATTAATAAATACTTATTATTTTATTTAAATAAACCTTTATTATTTTTAACCAATAGAAATATTTTATTTCATTTGCTTGGCCAAGATTTAATTTGGCCTTTAAATATTCCTCATTTAATATTTCTTTCTTTATCTTATAAAATTCATATCTTTTTATTTAAAGATCCAAACTTGGTGATTCCAATTTGTAAAATAATATTTGATATTTATTTATCCTTTTAAACCCCTTTAGGACTATTTGCTCACCATTTTGTATGGATTTTTAGATAGGTGCTTTATTAGCTTTGGAATTTAAATTTCCTTATCTTATTAAATTCACAAGATTTTATCTATGGCTCCAAATTGAATGAAATCAATTTGTATGGTTTTATAATATTTCCATTTGTCATTATTGATAATTTTGAAATGTTTGCTTGACAACTTTTTATATGGATCAAATCCATGGTCTTAGAAATAACTTGAAAATGATTTTCTTCCATTAGGGTTTTAGTGTTTTGGTTTATTTCTCAAGTGTTTAAATTTCCAGATGCATTTAAGAATAAAGCATTTCACTTGATTTGAATTTAGTTTGGATTCAAACATTAACCAAAGTTTGTTCAAGTTGGGATTTTTAAGTTTCCATTTAGAAACAAAAGTTTCTTTTCACCCTAAAATTAAACAATTATTTATTTTGTTTATTTATTTTTCACATTACAAGATTTGGAAAATCTTGGGATGTGACAGGCTACCACCCTTAAAATAAATCTCGTCCCGACATTTGGGGAGGCTAGGGGTTACAAGTTGGATCAAAGCAACTAGGGTACTACCACCCTTAAAATTTTCCAACTAGATTACTTCTTGGCTTGCTTGGGATCTTGATGATACTTCTCTGGACACTTTCCTGCATAATGGCCTAGCTGTTTGCATTTGAAGCACATCACTTGGCTGATATCTTTATTTTCCTTTGGTATCATTGCCTCTTGTTTGTTTCCTTGGTTCTTCTTATTTTCTGGGCAATCACTGGCATAGTGTCCCATTTCTTTGCAATTATAACATTGCAACTGGCTTATGTCCTTCTTATTTTTGGGTCTCTCTAAAGCTAGGAGTTCTTCTAGTTCATGCTCTTCATACTTCACCACAAAGGTGGGAAATCTTTCTCTCTTCTTGGGGCAGTTACTAGAGATATGACCTTCTTCTCCACAAGAGTAGCAACACCTTGTGGTCACTTTAGATTTGGCCTTATGATGCATAGTTTTGACTTTTCCTTCATCCTTCTTGGTAGAAGTTGTTCCTTCATGAGGGTTTACAAACTGTTGATGCACTCCATCTTGTTTCCTTTGTTGAACTATGGAATAGATGGGGCATTGGATAGGGACATGATTATTTCCTTCACATAGGAAACAAGTAGCTTGAGATGTGGGGCATTGATTTGTTGGATGTTTCTCTTCACAATTGGGGCATTGATCTTCATGCTCTTTGGAAGTGTGATCCTTGTCTCCACAAATATTGCAAGCTTGGGTTCCTTCTAAAATATCATCCTTGACATCCTTGTTGTCATAAACTCCTTGGGAAGAGTTGTTTCCCATGTTGATCATTTGATCTATCACCTTATGAAACAATTGGGTTTGGGTTTCCAAAAACCTTTGCATGGTTGGATCTAACTCACTGGTGTTGGCTAAAAATTGAGCTGTCACTTGGTTCAGCTGGGTTTGGGTTACTATGAGTTCTCTCATGTTGTCCTCTTGGTTGCTATTGTTGCCATCCTTGATGTTGGAGTTTCTTGGAGTAGTCATCTGTTTGGGTTGGATTGGGATTAGAATAGGCAAAAGATTTCTAAGGAATCAATTCTAATCACACACATCACAATTCACTCAAGCAATGTGCAAGCAATCACAAACAAGCACTCCATTCAAACAACAAGTTTCAAGCACATTTTTAGGCAACAAAATATTTTTCTACACCACATAGGTTGGTGTGTTTGATCTATACTAAATATGGTGGTCCAACTATATGGTTCACTTGAGATCATTCCATCCTTCTTAGTTGATTTTTCTTGTATGAGATCATGGTTTCCTTGGGAAAATTCTTGGTCACAAAACTTTAAAGTGATGATGGTTCCTTCTAAGTTGTATTCCCTTAGTCTTGAAGTCTTGAGTAATATTTCTTGTCTTACTTGTAGTCCTTAGTGATATCCAAGTTGAAGTCCTTGTTGAGACTAAGGTTGAAGTTACTTGAGTTGATGAAGTCCTTGGTGAAAATATAGTTGAAGTCTTTGGTCATGGAGAAGGCTTTATCCATCAAGTTGAAATAGAAGAGATGTAGAGTTGAAACCAAAATGGTTGAGGAAAGAGTTTACAAGGTTGTTTGTAAATAAGTTTTGGAACAAATACTACTCCATATTTTTCTAAGGGGTTTTGTCCAATCCTAGGGTTACAAATCCTACAGGCAACACAGTGCTATGATACCATCTGTAAGGTTCCCAACCTTTAATAAGGTAGAGATCCATGTGTTTACAATGCTAGTCCCTGGATCAATAGCTAGCATCCACAGTCAAGATGTAATATCAAGAAACAAAGGTCATAATACAACTTTATAACCAGGAATAAAATAATTTATTACATCTTACATAGCTCATTTGGCTATCTCATTACAATGCAGCAGAATATAACAATAGCATGGGGTCCTTCCTCTTCAAAGTGCCACAGGCAAACATGTTGGTTGTAGACTTGTAATCCTAATCAATAAACTTCACTAACATCAAACAAACCTACAACATAATAAGTTATAGCCACAAGGGTCAATACATTTGAATTGTATTGGCAAGTGATACTATGGTAGTATAGTGGGGTATATCATCTATATGCATTTGGCCAAGTGGATCTTAGGATTGCTTTGCTCAAAATAGATTTTCCTTATCATTTGAAAACACTAAGTTTTTATTTGACAAAATCACCCAAGGCATCTCCCAATAGAAATTGGTGATCCTTCAACCCTTTTTCAACCACAAAGTTTTAACTTAGAAATTGGGATGAAGAGATTCTTGATAGCTTCCATGTCTTGATGCTCAAATTTTCCTTTACCAGGGACATGGCTAAGTACTTAGATTTTACACTCTACAGAGGTGGTGCACTTTCCCCACAAGACTTGGTTTCACCAAGACAAGATCTTTTAGAAGCCTTCCCTTAGACCAGAATGGACGCGTTCCAACCTATCAAACCCCTACCACCAACTATCCATTTGGCTAAGTTATTGCAACCTATATGATCCAGGCAGAGCCCATAATGCCAAGTGGCTGCACTTGAAGCTTCTCAACATTTGACATCTCAAATCTCTTTGTTCCTGGGTGGCCATACACAAGTGAGATACACAAGGTAAACCATAGAAATGGGCCTTGTGAACCACTCAACACAAACCATTCCTTCCATTCCACCCAGGTTGTTCATTCACTTAGTTGTTTTATTAAACAAAACACAAGTCCTTGATTTAGAAATATTCCATAGTATGAATATATATTCCACCCTTGTTTTCTACTAGCTAAGCTAAGCATGATAGTAGTAGGAATCTTAACTTAGGAGAATTCTACTAAGGTTTCATCTACTAGGATTTCCCATGGCATAGTTTACACTTAGCAAAATTCCATGCAAGTCCTACTTAGAAACATCACTAATGCATAGTGAAAAAATAATGGGACAAAAGTATGAAGCATCACTTGCCTTTTTGGTAGAGAATATAAGTTCACTCCTTGATCTTGCAATATTCACACTCTTCAAATCACTACAATTCAGTCAAGCAAGGCACAATTTCAATCTACCATTCAAGCAAACATCACATAAAATAATAGAAACAAAACAATGCATGCAAGCATGCCAAACATTGTTTTATTTACAAAAGTGGTTTCTAATAGGTTATAAACATTCTAAAACACTTATTGGTCATTTTATAAAGTAGCAAAACTATTTGCAAAATATTTTACTTATAAACCATTTTAATACCAAATCAATATTTTATGTGGTTGAAAATGCCTTTAGCAAAGTAATAATTTTTTTATAGGGTTCACCAAATACATTTTCAAATCATAAAACTTGGTGTTTGGGGTCAGAGAGTTTAAATCAAAACATTTCCCATAGGTTTTCCTCCAAAAGCATTTTTAATAAATAAACATTACTTTTATTTGACTACGAATGCTTTAAATCAAAGATTTATTCTTTTGCTTCACCAAAAACATTTTTGAAACCACAAATTGATTTCTATGGTCAGTAGGTTACAAAACAAACCATTTGCCAAAGATTTTATCTCAAAAATCATTTTAGAACAAATTTTATATCCAAAATATACCTACACAAGTTTCTGAAAAAACAACCATTTTATCAGAAACAAATTACTAAACAAAGGGCATGGTTATGTAGTATTTGTCTTGCTGATTCCATTGATATAAAATTTGAAAAATTTGGACGTGTGGTTTGAAAGTTATGAATTTTACAAAATTGAACAACAAATAGATCAAATATGTTTTTATTAGAACAGACAGGGCCACGTGGCGTGTTGCTATTCGTCTGTACCACTTCATGCGGATCGTGCAACGAGGGGCGGTAGATTTTAAACAGATCATGCAGCTCAGGAGCAAGCGTACCCCTTCGATCATGTTCTATCGTGGCGCTTGGATCTACATCCAACGGTGCACAGCACGCTAGCCGTCGAGTGGCGGCGCTGGCGGCGGCAGGTGGCGGCGCGCGGTCAGACGGTGGCGGTGTCAACGTTACAGGAAGCGAGAGAGCGAAGGTAGATGCTCACCAGAATGCCACGTCATACTCATGCTCATCGTGGTCTTCTCCGTCGAAGGGGCGCTCGGGGTGGATGGCAATCGCTCGCCGGAGTTGCTCCTGGCGACGGGTGCGCTCAGGCATCGTCGGGGATGGGTGTCTAGGGTGCAAGCGAGCAATGAAATGTGTCAGGAGGGTGTGCAAGTTCATACAGGTTGAAATGGAACTCACCATAGGGCAAGGGGCACACGGAGTTGACGACAGTAGCTTGCCGGAGCTGGTGCAGACGGCGGTGGTTCCAAGACGAAGACGAAGGCGAGGTTGTGGGGCACGAGCAGGCAAGTGGGAGGTACTGGAAGAAGCGCACAGTGATGGTGAACGAGCTCGTAGCATCCAAGGGCAAGGGGAGGCAGATACTGGCCGGAATTAAAGGAAATGCCCGCCGGAGCAGGGAGATGTTTCGGGTGAAATCGATGCGGCCTGGTGGCGTTTGCGGAGTGAGATCTAGGGGAAAAGTTAGAGGAGGCGCGAGCGATTAAGTGTGCGTGGTCGGGGGACGGTTTCACGGAGTCTTTAAAGCGTATTAACACTGGCATTCATCGACAGTAAACATGGCCAGGGGGGCGCGGTCAGCGGCGGGGTGAGGAAGAAAGGTCTGGTGGGTGGGGTTGTGCTGTCAGCGGGAGAGAAAAAGGAGTGGCGGGGTCCGGCAGTCACCGAGTGAGCGGGTGAAACTGCGGGTGCGAATCGTTTTTCTCGCTGGGAGGGGTAAATGGGCTAACTGGGCCAGGTGCTTTGCTGGGCTGGGTAGGTTTAGTGGGTTGGGTTTTTTTTTTTAATTTTTTTATACAAACCTTTTTCTTTTTCTGAATTGAATTCCTGTTTTGATTTTCAATCAAATAATTCAAACTCCAATTCAAATCAAACCACCACCAAACTTTGTGTTGATTTAAATTCTGTTTATCAACATACTCCAAGGTCCAAAATAAAATAATTCTTTTATTCTTTTAGGATCTATTAATAATTAAATAAATAGACCTTAGTCTTTAATTCAAATAGGTTTTAATTTATTTTTAAAACTCTTTTTGAAATCTAAATAATATCAAAATCTTTTCAGTAGGTTTCATTTGAAAAACTAAAACACTTGGAATTCTTATTTTAAAAACTTTAATAAATTTTAATGTTTATTTGAAAGGGAAAAGCCTTTACTTAAATAAAACTGGATATTAATAAATCCTTATTATTTTATTTAAATAAACCTTTATTCTTTTTAACCAATAGAAATATTTTATTTCATTTGCTTGGCCAAGATTTAATTTGGCCTTTAAATATTCCTCATTTAATATTTCTTTCTTTATCTTATAAAATTCATATCTTTTTATTTAAAGATCCAAACTTGGTGATTCCAATTTGTAAAATCTTATTGATATTTATTAATCCTTTTAAACCCCTTTAGGACTATGTGCTCACCATTTTGTATGGATTTTTAGATAGGTGCTTTATTAGCTTTGGAATTTCAATTTCCTTATCTTATTAAATTCACAAGATTTTATCTATGGATCCAAATTGAATGAAATCAATTTGTATGGTTTTATAATATTTCCATTTGTCATTCTTGATCACTTTGAAATGTTTGCTTGACAACTTTTTATATGGATCAAATCCATGGTCTTAGAAATAACTTGAAAATTATTTTCTTCCATTAGGGTTTTAGTGTTTTGGTTTATTTCTCAAGTGTTAAAATTTCCAGATGCATTTATGAATAATGCATTTCACTTGATTTGAATTTACCTTGGATTCAAACATTAACCAAAGTTTGTTCAAGTTGGGATTTTTAAGTTTCCATTTAGAAACAAAAGTTTCTTTTCACCCTAAAATTCAACAATTATTTATTTTGTTTATTTATTTTTTACATTACAAGATTTCTAAAATCTTGGGATGTGACAACTACTTTTGAGAAGTAGAGGTGTTGTGAAAACTGTCTGTCATGGGATAGATTTTGTGCTACATTGTAAAAATTCGTGAAGGAGCTCAGTACGTCGGATGGAGCTGTATTTTTCTGGGTTTGTTCTCCAGGTTGTTACCCAACTTTCATTATTTTGGCACCTTTTTATTTGAGAAACAAAAGGTTTTTGAAGAAATCAATCTTTACCTGCTGGTCTGTTTTGACATATTTCTGTCGTCATTTGCATTTTGCCTCTTATAGAAGGTTTTTTATGGGTTTTCAATTGAAGTGTGTACCTAAAGGTTATTGTTTTTGCTTACACTAATGTTTTCATTGAGTTTGTGCAAGGGTTTTATAAGAAGGAAATTTTTAGGAGAAGGAGAGAGGTATCTGCAGAGTTCGTCGTTGAATAGGTAAAAGTGGTGAAAACAGAAGGTTCGTGAAAGTCCATTTTTTTATATTTTTGATGTTTTTAATACATAACGAAGACTACGAGACGGATCAGAGGAAGAACCGGAGTCCGGGGTGGACAAACCCACCCTAGGCACGGGCCCAGCCTGGCCGCTCCTGGAGGGGGTGTGCCACTCCTGATCTCCGACTCCGCCTCGTTTCCATGTCAGAACCTTTCTTATGCTTTGAAACTTCGTAATATATAATCCCCCGGATCCCCAGTGGTTCGTGCATCGTGTTCTCGTCGTGTTTTCGTTTCGATATGTTTCTGTCAGGAAATCTTCTCAAGTTTAGAGCGCCATGGCATCCGCCAATGACAAAGGCAAGAAGCCCGAGGAGGAGATAAAGTTGGAAGAACAAACCGTCGAAGGGACAAGGGCAAGGAAACCTACTTTTGAAGAGGGCAATTAACACTAGAGATGCCTTTTCTCGTAACATCCAGGGAATCATAGCCTTTGGTCCAGACTTCAGATACTGCCCTGAAGCAGCGGAAGCCCTTCGAACCACTAACGAGTTTTGTGATAAGTACTGTACTTTGAGGATGAAGGTGGAGATGCTTCAAGAGGAGAATAACAGAATCCGCAAGATGCTGGAGGACTTTCTTATTGATGGCAAGAGAACACCACCACCACCGAAGGAGTAATTCATCATCAGGTTTGGCACCCCCTAGGATTGTACCAAGCTTGGGGGAGTGCTGCGGTATTACCACCATTATCTTTTATCTTTTACCTTTTTAGTGGATTTATATCTGTGGTAGAGAGGTTATCTTATAGTTTTCTTGCATGTGGATGTTGGAATTATGCCCTAGAGGCAATAATAAAGATGTTATTATTATAATTCTTGTTCATGATAAAGTTTATATTCCATGCTAGAATTGTATTAAGCGGAAACTTTAATACTTGTGTGGTTTGTGAACAACACCGTGTCCCTGGTACGCCTCTAAGGACTAGCTCAATGATCAATGATGGTTAAGGTTTCCTAACCATAGACATGAGTTGTCAATTGATAATGAGATCATTTCATTGGAGAATGATATGATGGACAGACCCAAACTAAGCAAAGCAATTAGATCGTGTCATCGTGTTCGTCTTTGCGAAGCTTTTCCTATGTCAAATATTGTATTCCTTAGACCATGAGATAATACAACTCCCTGGTATCGGAAGAAAGCTTTGAGGTCATCAAACGTCATCCTATGAGAGGGTGATCATAAAGGTGTCTCTCAGGTGATCGGAAAGTATCTGTTGGGTTGTATGTATCGAGATGGAATTTGTCCCTCCCAAGTCGGAGAGATATACTTCGGGCCCACTCGGTAATCGATATCAACACCGCTTGCAAGCATGTGGTTAAGGAGTTAATCACAAAGTGATATCGGATTACGGAACGAGTAAAGTACTTGCTGTGAACGAGATTGAACTAGGTATGACGGTACCGATGATCGAATCTCGGGCAAGTAAAATATCGCGAGACGAAGGGAATATATATATGGGATTGATCGAATCCTGGCATCGTGGTTCATCCGATACGACCATCGATGAATGTGTGGGAGTCAATATGGGTGCCCAGACCCCGCTGTTGATTATTGATAGAAGATCATGTCTGCATATTCTCGAACCCGCAGGGTCACACACTTAACGTATCTCGACTCTAGGATAGATTGGATAATTGGTTTATGAATTTTTGTTCGGAGTCTCGGATGGGATCCGGGATATCACGAGAGGTTCCGGAATGGTCCGGAGAATAAGATTCATATAAGGCAATGCAGTTTTTGGAGTTCGGAATTGTTCCGGGTTAATCGGTATTGTACCGGAAGCTTCTAGAACCTTCCGGAAGGGGACCAACGTGGCCCCACCTTCCGGGGGGGCATGGGCCTATGAGGGAGTGTCCTGGCCGCTTTGGGCCAGGGGCACAAGGCCCCATAGGGCCTAGCCGATCCTAGAGAGTTTAAATCGTTTAAACTAGAGATAGGGTTTCTAGAAGAGGGGAGAGTCCATGCCCCCCACTCCTTATCCTTTGGGCTTGGGGGAGGGGCTAGGGCTGCGCCCCCCCCTCTATATAAAGAGGGGTGGGGGCGCACCAAACCCCTACACCTCTCCTCCAAACCCTAGCCGCCTTGCTAGCTTTCCTCTCTCCCTCCCGACTGTTTGTAGGCGAAGCCCTGCTGCAGAAATTCTCCACCATATACACCACGCCGTCGTGTTGTAGATCCAATCTATCTCTCCACCATACTTGCTGGTCCGAGGAAGGAGGAGACGTCGAGGTGCTGCACGTGTGCATCTCACGGAGGCACCGCCACTTGTGGTGCTAGATCGGATCGGATCGCGAGGAGGAGAAGCGAGTACGACTACATCACCCACGTTCCGACGAACGTTCCGCTGTGCGAATCTTCAAGGGTATGAAGATCTAATCCAATCTCTCTCGTTGTTTGCATCTCCTAGATTAGATCTTGGCTTTCCCTCTGTTCGCTCCGTAGAAAATTTTGATTTACTATGCCGCGAAACCCTTCAGTGGTATCAGAGCTAGATCTATGCGTAGATGTGTTTCACGAGTAGAACGCAACATGGTTGTTGCGGGCGTTGATGTTTTCTGTTGCAAGCCTCTTGTTTGTGTTCTTCTTATGACGCGGGATAGTGAGATTGAAGCGGTCCAGGCCAACCTTACGCGACGTCGTTCGCGAGACCGGCTCCGCACTTGACGTGTGGCTTGTTCCACACATGCGGCTGGTGGATGTCAGTTTCTCTCACTATAGTTGTCATGGGATTAACACCGGAGTTTGGCAACCATAATATCACCGTTGTGGCTTTCCGTAGGTAAGAATCGTTCTTAGCATCTACTCCCATAAGCCACGTAAAACATGCAACAACAAAGTAGAGGCGTCTAACTTGTTTTTGCAGGGAGTGTTTTCTGTGATATGGTATGGCCCAAGATGTGATGTGTATAATGTATGCGATGATCATGTTTTGTAATGTTTCACGACTTGCATGTCGATGAGTACACAACCGACAGGAGCCATATGGTTGTCTTTATAATTGTGTATGACCTGCGAGTCAACTTCTTATACGCCATGTAATAGCTTTACTTTATCGCTAAGTAGTTAGCAATAGTTGTAGTTGCTATTCGTGGTGAAGGCAATCATGGTGGAGTGATGGAGATCATGCCGGAACGCACAAGATGGAGATCATTGCGCGAAGATTGGCTATACCATGTCACATAAAGTTATATGCATGTGATGTTTATCCTTTATGTATCTTATTATGCTTAGATCGCGACGGTAGCATTATAAGATGATTCCTCACTTAAAGATCAAGATAAAAACTGTGTTCTCCCCAAGTATGCACCGTTGCGAAAGTTCGTCGTGTCCAAGCATCACATGATGATCGGGTGCTATAGACTCTACGCTCACATACAACGGGTGCAAGCCAGTTTTGCACACGTGGAAATACTTGGGTCTAGCTTGACGAGCCTAGCATGTACAGACATGGCCTCGAAACACAAGAACCGAAAGGTTAAGCATGCGTCATATGAATGGTATGATCGACACTTTGTTGTCCACCATTGAAACCACATCTCTTCTCGTGATGATCGGATTAGGTGTGGTGAATTTGGATCGTGTTCACTAAACAACTTGAGGGATGTTGAATTTAGTGGGATTTCATCTAGTAATTTGATTAAGTTGAACTATTTATCATGAACATAGTCTAAATTGTACTTGCAAATACTGTAGATCACATGGACAAATCCAACTTCAACTTCAACGTTTTTGCTGAGAAGGAAAAGCTTAGAAACAATGGGTCTAACTTCACCAATTGGTTCCGCAATCTAAGAATCATTCTGTCTGGCGGACAAAAGGACTATGTCCTTGGGAAAGCGTTAGGTGACCCCCCTGCTGCAACTGCGCCGGCTGATGAGAAAGCTGTCTATCAGTCGCGCAAAGATGATATGGTGTGATTAAGAGCACCGTGTTGTTTGCTATGGAACCGGAACTTCAAAATCGTTTTGAAACCTATCCCGGGCCCTTTGAGATTCTCGAGGAGCTGAAATCCATGTTTCAGACTCAAGCCCGTTCTGAGAGATATGAGATCTCTGAGAAGTTCTTTAACTGCAAGATGGAGGAAGGGAGTTCCGTTAGTGAGCACGCCATAAAGATGTCGGGCTACACTCAACGCCTTGAGCAATTGGAATGCACGATTCCAGAGGAGCTCAAGATTGACAGGGTTCTGCAATCACTCCCTCCCATCTACAAAAGTTTTGTAGTGACTCATAATCAGATTGGCTCCACTGATACGATCACCGAGCTCTTCGCAAAGCTGAAGGCTGTGGAGGTGGACATCAAAAAGGATAATCATGTGTTGATGGTCAACAAGCCCTCCTTTAAGAAAGGTAAGGGAGCAAAGAAGCCCTTCAAGAAGGGCAGCGGCAAGCGCAATGCTCCTGCTGAGAAGAAGCTCAAGTCTGGTCCTAAGCCGGACACTGAGTGCTTCTATTGCAAGGACAAGGGTCACTGGAAGCGCAATTGTCCGAAGTACTTAGCGGACAAGAAGGCTGGCACCATCAAAGGTATATTTGATATACATGTTATTGATGTTTTCCTTACTAGCCCTCGTTGTAGTGCCTGGGTATTTGATACCGGTTCAGTTGCTAATATTTGTAACTCGAAACAGGAGCTACGGAATAGACGGCGGCTTGCGAGGGATGAGGTGACGATGCGCGTTGGCAACGGATCAAGAGTTGATGTGATGGCCGTCGGCACGCTCTCCTTAGTTTTACCTTCGGGATTAGTTTTAAACCTTAATAAGTGTTACTATGTGCCTGCGTTGAGCATGAACATTATTTCTGGATCGTGTTTATTGCAAGACGGTTATTCATTTAAATCGGAGAATAATGGTTGTTCTATTTATATGAGTAACATCTTTTATGGTCATGCACCTCTTATGAATGGTTTATTTCTTCTAAATCTCGAAAGGGATGAAACACACATCCATAACATTGAGGCTAAGAGATGCAAAGTAGATAGTGATAATACTACTTATTTGTGGCACTGTCGTCTAGGTCATATTGGTGTAAAGCGCATGAAGAAACTCCATTCTGATGGACTTTTGGAGTCTCTTGATTTTGAATCATTTGACACATGCGAACCATGCCTCATGGGCAAGATGATCAAAACCCCGTTCTCCGGTATGATGGAGCGAGCAACGGACTTGTTGGAAATCATACATACCGATGTATGCGGACCGATGAGTATTTCGACGCGCGGTGGATATCGCTATTTCCTTACTTTTACCGATGACTTAAGTAGATATGGGTATATCTATTTAATGAAACATAAATCTGAAACATTTGAAAAGTTCAAGGAATTTCAGAATGAAGTGGAGAACCATCGTAACAGAAAGATTAAGTTTCTACGATCCGATCGTGGAGGTGAATATTTGAGTTATGATTTTCTCACGCATCTTAAAACAAGTGGAATCGTTTCACAACTCACGCCACCCGGAACACCACAGCGCAATGGTGTGTCTGAACGCCGGAATCGAACCCTATTAGATATGGTCCGATCAATGATGTCTCTTACTGATTTGCCGTTATCATTTTGGGGTTATGCATTAAAACCGCTGCATTCACTTTAAATAGGGCTCCATCTAAATCCGTTGAGACGACACCATATGAACTGTGGTTTGGTGCTAAACCTAAGTTGTCATTTCTTAAAGTTTGGGGATGCGAAGCTTACGTCAAGAAGTTGATGCCGGACAAGCTCGAACCCAAAGCGGAGAAATGCGTCTTCATAGGATACCCTAAGGAAACTATTGGGTATACCTTCTATCACAGAACCGAAGGCAAAGTGTTTGTCGCAAAGAATGGTTCCTTTCTTGAGAAGGAGTTTCTCTCGAAAGAAGTGAGTGGGATGAAAGTAGATCTTGACGAGGTTATTGAACCTTCTCTTGAATTGGAGAGTAGCGCAGCACCTGAAATTGTTCCAGTGCCGCCTGCACCAACAATAGAGGAAGCTAATGACAAGGATCATGAAGCTTCGGACGATGCTGCTACTGAACGTCGCAGGTCGACAAGGTCGCGTGCCCCTCCTGAGTGGTACGGCAACCCTGTCTTGACTGTCTTGTTAGTAGAAGACAGTGAACCTACGAACTATGAGGAAGCGATGATGAGCCCAGACTCTGAGAAATGGCTAGAAGCCATGAAATCCGAATTGGGATCCATGAGCGAAAACCAAGTATGGACTTTGGTGGACCCTCCTAGCGACCGAAAGGCCGTTGAGTGCAAATGGATCTTCAAGAAGAAAACGGACGCGGATGGTAATGTTACCGTCTATAAAGCACGGCTTGTCGCGAAAGGTTTTCGACAAGTTCAAGGTGTTGACTACGATGAGACTTTCTCTCCCGTAGCAATGTTTAAGTCCATTCGGATTTTATTAGCAATTGCTGCGTTTCATGATTATGAAATATGTCAGATGGATGTCAAGACTGCTTTCCTCAATGGCAACATTGATGAAGAGTTGTATATGATGCAACCCGAAGGTTTTGTCGATCCTAAGGATGCTAGTAAAGTATGCAAACTTCAGCGTTCCATTTATGGACTGAAGCAAGCATCTCGAAGTTGGAACCTTCGTTTTGATCAAGTGATCAAGAGCTTTGGATTTGTTCCAAATTGCTATGAAGCTTGTATCTACAAGAAAGTGAGTGGGAGCTCGGTGACGTTTCTGGTACTATATGTGGATGACATATTGATTATCGGAAATGACATCAACATGCTTAACGATGTGAAGAGTTATTTGAACAAGTGTTTTTCAATGAAAGACCTAGGTGAAGCTGCTTATATATTGGGCATCAAGATCTATAGAGATAGACAAAGACGCCTGATAGCTTTAAGCCAGAGTACATACCTAGACAAAGTTCTGAAAAGGTTCAGAATGGATAAGGCAAAGAAAGGTTCAGTGCCTATGTTGTCAGGTAAGATATTGAGCAAGGCTCAGTGTCCAGCTACGGTAAATGATAGGGAAGCTATGAGCAAAGTGCCTTATGCCTCGGCCATAGGTTCTATCATGTATGCCATGCTGTGTACTAGACCAGATGTGTCCAATGCTCTTAGTTTGACGAGCAGATATCAAAGTGATCCAGGAGTGGAACACTGGACAGCCGTGAAGAACATCCTAAAGTACCTAAATAGGACTAAAGAAATGTTCTTAGTCTATGGGGGTGATGAACAGCTTGTCGTAAAAGGTTACGTCGACGCTAGTTTTGACACCGACAAGGATGATTCCAAATCTCAGACAGGATACGTTTATATTTTGAATGGAGGAGCTGTGAGCTGGAGAAGCTGCAAGCAGAGCGTGATCGCGGGATCTACAGTAGAAGCGGAATACATGGCTGCTGCAGAAGCGTCAAGTGAAGGAGTTTGGATCAGAAACTTCATCATTGAGCTTGGCGTGGTTCCAAGTGCATTGGACCCACTGGAGATATTGTGTGACAACACTGGCGCCATAGCACTCACTAAGGAACCAAGATATCATCCACAGACCAAGCATATCAACCGCGAGTTTCATATAATCCGAGATTATATTGCAGATGGAGATCTGAAGATTAGCAAAGTACATATAGATCTGAATGTCGCAGATCCATTGACTAAACCTCTTCCACGTGTAAAACTTGATCAACACCTCAGTGCCATGGGTGTGAGATTATTGCCAGATGTAAACTAGATTATTGACTCTAGTGCAAGTGGGAGACTGTTGGAATTATGCCCTAGAGGCAATAATAAAGATGTTATTATTATAATTCTTGTTCATGATAAAGTTTATATTCCATGCTAGAATTGTATTAAGCGGAAACTTTAATACTTGTGTGGTTTGTGAACAACACCGTGTCCCTGGTACGCCTCTAAGGACTAGCTCAATGATCAATGATGGTTAAGGTTTCCTAACCATAGACATGAGTTGTCAATTGAGAATGATATCATTTCATTGGAGAATGATATGATGGACAGACCCAAACTAAGCAAAGCAATTAGATCGTGTCATCGTGTTCGTCTTTGCGAAGCTTTTCCTATGTCAAATATTGTATTCCTTAGACCATGAGATAATACAACTCCCTGGTATCGGAAGAAAGCTTTGAGGTCATCAAACGTCATCCTATGAGAGGGTGATCATAAAGGTGTCTCTCAGGTGATCGGAAAGTATCTGTTGGGTTGTATGTATCGAGATGGAATTTGTCCCTCCCAAGTCGGAGAGATATACTTCGGGCCCACTCGGTAATAGATATCAACACCGCTTGCAAGCATGTGGTTAAGGAGTTAATCACAAAGTGATATCGGATTACGGAACGAGTAAAGTACTTGCTGTGAACGAGATTGAACTAGGTATGACGGTACCGACGATCGAATCTCGGGCAAGTAAAATATCGCGAGACGAAGGGAATATATATATGGGATTGATTGAATCCTGGCATCGTGGTTCATCCGATATGATCATCGATGAATGTGTGGGAGTCAATATGGGTGCCCAGACCCCGCTGTTGATTATTGATAGAAGATCATGTCTGCATATTCTCGAACCCGCAGGGTTACACACTTAACGTATCTCGACGCTAGGATAGATTGGATAATTGGTTTATGAATTTTTGTTCGGAGTCTCGGATGGGATCCGGGATATCACGAGAGGTTCCGGAATGGTCCGGAGAATAAGATTCATATAAGGCAATGCAGTTTTTGGAGTTCGGAATTGTTTCGGGTTAATCGGTATTGTACCGGAAGCTTCTAGAACCTTCCGGAAGGGGACCAACGTGGCCCCACCTTCCGGGGGGGGGGGAATGGGCCTATGAGGGAGTGTCCTGGCCGCTTTGTGCCAGGGGCACAAGGCCCCATAGGGCCCAGCCGATCCTAGAGAGTTTAAATCGTTTAAACTAGAGATAGGGTTTCTAGAAGAGGGGAGAGTCCATGCCCCCCACTCCTTATCCTTTGGGCTTGGGGGAGGGGCTAGGGCTGCGCCCCCCCTCTATATAAAGAGGGGTGGGGGCGCACCAAACCCCTACACCTCTCCTCCAAACCCTAGCCGCCTTGCTAACTTTCCTCTCTCCCTCCCGACTGTTTGTAGGCGAAGCCCTGCTGCAGAAATTCTCCACCATATACACCACGCCGTCGTGTTGTAGATCCAATCTATCTCTCCACCATACTTTCTGGTCCGAGGAAGGAGGAGACGTCGAGGTGCTGCACGTGTGCATCTCACGGAGGCACCGCCACTTGTGGTGCTAGATCGGATCGGATCGCGAGGAGGAGAAGCGAGTACGACTACATCACCCACGTTCCGACGAACGTTTCGCTGTGCGAATCTTCAAGGGTATGAAGATCTAATCCAATCTCTCTCGTTGTTTGCATCTCCTAGATTAGATCTTGGCTTTCCCTCTGTTCGCTCCGTAGAAAATTTTGATTTACTATGCCGCGAAACCCTTCAGTGGAAGTATCTCTCCTTTAGTTGATTATCTATGTATCCCTTGGTGTGAGTGCCTGTATTGAATATTAATGAGAAGTCTCATCTTTTACCTTTTGCACCTCTTATTTTAGTTTGCAATCTCTATTATATGATGGATCTTGTTGATCAGTATTGGCATCACTTTGGATCATCAAGTGGATCTAAATTGGTTTTGGCAAACCGAGTTCTGGTCAGTAGCAATACTTTTTGAAGTTTGAAAGAAAAAGAGAAAAGCTTACAGGTATTTGGTATCATCTATTTTCTTTCTTGTTGGCTCATAAGCTTAGTATTCCTTATTTAAGATCTTTTGTGTCTTTAAGGAAGATTGCATGTTTGGCTTTATTACTTGTATGTTTGCTTGTTACTTTCAACTCTCTTGCTTGTTACCCAGCCTTGCTAGCCAAAAACCTGTTTTGAGAAGGCTTACTTCTCATGTTTCCAATCGCTTTGAACAAAACCTATGCCATTTGTGTCCATATCTACCTAGTAGCATTATTGCTATTCCAAGAAAATTCTCAAGCTTCATCTATCTTTTGAATTAAAAAAGTATTTTGTTATGTGAAAACTAGTTAGTAAAGCTCTCACGAACTTGATGGCACACCTTATTTTCTTGCCCCTAATAGACTTGAACCATTGTCAACATCGAAGTTGTATATGCTTGCATCTATACGTTGGAATTAGCAGAACCGTGTTGTCACGGGGAACGGTTTCAACATTGCACTTGTACTCTGTACACCGTTGATATTGTGTTATTTTGTCTGTGGATGTCACCGGTGTGAAATAAAAAGGGAGATTGTAAGTCCATGGAGTTTGTATTTTGTGTTAGAGAAACGCCTAGGCCGCTAGCCTAAGCCATGCCTAATCATGGTGGAAACTTGCAGCATCACCATAGTGAGCTATCTATGAAGCATCCTCAATAAAAGCTATGCATATAGTAAATAAAAAGATCGCTGAGATGCTCACTGTCTGCTTGCCTTGTCATTTTGGTTATGGGAAAGCTCTTGTACCATGTGCAAGGGGTACCCCGTTGGCGGTTCTCAATGATATGCAAGTACTTACAATGACAAGAACTTACCGGTGACTAAAGTTGAGTAGCATGAGGAGTGTCCCTCATATTCAAGGGACATGAGATTGCCAACTTATATTTCGTCAAGCATATACTCCATCCTTGTTCACTTTAACCTTAATCATCTCAAGATGCCTATGATAGGGGCAATGAGGTCTCAAAGCTAGTAAGTACCATAATCTTTTGGAAGCTCTTTATGACTTGTAATCCCTGTTTCCCTCTAAGAAGGGACCTTTCTCCCACTTCCCAGTTGAGTCAGTAAACCTATTTCCTCTCCATCTCCAACAAGCATTTGAGTTGTTGTGTTTCAAGCATTCATATGGTGATTTATTCAACCATGTTCTTATCTTCCTTGATTGCGCAAAACTCTTATCTATTGAGTATTACTTTGGAAGCCTTCACTTGTGAAAAACCTTTTTGAGCAAAGATTGCTCCTGTTTTGAAACTTCTACAAAAAAAAGCTTGTTGTGAAACTGTTTGCCAGGTGTTCTCTGACCAAGAACAAGTTTGCCAATTCCAATTATGATTTATCTTTATGCATCTCTATTGTGACTGCTATACTTGGTTGCAAGCTAAGTTATATAATGGTGAGTTGCTTTCTTCTATGAGTTGTGCAATGGTAAGTGTGATGCTTCTTATTCATATTCTTTTATCAACACTTCACTCCATAAACTTGTGGACATGTTTACTGAGCTCAGTTTTCGCTTGGGGAAAAGCTAAGTCTAAGCTTGGGGGAGTTGATACGCCCAATTTGCATCACCTTTCTATACCATAATCTACCTCTATTCATTAATATTTGTCTTATTATGAGGTATTACTTATGGATTTTTATCTGTTTATGCATGTTGCATGATTCTTGGAGGATGAACTGCCGGAGTCTGGATTCTGATGGAAAAGAAGGCGTTTCGGTGCAATTTCGCGAAGATCAGAAAAATACCAGAAAAATATGGAAACATATTATTTTCCCAGAAGACGAAGGAAGCCATAAGGAGGAGCGAAGAGGGGCCGCAGGGGGGCCACACCCCCCTAGGCGCGGGTCCCCCTGGGCCACTCCTAGGGAAGGTGTGGCCCACCTGCCTGGCCTCCGACTCTGCCCCTTCGCCTATATCTTACCTATGGAACCCTAAGCCTGGGAGAGCGACCACATATAGATTTCTGTCGCCTCTAGGGGCGGAAAACACCGAGAGAGAAAGATCTCTCCGGCAGACAGATTTCTGTCGGGGGAATTCCTTCCCGGAGAGGGGAGACCGTCGCCATCAACACCATCGTCAAGCTAGGCTTCATCGGTATCATCATCCACACCATCATCTCCACCAACACCATCATCACCACTCCGTCCCGCTGTAACAATTGTGTTGGATATTGCTTTAGTTCTTAGGGGAAACTTTCCCGGTGTTGATTACTATTGTAGTTGATGCTTGTGAGTGGAACCATTGGATTATTGTTTATGTTCAGATTGTTATCCATTACCATATCATCTTTGATCTTGATCCATATGATGTCTTGTGAGTAGTTCGTTGTGTTCTCGAGGACATGGGAGAAGTCATGTTGTTATTAGTGAATCTGTGATGAGTTATTATTCAATGGTTTAGTATTTAAGTTGTGGTGCTATTCTTCTAGTGGTGTCATGTGAACGTCGACTACATGATACTTTACCATTTATGGGCCTAGGGGGATGCATTGTGTATTTGGCTACTAATTGTGGGGTTGCCGGAGTGACCGAAACTTGAACCCCCGTTAGGACACCTTTGCACAAGGGAGTGTAGGATCTCAGAGTTTAAGGCTGTGGTTAGATTTATATCTTAATTACTTTCCTGTAGTTACGGATGTTTGCAGGGGGTTTAATCACAAGTATGTATTAGTCCAAGTAAGGTCGGTATGTTAGCACAGGTTCACCCACACAACACTTACAACACTAGAGAATAGTACTCAGCTATTTGAAGCGAAAGCACTTGACAGAATTCCCATGTGTCCTCGAGAACGTTTGGTCCTTATAAGTATTTCCACCGGCTTGTCCTTTTCTAAGAAAGGATTGGGCCACTTGCTCCATTTGTTCATTACCATTGTTACTTTCTCCTTGTTTTGTTGCCTTATTAGAAAACCACTAAAAATCTGTTTGTTAAGTATTCATAGGGATTTCCTGCTCCATACCACTGTTCAGCACCTTCTACTCCTCGTTGGCATCGACACTCCTATTTATCGAAAGTACTGCGATACACCCCCTATACTTATGGGTCATCAATCATCCTCGTCACCATCCTCATCATCATCGTCATCCTGAGTCGAGCGCTAGTCGTGAGGGCGAGAAATAGATGACACATCCTCAAACATGGACTAGTCCACACGACCCTGACTCCAGTGACCATAGGAGAGAGTGCCATCTGACGCATGCTGCTGAGAAGGATCAACATCCATGGGCTGGTTGATCCACTTGAGTTCCTTCATGACATTCCTGTTAGCCTTGTAGGCATCATACTGTCCATGGCGAATGTCAATGTTCTGGCAAAGGACGAGCTTCTTCCACCATGAGGCCTTCTTCACCTTCTTTTGCACTTCCTCCTTAGAGGTGTTGAAGCGATATGCATTGCTAGCATGCTTCATCCTAGGGCCACGAGACGGTGGAGCCTATACCTCCTCGGAGCCGTCACTGTCAGAGTCATCAACCTCAATCTCATCATCCCCAAATATGTCCTGAGTTGGAGGGTAGTCTCGAGGAGCCTTGGTGGTAGGGGTCGCCTTCCTCTGTAGTTTGGCAGCAGTGTGGGGAACAAGATCATAATAGATCAAGGGAGTGACTGGAGTGTGGGAAGCAATGAGCTTCATCGAGTAGGGGGCATACAGAGGACACTTCTTGTCAGTGATGCACTTGTACAAATCCTGATAGATGAACTCCATAACATCAATAGCACCACCTGGATGAGCTGGACCATGAATGTACACAGTGTGCGCATGAGCCATCAGGTTGATCTCTACGCCTCTCATTGCATCCTTGTTGCCAGCCTTGGGCGTGAGAGTGTGGCGAACATGCGAAGAAAGATGTTGTATATGAGCTTGATATTGGTGGTTTTCCCAACCACACCATTCTGAGCATAAATAGGAGCCAACTAATTCTTATCATATGACTGACCATGTACATGCATCCGGATACCACTGGGCCATTGGGATTGAAAGGCAATCCAAGAATGTGATCAAACTGAACCATGTTGGAGCGAATCCTGGAAGTACCAGACATCCACTCAAGAAGAATGTCAGTAGTTTCCCCAAAGACCATCGTGGCATAGAACTGCTGGACCAACTCAACATTGTAGTCTTCTTTTGCCCGAAAGATGGTGTACAGCCCCATATTCTCAGTCACCCAAAGAGCATCCTCAAAGTACTTGTGAGCACGAAGCTTCTCAAGGTCCAACCACTGCATGGGACAAGTAGGAGTCTGGAAGGTACCGTAGAGCTCAGTAAACAACAGGGCTTGCTCCGTCCTCCAGAAGCGCTCATCAGTTGAGGTGCGAGGCAGGGAATAGAATTGTTGGAGCCTCATCTCCACATACTCCTCGGTACCCAAATCTGCTAGAGTAGTCAAGGACTCAAATTTCATCCGCTTGGCTTCATCTCTTTTTAGCTGCCTCATCTTCTCATGCTTTGCTGCGGCACGATCTCGAGCAGCCTGCCTGACCACAGATGGATCAATGTGAATGTCGCGCTCGTCATCATACCGGAACCTGTGACTCATGATCTTCTTGGCAGCCCGAGGATGATAACCACCCGTGAAGACAGAATAGAGGGATAGCATATGGGGTAAGCACATTTGTCCAGGAGATAAACAAAATAGTAGTCAAGGAAATCTGGATCAGTACAGATTGAAATCATCGAACAGTCTGGAATATCTGAGCCGGACCGGACAGTCCGGCGTGTTCCGGTCGGACATTCCGGCTGGACCGGAGTGTCCGGCCCATACACGTCGGACATTCTGGCTGGATTCTGGGCGAAATTTTTGGGTTGCGCGTGTGAGTTCAATCGGGACAGATCGGGATTTCTAGGACCACTACCAGGAGGAATATTGCACGCAGGAGTGATGTATCCATGGAGCTAGTTAGAACATTGCCCAAGAAAAATCATCTAGGCCAACCCTAGAGATGAAGAGGAAAGGGGCATCATACCAGCATCCATGAGGGCCTTCACCGATGGGGAAAGGATCCCAGCGGCAAGGGGAGGCAAATGGCTGGCGGCAACGACAAGATCCAGGGTGGAGAAGCCCTCCCGATGGAGATCCTGGTCGGGGGCAGTGGTCTGAGAAGAGGAGAGAGTTGGGGAGAAGAAGGAGGACTGAACCGTCCACTTCTCCCCGACCTCTATAAACAGAACGAAATCGCAGGGGCCGGACAGTCCGGGCCATATGCGCCGGAATGTCTGGTCTGTATCAAGCGGAGAGTCCGGCTAGGCAGGATACTCCGGTTGGTACAGGGCAGAAACTCTGGGCCCCTTCGACCAGAAACTCCAGATTCAAGTTTTTGGACAAATGTGTGGCAAGAAGAGCATGTTTGTAGATTAGAGTAGGCCTGGGATTCAGAGGATGTACTGTGAAAAAACAAAGAGTTGAAAAGATCTAAAAAGATGACAAAGATGAAAACCAATCAAAACAATCCAACAACCAACTCTTCACTAAGAAGAGGGCGGTGGCCGAGGCCACCATATAGGAGTATGTGACATGACACCACGAAGAATTATCCTTGGGTTCATAGTCACTACTCATCAATAAAGCTCACATATCACAAAATGATATTAAGAGAATTGATTTTCATTAATGTTGGCATTATGGGGGGAGGGATAGTCCAATCAATTAGGACCGCACTCCCCCTATATCCATGCCTACACCTAAACGAAACAAGGGTAAAGACATAGGTGAGTATGCAAGGTAATCAAGTCAAGCTCCTTGAATCTATGATATTTAGTTCATTCCTCAAATAGAAAAACCTTGCTTCATCAAGTGGATTCGTGAAGATGTCGGCAAGTTGGTCTTTGGTTGGCACATATGATAGCTCAATATCACCTCAAGCAACATGATCCCTAATGAAGTGATGACGGATCTCAATATGCTTTCATTGTCACATAGAAGAGGCACTGTGTCACAATGGACACCGTATTCCTTTAAAGTTTGCCTCATCCATAGCAATTGAGTGCAAGCACTAGTAGTTTCCACATACTCGGTTTCGGCGGTGGAGAGAGATATACAATTTTGCTTCTTAGAAGACCAACATACCAAGGACCTACCAAGGAATTGGCAAGCCCCGGATGTTGATTTTCTATCATCCTTATCACCAGCCCAATCCGAGTCTGTGTATCCACAAAGAGCAAATGTTGACCCTCGAAGATACCAAAGACCATAATGTGGGGTATGAACCAAATATCGAAAGATTCTCTTGACCGCCATCAAATGGCTTTCTTTAGGAGCCGCTTGATATCTTGCACACACACCTACACTCAACACAATATCGGGTCTCGATTCACAAAGGTAAAGCGAAGAACCAATCATAGACCGGTATACCTTTTGATCCACATCTTCACCATTTGGATTTTGTTCTAGATGAGTCTTTGTAGCCATGGGAGTAGGAGGTCCATTTAAATCTTGCATATTGAATCTTTTGAGCATATCTTTAATGTACTTGGCTTGGTTGAAGAATGTCCCTCCTCTAACTTGCTTGATCTCAAAGCCAAGGAATACCCTCAACTCCCCCATCATAGACATCCGAACCTACTAGTCATAAGCTTTGAGAATTCATCATTAAAAGCTTTGTTAGATGAGCCAAAGATAATATCATCAACATATATTTGGCATACAAAAAGCTCCCCATTAACCTTCTTAGTAAAAAGAGTGGGATCGATTTTCCCAACCTCAAATCCACGTTCAAACAACAATTCTCTAAGGTGCTCATACCACGTGCGTGGGGCTTGCTTGAGCCCATAGAGCGCCTTATCAAGTCTGTAGATATGGTTTGGGAAGTTGGGATCCTCAAATCCCGGGGGTTGCTTTACATATACCAACTCATTTAAGGGACCATTAAGAAATGCACTTTCTACATCCATTTGTTGCAACTTAAAGTTATGATGTGCCACATAAGCAAGAAGGATACGGATGGACTCAAGGCGAGCCACGGGTGCATATGTCTCACCATAATCAATGCGTTCAATTTTAGAGAACCCTTGTGCAACCAATCGTGCCTTGTTCCTTACTATAACTCCATGCGCATCTTGCTTGTTCTTGAATATCCACTTGGTGCCTATAACATTGCGACAGTCCTTTGGCTTCTCAACTAACTTCCATACTTTGTTTCTCTCAAAGTTGTTGAGCTCTTTGTGCATTGCTTCCAACCAATCCGAATCTTCAAGGTCTTCCCACACTTTCTTTGGTTCAATCATGGATATGTGTGCTTGGTGTTCACTAAACCTCTTCAATTGTGATCTTGTGGAAATGCTTCTTCTTAGATCACCAACCACATTTTCTAGAGAGTGGTCTCTTAGTTCCAACATCCTTTCCGTTCTAGCTTCACGACGAGTGTGGATCTCCTTGTTGTTTCTTGGAGGACCCTCTTCATCATTTTGGTCCTTGTCTTGACCATCAACTTGACCTTGATCATCACCTGAATCATTCTATTCATTAAGAGGCCAAGATTGACCTTGGTCTTGATCAAGCACTCTTCTAGCATCGATTTGATCTTGTCTCAAGGCAGTTTTGTCCTATAACGAGCGAAACCCTTGTTTTGTGTAGCTAAGACATGCGCCTAAGGAGAAATTGCCACCGAAGTTTCAAAGGAGCCGAGTGATGTGCCAGCGCTACTACTTGATTGAGTGCCAGCACAGGCTTTCAGCAAGAATTTCACGGAGCCGGTGCCTTTCGAAGCACTTTCACGTGTGAACCGAAGTCGTCTTTCAAACTCAAGACCCACGGAGACCTACCTATAGTGACGTCAAAGTACCAGTGAGCATGGAGGTTTGGTTAGGCTTGGTTACGATGACGTCGAGTCTAAGGCGGAGGAAGACTCGGCATGAAGGCCAGCCGCCCGGTGGTGTTATGGATCTTCCTTGAGTAATTGACTTGGAACCACTTGACATCCTGGAGAATGAATCAAGCTCCTCCTCACTAGAGATGTCACCTTGATCAACATGTTGAGGGTCCACAGCTTGTATTTGGCTTGGGTCATTGATACGTCGGAAACATATCTATAATTTTTGATGCTCCATGCTTGTTTAGTATCAACTTTTCTTTACTTGTCTACACTTTGAGGTGATTTTTACATGTTTTCTGGTACTAACGTACTAACAAGTTGCAACAGTGCCAGATGCCTGTTTTCTGCTGTTTTTGGTTTCAGAAAATTTAGTAAAGAAATATTCTCGGAATTGGACGGGACAAACGACAAAGTCAATTACTTTCCATGGGGAACAAGAAGTCGAGAGGGGAGCCTAGGAGGCGAGCCAGAGGGGCCACCCCCCCTAGGCGCGACCACAGGTGGACCCGCGCCTGGCTAGGGTTTGGTTCCCCTGGCCGTCTCCTCGACCTACCCCTTCGACTATAAGAAGCCCCCGATGCAGAAACTCTGAGTACCCGATCAAAAATCCACGAAACCGTCTATAGCCGCTGCCACCATCGTCCCTAGATCGGGGGATCTGAAGTTCTTCCTGGCACCCTGCCGAAGGGGAGATCATCCCGGAGGCCTTCTCTCCGGTATGATGCGTGAGTAGTTCCACCTTAGACTATGGGTCCATGTAGTAGCTAGATGGTTGGATCTCCTCCTTTGTGCTTTCATGTATAGATCTTGTGAGATCTGTTCATGATCAAGATCTAATCTATTTGTAATCATGCATGTTGTGTTTGTGGGGATCCGATGGATATTGAGATTATTATGTTGGTTTGATTAATGGTTTTGTCTTTATGATTCTATCATGTCTATGTTGTTTGTGATCTTGCATGCTCTCCGTTGTTAGTAGCTATCTTGGCCAAGTAGTTACTAGTGACTCCAAGAGGGGGTATTTATGCTCGATAGTGGGTTCATGCCTCTAGTTTCCAAGGGAAGTGACAATAATCTCTTTGGTTATAGATGTGCTGCTACTAGGGAGAACACAGTGGTCTCTTGTTCATGGAACATGTGGACTGTTTACCTTACACACTTTGCTTAAAGCAGTTGTCTGTTGCTTGCAACTTAATACTGGAGGGGGTTCGGATGATAACCTGAAGGTGGACTTCTAGTCATAGATGCAGTTGTATGGCGGTCTATGTATCTTGTTGTATTGCCCAATCGAATCTCATAGGATTTTTCTGACTAGTAATTGCATTGTTATGCCTTGATCAGTTCCTGTCAATTGCCCTGCTGTAATTTGTTTACCATTCATGCCATGTTGTTTATCTAAGGAGAGCACCTCTAGTGAACTATGGACCCCGGTCCAATCTTTACCATCAATACATCCTCCACTGTTACTTGTTTACTTGCTGCAAACCATTACCTTCCACACCATACATTTAATCCTTTGTTACAGCAAACATGTGAGCTTGACAACCTCACTGATTCGTTGGGGTAAAGTCTTGATTTTGTGTTGTGCAGGTATCAGCGTTGCTTGCAACACCTGTGTGACGTTTCCTTCCTCCTACTGGTTCGATAACCTCGATTTCTTACCAAGGGGAAACTTGCTGTTGTGATGCTTCACACCTTGATCTTGGGGTTTCCAACGAAGCACTCCTACATCAACTTAGGCGCCATCAGTCATTGTCCACCTCGGTAGATGGAACATGTTGTTGTTGTGAAGATGAGGGCTACACTTGAGTAGAGCATAGTTCTTCTCGATCCGCCACAGGGGGTTCCTCAACGGGGCAGATATATCCCACACCCATTCTTCCTATGGCATCCTGAGGCATTTGATCATTTGCATCACAAGCATCAACACGCCCCCATTGGGGACCATCATATTCTTCGAAGGTCACAGTACAAGATTCTATGACGGCTCCAGAGAGCTTATCATAGATTCTATAAGTGTGAGATTTGAGACCATAGCCAAAAAAAAACCTCAAATGCTTTAGACTCGAATTTGGACAAACGAACACCTTTTATGAGACAGAAACACTTACAGCCGAACAACCGGAAGTAAGATATGTTTGGCTTGTTACCGGTAAGTATTTCATATGGAGTTTTGTTGATTTCTTTGCGGAGGTAGAGCCGGTTTGTGTAGGGGTTCGTAGCATGGAAAACAAAAATTTTCTATCGCATACAAACAAACAAGCCAAGATCTATCTACTAGATTGTAGCAACGAGTCGATAGAATAACTTACCCTCGAAGATTCCAAAGCGTTTAACGAGAGCGGATTCTCGTGGGTGATGTAGTCATACTCTTCCCGATCTCAAGATCGTGTAGACGATCCTTCCGGCGCTGCGTTCCGGCAGCGCTCCCGCAGTCGGTCACACGTTCGGTACTCGACGAAGACCTTCCTCTCCCTTGTTCCAGCAGGCAGCGGAGGTTGTAGCACTCTCCTCGCGATTCCGGCAGCACAACGGCGTGGTACCGGAAGTAGAGGGGAAATCCCGCAGGGCTTCGCCTTAAGCCGGTGCGAGTGTGGTGGAGTATGAGAGAGGCTATTAGTAGTCTAGTAATTAGACACACCAATTAGAAGGCTCTAAACCAATTAGAAGGCTCTAAACCGAAGGCTAAAGCAATTAGAAGCTCTAAACCCAAACGGCTCTAAACCGGAGGTAGAAGATAGGAACTTGTGTGTACTAGGAGGGGAGCCCTGCCCCTCCTTATATAGATGGGAGGGGCCGGCGGCCAAGGGGAGGAGTCTGTCACATCCCAAGATTTTCCAAATCTTGTAATGTGAAAATAAATTAATAAAATAAAACTTTGTTTGATTTTCAAGGCCAGAAGAAACTTTTTGAATTTAAATGGAACCTCAAACCCATTTGAATCAAATAAATCCTAAACGGATTTATAAGGATAAACATTTATTAAAGGAAATTAAATGTTTTGGAATTACTATTTTGGATCTTTTAATAAAAGATTTTGTTTTCAAATGAAAAGGTGGATTTATAAATAAAGATTATTTTATAAGGCCAAATTAAACTTGGCCAAGGTTTTGAAACAAAAGAGTTTTCTTTGATTAAAACAATAAAAGTTTATTTTAAATAAAGTAATAAAGATTTAGCATCCAACCTTATTTGAAGATAAAAGGTTTTACCAATTTAAATTGAAACATCAAAACTTATTAAATTTTCCCAATATTGGATATTCACAAATAAAACCTATTAAAGTGTTTTGACTTCACTTTAGTTTTTAAATAAATATTCTCAATAAAACAAATCCTATTTGATTTAATAATGAAGGTTTATTATATTTAATTAATAATGGACTCTAAAATAAAATGTTATTTTGTTTTAAAACAAATTTCCAAATATCATGTACTTCTCAAATTAAACCTACTAATTTGATTTTGAAAATATTTAGGTTTCAAATAAAGATTTTATTAATAAAATCAAGCCCTATTTTGATTTAATAACTAAGTTCCATTTTATTTAATTATTAATGGACCCTAAAGTAAAAGGATTATTTTATTTTAAACAAGATTTCCAAATGAAATTTATGTCCAAATAAACCTACTGATTTGGTTTTGAAAACATTTGGATTTCTAATGAAGATTTTATTAATTAAAACAAACCCTAAATTATTAAATAACTAAAGATCCATTTTATTTAATCAATAAATGAGTCTTAAAATAAATAAAAATATTATTTTGGACTTTGGACTTTGTTGATGAACAGAACCAAAAACACAATGCAAAGTTTAATTGATTGTTTGAATTGTTGAATTATTTGAATGCTTGAATAAGTGTTTGAAATAACAAATCAGGAAATAGAAAAGGAAAAATAAAGCAGACAGAAAAAAATAGTGCAAAAGGCCCAGCCCACTAAGCCAATCCATCCCAGCTCCCCTCTCCCCTCCCCGAAGCGTTACTTTTCTCACCGCCGAAACAGCCCATAGAGTCAATGACAAGTGGACCCCTCCCTCCTTTCTTTTCCCACTGACCAGTGGACCCCTTTCCACTGTTCTCCTTCTCCACCCCGCGACTGTTTCTTCCTCCCCTCGCCACCGTTGCTGCCATTGCTTCCTCGATTGAATGCGCCTTATTGCAGCATTAATCCCTCGCTGCAGTCACGCTGTCTTAATCGCCCACGCCCTCTCCTCCATTCCCCTCTGTCACCACTCCTTCTCCGCCCCGAGGCTGCCACAATTCGACCCAGAGCTCCCTCTGCCTCCGACGACCCCTCTCGCCAATTCCGGCCAGCACACGCTCCCTTCCGCCTCCCTGAGCACACGAGCACGCTCACCATACACTAGCGCATCCTTCTGTGTCAATCACTCGACCGCGGGCGCCCCAAAGCATGGACTTGGACTAGCTCTGACAGCGCCGCCGCCTGTTTCATCTCCGACAACAACCCCAGGTAGAGATCGGCCGCCCCTTTGCTTCTCGATCATGCTAGCAGCTTCACCTTGGTCTTGCGCACCTAATTGTGCCCTCCGTTTGGCTTCTCATGATCGACAGCGTCGCCCCGACCGCAACCAGGACCACCTGACGCCGTTCGCAACTCCGGCGAGGAATTACTGCAACCCTAGTACGCCCCTTGACCAACCGCGAGCACCTTGAGCTTCGCCGTGTTCTCCTGAGCCTGGTGAGCATCTTCTTACCCTCTCTTGCTTCCTGCCTCGCCAGCGCCGCCGCCAACTGGTCGCTCCGCCGCTCGCCGATGACCTCGCGCCGCCAGTTCATGGCCATTAGATAGGAGCCGTTCGATCTGGATCGGGCGGGCACGATAGAATCATTTAACGCCGAAGAGGTACGCCTCCAGAACCGCACGATTAGACTTAATCCAACGCACCCCAGTAGCCGATCCCAGCGAACCGGTATCGACCAGTAATATCACGCCGCGTGTCACCTGTCTGTTTAAAAACAGAAATAGAAATCAGAAATTGATGCCATTTTCAAATCCTTGTAACTTTCAAACCACACGTCCAAATTTGGCAAATTTTATATCAATGGATTCAGGAGAACAAGAACTAGCCAACCATACCCTTAGTTTGGCAAATAGTAACTGTTAGCTTGTTTGAATTTGCAGAAACTTTTGTGTACTTGTTTAGAGTATAAAAATTGTTTAAAAATGAATTTTGAATTAAAACCTTTGCAAAATGGTTTGTTTTGACCCTACTGACCCTAGGAACCAACCCATGGTTTTGAAAGTGAATTTGGAAATGATTAGAATGGATTAATTAGTTTAGTCCATTTCTAGCCAAAGAAAAATAATAAGTTTTGTAAAGAAAATGTTTTTGTAAAGAAAACTTTGAGAAAATGGTTTAGACCAACCCTACTGACCCAAAACACCAAGTTTTGCATTAGCAACTCATTTGGTGAACCCTATAGGCTAATGCCTTAGTAAAAAATATTTCTACACCACATAAAATGACACTTTGTTTTGAAAATGATTTTAAAGTGAAACCTTTTGCAAATGACTTGGCCACTTTAGGAAATGACCATTAGATGTACCTAAAATGTGTATGACCCAATAGGAACCACTTTTTCAAACAAAACAAAGCTTGGCATGCTTGCATGCATTTCTTTGACTTTGTTATTTATGTGTGATGTTTTGCTTGATTGGTAGATTGAGTTTGTGCCTTGCTTGATTGATTTGTAGTGACTTGAAGAGTGTGATTGTTGCAAAGATCAAGAAATGAACCCATTCCCTACCAAAAAGGCAAGTGATGCTTCATACTTTCTATCCTATTACTTTCACTATGCATTAGTGATTTTGTTAAGTAAACTTGCATGGATTTTGCTAAGTATAGATCTTGCTATAGGATACCTAGTAGATGAATCCTTAGTAGGATTTCCTAAGTTAAGTTTCCTACTACTACCAAGCTTAGCCTAGCTAATAGAAAACATGGGTGGAATATATATTCACACTATGGAAAAATATTCTAAGTCTGAGGACTTAAGTTTTGTTTAATAAAACAACTAAGTTAATGAATCACCTGGGTGGAATGGGCTTGCTTGGTGGAGAATGGTTGAGTGGTTCACAATGCCATGGACTTGGATTGTGTATCTCACTTGTGGATGGCCACCCAGGGAACAAGGAGATTTGAGATGTCAAATGTTGAGAAGCTTCAAGTGCAACCACTTGGCAATATGGGCTCTGCCATGATCATATAGGTTGCAAGAACTTAGCCATATGGACAGTGGGTGGTAGTGTTTGATAGGTTGGAGCGCGTCCATTTTGGTCTAAGGGAAAGCTTCTGAAAGATCTTGTCTTGGGAAACCAAGTCTTGTGGGTAAAGTGCACCACCTCTGCAGAGTGTAAAATCTAAGTACTTAGCCATGTCCCTGGTAAAGGACAATTTGAGCATCAAGACATGGAAGCAATCAAGAATCTCATCATTAAAATTTCTAAATTAAAACTTGTGGATTGAACAAGGGTTGTTTGAATTCTTCAATCATTGATGGAGAGATGGCTTGGTACAAGGATCTTGAAATCTTTGATTGAGAAAAATGATTTTGTCAAGCAAAAACTTAGTATTTTCAAAATGATAAGAAAAATCTATTTTGAGCAATGCAAGCCTCAACTCCACTTAGCCAAATGCATATAGATGTTAGACTCCACTATACTACCATAGTATCACTTGCCAATACAATTCCAATGTATTGACCCTTGTGGCTGTAACTTGTAATGTTGCAGGTTTGATTGATTTTAGTGAAGATTGATTGTTTAGGATTACAAAGTCTACAACCAACATCTGCCTGTGGCACTTTGAAGATGAAGGACCCATACTTATAGTTATTCCGCTGCAATGTAATGTAATAGCCAAATGCGCTATGTAAGATGTAATAAAATTATGTTATTCCTGGTTATAAAGTTATATTATGACCTTTGTTTCTTGATATTACATCTTAACTGTGGATGCTAGCTATTGATCCAGGGACTAGCATTGTAAAACACAGGAGGAATCTACCTTATTAGGTTGAGACCCCTTACAGATGGTATCAGAGCATTGTGTTGCCTGTAGGATTTGTAAACCTAGGATTGGAGAAAAACCCTTAGAAAAAAATAGGAGTTGTATTTGTTCCAAAAACTTACTTACAAAACACTTGTAAACTCTTTCCTCAACCATTTTGGTTTCAACTCTACTTCTCCTCTACTTCAACTTGATGGAAAAACCTACCCCATGACCAAAGACTACACCATGTGCAAAAGACTTCTTCAACATCTTCAACTCTAATGACTTCAACATCTTCAGCTCTAATGACTTCAACATCTTCAGCATAATCACCAAGGACTTCAACTTGGAAACTACCAAGGACCACAAGTAAGACAAGGAACTCTTGCTAAAGATTTAGAGACTGAGGGAATGCAAAATAAGAAGGAGCCACCAACAACTTTGAAGTATTGCAACCAAGAGTTTATCTCAAGGAAACCATGATCCCAAGTCAGTAGGATCAACCAAGAAGGATGGAAGGATCACAAGTGAACCATATAGATGGACCACCATATTTTAGTTAAGTCAAATACACCAACTTATGTGGTGTAACAAAAATATTTTGATGCCTAAGTATGTGCTTGAAACTTGTTGCTTGAGTGGAGTGTTTGTTTGTGATTGCATGCACATTGTTTGTGTGAAATGTGATGTGTGTGATTAGAAATAATTCCTTAGAAATATTCTGCCTATTCTAAACTCCCTTCAACCCAAACAGATGACTACTCCAAGAGACTTCAACATCAAGGTTGATGACAACAACAACCAAGAAGACAACATGAGAGAACTCATAGCAACCCAAAACCAGTTGAGCCAAGAGACAACTCAGCTTTTAGCCAACAACAATGGACTAGACCCAGCCATACAAAGGATTTTGAAACTTCAATCCCAATTGTTGCAAGGATTGGTTACTCAAATGATCAACATGAGAGAAAACTTTTTCCAAAGAGCTAATGACAACAAGGATGACAAAGATGCTATTCTAAAAGGAAACCAAGCCAACAATAGTTTTAGAGACAAAGATCATGCATCCAAGGAACATGAAGATCAATGCCCCAAGAAGAGAGAAAGATTTCCCACCTATGGAGAACATGAACTAGAAGAACTCCTAGCTTTGGAGAGACCCAAGAAGAAGAAGAAATGCCCCAACCCTAACAAGAAGGATATTACTCAAGAGCAATGTTACAATTGCAAAGAGATGGGACACTATGCCAATGAGTGCCCAGAAAAGAAGAAGAACCAAAGAAACAAACAAAAAGCAAAGATACCAAAGGAAAAGAAAGATATCAGCCAAGTGATGTGCAAACACTGCAAGGAGTTAGGACATTATGCATCATATTGTCCAGAGAAGCCACCTCAAGACCTCAAACTTATAACATGTTTCAAATGCAAGGAACTAGGCCACTATGCAAACAATTGTCCAGAAAGGATGGAGAACAAGTTAAACAAGTCTATGAAGGAACTCAATCTTGGCCCATGAGTCAAGTATGGAAACCAAGGACACATGCAAAAGTTTGCTTAAAGAAGTTTTCCCAAGATCCCAAGAAGGATAATATGTAACTTTTGTTTGAATATTTTAAGGGTGGTAGTACCCTAGTTGTTTTGAACCTGCTTGTAACCCCAGCCTTCCCAAATCTCGGGACGAGATTTATTTTAAGGGTGGTAGCCTGTCACATCCCAAGATTTTCCAAATCTTGTAATGTGAAAATAAATTAATAAAATAAAACTTTGTTTGATTTTCAAGGCCAGAAGAAACTTTTTGAATTTAAATGGAACCTCAAACCCATTTGAATCAAATAAATCCTAAAGGGATTTATAAGGATAAACATTTATTAAAGGAAATTAAATGTTTTGGAATTACTATTTTGGATCTTTTAATAAAAGATTTTGTTTTCAAATGAAAAGGTGGATTTATAAATAAAGATTATTTTATAAGGCCAAATTAAACTTGGCCAAGGTTTTGAAACAAAAGAGTTTTCTTTGATTAAAACAATAAAAGTTTATTTTAAATAAAGTAATAAAGATTTAGCATCCAACCTTATTTGAAGATAAAAGGTTTTACCAATTTAAATTGAAACATCAAAACTTATTAAATTTTCCCAATATTGGATATTCACAAATAAAACCTATTAAAGTGTTTTGACTTCACTTTAGTTTTTAAATAAATATTCTCAATAAAACAAATCCTATTTGATTTAATAATGAAGGTTTATTATATTTAATTAATAATGGACTCTAAAATAAAATGTTATTTTGTTTTAAAACAAATTTCCAAATATCATGTACTTCTCAAATTAAACCTACTAATTTGATTTTGAAAATATTTAGGTTTCAAATAAATATTTTATTAATAAAATCAAGCCCTATTTTGATTTAATAACTAAGTTCCATTTTATTTAATTATTAATGGACCCTAAAGTAAAAGGATTATTTTATTTTAAACAAGATTTCCAAATGAAATTTATGTCCAAATAAACCTACTGATTTGGTTTTGAAAACATTTGGATTTCTAATGAAGATTTTATTAATTAAATAAACCCTAAATTATTAAATAACTAAAGATCCATTTTATTTAATCAATAAATGAGTCTTAAAATAAATAAAAATATTATTTTGGACTTTGGACTTTGTTGATGAACAGAACCAAAAACACAATGCAAAGTTTAATTGATTGTTTGAATTGTTGAATTATTTGAATGCTTGAATAAGTGTTTGAAATAACAAATCAGGAAATAGAAAAGGAAAAATAAAGCAGACAGAAAAAAATAGTGCAAAAGGCCCAGCCCACTAAGCCAATCCAGCCCAGCTCCCCTCTCCCCTCCCCGAAGCGTTACTTTTCTCACCGCCGAAACAGCCCATAGAGTCAATGACAAGTGGACCCCTCCCTCCTTTCTTTTCCCACTGACCAGTGGACCCCTTTCCACTGTTCTCCTCCACCCCGCGACTGTTTCTTCCTCCCCTCGCCACCGTTGCTGCCATTGCTTCCTCGATTGAATGCGCCTTATTGCAGCATTAATCCCTCGCTGCAGTCACGCTGTCTTAATCGCCCACGCCCTCTCCTCCATTCCCCTCTGTCACCACTCCTTCTCCGCCCCGAGGCTGCCACAATTCGACCCAGAGCTCCCTCTGCCTCCGACGACCCCTCTCGCCAATTCCGGCCAGCACACGCTCCCTTCCGCCTCCCTGAGCACACGAGCACGCTCACCATACACTGGCGCATCCTTCTGTGTCAATCACTCGACCGCGGGCGCCCCAGAGCATGGACTTGGACTAGCTCTGACAGCGCCGCCGCCTGTTTCATCTCCGACGACAACCCCAGGTAGAGATCGGCCGCCCCTTTGCTTCTCGATCATGCTAGCAGCTTCACCTTGGTCTTGCGCACCTAATCGTGCCCTCCGTTTGGCTTCTCATGATTGACAGCGTCGCCCCGACCGCAACCAGGACCACCTGACGCCGTTCGCAACTCCGGCGAGGAATTACTACAACCCTAGTACGCCCCTTGACCAACCGCGAGCACCTTGAGCTTCGCCGTGTTCTCCTGAGCCTGGTGAGCATCTTCTTACCCTCTCTTGCTTCTTGCCTCGCCAGCGCCGCCGCCAACTGGTCGCTCCGCCGCTCGCCGATGACCTCGCGCCGCCAGTTCATGGCCATTAGATAGGAGCCGTTCGATCTGGATCGGGCGGGCACGATAGAATCATTTAACGCCGAAGAGGTACGCCTCCAGAACCGCACGATTAGACTTAATCCAACGCACCCTAGTAGCCGATCCCAGCGAACCGGTATCGACCAGTAATATCACGCCGCGTGTCACCTGTCTGTTTAAAAACAGAAATAGAAATCAGAAATTGATGCCATTTTCAAATCCTTGTAACTTTCAAACCACACGTCCAAATTTGGCAAATTTTATATCAATGGATTCAGGAGAACAAGAACTAGCCAACCATACCCTTAGTTTGGCAAATAGTAACTGTTAGCTTGTTTGAATTTGCAGAAACTTTTGTGTACTTGTTTAGAGTATAAAAATTGTTTAAAAATGAATTTTGAATTAAAACCTTTGCAAAAATGGTTTGTTGTGACCCTACTGACCCTAGGAACCAACCCATGGTTTTGAAAGTGAATTTGGAAATGATTAGAATGGATTAATTAGTTTAGTCCATTTCTAGCCAAAGAAAAATAATAAGTTTTGTAAAGAAAATGTTTTTGTAAAGAAAACTTTGAGAAAATGGTTTAGACCAACCCTACTGACCCAAAACACCAAGTTTTGCATTAGCAACTCATTTGGTGAACCCTATAGGCTAATGCCTTAGTAAAAAATATTTCTACACCACATAAAATGACACTTTGTTTTGAAAATGATTTTAAAGTGAAACCTTTTGCAAATGACTTGGCCACTTTAGGAAATGACCATTAGATGTACCTAAAATGTGTATGACCCAATAGGAACCACTTTTTCAAACAAAACAAAGCTTGGCATGCTTGCATGCATTTCTTTGACTTTGTTATTTATGTGTGATGTTTTGCTTGATTGGTAGATTGAGTTTGTGCCTTGCTTGATTGATTTGTAGTGACTTGAAGAGTGTGATTATTGCAAAGATCAAGAAATGAACCCATTCCCTACCAAAAAGGCAAGTGATGCTTCATACTTTCTATCCTATTACTTTCACTATGCATTAGTGATTTTGTTAAGTAAACTTGCATGGATTTTGCTAAGTATAGATCTTGCTATAGGATACCTAGTAGATGAATCCTTAGTAGGATTTCCTAAGTTAAGTTTCCTACTACTACCAAGCTTAGCCTAGCTAATAGAAAACATGGGTGGAATATATATTCACACTATGGAAAAATATTCTAAGTCTGAGGACTTAAGTTTTGTTTAATAAAACAACTAAGTTAATGAATCACCTGGGTGGAATGGGCTTGCTTGGTGGAGAATGGTTGAGTGGTTCACAATGCCATGGACTTGGATTGTGTATCTCACTTGTGGATGGCCACCCAGGGAACAAAGAGATTTGAGATGTCAAATGTTGAGAAGCTTCAAGTGCAACCACTTGGCAATATGGGCTCTGCCATGATCATATAGGTTGCAAGAACTTAGCCATATGGACAGTGGGTGGTAGTGTTTGATAGGTTGGAGCGCGTCCATTTTGGTCTAAGGGAAAGCTTCTGAAAGATCTTGTCTTGGGAAACCAAGTCTTGTGGGTAAAGTGCACCACCTCTGCAGAGTGTAAAATCTAAGTACTTAGCCATGTCCCTGGTAAAGGACAATTTGAGCATCAAGACATGGAAGCAATCAAGAATCTCATCATTAAAATTTCTAAATTAAAACTTGTGGATTGAACAAGGGTTGTTTGAATTCTTCAATCATTGATGGAGAGATGGCTTGGTACAAGGATCTTGAAATCTTTGATTGAGAAAAATGATTTTGTCAAGCAAAAACTTAGTATTTTCAAAATGATAAGAAAAATCTATTTTGAGCAATGCAAGCCTCAACTCCACTTAGCCAAATGCATATAGATGTTAGACTCCACTATACTACCATAGTATCACTTGCCAATACAATTCCAATGTATTGACCCTTGTGGCTGTAACTTGTAATGTTGCAGGTTTGATTGATTTTAGTGAAGATTGATTGTTTAGGATTACAAAGTCTACAACCAACATCTGCCTGTGGCACTTTGAAGATGAAGGACCCATACTTATAGTTATTCCGCTGCAATGTAATGTAATAGCCAAATGCGCTATGTAAGATGTAATAAAATTATGTTATTCCTGGTTATAAAGTTATATTATGACCTTTGTTTCTTGATATTACATCTTAACTGTGGATGCTAGCTATTGATCCAGGGACTAGCATTGTAAAACACAGGAGGAATCTACCTTATTAGGTTGAGACCCCTTACAGAGTCCCTCCCCAAGTCGGCCTTGGGAGGCGCGCCGGCCAAAGGGACTCCTCCCCCAAGTCGGCCTCCACCAATCCTCCTTCTCCTCTTTCCGAAAACTGGCAGTTTGACTTTTCAAACTAGCCGTTTGACTTTTCAAACTAGGATTTGAATTAACCCTTTATTTCGGACAGCGATGACACTTAGTACATGATGCAATCATACCAACTTTGATATAACACATTCATGTACCCTCTCCCCCCAGAGTGCCGGACATTCCGGAACCTTCTAGAACATTCCCGATGAAAACACCGGAATCATTCCGCAACTCCGAAACGGGACTTTCCTTATATGAATCTTATTCTCCGGACCATTCCGGATCACCTCGTGATATCCCGGATCCCATTCGAGACTCCGAACAACATTCGGTCTCTTTCTCATAATACCATAACTACTCAAACAACGTCGAATCCTTAAGTGTGTCTCCCTACGGTTCGTGAATTATGCGGACATGATCGAGACACTTCTCCGAACAATAACCAATAGAGGAATCTGGAAATTCATATGGCTCCCACATATTTCTACGATTACTTTGCGATCGAATGAACCACTTACATACGATACCAATTTCCCTTTGTCTCACGATATGTTACTTATCCGAGGTTATGATCGTCGGTATCTCTGCATACCTAGTTCAACCTCGTTACTGATAAGTACTCTTTTCTCGTTCCCGTGATATGTGATCCCTTGTGACCAAGTCACATGCTTGCAAGCTAATTGGATGACATTCCACCGAGAGGGCCCAGAGTATATCTATCCGTCATGTGGATGGACAAATCCCATTCTTGATCCATGTGTCTCAACCAAAACTTTCCGAACACACAATGCCACCTTTATAACCACCCAGTTATGGTGTGGTGTTTGATGTCATCAAAGCATCCATCCGGTAAAGGTGATATGCATGATCTCATGGTCGAAGGAATTAGGTTACTATGTATCAGAAAGCATATAGCAATTGAACTATTGAAATGACTTGATCTTTATGCTACGCTTATCTATAGGAGTATGTCCACCATATCATTCTATTAACGATATGATCTTGTTGTTGATAACATCTCAATGTTCATGATAGGGAAACCACAATCATTAATCAACCAACAAGCTAGTGAAGTATAGAGGCTATACTAGGGACTTCAAATTAAGTTTACAAATCACACAAGTATCAATGTTTCCTTGTTAATACTATTATAGCATGAATGCAAACATTTATCATAAACACAAAGATATAATAATAACTACATTTATTATTGCCTCTAGGGCATATCTCCAACAGTTTGATGCATGGCAAGCGGTGGAGATGGCTTCGGCCCAAAAGTTGTATGGAGATTTGAACTCTGCCAACAAGGTTCTAGCCATCTCAATAAGAGTCCGGTTCTTCCTCTAGGCCACACCATTTTGTTCAGGGGTATATGCAGCGGAATATTGGTGTTTTATCCCCTCATCACTAAGGAAATCATTCAAGGTGTAGTTCTTGAACTCGGTGCCGTTGTCGCTTCTTATTATCAACATGGGGACATTGTATTGACGTTGAACCAAGTTGATGAAGTCGATGAAGGTCTTTTGGGTCTCACTCTTTAACTTGAAGAAATATACCCATGAGTATCTTGAAAATTCATCAACAATCACCAAACAATATTTCTTCCCACCAAGACTTGCATGAGCTGGAGGACCAAAGAGATCCACATTAAGGAGCTCCAAGAATTTGTTGACTTGATGTGGTTCTTTGGCTTGTGGGGAGCATCATGCATCTTTCCTAGAACACAAGCCTTGCAAACACGATCTTTGTCAAAGGAAACATTTTCTTTTAGTCCAACAATATGGCCATCCTTGTGGAGACTTTGCAAAGTTCTCATATTGACATGGGCTAGTCGGCGATGCCATAACCAACCCACATCGGCCTTTCCGAATAAGCACATCGCACTTGTAGTGGTTTGCCCCGAAAAGTCCACCACATACAAGTCATGTTCGACGTACCCAACAAAAGCGACCTTGAGAGACTTGCTCCACATGAGGACCACTATATCATCATCAACAAAGACGGCAAAGATCATCTTTCCAAGAGCACAGACTGAAAGTAAATTGTATCCAAGGGGCTCAACAAGCATGAAGTTCACGAGTGTAATATTGTGAGCAACCACTACCTTGCCGAAACCCATTAGCTTAGACTTTGACTTATCGGCATATGTCACGGATATTTGATCATCATTTGGCCTTAAATACTTGACAATAGACGAGCTTCCGGTCATATGCAACCACTATCAAGCACCCACTTTGACCCTCCGGAAGCATATGTCTACAAAAGATCAAGCTAATTTTTAGGTACCCATTTTTCAATGGGTCCTCTTTTGTTAGCAATAAGGGTCTTGGGAACCCAAATAGACCAAGCAATATAACCATCATATGGGCCAACATATTTTGCATACACATCACCATAATAATCATGCATTAGAACATAGTGAGGGTTAGCACTTCCCGTAAAATCATCATGAGACATAGTTCTACCACTTGTGGTTTTACTATCCACAATGGCCTTGTTTTTCTCTTGTGAGGGCTTGGCCTTCTTATTCTTGTTGTTGTTCTTCTTCTTGTCTTTGGAGACAAAACCAATGCCCCCTTTCTCACCACTAGGCCTTTGCTTACTCAAAAGATCATCAATGGACTTGTTACCTTGTGGAAATGCGGCCTTGGCTAGCTCCCCCTTCAACCTAGCATTTTCTTCAAGAATAGTTATATTATAAGAAGGAATGAAATTACTAGCTGAAGGAATATTGGTCAATTGAGTTTGAAGCGTTTCATGGGACTTTGTGAGAGACAAGAGTTCACTTTCCAATGCCTTGTGAGCCTTGTTAAGTAAACTAAAGTCCTCGGCAAGTTTTTCATGAATCACACCAAACTCAATCCTGTCCTTTTTAGCCCTTTTATATTTAGCAATAGCATGATCACATTCCTTGATGAGACTATTAACAATTATGTCATTGGCCTCATCAAGCCCTTCAAGTCTTAGTTCAAGAGACATCCTAGTCTCTTATTCTTCTTCTAGAGCATTATTTAAGGCTTCTATCTCAATCATGTGTTCATGCGCAAGTTTACATCTTACATCTAGAAGCTCTTGTGTGTGGGAAAGTTCATCTAAGTGTTCCCAAAATGTATCTTGGCCTCCCCTTGTAAGTTAGTCACAAACTCATCAAAGCAATTAATTCCCTTTTTACTGCAAGAGGCATCTCATCATCAATTTCATCATTAGCTAAGGGAGTGGAGTGATATGATGAGGATACCTCCGTTCCTCTTGCCATAAGGCAAGTGACGTTCTTGTTGGGAGTGTTCTCATTTGGAGAATCGAAGAGTGAGAATGTCGGAGTAGAAGTAGTGGCTAGAGCAGCCACACCACTTGATGTTTCCTCTTCCTCATCTTCATCATCTTCATTGTCGGAGGAGAATTCTTCATGAGTGACCAATACAATTTTGCCCGACTTCTTGTTGATGGGATTCTTCTTGATGAAGGGTTTCTTGTAAGGAGCTTTGGGAGATTTCTTCAACACAAGCTTACCCCCATGATCTTCTCTCTTCTCATAGGGACAACCCGCCACAAAGTGATAGCGGTCACCAAAATTGAAGCAAGTTCTCAATTTAGTGGCATTTTCTCTTCTCCCATTTGGGTTGATTTTTTGTTGCATTTCCATCTTGGCCTTGGCGAGGTTCTTCCAAAATTTCTTTGCATAGAACGCCATATATTGACCATGAGCAATCTTGACATCATCGGGGTGGTCCATGGAGAAGCCTTCATCACTATCATCTTCATCCCCATGTTCCACAACTTTGGCCTTCAATGCAAGGTTGACAACAGTGCTCATACCAAGGGCTCGAGCACGGGCATCTTTGGAATTCTTGGCGGCAACCTTGAAAGAGGCCATCTCTTGCATAAATTCATTGGAGGTCATGAGGTGGTAGTTGTATCTTCCTTGTAGGCTCTTCAAGTTCGTGGGCTCAAAGGGCATGAGTGCACTCACATATTTCCTTTTTATCCAAGCATCATCCACATGTGAGGCACCCACATTTCTAAAAGCGGTGGCGGTGGTCTTGAGCCTACGGTACATGTCTTCATGATCTTCACCTTTCTTCATGTAGAAGCCTTCGGCTTCATTGCTTAGTACATCATACCGGTTCCTCCTCATGCTCTCATTCCCAACAAACAACACTGTGAGAGCATCCCAAGCTTCCTTGCCGGTGCTGAGGTGCTCAATGTGTGGGTAATCCTTTGTACCCAATCCTTGTTGAATCATGTGCAAGGCGGTGGCATTGAGTTGACTGTTGACAACTTCTCTTCTTGTAAAGTTGTCTGGATCCCCAATATAGAGTCCTTGTTCAATGATGTTCCATAGTTCAATGCAAGAGCTGCGCACATGAGTTTTCATTAGACATTGTGATACGTCCAAAACGTATCTACTTTCTCGAACACTTTGCTATTGTTTCTCCTCTAATCTTATGTGATTTGGATACAACTAACATGGACTGACGTTGTTTTCAGCAGAATTTGTCTAGTTTTTGTGCAGAAAATCAACTATCAATAAAAAATCCCGAAAAGTATTGTTGGATATATGCCCTAGAGGCAATAATAAATGTAGTTATTATTATATCTTTGTGTTTATGATAAATGTTTACATTCATGCTATAATAGTATTAACAAGGAAACATTAATACTTGTGTGATTTGTAAACTTAAATTGAAGTCCCTAGTAAAGCCTCTATACATCACTAGCTTGTTGGTTAATAAATGATTGTGGTTTCCCTATCATGAACATTGGGATGTTATTAACAACAAGATCATATCGTTAGGAGAATGATATGGTGGACATACTCCTATAGATAAGCGTAGCATAAAGATCAAAGTCATTTTAATAGTTCAATTGCTATATGCTTTCTGATACATAGTAACCTAATTCCTTCGACCATGAGATCATGCATATCACCTTTACCGGATGGATGCTTTGATGAAATCAAACACCACACCGTAACTGGGTGGCTATAAAGGTGGCATTGAGTGTTCGGAAAGTATTGGTTGAGACACATGGATCAAGAGTGGGATTTGTCCATCCATATGACGGATAGGTATACTCTGGGCCCTCTCGGTGGAATGTCATCCAATTAGCTTGCAAGCATGTGACTGGTTCACAAGGGATCACATATCACGGAAACGTGAAAAAGTACTTATCGGTAACGAGGTTGAACTAGGTATACAGAGATACCGACGATCATAACCTCGGATAAGTAAATTATCATGAGACAAAGGGAAATTGGTATCGTATGTAAGTGATTCATTCGATCGCAAAGTAATCGTAGAAATATGTGGGAGCCATATGAATTTCCAGATTCCTCTATTGGTTATTGTTCGGAGAAGTGTCTCGATCATGTCCGCATAATTCACGAACCGTAGGGAGAGACACTAAAGGATTCGACGTTGTTTGAGTAGTTATGGAATGATGAGAAAGAGACCGAATGTTGTTCGGAGTCTCGAATGGGATTCGGGATATCACGAGGAGATCCGGAATGGTCTGGATAATAAGATTCATATAAGGAAAGTCTTGTTTCGGAGTTGGGGAATGGTTCCGTTGTTTTCATCGGGAATGTTCTAGAAGGTTCCGGAATGTCCGGCACTCCGAAGGGGAAGAGTACATGAATGTGTTATATCAAGTTGGTATGATTGCATCATGTACTAGGTGTCATCGCTGAACAAAATAAAGGGTTTAATCAAATCCTAGTTTGAAAAAGTCAAACGCCAATTTGAAAGTCAAACGGCTATTTTGGAAAGAGGAGAGGGAGGTGGAAACCGAGTTGGGGAGGAGTTCCTCCCCTCCACCGCCGGCCCACCTCCAAGCCGAGTTGGGGAGGGACTCCCCTCCCCTTGGCCGCGCCTCCCACCTATAAAGGGAGGGGCAGGGCTGCCCCTCCTAGTACACAAGTTCCCTACCTCTAAACCCTAGCCCCAAGCCGCCGCCGCCCTCGATAGCCGCCGCCGGCCCTGGGGCACTCGCCGCGGCCGCCTAGGTCAAACCCTAGCCGCCGGCCTAGCCCCCTCCTCGGCGTGTCTAAACCCTAGATCGTCGAGGGACTCTCTCATACTCCACCATACTCGCTCCGGCTTAAAGCGAAGCCCTGCGAGATCTCCCCTCTACTTCCGGTACCACGCCGTTGTGCTGCCGGAATCGCGAGGAGAGTGCTCAACCTCCGCTGCCTGCTGGAAAGGGAGAGGAAGGTCTTCGTCGAGTACCGAACGTGTGATCGACTGCGGGAGCGCTGCCGGAACGCAGCGCCGGAAGGATCGTCTACGCGATCTTGAGATCGGGAAGAGTACGACTACGTCACCCACGAGAATCCGCTCTCGTTAAACACTTTGGAATCTTCGAGGGTGAGTTATTCCATCGACTCGTTGCTACAATCTAGTAGATAGATCTTGGCTTGTTTGTTCGTATGCGATAGAATTTTTTTGTTTTCCATGCTACGAAACCCAACAGTGGTATCAGAGCCGTGTCTATATGTAGATCTGTTGCACGAGTATAACACAATGGTCATTGTGGGCGTTGATGCTTTTATTGTCGATTGCTTCTTGTGTACTTTGCATCTTGCGGGATGTTGGGATGAAGCGGCCCGGGCTAACCTTACATGACATCGTTCATGAGACTTGCTCCACGCTTGACATGCAACTTGTATTGCATAAGTGGCTTTGCGGGTGCCTGTTTCTCCTAGCATAGTTAAGATCCAATTTACAACGGGTGATTAACAATACTAGTATCAATGTTGTGGTTCATGTTCGTAAGTTAGAACGACACTTATTGAAAGCCCCAAACCACGTAAAACATGCAAAGAAAGTAGAGGCGTCTAACTTTGTTTTGCAGGGGTGTGCAGTGATGTGATATGGCCATGATTGTGATTATATTTGATGTATGCAATGTTCCTTATTGTAAGTTGGCAACCGGCAGGAGCCATATGGTTGTCTTTAATTTATGTTAAGACCCGCGTGTCTATTCAAAGTAGTTGTAATAGTTGAAGCCGGTAGACGACAACCATGAAGAAGCGTCATTGACCTTGATGCAATGCCGGTGATGATGGAGATCATGTTCGTGCTTGAAGATGGAGATCGGAAGCACAAATAAGAAAGGCCATATCATATCACATATTATGAATTGCATGTGATGTTAATCCTTTATGTATCTTGTATTGCTTAGTAGACGACGGTAGCATTATAAGATGATCCCTCATGCACATGAATTTCAAGTCATAAAGTGTTCACCCTTAGTTAGCACCGTTGCTAAAGCTTGTTGTTTCGAAGCACCACGTGATGATCGGGTGTGTTAGATTCCGCAAGTGTATACAACGTGAGCAAGCCAGATTTGCTCATGCGGAAGCTAAGGTTTGATCTTGACGAGCCTAGCATGTACAGACATGGTCTCGGAACACGGATCACCGAAAGGTAAAGCATGAATCATATAGTAGATATGATGAACATGTCGATTGTTCGCCATTGAAGCTACATCAAATCTCGTGATGATCGGTTTTGATGTGGTGGATTTGGTTCGTGTGATCACTAAAACAATGTGAGGGATATTGTTTTGAGTGGGAGTTCACCTAGATTAATTTAACTATTAATTAGAACTCAATTTGTCATAAACTTAGTCTAAATTATTGCAAATATGTTGTAGATCAATGGCGCCCCCTACCATCAATTTTAATGCGTTCCTAGAGAAAGAAAAGTTGAAAAAACAATGGAAGCAACTTCGCGGATTGGTTCCGCAATTTGAGGATTGTCCTCAATGCTGGTAATTTGACCTATGTGCTGGATGCACCGCTGGGTGACCAGCCTGCAGCTGATGCTACCGATGAAGTAAAGAATGTTTACCTTGCTCGGAAGACTCAGTACTCCACAGTTCAGTGTGCTATCTTGTATGGTTCGGAATCGGAGCTTCAGAAAAGGTTTGATAATTCAGACCCACATGATATTGTCTGTGAACTCAAATTGATATTTGAGACTCACGCGGCAGTTGAGAGCTATGAGGCTTCTGAAAAGTTCTTTAACTGCAAGATGGAAGAGGGCAGCTCCGTCAGTGAGCATGTGCTTAAGATGTCTGGGCACGCAAACAAACACCAAAGCTTGGGTATAGTGATTCCTAATGCTTTGGGGATTTATCGTGTCTTCCAATCACTACCACCAAGTTACAAGAACTTTTTGATCAACTACAACATGCAGAACATGAACAAAACGTTGCCAGCACTCTATGCCATGTTGAAATCTGCAGAAGTGGAGATCAAGAAAGAGCACCAAGTGTTGTTGGTCAATAAGACCACCAAATTCAAGAAAGGCAAGTCTAAGCAAAAGGGACACTTCAAGAAGGGTGGTAATAAAGTTACCACACCGACGAAGAAGACCAAGGCTGGACCTAAGCCTGATATTGAGTGCTTTTACTGCAAGGGAGAAGGTCACTGGAAGCGGAATTGCCCAAAGTACTTGGAGGATTTGAAGAACGGCAACATCAAGAAGAAAGGTATATCCGATATACATGTTATTGATGTGTATCTCACTAGTACTCGTAGTAGTGCCTGGGTATTTGATACTGGTTCGGTTGCTCATATTTGTAACTCGAAACAGGTGCTGCAGAATAAACGGAAGCTAGCGAAGAACGAGGTGACGATGCGCGTGGGAAACGGATCAAAGGTTGATGTGATCGCGGTCGGCACGCTACCCCTTCATCTACCATCGGGATTAGTTTTATACTTAAATAATTGTTATTTGGTGCCTGCGTTGAGCATGAACATTATATCGGGATCTTGTTTATTGCGAGACGGTTACTTGTTTAAGTCCGAGAATAATGGTTGTTCGATTTATATGAGTAATATGTTTTATGCACATGCACCTTTGATAGATGGTCTATTCTTATTGAATCTCGATAGTGGAAATACAAATATCAACAACATTGAGGCTAAACGTTTGAAATCAAGCGATAATTCGACCTATATGTGGCACTGTCGTCTTGGTCACATTGGAGTGAAACGTATGAAGAAACTCCATTCCGATGGACTTCTTGAATCACTTGATTTCGAATCACTTGATAGATGCGAAGCATGTCTGATGGGTAAAATGACTAAGACTCCATTTTTTGGTATGATGGAGCGAGCTACGGACTTATTGGAAATCATACATACCGATGTGTGTGGTCCAATGAGTGTAGCATCGCGCGGTGGTTATCGTTATGTTCTTACCTTCACGGATGACTTGAGTAGATATGGGTATATCTATTTCATGAAACATAAGTCCGAAACTTTCGAGAAGTTTAAGGAATTTCAAAGTGAGGTAGAGAATCAACGTAACAAGAAGATTAAATTTCTACTTTCTGATCGTGGAGGTGAATATCTAAGTTACGAGTTTGGCGAGCATTTGAAGAAATGCGGAATACTTTCACAGTTGACACCGCCGGGAACACCACAGCGTAATGGTGTGTCCGAACGTCGTAATCGAACTCTCTTAGATATGGTTCGTTCTATGATGTCACTTACAGATTTACCGCTATCATTTTGGGGTTATGCATTAGAAACAGCCGCATTCACTTTAAATAGGGCACCGTCTAAATCCGTTGAAACGACACCGTATGAATTATGGTTTGGGAAGAAACCTAAATTGTCGTTTCTTAAAGTTTGGGGTTGCGAAGCCTATGTAAATAAGTTACAGCCGGACAAGCTTGAACCCAAAGCGAAAAAATGCGTCTTCATAGGATACCCAAAGGAAACTATTGGGTATACCTTCTATCATAGATCTGAAGGCAAAATCTTCGTTGCCAAGAATGGATCCTTTCTAGAGAAGGAATTTCTCTCGAAAGAAGTGACTGGAAGGAAAGTAGAACTCGACGAGGTTGTCGAACCTTCTCTCGAACTTGCGAGTAGCGCAGCACCGGAAGTAGTTCCTGTGGTGCCTTCACAAATAAGAGAGGAAGCTAATGATGATGATCATGAAACTTCGGTTGTAGTTGCTATAGAGCCTCGCAGGTCAACGAGAACTCGTACCACTCCATATTGGTATGATCCCGTTATGAGTGTCATGTTGGTGGATAACACCGATGACCCTGCGACATATGAGGAAGCGATGATGAGCCCATGATGGGGATATGCCTACTGGGGTATACCCAGCAGGGCGTTTCCGACTGGCCCGAGAGCTGGCGAGTGGGCCTGCAGAACGGCGAGTGGATTGAAGCCCAGCAAGGTACCGAGCGACTGGAAGCTGAAGGCCCAGGCGAGTAGATAGGCCCAGTCGGACTGGGTTAAACGGCTATTAAAGCTGTAACCGAATCGGTTGAGATATGTAAACCCTAGGGGAGGTGAGTCTATATAAACCTCCCTAAAGGGTGAGTAGAGATACGTTCCCTCATACACCCAAGCGACTCGCCGCCTAGCCGCCGAGCTCGCCCATTGTAACACCTCCATAATACAATCTAGCAAGAGTAGGTCTTTACCCTCCGGGGGGCCGAACCTGGGTAAAACCCTGTGTCTTTGCCCTCATCTCGCACCGCAGATGGCAGGCCGCCCTTGCTCCTCGTTCTACTACTCGCTGCCGATTGCAGCATATGCCGTGACCATTCCCACGACAGTGGCACCCACCGTGGGGCTTGGCCGGTCTGGCCGGTGTTCTGCGGCGAGATCCAATCTGCCCATCAACGAGACGGTCGCCACCGGCCGCATGATAGCGATCGGCGAGATGCTCCAGATCTTGCCGAGCAGCTACGTCCCGGCGGCGCGACCTGTCACGCACAGCGTGATCCTGCCAATCGGCACGATCAGCCTCTTCGTCGGCCTCACCGACGTCATCGTCTCGGAGGACTCGGCTCGCATCCGTGAGTCGCCGCCACGCGATCGGCTCTCCGAGAGCCAGATCCGCACGATCCACCGCCTCGCCTCCGAGTACAACTCGGCCCACAGCAACGTGGCCGGGAATTCAGCGGCCGCAGAAGATGCGGCCCTCACCGACGACGCCGACTCGGCGACCCCGGCGTCACTCGCCGGATCCATCACCGCGGCCTCGTCCGCGGGCTCCATCGCCCAGGTCTCCAACGCGGGAGACTTCGAGGACCCCTCCATCCTCGGGATCTTCGAATTCGACTCCGGGTCAGAGAACTCCGCCGACCTCCGCGATGGAACCAGTCGCCACGCCGCGGCCTACATGGCCACCGGCGCCGATCCGCCGGAGGATCCGTTCTCCACCCCAATCCCTCCTAACGCCACGGCAACGGAGGTCGAGGAACTCCGCCTGAAACTGGCAGAGGCGGTGCGCAAGGAGCAAGCCGAGCGTGAAAAATTTCGCATCGAGCAGGTGACGGCGCAGGAGCTGTCACGCTACCACCAGCAGCGGATCAGGTCACGCCTGAACCCCACCGTTCAAGGCGTGCCCTGAACTTCGACGACGAAAACGACCCGGCCTGCGTGGCCGAGCGCGCGATCTGCGAGAACGCGCCACCAGGAGGAAGCGCCCGGCCATCGCCAGGATCAACGGCGATGGGCGCCCCACCTCCACCCAACCGCACCCCTCCCAGGGACCAGCCGCGGATAGTAGTCTCCTCATGGGAGCGAGACGCAAACGGCCTCCCACTGTTCTCCACCCCGATGGACAACCTCGTGGCAGGCCGAGCAGGAGCCGACAGCATCACGGCCACCGGCGACGGCGCCCTACAGATCCAATATGTCAGGGCCCTGCTCGCGAAGGCCGTCGAGCAGCAAAAAGCGGGCGCCGACTCGCAAGGTCGAGTATACTCGCGTTCCTCGGGTAGCAGAGCGGCCTCCAGCGGCCGCCCAGCGGCGGCAAACACCCTCAACTGCCTGCCACCAGAGCCGCAGCAGCTCCAACACCGACCCACGAACGCGGCACTCTCCACCAATGACCCCAGGCCGGCGACCAACTTCGTCGCCGCTAACGGGCAACCCATCGACGCCCGCACCCACATCATCAACAACCAAAACTGGCGCGCACGCCAGCCCGACGACTTGCGGCACACCCTAACTAATCGCCGCGACGGCGAGCCCATGGGGTCGCTCAGTCGACTCGGGCCCAAGTGCTTCGGACCAATGATCCGAGGCGAGAAGTACCCGCCAAACTTCAAGGCGCCAAAGGAGATAGAAAAATACGACTCCTCGTACGACCCCGCCGTCTGGCTCGACACATACCTCATGGCAATGGGGATCGCGGGTCACACTGACCTACTCGCCGCCCGTTACCTCCCCCTGATGTTGGAGGGGACGTGCAGGCAGTGGATCAACACTCTCCCCCAGGACAGTATCGATTCCTGGGAGGAAATGCGCGACGCCTTCGTCAGGCACTTCGAGTGCTCCTACACCCGCGCCACCACTATTGAGGACCTGGAACGGTGCGTCCAAGGACCCCACGAGTCGACCCGCAACTGGGTCCAACGGTGGCAAGAGCTTTGGTACAACGCGGTCGGCATCCACCCGGACACCGCGATCCATTGCTTCAAGACCTCGTGCCACTACGAGCCTCTAGTCGCCAAGCTCAAACGACACTCCCGCACACTCGACAACATCCCCTACCTCCTCGAGATCACCAAACGGTACGCCGAGGAAGATCCAAACCAGGAAACTGACGACGAGTCAGGAGGGCAACGCCGCACGAGCGGCAACGACGGCGGACGCCGAACCGACCTACGCTACAGCGGCACTCGCCTCACTGGCAAGCGCCGCAGTGACGGGCGAGTCGACTTCGTCGCCAACGCCGAGCACGCGCAGCGCGATCCCAAGAGCTACCGCCGCGACGGAGGGCAACGCCGCGATGGCGGCAACTACAAGAACAAGCCAAGGTTCGATCCCGCGGCCCTCCTTAACCAACCATGTGCGTTCCATAGCAGGGAAGGAAAGCCCGCAACGCACACCACCACCGACTGCCACACCCTCAGGGAAATCGAGAAGGCACGGCAAGCGCGGGAGGACCCCGACAACAACCCGCCAAATGGCGGAAAATTCGGCAAAGTAGCCGGCTCGCTCCACACCTTCACAGGCTTCAACACGAAGCGCGAGAAGAAGGTCATCGCCCGCGCCGTCGCTGTCAATGCGGTGGCCCAAATAGACGTCCCCCAGTTCCTGAACTGGTCGGAACAGCCCATCACCTGGAGCCGGCAAGATCACTCGCCGCGCATCGAGTACCCAGGACGAGTCGCCTTGGTGGTCAAGCCCAAGGTTGGCGACTACTGGCTCCCCAAGACACTGATGGACGGCGGTAGTTCCATCAACATCCTCTACCTTGACACCTTCAGGCGGCTGCGGCTCCCGCAGTCGATGATCGAGACGACCCACACCATGTTCCACGGCATCGTCCCCGGTCGGAAGGCGTACCCGATCGGCAAGGTCACGCTGCCAGTCACTTTCGGCACACCGGCAAACTTCCGCACCGAGCGGATCGTCTTCGAGCTGGTGCCCTTCGACAGCCCTTACCACTGCGTCCTGGGGCGCCAGGCGTTCGCTAAATTCATGGCAGCGCCCCACTACGCGTACAATGCGATGAAGCTCCCCGAGCCGTGCGGCGTCATCACCATCAATGGCGACCCCGACATGGCCGCCGAGTGCGAGGCCAAAGGAGCCGAGCTCGCCGACGCCGTCATCGCGGCAGAGACCAACCACGCCGACGAGCTCGCCAAATACGCGAGCGGGGTCAACAACGACGACCCCACAATACTCAAGAAGCCCAACTCAGAGGGCGCAAACACCTCAACCTTTGAGGCAACGACGCACACCCGCACCGTCGAGCTGGTCCCAGGCGACTCCAGCCAGATGGTGACGATCGGGACAGGCATGAGCCCAGCATAGGAAGGCGCGCTCATCGAGTTCCTCCGTGAGAACAGGGACATCTTCGCATGGAAACCCTCCGACATGCCCGGTGTCCCTAGGGAGCTTGCTGAGCACAAACTAAACGCCGACCCCAAAGTGCGACCCGTCAAGCAGTCGCTACGGCCCTTCAATGAAGAACGCCGTCGAGCAATCGCCGAGGAAGTGCAGCGTCTACTCGCTGCCGGCTTCATCCGGCCAATCAAGTACTCCAAGTGGCTGGCAAACCCAGTCCTGGTCGAGAAGAAAAACGGGACCTGGAGAATGTGTATCGACTACACAAACCTGAACAGCGCCTGCCCAAAGGAGCAGTTTGTCCTCCCGCGGATCGACCAGATAATCGATTCAACCGCGGGTTCGGAGTCGCTATGTTTCCTCGACGCCTACTCTAGGTACAACCAGATCAAAATGGCTGTCGAAGACAAGGAGAAGACGGCGTTCATCATGCCATTCGGAGCCTTCTGCTACACCGCCATGACCTTCGGCCTCAAGAACGCCGGGGCGACCTACCAGCGGTGCATGCAAGAATGCCTCGCGAGCCAAATTGGCCGCAACATCCACGTCTACATCGATGACGTGGTCGTGAAGTCCGCTCGCCAAGGCGACCTACTCGCCGACCTGGCGGAAACCTTCGCCAACCTGCGAAGGTACAAGATAAAGCTCAACCCAGGCAAGTGCACCTTCGGTGTACCCGCCGGACAACTACTGGGGTACGTCGTCTCCAAACGAGGGATCGAGGCGAACCCAACAAAGATCGACACGATCGCCCGGCTCGGCAAACCCGAGTTCCTGCGCGACGTCCAGAAGCTGGCCGGGAGAGTAGCGGCTCTCAGTCGCTTCATCCCCCGCCTGGGCGAAAAGGCGATGCCCCTATACCGCCTGATGCGCAAAAACCCCACCTTCCAGTGGGACAAGGAGGCGGACGACGCGCTCCGCGACCTCAAAAAGGTGCTACTCGCCGCACCACTACTCGCCGCCCCCGCCGACAAAGAACCTATGCTGGTTTACGTCGCGGCGTCCGAGCGCGTCGTCAGCGTTGTGATGGTCGTCGAACGACCAGAGGAAGGAAAGGAGCGCCCGGTTCAGCGGCCGGTGTACTACATCAGCGAGGTCCTCACCGATTCGCGCCAGCGGTACCCACAGTACCAAAAGCTAGTATACGCGGTCTTCAGGGCTCAGCGGCGCCTGCCGCACTACTTCCAGGAGCACCCGATCACGGTCGTCTCCTCAGCGCCACTGCAAGACATCATCCGCAATCGCGAGGCGACCGGGCGGGTCGCCAAGTGGGCCGTCGAGATCGGCGTCCACAACATCAAATACGAGCCACGAAAGGCGATTAAGTCGCAGGCGCTGGCAGACTTCATCGCCGACTGGGAGGAGGCCCAGCAGCCAGAGAAGCTGACGTACCTCCATTACTGGAGCCTGCACTTCGACGGCTCCAAGAACGCGGACGGTGCAGGAGCAGGGATAGTGTTGACTTCACCAAAGGGCGACAAGCTCCGCTACATCCGCTGCCTCGACTTCACGCCCTGCACCAACAACATGGCTGAATACGAGGCCCTACTCCACGGCATGCGAGCCGCCAAGGAGATGAACGTCAATCACCTCCGATGCTACGGAGATTCCAACCTCGTCGCGGGGCAAGTCGCCGGCACCTGCGATGCCGTATCCCCTACCATGGCGGCGTACCGCCAAGCGGTGGACAAGTTGGGCGGCCACTTCACCGGCTACTCTGTCGAGTGGATCGACAGGCGGAAAAACGAGGAGGCCGACGCCCTCTCTCGCATCGGGTCGGCTCGACTCGCACCACCCGCCGGCGTGTTCCTCGACACAATCTCCAAACCATCAGTCTCTCCCCCGAGGGAGATAGACATCGGAGTCCCACTCCAACCAGAGGCAGCCTTGGTCGCACTCATCACCGAGCCAGACGATTGGACCAAGCCCTACATCGCCTACCTGGAAGCCGGCACCCTGCCAGCAGACGAGACAGACGCTCGAATGATCGCTCGCCGATGCAAGTCCTACACCATCATCGACGGCGAGCTACACAAGCGCAGCGTCACCGGCGTGTTCCAACGCTGCGTCCAACCGGCTGAAGGACGCAAAATCCTCCACGACATTCACTCAGGTGACTGCGGCCACCACGCCGCCGCTCGCTCCCTGGTCGCCAAGGCTATGCGACACGGCTTCTACTGGCCCACCGCACACGCCGACGCTGTCGACATCATCCAGCGATGCGCCGGGTGCCAGAAGTACGCCAATCAGACGCGCGTACCGAGCTCGGCGCTCAAAACAATCCCCATTACCTGGCCATTCGCCGTATGGGGCATGGACATGGTAGGCCCCTTCAAGAAAGCCCCCTCCGGTTACACCCACCTGCTAGTCGCCGTCGACAAATTCACTAAGTGGGTGGAGGCCAAGCCAGTCTGGAAATGCGACGGGAAGACCGCCACTAAATTCCTACGCGAGCTCATATATCGCTACGGGTTCCCAAACAGTATCATCACGGACAACGGCACCAACTTCGCCAAGGGAGCCATGGCCGAATTCTGCGAAGAGCACCACATCCGGCTCGACCTCGCGTCAGTCGCCCACCCGGAATCCAACGGCCAGGCGGAACGGGCCAACCAAAGCATCCTCCACGGCCTGAAGCCGCGACTCCAAGTACCACTGGAGCGCACCGCCGGGTGCTGGGTCGAAGAGTTGCCCTCCGTCATCTGGGGAATCCATACCTCGGTTAACAGATCGACGGGATTCACTCCCTTCTTCATGGTCTACGGCGCCGAAGCAGTCATGCCCACCGACCTCGAACACGACTCGCCGCGAGTCGTCCATTATACGGAGGCTGCAAACGAGCTGGCCCGCGAAGATGGGGTCGACCAGCTCGACGAAGCACGCGACCTCGCTCGGTCACGCACCGCCATCTACCAGCAAGGACTCCGCCGCTACCACAGCCGGCGGGTGAAAGCTCGCACATTCCAGGAAGGCGTCCTGGTGTTACGCCTCATCCAGGACAAGAAGGGCATGCACAAGCTCTCCCCTCCGTGGGAAGGCCCATTCGCTATCGGGCGCATACTCGGCAACGACGCCTACTACCTCATCGACGTCCACGGGGACGGCGAGCTCGACGTCAAGCGACCATGGAATGTAAACCTCCTCCGGAAGTTCTACTCCTAGAACCTCACACATGTACTCTCCAGTCGCTATGAAATAAAAGAAACGGTTACCGCAAATTGCGCCTACTCTCCCTGACTTGTGCCACTTGCACTCGTAATAACAGCGGTATGCTAAAATGTAGAAGTCAACCTTTGGTACAGCGATCGGCACGGATAAGTAGTGCGGTGTAAGAGCACTGAATCACTTCAGGTCTTGCATCGTCCACGAAAAACGCCAACCCGGAGCCCCATTGGAGTCGCCTAGCTCGACTGGTTCTACGAGCCAAGACAACTGCCCTCGCTTCTCACAGCGACCTTGGTCCTCCGCATCCTCGGCATAGCGACTCGAACGGCTAAGTACCACGCTCGGGGACTGAATACCAGTTCGTCAAGAGCGGTCAGGGAAAACGCCAAGTAAGAGAGCATGCCCAGGACTCGCCAAGCGACTGACCCCACGGGCCAGGCAGGAGTCACGCGCTCACACCAACGCGCTAAGTCCTCAACCACCCTCGAGTCGCGCCTAGAACTACCAAGTACCACGCTCGGGGACTCGGCCACCCGACTTCGTTCGCGTACGGGAAAACGGTAAAGTACAGAGCACTCAAGGGAGTCGCCTTGCGACTGGCTCTCCGACCTCGGGCGAGTCGACCAAAGCAACAAAACACATGATAACAACACACACATCATATACGAGGTAAACCCCACAAAAGGGCGGACGCGCTCGGGGACTCGTCCAAAATCAATCCAAAGCACACAAACAAATACCAAAATAGACACGACGTCCCATTCAATCGCATATTGCATTGTCTTATGTTACAAAATATGCCCGCGTGGCAGAACTGCTGCTAACGCTTCAAGGCAAACTACCCTACTCTGCAGGCTTCGATGACGACTCGCCAGCATCCCGGCGATTACGGATGAACGCGGTGTACGGGTTTGATGGATACGTCGTCAGTTCACCCGCCATCGCCGCGCGAAAAGGATGCTCGACCTTGAAGTCACGATGCGGCGGCTCGGGGTCGTTCGGCGCGACGACCGTTTCCTGGTATGGAAGGAGGTCGCCCATCGCCCAGACACGCTCCGAGTACGTGGCGGCACGCTCTTGCAACTTGAGAACCTCGGACAGATCCACCGCGCCAGTTGACGATGGGTACCCACTCGTCACATCGTCGATGTCGAAGTCTTCGGGGAAGTGGGCGAGTCCAAGGCTCAGGGTCGTCGATGCTCCACGCCGAAACGCCGATCGCGTCATAAATTCAATGACCGCGGGTGCCTTCTCCGAGTACTTCCACACCTCAACGAGGTCACTGGGAATCACCTCCGTGGGTGATATTTCTTGGAGGTAGGCGCGGATGCAGGTCGCTGACAGCGTCGCCGAGTCGACGAGCATGCTTACGCACTGCCTTGCGTCGAGCGAGCTCGCCCCTTCGTCGCTATCAATGATGCGACCTGCGAAGAAAAAGACAATGATGAGTATGATGGGTACCACAAAAACCACAACCATAAGAAATGGAGGAAGCACTCACCAAGCAGCGGGCGGGCGAGTCCCGTGATGAAGCACTGAAGCGACGTGTGGTCGACCTGAAGCCCAGCAATAAGGACTTCCGACACCTTGCGATCCTCCTCTGTGGCCGCAATGGCGGCCTTAGCTCGCCCGTCCGCCAAGCTAGCTTCTTCTCTCGCCTCCCGCAGTTCGCGCTCGAGGTCGGCGATCCGTTGTTCAGCGGCACCCAGAGCAGACCGAGCCGCCACTAACTCACCAGCGGGCTTGATCTGCCTTCTCAGCAACAGCCTGAAGACCTTTGTTCGCCTCCTGGACGATGGCCACCTCTCTCTCCGCGCGCTGTTTCGCGGCCAATCGGTCCGCTGACTCAAGCTGCAGACCCTACACATCACCGAAAAAGTCAGTTAAAACGAACTCCATAAGTGCCCACCCGCTGAAATTCAGCGAGTGCGTACTCGGGGACTGGCGATCAAGAAATTCCTAAGTGCCCACCCGCTGAAATTCAGCGAGTGCGCACTCGGGGACTGGCGATCAAGAAATTCCTAAGTGCCCACCCGCTGAAACTCAGCGAGTGCGCACTCGGGGACTGGCGATCAAGAAATTCCTAAGTGCCCACTCGCTGAAATTCAGCAAGTACGCACTCGGGGACTGGATACGAAAATAAAAGACGAGAAATTATAGGAATCACGCCGCTGCAAAACACCGACCTGATCCTCGGGGACTGGATGTACCTGGATGGCTGCGCCAAGCATGCCGTGGAGCTGGATCGCGTCCACGGACGCGAGTAACGCTGGCGTGTGCCCACGACGCTGGTCGACTTCAGCATCGGCGGTCCCAGGAGCGTGGCTTGAAGGCGCAACCCCACTCGCCGTGGCCGCCTTGGTCACGAAGCAGGGGAAGGTAGCGATGGAGGCACCCGCTCCAAGGGAGGTCGCCTCCATCGCGGGTTCCTTCGTAGACGCGGTTGCCTCCATCGCGGGCTCGGCCGGTGCGGCCGCCGTATCGTCAAAGATGGTGACGATGTCGTCGCCCTTGGCCTTCTTACTGCCATCCGCTGAGGCGACGACCTCGTCCGCCTTCCTCTTGCGTGAAGGATCCTCCTCGCTAGCGGCGGAGGGCACCTTGGCCACGGTCGGATGGCCCATCCTTTTCACTCCGGTCCTGCGCATTAATCGAATCAACAAGGACAATCGAAATAGTTATGGAAAATAAGAAGGGGTGAGCACACTCACTTGGAGACTGGGATGAAACGTAGCCCCGTACGAAGGCCGGCCGGTTTTTCCAGTTCAGGGCCCAGTCGGTGACTGAGCCCCAGTTCCAGGACATCGTGTGCCCAAGACACGGACGGCTTCTTCGTCGTTGAGGCTGCAGCCGGCGCCTCTGGGACATCCTCGGCGGGAGCTTCCTCGTGAGTCGAAGCTGCTGCAGCTGGAGCCTCCTTGCGAGGTGAAGCCGCCGCAGCCGGAGCCTCCCTGCGCGGCGAAGCCACCGCGGTCGGAGCCTCCCCCAGCCCGGAGACTGGGGCGAATGGCGGAGGCAATGAGGCCAACGGCACCTCCATAGTCGCCGTGTCCAGCGCGGTTGTCGTTGGTGGCGCACCGTCACCAGTTGGGCTGGGAGCATCGGAGCTGCTCGCCGAGTGTGGCAGTGAGGCCGTCTTCGACGGCTTCGTTTTCTTCTTCAGGGGGGCCCTCGCCTCCCTCTTCTTCTCCTTCCTCTTCGACGGAGTGGCTTGACGGCGCGAGGTGGTCTCTGGGAGTTCGTCGTCATCGTCATGGCGCTCGAGGCTTCTGCTTGCTTCGATCTCGTGCTGATGTTGCCCGCGGGTCTTTCGGACCAGCAGGGCGAGCTCTTCTTCGGACTCGTCCTCGTCGTCTTCGTTGCCCCTCGCGGGTGGTGATTCGCCTACGTCCTGGGCGGATGGGTCCGGGCTCTCATCATCCGAAGGTGGGAGCCACCCTTCCACCACCTGGAATAGCTGCGATGGATACAAACAGGATCAGGATTACCGCGACTGCATACACTGCGACTGCGAACAAGGTAAAGAAATTACCGTTGGAGCTGGACGCTTCGCGGTGTAGGGGGCGATCCCGGCCTGCGCATCCAGGTACACCGCCTGGGTAATCTTCTTCAGTGCTGGGAGGTAATCTTCTAGCCTCCACTCGTCGAGGCAGGCCTTCGTCGAGTCCCCCCGGCCGGTGTATTGGTACATGTAGTGGTCGCGTTGGGCGAGTGGAACGAGCCGCCGCCCAAGCCAGCAATTGTACAGATTTATCGTTTGGAGGCCCTTCTTCTTCAAACCACGGATGGTCTGGAGCATCTCGTCAACGACCATCCGCTGGTCGTTGGGGATCTTGCCGACTTGGAGATGGCGCGGCTCCGAACGACTAGCGGAGTACCGCGGGATCGCCGCCTCGCCCTCCGGGGTCGCCTCGGTCACGTAGAACCACGACTTTTTCCAGTCGCTCGCTGCCTTGGCGGGTAGCATCAGGTCAAAGAAGGAGGCTTTGGACTTGAGCTGGAACGTCAAGCCGCCCACGGCTAGCATTGGGCCGCCTGCCTCCTCGCGGCTGATCCGTCCATGGAACAGATCCTGCCACAAGGGAAAGTAGGGCCGGCAGCCCAAGTAGCATTCGCAGAACGCCACGAAAATGGCGAGCTGCTCGATGCTGTGGGGACCCAGATCTGAAGGCTGGATCCCATAGTAGGCGCAAAAGCGCCGGAAGAACAAGGACGTTGGAAACCCTAGCCCTCGCTCGAGATGACTGGTAAAACAGACGAATTCCCTCTCTCGCGGGTTTGGGGTCGTCTCTCCGGCTGCGGGGATGCGCCAACAGCCGGCTCGCAGGATCCCGGCCTCCTCGAAAGAGGCCAGCTGCGCCCTCGTGCACTTGGACCTACCCCATGGTTCGGTGGAAAGGGCCATGGCAGAGAGGTTGGTTGGAGATTGGAGGATTTCGGGTCGACTGGATCGCGGAGCAGAGGAAGGAAAATGCGCGCACTCGGAAGAAGTGGTGGGCAGTTGGCTCTACGATTGCCTGCCATTCCTCTTATATAGCGGGAGTTACCCGCCAAATCAGGAGGCCGTTACCGCGCGATGATTACGCCGAAAGTTACCGTTGGATCACTCCAACGGCTAGTTTGACCGCATCTGACGGTCCAACTCCAGCCACTCGGCTCGCCAGGTCAATCACCATGACCGCGTCCCGCCGACTCGACTTGCCCAAGCCGCGACTTGGTTCACCGGATTTCCTCCTTTATACAGGAGCCCGCCGACGATTCGACTGGATGCCTACTCTGGAGACGTATACTCCGACTGCCAGCAGCCACTTACGCCCAATCGACGACGGCCTCGGGGACTACTCATGGGGATATGCCTACTGGGGTATACCCAGCAGGGCGTTTCCGACTGGCCCGAGAGCTGGCGAGTGGGCCTGCAGAACGGCGAGTGGATTGAAGCCCAGCAAGGTACCGAGCGACTGGAAGCTGAAGGCCCAGGCGAGTAGATAGGCCCAGTCGGACTGGGTTAAACGACTATTAAAGCTGTAACCGAATCGGTTGAGATATGTAAACCCTAGGGGAGGTGAGTCTATATAAACCTCCCTAAAGGGTGAGTAGAGATACGTTCCCTCATACACCCAAGCGACTCGCCGCCTAGCCGCCGAGCTCGCCCATTGTAACACCTCCATAATACAATCTAGCAGGAGTAGGTCTTTACCCTCCGGGGGGCCGAACCTGGGTAAAACCCTGTGTCTTTGCCCTCATCTCGCACCGCAGATGGCAGGCCGCCCTTGCTCCTCGTTCTACTACTCGCTGCCGATTGCAGCATCTGCCTTGACCATTCCCACGACAGCCCAGATTCCAATAAATGGCAAGAAGCCATGAAATCCGAGATTGGATCCATGTACGAAAACCAAGTATGGACTTTGGTGGACTTACCGGATGGCCAGAAGGCTGTCGAGAACAAATGGATTTTCAAAAGGAAAACAGATGCTGATGGTAATGTTACTGTCTATAAAGCTCGACTTGTCGCAAAGGGGTTTCGACAAATTCGAGGAGTTGACTACGATGAGACTTTCTCACCTGTAGCGAAGCTAAAGTCTGTGAGGATTATGTTAGCAATTGTTGCATATTATGATTATGAGATATGGCAGATGGATGTCAAACCAGCATTCCTCAATGGTAACATTGATGAAGAGTTGTATATGATGCAACCCAAAGGTTTTGTCGATCCTAAAGATGCTAACAAGGTATGCAAACTTCAACGGTCCATCTATGGATTGAAGCAAGCATCCCGAAGTTGGAATCAACGTTTTGATAAGGTGATCAAAAGTTTTGGTTTTATACAAACTTATGGAGAAGCTTTTATTTACAAGAAAGTGAGTGGGAGCTCTGTAGCATTCTTAATACTATATGTAGATGACATATTGTTGATTGGGAATGATGTAGACCTTCTTAATAGTGTCAAGGAATATTTGAATAATAGTTTTTCAATGAAAGATCTTGGCGAAGCAGCTTACATATTAGGCATAAAGATTTATAGAGATAGATCAAGACGCCAAATATCATTGTCACAAAGTACATATTTGGACAAAGTTCTAAATAGGTTTGGAATGGAAGATAGCAAGAAAGGGTTCTTGCCCATGTTGCCCAATACGACCTTGAGTAAAACTCAAAGTCCGACATCGGCAGAAGATAGAGAAAGGATGAGTAAGACTCCCTATGCCTCAGCCATAGGATCTCTAATGTATGCCATTCTATGTACTAGACTCGACATTGCATATGCTGTTAGTTTAACTAGCAGATATCAAAGTGATCCAGGAGTGGATCATTGGACAGCGGTCAAAAACATCCTTAAGTACTTGAGAAGGACTAAGGATATGGTTCTTTCTTATGGAGGTGATGAACAGCTCGTTGTTAATGGTTACACCGATACTGTTGGAACACCGATTCGGATGATTCTAAATCACAATCTGGATACGTATTTATTTTGAATGGTGCAGCAGTTAGCTGGAGGAGTGCAAAACAAAGCGTTGTGGCGAGATCTTCAACTGAATCGGAATACATGGCTGCTTCGGAGGCTTCACAAGAAGCGATATGGATGAAAGAGTTCATTACAGATCTGGGTGTGGTTCCTAGTGCGCTGGACCCAATGTCTATCTACTGTGATAACATGGGCGCCATAGCCAATGCGCAAGAACCAAGGTCACACAAGAAGCTGAAGCACATCAAGCTACGTTTTCACGCTATTCGAGAACATGTCCAAGATGGGGACATAAAGATTTGCAAAGTACACACAGATCTGAATGTGGCGGATCCGTTGACTAAACCTCTCCCGAGGGCAAAACATGACCAGCACCAAACTGCCATGGGTGTTCGGTATATTACCATGTAATCTAGATTAGATGACTCTAGTGCAAGTGGGAGACTGTTGGAGATATGCCCTAGAGGCAATAATAAATGTAGTTATTATTATATCTTTGTGTTTATGATAAATGTTTACATTCATGCTATAATAGTATTAACAAGGAAACATTAATACTTGTCTGATTTGTAAACTTAAATTGAAGTCCCTAGTAAAGCCTCTATACATCACTAGCTTGTTGGTTAATAAATGATTGTGGTTTCCCTATCATGAACATTGAGATGTTATTAACAACAAGATCATATCGTTAGGAGAATGATATGGTGGACATACTCCTATAGATAAGCGTAGCATAAAGATCAAAGTCATTTTAATAGTTCAATTGCTATATGCTTTCTGATACATAGTAACCTAATTCCTTCGACCATGAGATCATGCATATCACCTTTACCGGATGGATGCTTTGATGACATCAAACACCACACCGTAACTGGGTGGCTATAAAGGTGGCATTGAGTGTTCGGAAAGTATTGGTTGAGACACATGGATCAAGAGTGGGATTTGTCCATCCATATGACGGATAGATATACTCTGGGCCCTCTCGATGGAATGTCATCCAATTAGCTTGCAAGCATGTGACTGGCTCACAAGGGATCACATATCATGGGAACGAGAAAAGATTACTTATCGGTAACGAGGTTGAACTAGGTATACAGAGATACCGACGATCATAACCTCGGATAAGTAAACTATCGTGAGACAAAGGGAAATTGGTATCGTATGTAAGTGGTTCATTCGATCGCAAGTAATCGTAGAAATATGTGGGAGCCATATGAATTTCCAGATTCCTCTATTGGTTATTGTTCGGAGAAGTGTCTCGATCATGTCCCCATAACTCACGAACCGTAGGGAGACACACTTAAGGATTCGACGTTGTTTGAGTAGTTATGGAATGATGAGAAAGAGACCGAATGTTGTTCGGAGTCTCGAATGGGATTCGGGATATCACGAGGAGATCCAGAATGGTACGGAGAATAAGATTCATATAAGGAAAGTCTTGTTTCAGAGTTGAGGAATGGTTCCGGTGTTTTCATCGGGAATGTTCTAGAAGGTTCCGGAATGTCCGGCACTCCGAAGGGGAAGGGTACATGAATGTGTTATATCAAGTTGGTATGATTGCATCATGTACTAGGTGTCATCTCTGAACAAAATAAAGGGTTTAATCAAATCCTAGTTTGAAAAAGTCAAACGCCAATTTGAAAGTCAAACGGCTATTTTGGAAAGAGGAGAGGGAGGTGGAAACCGAGTTGGGGAGGAGTTCCTCCCCTCCACCGCCGGCCCACCTCCAAGCCGAGTTGGGGAGGGACTCCCCTCCCCTTGGCCGCGCCTCCCACCTATAAAGGGAGGGGCAGGGCTGCCCCTCCTAGTACACAAGTTCCCTACCTCTAAACCCTAGCCCCAAGCCGCCGCCGCCCTCCATAGCCGCCGCCGTCCCTGGGGCACTCGCCGCCGCCGCCTAGGTCAAACCCTAGCCGCCGGCCTAGCCCCCTCCTCGGCGTGTCTAAACCCTAGATCGTCGAGGGACTCTCTCATACTCCACCATACTCGCTCCAGCTTAAGGCGAAGCCCTGCGAGATCTCCCCTCTACTTCCGGTACCATGCCGTTGTGCTGTCAGAATCGCGAGGAGAGTGCTACAACCTCCGCTGCCTGCTGGAACAAGGGAGAGGAAGGTCTTCGTCGAGTACCGAACGTGTGACCGACTGCGGGAGCGCTGCCGGAACGCAGCGCCGGAAGGATCGTCTACGCGATCTTGAGATCGGGAAGAGTACGACTACATCACCCACGAGAATCCGCTCTCGTTAAACACTTTGGAATCTTCGAGGGTGAGTTATTCCATCGACTCGTTGCTACAATCTAGTAGATAGATCTTGGCTTCTTTGTTTGTATGCGATAGAAAATTTTTGTTTTCCATGCTATGAAACCCAACAAATATGCCAAAAATTATATTTCACCAGAAGATGCACGGAGCCAGAAGACGAGTAGGAGAAGGAGCCTGGGGGGCACACCCCTGCCAGGCGCGGGCCCACCACTGGCCGCGCCTGGGGGGTGCAGCCGCCCCAGGCACCCCCTCTGCCTCCCTCTACGCATATAAGTTGCCTTTCGACCTAAAAACCGGGGGGGTCGATAGATTTCCAGAAAGAGTTCCGCTACGTCGCCGCCACCAGAAACCAAGATACGGATCCAAAAAATCCGTTCTGGCACCCTGCCGGGACGGGGAATTTGGAGAGGATCATCGCCATCGTCATCACCAATGCATCTCCATCAACCATCCATGTTTCCCTCATCCATGAGTGAGTAATCTGCCGCTGTAGGCTTGGGGATGGTAGGGATTGGATGAGTTCTATCATGTAATCGAATAAGATTGTTAGGGCATAGTGCCTAGTATCTCTATTAGTGATATTTGACTTTGTTGCAACTTGTTGTGCTTAATGCTTGTCACTAGGGCCCGAGTGCCATGATCTCAGATCTGAACTTATTATTGGATCATTATGATAGTATTGTCTGTGATCTTATGTGCAAGTTGTGTACACATATCATTGTCCGGATCCAAAGGCCCCAAAGTGACAATAATTGGGACAACCGGAGGGGATGGCTGTGGTGTGAGGATCACACGTGTTCACGGAGTGTTAATGCTTTGATCCAGTGCTCTATTAAAAGGAGCACCTTAATTGCTAGTAGTTCCCTAGAGGCCCCGCTGCCATGGGCTGGCTGGACAGAAGATGTTGTGCAGGTTCCCATTGCGAGCACGTATGACTATATTTGGAGCACATGCCTAGGATTGTTTAGTACTTGGATGTTTGTTATTATTTATCTGCAATGCCCTAGGTCTTGAAGTTACATGTTTAGACTCGTCCATGCAATGCCCGTCCATCCATCCCTATGCCTACCGCACTCGAATCCCACTGCTTACCGTTACTGTTACTATTGCTCTTGTTCCACTGTTGCTGTTACTTTGTTGTTGCTACTACAAACTGTTGCTACTGATAAACTTCTGTGAGCAAGAACTATTTCCAGGTGCAGCTGAATTGACAACTCAGTTGTTAAGGCTTGCAAGTATTCTTTGGCTCACCTTTTGTCGAATCGATAAATTGGGTAATACTAATCGCGAAGACTGTTGCGATCCCCTACACTTGTGGGTCATCAAGACTATTTTCTAGCGCCGTTGCCGGGGAGCATAGCTTTATTTGTAAGTTCACTTGGATATATTATTGTTCACTGATACTCCTTTCATCATGGGGAAGACTCGTGATGGAAAGTTCCCTATTTTACCATCGGCTACAAGAAGAGGTACAGTCCTAAACACCTCTACTGCTCTTTATTCACCGTATGTTATAAGTAAGATTGTTACACCACCACCACATACTCATTCAACACACACTACTACTACTGCTGAGTCTGAAACTACTTTTGATACTCATGATGTTACTTCTACTGTGCTTGATGCGAGTGGTTCAATAGGTCCTTTTTTAGATGCTACTATGGCTAGTCTAGGGAATACCGAAACTCCTAGTGAAGACACTATTACACCTGTTAGCTCACCTGAGTCTAGAGAGAGTTATGATATTAATGATGGTTACATTGAGTTCACTGATGAATTTGTTGAAGAGTGCGAAAACACACATGGTACTAGTGCTATTAAGAGTCTCCTTGATATACGCACCATTATTCCTAAGTTGTCCTCTAATCCTAAGTTTGCCACTTCTCCCATAGATATTAAAGATAAAGATTATGATTTCTCTCTTGATTTATCCTATTCGGATATTGTTGAGAAAGAACCTTTTTGTGGGACTGGAAATGAGATTGTTGTGGCTCATATGAATGATCTTTCCACTATGAGTGCTTTATTCTCTGATGATTTCAAGATGCGCAAGTATATTGTTACTAAGATATTCCCTTTTTCACTAAAAGGAGAAGCTAAGGCTTGGTTTAATAGATTACCTCATGGTTCCATTGATAGTCCTGATTGTTTGATTGCTTCTTTCTTCCAGAAATATTTTCCTCCTAGTGCTAGACATGCTGCTTTGCAGAGACTTTTTGATTTTAAACAGGGAGAAGAAGAGAAATTGCCTGAGTAATGGACAAGGTTCTGTGCCTTGATTCATGCACATCCTGGATGTCCATTACCTAAGAATAAGCTTCTTGATATTTATTATAATGGACTAACTAATGATTCTAGGACCTACCTAGATAGCTTTGCTGATTGTGTTTTCAGGAAAAGGACTCCTACAGATGCTGAAGAATTAATGGCTAAAATAAACAAGAATTATGATGATTGGACTTCAACTGAGCTGAATACACCTGGGCCTATTACTTCTGAACCAGATATGCCTGAACCAGTTCCAACACCAACAACAAAGAAGAGGGGAGTAATTGCATTAAATGATGAAGTGATGAAGGAAGCTAAGAAATGTCTAAAGGAGAAGGGTATTAGAGCTGAAGATGTGAAGAATCTACCTCCTATAGAAGAATTATGGAAGACAATTCCCCACTCATCTACTATTGAGGTACACTCTCTCCAACACTTTGATGAAGGTGATATTCCTTATGGTAAGCCTCCTGGTTAATGCTTAGAGGAACTTGACATTTTTATTGTTAAGCAAGGTAATTTTAATAAACAAGTTCAGAATCATTTATTGGAAAACTCTAGAGCTATTAAAGAGTTGAAAGATATTGTGGAAAGAACTTCTAATGATATTAAAATGCTTTGTAAACACTTTCAAATGGTTCAAACCCAACTTGATCAACTTGCTAAAGTACAAAAGGATATGCTAGTTAATGCTTCAGGAGATAAACATGCTTATGGAATTAGAACTAGAAGTGGTATAGCTACTCAAGATCCTTTATATCCTGAAGGACACCCTAAAAGAATAGAGCAGGATTCCCAACAAGTAGATAGTGGTAGTCCTCGTAAGATAAAGAAAAAGAAACATAGAATAGTTGAGGAACCACTTGAACCTGCTGTAGATCCTAATAGTATATCTGTCTCTGATGCTGAAACTGAGAGTGGTAATGATAAAAATGATGCTCCTGATAATGAGGGAGAAGTTGAGGAGGAACCTGAGAAGCACACTAACAACACTAGGTACACTAAGGAAGATTTTATTTCTAATAAACATGGTAAAGAGAGAGAACCTTGGGTGCAGAAACCTATGCCTTTTCCAGGTAAGAAACACAAGTCAAAGGAGGAAGAACACCACAACAAGTTTTGTGAGTGGATGAAGCCTTTATTTTTGCAAATTCCTTTGACTGATGCTATTAAGTTGCCTCCTTATTCAAAGTATATGAAGGATATTGTCTCTAATAAAAGGAAGATTCCTAATGAGGAGATTTCTAGTCTGCTTGCTAATTACTCCTTCAATGGTAAGGTTCTAAAGAAACTTGGTGATCCAAGTATACCAACTATTCCTTGCTCTATTAAGAATAATTATGTTAGAACTGCTTTATGTGATTTGGGAGCTAGAGTTAATGTTATGCCTTTTTTTCTCTACAAGAGACTCCAGCTAGAAAAGTTGATACCAACTGATATATCTTTGCAAATGGATGATAAGTCAACTACTATACATGTTGGCATATGTGAGGATGTTCATGTGCAAGTGGCTCATAATTGCTTGGTTTTAACTGATTTTGTTGTGCTTGAAATGCCTGAAGATGATAATATGTCTATTATTCTTGGGAGACCTTTTCTTAATACTACAGGTGTTGTCATCAATTGTAATCAAGGAAAAGTAACATTCAATATTAATGACAAAGAGAACACTGTCTATTTCCCCAAGAAGGTTGCTAAGAGCTATTGCCTGAATTACATTGAAAATATTGAGAGCATCAAGGTTGGAGAAATTTATTGTCCCATTCCACAAGAAAAAATTTAAACTATTATGATTGGGACCATTGCTATCAAGTTTAACGTAACATAATCACTAGGTGGAATACAAAGTTTTGTCTCATCTAAGATTGTTTTGGTAACAAGACTTGATCAACCTTGTTAACAAAAGGATTTTAATGAGCAAAATAATGTTTTCAATATGGTTATACTTGCTTTCTTTTACTTTTCTCCTTCCTAGTCTATGCCTTTGCTCTTGTTAGCTAGTTGTTGCTTTTTAGAGTGTCTTAGAGCTGTTGTAGTTTGGTTCTTGTTTGCTTTTGCTTGTTCTGAAAAAAAACTGTTTATGCGAGAAATCAATTTTCTTACCCTAAAAATTGGCCAAAAATAAAGTTTCCCGAAAAATCCTAGAAAATTAAAAATAAATTTTTCCTCGAAAAAAGGGGCAGAGGGACACCTGGAGTGACCCAGGGGGACACCCCAGGCCACCACACCCATGGTAGGCGTGGCCTACCAGGGGGTGGCGCCTAGGGGGGGTTTGGCCCACCTGGGGCCCTCCAGGCTGCCTCCTCATAGCCACCTTCTTTCTCTCTCCCAAAAAACACCGGAAAACTTGCTCAAGCTCGAGTTCTTGCTGTTCTTGCTCGCGATTTTCGATCTCCTTGTTCATCCCATCTCAAGTGCTGATTTTTGGAGGGATTGCTCCTTGGTATGTGCCTCCTCCACTTGTCTAATTACATTTGTGATTGGTAGATTGTATCTTGAGTATTTTGCTGCTATAGGTGTCAGGTTGTTTGAGCTTTCATGCTTGTTCTATGCTTAGAAATTTCATTTTGATGCATGTGTAGCCCTCTAGCAAGTTCCTATAGTAGTTGCTCATCATTTATCAACTTGGAAATCACTTGGTTTGATGTTTGTATAAAAATTTCATAATTAAAGAAAGGTCATGGACAACCACACATTTGGTGAAATATTTGAGAGTGATGCACCTAAAAGGGCAAGTCTTCCAAGGTCATCCACTAGTACTAGACCCTCATACAATGAGGACCTCATTACTCCGTGATTTGGTGACGAGGTAGATGAAGGGGATGCGCACCCCTCCACCTTTCCTTGCCAAACTTCCTTGCGGGCTGCTGGGATTCTTGAGGATTTCATGACCTTGGTTCGGAGGGCTGGACTAACGAGCCTTATGCAGGATGAGAGCGTACAATATGCTACGCTCACCAAAACATTTGTGGAGAGTTTCTCCTTTTCAAACAGTGTGTTCCATCCAGATGTTTCTTTCAAAGTTTATGGCAGGTCTTACCATATGACATTGAAGAAATTTTGTGGGGCTCTTGGACTTGGTACAACTAGGTCAGCAAAGAAGATTCCAGCTCAACCCGCTGATTTGCTGGAGCTTTACCGAGGAATAACCAATGATGATAGCCATAGAGCTCAACGGGCAAAGATAAGAAACATTCAGCTTCCAGCCATCAGGTACTTTGCTTACTATCTTGCCACTAGTGTTCTTGGTAGGGAGAACACTAGTAATATTTCCAGCTATCATTTGGTTTTCTTAGCTGTCGCGCTCAATAATGAAACCAAGTACAATCTTGGTTCTCTCATTGCTCGTCGCTTAACTGCTAAGGGACCCATTTATGGGGGAATTATTGCTACGTGTGTTGCTGCTGCCTTGGACATTGCTGTTGATCCAAATGATACAGTCTTGGCTCCTGAGAGACTTGATCTTGCTGCCATGAAGATGCATCACTTTGTCACCACTAGATCTACCCTTGAGAATTTGGTTTATAGAATGTTGTTTATTGACGGGGAAGAGAGAGAGATCCCTCTCCCCCAAACCACTTTGTTCAGTATTTCCCAGGGATCTTGGTCACGCTCCAAGGAGGAGATGGACGACAAGCTGCGCTTCCTTAACTTTCATGGGCACTATCAGGAGGAAGCGCCCTCATATGACCCTGTTGTACACTATACAGGGGAGTCCTCGAGATCGTACCAGGACGAGGGAGCCTCCTCGTCATACTACGGAGGTGCATTTACTTGGGCACCATGGAGTTGAGACCCACTTAGGCCAAAAGCCTAAGCTTGGGGGGAGGTATACCGACATCACACTCATCTATATATCATGTTTCATTGGTTCTTTGTATATCCATTGTTTCTCTTTCTTTTTGGTTCTTGTTGCTTCTTTCTCAAAAACACAAAAACACCAAAAATATTTTCTTTGTTTCTCTTGGTTTGTTTCTTTGTTTTGGTTTGCCTTAAAAGAGAAAAATCCAAAAATATTTTGCTTTGTTTGCCTCTTGTTTGGTTTTTATCTGTTTGCTTGTTTCTAAAAAATCAAAAACACCAAAAATATTTGTTCTTCTTCTTTGGTTTTGTGAGTTCTTTGCAGGGTTCAACCGTCCTTAGTGGAGTTTGGTTTCATGCTATTATTCAAGTCACACAAGTGAAGGGCAATAATGAAGATTAAGACAACTCGAGGAGTGGTGAGAGGCTGGTAACGAACTCTATTTGTTTTCATTTTTGTACATATACTCATCATTGTGAGCATGCTTAGCCTGTTTGTGTAAGGTGTATGTCATTATGGATGCTTAGTAGTTCTTGCTTGCCTGTGATTAGCCCCAGCTTGCTAATAGTTTGTAGCATGTCATATGAATGTTTGCTTGCATTGTTTTATTCATACTTTGGTAAGATATTGTGGTATCCTCCTCTGACTGTTCATATGAATCGACTTGGCACATGCTCACGCATGCATATGACTAAACAATAGTCAGTAAGCCTCACTGACTTATTTTGCCTCAGAGTTCTTGTATCACTTTCATGCCATAATTAGTCATGTTTTGTTGCAAGCATGATTATGAGAGCTATTGCTCTCTCGATTGTCGCTCCCTCTCTATTGCTAGACTTCACTTGCACTAAGTATGAGCTCTACCTGTGCTTCCAACTCCCCCAAACCAATATTTCCAGTTGTGTCCACCATACCTACCTATTAGCATCCTTTGCTATTTCAGTGCATATTCTATATGCCATGTTTTCTTCCAAAATAAAATGTTTGTCTGCTTTGAGAAAGTTAGCTAGTAAAGCTCTCACGAACTTGATGGCACACTTTATTCCTTGCGCTTAATAATCTTGAACCATTGTGACCTGTCCCTGAAAGTTATATGCTTGCAAATTATATGCTGGGAGTCAGCAGAACCATGCTATCATGGGGAACGCTTTCGACACTTTTTGGATATCTCATCCAGTTGATACCTTGCTCTTTTGTTTGCGGATGTCGATGATGTGAAATAAAAGAGGAGCTTGTGAGTTCATGGAGTCTATACATTGTGTTAGAGAAACGCCTGGGCCGCTAGCCTAAGCCACGCCTAATCATGGTGGAAACTTGCAGCATCACCATAATGAGCATTTATGAAGCATCCTCAATAAAAAGGTATACACATAGTAAATAAAAAGATCGTTGAGATGCTCATTGTCTGCTTGCCTTGTCATTTTGATCACGGGATCGCTCCTGTATCATGTGCAAGGGGTACCCCGTTGGTGGTTCTCTATGATATGCATGTATTTACAATGAAAAGAACTTACAAGTAACCAAAGTGGAGTAGCATGCGGAGCGGCCCTCGTACTCAAGGGACTTCGGATTTCCAGTTTATGGTCTGTCAAGCATATGATTCAGAGTGGACCTCACTTTCACCTTAACCATATGAAGATTCCTATGATAGGGGCAATGAGAGCTCAAAGCTAATGAGTACCTTCCTTTCAGCATTTGCAAGCATTTCAAACTTTCCAAAACCTTTTTCACAACCTTGTTGAGTCACCACTTATTCTATAAGCACCTTCTTGAGAGCATAGTTGTCATTCTTGTGTTTGTTCCAAAACTTGGTTAATTATGTCATGATTTTGATGCTTGTATCTATGATTTCTTTATATCTAGTCTTCACTTGAACTTCAGAGATGTCTTGGCATTTATATTGTGATCTTCAAACAAAGGCAAGCAAGATACCACTCTATCATACCTTATTATGAGCATTGCAATGTTGCTTATGTTTATGTTCCAAGCTACTTATTATTATTGAGTTGGTTTCTCTTCACAGCTTGCAATGAATATTGAGTAGACTTAGTTGCATACCTCCTATTATGAATTGTCTAAGCATCTACTCCTATGCTAAGAATATATACATCATATGAAGCAATATGTTCGTGAAAGTTCTTTTATCGCACTTAGTTTTTAACTGAATTGCTTGAGGACAAGCAATAAGCTAAGCTTGGGGGGAGTTGATACGTCCAAAACGTATCTACTTTCTCGAACACTTTGCTATTGTTTCTCCTCTAAACTTATGTGATTTGGATACAACTAAGACGGACCGACGCTGTTTTCAGCAGAATTACATTGGTGTCTAGTTTTTATGCAGAAAATCAACTATCACGAAAAATCCTGGAAAATATGCCAAAAATTATATTTCACCAGAAGATCCACGGAGCCAGAAGACGAGACGGAGAAGGAGCCTCGGGGCCCCACACCCCTGCCAAGCGTGGGCCCACCACTGGCCGCGCCTGGGGAGTGCAGCTGCCCCAGGCACCCCCTCTGCCTCCCTCTGCACCTAAAAACTGGGGGGGTCAATAGATTTCCAGAAAGAGTTCCGCTGCGCCGCCGCCACCAGAAACCAAGATTTGGATCCAGAAACTCCGTTCTGGCACCCTGCCGGGATGGGGAATTTGGAGAGGATCATCGCCATCGTCATCACCAACGCATCTCCATCAACCATCCATGTTTCCCTCATCCATGAGTGAGTAATCCGCCGCTGTAGGCTTGGGGATGGTAGGGATTGGATGAGTTCTATCATGTAATCGAATAAGATTGTTAGGGCATAGTGCCTAGTATCTCTATTAGTGCTATTTGACTTTGTTGCAACTTGTTGTGCTTAATGCTTGTCACTAGGGCCCAAGTGCCATGATCTCAGATCTGAACTTATTATTGAATCATTATGATAGTATTGTTTGTGATCTTATCTGCAAGTTGTGTACACATATCATTGTCCGGATCCAAAGGCCCTAAAGTGACAATAATTGGGACAACCGGAGGGGATGGCTGTGGTGTGAGGATCACATGTGTTCACGGAGTGTTAATGCTTTGCTCCGATGCTCTATTAAAAGGAGCACCTTAATTGCCAGTAGTTCCCTAGAGGCCCCGCTACCACGGGCTGGTTGGACAGAAGATGTTGTGCAAGTTCTCATTGCGAGCACGTATGACTATATTTGGAGCACATGCCTAGGATTGTTTAGTACTTGGATGCTTGTTATTATTTATCTGCAATGCCCTAGGTCTTGAAGTTACATGTTTAGACTCGTCCATGCAACGCCCATCCATCCATCCCTATTCCTACCGCACTCGAATCCCACTGTTTACCGTTACTGTTACTATTGCTCTTGTTCCACTGTTGTTGTTACTTTGCTTTTGCTACTACAAACTGTTGCTACTGATAAACTTCTGTGAGCAAGAACTATTTCCAGGTGCAGCTGAATTGACAACTTAGTTGTTAAGGCTTGCAAGTATTCTTTGGCTCCCCTTGTGTTGAATCAATAAATTGGGTAATAATACCCACGAAGACTGTTGCGGTCCCCTACACTTGTGGGTCATCAGATTGCCATTGAGCAAAAGTAGTAGATACTTCAAGCTTAGGTGGGTCACCTCTATTGTTTATATGAGGGTGAGGAATTGGGGGGTCGGGAGAGAACCATGCATGAGAGTCATGGTGCTCTCCCTTCTCACCAACCCTTTTTGTGGAGGAATTAATGTTGTCTTGATTATCCCCCGCCACCTTACCGGTGGGTGATGCCGGGGCATTCTCCTTGGGTAATGGTGGGAGTCCCTCTTGAGGAGAAGGGGATGATGAGCCACCTTTATCCTTAACAGGTTGCTCAAGTAACTTTTGCAATTGTTTGATCTCGTTGGCCATGGTGGTGCTCAATCTTGTTTTCCAAGTTATTGAGATCCTCCATGGTCACCGAGGCGGTAGTATCACCATCCACTCCCCCTACTTTGCTACCCATATACTCTTACGAGGTAAAGCCCGAATAAAGAGCTGAGGCTCTAATACCAATTGAAAGGATCATATGGGCACCTAGAGGGGGGTGAATAGGTGTTACTTCAAATTTTCTTCTTTTTCAATTTAGGGTTTGACAAGAAAGGTAAATTCTCTAGATTATGCAACTAAGGTGAATTTACCTATATGTCAAACAAGCAACTACTAGCACAACACAAAGCAAGAACAAGTAAGTAAAGTGCGGTAAATGATAGAAGTAACCAAAGTGGTGGACGCGGAGACACAAGGATTTGTTTCACGTAGTTCCTTCCTTTTGAGGAAAAGTACGTCTACGTTTGGAGAGGGGGTGGTTTCAAACCACCAACGCCACGAGAGGCCTCCCTTGTTCTCCGATGAACCTCACCCCAAGGGGATCGATTCACCTTCCACTATATCGGCAACCTTCGAGGTGGAAGCCGGCACCTTTACAATGAGTTCGGGGCACACATCCACAACTTAATTGGAGGCTCCGAAATACAAGCAAGCTGTCAAAACAATCAAAGACAAGCTTGTAAGAACCAAATCAAAGCTAGGGTTTCCAAAGAAACAGTAGAGCAAGGGCGCTCAAGTGAATGAGGGGGAAATGAAGATCTCTCTTGGTGAAGCTGTAGATCAAGGCCTCCTCCTTCGATTCTCCAAAGATCAACGACTTTGGATGGATGAATGAAGATATCTTGTGGATTTGGTGACTCAAAATGTGCTGTTGTTCTTGAACTGGACGAGTAGGTTCCAAGGTAGAAGAAGAGGTCGTTTTATAGGGCCCCGGAATTTAGAGCCGTTGGAACCACTTAAGCCGGACAGTCCGGCTTGTGTGAGCCGGACAGTCAACCGGTATATCAAATTGGACACTCATCGGACATGGCCGGAAACTCCCGGCCGGACATTCCGCTCAACACCAGCCGGACACTCTGGCCTAGCCAAGTTTCTGGCCAGAGTCCAGGCAGTGTCCGGGCAGTGTCCGGACAGTGTCCAATTTGATATACTACTTTTCCACAGCTGGGGAGAAAACCTGGCGCAAACTCACGGCCGGACATTCCGACAGCTTTCAGGCAGACTTTTCGGTTGGGCCGGACAGTCCGGCGCACTCCAGTCGGACAGTCCGGCCAGATACAGATCTTTTCCCTTGTTTTGTTCCTGTCAAGTCATCTCTCCATATGTATATATATTTGCTACAATAAATCTGATATCTTCTGAAACATTTTGCAAAGCATTAAACTAATCCAGTGTTGTCAACAAACATCAAAATAATATGAAAGACATAAAACGCCCTTTTAGCGGTGCTCGCCTAGTCTACCGCTGTCTACTGCACTCGCGGCGGTTTTTGATCTTCCGGCGGGAGAGGAACCCGATGAGGGGGCGATTGCGAATGGAGAGAGAGAGAGAGAGAGAGAGAGAGAGAGAGAGAGAGAGAGAGAGAGAGAGAGGGGTGAGCGAGCGGTGAGGGGATTTATGACGTGCGTTCCTGATGCGTCATGGCGTCCCCCGCGTGCAGGTCTGTCCCGCGAAAATGCCCGATTTTGGCGTTTCTAGCAAGCCATAATTTGGAGTGTTTTAAGACCCGTGATATGTGAGCTCGGCCCGACGTGCAAGTCTCTAAACGGTCTTATTTCAACCGACCCGGTGCAGGAAACGGCATGTGACACACCAAATACACCCCAAACACACGGGTAATACGGATTGGGAGGAGGAGAAAAAGAAGAAAAATCAAGAGAAGCTGTGCTAATGCGCCAAGCATTGTCTACATGGTTTCTTCTTGCTTCCCTACTTTCTTTGTTTGCCGCCGATCTCTCTGTTGGGCGCCCGGATTAATTATTGCGTCCCTTGCAAGGCATCTGATAAAGACCAGCCGAGGCCAATGATGTGAATTGTTCTCGCTAGGGAGAGGATCGAATCATCAAATTTCTCGTCCTCATATGTACTCCTACTTGATTTGAGAGAGTACATAGTTTAGTTCCTTTTGTGAGCGGACAGGGAGATACATCCCCACTTTACCACCGATGGTGATGTCCATTGCTCCTTAGCATTCGCATCATTGTGCACTTTGGGCTCCGTTTAACCGGAATATGTGCATGCTAATTTTCTAGAAGATGGTAACATAAAAGTTTCATGGCCAACGAGATTTAATTAACATGTACAAAAAGAGCACTGTCCGGAAAAGTGTTGTTGAAAAAAAACGTGTACTCAACTTTTCTATGGACTAGGTCAAGTTAGTTTTTTCTTTTGCCTTTGCTCAACTATACGGTAATGCAAATTATTTTTAGTTAACCATATTCTGTTTTCCTACTTGCCCCGCATTATTTTTCGATTAAGTGAGATTATTAACTCGCCCACATTAAAAAAATGTTATACATCTAAATAGTGAAGTATTCTTGTTTTTTGTCTTAGTCTTTTGAGTATATCTCTACTATTTATAATGATAAAAAGCTATGAGCTTTATTCGCTAAACTTATGTATAATCCGTGTTGACGATCCGCGGCATCATTAGTAGCTACGAGATTGATCAGAAACTGCTATTTTAATTTTCTCCTCCATCTAATGTAGTACTAGTGGTGCTTGGGGCCTTTAATTTCCTCTCTGTAGGGCCTAGGAAGCCTGTGGTTGGGTGTGTTGGAACCAAATTTGTGGAGGAAGCAACTCTAAAGCAAGGACTCCGCGTGCCCTTTAGCATAACAAAACCCGGAGCTTTGCTTTCACGATGCTTAGGTTTGGCTAATATGTGTCACTGGCCACTATTATCATTAGGAATTTGCCCACCATCACTTTTTCATGATGCTTAGGTTTAGCTAATGCTTGTCTTTCCTGCTCGCTAATATGATTATCAATGAATTAGCCCACCCCCTTTGCCTTTAAGAGCAAGGGCGGAACCAAAGAAACTTATGAGTGGGGAAAAATCGAGTGAGTGGGGGCGTTCCTTGCATATACTTTGTAGCATTTAGTTGTTTTCATGTCAAATATGAATAAATAACATAGAAATTCAAATTTGTGAGCTTGGGTCCGCCCCTTTTTAAGAGGTTGATGCGAAAGTTAGGGGCCTCATTTCCAAGAAATCCCTTTTAATTAGAGTAGTTCCCATCAAGAGGTTACGTGTAGTATTACTTGTTGCTTTCACATGCATCCCCATGAGGATAGATGGTGCTACATTATTTAGGACATGTACTAGATCCCAGGGATGAAGACCAATGGTTGTTTACACTAGTGGAAAAAGGGCCATCCGTTCGCGATCCCTCAGAGCATTAGTCCCGGTTGCGCCACCAACCGGGACTAATGCTGGCACGCGTTCCGGTTGGAGCGGGCACGGGGCCAGGGGGCATGCGTCCCGGTTGGTAAGGGGGAATACGTCCCGGTTGGAGCCACCAACCAGGACTAAAGGTTTGGCCACAGCCACGTGGCGTGGCACGCACCTTTAGTCCCGGTTGCTGGCTCCAACCGGGACGTATTCTCCTGCCCTCTATAAATGCAACGCCCCAGCCCCCTCTGCCTCCACTCTGTTTTTTCGAATGGTGGAAGGTGTGAGGGGTGTGCTAGTTTTTTCTCTTCTATGCATGCATTGAAGGTGTTTGATGAAATGTTTGAGTGAATAATCCCGTTAGCAATCGAGCTTTCTCCTCTTTATATCCCTGGATCGAGGTTAGCAATCTTATCTTTTCTAGGTCATTGATACAATTCATGTGTCGGTGTGAATTGGTTATTTCAATATTTTTGATGTCCTGTTTTTTGATAAACTTACTTATATGATGCAGATGAACGGTCGGGAATGGATGTACGGTGACCGGCGCGTAGCCGGGTATATCAAAGGCGTGGATAAATTTATCGATGTGGCTACGGCAAACAAAGAGAATGGATTTATACGTTGTCCATGTGTTCAATGTCGGAACAACAAGGAGTACTCTTCCTCGAAAATCATTCGCGGCCACCTGATTATGAAAGGTTTCATGCCCAACTATAATTGCTGGACCAAGCACGGGGAAAGAGGGGTTATGATGGAAGATGGTGAAGAAGAAGATGATGATAACAACTATCATCATATGTTTCCTGAATACAGTGATACTGCAATGGAAGACAATGGAGAGGAAAGAGGTGAAGAACGGGCATCAGATGAGCCGGCTGATGAACTTGGTAGGGTCATTTCTGATGCAAAGCGAGACTATGAAACAGAAAATGAGAAGTTGAAGTTAGAGGGCATGTTAGAAGATCACAAGAAATTGTTGTACCCAAATTGTGAAGATGGCAGCACATAGCTCGGTACCACACTGGAATTGTTGCGATGGAAGGCAGAGTGTGGTCTAACTGACTCCTCATTTGAAAAGATGCTGAAAATAATGAAGCCAAAGTTTCCAAAACATAACGAACTTCCCGAGAGTACCTATGAAGCAAAGAAGACTCTCTGTCCTCTGGGATTAGATATGCAAAAGATACATGCATGCATTAATGACTGCATCCTCTACCGCGGTAAGGAGTATGAGAATTTAGATAAATGTCCGGTATGCAATGCGTTGCGGTATAAGATCAGACGAGATGACCCTGGTGATGTTGAGGGAGAGCCCCTCCGGAAGAGGGTTCCTGCTAAGGTTATGTGGTATGCTCCTATAATACCAAGTTTGAAACGCATGTTCAGAAACAAAGAGCATGCCACGTTGTTGCGATGGCACAAAGAAGACCGTAAGAAAGACGGGAAGTTGAGACACCCTGCTGATGGGTCATAGTGGAGAAAAATCGAGAGAGACTTCCCAGACTTTGCAGGTGACGCAAGGAACTTATGGTTTGGTCTAAGTACGGATGGCATGAATCCTTTTGGGGAGCAGAGCTGCAGTCACAGCACCTGGCCCGTGACTCTATGTATCTACAACCTGCCTCCTTGGTTATGCATGAAGCGTAAGTTCATTATGATGCCAGTGCTCATCCAAGGCCCGAAGCAACCGGGCAATGACATTGATGTGTACCTTAGGCCATTAGTTGAAGAACTCTTACAGTTGTGAGGCAAACCAGGTGTACGTGCGTGGGATGAGAACAAACAGGAGCCATTTAATCTACGAGGGTTGTTATTCGTAACCATCAATGATTGGCCTGCTCTTAGTAACCTTTCAGGACAGACAAACAAGGGATATAAGGCATGCACCCACTGTTTAGATAAGACCGAAGGTACATATTTGTATAAATGCAAGAAGGTTGTGTACCTGGCGAATCGACGATTTCTTCCGACCAATCATCCCGTAAGAAAGAAAGGCAAGCATTTCAAAGGTGAGGCAGATCACCGGAAGAAGCCTGAACTCCCTGCTAGTGATGATGTATTTGGTATGGTCAAGGACAAAGAAGTAATCTTTGGAAAGGGTCCCGGCGGTCAATCAGTTCCGAACGACGTCGCTACAGGACACGCACCCATGTGGAAGAAGAAATCTATATTTTGGGAGCTGCCATATTGGAAAGTCCTGCGTGTCCGCTCTTCAATCGACGTGATGCACGTGACAAAGAATCTCTGCGTGAACCTGCTAGGATTCCTAGGCGTGTATGGGAAGACAAAAGATACACCTGAAGCACGGGAGGACCAACAAATTATGAAAGACCCAAAGAACATGCATACACATAACAAGACGGATAAAGGGCGTCACTTAAGTCGTGCCAGCTATGCTCTTACCAAAGCAGAGAAGGAAATCTTTTTTGAAGTCCTTTACAGTATCAAGGTGCTGTCGGGCTTCTCATATAATATAAAGGGGATAATAAATATGGCATAGAAAAAGTTCCAAAACCTGAAGTCTCATGACTGTCACGTGATTATGACGCAGTTGCTTCCGATTGCATTGAGGGAGCTTCTACCGGAAAATGTTCGAGTACCCATTGTGAAGCTCTGTGCATTCCTCAATGCAATATCTCAGAAGGTAATCAATCCAGATATTCTGCCAAGGTTACAGAAGGATGTGGTACAATGTCTTTTTAGTTTTGAATTGGTGTTCCCACCATCCTTCTTCAATATTATGACGCATCTCCTGGTTCATCTAGTGGAAGAGATTGCCATTCTCGGTCCGGTATTTCTGCACAATATGTTCCCCTTTGAGAGGTTCATGGGAGTCTTAAAGAAATATGTTCATAACCGTGCTAGACCAGAAGGAAGCATCTCCAAGGGATATGGAACAGATGAGGTCATTGAGTTTTGTGTTGACTTTATTCCTGACCTTAAGCCGATTGGTGTTTTTGACTCGCGGCATGAGGGAAGACTAAGTGGAAAAGGCACGCTGGGAAAGAAAGCAATGATATGTAGGGACGGGGATTCTTTCACTAAAGCACACTACACAGTTCTACATAATTCCACCTTGGCAGCTCCGTATATCGAGGAACACAAGAATATTGTACGCTCCAAAAACCAGGGGAAGCCTGAATCATGGATTACAGATGAACACATGAAGTCTTTCGGTGGTTGGATGCGGACACATCTCTTGAATGACACCACTGTTGGAGATCAGCTATACTTGCTGGCCGCGTCACCATCTTCTACTGTATTGAATTTCCAAGGGTACGAAATAAATGGGAATACATTCTACACGATCGCCCAAGATAAAAAGAGCACCAACCAAAATAGTGGTGTCCGCTTTGATGCAATAGACGAGAATGGACAAAAGGACAAAATGACACATATTATGGTTACATAGAGGAGATATGGGAACTAGACTATGGAGTCTCTTTTAAGGTCCCTTTGTTTCGCTGCAAATGGGTCAACCTGAATGGGGAAGGGGTAAAGATAGACCAGTTGTACGGAATGACAACAGTGGATCTCAACAATCTTGGTTATAGAGATGAACCATTCGTCCTAGCCAATGATGTGTCTCAGGTTTTCTATGTGAAGGACATGTCCTCCAGACCGAAAAAAAGAAAAAATATGCAAACGAATACATCATATGATGAGCCAAAGTGTCACATAGTTCTTTCAGGGAAAAGAAACATCGTGGGAATCGAGGACAAGACAGACATGTCAGAAGATTATAATAAGTTTGATGAAATTCCGCCCTTCACAGTAAAAACTGACCCAAGCATTCCGTTACGTAAAGAAGATGCTCCATGGTTACGTCTGATGCGGTCATAAGGAATGACATATGCCAAGAAGTTCATGCTCATATTATGTAGTCTCAGTTTTTAATATTAATAAATGTCTTGAGTGTTAGTCCTGTTTTGTGGCTGGACCGGGAGTGCCTCTATGACCAGTTTCTTGGAGATGCCGGAGGACTGGGATCCAGCGGCATCTCCCTGAAACTGGTCGTAGTGGTGTCCCTTCTCTCGAAAACCATCTTGCATCTTTTAACTTCTCTAACTAGATCAATACGCCTCGGAGCTAACTAATTTCACATATTAGGAAGTGCCTCTATGACCAGTTTCTCGGAGATGCCGGAGGACTGGGATCCGTCGGCATCTCCCTGAAACTGGCCACAGTGATGTCCCTGCTCTCGAAAACCATCTTGCAGCTTGTAACTTCTCTAACTAGATCAATACGCCTCGGAGCTAACTAATTTCACATATTAGGGAGTGCCTCTATGACCAGTTTCTCGGAGATGCCGGAGGACTGGGCTCCGTCGGCATCTCCCTGAAACTGGCCGCAGTGGTGTCCCTGCTCTCGAAAACTGGAGGACTGGACTCGCAAGGATGCCTATTTATAGTACAAGCAGCTCAGCATAGTGTCGACACTTACGAAATAATATCGACACTCACCCCTATCATTAGTGCTGACTCGTGTTTTGTCCCGGTTGGTGTCTCCAACCGGGACTACAGGTTGATCTTTAGTCCCGGTTGGTGACACCATCCGGGACAAGGTACACGCCGCACGACATAATGTCGACACTCACCCCTATCATTAGTGTTGCCTGGCCCAGCCTGCCGAAATCGTCCATCCCGGGTAAAAAGGACAAATGTCTGCCGAATCGGCAGGAAGTTATGTGCTGAATCACGGCATAGTTTGTGATGTTGTGCCCATATTATGCATGTGTGTGGACATTGGTATGGAGAACAATGTTGCAGGAGGAAGTTTTCCTTTTTGTCGCACGGAAAAGCCCTTTTCTATTTTCCGAGCGCAAAAAACGGGTCGTTTTGTGAAGTAACCACCAAAATGCCGTTTCAGAATGCTACCGTCTCATTTTCCTAAAATACTAGACCACCTTACATGGACTATCTCCCAACCGGTACATCTCAAACCTTTTCTTCCATCCCGGGTAAAAAGGACAAATGTTTGCCGAATCGGTAGGAAGTGGGTCCGGTTTGTACTACAGGTACATGATCTATCGCCCGTGATTTTTTGAAAAAATCATTTTTAGACTCGCAATATGTGGTTTCTTCAGAGATCCTATGCAAGTTCTAACGATGCTCGTCCCCTATCTTCATGCACACCGGTTCGACCATAGTTAGAAATTCAGATAATTCAAAACGGGCATAATAAATTCAAAAAAATCCGAACAATGAAAATCCTTCGCGTGGTGTCATATTATGTTACATAGTTGAACGGAAAAATACCATACTTGGTATATTGACCATGTTTCGAAAAAACATTCACAAATGACCTATCATGTTCGAGGTTTCATGGCTTTCGGTCCAAATGACCGATGTTATGTGCTGAATCACGGCATAGTTTGTGATGTTGTGCCCCTATTATGCATGTGTGTGGACATTGGTATGGAGAACAATGTTGCAGGAGGAAGTTTTCCTTTTTATCGCACGGAAAAGCCCTTTTCCATTTTCCGAGCGCAAAAAACGGGTCGTTTTGGGAAGTAACCACCAAAATGCCGTTTCAGAATGCTACCGTCCTATTTTCCTAAAATACTAGACCACCTTGCATGGACTATCTCCCAACCGGTACATCTCAAACCTTTTCGTCCATCCCGGGTAAAAAGGACAAATGTCTGCTGAATCGGCAGGAAGTGGGTCCGGTTTGTACTACAGGTACATGATCTATCGCCCGTGATTTTTTGAAAAAAATCATTTTTAGACTCGCAATATGTGGTTTCTTCAGAGGTCCAATGCAAGTTCTAACGATGCTCGTCCCCTATCTTCATGCACACCGGTTCGACCATAGTTAGAAATTCAGATAATTCAAAACGGGCATAATAAATTCAAAAAAAATCCGAACAATGAAAATCCTTCGCGTGGTGTCATATTATGTTACATAGTTGAAAGGAAAAATACCATACTTGGTATATTGACCATGTTTCGAAAAAACCATCACAAAATGACCTATCATGTTCGAGGTTTCATGGCTTTCGGTCCAAATGACCGATGTTATGTGCTGAATCACGACATAGTTTATGATGTTGTGCCCATATTATGCATGTGTGTGGACATTGGTATGGAGAACAATGTTGCAGGAGGAATTTTTCCTTTTTGTCGCACGGAAAAGCCCTTTTCCATTTTCCGAGCGCAAAAAACGGGTCGTTTTGTGAAGTAACCACCAAAATGCCGTTTCAGAATGCTACCGTCCCATTTTCCTAAAATACTAGACCACCTTACATGGACTATCTCCCAGACGGTACATCTCAAACCTTTTCTTCCATCCCGGGTAAAAAGGACAAATGCCTGCCGAATCAGTAGGAAGTGGGTCCGGTTTGTACTACAGGTACATGATCTATCGCCCGTGATTTTTTGAAAAAATCATTTTTAGACTCGCAATATGTGGTTTCTTCAGAGATCCAATGCAAATTCTAACGATGCTCGTCCCCTATCTTCATGCACACCGGTTCGACCATAGTTAGAAATTCAGATAATTCAAAACGGGCATAATAAATTCAAAAAAAAAATCCGAACAATGAAAATCCTTCGCGTGGTGTCATATTATGTTACATAGTTGAAAGGAAAAATACCAGACTTGGTATATTGACCATGTTTCGAAAAAACCTTTACAAAATGACCTATCATGTTCGAGGTTTCATGGCTTTCGGTCCAAATGACCGATGTTATATGCTGAATCACGACATAGTTTGTGATGTTGTGCCCATATTATGCATGTGTGTGGACGCGACATTTTTCATCTTTAGTCCCGGTTGGTGACACCAACCGGGACAAGGTACACTCCGCACGACATAATGTCGACACGCCATTTTTCCCGCCATTTTTCTTCCCGCCAGTTCTTCACTATATATATATGTAGGGTTGGCCTCCATTGTCATTGCACATCTCTAGACTCATATCGGCAACCTCATCACTCTTTCTCATGGCTTACACCGTAGCACTAACTCCCAGGGAGGCGGAGGCGCTTTGTGCCTCGAACTACCCCTGCCCGCCGGGCTACTGTGTCCCCGTCGGCTGGATGCTGAGCGTCGGAGGCGTGCCGGTTCCTCCTGTCCCTCTAGGTGTGGCGCGTCGGATGGCCATCATGAACCACTACTACTTCGAGCTCACGCCGGAGCAGCGGAGGAATCCCAGATGGCATCCCGACTATTTCCCGACTTGGGAAGCCTTCTTCGTGGATCGGCGTGAGAGGGCAATCGCCAGGCATGAGGAGGAGGGCCCACCTCCTCCGAACTTCAACGAGGTCGGCCGTCGGCTGTGGTGGCGTGGCCGGACTCTCCAGAGCGTCATGGCCTACGACACGGCCGCCGACTCTAGCCCCCGCCTGCGCTACCCTCAAGTCCAGCCCACTCGTACTCAACCTTCAAGGTTCAACTACGGCGACCCCGACGACAATAGCGACGACGTCCGCGGCGAGTACGACGACTACAGTGGCGAGTATTACAGGTGTAGGCAGGAGCATGACTGAATTATTCTAACATTGCAAAACAAGTTCGGCAGATTGTGGCTTAATTTGGCCATGTATCTTAATTTTCAGTTCTTCTATGTAACTTTGTGTTAGTTATGTTATGTACTTTAATTCCAGTTCTATCCTAATCAAATTTTCTTTCCGCCCATTATTTTCCGTCCTCTTTTTTCCGCCCATTAAAAACAGAAAATGGTTTTGAATTACTTATAAGTTAATTCATTTTAAATTGTAAATGGTTCATATTTCAAATGGTTACATTAATAATTTTTTAAAACAGAAAATGGTTTTGAATTATTTATTCAAATCCAAACACTTTTTATGTTTAAAGTTTTTCTAAATTCCAAATTAATATTTAAAAAATATAAGTTAATTCATTTTTAATTTTAAATGGTTACATTAATTATTTTTTAAAAATAGAAAATGGTTTTGGATTATTTATTCAAATCCATACACTTTTTATGTTTAAAGTTTTTCTAAATTCCAAATTAATATTTAAAAAATATAAGTTAATTCATTTTTAATTTTAAATGGTTACATTAATTATTTTTTAAAAATATAAAATGGTTTTGGATTATTTATTCAAATCCATACACTTTTTATGTTTAAAGTTTTTCTAAATTCCAAATTAATATTTTAAAAATATAAGTTAATTCATTTTTAATTTTAAATGGTTACATTAATTATTTTTTAAAAATAGAAAATGTTTTTGGATTATTTATTCAAATCCATACCCTTTTTATGTTTAAAGTTTTTCTAAATTCCAAATTAATATTTAAAAAATATAAGTTATTTCATTATTAATTTTAAATGGTTACATTAATTATTTTTTAAAAATAGAAAATGGTTTTGGATTATTTATTCAAATGCATACACTTTTTATGTTTAAAGTTTTTCTAAATTCCAAATTAATATTTAAAAAATATAAGTTATTTCATTATTAATTTTAAATGGTTCATAGTTTAAATGGTTACATTAATTATTTTTCAAAACAGAAAATGGTTTCAAATTAGTTATTCAAATTCAAACACTTTTTATGTTCAATTTTTTTCTAAATTCCAAAGTAATTATCATTTAAAAAACATTACAAATTTAAACCTCAAAATAAAAAATAAGGCGGGAACAGAGAGAAAATACCTGAAATTTTTTGAAAACAGGGGAATATGTCCCGGTTGGAGCCACCAACCGGGACTAAAGACCCCCCTGCGCGCGCGCCCCTTCAGCTGCTGAAAATTGGAGTATACGTCCCGGTTGGTGGCTCCAACCGGGACGTATGCCCTTTTAGTCCCGGTTGGAGCCACCAACCGGGACGTATACTCCCTCCCCTTTATATAACTTCTCTTCTTCTTCTCTCCTTCTCTTCTCTGCTTCTTTGTTTCATCGACGACGCCGCCAGGCTGCCCGCGCCCTCCGTCGTCGTCAACGCCTCCGCCTCCGGCCGCCACCGCCGCGCGCTCCCCGTAGCGGCTCCTCCTCCGACCGCCACCGCCGCGCGCTCCGTAGCGGCTCCTCCTCCTCCCGCGCGCGTCTCCTTCCCCGAGGACCATCGCCCGCGTCTCTTCCCGCCGACGACCGTGCCGCCCGCGCCCTTCCTCCACCGCCGCGCGTCAGGTACTCCCCTCCCTGCCTCTGTCCTCCCCCTCCCTCTGCTGTTGCTGGTGGGCGGCGGCGGCTACTGCTAGTAGGTGTTGTTGCATGGTGGGCTTCGGGTGGTGGGCGGCGGCTGCTGCTGGTGGGCTTCGATCGGGTGGTGGGCGGCGGCTTCGGGTGATGTGTGTTGTCTGCGTGCATGGCCCGCGTCGACGTGTGGTTAGTCATCATATGATTATTAGGGATAGGATTAAGGCTTAGAGCGGGTCTGCGGGTATGGGTTTGCCACCCCCATACCCGCCCCATTAAACTTGGAGGGTCTAACTTTTTACCAAACCCTCCCCATTTAAGGCGGGTATCCATCGGGTTTGTGGGTTTTGGGGCCCCATTGCCATCCCTAATCGCATCCTTATCATCGGACTATCCTCGTTTGCTATAGGAGTATCACATTTACTCAATGATAGATTTATACTCCCTCATGTCGGGTTTGTAAGGCTCGGGAAAAGGGGATGTCGGTGGCTGGTTCCGCGGGACATGGGAGGCGTGCAGGGACGCGTGGGGCGGGTGTATTGTGGCAAGAGAGAGGCAGAAGCTCTGTTTGCTTGGGGAAGGTGAGGAGAGGAGGGAGGAGGCGGCGCCGATGGGAGTTCCCCTGTTCGCTCACGCATGGGCGAGACATGGGCGAAGAAGTCGCGCGGTCAAAACCATTGTGTTCGACGTAGGAAAGCTCGGTCTGGCTCGGTCGCGCGTAAATCTTCCCATGAAATTGCATGCCCCTAGGTGCATGTGGGTTCGACGATGTGCCTTCGCCAGGGCATTCCGAACCCTCTTAAATCGATTCTAATATGGTATTTTGTTAGTATCTAGTGTTACCTATCTGCTGGATAGTTTCCCTTTTGTAGCCTTATACTCATGTTGCCCTCTCATATGCATCCGAGGTTTCTTCGAACTAGGTTTTACACCCCTCGGAACTCCGGAATATTGATTTTAGTTGATTTTAGCTAGAGTTACCTATCTACTACACGGTTTCCTTTTTGTAGCTAGGTTTAGGGTTTAGGGTTTCTCTTCATTTTTATTATTGTGTATGTATATATTAGGGTTTCTCTGAATTAGCGTTTATATCTCTCAACACCGTACCTAACTTTCTCCTTTAGCCGCTTTGACTTATTCGTTTTTCCACCTATGCAGAAAATATGGACCCACACGTCAGAGACGAAGAAAAGGAAGAGTTGGTCCAAGGTGTGATCCGTGGGGAAGATAATTTAGACGTATCAACGTTTCTGAACAACTCCGGTGAGGGTGATCCTCTTTTTACCGGAATAGACGACTTGTTTGAGGTTGAAGGTGTTGCCTTCCGCGAGGGAGAAGGTGATGCCTCGTGTAATAGAGAAGACGGCTGCTCCGGCGAGGTGCATGTAATATAATTAATTCATTAATTAATCATCTGCTATCTATATAGAAATAGTAACGACGATCTTTCTTCTTTTAGCCCTCCGGATCGAAGGAATCTACTGAAAAGGCCAGACAAGGCCCAACCAAAAAGTTGCAAGACCATGAGAGGTTCAGGATCAAAGAAGTCGCTGAAGACGGCAAACCGACGGCTCCCGAAGTTATCGCAACCAAATTTGTGGCACAATGCGGAGTAATCGTTAGGGACTTAATCCCGATCACCATTAGAAATTTGAATAGGCCTGCTAATGCAGATGAAGAGGAAACATGTTTATTTGTCCCTAACCACGCCAAAGATTTACTATGGAAGAGGCTCATGGTTAATTTCAAACTACTGAAGATAGAGCTGGATCCAAATGGGGAGGATCCAGTTGAGGACGCCTTACAACATGGGAGAGCCATGGAGGCTAAGGTCAGGGAGTGGGCTTTGAAGAAGATGGCCCAGTGTTTCACCAACTGGAAGAAAAGATTGCACCTTGACTATGTCGTGAAAGAGAAGACTCCCGATTTCAAGAATATTCAGTTTGAGAAGATAAAACCATTCTGGGCTGAGTTTGTGGAATACAAGAAATCAGAAAAAGCTAAGAAAATGTCTGAAACGAATAAGCTGAATGCTGCTAACAAGAAGTATCACCATACTATGGGGCAAGGTGGCTACAGGGCTGGCATTCCTAAGTGGGAGAAACTTGAGAATGAATTGCGTGCTAAAAAGATCACCCCAGAGACAGACGATTGGGTAGAACGTGCAAGGAATTGGTTTTACGGGCATGGGGGCACGTTGGACTCGGAAGGGAGGTGTATATATAACATACGACATAAAGAAAACCCCTTGCCAATCGAGAGGATGAGAAAAGCAGTAAAGGCTGTTAAAGATGGGGACTTCATTCCCGATAGAGAGAATGATGAGCTCACACTCGCCCTTGGAAATAAGGAACATGTTGGACGAACACGAGGCACAAGAGGCTCCCAACCATGGAGGACTGGGTTTCCCGAAGAGAGGAAGAAATATCCTGATAGAAGCCGTTAGAGGAGAAAGGACAGGGAGGAAGTTGAAGCAAATAGTCAGAAAGAGCGAATGCGTTTAATTGAAGAATGATTAAAGCAACAACAATATGAAATTAACGCACTTAAAGAGCAAAGTACTACCGGCCCATCTCAGCAGCACACTGCATTCGATGCTACCGGCCTATCGAATAATCGAAAAAGCAGTGTGGCTTCCACCGAGGTCCCGAGTGATGACAATGGCGATGACGATGATGCACCGACGATGGCTCCTGTTGGCTACCCAGTGGATGATATCACAGAGATGACACACTGCGAGCTACATGTCAAAGTTGTGAACATATCAATGAAGGTGGCGGTCGGCTATGCCTTACCAATTGGAACCACACCAACTTACCACTGTCGTACGGTTCTAGAGGGCTACGCTGTTGTCAGCGTGGATGAAATCATGCCCACCTTTGAGGTTTTGGATCTTCACAACCCTGCAGGTGAAGGGGATGTGACTGTACTGGGAGACGCAAAAAACGTCACCATTCTATGGCCGAAGGAATGTATCGTGCTTAGAAATCACACGCCAAGGCCATCTTCGCCGCCGCCTCACCCGTCTCCAGCGAGGTCGTCGCCGCCGCGGCAGCCGTCTTCGTCGCCTCACCCGGCTCCGTCGCCTCACCACTCTCCGGTGCAGCCATCGCGGCGGGAGCCATCGCCGGCGCCTCAGGATAAAAAGCGTAAGCGTACCGCTATTGTGCGTCATTGTAAGCGATCGCCGAAACGTAAACAAGAGCCTCTTCCAAAAGTACCAAAGGTTCCTCCCAAGAGAGCTTATGACTGTACTGAAGAGGAGATTGCGGCGATCGTTGATGCGGAAACGACAGCGTTTTTCGCTAAGCTGAGGCGGCCGAAAGAGCCAGAGTTCCCCAGCACCAAAGAAGAAAAAGCCAAAGTGTTGAAAATGCTAAAGACTCTTCATCAACCCGAGCCAAAGCTGTCATCAGACTATGAGCGTTCTATTCTCAAGTCACATGCGGCACAAAAAGCCTCGAAGAGCAGTACTGATGCAAGCGAGAAATCTGTTGCCCAGCTCGGAGAACAAGCAAAACAGACTTGCGTCCCTCTCAAGGTGATTTCCCAAACCAATGTGGGGTCGAGCAAATATGGGGCCGAAGAGCAGTATGATCCAGAGGTAGTTGCACAATACGGAGAAGCTGCCGCTGCTAAAGGTATGAGTATTGCCCAGTACTTATCCCAGTTAGAGTTCTTCCCCGTGAGTGAAGTAGCATACAAATACCAGTACGGCAAACCTCTCGTCAAACCTGAGGAGGTAAACAATCTTCCAACAAAAATGCGAAGATTGCATAACTGGTACTTGCATGCCACAAAGGCCGGGGCTAACTGGATAGTGTTGAAGGTTACAAAAAATCATTATGGGAAAGATATGGATGACATGATATCCATTGAATTTGATGAACTATTTCAATTATTCAATCAAGACGCCTTGGACAAATCGATCATCAGTGCCTATTGTCTGTAAGTACTAATTCTATAATTAATTTAGTCTCCAGCTATCTCACCTTGTTTATTGCATGTATATAATCATACTGTAATATGCAGAATGAAGATTCTCTAATGCAGCAGAGGACAAATCTATGACATTGGCTTCATTGACCCATATTGGGTTCATCAAGCTAATCTCAAAACAAACCCACAGGATACGGAGGATAATATAGTACACGCGTTAAGGTTTCAAGAAACCAAAAGTGAAATACTATTTCCTTACAACTTCGAGTGAGTGTTATTGTCTTGTATACACTTTCTATTTCGCTTACTCTATATAATTGATTAGTTGTGCATTCGCAGCTACCACTATATTCTGTTAATCATTCAACTTGACAAAGGGCGTGTACTAGTCATGGACTCGAAACATAAACCCCTTAAGACGTGGAAGGACATGCAGATACTTCTCCAGCGGTAATTCTAATCATTACGACACTATATCGGCAACGTTCGTGAATTTTATGATATCAAGTACTTAATAACTTATTTTATTCGTTTTCTACGCCGGGCAGCGCTTGGAAACGGTTCACCAACAAGGCTAGGGGTGTTTGGAAAGAGGAGTTTACATTTCAACCACTAAATATAAGCACCACTAGCTATATCCGCGCATCTCTTTGATTCTAGTTTTGATACAGTTATTATCATGCTTGATTATTATTTTGATTGAACTCTGTTCTCGTAAAGTGCCTGACGCAGGGACCAGGTAACAATCTATGTGGATACTATGTTTGCGAGTTCATCCGGCAGACGTGCGATAAGAAGGGCAGAAATTTAGAGCAACTCCACGTACGTAAACAATTTCTATAGTTTTTAATTACAATCAAATTGTGTTTAGTTTTATTCATATAGGCTGACTCCTTTTTTAAATCAGATCGAACGTCTACGGGACGGTCTTCTGCCAAAGGATCGCGTACGAGCAATTCAGGAGGAATTGGCGGGATTCTTGGATGCAGAAGTCCTAGACCCAAAAGGGGAATACTATTCGGCTGTGTATAGACAGTAGGGATTGTAAAAATAGAAACTTTGAAGGAATTGGCCGGTAGCATCGAATAGCAACTTTTGTATGTAGTGCATGATCCGTGTATTCAATGTAATATTGTCATGATATTCGTGATGTAATATAAGGTTCCTTCATTGATAAGTGCAAATCACTAAATAAACAATGAAACAACCTAAATAAATTCTCTGCCGCGGCACAAAAAGTGGCGAAAATACTGCCGCGGCAACAAAGTGTGCCAAAATGAATTCTCTGCCGCGGCAGAGAAATGGGCCAAATCTCTGCCGCGACAGAAGGTTATTAGTCCCGGTTACGAACCGGGACTAATGCTCCACCCCCCTCGTCCTCTGCCGCTGCCACGTGTGCACCTTTTGTCCCGGTTGGTGGGACAACCGGGACTAAAGGTTAGGGCTTTAGTCCCGATTGCCCCGTTTCGGTTGGGCAACCGGAACTAAAGCCCCGTACCAACCGGGACCTATAGCCTGTTTCCACCAGTGTTAGCTAGCTCTTTGACCATTTTGTGCTGGTACTAGCTAGCTAGTGCATATGGTAGCGTTTCCTGCAAAATTATCGAACCTACCTGGGTAGCTTCCAAAGAAAACCCACAAATATAGATCCATCGTGATTAACCTGCCAAGTCCAAGTGCATGATAGTTATCTTTGTATTTTTATAAGACGTGTAGTGTGTACTAGCATTTGCTTTTGGCTTGATGGTGCCCGGCCGGATTAAAAATGCTCTGATATACTCTGTCCGATAGCTAGCTAGGTAGCATTGAGGGACACGTCATTGGAGAGGTTGGATTAAGTACGTGTCTTAATGCGCAAGTGACAGGGATGTAAAGCATACTTTGAGTGGGTATTCCCCTTAAAATGCGCCACGTGTTTACGTTAGATTACTTGCATTGCTCCGCCACTATAGTACATCAAAGAATGTTCTTCCAGTTACACCTAACCTGCAATAAACTGTGGATCAGCTACTCTAGCTCACCACTTGCAAAAACAAAAAAAATTATTATGTTTTCCCGCCTCCCCAAGTTGCCTTTCATGTTCTGATATGATGTACAAAAGATAAATAGTAAAAGGAAAATGATACGCTTCTTCCGGGGGATCGAATCCCCCTCCCCCCCCCCCCCCGGGTCGTGTGTATGTACGTTACGCCAGGAGAGGCCCACCGTGCTGTCTTCTATTTTCTTATCCCCTCGTCTTTTTTCTATGAGCATACTTCACGCAGCTGCAGCCTCTTGTCGGCACGCGTCCGCCGCTGAGCTCCGTCCTCCACCACACGCCGCCGCTGACCTCTGCCCTCCGCCACGCGCCACCGCGACCTCCGCCCTCCGCCACCGCCGCGGCCGGAGTAGGCCACCGCCATGCGCTGCCGCGATCTCTGCCTCCGATACGCGCGGCCGCCGAGCTCCGCCCTCTGCCGGTGCTCTCGCCGGCGGTCGCCGCCCGCCCCGCGCCCTGCCGCTCCTGGTGCTCCGTACTCCTGGCCTCCATCCCACGCCTCTATGTGAGCTCTGATCTGGCGTACCGTCGCTGCTGTCAACGACGACGGCAGTCTCCTCACGTGTGGCCGCCAACATTGCTACCGAAGGACACCCCTGCCTCAACCCATCATAGATGCAACCGTAGATTTCGTGCATCTCCTTCTCGTTTCGCACGGTGCTACACAGACATGATGACTATGCTACTGAAAGTGGTCATTGTTGCTACATATGAAGGGTCGCGATGCTACCAACGAATAGATGTGTTTTGATATTTTTGCTAAAGTGCAATGCTATAATAGTTGCAAGTTTTTGCTATTTTTCTTCTATGTTTTTGCTACAATATCACAAAGTATCTGCTACGACATTTTCGACGAAAGTTCTGAGCAGAGTCGGTTTTGCTACGCCAGTCACCGGCGATGTCTTCGGCGAGGTCGGTCTTTTTGCTACATTATCACATTTTTTTTGCTATCATGGTTTTGTGATTTTGCTACAAGTGCGTAAAATTTTTGCTACACGGTCTCCGTCGAGGTCTATCGGCGAAAGTCTCCGGCAAGGTCGAATATGCTACATTAGCATAACTTTTTTGCTATAGAGTCTCCGGAGAAGTCTCCGGCGAATCAGTCTTTTTTTTTCTATTTTTTAGAGCGAACAGTTTTTTTGCTACGTATAGCAAAAGCGGAACATTTTGTAGCAAATCAGGTTAATTTGTAGAAAAAACGAGAATCTGGACAAAAAAAGAGGACACGTGTCACACAGGGGACCCGGGGGATAGGAAAAGTTATCCCCAAGGAGAGGCGTAGCGCTCGCCATAGTAAAATAGGTTGTCTTAAAAAAAAGATAGTAGGAAAGTAGACGGTATCAAAGGAGGGTAGATGTAGTAAATTTAATCTTCCTTCCCCGTGTTAATTGTCCCCACGGAACATATCACAGTCATCATCTCAACATGTTTTTGATATTTGTCGTCCAGCGAGAGCACTGGGTGTCAGAGCATCTCCACTCGCCTACTCAGGAAGCCGATTCGGACGACGAAATTACGTCCGGACGCCAAAAATCGGCCCAGTCGCGTACCAGGGACCTGTTTTCGGCCGGATTTGGGCCAACTTTGCTCCAGACTACCCAGGCCGAACCCAGGATCCCGGCTACGCCCTGGGGACGCCGGACGACGAGAATTCGGCGAGTGGACCAGCCTGTCAGCGACAGAAGCTGACTCGCTGCGATCCTTCCTGCCGTTTTCCTTTCCCGCCCTCGCCTCTACACCCCTCCCGCCATTCTTTCGCCTATAAAAGTCGTATATCTCGCCGCCTCTCTTCACATCCCCTCACACCACCACAACTCCGGCGAACTTCGGACGTTCGCACCTTTCTTCCTCCCCAACTCCGCCGAGAAGCCATGGCCGGCCGACGCACGCTGTCGCCGTGGGAAGCCCGGCTGCTCCACGAGGCGCGCTATACGGCCCCGCCGGACACTCGTCTCCCCCTAGGCTGGAAACTCAGCGCCGGCGGGATCCCTGTTCCGCCGGTGCCAGACGGGCAGGACCTCGCCGGAGAGATCCAGGCGGCTATCGCCGCCATGGAAGACCCAGAGCTCGCTGGAGAGATCTAGGCCGCTATCGCCGCCATGCAAGTCCTAGCACTCGCCGAGGATCAGGACAACCTGGACTTCTGGAGGCAGTTTTTCGCCGGCAGACGCCTCGAGGAACTCGCCCGACACGACGGACCATCGGGCTCGCCGCCCCCGCCGCGTAACAATATGGCTTATCGCCGCCGCTGGTGGAGCGATCCAGGGCGGACTCTCGCCGGAGTCATGGCGCACATCGAGGCCGGCAACAACCCCAGCCTCGGCCTGTAGTTGCGGCGTCCGGCGTCGACCACGGCGGCGTCCTTTCCTAGTTAAAATCGACGTACTATGTACCCCCTCGCCTACTTTAATGAAATTCCGCCTATATTCATCCATATTTCGCCGAGTTGAAGTGAATTTAGCCGAACTTGGGAACGCAGCCTGGGTACGCGAGTGGGCGTACCCAGACCGAAAACGCGATTCGTCCGACCAAAAATCGATCTGGTTTTCGGCCTGGGTACGCCCAACGAGTGGAGATGCTCTTAAAGTATTATACGAACACGGTTATTACGATAGTTTAGGATAGTTAGGACTCTACCCTAACTTGACTTGTACGCCAACATGATCCATGTACGTCTATATATACTCGTCCATGAGGCTCAATAATACATCCAACCTATTCTGTCAATCCCCTCTCTATCGTTCTACATGGTATCAGCTAAACCGATTCCAAACCCTAGCCGCCGCCGGCACGATTCCGCCAAGTTGCCCCTGGGGAGGTCGATCTCCATGATCTCCGCCGGGGGTTGCGCAACCTGTTCACAGGGTTTGTCCGCCGATCCGTGATCGGCTGCCCTGCAAGTCTTTTTTTCCGATCTCTTGATCGGTTTTGTTTTTTGGTTTACCGATCTTAGATCGGATTGCGTCACTCATCGCCGTTGTCATCTCCGCACCTCTACTCCGACCATTAGCACCGATGATCTACAAAGCGCATGTACGCTTGCTCTCTCCGTTGTCGCACCTGCTTCGGCAGGCTGTTGCGGCCTCACGACAGGCTGTCGTGCACCGCGGACGGCTGCTACGCCTTCCTTGGAAGGCTGCCGCAGCTGCCCCCCTCAGATCGTCTTCGTCGTCATCGTCCGGGACTTCACCGACAATGCTATCATCGACTCTGATCTACGCGTCGTCCACGCTCTGGCAAGCTCAAGATCATGAGTTGGGTAGTTGTTCTCATGTGGTTTTAGCTGACGGGAGGCATAAGCCACCACATGCCCATCTTGCATCAACACACATCCGAGACCTTGGTGGGAAGCATCACAGAAGACAACGAAGTCTTTGCTGGTGTCTGGGAGAACCAACACCGGAGCAGTTGTTAGCTTGGTTTTCAACATCTGGAAGCTTTCTTCAGCCTTATCAGACCATTCAAACTTCTTATCCTTCTTAAGAAGATCAGTCATTGGCTTTGCAATCCTGTAGAAGTTCTCGATGAATCGACGGTAATAACCAGCCATCCCGAGAAAACTTCGAACATCCTTGACGGATTTAGGAGACTCCCAGTCGAGGATAGTTTGAACCTTATCGGGGATAACAGCAACCCCTTGAGCGGAAATAACATGACCAAGGAATACGAGCTCTTGTAACCAGAACTCACATTTGGAAAACTTGGCATAGAGATGATGTTCTCGAAGTTTGGTTAACACCAAACGAAGACGTTTGGCGTGCTCTTATTTAGTCTTGGAATAGACCAGAATATCATCAATGTAGACCACGACGAACTTGTCAAGATACTCCATGAAGACAGAGTTCATAATTCGCATAAAAGTGGCTGGAGCATTGGTAAGACCAAAGGACATGACTGTGTACTCGTAAAGACCATAACGAGTGGTGAAAGCAGTCTTTGGAATATCTTCCTTACGGATCTTTATCTGGTGATACCCTGACCTTAAATCCATTTTGGAAAAGACAGTGGCACCACTTAACTGATCAAATAGATCGTTGATCCTAGGGAGAGGGTACTTGTTCTTGATAGTCACAGCATTGAGTGGGCGATAATCCACAACCTGACGCGGTATATTGGTATCCCGCTTCTTGACAAAGATGGTTGGACATCCCCCAAGAAGATGTGCCGGGCTGAATGTATCCTTTTCCTTCTAACTCCTCTAATTGCTTCTTCAACTCCACAAGCTCATGAGGAGGCATACGATAGGGTCTTTTAGAAACAGGAGCAGTTCTAGGGATCAACTCTATGACAAATTCCACACTTCGATCAGGTGGCATGCCAAGCAACTTCTCAGGAAAGACATCCGGGAATTCACAGACCATGGAAACATCTTGGATATCTAACGGAGGTAAAACTTCAAGAGCATACAACTCTGCTTCAGGAATAGAAACAGCTGAAGGAGATAGTGACCCTACGGTCCAATACTTGACTGTTATGCCAGCAGGACTAGTCAGAGTCACAGACTTGGTTGTACAATCGATAACGGCTTGATAACGGGTCAACCAGTCCATGCCCAAAATGATATCAATATCAGTTGACTTGAGGGTGATCAAAGAAGTGGGGAAAATTGCAATGCAACCTCAATTAAATTCCCATGACTAACCATGGTGGAACACCACCTAGAACCAGGAGACTGAACTAACAGAGGAACAGATAACCCCTCAAAACTTATCCCATGCATTTGAGCAAAAGCTTGTGACAGGAATGAATGCGATGCTCCAGAATCAAACAAAACTTTAGCTGGAATTTGATTGATACGAAGCGTACCCATTATGACGCTTGGATCTTCCTGAGCCTCCTCAGCAGAGATATGGTTCAGGCGTCCTTTTCCAGCACCTGGATACTTATCATTCTTCTTTGGTGGTTGTGCCTTCTCAGCTACACTCTTTTGAGGACAGTCTCTTGCATAGTGGCCCGGCTGGCGGCAATTGAAACATATGAGGCCTGATCCAGTACCAGCAGTAGGATAACTTGATCCACCAGCATTGTTTGGAGTAACATTCGGACGGGGTGCATATCCAGAAGTCCTTGGAGTATAAGGAGTACGTGGCACAGCACTGTAAGGCACGAAGACACGACACTTCTTATTACCAGAACCAACCTTGTTGTACCCCTCCTGAGGACACTTACGAGTTTATTCATACTCCACCTTTCCACTCTCGGCTTTCATAGCCTTATTAACAAGACCTTGCGGAACAGGGCTTGCTTCTTAACATCAGTGGAGACCTCTTCAGTAGCATAGCAGGCAAGACGATTGAAATTGCGCTGGTAGTCACACACGGAACCAGTGCCCTGCTTAAGCTTGAGGAACTACTCCCTCTTTTGATCCATCAGACCCTCCGGAATATGATAAGCTCGGAAGGCTTCAGTGAACTCTTGCCATGTAACAACATGTTGAGCTTCTTGCATAGCCAAGAAATTTTCCCACCAGGAGTTAGCTACTCCTTCTAGATGATAGGCAGCAAAAGTCACCCAATCAGCTTGAGAAACATGACCAACCTGAAGTTTGCGCTCCATGGTGCGAAGCCAGTAATCCGCATCAAGTGGCTCAGTGGAATAGCTGAAAACTGGCGGAGTGAGACGTGTGAAGTCCTTGATTCCAACTTGATTGTCCTGGCGTTGAGCGGTGTTGCGCTCAATCCTTTCAAGGAGCCTCATGTTGTCAGCACGGTTGGTTTCATACATATCCATGAGCTGAACCATGGACGGCGGTGGAGGAAGATTGGAAGATTCGCCCTCATTTGCGGCACCCCGAGCATGAGCACGGGTACGGGCACGAAAGGTGTCACCCATCCTGATAGAACAAGGGAAAGGTTAGACAAGAGATTCAAAGGAACAAGACGGAAAGATAAACAAAGAATACTTGATATAAACGTATCATCGTATCAAGCATGGTAGTATCAAAGCATACTAATGTATACACTAACCAGCTGATTTATAAACCATAACAATGGATTGCTAAGTGTTACACACCAAGCAAAAGTGAGATATCTGAGAACTCTGAGAATAGCAACCAAGTACGGAGTACTTTTAGAAAAACAACCCCAAAACCACGATCCTAAAAGTTTTGAGATATAAGGTAAGGAATAAAAACCTTTTCAAACCGAATAAGGTAAGAGACACTCCAGCAACAGAAACACACCAGAGAAGGAGTAAAAAGAATCCTAGTCAGAGTTTCTGCAAATAGTTTTTAACTTTCAAATAGTTTTGTCAACTTATAGACCCAACATTGACCAATAAAAGGGTTTCCTACAGGCAGTCCTGCTCTGATACCAAAACCTGTAGCACCCCCAGGGTTAGGTTTAAACTAACCTCAGATCATCATCTAAGATAAGTTCAACTCCCAAACACGGAAGAGCACAGTATGATTCGGTAGCATTACAGAACATAGGGACATTACAGAACACAGGGATTCAACAGCATAAGTTTAAACTCTTAACAGAGTAAGATATTAGAGTTATTACAAACCAGAGGTCTTAGACCCAACATTACATCACACAGCGAAAGCAAATTATGTTGTTCTACGCAACAACTAGCAAAAGGCCTAAGAGGCCATAAACAAAAGCGACGTCCATCCCATAGTCCTCAGGCTGCTACTTGGGACCCCCAACTACTCGTCGATGTCAACGTAGAAGCCTCCTTCAGTTGCAACCAGATCCTCTATAGAAAAACAACAATGGCGCAAGGCTAAGTACGAGAATGTACTCCGCAAGACTTAGTATCCTAGTATCTACATGCTCTGGCTAGAAATGCTTTCTCTGGATTTACTTTTGCGGAAAGCAATCTTTATTTGTAAACAAGAGAGAGAAGAGGCTCGTCTACTCAGAATCTTTTAAAAAGGGATAAGATAGCGACTTCTTCTTGTTGTTCATCACATCTCGATAACCACCAGCTTCATCAGAACCTTCTACCTAGGATCACCCCCTCGACCCAGAGGAAGCATCCTTAAGCACACGTGGATCAACAAGTTTTATAGTGGTTAAAGTTATCTATGATCTTAGAATCTGGTCACCAAGCCTTCATAACCGTGAACACGGCTTTTAGAAAAGATTAATACCCTGCAGGGGTGTACAACTTTACCCACACGCACCAACCGACTCTTAATGCCAAATATTATTAGCCCTCTTCCTTGGAAGGCCGGCAGAGGGTGGTTGACCACGACCTTTACCTTGCTTTCGCCGAGACCATGAGTCACGCAATAAGTATGATTCCGCCGTAACGGGTCAAATCCCGAAGCCGGTACTTAAATATGTGAGGCGAGGTTGGTTTACCAGGGGCGTTATCTACCCCAAGCAACCCGGTCCACGCTTTCCTACCTGTTATGATGCACCTCCATCACCTCCTCTTTCGAAAACGTTTTCAATGCATATGCCAAATGGAAAGCCCGAACTATGTGACTCATGGAATCTACTAGGCAAGTTAGTCAGTCGAGGGGTTCCCAAGCCCCGTGTGGCTGTACGCTCATCTCGGTTCCAAAGGCAAGAACTCAGTTCCTAGTGGTGGCGAGCATGAGACTACAAATACCACACCCAACGTGGCCTCCCATTCAAGCCTTAGCATGATTAGTTAACTCCTTTGATGATGTCACCATCTCCTACCTCACTACCTTCCTTGGCACCTCTGATTCATCATTGAACAGATCAGACGTTGTTTCTATGCTTGACTAAGTTGTCGGTCTCAGAAGCTCTAGCAACGCTTAGATGCCAGACCTTGGTATGCTAGGAGCTGTGGATCATGAGTATAAGGCTACAACAGGGAAACTATGCAGCAGATAGGTAACACTAACTACTGACAAATGACCACATTTGGAATCGTGTGCATCATAGCGAGGAAGTAATATACTTTATAAAAGTAGGTTCAGAATGAGAGGCTACGCTTGCCTTGTCCGTCAGAAGACAGGTATGGATCGTCGGTGTTGTTGACTTTAGCTTCGGGCTCGAATCCTATCGCGAAGAACCAATACCGGAAAGAAAGGCAACAATCAAGACATGGCATCGATACAATGATCAAACAAGGATGATGATATGACAAGTTGAATTGCATTGAAATGAAACCCTAAAACATGCTCTGCAATTTAAACGGGGTTCCGAGGGTTGAAAACCGTAATTCGGAAAACTCCAGAAACACATGAGAGGGGTTACTATGTTCTTCTAATTAAACTTGGCATGTAAATTGCTTAATAATGCATGATCATATCTCTATTAGATAGTTCTCATTTTTTTTAACATTTTGATATATTATTTGTATTTTTCTGACTTATAATAAATTAGTTATTGAATTTACAAACTTATATCATTTTTATGAAATTATTAAAACAATTTAAATCTAAATATTACATCAGACTGACATCAACACAGGAGCCAGAACTTTTGTTACCACATCTGAACATACCCTCAGTGACTGACTGGTGGGGCCGAAGCAACATCAGCAGCCACACGCGCAAAGTGGGGGTCAGGGTGTTTCTCACCGGGGCTGGCTCTAGCCAGAGGGGCTCACTGGTGGGGCCTGGCCATGCAAGCAAGCCACGCAGGCGCCATGCGGACCTCGCCGGAGAACGGCCAGACGGCGGCGACGGGCGGCGCTAGCGGGCGATCTGGGAGGCGTGGTTGGGCGGGTTCGAATCAGGGCATCATGCTGAGCCAGGAACGGGCGGTGCCACTACGAAATGGTCGCTAGAGCGGGCTGCACGGCGACGTACGGCGGCGAAGCTCACTGGCCTGCGATGCTGGCACGAACTAGAGCGAGAGGAAGAGGAAGAGGAAGAAGGGGTCCAGAGGGACCGGTAGCTCACCCTAAGCATGATGGAATGATCGTGGTGGCACGGGGAGGCCGGATGCGAGGGAATCCACGTCGGCGGTGGTCGTCGGTGATGAAGTAAACAGAGTCGAGGGCGACGATTGGGGGCTCCCCTCCTCAATTCCTCTGGTGGGGAGGAAGAGGGAAGCGAGGCGGATCTCTCGGCGTGCTCGGATGGCCTCGGGGCGGTGCAGAACGACGGCGAGGGGCGGAGCCCGAGGTTAGGGTTTCCTGGCCTCGCACGGGAGAGAAGAGGGAGGTCGCTGGAGAGGGGGAAAGTGGATGAGGGCGATGGGATATGGCCGCGGTGTTCTTATCCTCGCTCGGGGCTCGACGGACGGACGGCCGGGAGAAGGCGGTGGGGATCGACGGCCCGGCGATGACAGGTAGCTCCCTGCCTGTCTAGAGGAAAACGACGACAGGCATCGGCGAAGGGGTACGGGCAGCACTTGGGCTGGCGTGGGCCGCTGCTGGGCTGCAGGAAAGGTTGCGGGGGAGAGGAAGAAGATCTGGGCCGGCCTGGTTCGGCTGCTGCTCATTTTTTAACCAAAACTTTTTCCTTTTAAGTTTTGTTATTTCTGTTTGGTATTTTCCTTTCAAATTCTGTTTTTGAGTTATTTCAAAAATACAAGAGGTTTTGTAAAAATAACTGAAACACTATGGGACCCTTGTAAACAATTTGGGCTCCACAAATTTTGGGGGTTTTCAAAATTCAAACCATTTGGATGTGTTTCAAAGAGAGGGGAAGAATCTAGGGTTTAGGGTTTGCATTTAATTCAACACACTTGATCACATGCATTACTTGGATGATTTAAATATATGCATGCCATGCTTAAGTACTGAGTACATATATTACAAACATGGGTTGTTACAGTCTTCGTCCACTACAACTTCGTCGTCAGCGTCATCGCCTCATCCTTGACTACACCACCTTCTACTCTACTCCGACAACCGCCGATAGCGCCGACATCTCTCCCTTCGCCGCTCTGCGCGTCGCAACCGCTCTGGAGGATTCCTCTGCTAGTCTTTCTGACATGGCAACAAGTTTATGCTGGTCCCTGCCCCCGCACGCCTGGTACTGGCAACACCGGGAGTGCCTTCGTCCCCGACGCATTCCCGAGTCTGGCAAGCTTGGATCGGCGCCTTGTCTTCATCGGCTTCGACAACGTCTTCTTCGGCATCGACCCTTCTACGACTGCCTCGACCGCGTCACCGACGAGTTCTTCTTTGCATACTCGGTTCTGGCAAAACCAGAGTGTGCGTTCGTCCCTGACGTGTGCCTAGTTTTGGCAAAACTATGGGCGCACCTCATCCTCGACGGCTCGGACTGCATCAGCTACGGCATCAACACCCTCGACGATTGCCTCGACGCATCTTTGTCATCCTCCTCGCGCACTATGCGCATGCGGCTTCTCGTGCGGCTACCTCGACACTGGCATCCCTGACCATGACATCGACCACGACGACCCCTCGCGTGACTACCTCGACCATGGCACCTACCCAACGCTCTCGGCTCCCTCGACATCGGCACAAGGGCTACCACCTCGCTTGAGCATCATCAGCTTCCTCTACAGTCCAAGCTACCGCAACGCGACACCGTCCACGACGTTCCCGCTCGGACTGCAGGGGGATGTCAGCCTACTAGATTCTACTTCGGTTTATCTCCAGTCTGACCGTCCGTGACGTTCTGGTTGTTCACGGCGCTACCGCTACGACTGCGGGGGGTGTTAGAGTATCGTACGGACACGGTTATTATGATAGTTTAGGATAGTTAGGACTCTAGCCTAACTTGATTTGTACTCCAAAATAATCCATGTACGTCTATATATACTCGTCCATGAAGCTCAATAATACATCCAACATATTCCGCCAATCCCATATCTATCGTTCTACACTTGGGGACTGAAAGACAACTTGTCAGGATTAGGCCAAAAACAAGTTAGCCGTAGTCCACAAATTAACCCCAATACGACCCTAAACCCGGCCCGTGGATAAAATTGGAGATGAAAGCAGAGTCATTAAACGCTAGAACATGGGGTAACCCTGTCTGTCAAGACCCACAATCTCAGGACAGATTTCTCTCGTCTCTCTCGTTGATACAGGATCATGCAGTGGTGCTGATAATAATAAGCAGAAAGTGACCATGGGAGGTGGAGATGGAGATGGGAGATGGCGAGGGGCAAAAGGTTTGGCTAGATAGCTAGCTAGCTTGGGGGGCCTCCACACCACTCAGATCATTGCTTCCTTGGCCTTTTTTATCATGTGTGGTGAACAGGGACAAGCCACCTAAAGATGAGGGGAGAGAGAGCATGCATGGACCATTTAGGCCAGGAACCATTCAGCTCATCCCATCCTCTCCGGCCTATCATCACCTTGCTCACAGCCAAAAAGAAACAGAGCGAGAGAGGTAGAATAATATGATATTTTATGTTAATTTTTTTATATGTATGCTACTAGTAAGAGACTATGAACTATTACTAGTAGTATCCAAGGCAATAATGGGAAGGACTAACCTACTCCCCTCCCTGCCTTTCCCTTTGATTATTGGGCTACATGTTTGGTTTCACCCTGTTTCTCTCGCTCTACATTGCCGGCTGGGGTGGCATTTCCTTGAGTTGGGGGTCCTATCCAAACCAAACCCTGGCGGCACTGTACCTACCCCAAACAAATGCGCCGCACCTTTAGAGCAGAAAGAGGGGGAGAAATATGGCCTACATTTGTCCAAATCGAACTAGTCAGATTCAAACCATATCGAGATGCGGCGCACCTGCAGGCCACCCACGGTCCGGCTCTGCGTCGTCATCGCACACGTTTCGGCATTCCGTCGGTCCAGCTGCACCTCCATGAGAGCACTACGAGCTGTACGTCGGTCAGCAGGGCTGATCCAGCGATTAACTAAAAGCCGGTTAATCGAGGGTCAGTTTGGCGCCATTAAGTGGTGACTCACTGACTCGTGCTCGTGCGGCAGGGTAGCGGATAAGGTACTACGAGACATGTTTGGTCTCTGATTAATTAAACATACATATACGCGCAGTACAGATTTGTGGGTCAATCGATCGCCTCCGGAAATTCCGGCGGTTTGGAGACCGGCAGCCCACCATTTCAATTTCTTAACAGTTTCGCGTAGTTCGTAGCGTAGCAAACAGACAACCAATCATGGACCAACCGCATTAGATAGAGGATCCATATCAGACTAAAACATTACTCCTGCTACTACCGGAGCATGCAGATGTAGTAGTAGCAGCATCTTTGACCAAAACGTACGTACGTTCCGTGCGTGCTAGCTGCCCGATCGATCTGCGCTAGCTAGCTAGCTCCTTGTGAGGTAGCCTGTCTCGCGAGCGGAAGCAGTTCGATCGGTTAGCCTGCTGTCTGGCTAGCTAGCTAGGTTTAGCAAGGAGGATTGCGATCCACTGCTGTCAGGGGGACAGTAGTAGTTAATTCATCGCGCAGCAGCTAATAGCTAGCACAATATCGAAAGGAACACGTACGAGTTTGTGGAATTGAAGTGGCAAGAGTAAGAGCGTGACGTGATTGATCCGGTGAGAATTGCCCTGCGACGTACGGTACGTAGCAGCAGCTAGCTAGGTTTGCTGCACCTTCTCGCTGCAGGCTGGCTGGCTACTGCTGCGAAGGAAACCGCCGGCTCGATCTCAGAAACGAGCCAAGTTCAGACAGCCCCGGCCTCGGAAATTACGTTGGCGCCAGATTTAAGCGCGGGAAAATTCGAGCGTGCAGGCAGAGGAGCGCACCGGCTCCTTCCCAGGATTCAGAGGGGTTTCTGATTTCTGAATGAATACAGGAGACGGATGTGACAGGAGTAGTACGCCAGCACGTACGTGGCGAGCCGGGACCGGGACCGCGCGCGCAGGCACGCGACGTCCAATCCACTACACGGGCAGCCGCCGTCGTCGTCGCCTTCCTCCAGTTGCTGTACTTGTGCACCGCGCGCGGCAACGCAGCATGCATCGCGCAGCCGGCTCCTCCGGGCCGGGCGACGTACTCCTACGTAAGTGGCGCCGGCGACGAGCGCGCGTGCCGTACCGGCCGCATCGATGGATCCAAAGCGCGCGCGCCGTGATCGAGGTCGACGCGTTTGTCGCCAAGAGTTAATTTAAGAGCTAGCGTCTTCGAGTGTACACTGTACAGTAGTAGTACTGGTACGTGCTTGCAGGTGGTACATTGCAAGGCCGCGTGAAGTACGTACTCCGTCCGTACGTAGATACGCAGGGTCGACGCATCCTCCGTCCACCTGTGGGTGCGGAAGGCAAAATTGATGACCCTCCGTTTTAGGTCTTGAGATGTTCTCGTTTTGCGTGTTTTTTTTGACCAATAATTACTTTAAATATGTAAAGAGTTTTGATATAAAACTAGTATCACTAGAAAGTATTTTTTAATACGAATTTAACGATACTAATTATGTACAATATTATCAAGATTTTATTGCTCAATTCTTTTAGTCAAACTTTGCTGTGTGTACTTAAGCCTTGAAACGAAGGTAGTACATACATGGGAGGAGATGCAGGGGCGGAGTTGGAGCTCGAGTCACCCTGATGCACCACTTTACTATAGCATAAATTTTTTATGCAATTATCCACTATATAAAAGTATGGTTGTAATTTCTAATATAGATCATACGATATAATAAGAGGCAAAATATTAAAGAACTGGTAAAAATATTCATGTGATGCTTTTTATTTTGAGCATAAATTTGTCCATAATGTACCTAGACTTGGTAAATAAATATTTCACATTAGACTTGAAAATTCGCCTAAGAAAATCATACATATAAGTATACCCTATATAACTCAATCCCTAGCCACAATTTCCATCAAATTTAATTTACTAGCAAAAACATTTGCAAGAGAAAAGAGGAGAATTTAGGGATTTACCGGCGGGGGAAATTGATTCTATGGTTTGTAGAATTTCGATTGATCACCACCGGCGCCCTAACCTGGAGGTTCCTGCCTTTTGCCAGAGGAATTTATAGGGGATGGCCGGTGATCTGATTAGAGGAGCTGCCGAGCTGCACGCCTCGCCGGCCTGCTGCATGCGCCTTTGCCTCTATGGCCCTGCATGCATGCGATGCCAGAACCTGGAGTTCTGATTCAGCCATGGCGCCCTGCTTGCGGTGCCATTCTTCCCTAGATCGAATCAATCAGCTGAACCGTCGTCCGTATCGAGAAGAGATTCCGTGTATCACCGTGTGTGTGATTGGAGGGCATCTCTGGCCGTGGCTTGCAGAACGTGCAGCAGCAAGATACGGCCCACCCTGATGCACAGCCCCTACTCTGATGGCAAGCACCGCTAAAAAATAAGTTCGACCCTGATGCCTGTGCATCAGGGTAAGCCCATTGGGCTCCGCCCCTGAGGAGATGGATGGAATATATTACTCGCACATGCATCCGTGCGTGCAAGCGCGCGCTACAGTAATTAGCATTTTGAATACCTATAGTAGTAGTATATGAGGAGGCGCGTGAGGTACGGCCGCGGCCGGGTTGACATGTCTCGTCACACATCAGGCATCGCTCCATCATGGCAATGTTCATCGTGGATCACGCGAGCAAGCAGCAAGCAGTAGCCAGTAGGTAGCGCGGCAGACGCTGGAGAAACAGTGCTCCAACTTGGGAGTTCTTCTCCGCGGAGGCGCACTTCTTGTGGTGAGATTTCACTATACGAGACGAAATTCCCTCCCTGTCCGTGCAAACAGTGGATGCTAGGACGGTGGGACCGTTCAAGGCTTATTTATTTAAACAAAGATTCATTTCATTTCGCGTCTGCGTGCGTCACACGCTTGCACCCGTACGGACACGGGGCCTATAGGTTTACGACCTACTCCCTCCATTTCGATATACTCCCTCCAACCCATATTAATTGATTTGGATTTGTCTATATTTGAATGAATCTAGACACTATTTAGTATATAGATTTATTTAAATTTGAATAAATCCAAGTCAAATAATATGGATCAAAGGGGATTATATATATTTTATCTTTGTAAAATAAATGAATTTGGATTGCTTTTAGTATGTAGGTTTGCTCAAGTTTAAAGTAAATCTACATACTCATTTTATTTTATTTGGAAAAAAGTTATATATTAATATCACAGAGATATCAATTACATCTTAGCCTATGCAACAACGCATGCCCTATCAGCCCTACGGATGCATACACTCACTTTATTCATGCCCAAAAAGAAACAAAACGAGCGAGGTAGAATAATATGTTGTTTTTTATTAAAATTTCTATACATATGCTACTAGTAAGAGACTATGGACTAGTAGTAAATCCAAAGCAATGACGGAGAGGACCAAACAAGCTTAACCTACTCCCCTCCCTGCCTTTCCCTTGGATCGAGCTACATTTTGGTTTAACATTGTTTCTCTATGAACTCTGTTCTCTCTCTAATTGGCATTTGCGCGGGACCCTTCCTTGAGTTTGGGGTCCTATTCAAACTTTCGCGGCATAGAGTTGTTAGCATAAAACTATTACTTTACGTGTCAATTTTTCCTAAATGATACCAGTTGACCTCGAAATCGCAAAAAACATTGAAAACGAATTTCGCAAAATGCACTAATTATCGTCTAATCACGAATTGACACGCTAACTAATAGTGGGGCCCATCTCCCAGGGCCATGTGCCACACATTAGGCGCCTCTCGGACATGCCTGTTAACGGCCGTTAACCAGCGCCACATTTAAACGGTCATTATGAATGCCTACCAGTCGTCGCCCCGTACCCGTCGTACCCAACTTGTCTCTGGTGGTGGTAGTTATGGGCATCGTAGTCATAGACAGAAACCGAAGAAGGCGATGACATGAACATCTTGCCTCCACCAATGGGGTATTGCATGGTCCACGACGTGAAGGGCACGGAGGAGAGCGTGAAGTGGCCACGGTGGTGTGCGAGCGGTGCGGCGACGTCGGGGCCTCGGCGCCAGTCGATGAAGAGCCTGTCCCTGGCGGCCTCCCTGACGGCGCGGTCGAAGGAGACGGTGTCCTCGGCGTAGGGTTGCTTCTCCTTGACGAAGCGGATCCACCCCTCGGTCATCACATAGAAGTCTGCCACCTCCGTATGCACCGCTCATGGCGGCGGCCTGCCTCGCTCAGGTCTGTGGATGCGCGTCCTCTGCACCTTTCATGGCCGGGGGGAGAGGAGAGCGAGAGGGGCAGACGGTGGTCCGAGTAGATACGGGGAAGGGGAGGGAGGTGGCGGGCAAGCTCACCGGAGTGCGGCGACGGTTGGGGCATGGGTTCACGATTGGGGATGAGCTTTTTTTTACAGCACGATTGGGGATGAGCACGGAACGAATTGCTCCTATTTATTTATTCTTTTAATAAGATCCATTTTTATTTTTTCCATTGGTATGGTAGGTGGGCTCCACTTAGATACGGTGATGGTTGACTGCCGTTAACGGGCGTGTCAGAGAGGCGCCTAAGACTAGTCATGGTGGAAATAACTTAGTTACACATGCAATGTCAACTAAGCAAATTGGTGATATACCATGATAATTAATGGAAAAGAAAGGGAGGTGGTAAGGCTGGTCCTAGTGGTAGTATCATAGCTAGTATCATGCATGTCATGTTGACAAAAATCTGATGTGGCACAGCAATTAATGAAGAAAGAGATGGTTGGAGTATCATACTCCCTCTGTTCATAAATAAGTGTACGTTTGGGTTTAGAATTTGTTCACAAAAGAGTGTACTTCTATTGTTCCAATGCACTTTAAAGCAGAGAAAATTGCTTCACGGAAATCAAACCCAATAATATTTAGCTTTATTCTATACATGCACTTATCTCATTGGAGATGGTAGAATTAAAGATGAGAGAGAACATGCCTAACACATTCCCTATGCACTTTCTACTTCATCCCATAATTTGTCTTAAAATTTCAATTCCTAAACGTCCACTTATTTACAAACGGAGGGAGTAGGTAGATACCATATCATAGCACGTAAAACTAGAAAATCCTCATAAAAATAAATCTTATACATAATTTTATATTGAGATTCTACAAATAATTAAATATAGTACTAGTATGATACTACCATATGATAGCATGCACTATAAAGATAGTATCATACACTATGATACTAGTATTATGATACTACCACTATGACCAGCCTAACTTAGCTAGTTACCATAACATTACATATACCAAGACAATATGAGTCTACAAACCTAATTTATTAGACCTTGCATGATATCACACACATGTTACTACCTACTATGACATAGTAACATGAACTAGTAACATATATAAGTTATTAGTCTAAGTTACTTAGCACTATGACCAGCCTAATGTATGCCACGTGGCCCTGGCTGTTGGGCCCCACCGCCGGTTAGCGTGTTAATTCGTGATCTGACGACAATCAATGCATTTTACGACAACTCATTTTCAATCTAATAGTTTTTTGCGATTTTAAGGTCGACTGGTATTATTTTAAAAAAATTGGCATAGTTTTATGCTACTCCCTCCGATTCATATTATTTGTCATTAAAATGGATGTATCTAGACATGTCTTAGTACTAGATACGTCCATTTCATTGACAAGTAATATGGATCGGAGGGAGTAATAATTCCTAGGCGTAGAAGACTTTTTTTTGAACGAGGCATAGGAGACAGTTTACCTACCCGAAACAAATGCGCCGCACCTTTGGAGCAGAAAGGGTGGGAGAAATGGCGAGTTAAATACGTCATTAATTATTAAATTTGTTTAGCAAAGTTAATACGGTCATTATACAATAGAAATACGAGTTTACGATCACTGAAGGCGCGTCAGAGCATCACACACGATCACTGCTGGCGTCATAGAGATGTTTTTGACGTTGTGACGAGCTAAGGACCCACTGTCAGCCTCTAGCTGTGTTTCATTTGCAAAAATCTCCCTAAAATCTACTTTTCTATCCCAGGCAAAAGAATAAAGGTTCGGGCTGGTGGTTAGACTGAGCAGTGGGACCCAACTGTCAGTCTCACACACACAACCTCTCCGGATCTCCTCCCCCACTCCTCTCATCCACTGTCCCAGCTCGTCCCTGACCGCCTCCGCCCCAGCTCGTCTCTAACCGCTGCCGTCCCAGCTCGTTCCTGACCGCTGTTGCCCCAGCTCATTCTAGTCAGATCGAAGCCACGCCCCAGTCCTCCACGACTTTGGAGGAATCGCCGCGGGGTGCATACAACTGAGAGACAGGGAGGATGGGAGCTCGCGCCAGCATGGAGATGGGGGCGCGCGGCGGCGTGGGTAGGTGGGGGAGCACACAACTGCGTGGAGATGGGGGGCGCGCGGCGGCGTGGGTAGGTGGGGGAGCGCACGCAGGCGTGGGGAGCTTGGGGAGCGCTCGCTGGCATGCTCAATCGTCATCGGCGGTCGCGTCCTGGCGCCATTCCTGCATGGCCGAGCTCGCTGCGGGTGTGGGAGATCGTCGTAGGGTGCACGCAGCCAAAATGACATCAGAGGTGTCGCCTTTGGTCTCTGTTTCTTCCGCCTCGCCGGCCAAAAATTTCCTCTCATCGCAACTAGGGCAGCCATGTACCTGCTACAGGCATCACAGATCATCCCCAATTTCCCGATAGTGTACTCCATAAGCGGCGGCACCGGGTTTCTGTCGGGGTGGGGAATGAGCAGATGGGGCCGACGTGGGGAGGTGAGGGACGACTCGCCTGCGTGGGAGGTGGGGTCCACACGCCGGAATGTTCCATCGGAGGCAGCGGCGCTGGATGTTTTTGGGACCATGGGGTGGAAAGGGATGACAGTTTAGCAAAAAAGCCCTTGTATAAGTGGTTATTCTTTATCTATATATTAAGTTACCTGATAGTGGGCCTTCTGCTCGCCACGTCATCAAATATGTCTCTACGGTGCGAGCGGTGACCGCGAGTGACGCTTCGACGCATCTTCAGTGACCGTAATGTACAATGACCATATTAATTTTGCTAAACAAGTACAATGACTAACAATAGATTTAACTCAGGAATAGCCTACATTTGTCCAAATCGAACTAGTCAGATTCAAACCATATCGAGATGCAGCGCACCAGGCCACCCACGTTCGGCTCTGCGTCGTCATCGCACACGTTTCGGCATTCCGTCGAACCAGCTGCACCTTCAGAGCACTAGGGGCTGTGCGTAGGTCAGCAGAGCTGATTGAGGCATTAACTAAAGCCGGTTAATCGGGGGTCGGTTTGGCGCCATTAAGACACGACTCGTGCGGCAGGGCAGGAGATACTCTTTCGGTTTAAAAGGATACAATTTACTCCGGGCTTAAAAATATAAACCATAAAATCTGAAATATTTAGACACAAAAATAATTAATATATATAATTATTTATATATAAAATAATAAATGCTTGCATACATATGTGTGAACAAATATAAACGCTTTGCTAACTCTTATTCTTTTTATGCATTTTTTCGCACTATTAAATTATTAAATGAAATTAAAGGACACCTAGGGCTTCAGAAAATTGCATATTGTGTTTTTTAAACCAGGACGGAGGAAGTATGGTTAAACAATCCTCACAGCTAAGAACACACATAGGAGACACGTTTGATTACTTATACTCCCTCCGTTTCAAATACACTACGGGAAAAATGTTCGCTGCCGTCGACCGAGCTCTTTGCCGTGTGCCAAAAGGTTCGGAACACGGCAAAGATTATCTTTGCCTCGCAGGGTCACCCGACGGCAGGGGCTGACGGCAGAATCTTTGTCGTGTGCCCTGGCCGTCAGGTACACGGCAAAGGTAATCTTTGCCGTGTGTTTCCTTCTGTGTACACGACAAAGAATTTTTTTCACCTTTTTCTTTTCTTTAATTAGCAAGGCTTTTATTACATATATGTTAGGTGATATTATTTCATAGGATCATGAGAGCACACATATGATCATAGGTTATTGTGGTCTTGATCACTATATACATGCACCCCCTGATTCCGACGTTCTCGTGGACTTTCGCCGGCGAAACCCTGATGATCTGCGGGCCTCGGATCGTCTACCCCCTAGACATTCTTCTGATAGGGGTAGCCCGACGTAGCTCTCTCTTGTTTTGTGTCTGATTAGGTCATAGGATGATGTGAAACCATGTTGGTTCACAAGTTGGGGCACTATACGGCCCGGTTTCACCTGAACGGGGAGATTCCCCCTTATACAGGTCCAGAACCTTTCGCTTTTAGGTTAGAGCGCATGCATGCGAGGGGGACACATGCAATCACATATACCATCCTTGCACCACACTCACACACATATGCTAGGGACACATGCAAGTTTTCAGATGATTCCGACGTTCTCGTGGACTTCCTCCGGCGAAACCCTGATGATCTGCGGGCCTCGGATCGTCTACCCCCTAGACATTCTTCTGACAGGGGTAGCCCGGCGCAGCTCTCTCTTGTTTTGTGTTTGATTATGTCATGGGATGATGTGAAACCATGTTGGTTCACAAGTTGGGGCACTATCCTCCCCGGTTTCACCGTAACGGGGAGATTCCCCCTTATACAGGTCCAGAACCTCCGCTTCTAGGTTAGAGCGCATGCATGTGAGGGGGGACACATGCAATCACCTATACCAACCTGGCACCACACTCACACACATATGCTAGGGACACATGCAAGTTTTCATATGATTCCGACGTTCTCGTGGACTTCCTCCGGCGAAACCCTGATCTGCGGGCCTCGGATCGTCTACCCCCCTAGACATTTTTCTGACAGGGGTAGCCCGGCGTAGCTCTCTCTTGTTTTGTGTTTGATTATGTCATGGGATGATGTGAAACCATGTTGGTTCACAAGTTGGGGCACTATACGGCCCGGTTTCATCGTAACGGGGAGATTCCCCCTTATACAGGTCCAGAACCTTTCGCTTCTAGGTTAGAGCGCATGCATGTGAGGGGGGACACATGCAATCACCTATACCAACCTGGCACCACACTCACACACATATGCTAGGGACACATGCAAGTTTTCATCGATTCCGACGTTCTCGTGGACTTCCTTCGGCGGAACCCTGATGATCTGCGGGTCTCGGATCGTCTACCCCCCTAGACATTCTTCTGACAGGGGTAGCCCGGCGTAGCTCTCTCTTGTTTTGTGTCTGACTAGGTCATAGGATGATGTGAAACAATGTTGGTTCACAAGTTGGGGCACTATCCTCCCTGGTTTCACCGTAACGGGGAGATTCCCCCTTATACAGGTCCAGAACCTTCGCTTCTAGGTTAGAGCGCATGCATGTGACGGGGGACACATGCAATCACCTATACCAACCTGGCACCACACTCACACACAAATGCTAGGGACACATGCAAGTTTTCATCGATTCCGACGTTCTCGTGGACTTCCTGCGGCGAAACCCTGATGATCTGCGGGCCTCGGATCGTCTACCCCCCTAGACATTCTTTTGACAGGGGTAGCCCGGCGTAGCTCTCTCTTGTTTTGTGTCTGACTAGGTCATAGGATGATGTAAAACCATGTTGGTTCACAAGTTGGGGGACTATACGGCCCGGTTTCACCTGAACAGGGAGATTCCCCCTTATACAGGTCCAGAACCTTTCGCTTCTAGGTTAGAGCGCATGCATGTGAGGGGCGACACATGCAATCACCTATACCAACCTGGCACCACACTCACACACATATGCTAGGGACACATGCAAGTTTTCATCGATTCCGACGTTCTCGTGGACTTCCTTCGGCGGAACCCTGATTATCTGCGGGTCTCGGATCGTCTACCCCCCTAGACATTCTTCTGACAGGGGTAGCCCGGCGTAGCTCTCTCTTGTTTTGTGTCTGACTAGGTCATAGGATGATGTGAAACAATGTTGGTTCACAAGTTGGGGCACTATCCTCCCCGGTTTCACCGTAACGGGGAGATTCCCCCTTATACAGGTCCAGAACCTTCGCTTCTAGGTTAGAGCGCATGCATGTGACGGGGGACACATGCAATCACCTATACCAACCTGGCACCACACTCACACACAAATGCTAGGGACACATGCAAGTTTTCATCGATTCCGACGTTCTCGTGGACTTCCTGCGGCGAAACCCTGATGATCTGCGGGCCTCGGATCGTCTACCCCCCTAGACATTCTTTTGACAGGGGTAGCCCGGCGTAGCTCTCTCTTGTTTTGTGTCTGACTAGGTCATAGGATGATGTAAAACCATGTTGGTTCACAAGTTGGGGGACTATACGGCCCGGTTTCACCTGAACAGGGAGATTCCCCCTTATACAGGTCCAGAACCTTTCGCTTCTAGGTTAGAGCGCATGCATGCGAGGGGGACACATGCAATCACCTATACCAACCTTGCACCACACTCACACACATATGCTAGGGACACATGCAAGTTTTCAGATGATTCCGACGTTCTCGTGGACTTCCTCTGGCGAAACCCTGATGATGTGCGGGCCTCGGATCGTCTACCCCCCTAGACATTCTTCTGACAGGGGTATCCCGGCGTAGCTCTCTCTTGTTTTGTGTTCGATTATGTCATGGGATGATGTGAAACCATGTTGGTTCATAAGTTGGGGCACTATACGGCCCGGTTTCACCGTAACGGGGAGATTCCCCCTTATACAGGTCCAGAACCTTCGCTTCTAGGTTAGAGCGCATGCATGTGAGGGGGGACACATGCAATCACCTATACCAACCTGGCACCACACTCACACACATATGCTAGGGACACATGCAAGTTTTCATCGATTCCGACGTTCTCGTGGACTTCCTCCGGCGAAACCCTGATGATCTGCGAGCCTCGGATCGTCTACCCCCCTAGACATTCTTCTGACAGGGGTAGCCCGGCGTAGCTCTCTCTTGTTTTGTGTCTGACTAGGTCATAGGATGATCTGAAACCATGTTTGTTCACAAGTTGGGGCACTATCCTCCCCGGTTTCACCGTAACGGGGAGATTCCCCCTTATACAGGTCCAGAACCTTCGCTTCTAGGTTAGAGCGCATGCATGTGAGGGGGGACACATGCAATCACCTATACCAACCTGGCACCACACTCACACACATATGCTAGGGACACATGCAAGTTTTCATTGATTCCGACGTTCTCGTGGACTTCCTCCGGCGAAACCCTGATGATCTGCGGGCCTCGGATCGTCTACCGCCCTAGACATTCTTCTGACAGGGGTAGCCCAGCGTAGCTCTCTCTTGTTTTGTGTCTGACTGGGTCATAGGATGATGTAAAACCATGTTGGTTCACAAGTTGGGGCACTATACGGCCCGGTTTCACCTGAACGGGGAGATTCCCCCTTATACAGGTCCAGAACCTTTCGCTTCTAGGTTAGAGCGCATGCATGCGAGGGGGACACATGCAATCACCTATACCAACCTTGCACCACACTCACACACATATGCTAGGGACACATGCAAGTTTTCAGATGATTCCGACGTTCTCGTGGACTTCCTCTGGCAAAACCCTGATCTGCGGGCCTCGGATCGTCTACCCCCCTAGACATTCTTCTGACAGGGGTAGCCCGGCGTAGCTCTCTCTTGTTTTGTGTTTGATTATGTCATGGGATGATGTAAAACCATGTTGGTTCACAAGTTGGGGCACTATACGGCCCGGTTTCATCGTAACTGGGAGATTCCCCCTTATACAGGTCCAGAACCTTTCGCTTCTAGGTTATAGCACATGCATGTGAGGGGGGACACATGCAATCACCTATACCAACCTGGCACCACACTCACACACATATGCTAGGGACACATGCAAGTTTTCATCGATTCCGACGTTCTCGTGATCTTCCTCCGGCGAAACCCTGATCTGCGGGCCTCGGATCGTCTACCCCCTTGACATTCTTCTGACAGGGGTAGCCCGGCGTAGCTCTCTCTTGTTTTGTGTTTGACTAGGTAATAGGATGATGTGAAACCATGTTGGTTCACAAGTTGGGGCACTATCCTCCCCGGTTTCACCGTAACGGGGAGATTCCGCCTTATATAGGTCCAGAACCTTCGCTTCTAGGTTAGAGCGCATGCATGTGAGGGGGGACATATGCAATCACCTATACCAACCTGGCACCACCCTCACACACATATGCTAGGGACACATGCAAGTTTTCACCGATTCCGACGTTCTCGTGGACTTCCTCCGGCGAAACCCTGATGATCTACGGGCCTCGGATCGTCTACCCCCCTAGACATTCTTCTGACAGGGGTAGCCCGGCTTAGCTCTCTCTAATTTTGTGTTTGATTATGTCATGGGATGATGTGAAACCATGTTGGTTCACAAGTTGGGGCACTATACGGCCCGGTTTCACCGCAACGGGGACATTCCCCCTTATACTGGTCCAGAACCTTTCGCTTCTAGGTTAGAGCGCATGCATGTGAGGGGGGACACATGCAATCACCTATGCCAACCTGGCACGACACTCACACACATATGCTAGGGACACATGCAAGTTTTCATCGATTCCGACGTTCTCGTGGACTTCCTCCGGCGAAACCCTGATGATCTGCGGGCCTCGGGTCGTCTACCCCCCTTGACATTCTTCTGACAGGGGTAGCCCGACGTAGCTCTCTCTTGTTTTGTGTCTGACTAGGTCATAGGATGATGTAAAACCATGTTGGTTCACAAGTTGGGGGACTATACGGCCCGGTTTCACCTGAACAGGGAGATTCCCCCTTATACAGGTCCAGAACCTTTCGCTTCTAGGTTAGAGCGCATGCATGCGAGGGGGACACATGCAATCACCTATACCAACCTTGCACCACACTCACACACATATGCTAGGGACACATGCAAGTTTTCAGATGATTCCGACGTTCTCGTGGACTTCCTCTGGCGAAACCCTGATGATGTGCGGGCCTCGGATCGTCTACCCCCCTAGACATTCTTCTGACAGGGGTATCCCGGCGTAGCTCTCTCTTGTTTTGTGTTCGATTATGTCATGGGATGATGTGAAACCATGTTGGTTCATAAGTTGGGGCACTATACGGCCCGGTTTCACCGTAACGGGGAGATTCCCCCTTATACAGGTCCAGAACCTTCGCTTCTAGGTTAGAGCGCATGCATGTGAGGGGGGACACATGCAATCACCTATACCAACCTGGCACCACACTCACACACATATGCTAGGGACACATGCAAGTTTTCATCGATTCCGACGTTCTCGTGGACTTCCTCCGGCGAAACCCTGATGATCTGCGGGCCTCGGATCGTCTACCCCCCTAGACATTCTTCTGACAGGGGTAGCCCGGCGTAGCTCTCTCTTGTTTTGTGTCTGACTAGGTCATAGGATGATCTGAAACCATGTTGGTTCACAAGTTGGGGCACTATCCTCCCCGGTTTCACCGTAACGGGGAGATTCCCCCTTATACAGGTCTAGAACCTTCGCTTCTAGGTTAGAGCGCATGCATGTGAGGGGGGACACATGCAATCACCTATACCAACCTGGCACCACACTCACACACATATGCTAGGGACACATGCAAGTTTTCATTGATTCCGACGTTCTCGTGGACTTCCTCCGGCGAAACCCTGATGATCTGCGGGCCTCGGATCGTCTACCGCCCTAGACATTCTTCTGACAGGGGTAGCCCAGCGTAGCTCTCTCTTGTTTTGTGTCTGACTGGGTCATAGGATGATGTAAAACCATGTTGGTTCACAAGTTGGGGCACTATACGGCCCGGTTTCACCTGAACGGGGAGATTCCCCCTTATACAGGTCCAGAACCTTTCGCTTCTAGGTTAGAGCGCATGCATGCGAGGGGGACACATGCAATCACCTATACCAACCTTGCACCACACTCACACACATATGCTAGGGACACATGCAAGTTTTCAGATGATTCCGACGTTCTCGTGGACTTCCTCTGGCGAAACCCTGATCTGCGGGCCTCGGATCGTCTACCCCCCTAGACATTCTTCTGACAGGGGTAGCCCGGCGTAGCTCTCTCTTGTTTTGTGTTTGATTATGTCATGGGATGATGTAAAACCATGTTGGTTCACAAGTTGGGGCACTATACGGCCCGGTTTCATCGTAACTGGGAGATACCCCCTTATACAGGTCCAGAACCTTTCGCTTCTAGGTTATAGCACATGCATGTGAGGGGGGACACATGCAATCACCTATACCAACCTGGCACCACACTCACACACATATGCTAGGGACACATGCAAGTTTTCATCGATTCCGACGTTCTCGTGATCTTCCTCCGGCGAAACCCTGATCTGCGGGCCTCGGATCGTCTACCCCCTTGACATTCTTCTGACAGGGGTAGCCCGGCGTAGCTCTCTCTTGTTTTGTGTTTGACTAGGTCATAGGATGATGTGAAACCATGTTGGTTCACAAGTTGGGGCACTATCCTCCCCGGTTTCACCGTAACGGGGAGATTCCCCCTTATACAGGTCCAGAACCTTCGCTTCTAGGTTAGAGCGCATGCATGTGAGGGGGGACATATGCAATCACCTATACCAACCTGGCACCACCCTCACACACATATGCTAGGGACACATGCAAGTTTTCACCGATTCCGACGTTCTCGTGGACTTCCTCCGGCGAAAACCTGATGATCTGCGGGCCTCGGATCGTCTACCCCCCTAGACATTCTTCTGACAGGGGTAGCCCGGCTTAGCTCTCTCTAATTTTGTGTTTGATTATGTCATGGGATGATGTGAAACCATGTTGGTTCACAAGTTGGGGCACTATACGGCCCGGTTTCACCGCAACGGGGAGATTCCCCCTTATACTGGTCCAGAACCTTTCGCTTCTAGGTTAGAGCGCATGCATGTGAGGGGGGACACATGCAATCACCTATGCCAACCTGGCACGACACTCACACACATATGCTAGGGACACATGCAAGTTTTCATCGATTCCGACGTTCTCGTGGACTTCCTCCGGCGAAACCCTGATGATCTGCGGGCCTCGGGTCGTCTACCCCCCTTGACATTCTTCGGACAGGGGTAGCCCGGCGTAGCTCTCTCTTGTTTTGTGTTTGATTATGTCATGGGATGATATGAAACCATGTTGGTTCACAAGTTGGGGCACTATACGGCCCGGTTTCACCGTAACGGGGAGATTCCCCCTTATACTGGTCCAGAACCTTTCGCTTCTAGGTTAGAGCGCATGCATGTGAGGGGGGACAGATGCAATCACCTATACCAACCTGGAACCACACTCACACACATATGATAGGGACACATGCAAGTTTTCATCGATTCCGACGTTCTCGTGGACTTCCTCCGGCGAAACCCTGATGATCTGCGGGCCTCGGATCGTCTACCCCCCTTGACATTCTTCTGACAGGGGTAGCCCGGCGTAGCTCTCTCTTGTTTTGTGTCTGACTAGGTCATAGGATGATGTGAAACCATGTTGGTTCACAAGTTCGGGCACTATCCTCCCCGGTTTCACCGTAACGGGGAGATTCCCCCTTATACAGGTCTAGAACCTTCGCTTCTAGGTTAGAGCTCAAGCATGTGAGGGGGGACACATGCAATCACCTATACCAACCTGGCACCACACTCACACACATATGCTACGGACACATGCAAGTTTTCATTGATTCCGACGTTCTCGTGGATTCCTCCGGCGAAACCCTGATGATCTGCGGGCCTCGGATCGTCTACCCCCCTAGACATTCTTCTGACAGGGGTAGCCCGGCGTAGCACTCTCTTGTTTTGTGTTTGATTATGTCATGGGATGATGTGAAACCATGTTGGTTCACAAGTTGGGGCACTATACGGCCCGGTTTCACCGTAACGGTGAGATTCCACCTTATACAGGTCCAGAACCTTTCGCTTCTAGGTTAGAGCGCATGCATGTGAGGGGGGACACATGCAATCACCTATACCAACCTGGCACCACACTCACACACATCTAGGGACACACGCAAGTTTTCATCGATTCCGACGTTCTCGTGGTCTTCCTCCGCCGAAACCCTGATCTGCGGGCCTCGGATCGTCTACCTAATGGAATTGAAGTTCAGCATCCTCTAGAACCTTATGGTCAATTGCAAAGTTAGTGTTTCCATGGTCTGAATACTAACAAATAGCCAACAAAAAGTTAACTAAAAACTTTAAATAAATACAATTGAAAGAAAAAATAAAAATAAAATTAGAAAATACCTAAAGGCACACGGCAAAGGACAAAACACACGGCAAAGACGTCCTTTGCCGTGTGCCTGTCGCCGTCAAACACACGGCAAAGGTCCTCTGCCGTGTGTCTCTCCCCGTCAGCCACACGGCAAAGAATTTTTTTCACCTTTTTCTTTTCTTTAATTAGCAAGGCTTTTATTACATATATGTTAGGTGATATTATTTCATAGGATCGTGAGAGCACACATATGATCATTGGTTATTGTGGTCTTAATCACTATATACATGCACCCCCTGATTCCGACGTTCTCGTGGACTTCCTCTAGCGAAACCCTGATGATCTACGGGCCTCGGATCGTCTACCCCCTAGACATTCTTCTAACAGGGGTAGCCCGGCGCAGCTCTCTCTTGTTTTGTGTTTGATTATGTCATGGGATGATGTGAAAACATGTTGGTTCACAAGTTGGGGCACTATACGGCCCGGTTTCACCGTAACGGGGAGATTCCCCCTTATACAGGTTCAGAACCTTCGCTTCTAGGTTAGAGCGCATGCATGTGAGGGGGACACATGCAATCACCTATACCAACCTGGCACCACACTCACACACATATGCTAGGGACACATGCAAGTTTTCATCGATTCCGACGTTCTCGTGGACTTCCTCCGGCGAAACCCTGATGATCTGCGGGCCTCGGATCGTCTACCCCCCTAGACATTCTTCTGACTGGGGTAGCCCGGCGTAGCTCTCTCTTGTTTTGTGTCTGACTAGGTCAGAGGATGATGTGAAACCATGTTGGTTCACAAGTTGGGGCACTATCCTCCCCGGTTTCACCGTAACGGGGAGATTCCCCCTTATACAGGTCCAGAACCTTCGCTTCTAGGTTAGAGCGCATGCATGTGAGGGGGGACACATGCAATCACCTATACCAACCTGGCACCACACTCACACACATATGCTAGGGACACATGCAAGTTTTCAACAATTCTGACGTTCTCGTGGACTTCCTCCGGCGAAACCCTGATGATCTGCGGGCCTCGGATCGTCTACCCCCCTAGACATTCTTCTGACAGGGGTAGCCCGGTGTAGCTCTCTCTTGTTTTGTGTCTGACTAGGTCGGATGATGTGAAACCATGTTGGTTCACAAGTTGGGGCACTATCCTCCCCGGTTTCACCGTAACGCGGAGATTCCCCCTTATACAGGTCCAGAACCTTCGCTTCTAGGTTAGAGCGCATGCATGTGAGGGCGGACACATGCAATCACCTATACCAACCTGGCACCACACTCACACACATATGCTAGGGACACATGCAAGTTTTCATCGATTCCGACGTTTTCGTGGACTTCCTCCGGCGAAACCCAGATGATCTGCGGGTCGTCTACCCCCTAGACATTCTTCTGACAGGGGTAGCCCGGCGTAGCTCTCTCTTGTTTTGTGTTTGATTATGTCATGGGATGATGTGAAACCATGTTGGTTCACAAGTTGGGGCACTATACGGCCCGGTTTCACCGTAACGGGGAGATTCCCCCTTATACAGGTCTAGAACCTTCGCTTCTAGGTTAGAGCGCATGCATGTGAGGGGGGACACATGCAATCACCATACCAACCTGGCACCACACTCACACACATATGCTAGGGACACATGCAAGTTTTCATCGATTCCGACGTTTTCGTGGACTTCCTCCGGCAAAACCCTGATGATCTGCGGGCCTCGGATCGTCTACCCCCTAGACATTCTTCTGACAGGGGTAGCCCGGCGTAGCTCTCTCTTGTTTTGTGTCTGACTAGGTCATAGGATGATGTGAAACCATGTTGGTTCACAAGTTGGGGCACTATCCTCCCCGGTTTCACCGTAACTGGGAGATTCCCCCTTATACAGGTCCAAAACCTTCGCTTCTAGGTTAGAGCGCATGCATGTGAGGGGGGACACATGCAATCACCTATACCAACCTGGAACCACACTCACACACATATGCTAGGGACACATGCAAGTTTTCATCGATTCCGACGTTCTCGTGGACTTCCTCCAGCGAAACCCTGATGATCTGCGGGCCTCGGATCGGCTACCCCCCTAGACATTCTTCTGACAGGGGTAGCCCAGCGTAGTTCTCTCTTGTTTTGTGTCTGACTAGGTCATAGGTTGATGTAAAAACTTGTTGGTTCACAAGTTGGGCCACTATACGGCCCGGTTTCACCTGAACGGGGAGATTCCCCCTTATACAGGTCCAGAACCTTTCGCTTCTAGGTTAGAGCGCATGCATGCGAGGGGGACACATGCAATCACCTATACCAACCTTGCACCACACTCACACACATATGCTAGGGACACATGCAAGTTTTCAGATGATTCCGACGTTCTCGTGGACTTCCTCTGGCGAAACCCTGATGATGTGCGGGCCTCAGATCGTCTACCCCCCTAGACATTCTTCTGACAGGGGTATCCCAGCGTGGCTCTCTCTTGTTTTGTGTTTGATTATGTCATGGGATGATATGAAACCATGTTGGTTCAAAAGTTGGGGCACTATATGGCCCGGTTTCACCGTAACGGGGAGATTCCCCCTTATACAGGTCTAGAACCTTCGCTTCTAGGTTAGAGCGCATGCATGTGAGGGGGGACACATGCAATCACCTATACCAACCTGGCACCACACTCACACACATATGCTAGGGACACATGCAAGTTTTCATCGATTCCGACGTTCTCGTGGACTTCCTCCGGCGAAACACTGATGATCTGCGGGCCTCGGATCGTCTACCCCCCTAGACATTCTTCTGACAGGGGTAGCCCGGCGTAGCTCTCTCTTGTTTTGTGTCTGACTAGGTCATAGGATGATGTGAAACCATGTTGGTTCACAAGTTGGGGCACTATCCTCCCCGGTTTCACCGTAACGGGGAGATTCCCCCTTATACAGGTCCAGAACCTTCGCTTCTAGGTTAGAGCGCATGCATGTGAGGGGGGACACATGCAATCACCTATACCAACCTGGCACCACACTCACACACATATGCTAGGGACACATGCAAGTTTCCATCGATTCCGACGTTCTCGTGGACTTCCTCCGGCGAAACACTGATGATCTGCGGGCCTCGGATCGTCTACCCCCCTAGACATTCTTCTGACAGGGGTAGCCCGGCATAGCTCTCTCTTGTTTTGTGTCTGACTAGGTCATAGGTTGATGTAAAACCTTGTAGGTTCACAAGTTGGGGCACTATACGGCCCGGTTTCACCTGAACGGGGAGATTCCCCCTTATACAGGTCCCGAACCTTTCGCTTCTAGGTTAGAGCGCATGCATGCGAGGGGGACACATGCAATCACCTATACCAACCTTGCACCACACTCACACACATATGCTAGGGACACATGCAAGTTTTCAGATGATTCCGACGTTATCGTGGACTTCCTCTGGCGAAACCCTGATGATGTGCGGGCCTCGGATCGTCTACCCCCCTAGACATTCTTCTGACAGGGGTATCCCAGCGTAGCTCTCTCTTGTTTTGTGTTTGATTATGTCATGGGATGATATGAAACCATGTTGGTTCACAAGTTGGGGCACTATATGGCCCGGTTTCACCGTAACGGGGAGATTCCCCCTTATACAGGTCCAGAACCTTCGCTTCTAGGTTAGAGCGCATGCATGTGAGGGGGGACACATGCAATCACCTATACCAACCTGGCACCACACTCACACACATATGCTAGGGACACATGCAAGTTTTCATCGATTCCGACGTTCTCGTGGACTTTCTCCGGCGAAACCCTGATGATCTGCGGGCCTCAGATCGTCTACCCCCCTAGACATTCTTCTGACAGGGGTAGCCCGGCGTAGCTCTCTCTTGTTTTGTGTCTGACTAGGTCATAGGATAATGTGAAACCATGTTGGTTCACAAGTTGGGGCACTATCCTCCCCGGTTTCACCGTAACGGGGAGATTCCCCCTTATACACGTCCAGAACCTTCGCTTCTAGGTTAGAGCGCATGCATGTGAGGGGGGACACATGCAATCACCTATACCAACCTGGCACCACACTCACACACATATGCTAGGGACACATGCAAGTTTTCATCGATTCCAACGTTCTCGTGGACTTCCTCCGGCGAAACCCTGATGATCTGCGGGCCTCAGATCGTCTACCCCCCTAGACATTCTTCTGACAGGGGTAGCCCGGCGTAGCTCTCTCTTGTTTTGTGTCTAACTAGGTCATAGGATGATGTAAAACCATGTTGGTTCACAAGTTGGGGCACTATACGGCCCGGTTTCACCTGAACGGGGAGATTCCCCCTTATACAGGTCCAGAACCTTTCGCTTCTAGGTTAGAAGTCATGCATGCGAGGGGGACACATGCAATCACCTATACCAACCTTGCACCACACTCACACACATATGCTAGGGACACATGCAAGTTTTCATCGATTCCGACGTTCTCGTGGACTTCCTCCGGCGAAACCCTGATGATGTGCGGGCCTCGGATCGTCTACCCCCCAGACATTCTTATGATAGGGGTAGCCCGGCGTAGCTCTCTCTTTTTTTGTGTTTGATTATGTCATGGGATGATGTGAAACCATGTTGGTTCACAAGTTGGGGCACTATACAGCCCGGTTTCACCGTAACGTTACGATTCCCCCTTATACAGGTCTAGAACCTTCGCTTCTAGGTTAGAGCGCATGCATGTGAGGAGGGACACATGCAATCACCTATACCAACCTGGCACCACACTCACAAACATATGCTAGGGACACATACAAGTTTTCATCGATTCCGACGTTCTCATGGACGTCCTCCGGCGAAACCCTGATGATCTGCGGGCCTCGGATCGTCTACCCCCTAGACATTCTTCTGACA